>JARWKJ010000012.1:31630040-33015388 GCA_029959095.1 Rhinichthys osculus | reverse complement strand
TGGACCACAGAGGACCTTACCTGGATCACAGAGGACCTTACCTTGACCACAGAGGACCTTACCTGGACCACAGAGGACCTTACCTGGACCACAGAGGACCTTACCTTGACCACAGAGGACCTTACCTGGACCACAGAGGACCTTACCTTGACCACAGAGGACCTTACCTGGACCACAGAGGACCTTACCTTGACCACAGAGGACCTTACCTGGATCACAAATGCCACTGCACAAGTAAAAAAGGCACAGCAGCGGTGGCCGCTCTAAATCAATCTGAGAAGAACACACAATGTAACGAATCACCCACATTTTCTGCTAATGCGTACTGTTTACTTACAGATTATGGCACATGACAGTGAACATTATTTACAATTTATGAACATACGTATGTGCAATACTGTATTGCTAAGGTACTGCCTCTTGCATATCACTTTATAACAATACTGTTTACCATCATAATATACTGTTGTTTTACCCTGAACATACACGTCACACTGATGTTGTTTTAAAGTACTTCTGCACTACCTCACTTGATAACATTATACTGTGGCTGCACTATACTGTTTTTATGGTATTCTAGTTATGTATTTTTATTTACTGTTTTAGTCATCTTTTAGAGCTGCTAACTCCATTCCGTTGTGTGCATACAATGACAATAACGTTTTTTATTCTTCTTAAAGTGGACCATCGAAATAAAATGTTACTTTCATGACTAATTTAAACAGAATTATGAATGCACTTGCAAACAGTTTTTTTTTTTTTTTTTTTTTTTTTACATTTCTTTAAATTTCACTTAATTCAAATTCTACTTTCTTAAATGTAAAGCCAAAGGCTACAAGTTATACATTCTACTTCCTGTTTGCTACCACGATTTAAACTCAGTTCAAACTTAGGAAATTAATTGGAATTTAAAAGGGATTCTTAATGGGATAGTTCACCCAAAAATGAGAATTCTGTCATCATTTGCTCACTCTCAAGTTGTTCCAACCCTGTATGAGTTTCTTTCTTCTGCTGAACACAAAATAATATGAGTATAGCCAAACAGCTGATGGACCCCATTGACTTCCATAGTATTTGTTCCATGCTATGAAAGTCAATGGGGCCCATCAACTATTTGGTTGCCAACATTCTTCAAAATAGTTTGTGTTCAGCAGGATAAACAAATTCATACCTGTTTGGAACAACTTGAGTGTGAGTAAATGATGACAGCATTTTCATTTTTGGGTGACTTATCCCTTTTAATTCAGTTCTGAGTGGGAAACAAACACTCACCTGAACGGAAATGAATGTTCATACTCGCACACACCTTGCAGATACACGAGCATCACTGGTTCTGTCACATGCGAGAAAACGATTCTCCTCCCTCCCATGCTGAGATTGCTGACCCCACTGGAGATCATCGGACCGTCCTGCGACTGTGCCACTCCTGCGTGCGCACTCAGCTTTACAGCTCAACTCCATACCCTTCTCTTTTGGCACGTGATATTTACCATAGTAATGTGTCAGCAATGACTCTCTGACATCTTGTAGAATAAGAGAAGACAAAGTTTTATACTAGTTGAATAAGGATGCACTGGTGCGGACTAAAGAGGGGGAGACCTGCAGTCGCTACTTAAACTGAAAGCAGTCTACATGGGCAGACACCAGTGCAACAAGACGTTTCGAGTCACATTAATGCATTTTTGAAGGAATGAACAGGCGAGGGTTATCTATCTGAATATATCAAGTGTTCATACCTGTGCGAGTTTTGATGAAGTTTGGATGAAGATGACGAACAGCGCATCGAAGAAGATCTTTTCCAGGAGGGAAAAGCGCAGAGCTTCCTAAGCAACGATTGCACGTTAAAGACTTTATTTTAGCGGTATTTAGTGGACAGATACGCAACTGTGCAAAATGCTAAGAGTGCGTAAAAGTTTCTGGGTGCTTTTAAGTGTGCTTCTGGCTGTCTGGATAGAAGGAGCGAGCAGCTTCCCTGTGAGACACCAGAGATCCAGACACGGCGGCTCCGGAGAGGTGAGTAGGCTACAAGTGGAGCTAAAGTCACTCATCTCGTTTTAGGATTCCTCTTCAAAGTCACAGGGGTTGATTTTAACAGCAACAAAAAATCGTGCCTTTATCATTTATTTTTGCCTTTTTCAAATTTGCATGTACATTTGATTGTGTTACCCTTGTGTAAGACTTAGATTTCAGTCTTATACACAAAATCTCCACATAAAATCCATTAGAAAATATGTTTAAAATAATCTAAACAAAGAATGAATCGTGTCCTTGGTTAGCAGAGAGACAATAATGTTAGTAAAGAGCATACTTGAAATGAAATATGGGACGTGATGTGTGTGAAAAAATCTATGTAAATATCACTTGTGAATAGAATGTTGTTTTTGTGCATCATTTCCAAACAAGCTGTACTTTCAGAATGTGTGAACATTTTATTTGTGTGTGTTTGTATTTGATAAGCATAAAGCTATTACAAAAAGGTCTCATTTGTTAACATTAATGTATATTAACTAACATGAACTATCAATGAGCAATATTTTGTTGCAGTATTTATCTTTGTTAATGTTAGTTTGTTAATGCCAGCTATTCATGTTAATTCACGTTGCATTAACTAATGTTCACAAATTTGATTTTAATAAGGTATTGGTAAAAATTACAACTAACATTAACTAAGATTAATAAATGCTGCAGAAGTATTGTTAATTCTTAGTTCATGTTAAGTAACTAATGTTAACGAATGAAACCTTATTACCAAATTAACCATAGCATGACAAATAAGTCTATCCATTGTATTCCAACTACTCATTTACAAACTTCTCATTTACAAACATATGTTGATTCAGAAAAAAAAAAAATACAGAATTGTCCTCTGATCCATGTACATCCACAGTTGGACATTGTTAGCAGACAAATTATCTAATGATTGTAAAAAGTGTGTTTTAAGAGAGTTACACAGAGACAAAACTGCCTATAGTTGAAGAAACTGTTATGCACCATGAAACATAAAGTCATTTTTAAACCCAAACAGTGCAAGTTATATTCATTTCAAGTCACCAAATGGTCAATTCTGTTTTTTGTTTAATTAAATATTGTGGTATTTATCATATAAATGTAATAAATCATTGTTTATTCAAATTCCTGTGCCCTCATAATCTTTCATCTTTAATCAACATAACTTCCCCTCCCTCTTGCAATTGCATCTCTTCTCTGATGACGGGACATGTCACTGAGTCACTCATATAAGATGTAGCAACAGCAAATCCCAAAGTCAAGTCCCGCCCTACATATTTTCCAGTTCGAGAAGCTGTTTCACTCAGATATATATATATATATATATATATATATATATATATATATATGTCACAATAGGGAAGAAAAGACTACAGCAACTTTCCGTTACATGCCGACTTCAAACATTAATAATGTGTGCACTGTGTTCATCTCCAGATAAATTACACAATTTAATATACAGCATGCTGGGGATATAACTATGCCCTCAGAAAAAGAAACAGTATTACAGTTAATCTGCTAATAGTGATAGTGGGACTACTATCACTATAAAAAAAAAAAAAAAAAAAAAAAAAAAGATATGCACTCAGTTTTCAGAACTAAATTTTTTACTCTACCACAACATGGTAAAATGGTTGTCCATTTAAAATGATCGCCACGTGCCTTTTTGAATAATCTGTTTATTATTGAGTGATCATTTGCCATGGGTCATTGTGTAAATGTGGCAGATATCTTGAATATCTTGGTTGAAGGAATTGTCTTAACTCTTAACCACCCCACAGGTGAGAGTTGCATCTTGTCCCACTAATACAAATCTTTAAAAAAAATATTAAGTTTCTTACTCATCAAGAGCAGTGCAACATGTTTTTTCCCTGCTTATAGACCAATATATTCAACGCCACCCTTTTTTTATTATGCCACCATGCAAAGGGGGCCAAAATAGAGAGAGGTCCCATACAGTAGAGCAGTACAATAGTGAGGCCTTACATAATACTGTTTAAAAAACAAGTTTCACTCTCACACAGGGTCATAGTTCAGCTCCTAAATTGTTTTTTTAGCCCCTCTTCTGTGTTAATGTGGAATTTCCTGCATTCTGGTCTCCTTGATCTTGTGTGTGTGCACACGGGGGCCATGTCTAACCTCTCCAAGAAAGGTCCTGCTACTCAGTTTTGTATTACTAAATGTCTCTTTTGTTTTTACATGTGGGGCAGGGGTCGTCAAAGGGAAAGGGAATAGGGGGTCTTAGTTTATTGTTTTTCTTCACTGGTTGGGAAATGGCGTGGTCCTGGGACTTTGATATTGGAGGTCACATAAATCTATGCTGCACTGCCGACTGCTTTCCCAATGCCCCAACATAAAGTGTGTGAGCTGATCGTGTCCATGTGTCTCACCATAGAGCTCAATAGAGGCTGTGTGTATTGCATGGTCTTTTGCTAGCGCATACGGCTTTGTGTCGGGGTCTGGAATTCATGCCATATGTTCGTGATGGTGAGAAAGCCCACTGGCAGCACAGGCCACATTCCACCGACGATTTTACAATGAATTAACAATACAGAGAAAGACAAGAGATGGCCCCAGGCAGACTAAGGATGTAAGGAGAGATTTGGTTTCCATGCTGAACACTTAGGAAATTAAACGCTGAGTAACAGCGACCACTCTTTTACCTGGCCCCTCTTGTTGAGACTTCCAGGAAGAAAAGACCAGATAACATTGAGAATAAGTCTTACATAGAAGATCAAATACCCCTGAGTATCCAAAAATTAGACTTTAAACACCTCTGATTCACTATTAAATTCATGGTCAGAACCGATATGTAACCAGTTGGTTAAAACGCTCAACCACTAAAAAGACATGGCAGCATTTAGCATAGCATGGAATAGGCCTAAATGTAATTGTAAATGAATTTATTTTTTACATTTAATTTAATGCAACATACAAGTGTTCAAATAGTGTGAGATTCACCACAAAGGCCAAAGACACATACACCCCCAATAACGCACATTGCTCACTGAGAATGAACCTGTAAAACCAAATCAGCACCTCTCTAACTCCCATCCGTGAGCAAAGCATGAGTTTGATGGCACTTCATATCAGACAGTTAGTTAATGGACACCTGGTTCTTGTGAAAGGTATATATAAGCAGTTACTTCATTGTTAGGCTCTCTAATCTGTAGACACTGGTTCTGAGAAAGGTTTACAGTTCCCCCAATGAGAACCGGCCAAGAGCATCAGCACCATCACAGTGATAATTGGGTACAAGTCGACTCACAAGCTTTTTATTAGGGAACATGTGATCCTTTTCGCTTGAGAGTTATACCTCAAATAGTGAAAAGTAGTTGTCAACTCATCATATGCAAGAAAGATGTTCCGAAATGCTGAAATGCAGGTGCAGTTAGCACTTATTGTTGCATGTTATGTTTGTTTTTCATCAGACACATCCACAGACATCTTTGAGAGACATTGGCAATGACCATAATCTCCTGCACCAGCAGAACCAGGTCCAGAGTGATTTGGCAGACTCACATCCCCATCAACACAGGTGGCTCCAGCATCGCTCTACGGGTGTCCTGCCACAGCCTGAGCCTGAGGAAGAAACAAAACCCTTTGTTCTGGACCTCAAAAACTTTCCAGACCTGGCAAATGCCGACATTGGCTCCCAAAACCCAAACATTCAGGTGAGAGCACACAAGAGAACACATCTTAAGTTAGTAGTCATCTCTGTGAAATGCTTCATGTTAGTGAGTCCCTCTTCCAAAACTTTTGGTGACTAAGCAGGGCAAGTCAAAAATGCAGGGCCGGATATAATAATCCATTACAGGGTTTCTCCTCTCTGAGGCTAATGTCTAATCCTGTCTAATCCAATGTGGATTCGTCAGCATCCATAGTGAGTCATCACTCCTCATAGGATGTAATTAAGTGTAATAAGTAATCTCATCTTGAGATGAGGAGGAAGTAATTCTGCTTGATTTGATATTGAGCCTGAGCTCAAATCAAGAGACTCGATCGGTGAGTCACTGCTGAAACTAACTGCCACTGACTGTTCTCCAGACTAGAAGCAAGGCGTTCCTCATGCAGAATGATTTGTTTTAAGTTCTTAAAATAACGCCCAATTTTCAATCAAATTTTGATTCAATGCTTTGAATCTCTGCATGCTTTGCACCTTTGGTTGTAGGTGACCATCGAGGTGTTGGATGATCCCCCTATGGAAGTGGAGAGGGATAAAGAATGGAGCAATGACTGGCCCACATCTTCTCCCTCCTCTACTGTAGAATGGCTAGGTGGAAAGAAGCTTTTCTGGCCTTTATTTTGGGGCTACACGGATGCAGATTCAGGGGACGATGGTACTGGCCAAGCAGTGGAGGAAGAGGACGACTACGCACTGGAGTATGACAGTGGGGAGCCCCTCCCTAGTGGTCTGGGCAAGACAGATGGCAATTGGGAAAGCCCATGGACTCAAAGCCATTATGGTGAGTGTTCTCTTATACATTAGCTGTTTCTACACACAGTTCTTGAGCCTTTAGAAGTTAGTCTGTTTGAACTAAGTGAAGATCCTAAATGTAATTTCAGGAGGAGTTAACCCATCTAATCTTACAATTAATCAACTGCTTTGGCATCCTTCCACCTCCACAAACTCCACCAACATAATTTAGACATCTTGCAACCAGACTATATCTAAGCTTGAGTTTAAACTGCTTCCTCGAGCCCCTCTACTGCGGACAGCAAGCCAAATATGTTTATCAATACCTTAAAGATTATATGGGCAAATGAACTTGTGAAAAGAGTATTTGAGTAAAACGGGAATGGAGAAAAAACAGCTGTTTTTAAGCAAGGCCAGAATCAGAACTTTAAGCAGATAAAGACTGAGGATGGGAGAATTTAAGAAAGCTGGATTGCCAGCAGTCAGACAAAGGTGATTTGAAGAGTAGTTGAAGGGAAAGAGAGATGTAGAGATTGGGGAGGGAGGGTAGAGCAAGCTGGTAAGGAGTGTTTCACAGCATTAATTCGGACTAAACTTTCAGCCAGCGACGGGCTATTTGTGAGTGTCGGACCTTTGAAGTAGACACTGGTCCCACTCTGTGGAGAAGACCGCTGTTTGAAGACGAGCCCGATCCGCTCACTAATGGCAGCGTGAATACGTTCTCTTGGACAAATAAGCCCATGCTTGTGTTCAATTAGAGCGCAGATCGGGAACACAGAGTGAGAGGGGTCATCCGTTTACTTTTTATGTCCCGCGGGTTGGGCCCCAGACCCTGCACCCCCTCCACCCCCGTCCAGTCCAGAGCGGCTTGGTCTTTTAAGCCTGTTCAAGAATCCTAGGCTTTTCAAGGCCATGCAGAACATAACGCCTCTGTTGCTTTTTTGTTTTTCTCTCTAGGACATGTCTGTTTCATGGTGGAAATTGTGCACTTTACGCTGTAGCTGTGGAGTCTTGTTTCATTGGAGACAAGGATGAAATGGGACAGGGATTTAATTTGAGGGGTCAAGGAAAGACATTATGATTGAGATTAAGGATGGCCTCAATCTAGACCAGATTCTCATAAAACATTTAGATCAGTGTGATGGGGCAGAAATGATATTAACGGATAAGAAGGAACATTTCTAGTCTAATATAACAGGAGAAAGCTATCTGTTAGAAGTTGCTTAGCTGCTACAACTAAGCAAGAAGAACATGGAAAAAAAATATTTGTCCACTCAAGAACTGAATAGAGGACCCTTTAAAAGTTCTTTCTGCCAAAGGAATCACTTTGGGGTCCTAAACAGACTCGATATAATAGCCTGTTCAAAATGTTCTTGACTCCAGCAGGGGTAACTGCTAATGCTAACCATCCGAATCTTGACCCTCTGGATTTAGTGGCTGTTTCTGCTTTGATTAACCTCTGATATAAGACTAACCCTGTGGCTGTTGTGGGTTTCGCAGTTTGGCACTTCTACAAAGCCAGCTAGAATAGTCGCTGAGCCTACGCCTCCTTTTCATCATTCCCTAGTCTGTCTGTAATCAGGGTGCCATCACTGTGTGTGCAATATCATTGGCAACCCACCCAAATTCAAGTTAAATATTTAAACAAGCTAGTCTCTAATCTATACTCTGTATTACAGAAGAAGGAAGAATACATGTGTTGTCCTTGTTTAATTCATTATCTGCAGTCTGCTTTTGGTAAAGAGAGTTTTGAGATCTCTCCCAAAGCTAAAAGCTAATGAACTATTTGAGGCCTGTTTTCCTGTTTTGGGGGCTACAGTATATTAGGCTTACTTACTCAGCTTACCGGTGTTTGTCAATGGAAAAGTTGCCATCATGGTGTTCGAGTGTTGTTGTTGATGTTTTCCAGGGTGCTCTTGTGCTAAGGTGTTCTTCTTGGGGTGGTATCTTTAAGTAGCGAGTGGTTGTTTTGTATTATCGTAGAACTGAACATTTCTGACATATGACTTACTTGGACACAGTCCCGTCTGATATTAATTTACTCTAAATTGTAATGTAGACACATTCATTTTCTGTAAAGCTGCTTTGAAATTATATTTATTGTAAAAAACACTATACAAATAAATGTGAATTGAATTGAATTTAACTTCACTTTTAATTCAATTAGTGTGTTGCTATGCATTTGCTGGTATTATTGATAAGACATTACTGGAGTGATTGCTAGGCCACTTCTAACTGCTAAGTGATCTATTTGACTACATTTACACATTGCATTAGCATCAGTTTTTTGTTGATCGGATCACTGAAGCCCCATATGGATAGTCAGAACCTAAATAAGCAGGGTTGTCTTGACAACACAAGTGGGCACAGGCAATGCATCGAAAATGCATGTTAATGCCAGGTGGAAATATTAATGGTAATTGTTATGATCGGATCACTGAACAGTACTTAAGGTTAGGGGTTTTGTTCGGAACCTATATGAGCAATAGGGATGCTTGTCTTAGTAACCACACATAAATGTTTAAACTCATTAGTCTTTTCCTCTTAGAAGAAGCAGAGGAAGAGTGGAGCGCATGGAGTCCCTGTAGTGTCACTTGTGGCCATGGCAATCAGACTCGCTCACGTTCATGTGGAGATTTCTGCACATCCACTGAGTCCCGGAGCTGTGACCTTGTCCCATGCCCAGGTTATTTCAGTACTCAAAAATGTGTCTGTTCTTATTTTTATGTAATTTAATGTTGATGCTGATTTTTTTCCCCCCAGATGATTGGAACAGTGTGGCTCCTGTCTTTCCATTCGAGATGGAGAATGGCACAGAACCCTTTGGCACTGGTAAATGCTTTAAGTTTATACCTATATACCTTCATCAGGCATATACAACATACTGTTAGTGTTCAAGATCAATCACATTTAAAATGATATAATCATGACCAATCACAGCGAAAATCCATCAATTACCAATCACACTCAATGACTGAACACATCATTGACTCCACATCATCATATACAAAAATTACATCAAAAGTTCTACATTATATAACATCAAAAATTGTACATTATATAACCGGGAATAAAAAAAAAACTATAGCATCACATTAAAGGTTCTCTAAGCGATGTCGGGTGACGTCACTTCTTGTTGATGTTTAAAGTATTGTCAAACAAAACGGAGGCTAGCTAGACCCTCCCCCCTCCTCATCCGCGCACTAACCCCCCAAACCCCGCCCCCAAGTCCTTCTTGTCGGTGATTGGCTGGAACTGTTTGTCATGTTTCGTGGAGCGGGTTAGCCCAGTTTGTTTTTGTTGCCGTTTGTGGAGCCTGGGCTGTCTACAGAGATCGCGTTTCTTTACAGTGTGTTCAGGGGACAGGCAGCCAGCGGTTAGTGAGGAGATGTTTGCTGTATGTGACAAAAAATGTTTTGGCCTAAAAAACGCGTGACATCGCTTAGAGCACCTTAAAATAATGGTTCATCATTCATGCCCATAGCTGACAACCTACTGTTAGACAAATGGCACTATGCTATAGTTGATTTGACTAACGTGTCATCTTTTTGGGTTTGGTTGCTTTGCAGATGTTGACAGCTGTGAGAAGTGGTTAAATTGCAAGAGTGAGTTTCTTCAGCGTTACCTGCAGCAGGTATTGACTGAATTACCCAGCTGCCCGTGCACCTATCCTTCAGAAGCCTCCAACAATATCGTCAGTCTGCTGGATGCAGAGCACGACCGAACCTTTCAGTGGAGGGATGCTAGCGGCCCACAGGAACGATTGGACATCTACAAGCCCTCGGCACAGTCCTGCCTGCGTTCCAGCCTGTCTAAAGATGGCACCACTCTGGCTGCCCAGCATTGTTGCTATGATGATAACAAGCATCTAATTACAAGGGGCAAGGGGGCAGGAACCCCCAACCTAATAAGCACCGAGTTCTCTCCAGAGCTGCATTTCAAGGTGGATGTAATGCCTTGGATACTGTGCAAAGGAGACTGGAGCAGGTTTCATGCAGTCCGCCCACCCAATAATGGCCTGCATTGCACGGAGAACCCCCAACAGGATATTTTCATGAATGAATTGGAGGAGGCCAGAGAATATTAAATCACCAAATTACTATCCGTCCTCTGACTCACCGTCCTGCTGTGGTGCTTAACCCTATTAAAATAAACAAATGAATAAAAACCCCGGCCAGCCGCATTAAGTGTGCAGTATAGAGCCAGTCTTGTGTTGTGGAACGCATTGCCGTAATTGTGTTCGCAAAGCCTCTAGCTTTTCTGATGTTTGGAATATTGTGGAAAATGAATGGAAGGATTAATACAGCATGTTTGTTGGACAACAGTTGTTGCTGCTGCTGCAATCACATACAGTGGGGTGCAAACGTCTGACAATGCTAGTGAAAAAGGTTTTATTTTGAAGGTTTTTTTATAATTGAATACAGCTTTATTACGAATTATATGATCAGAACAATAACATGAATTTCAGAATTTATTAGTATTCCTTTTGTTTGAACGACAGCAGAACTCATGAGATCCACATTTGTGCAAAACCTGATGATCATGTGATCCAGCATGATTTGAGAACGTTCCAAAGAGCATCCCTTGTGCTTCAGTCAATGTCATTTGGTTATTTGGTTACCCTAGAAATAGTATAGAATTATATTATTCATCTTAATTCATATGTAAAATTATGATTTGTTTTAACATGAACATATAATCCTAATAGATTTTGAACCCCATTTATTCAGTGTGGTCTCAGACCTTTGGACCCCACTGTTTTTACGTCGATATAAGTGCCATCCAATGTAAAATCTGGGTCCTGAAGCAAAATGGGCTAAGAACCTCTGCTCTAGACTTATGGGTGAATGGGCAACAATTTCACTGCCAACTCAGGGGAAGTCTTTCCATAACAATCAGTGTTCATTTAGTTCTTCAATAGTGTCAGAATTTCAGAAAAGGGAATGAGCCGGCAAATGTAAAGAGAATATTATAATGTGATACTTAACGTGATGCTTATGTACCGTGTTGCTGTTGTTTTTGGAAACTATTGCAGGGGAACTACTTAATACTTCCTGAAATATTATTCTTAAGAGTATGCAGACTGAATATGCACATGCTACGGCTGGCACTTTATTTAACTTTTATTGAAATGTATATTTGCGTGATGTTATCCGTGTTTCTGGTGTTGCTGTTGTGAAGAGATTTCTTCCTGGTCATTGATGGCAAGAATAGCCTATTTCTGTGTTGGCATGTGTTGTACAGTATTTATTGTATTTTTATCGCACGTTTGCTGACGCTTTGAACTGATCATTCATTCAGGTGGTACACTACCCAGAATCCTCCAAGACAGACTGACCTATAAAGGGAAATCATGTTCTCAAACACCTCTTTAAACAAGTCGATGTTCGCTGTTCATTATTATGTGTACTTGCAAGTTGCAAATTCTATTAAAAAAATAAAATGCAGACGTCAGTGTTCATTTAGGTTTGGATTATGAATGAATCTTCACATCTGGACTAACTTATGCTAAGCACTAACACTCTGTGGAGAACTTTTTGGCACTACCAAACAAATACCTGTCATCCATTTATCTGAAGAACCATCAACAATAGATCAGTTAGAGACTCGGGGCTCATGTTTTTGATTACTCTATTTTTCCATTTGCTTTTAACTAGACACATCGAGCAAATGGAAACTCATCTCCCCGGGGCTATCCCCCCCTATCCCCCCCCCCCCCCCCCCCAGCCCCCCTATCCCCCCCCCCCCCCCTCCCCCCCCCCGCCTAAAATCTGTTTTCAGTTACAAGATCCTAGTTGTTATTTGAGTGATGAGTGGGGTTGTGTGCCATTCAGAGTTGAACTGAGAATTACTGAATTTGAATTGGATTTAAATTGGAGTGGCAAACACAATGTAAAATTGTAATTTGAATTTGACAACATAAATACATATGCAGAAGATGTAAATAATCAACCGTGTCGTCGCATCCAGTGTTATCCGTACACAATGACACAAGGACTTGTCATTCTGATGGCAACAAAGCGACTGAGAAAAACTGGAAAAATAAACAAGCAAGCCCAGCCCAGCCGAGAAAAAGTAATGCCAAAGTAACAATGTATTCCTTTCCATAAAAAGTAACTAAGCAACGCAAATAGTTACCTATTTAGGGAGTAACACAAGTGTGGGGGAAAGTTAGGTTTAAAAGTAATGTACTACACTATTTTCGCCCAGCCCTGGATCATAGATAGATAGATAGATAGATAGATAGATAGATAGATAGATAGATAGATAGATAGATAGATAGATAGATAGATAGATAGATAGATAGATAGATAGATAGATAGATAGATAGATAGATAGATAGATAGATAGATAGATAGATAGATAGATAGATAGATGCTGTTTTGCATGTTGTCATGTCTGTCAGTATGTTCTTAGGCCGGGATTAGGGGGTCAAAGAGCAAGGTAACAAAAATCTGTAGGATTAAGACTGCAGAGAAATCTCAAGGATCTTGTTCTTCTATACAGATCTTAGAAATCCATTGACTTATGCAATCATTTGCAAATGGGTCACCACCATAAGATATTATACCGGAGGTGTGCTACAACATTACTACAACTTAAAATGTCGTCTGTAGGAAAAGGTTTGTAAAAGTTTCAGGATGAAAACATAAAATAATGTACATAAATGTCCATTTTTCGAAAGGCCACTCTCAAAATCCACCAGTATTTTACCATTACCATTGTGAATGCTGGCATAAAGCAACACAATGACAAAGTAACAAATGGCTGCACATCAGAAGTGCGGGCTCTCTCCAGGCCTGCCAGGACTGATGTCTGCAGTGCTGTTTGCTCTCTCAGGGCCACAGGGATCTAAAACACACTCTGTCCGTGGAGCGCCTTCAGTACTCCTGTGCAGTCTGCCACCCACCGAGACCACAGATGGAAGCGATACAAGCCACACATGCTATAAACCCCATTATAGCATTCAACCCCTTTCCCCCCCTTTCTTTTCTTTTCAATTAACTGGTTGTTTGAAGACTGAGAACTGTGGTGATCCTTTCCGTGTTCAACTCATTGGAGGGCATCTGTGGTGTAGGATCAATTTAGCCAAAAATTTAAAACCAGTTCATTAGAGCTTTCATTTCATACCCAGTACATTATAGCCTTTTGATTTAGATAATTGCTGCTGAAGAAATGACTAATGATTAGGCTTTAGGTCAAAAATCTCATTACACAAATGTTTTCTTGAGCAGTGGTTTTGAAATCTAATTTTAAACACCTAGCTCATACCTTAGCTAGGTCTTGATAGGTTTTGATAAAGCCATACTGTCTTATTTGATACACAAATTAAGGTCTCTAAATTATCAACATGATCAAAACATTTCTGAAGCTGTTAGCTACGCAATCTATCAGAAGCCTTCTGACGTCGGATTGATAGTTTATCATTTTTAACAGGTACAAAGCCTTATGCCTTCAGGTTGTGGTACATTTTATAATATTTTGTTAGTATTTCAAGATGAACACTTACTGGACTGAACCTTGAGCCATACATATCCATGTGTTATTTTTTAGTCAAGTCAAGTATCAAACATAACATATCACTTTGAGCATTTTGAGGAATGTTTACATTATCTGTTTTGTCCCCCACAATAAAGAGCTCTGAGTCTGATTATAAAACTATGCATTTTCATAGCCTATCATAGGCTACGTATCTCATTGATTTACATTTCCAGCATCAGAACTTCATCTTTTTGGCCTTAAGTGTGTGTGTGTGTGTGTGTGTGTGTGTGTGTGTGTGTGTGTGTGTGTGCGCGCGCGCTTGTGTGTGTAAGAAGCTGGACAGACATTGTTTTTCCTCTGGAATGTAGGAATGTAAGAAGGCTAGTACTGCCCTCTGTGGTCTACAATCGTTCAGAACAAGTTCCAGAGACCCGGAAATCGTTTGATATGTGACAGCAGTAAGGCTGGCAGACGCACATTACACACTGAGCTACTGTCTGAACCATCATGATCTCAGAATGGGTCTCATTTATTATGTTTTACCTGCTCGCTGCTGTTTTCAGTGCATTTCTTGCATATTGTCTGTATGTAAGACATGTTCATCAGAAATATGATCATATACCTGGACCTCCAAGAGACAAGTAAGAAACTTTATGAATGTGTTCATATATGTGTTTTGTACAACTATAAACGGTAGGCTATTGCATAAGTCAGTATTTGTCGGTATATGATCAAAGCTGAGATAAATTAACATGAAAACTGATATTCGGACAGTTTTCTGCTGGGGCATTTACCGTCTTTCAGAAGATCGACGAAATCGCAAAGTATTATACACGACCTTCTTCTTCAATGGTAAGATCAAAACTCATGTAGGCTATAAACACAGATTATTTGCTATTTTTTTGCCTGAGTAATATCTTGTTGTTTTGACCTTGCACCTACAAAACGTCAATTGTTTCGTAATATCACATAGGTGACATTGCATATCTCTCTCTCTCTCTCTCTCTCTCTCTCTCTCTCTCTCTCTCTCTCTCTCTCTCTCTCTCTCTCTCTCACACATGTCTGGTCCACTATCTTTGTGGGGACTCTCCATAGACGTAATGATTTGTATACTGTACAAACTGTATATTCTGTCCCCTTACACTAACCTACCCCTAAACCTACCCATCACAGAAAACTTATTGCTCTTTTACATTTTCTAAAAAACATCATTAAGTATGTTCATTAATCAATTTCCCTTGCGGGGACCATTGGCTAGTCCTCACAATGTAGGTTTTTTCACGTTTTACTATTCTTGTGGGGACATTTGGTCCTCACAATGTAATAAAAACAAGAGCATGTGTGCGTGCGTGCGTGTGTGTGTGTGTGTGTGTGTGTGTGTGTGTTTTGTACTGTTTGATATTTGTACTCTAAAAAGTCAAATGATTTAATGTAATTTATATTTTCAGAAGTACACTTCTGAACGTTATTGAAATATAGATAAATATTAAGCCATCTTCTGGCATGTAAGCTTCTGAGAAACTGCTGGAAAATAATACAGTTTTATGCTTTCATCTTCTGACATTTTTTTTGTTTTGTTTTTTGTCAGCACTTCATCAATATACATTTACTAAAATAGGGTAACACTTTACTTGAAGGGGTGTGCATAAGACTGACATGACACCTTCATAATCATGACTGAGGACACGTCATGAATATGAAAGAGGGTTTATGCATGTTTATGACAACTGTCATTAAGTGTCATTCGCTCAATTATGACATTTTTAATGCAAATATGACATTGTTTGAGATGTCTTTTTCATGACAACTTGACATAAACCACATCATAACCTGTCATTGTCTTGGCCATGACAGCTTAGAATTACTAAGATAACACAACCTGTCATAAATATGTCATAAACATGACATGGCAGGTTAATTATCAAACTAAAGAAGCCACTTAGCTTTATGGGTTAATATTACATAAAACTGTCAGGTGGTTGTTTTTAACATTATAACATTCTAATGACAAATTCAATTTGTACCACTGTAGTTGAGGTCAAGAAAAATATTCATGACACAGTTATAATGGCCTCATGACAGCCAATGTCAAAACCAACCACATGACAGTTTAATGTAATGTTAACCCATTAACTAAGTGGTTTCTTAAGTTTGATAATTATTCTGCTATGTGATGGTTATGACATATTTATGACAGGTTATGATGTATTGGTTTATTTCAAGGTGTCATAACAAAGACATCTCAAACAATGTCATATATGGATTAAAAATGTCATTGAGCAAATGACACGTAATGACAGTTGTCATAAACATGCATAAACCCTCCTTCATATTCATGAGATGTCTCCTGTCATGATTATGAAGGTGTCATGTCAGTCTTATGCACTGTAAAAAATTAAATCGTAAAAAAAGGGTCAAATGACTGGCAGCTACGGCTGCCAAACAAAAACCGTAAAAATAAAGTAAAATATCCTAATTTAAATTGAGTGCAAAAAACTTTTCCCAACTTTGTCCTTAAATGTTTTACAGAAAAACGCTGTTATTTTACAGTTATTTCCTGAATTATTTTGATCAAACACCTTCACTGTGAAAAAAAAGGTCAAATGACTGTCAGCAATGGCTGCCATACAAAAACCATAAAATGAATGTAAAATATCCTAATGTAAATAATAAATACTATTGCAGAAATCGATACTCGGTTACTAACGTAACCTCGGTTCTCTCTAGAGAGGTTCTCTCGTATTGCGTAAGTTTACCTTACGCTACGGGAAAGATTCATCTTCTCGAGATATTGAAGCCAAAAAATTATCCTTAATTTCGCGTGCTCATTAGCTGCCCTGCGGGCAACTGCTGCAGCCTACCAGTGAGCCCGGCATGACGTCACGCCCAATGAAGGGCGCCCGCGCCTTCATAGCGTCACAGCCCGCCAGAATGGGCGTGGCTTAGCGTATAAAAGTAGGGGCTGTAGGCTGACTTCCCTGGTTTTTCGTCGACTGAAGCAAAATCGCTCGTGGCGCGAGCACGGCCGGTTACGCAATACTTGTTCCCTCTCTAGAGAGAACCGAGGTTACGTTAGTAACCGAGTATCGTTCTCTTACGAAAGGGTTCTCTCGTATTTTCGTATTTTGTAAGTTTAGCTTACGCTACGGGAACACTTTGTCAACGCCGTGCGCGCCAAGCATCCACCATGAGACCCTGAACTTTCAGGGGAACCCCATAAGTGGAAAAAATAAGGTGGCCAGCCACGCGGGCCATCACTCGTACATAAGCACACATAGGGAATACAGAGCAGCGCGCTGGTCTGTATAGGCACCTGGCACATACCCTACTAGTGCAGCTCAACCAGGAGAGCTGAGTCACGTGAGAGTGATCTGAGCAGGGATATCTGGGCAGAATACACATCTCCTTCAAACTGACAAAAGCTTAGCCTGCAAGGCAGGAACTTCTAGGTTATAAAACCTGACAAAGGTAGACGGGG
Organism: Rhinichthys osculus; assembly: GCA_029959095.1. NCBI lineage: Eukaryota > Metazoa > Chordata > Actinopteri > Cypriniformes > Leuciscidae > Rhinichthys > Rhinichthys osculus. Next base: position 32,998,004 of record JARWKJ010000012.1, on the reverse strand, counting down.
AGCTCCAGCCCGCCGCTACACATATGTCATGGATAGAAATCCCACTGGACCACGCCCACGACGAGGCCACGCCTCTCGTGGAATGAGCCCTGATGCCCAGAGGGCATTGCAGACCCTTTGACGCGTAAGCAGTTGCTATAGCGTCCACTATCCATCTGGACAGGCTCTGTTTCGAGGAGGCGAGACCCTTGGTGCGCCCACCAAACGAAACAAAAAGCTGTTCTGAACGCCTGAAGGAGGCGGAGCGCGTAATGTAAAATCTCAGCGCCCCGACAGGGCAGAGTAGATTCACATCACTTTCGCTGTCAGATGCTGGCAGAGCTGACAGCGAAATAACTTGCGCTCTGAATGGAGTGCCCATCACTTTAGGAACATAGCAATGTCTAGGTCTGAGGATGACTTTAGAGTCATTCGGCCCGAACTCAAGATACACGACGCGCTGACAGACAGCGCGTGCAGGTCCCCCACACGTTTTACTGACGACAGTGCAGTCAGAAAGACGGTTTTCAGTGATAGATATTTCAACCCCACGGAGTCTAGTGGTTCAAATGGAAAGGCTTTCAGGGCCTCGAGGACCAAAGAAAGATCCCACATAGGAAGCGACGGGGGGCGCGGCGGGTTCATCCTTCTAGCTCCTCTAAGGAAGCGGATGACCAACTCATGTCTTCCCAGTGACTGGCCATGCGTCGATTCTGCGAACGCTGCCACGGCCGCCACGTATACTTTGAGCGTGGATGCGGACTTCCCCTTATCCAACAGCTCTTGTAGGAAAGTGAGCAGATGCACCACCCCGCATGTCTGTGGGTCCAGACCTCTGTCGGTGCACCATCCGGAGAACACCGACCATTTAGACGCGTAGAGCCTTCTCGTGGAAGGAGCCCTAGACTGCGTGATCGTGTTCATCACTCCTTCTGGCAGGGCAACGAGTACCCGTTGATCAACCATGCGTGCAGAGACCAGCGCTCTGGATGGGGATGCCAGATCGTGCCGCGAGCCTGAGAGAGGAGATCTGTCCTCACCGGAATAGGCCACGGAGCTGTGTGTGACAGCCGTGCTAGTTTCTGGCGGGAACCAAGTCTGATTCTCCCAACGCGGGGCTATGAGGAGCACCGAGTAGGGCGTTTCCCTGATTCTTTTGATCACCTGTGGTAACAGAGAGACCGGAGGGAAAGCGTATAGTGGGAGGCTTGGCCAAACCTGGGCCAGCGCGTCCTCGTCCTTCGAGAAGAACGTCGGGCATTGAGCGTTGTCTTTTGACGCAAATAGGTCGACTTCCGCTCTGCCGAATAGGCGCCACAGTTTCTGGACCGTTTGGGAGTGCAGGGACCATTCCCCTGGGGGAACATTGTCCCTGGACAGTTTGTCTGGGCCATCGTTCAAATAGCCAGGCACATGCGCCGCCCTCAGCGAGCGCAGGTGCATCTGAGACCAAATGAGAGGGCGTTCCGTCAGATTGCAGAGATTTCTGGATCTGACACCGCCCTGGCGGTTTACATAGGATACCACAGACATGTTGTCCGAGCGGACAAGAACATGTTGGTCCTGTATGAACGGGAGGAAGCGCTTCAGCGCGTTCTCGACCGCTATCATTTCCAGACATTTTATGTGAAAACACTTCTCTTGGTCTGACCACTGGCCGTAGACCGGTCTGCCCTCGAACAGCGCGCCCCAACCCGAGATGGACGCGTCTGTCGAAATGACTTTTCGATAAGAGATGGTTCCCATCATCACTCCCTGCTGGTACCAGTCGGCCACTAACCAGGGCTGCAGAGCCGCTATGCAGGTCTGAGTCACTCTGATTTTCTGGCCGCCAGAAACCCAAGCTCGGCGGGACGTGCGAGCATTCAACCAGCGTTGGAGCGGGCGCATGCGCAGTAGGCCCAGCTGAAGCAACGCTGCAGCTGATGCCATACAGCCCAACATCCTTTTAAATGTTTTCAAAGGGAGAAAGCTGCCCTTCTGGAAAGATGCGGCTAGGAGGCGAACACGGCGCGCGCGCTGTGTCGATAAACGAGCCGTCATGGTCACCGAGTCCAGTTCTATTCCTAAAAAGGAAATTGACTGGCTGGGCAGTAATGAGCTCTTGGTCCAGTTGACCGTGATACCCAAGCTCTCCAGGTGACTGAGAAGCACTGTTCTGTGAGATAGCAGCTCTGTCTCTGACTGTGCCAAAATCAGCCGTCCAGATAGTTCATTATTCGCAGCCCCTGACTTCTCAGGGGGGCAAGCGCCGCGTCCATGCTCTTCAAAAATGTACGGGGTGCTAGAGACAGGCCGAGCGGCAGGACGGTGTATTGATATACCTGACCATCGAAGGCGAATCTCAAAAAATTGCCTGTGACGGGGTATTATCTGAATCTGAAAATAGGCATCCTTCAGATCTAGAGAAATAAACCAGTCCCTCGGGCGAACGTGCGCAAGGATTTTCCTGGTCGTAAGCATTTTGAACGGTCTTTTCGCAAGCACTTTGTTCAAATGTCTCAGATCTAGGATAGGTCTGAAGGCTCCGTCCTTCTTGGGTACGAGAAAATATCGGCTGTAAAAGCCTGAATCGCTCAGAGAAGGCGGTACCTTTTCTATAGCCCCTTTGCACAGCAGCTTCGCTATTTCTGCGTGAAGTAGGTGTGCTACTTCCGCATTCACTATCGTCGCTGTCCGGGCTCGAAAGCGCGGGGGACGGCGAATGAATTGAAGTGTATAGCCCTGCTTTATTGTGCTCAGCACCCATTCTGAAATCTCTGGGATAGTTTCCCACGCAGCTATGTGAGCCGCTAGGGGGCGAATGGCCTCCGTGTTCAGATCGCCGCCATTTGCGGGCTTGTGAGACTGAACCGGAGCCGAAAGCGGGGCGAGTGCGCTCTCGGTTCTGGGCAATGGCTGCTCGCTGAAAACCGAAACCGGCTGATTTATGTGAGATGTCCCAATCATAAGGGATGGGGAACCTTTTCTTCTCACTTTTTGGCGCGGGCACGAGACTTACAAGTGTATTTGACGCCCTGATCGAAATGGATGGGGAGCGTCTTATTAATGCCCTGCGTTTTGTGATAACACTTAAACGCGCGGGCGGCGCCCGGGGGGAGGTTTGTGTTAGTAAGCGTGAACGCTCTCTGGCGGGCACGAGACATTCATAACCTGCTTTCTTGATCTTGTAACAGAGCGGGCAGATAGTGGCCACAGACCTGTGGACACATTACTTACATTCAACACTCGAGCGGCTTTTCTGCGCTTTATGAGAGTGTGCTCTGTGAGTGACACGAGATTTGAAGTGCTTGTGTGTAGGGGTGAACACTGGGGCATGGACACTTTCACTACACTTAAAACACCGACGGCGTGAGCCGGACCAGACATAATACTCTTTTTAAGATTTCTCTGGGTCGCCGTGAAAACGGCGTTTGTGTGCAGGCGAGAGGGTGAACAAACCGGCTCGTTGGCTGCTAAATGAACCACTGCAGTAGCCTGTTTGAAGGGGACTGACAGGGAAATAAACGGGAAATAAACTTTGACGGCGGTCTGGCCGCAGCGGGACACGCGCGTCTTTTCTCTCTCTTTGTTAGGAGGGCTTCGCGTGCTCAGGCTTCAGCGTGATCTTTTGCCGAGGCCCTCTGTGGGGCGGCGGTCTGTGACGGCTGTCTGAGCGCGACCTAGAGCGGCCGCCCTGACGTCGCTGCGAAGGCTGAGGCTGTGCTGGACACTGGGCGCTAGCTCGCACAGGAGGCTGGCTTTGTTTCTCGCGAGAGCGGCCTGTAGCGGAGCTCGAGCGTCGCGGCAGGAAGAGGTTCATGGCCTGCGTGGTCTTCTGTACCTCAGAAAAACGGTCAACGATCCCGTTTACCGCTGGGCCGAAGAGACCAGTGGGGGAGAGCGGCGCGTTCAGGAAGGTGGCTCGCTCAGTTTCCCTCATATCCGCGAGCGTCAACCAGAGGTGCCTCTCTGTTACAGTCAACGCGGCCATGGCTCGCCATCTCGGGGAGGGCGGGCAAAGGTGTGCTGCGACCGCCTCTTCCACAGGGGGAATAGCCGTGTACCCTTTCTTGGCGGCGCCGTCCACTTAGGAGAGCGACGCGGAGGCCTGGGACTGAAGTCTCGAGGAGAATGGTGCATTCCATGACTTCGTCAGCTCCGTGTGAAGTTCCGGCAGGAATGGAGCGGGCCTGCTCGCTTAAACTTGCACGGCGGCGACTTTGAAGGAAACAGCCGTCGAGCCTGTTCAGCGCAGGTTCCTTCGGCAGCGACCACTCGAGCCCGAGACGGTCGACAGCCTGCGCTAGCAGGCGCATCAGTTCCGCGTCAGCTCCAGCGCGGGAACGGCTGGATTCCTGGAATCGACGAGGAGGCGGAGTGAAGCGACCATTCCTCGCTCTCTGATGCCAGGATGGAGCAGCAGTCTCTCGTGGCGTGTCCCTCGGCCTCATCCTCAGATGCGACAGCAGTGAGGCTCGTGAGCGGCAGCTGCGCGTCGGTGAGGGGAGGCGGGGAAGGCGAAAGCGAGGCTCGAGGGAGGTTCTCCGGCGAGCGCGTCGCTGTGGCCACGGGTTCCGGCTGTCTCAGGGAACAGCGCTTCTTCCTGTGCGGTCCCACAGAGGGCGGAGTGACTGCTTCAGGGTTGAAGGCTTCGAGTCGAGCCCGCAGGGTCGACAGCGGAAGCGCATCACAGAGCTCGCAGCCCCCGGACGCGAGGGCGAGCTCTGCATGTTCCAGGCCCAGGCAGAGAGCGCAGATCACATGGCGGTCTCCGACGCTGAGCGGGGCCCTACACGAGCCGCAGGAAGTGCGAGGCATCTTTAAAAAGACACTCGCGCTCTTTTAGGAATAGGTTTGCAAAGGTAAAAAGGATACGTCGCCGGATAGCGTAGCTCGCACGGATGGCTGAAGGTGGCGAAGACGGCCGGCTTCCTCAGCGCTGTCCTAAGCTGGCTGTTCGCTGTTCGACCGCGGCGGTGGCTTCTCTCTGATCCAGCGATGCGGAGAGCTCGCTGAAGAGACGAAAAATCAGGGAAGTCAGCCTACAGCCCCTACTTTTATACGCTAAGCCACACCCATTCTGGCGGGCTGTGACGCTATGAAGGCGCGGGCGCCCTTCATTGGGCGTGATGTCACGCCGGGTTCACTGGTAGGCTGCAGCAGTTGCCGCAGGGCAGCCAATGAGCACGCGAGATGGCCTGCTCTAGGTCTGCTAGCTGCTGCACTGCGTTGACAATGAATACAAAATTAAGGATAATTTTTTGGCTTCAATATCTCGAGAAGATGAATCTTTCCCGTAGCGTAAGCTAAACTTACGCAATACGAGAGAACCTCTCGTAAGAGAACATCATTAAGCTTTTTAACAGAAACACAGTTATTTCATATATATATATATATTTACTGAATTTTAACTAAAAAACATATTCACTGTTAAAAGTAAATATCTTGCTATAAACTACATGCATGATTTACTGTGATTATACGTCATCAGCAACATCGGCTGAGAAACTCAGATCAGATGATGTTGGTCACTTATTAGTGATAATAATCATCAAGCCGATTGGTATGACTTATTAATGACTGATTAAGTTGTAAAATAGTAATTGTTAATTTAGAATTCCAGTATTGCTATAGAATATCCTGCAATGCTGTGATATTAAGATTTTATGTCATTTATGTCATTATGCAGACAATGTTTTGACAGGATCATACAGACTCACTCAGACATCAAGAATTAGCGTATGAATCTCAACAATGGTGACAATAAAAAAAATTCTGACCTATTATAAAGTCACAAAAAGGCTTTGTTGATTGTCACCATTGTTGAGATTCATATGTTGATTCTTGATGTCTCTATACTCCTAACAAAATAAACCACCTCAAAACATTTTATGTAGAATATTTATTTATTTATTTGAGATTGCTATAATACTGATGCCACAATATTTCAACAAATCATGTGAAAAAAGTAGGATATTAATAATTGCCTTTGTATAACACTAAAGTATCTATATATAATGTATTCACTGCCAATAGAGATTTGATTGTCATATCAGTGAATCAGATCATCATATAATGACTATAAAATCATCAATAAATGACCAAGATCATCTTCTATTTTCTCTTGCAATTATTGCCATAATAAATGTGCATCAAAACACAGTTAAAGCAGCCAGAGAACAACTAATGTTAAAACTCAAGAGTCATGAGCCCAACTAAAGTAAACACTGATCTCAATCATGGTGACATCACATTTCTGTTAAAGTTTTTTTACACTTTATTTAAATTAGGATATTTTACTTTAATTATATGGTTTTTGTTTGGCAGCCGTCACTTTTTAAACTGCCAGTCATTTGACCCTTTTTTTAAGATTTTTTTACAATGAAGGTATATGATCACAATAATGCAGGAAATACCTGTGAAATAACAGTGTTTTTTGTTTTATTTGAATTAGAAGATTTTACTTTTATTTTATGGTTTTTGTTTGGCAGCCGTAGCTGCCAGTCATTTGACTCTTTTTTTACGATTTTTTTTCACTGAAGGTATATGATTGTTATTTTACAGGTATATCCTGAATTGTCACAGTGTTTTTCAGTTTATTTAATTTAGGATGTTTTACTTTAATGTTACAGTTTTTGGGGGGCTGCCAGTCATTTGACCGGTTTATCATTTAACTGTTTTGTTACTGTTTAATTACAGATTATAATTTGTAATTTTACATACATTTTCATGTAATTTAAGAAAACAGAAAAAAATACTGTATGAAAAATACAATCAATTTTCTGTATAAAAAATGTGAATTACTTTAATTTTTACAGTGTTTTGAGTACAATTTAAAATGAAAGAAAATGATCGTCAAAAAATCACAGTTATTTTCTGTAAAATTAGGATTTTTTTTACAGACACCCCTTCAAGTAAAGTGTTACCTAAAAATCACAGTTGTTTCACCAATAACAGGCATTTCCTCACTTCGGCTAAAGAAATATATAGATATAGGGATACTGTTTATTGATCCTCTAGGGGAAAGTTGGTAAAGCGTCCTCGCCAATGTGGCCATGTTCTTGTTTTTAAGGGGAGAAAAATATGGCCCTGTCTACAGGATGAACAGTTTTCATTATGTCATGATCATGGTTCATTGTCCTGAGGCTACAAAGGTAAATATTTAATATTGTATGTCTTAGCCTATCGTATAAATTGTATAAATAGTAGCCTATCCGAAGCCACAAAATCTAATAAAATAAAATCTATGCCCTGTTATTGTAGACAGTCCTGATGTCACCTAAGTATCTCAAAGATCCTTTTGTCTACAAACGCCTCTTTAACTTGTTTGGAAAAAGGTATGTTTAATTTTTTCTGGATATGTCATAGCATTGCTAGGTGAAGTCTGTCAATATCTGTACATTGATAGCAGTGGGCTACTCTAAGGCACATTCTTACTATCATCTAGAAGTTTTTATGGAAGAGGCCCCATGAAATCAAAATCTAAGCTATGCTGCATTTAGTCCGATAGTTTTAAAATCATCTACAGTAGTGGCAAAAAGTGATATTTGTTTTTAATGACAAAACAAGTTTGATAAAACCATCTAAATATTTTATATTTTTTAAATATGAGGGAAAAACAAAATGCTAAAGTTGGGTTCACGAGTTCCTTTGCCCATATAATCTTTAAGCTAATAAAGTTAAGCGTACTTGGCTTGCTCGTATTTGGCTTGCTTGTTTTTCTTGTTATTGCATGTGTCATAATTTCTTTGTATGACAGCCTGGACAAAATTATGGCTGCACTATTTGGCATGTTTCATTGTACAACTACGCAATAGGCTTACAAAATCTGTTACAAATTGTAATAATTTTTGAATAAAGGGTGAAGAATTTCCCTCGGCCAAACATCAGTTTTGGCTACCACTGTATGTTTCCCTGGTGTAAAAAAGCTAAGTATACTTGCAGCCAGACTAATTCAGTATACTTCAAGTGTGTTAATGATTAGTGAACTTGAAGTGTGGTATTTCGGAACAACTATTTTTGTACTAAGTATATTTTAGTTGTAATTAAATTGTAGTAAAGTATAACTTTTTAGTGTATAAAACTGTGCTAAATTGGAACAACTTCAAGTATACTTTAAGTATATGCCTGTGTAGGGACTAATTACATGCTTGATTAGTGATATTAAAGTCTGCTTTATTTGTGTTACAATTACAAATTCATAACGAGTGTCTTCGAAACATACAAGCAATATACCATAAATGTATTATATTTGAGTAAAAAGTATATAAGTAAAAGTTGGCTTATTCCAAAGGTATTCAAAGAACTCACACTTTAAACCTGCAGGTTTGCAGTTTTGAGGGGAGGTGGAGTAGACTGTACACTATTTTTACATTTTGCATTTATTATTATTTGTTATATGTTGAATGCATGTTTTAGAAAATATTTATTAAATAGGCGGGCCTACATTTTGCATTCTCAAAGAGTCTAGTGTGGCTGTGGCTTAATTCATATTCGAATTTGAATATTTTATGGGATTTGCTTTGCCAATGGTGACCTTACAGTTGAATAAGTCACATGACTCAATCTTCTCAGGTTCCTGGGGAACGGGCTGATTACGGCTGGGGACCATGACACCTGGTACAGGCAGCGTCGCATCATGGATCCTGCCTTTAGCAGCTCGTGAGTCAAATACAGCAAATCTCTGATATACTGAAATGTGATACAGATGCACCTCAGCTGATGCCGTCTCATTGGTCAGATACTTACGAGGCTTGATGGGCACTTTTAACGAGATGTCGGAGCGCCTAATGGACAAGCTGGAGGAAATAGCAGAGACGAAAACACCTGCCGTCATGCACGACCTGGTCAACTGTGTCACACTCGATGTCATTTGCAAGGTTTCACTTTCCTATCTGCTAATCCAAGGGAAAGCCTAATACAAGGAAAGTCAAATCAGCTGTTGATCAATACTTAGTAGTCGTTTTTTCATCCATAGGTGGCTTTCGGTGTCGATTTGAATTTCTTGAAGCAAACTGACAGCCCCTTCCAGAATGCAGTAGAGCTGTGTTTAAAAGGCATGGTGTTGGATATCAGAGACCCATTTTTTAGAGTAAGAATTTATCCACAATTGCTTATGTCACCCTAAAGTAGTAGGGTTAATGATATATAATCTGTTTTTATTTTTTAAATGTGGGACCTCAGCTTTTTCCCAAGAATTGGAAGATTATACAGCAAGTTAAAGATGCAACTGAACTCCTGCGTAAAACAGGAGAAAAATGGATACAAAACAGGAAGACAGCAGTAGAAAATGGAGACGATGTACCGCAAGACATTCTCACACAAATCCTCAGAACGGCAGGTATGTGTATTTTCCTTCTTCCATTTGTTGTACAGGTCATTTTTATCTGGGCTGCAAATTATATTTTTTTTTATTATTTTCAAAATGTGCTTAAATTAACCATTTAATCATACCATACCACGTTTAAACCTAACAAGTGTGAAAAATTAATAAGTAATTTACCATTTGAGCAATAAAAAAAAGTTAAAATACAACACCAAAAAGTGAAAAATGCAGCCAAAAGGAACAGAATACAGGAGCCAGACACATTTAAAAAGTTAAACCGTATTTGTACATTTTAAACCTAATGAATGTGAAAAAATTGGTAAATAATTTACCATTGGTGCAGTTAAAGTTCAAATACAAGTTGGCCAAAAAACACAGAAAGAAACAGATTACAGGAATCAGACACATTTGGGAAAAAAAGGTTAAACTGCATCTACTTTAACTTGACACACTGTCTTAAAATCGTAGCTCTCATGGTGCAAGATGCAACTTGACGACTGAAGACGTCCACGTCCATCTTAAATGTTTACATGGATCAACACAGGGCCAGAGTGGGGGCCATTTTCAGCGCAGAAGTTTTTTGTTTCAAAAAAACAATATACAGATAAATAACAAATAGCATACTAAACATTTTAAGCACTTTTTATTCTACAATCAAACTAAAATTAAAATAAAATACTGCACATACAAATTAAAAAGTCAAATAAATTAAAATGAATATCATACAGCAGTATACACACCTGTTTGTTCTTCCATTTTTGCCTGAAGTATATCAGGGAATAAAAGTGGTTAATCAACATATTCAACACAACACTGGTAGAGTTACTTAACTATTTAACACTTTCCATTTTTGCTGCAGAGGAGGAAAAAGTTACTAACGCTAAAGATGATGAGCTGATGTTGGACAATTTCGTGACTTTCTTCATTGCTGGTGAGTTACAGCTTTGTTTGATTTTTGCTCATAAACCCCAGCCAATATAAACAGTGCTTGATTCTTTTGCAGGGCAAGAGACAACAGCAAATCAGCTCTCGTTTGCAATCATGGAATTAGGGAGACATCCTGAGATATATAAACGGTAAACGCTAAAACAGTCCTTGGAAATATGGACCTATTCCACATTGACTTGTATTACAATGCTCTAGTTTGAATTTCTTTTCATTCCCAGGGCTAAAGCAGAAGTGGATGAAGTTCTTGGGACAAAGAGAGACATTTCATATGAAGACCTTGGGAAATTCACTTACTTGTCTCAGGTTGGTCTACAGCTGGGATGCCCAATCCTGTTCCTGGAGATCTATCTTCCTGCAAAGTTCAGATCCAACCCTGATCCAACGCAACAGAACCGGCTAATTGAGATCTTCGGGAGCACTTGTTTATTACAGACAGGTGTGCTGGATCACGGTTGGATAATAAACTCTGCTGGTAGGTAGATCTCCAAGAACAGGATTGGACACCCTTGGTCTGCAGAGATGGTCTTTTATGCTACAAACACAAATGGTTCTATATTGGTCTTTGTATTGTTGACTCAATCCATTAGGTCTTGAAGGAAACACTGCGACTGTACCCCACTGCTCCAGGAACCAATCGCTGGTTGCATGAGGACATGGTTATGAATGGGCTCAAAGTCCCAGGCGGCTGCTCTATTGTTGTGAGTATTGCCAGATCCCCAGTAATGCTGGTCTGGTCACTCTGTGGCCAGTGTGGTACCTGGCTGGGGAAGCTATTTCTAGCTACACAAGTACAGCTCCTGTCTACTTGAATGGAGATAGAAAGAAATCTTCAACATTGTTTGTAAATATTATATTTTAGTTAAAGTCCCCCTTTTGTCAATAATTGTATCTCTTTGATCACCAAAATGACAAATGTAAACGTTTTTTCCTTGAAAAAAATGTTTTCATGCCTTAAAATAGCGTGAATCTAACTCTACACCCTTGCTTCATTTAGGCCACGTTTACACAAAGCCGGGTATTTAGAGAAACGAATATTTCCCCCGCCTCCGTTTTCAACAATAAAATCGTGCACACACCCGCATAAATACGCCGTCGAGTGCCATCATAACTATGTCAAACCTATGGGCGGCTGTGTAGGGAGAAGGATAAAGCCATGCAAGCCAATCAGAATCCTCAGAATCGACAAGAGAGAACCTATAACCCCGTTTCTCCCAGTTGACACGACAACACATAACCGGCGTTTTCAGAAATCTCCACTTTGGCCGGAGTTTTTAGAAATAATCGTTTTCTGTGATTAAAACGGGGTTTTCGTGTAAATTAGAGGCCAAACCGCAGGGAAATATCTGCTATTTCCCTTCGTGTAAACGGGGCCTTAGTATACGCGGTTCTAAGAATATGCAAATGATCCCCGCCTCCACTCACTCATACCAGCTCAGAGATCCACTCGGTGAAGATCACACGTTAAACTGATTGGTTAAAAGGTAGTTTGTGAATTCAGAAACACCAGCGATTTCTAACCGTGATTTTGAGACGGTCTTTGGTTCACTGCAGTTTTTGATTTATGAATTTGTACATGGTTTGTCTTAAAGCATAATAAAAACACCACATAGACATATAAACAACATTAAAAGCTTGATTTTGACTACAGGGGGACTTAAAAGGGTTAATTCACCCACATTTGCTCACACGTGTGTTGTTCTAATGCCATTTGCCCTACTTTCTCTTTCGGACCACAAAAAGAGAATTTGTAAAAAAAATAAAAATAAAAATTCCCCGCTCACGCTCATCCATATAATGGCAGTGAATAGCGACCAGCATCAAGTTTTTTTTTTAAAAGACGCACAAGTATCACAGAATGATCCCATGCTGCACGTGTTGTAAATTCCAAGTGTTCTGGGCATAAACAACAGGGTTTGTCAAAAAAAAAACAGAAATTGTGTGTATTATTCTACAAAAATCCTGCCATTGGTTTTCTGTGCACGACTGCACGATGTGCGCTTCAACTTGCCCAGAAACGGCACACAAGTTGTGAGAAATCAAGACTAGGAAAAATGTGACATGAAATACAATCTATGTACCTTCTTCCCTGAGGTGAATATTTTCGTTATGTTCGTCGCAACAAGAAGTTATCACGTTCACATCTGTCAACTGTCCTTCTGACTGTCATCAACTCTGTGTAGAAAGATTTCTAGGCGTTGTATTTCATACTGCATTTTTATTCATCTTGAATTCTCACTACTTGTGTGCTTTTTCTGGGCTAATCAGAGTGAACTGTGGTGCTAATAGAGTCTCATGAACATGCAGTCATGCACAGAGGTCAGGATATTCTTTATAATACATTCAATTTTGGTTGGATTTTTATCAAACCTTATCATAAATTCTCCGGGAACTATCACCTTGCCGTGGTGGAGAGGTTTGCGTGAGCCTGGAGGCTGTGTTGTCTGGAGCCTAGTGCACCTGGTAGGGTCTCCCAAGGCAAAGTAGTTCCAGGTGAGGGGCCAGACAAAGAAAGGTTCATAAAGACCCATGATGAAAAAACAAGGAAGAGGAGGAGAGAAGGAGGAAGCCTGGAGGAAGCCCGGGCCCCCGTCTGGAGCCAGGCCCAGAGGGAGGGCCCGCCGGCGAGCGCCTGGTGGCCGGGTTTGCCACGGAGCCCGGCTGGGCACAGCCCGAAACAGCAACGTGGCACCCCCCTCTCCATCCTTTGGACCCACCATCCACACAGATCCACAGGGATCGAGTGCGCTGCCACATGGGTGGCGGTGAAGGTCAGGGGCCTCGACGGACCAGACCCGGACAGCGGAGACTGGCTCTGGGGACGTGGAACGTCACCTCTCTGTGGGGGAAGGAGCCGGAACTTGTGCGGGAGATGGAGCGCTACCAGTTAGATCTGGTGGGGTTGACCTCCATGCACAGTCTCGGTTCTGGAACCGTACTCCCGGAAAGGGGATGGACCCTATTCTTTCGCTGGAGTTGGCCAAGGTGTGAGGCGCCGGGCGGGTGTGGGGATACTCACAAGCCCCCGGCTGAGCGTTTCAACTGATTTGAGGCCGCATGTTTCGGACACTCTGGTGAAGAGAGGCGCGGAGCTGTCAACTGATCACCATCTGGTGGTGAGTTGGGTCGAACCTCGGATTGAAGAGGAACAATGCGGTTTTCGTCCTGGCCGTGGAACAACGGACCAGCTCTTTACTCTCACAAGGATCCTGGAGTGGGCTTGGGAGTATGCCCATCCAGTCTACATGTGTTTTGTAGATCTGGAGAAGGCATATGACCGGGTCCCCCGGGAGATACTGTGGGAGGTGCTGCGGGAGTATGGGGTGAGGGGGTGCTTTCTCAGGGCTATCCAATCCCTGTACATCCAAAGCGAGAGCTGTGTCCAAGTACTCAGCAGTAAGTCGGGCTCTTTCCAGGTGAGGCTTGGCCTTCGCCAGGGCTGCGCTTTGTCACCAATCCTGTTTGTGATATTCATGGACAGGATATCAAGGCGTAGTCGTGGCGGGGAGGGGTTGCGGTTCGGTGGGCTTGGGATCTCGTCTTTTTGCGGATGATGTGGTCCTGATGGCATCATCGGTCCGTGACCTTCAACTCTCACTGGATCGGTTCGCAGCAGAGTGTGAAGTGGTTGGGATGAGGATTAGCACCTCTAAATCTGAGGCCATGGCTCTCAGCAGAAAACCGGTGGAGTGCCAACTCCAGGTAGGGAATGAGTCCTTACCCCAGGTGAAGGAGTTCAAGTACCTCGGGGTCTTGTTCACGAGTGAGGGGAGACTGGAGCAGGAGATTGTCCGGAGAATCGGAGCAGCAGGGGTGGTATTGCACTCGCTTTACTGCACCGTTGTAACGAAAAGAGAGCTGAGCCATAAGGCAAAGCTCTCGATCTACCGGTCAATTTTCGTTCCTACCCTCACCTATGGTCATGAAGGCTGGGTCATGACCGAAAGAACGAGATCGCGGGTACAAGTGTCCGAAATGGGTTTCCTCAGGGTGGCTGTTTTCTCCCTTAGAGATAGGGTGAGAAGCACAGCCATCCGCGAGGAGCTCAGAGTAGAGCCGCTGCTCCTTTGCGTCGAAAGGAGCCAGTTGAGGTGGTTTGGGCATCTGGTAAGGATGCCTCCTGGAGGCCTCCCTAGGGAGGTGTTCCAGGCACGTCCAGCTGGGAGGAGACCTCGGGGAAGACCCAGGACTAGGTGGAGAGATTATATCTCCACACTGGCCTGGGACCATCCCGGGATCCCCCAGTCAGAGCTGGTTAATGTGGCTCGGGAAAGAGAAGTTTGGGGTCCCCTGCTGGAGCTGCTGCCCCCCGCGACCCGACCCCGGATAAGCGGATGAAGATGGATGGATAGATATCATAAACCCTTCAGAACACGTGGGATGTACGACACATGTTGCATGGGATCATTCTGTGATATTTCCGTTTCTTTAAAAAAAAAAAGCTTGATGCTGGTCGCTTTTCACTGCCATTATGTGGATGATGCAGAGCAGGGCTTTTTTTTTTTTTTTTTTTTTTTGTGGTCTGAAAAAGAAAGAACAGCATACTTGCATTAGAATAACACCAGGGTGAGTAAATTTTGACTTAATTATATTTTAATAATTCCAATAAATTCGAAACAATGGCATTATCAATTTTACTTGTTTAATTGTATATGAATACATGACTATTTTGAACCATTTTCACCTTTTTCCATACAGTTAAGTTCTTACGTCTCTCAAAGACTGGAAAAGTTTTTCAAAGATCCGTTGAAGTTTGATCCTGAGAGATTTGATGTGAATGCCCCCAAGTAAGTCATTATGAGGACAAGCTGTAAATGAGTTTTATGAGGATGTTATAAACATTATAGCATGAATTCTGCTGATATCAAATTGTGTTCTTGTCTGAAAGGCCTTATTACTGCTACTACCCATTTGCACTTGGTCCACGAATCTGTCTAGGGCAGGTCTTCTCACAGGTGATGAAACACAAACACACATTTGCACAATTTGCTTTCCAAGTGCCAAATTTGCTGTGATCATAACAACTCTGCGTATTTCTACATTCAGATGGAGGCTAAAGTTGTGCTTGCCAAACTGCTTCAGAGATTCGAGTTCAGTCTGGTTCCCGGACAGTCTTTCAGCATTAAAGACACTGGAACTCTGCGCCCCATGAGTGGAGTGATCTGCAACATTAAACCATGCTAGGACATGTTTATGGCACTTGTTTTGTGTCAACTCTTGTGTACTTGTGTGTACTCGGCAAACATGGTCTTGTATTATTCAAACATTAACCTAAGCACAGAAGTTGTAACAGGCTATTCATCTATGATACTTTATCCGCACTTTTAATTAATTTGGTTTTATTATATACAGTGCTGGGTAGTACTGTATATAATATTATGTAATCAGATTCCAAAATGAAGTACTTGTAATTGCATTATATAACTTTTTAAAATACTCATAATCAGACTACAGTTACTTTTCTATTGATTACATGATTCATGATTACATATTAGTCGCACAATGGCAGTAAATTATTCATAATTCATTGATTCTCCCTAATTTTTCAATTAATCATTTTTTATCTTTTAATTTTTAATTATATATATATCACTGTAAAAAAAAAACGTTTATTTTTAAACTATTCATTTATTTTAATTTGACATTTTAATTTAAATAATTATTAGCTTTTCATCACCTCACAAATTAAACTAATGTTTAATGCACTTCATTTTGTTAATAATAAACTTTTTGTTTGCACTTTTATATTAATATGGTACAAGATTATCAAATTCAAATCAGTGTGATAAATGAGTTAGGTCAAAAGTAATCAAAAAATTTGTAATGTAATAGACTATGTTACTGACTATGATTTTTGTCATGTAATTTGTAATCAGTAATAGACTACAATTTGTAAATTGATCGTTGATTAATATGAACACTTTATAAACAAATAAAATAGGAACTAATGAAACCACTGGTGAAAATGCTTGTTTTGCTAATTTAATACTTTTTCATTATAAATTATATGATCAGCAAAATCCTAAAACATTTTGTTTATCAGATTTTAAAATGGTCTCATTGCACATTGTATAGGCCTATGCTACCACTTTGCCAAACAGATTAAACAGTGAATCAAAAACATAAAAGCAGAACAGTATTTATTTGGGAAACACTTTATTTTACAGTGTCCTTGTTACATATGTTACATGTACTTAACATAGTAATTAATAGTAAATTATGCCTAATTACATGCAACTAACCCTTAAAATTATGCCTAATTACATGCAACTAACCAAATCCTAATCCTACCCTAACCCTATAGTAAGTACCGGTACATGTAGTTACTTAAAATTCCTCAGTACTTAAACACATAATTACACTGTAACAATGACCCCTTAAAATAAAGTGTAACCTTTCTTTGTAGTATGTGAAACTGTAACACTTGTTCTTGAAGTACTACAACCGTATAATATGAACGTGTCGAAAGAAAAAGCATTGCATTTCCAGGCCCCAGCGAGGATCGAACTCGCGACCCCTGGTTTACAAGACCAGTGCTCTAACCACTGAGCTATGGAGCCAGCTGTGGCAGCCTGGCGGAAAAAACTGTATTTCATCATAACGTCACATGTTTTATTTGGTAGTGTGTAAAATTGTCAAGGACCTTCTTATTTTTCCCTTTTTTTTTAGCTAAGTGATATGCCAAAATATAACTTTACCACATTTTCCGATTTACCATCTTTTTATAGAAAAGACACGATTTAAATGAGATTGAGATTAATTATTAAAATATACAAGTATTTTTTTTTTAAAAGAGTAAGGATAAAGAGGAAAAAATGTGTGACTTACCAACCGACCAAAAATACTTTTTACGGATTGTTAGTCGATGGTTTCGTGGCCTGTAACAGCCTGTAAGTAGTACCCGGATAGAAATATAATGTTTGGCCACTAGAGGGCGAAGTTCACCAACAAAACTCTCCACAATCACGTTCTGCAGTAACATATGGACCATTCTAATTTAGTCATTCATTGAAGTGAATGCTAGATGTGCCTAATAATAAATATTTGTTGAATAGATGGGGTGATAAGGTAGGAAAACATATTTTGTGAGAAAATGAAAGCTTGACCCAAACAGAAATGTGAATAATAGCCTAGACAAAAATCTAAAATGTCCTAAAATAAAGATCTGACCAAGTGGATCTGATTTTATGTGATGATACCAGTTTTTTTGTAGTGTGTGATTGTAATGCCATATTTATACACCGGACATACACTTTTATCCAAATCACATTTAAGTAGGGCTATACATTTTATCGGTTTGTCTGTTCAATGACATTTTTCACATAGGAAAAGTAAGTCATATTTGACTTTCTTTGAATGATAAGGCAGCCACGAGACATCTGCTAACTAAATATACAATGGTCTTTAAAATTAGTGGTTTGAAAGTAATGACAGGGTCGATCGACGTTCCATCATTTATTCTTTACCTTTACTTAATAATACATAGAATACAAATAATCCCGCTTGTGTTTCTTTAGAAGGGGTTGGGAATGAAGGCTCTGTCTCTTTAAGAGGGCAGATCCTGCTTTTTGCCTCTCATCCCTGAACCTGCTCAGATCCGCTCGGATCATTTCTCCACACAGCAGTTCAGAGGAAGAGCAGAACCCGAGAGAGACCCTGAACATCGACACACGTGAGGAGCTAAACTACAAACCCATTCTGATCTGAGCTCTGAAGCTTAACGTGAATGCAGGCATGTTTTTTTAAATGAAGGCTGTGTTTATAATAATTATTATTTTTTAAATATTGCCTTTGAAACCCAGATCTTTCGTGCCTAAAGGATTTTTCTTCCTTCTTGAGAACAAACCGCGTTTCATTTAAAACGATGCCCGTGGATTTATATATCGTGTACATTTTAGGATATTTAAAATTATGCATGATTTCAAAGTTAGTGGTGAGTGAGGCGTTAATAAAGGTGATAGTTTAAAAAATAAATTTCTCTGGAATACAAATCAGTTTATGCACAGTCTTGCAATTTTTCAAAGGGATTCCCGTGAACATTATATGAATCCTTTTGGGTTTTTAATGCGTTTTGTGCTTTTCTGGTGGGATTGAAACAGCATTATGGTAGATCTATGTTGAAAATTTCACCCTGAGACTGTTCCTCTGTAAGAGTCATGATGGCAAAACACTGTCCTAACGATGACCTGAGTAAGATCTCTGATGATGAACTGATCCGATGGAGCAAAGAGGACTTGATTAAGAGGCTGAGAAGGGTTGATGGCGAGAAGATGAGCCTGATGCTGGAACATGGGAACATGATGAAGGACATCAACCGCAGACTGCAGGTGCACCTCCACGAGATCCGTAATCTAAAGGATATCAACCAGAAACTGCAAGACGATAACCAGGAGCTCAGGGAACTCTGCTGCTTTCTCGACGACGATCGGCAGAAAGGTAAGAAGCTGTCTCGGGAATGGCAGAGGTTCGGCAGGTATACGGCGAGCTCCGTGTGGAAGGAGGTGAGCACCTATCAGCAGAAACTCAAGGACCTGGAGGTCAACCAGGAGAACATTCTTCGGGAGAATGCAGAACTAAAGGAAATCATTCTCATGTTGGATGAAGACAGGAATGGAGCGGGATCAAGGAGTTCTATTGACAGCCAGTCCAGTCTGAGCAACCTAAATGGAGGTTCGGGAACTGTGAGAGATGTTGGTGACGGGAGCAGTACCTCCAGCGGTGGAAGTGCTGGAAGCCCAGACCATCATCTTAATCATATACACAAGACTGTAGAAAGCAAGGTTGGCACCATAAGACGATCGATGGATGATCTCTCCGCTCCACATCATCACAGGAGCATCCCCAATGGACTCAATGGTGAGTAAACGTCTTTGCCACCATTACTGTTTAGACACCACAAGGAAATTGGAGTTTTGTGTCTTTCAGTGCATATCTTTTAGCTTTGAGGCCATATTAGTACTCTCTTAAAAAGTACACATTTAAGTCTTTAGGTCCTTGCACACTGAGTCCTAAATTTTCGTATTCGTCATCCTACAAATTCGTCACGCACAGAAACCTTGCACACTGAGTCCGATGCGTATTAATTAATCCGTTGCGAAAAAATTAGCAAAACAATACAAAATGGAGTCTTCAAGCGTAAAGATCATTTTGTTGTCCTTTCTCTTCTTAAAAAGAGAAAAAGAAAGACGAAAATATTAGGTCCATCATCCAATCCTGAGATTGCGTAGAGAGGAAGGAGAGTTCCACTTCCTTATCAAGGAAGGAGCTACGGGATTATCCCGAGCGATTCGAAAATGAACACCAATTGTGGAACCAATTGATCCTAAACAGTTCTGGATTTTGGCATTCGCTTGTACGGCGGCTCTGAATTGTCAAAATGCCTGCTACCGCTACACATGCGAAAAACGCAGAAAATCGAACCCGATCCGAATTTTTTAATTTCGGGCGAAAGTTTCGGAGGCAGTGTGTAAATGTGATTGACACAACGTGAGGTATTTATTTTTTAACGTGCGAAAATTTCGGACTTTTTTCGTGCGGAAACAAGGACCTTTTGTCTTCCAGAAAAACAAACCAAAAGTTCTGATGACTCATCTTGCACTAGTGGGTGTGTCCATTTTTTTCTTCAATCAAATTCTGTCTAGAACGAGAATGTCCCACTTATTTAATAAAGAGCTGCAGGGCCCATGACGTCACTGCGCCACCATATTGGGATTCCCACACATGCTACTTTCTTAATTAGCAAACATCTGATTTAAATGTGTGAACATTAGCCTACCGGTATTCTATATGAAATTTCAGTGGAATGCCCCTCCCCCTAAAATATAAATGCCACATGCCTCTGATTGTCAATTGCAAGCAATAAATCATGGCTCATGACTGCGGCATAAACGAAAGTGTATTAGCTATTCAACACAATATTTCCTGTCAACTCACTGTTTCAATTTGAAATATGTACACAGGGGAGAAAACTGCATTTCATGTGGGGTTTTAACAGTATTGCTCATTAATCTGAGGTATGAAGTTTTAAGATGATCATTTGAAGTTTATAACACTTAGAACAGAATGGAAGGCTTGATTTCAAAGAGCTATTTAACTAATACTAGCGTTAGCATTATAGGCATCAATAATTTCCTGACGCTTTAGTTTTAAGTTCTGTAAGTAATATGAAACTAGAGGAGCAAACGTGCAAAATAGCTTGGGTGAACTAATGTGAATGATCATATTGCTAGTATGTAGTACTTAACAGTTAACTGTAAGCTAGTGTTTAGATCTCACACTATTACTGAAGATGTAACTAATTACCCTGGACTGTGGTAATTACTTGAATCACCTGAGATCAATAAAACAACTGTATCACATGTGAGTGTGGCCTTGAGTGAAGGTCTGGTGTTAATTACTTTTACAGTAGGTCGGGTGTATGGATTTTGGATGTGCTGATGGTCTTTGTTTTCTCGTGCTGCGGAAGGGCTTACAAAAAGAAATCAATGTGATCACCACCCTAAAAACCCACATGAGCTGACTGATAGCTGTAATGAAATTGCGTGTTAAGCCTGGCTTTAGTTGCACTCCCAACAATGCCATGATTTCAGATGACAAGACAGTATTGTGCTTTTGAAGCGACATCTGAAAATGTTTCCTGTTGAGTTGGCTAGCTTTTGACTTTTGAGTCTGCGTTTAACATAAATGCCAATGTTTAGAAAGCTTGTAATGTGTGAGCATAGATTGACCAAATATGATGTTGACCTCTGATACATTTAAAACACCAGTGTTTGACAATGTATAATTTTTCGGCCTCACTTCTGCTGTCTTATGCTTATGAAGCATCTCAAGTCATATTTCACCCCAAATCAAAATGAATAAATTATATTGTGCTTAAAAAAAAATTATGCCTATTTTTAGGGCCATTGAGATTTTTTTTATTGTGGCAATTAAGCACAGATATAATAAGCATAAGAATAAAAATCCTATTCTCATTACTGAAATGCAAAAACGATAGTATTTTATTTAAAGGGGCTATATGTAGAATTCAGAAACCCTAGTTATTAGTGACACCGGTGGCCATTAAGTGAACTACATCCACGCGCTGAGAGCGACATTTAGATGAATATGTAAATAGCCTATTTGCTGCACACTTTTCTCTCAATAACTAAATAAACACAACAAAAAAATGACAGCGGTTAAAAAACAGCAGTTAAAGCAGCACTTGGCAACTTTTTCAACTTAATAAATCCATTTAGAAATCATTTGGATGTTTAAATATCCTGTTCTGGTGAGAATGGTGACTTTCCCCGCTCCCCCAGCGTTCCCAGGCGGAAAACCAGCCTTGCAACATAGGGACTACTGTCCCGGTAAGTTGGAAATAGGAAGTCTCGTGAGAAGCGAGAACGAGCAAGAAAGAGCGAGTAACACGAACTGCTTTACGGCAATTAGAAACACACACACCTCCATCTCGGTAGACATAGCTCCACACGATAAAGTTGGAGTGTCTGGGACTCATTTGTTCAACACACCGGATTCGACAATAACAAAAGCACATGAGCATGTCTACGGTAGAAAGGGGAGGAGGACGCCGCAAGTGAATTTACGACAGTGTTGTGAAATATTCACACCACAGCTGTAGGGGGAGCTCGTTGAGAAAACATACAACAAGAAAAGTGAAAATCAGCGAATAAGTGGCTAGAGTTACCGAATGCCCCTTTAAGAAAGCATCTGGTCATTGCTTTGTGGATGTTTACACAAGGTCTATCATTCACTGGCATCATGTCGACAGATGAGGTAATTAAAATTACACAGTTATGATAGTTTGATTATAATTAGAGACTATAGACTATATAGAGCTGGCTCTGTGAGACTATAGTTTGAATCAATCCCTTTTCTTTGCATGACACATTGACATTACAGTACAGAATAGCTTTGTCTGCATTATCCTGAACATTGTATAAGCATTCATTTCATGTGTCATTGAACGGGAGAGAGGATCTCGGTAGTGTGTGTAAACGTCACATCCTTTTAATTTTCTCGGCAAAAATGACCCGAATCCTTCGCAGAAAAATCACTCTACAGGCTTTCATAGACAACTAGGTCAGGGAAGGTCTTGTTTTCTAAGTTTCGTTACAAGCTGTTCACACATTTTTGTCATTACAATGTAACAGTGCAAAAGTCTTTCATCAGATTCAGCCCTTTCCACCCTGATAAACTCTCCATGGCTTGTGCACAACATGGTGGTCTACTTTGATCTTAAAGAGGCCTGTCGCGATGCCATCTTTTCCAATTGATGAGATCAATTTTATCATGGTTAAGCCCCTGGGGGTCAATGTGTGTGGCCTGGATTTAATGTGTGGCGCAGTGTCATTTAGTTTGATGTCAGGTAGAGTGCATATGTTCGGACGGAGTGTGTATCTTGATTCCACAGGGATCCTCAGACTCTCTAACAACCGTAGGAAGGTGATAAATGTGTGAAGTGGGACCTGTGGAGGTATTTGCTAGAGATATTGGCTAGTGTAAGGCAAATAGAGAGTGGATGGATTTGAGAGTGTGTGTGTGTGTGTGTATGAGGTCCCCTGCTCCCTTTCCTCCTTAAGGGGTCTCATCAATCAGTCGAGCCGTTGGCCGTCCCAATGCACAGATGGTGCTGCGGTATTCTTAAGAGACAGGTTCATATTTCATCGCAGTGTTCGATCCCAAGCTGTGTTGCACAACTGCTCACAACTCTATGGTTTCAAGAGTTGAAACCTTCACACTCACAGGAAGGAGTGCTACATTGCTAGCATATTCTAAAACTGGTTTATGTGGGCAACATTTTTGCAATTCAGATTTCGAAAGTAAATCAAGATCCTGTGAATCACTGTCTAACAAGGGTCCTGATGATTGTCATGCATGTAAAGCATGTTAATGGATTTAGTCGTCATCAATTTCTCACTCAGATCTCCTACAGCAATGTGACGCCTGTGTCAGTCAACTTAGACTTTTGTCAGTTTAATAGTTAATAGAGTGCTCAGGTTAATTCTAAAATCCATGGTGATATTTCAAGTCATGGGTTCCATTGGAATTTCAAACCGTTCTTTTTTTAACGGCAGTTGTCAAATTATAAATACAGCAATACAAGCGCGGTCCAGCTGTCAAACAGTGTGCGATTAATCTCTCAACATCGCCCCTACCGACCACACCTGAGATCCAGTTTCGATTGTTTGAACTTTCAAATGACGACTGCTTTCAAAACAAACACTGCGTCATGACCGCGATGTGATCAAATCCCGGAAATCCTTTATCTTTAGCCAAGCAGCATGTCGCGTCACTCCATGATCTACGCAATGTCTTATGTTTTGTTTTGCTTGTCGTTCAAGACCACCTGCTCTAAATACAGATATGCGATCTATTATTGTTTAAAATGTTTTGTGAAGTTATAAAATGTGCATTGGCGGCGCTTTTTCATGCAAATACTTGGTATAGTTTGGTCTCAAACTTAAATATATATGCTTGTTGTATTCTGCTAGTGGAGACCTTTTCAACGAAATATGACACAAACAGTACATCTGTTATGTACGGTAATTTTACAGATCACATTTTCATGTACGGTAGGGGGCGCTATTACATATCTTCTGAAATAGTACTGAAGTGATATCATGTAGGCATATGCATATGTAAAATAACGCGATCATCAACATTAAACTGCATATAAATCAGATTGATTAATGTTACTGAATAAAATGTCGACCCAAAACAAGCTACAGGACAGTGAAGCTTTAGGGGTGTTGATGGACTCAATCTTCTCCATCTACTTTTGATCATCGGTCTGAATCTGATCCAGACGTAGTCTTTGACAAAAATGTGATTTCTCAGCTTTTTGTTCAAAATGTTTAATTTTTTTATGAAACACCCACATTCAAGTGTTGATCAAAAGGAATGCACGAAGCTAAAATAAATGTATGTTCAGATATTCATACAACAAAATATTCTGGGGGCCATGAAACTTTTGTGAAAATGATCAAAAATGCTGGCGGTGGCTGGCAACTTTTTTCAAAAACTCTGGTGGGGAAAGAGTTAAAAGCACTTGTTAAGTGATGGTCATATGCCTATATTCCCTGTATAGCCACGCTTCTAAGTAGTGTTGTCACGGTACCAAAATGTCAGTATTCGGTACCAATACCAGTGAAAATCCACGGTTCTCGGTACCAATTTCGGTACCAAAGCTTAATTTTGATAAAATTTACATATATTAAAGTGTATATCACAGTTACAAAGATGGAAACTGTAGTATTAAAAACCCTTTACAATAAGATTCTATTTGTTAGATAACATTAGATAAAATGACCTAACAATAAACCATAGTTATATACATAGCAATTATTCTCCTTGGGGTTAATTTAAAAATATACTAATACATTTTTAAAATCAAAAGTTTTATTTGTTAACATTATTTAATGCACAATGAATGAAGTGAACAAACATGAACAATCAAGTGTTTGTATTAAATTATTGTAAAAATATATTGTTCACTCAATGTTGATGTTAACACATTAAGTAATGTTAATGAATGGTATCTTATTATAGTGTTACCAAACTATACAGGAGATAAAATATGTTTTATTTGACTTAACTGTAGCCTACTTTTATTTAATCCAAAACTGCCAAAAATGTCACTTGCCTGTCTTCAAAACTTGATAACCCTGTAGCTGATTTCTAATGCAAGGGCTAGAAATCAATTAATTCTTTGCTGATACTTCCTCGTCATCACGGGGAGCGCAGTTTGCACCGCTGTCTCCTTCTCTCCACAAGCGCTCGCTCTCGCGTGTCTCCGCTATGCAACCATAAACAGTGACGCGGCTGGAAAAACAAGCTTGCACGTCGCTTCTATTATGAGCGCGCTTCCCGCGCGCCTACATTTGAAATTTGCACGCGCAAAAAAACGTGCTATGTGAACGGCCCTTTATGGCAACGTGACATTAGCCTAATTCAACATATTTACAAATGTGGCTCTTTCCTCCTTTCTTGTCAACAAGTGGATTCAGAGCCAACGCATTAGCAGCGCCGCCGGTCGGATCAACCCGGTACTCGGTACCTAGAAAAGCTGGTACCGTAACCGTTAATTTTTTTTAGCACCGACTTGGTACCGAAGTACCGAGTTTTTTGACAACACTACTTCTAAGCTTTAACAAGACCTATTTTGCCACATAAGGAGTACAAATACCCAACCCATGGAAAAGACCCAATCTCAAAATACACTGTTTCACGGTAAAAAACAGCTATTTTGCGAGGTGGTGATTTTGTCTCAATCAAGCGTAGCGTCAGTTTTGGCAGGTCATGTTAGTCAAGCTCGCATCAGCTGACTCTCAGCTGATCCACGTCTACCTAGAATACGACGCCTATCACTGTATACATATATATAAGCTATTCAGTATTATCAGCAGCTCTCGCGTTTCTCAGGAGCTCATACCCTCCTCCCTCCCCAGCTCCTCCTCTCGCCCAGTCAGCATTTGGCATTCTGATTCCCCTTGAATCAGAAAAAAATATTGAATCATGTACTTTAAAATCTTGAATTAATGATATCTGCAATACATTCATGTTGGTTCTGTTCTGTTTACCCTAAGGGGGGTTATCGCTGCTCTCCCTGCTCTTATCTATGCTAGGCTGCATGGATGCGCAGGGAGTTCTCGCCCAGAACAGAACCAAACCGCCAATCCAAACTGTATGCTAATTGTCAATCATATTCGACGATAGTGGTCCTGACAGAAATACAAAAACTAACAAATGAGACTCATATGATTTTGGCCACTAGAATACCATGTTGTGTTGAAATACCAAAAGAAGTTTATGTACTTGACAAATCAGACAAATCAAAGTTGTATGTCCGTTTCAGGTACCAAACATAAACGGACTAGCAAAAAACAAAACAGTAAAGCAAAGCAGGAAAATCACTTAAAGTAATATTAACCAGACCTTATTTTACTGCATGTATCTATACTGTATAATTTGAAAACCGCTGTTACAAAACCCAACTGGAAATGATAAATGAGCCTGTTGGGTTGATCTGAAAAAATTAACATCATCACTTGAGCTCTATTGAAAACTCTTGGATAATAGTCTCAGTAATGTAAAGATGAAGGGGATTACGTTTTATGAAAAATTAGGAACTAGGCCTATGAGATTATACATTTTGGACCTTAAGACCTGGAACATAAATTCAGTGTTGATTTCATTGATGTTTGTGTTTAAAATTCATGAACTCTAGCCAAACAAACTGTTTAACCAAAAACAATCTGTTTATTAGCTTGATTATTTCTTATTATTTTTTGTACACTTTTACTTTACCTATAATTGTATAGGCATACTTTGTTTTTGTGTTTTTTTATTTTTATTATTTGTTATTGTTTTGTTATTTGTTACTATTTCAGGTAATTTACAGTGTTAAAAATTCAGTTATTAGAAGTAGAGGGTATATACTTTGGCTATATATTTTGATATGGGCATCAAGCAAAAAGACAGACATATAAAATGGCAATGTGATGATGAACAGAGGGAGTATTATCAGACCAGTGAGGGGTCTATTTGTTATTACACTTCAGGGAGGTAAATGTCGTGAGTTACTGAGTAACTTCTGAATGGATAATGCTAATCTGGATATCAGTGACTCATGGAGAGGTTCTCAAAGCTAAGTGCTCCTTGTAATTTGAAATGACCCTGCTATAGAAACTCAACCAGTGTCACAAAAGTATCTTGCCTATACTAAGTATATACAAAAGTATCCCTATACTAACAAGAAGTAATATTGGTCTCAAATCAGATTTCAGTAAAAAGTAATTAGGTGCATCACTATTAAATAGCGCAACATTTTTAAAAGGTGTTTATTTCATCTCTTCAACCCCCCATAAAATAATCTCTTGACAGTCCGCACTATCTTTTTCACTTATGTCGCTGTTGCATTGAGATAGCTTATGAGGGATTTTTCACCTTGTATCAATGGGCAGTTAAATCACTGAACCCAGTTTAAGAATGAGGGCAGTGACCCAATGTGGGTTAAAGTGAACCTGTGAAACTAGCTTAGCCAGGTCTTCACAACTCAATCATTTGCCAAGCCCGCAGATTGCATCTTGGTGTGGTGGTGACGCTGCATAACATTCATGGAATTTCAGTCTGTAATTTTTTTTCTATTATTTTAAAGCAGGGGTATCCAATCCTGATCCTGGAGGACCACATTCTTGCAGAATTGAGCTTTAACCCTAATTAAACACTCTTGAACCAGCTAATCAAAGTCTTCAGGATCACTAGAAACTTCCAGCCTGGTTTGTTTGAGCTAAACTCTGCAGGAAGGTGGACCTCCGGGAGCAGGATTTAACGTTTATTCGTTTCCCTATAACTTGGCAGAGTTCTTTAGCCAGGCTTGTTTCTTTTCTTAATTATATTTTAGAAGTTTAAAGGGTGTGTCACTCAGCTGAGCAGTCAGAAGTGTTGCTCTTTAAAAACTCGCTTTTCCAGTATACGCAAGAGGGATGAATCCCAACATGGTATTCTTAAACAAAACTTCCTATCTGTGCTGTCTCAGCATGTAGGACAGTTACTGGATCCATGGCAGAATTAAAGGGAAAACCAATGCAGCAAGAGTTTATTTTTTACTTTGTTTGTGGCTCTGCAATAGCGGAAGGTCTTTCTTGGTCGTTTGGCCTAGGAGTGCAGGCATGAGATGGCCCATGCAGGCTCTTTCAGCTGGCTTTATTCAGACAGAAAGGCTGCCTTTCACAAATTCCCACATTCCTTATTAAACAAAACTTTCTCAACAACCTATATAGACTGGAATAAAGAGACATAAGTGAGACTCATACAGTGAACCTCACATAAGACGACAAGAATTGAGATGGAGAATTTCCACTTAAATAGTCTATCGTAAATGGTTAAGTAAAATGTCTGTAGATGATCTGTGTGAAACTCTTGAGCTGGACAGCTGTTGGCACTGTTGCTTTTAAATGGCTTCTCTTTTTTTGTATTGCTGGCAGCTTTAACCACAGCTATTGTACAGTCATAAACACAGATACACATCTTTTGATCTTGCATCACAACTTGCACTGTATTTGGAGCATTTTGTGCCATTAATGGCGCTTTTCCACTGCATGGTACGGTTCGGTACGGCACGCTTCGGCGCTTTTCCACTGCATGGTACGGTACGGCTCGCTTCGGATCGCTTTAAATGGTACCACCTCTGTCGAGGTTTCAAGCGTACTGTACCAATACTAAAATGTGACGTGAACACACTGCAGATCACTGATTGGTCAGACAGAATCGTCACTACCAGCGTCATTGTATTTGCGAGACATCAAACACGCTAGATTTAAATAGCCAGTAACAGCCACCGCTGTAGCACCTGTTTTAAAACTACTTGCTTGACTTGCTTGAAGAAAAAAGAAAGAAAGAAAACTTCCAAAAAAGAAATGGCTGAATCATGGTCAGTGGACGAAGTGCAGACGTTCCTCTCGTTGGTTTCCGGGGAGCGGATAAACTATAACGGTCAGACTATAATCCCACCCACTTTGAAGCGTTACTAACTGCAGTGGAAAAGCAAACCGAGCCGTGCTGAGCCGAGTCGTACCACACAGTGGAAAAGCGAACCGAGCCGAACCGTGCCGCGCCGAACCGCACTGAGCCGTACCGAGCCATACCAGCAGTGGAAAAGCGCCATAACATTGTGTGTGTGGGTTTTTTTTTAAGGTATACTCCTTAATTTATCAACTGGGGTCATATGGCTTCCTGTCATATTTACTTTATGTGGTTTTTGAAGCTTCAACTTTGGGGGATCCTTACACTAGCATTATATGGACTCACAGAGATGGATTGTTTTTCTGAACTTTTTGTGTCTGAAGAAAGAAAGTCATACAAAAAGTAAATAAATGATTAAAGAATTTGTGTGTAAAAAAAAAAAAAAAGGGTAACTTTTTCAAAAGTCATCTCGGGACTCCTATGTTCTGTTCCATTCGGTTGTCCACTCTTGTTTTTGAACACAAGAACATCTCCTAAGCTACTGTCCCTATGTGTCTGATCGTGGGCCAGTTGAACCCCAAATTAGCCTTATTATTCTTATTCAGGGCTTCCTGAAGACCATTTAATCAACTTCCAGTCAGCCTACTCACACTAGTTGATTAAAAGTTTTGCACATTACCAACTCCACAGTCAGTGTTTATAACTAGAGCTTGTTGAGCAATTTCATGGGCTTGTAGCATCCATCTAGGTTCAGGTGGGAATGCATTGATTGTCTGTTTATTTATTGCTGCCTAATGAAATGCAGCGTAATGAAGTTGTTAATGAAGAGACCAGGTGGCACATTGGCAGGGCACTAGCTGCTCCAAAGCACACATTCAGCAATACGATTCTGTTGACGCAAACGGTGACCTTCATTTTGTGTCAGGCAAAAGTTAACCAGAGTGTCCCCAATGTCATCAGAGACCAATCTGGATGGAGCTCTTCCTGTGAGCGTCAGCCGTTTCTGCAATCTGCCAGGAGAATAGCGTTTTCTCTAAGCAAATTCACAGAGTGTGTCTCTGTCTTTCACCTTTGACATTTTGTCCTAGTGTCCCAGATGTCATTGTGATGACTTTGTCTAATTTGTGGCATGCAATTGCTGGATTTTCTTCATTAATATGTATTATTTTGTTGATAGATTTTTGCCTTCATTCATCCTCATTAAGGGTTCTTTTTGGGATTCATGAAATCGGTCATAAAAGTGTCCTGTTTTCAACTTCACTAATTCCTCCGACGTTGATGATTCCCACGCTATATATCACCTAAATATCAAGCAGGGACAGTTTGATGGGGGGGGGGGAATTAGATGGGAGGAAAACTTATATTTCAATGCTTTTGCATTCTTTCAATACTTTTGTGAGGGAAATAATTAAAGATGCACCGATATATCAGCCTATATTCGGTATCGGCTGATAAAAGCAATTATTTTCACTATCAGCTATTGGCCGATTGTTTAAAAACAGCAGTGTTTATGCAAACTACTTATGTGCAAGTGAGTATACAAACATATAATATATAACAAAGTATAATAAATGTGAAAATAATTAGCATTTGAATATAATACTAGGCTCTGTTATTAATTTTAACCTCTAATATTATAGTATAGGTTGTACCAAATAAGAGGGTTCCTTAAATAGTTTGCAGCATTAGTTGGTAGAGATTTTTGTTCCTTAAGAAAATCAAACTATCAGGATTGGCCGACACCATTCTGAATAATCAGCTATTGGTATCGGCAGAGAAATTTTGTTTCGGTGCATCTCTAGAAATATGAGGTAAATGGAAAAAACTACATTTCAGCTTTTACAAGTGAATGCAAGGTTTCTCAGGCAAACGCAACAGTGTTGTGAAAGAACGCAGAGTTTCTTGGGGAACACAATGCTTTTACAAAAGAACACAAAAGCATTGAAATACTATTTTTTTTCTATCATTCCAAATTTTTCATTTCTCAAATCATCATGTCCCCTTAGGTGCTCTGTACCAAAAATCCCAAAACTGGATCTTCATATTTCGTCTTGCTTTTGGAAGAATTGAGCGTCTGCCTCTCCATGTTCTTAACTTTCTGCCTAGAAAGAAGTGGGCCATCTGTCCATTGCTTTTGTCACAAAGCTGAGGCCTCCAAAACTGTTGAATGGTCCTCTAGAAGCATGAACGCACTAGACATGTCTGCAGGCAAGAGGGAAACCTGCTGAGATGGGGAAAAATGCCCGTCTTGTAAACCTTTAGTCCTGGGAGGGAGATTTACACCTTTTCTATTACACCATGTGAGCAGCACTGTCTAACCCTGTTGGCGTCTCAGTTCTTATGTGAGAACAGGATTGAAGGGGTGTGTGTCTTCACTGGAACAACTGTGGCCTTATTTTACCCAATCATGGGATGATGGACTTTTGAATATATTGGAAATTTGCAGCGTTTCTGCAGAATTGTGCAACCACTCAATTATTGAAATTGAATGCCCACCTTGTGGTGGCAAGCAGCATTTTTTTAGGTTTTCATCTAAAAAATATGTCCTTACCTCATTGATTAAGCAGCCTGCTTAGAAACAACCCAAGCCACTACTAGTTTGGAAAATCTCTAAGTAGCTTGTCATCAAATTTTCTTGACCACTGTTTTGTCTTTTTTTTTTTTTTTTTTTTTTGGTTCTTTTGCTCTTTCTTTTGGTGTTTGCTTTATTCAGTCTCCAGCAGTCTAAAGGGCTAAACTAAAAGCCAAGTGGTTTTACAAAAGTGTAGGATTCATGAAATGACCGCATCTCTGAATGATTATGCCTTTAAGCTAGCTTACACTGTTTGCTTTTAGGTAAGCTATTCTCTCTAGAGACTGATATGATCTGTATGCGTTAAAGCTATGTTTTACCCATACAGCCACATGAGCTGTGAAACAGACACACCTTAAAAAAAAAACAATAAAGAGCAGATAAATGAATCCATCCTCTTTTGTCTTTCATGGAACATCCATATCAGCTTAGGTGAGGATTTTTATTATCAACTATTAACTCAAAATTTTTATTCTGTTCTGTTTGCAAAAAGGTTCAGTTAAATCACTAAAAAAGAATGATTCTATTCACATGTATTCTGCAGTTCACATGAAGTGAACCGACCAGTTTCTGTCAGCAAATGACCCTCCCAATTGGAAATTATTTTAATTTTAGGTTACACTTTATTTTGATAGTTCACTTCAGACATTCTACTAAAAATAAGTAACTTTGCAACTACATGTGAACTGACTCTCATTAGAGTATTAGTAGATCACAAAAATGTATCACAGATCACAAAAAAATGTTTCTGCTCAGCAAATCATCATATTAGACTGACTTCTGAAGGATCATGTGACACTGAAGACTGGAGTAATGATGCTGAAAATACAGCTTTACCATCACAGGAATAAATTACATTTAACTTAACAAAAGTTGACCAGTTGACTTAACAAAAAAAGTGAGGAAACCTGTTGCCTAAAATTAAGTAAATAAACTTCATAAGTGTTTTTCAGTTGTCAACTGATCACTTTTTACAGTGTATTTCTATATTATACATATACTGCTGGATCTTTAATGTTGTGGGCCTATTTTTTATTTTTTTGCTGGAGGTCCTGGACTTCTTTTTCAGATACATGCAAATACCAAAAGATAAAAAATCAAAACCTGACCGCCTCTGCTGGAAATCATCTAATTGGCCATGGTTGGATCTTCCATCAGAACAATTATCCAAAACTAACATCAAAATAAACACAAAAATTGGTGACCAAGCCCAAAATGGTGGTTCTGCCATGACTATCTCAATCCCCTGACCTGAACCCTATAGAAAAGGATGAAGCACTAACATGAAAGATCTGGAGAGATTCTGTATGAAGGAATGGTCTCTGATCTCTTGTCAGGTGTTCTCCAAACTCATCAGGCATTATAGGAGAAGACTCAGAGCTGGTATCTTGGCAAAAGAAGATTGCAAAAGGTATTTAATAAAACAGTGCTATCAATTGTGGAAAATGTGTATTAGAGAAAATCATTTATTTCATAATGAGATTTCCCCCCCAGTTTTAATTGTTTTACTTCAAAGAAAGGTTCGATTTTTTTGTGAAGTTATTTTTGATAAAAGGTCAAAAGGATAAACAATTCTGATTATTTTTTCACAGGCTTCTTTGTTTATATTTACCAAGGGTGCCAATAATTCTGACCACGACTGTATAGTTACAAAGTTACTTCTAGCAGTGGTTGTTAATCCCGGTCCTGGCGCCCTTTGTTCCCTTTCTCCCTATGCCATTAACAGTGCCCTTTGAACTTGAAAAATCTGCAATAAAGCTCTAGATGCATTTGTGGAATGACGTTAAACACTCCTGCATCAGTTAAGGACTCATTCAGCTCATAGTTTTATATATCAGCAATCTAATCTCTCCTCCATCACAAACTGTTCTCTACTCAAAATTCAAGAAAGAGTGAAGGGAATGTTCTCCTATGAGTAGAGGGATCCACAAGGGCGTAAAAGATGAAAGTTGCTCTTCACGGGGGTTGGGGTGCTTTTTGTGGCGAGCTCAAGATTAAGTCTCAGAATCCGTCAATTTTGCAGTGCAAGCAGGACTGTTAAGTCTCTTGTTGCTAGGATACCATTTTTTGTGTTTTTGGAGTGTGCACTATCCTCTCCCACGGTATTGTCACTTTGCTATTTTTTAACTTCAAAGGAGGTCAAGGCTTGTTTCAGACCCTCGTTTATGAATAAGCTCGAGCAATGAATAGAACAACAGTTGCCTCTCAAACGAAAGTACATCTCTTGCTAGAAACAAGCCTGAGATGGATATATAGCAACACTGCAACAGATTTGTCTGTTCACAGAAAATGTCCTTACGCCTGGGACTCTGTCCCTGCTGTTCTAAATTCTAGGAATGAGGTGGTTACATAACCCACACTAATTGGGAAAACTCATGAATTTGGTGGAAGATATCACCACTGGTTGAGCTCAGTTTTTTCTCCACCACAGATGTGTCAGTCAGGGCTCTGCAAAAACTGCACTGAAGCCGTTTCCATCAGATGAAGTCAGAGCTTGCCTGAGGTCTCCGCATTGCGGTTTCATCTCTGGCTCCACCAGCGCGTCTTATAGCTATCCAGTGGGACCAGTGAACGCTTGGTGGTCCGAGATTAAAGAGGACACCGGCTCAGGGGTTGGTACTAAGACGGCAAGACGTGTTGGAATGCAACTTAATATGACCTTTCTGCGGGACCTGCCAGAAACTCTAAGTCCTGGATCTGGTGTAGAGATAAGCCATGCTTTTAAAATTCACACCTCCAATGTCTCACAAGGCCCCAGAGGGATGGAGACTGCAGAAACAGAAGTCATACTACTGCATGCACATGCATTTTTTATGTTACGATAGACCCTCATGGAAAGACATGGCTTGGAGAGGGATGCTGAAATGGCTGTGGTTCATTGGCATGTTGAAGTAATGTTTTTCCCGGGTCAGTTGCATAATATGTGGGAAGATAATAACAAGGAAACCTGACCATAAACATAGGCCTGTTAAAAATGCCCAAGCGAAGGTCATAGATTTTTGATTGTTTTGGACTATAGACTTGAATCCAGCATTGTAGACAAGAGTTTATGACTTCTACTCTTTGAGAAAATTGTGATTGTGTAAAATTCAGACACATCATCTAAATTAAACTTAATTCACAAGGCAAGCATGAGAATCAACACAAGAAAATAGACCTGTAGTTTACTTTCAGAGGAAGGCTAGTCTACATATGATTAAAACATTAATGTAATGGGTAATTTCTTGATGGAGCAAGGTTTGTTGATAAAACATGAAACGAAAGTAAAGCTGCAGCCCCTCACGGATGACTACCGCACATACATAAACAAAACATAACGTAAAATAGTCCAGGCCTGGTCCTCTCTCGTCCTTCACTGTCGTCGTTCCTCCTTTTATGCTTCCGTTGCTCCTCCGTGAGCACGCAGGTGACGCTCATTATCAATCATGCCACATTCTCACGGCCCTGCTTGACACTTGAATGTAGAGCTTTCATAATTTCAAAAAGGGTCGTTTTTTACAAGTGCGGTTGTTCATATGTTAAGCATTCATTCTAAGATATATCATCATTGACCACCAGTAGCCGGCAGTGCATTTCACACCTAGGCCTCCAGTGGTGTCCTACCTGAATTAATCCACCTATTAATACCATAATTATGGTTATTATACGGCTATAGAAACCATCAATATTATACAGAAACGCAGTATAACAGGGTGTTGCATCACATACAGTTATCTTATTCAGCGAGAATGAATGGCATTACTGAAGAAAAAAAACAACGAGAATTCACGAGTCTCTTTTTACTGCGCCACATACATCATAGCAGAAGCATCAATATTAACCTAATAAAATTACAACAATACAGTCCACCCTGTGTTTTCCGGACATTTTTGTAGTAGGCTACTTTTTGAGTTCTCCGACCACAGAAACCCCGGGGAATACGGTTTTGAAATGAAGGCAAATTGTGTGTTTTTGTGCATTCTACAGAAAAGAAAACGCAAAAGCATAACTGGTTCTTGAAAAAGCTAACCAACGTTTTCAACAATCAAAGTATGACATCAAATTCTGTCAGTTGAAAGTCTATGGTTTAAAAAATAATAGAAAGTGTTTTTCATTAAACCCACATTTGTTTATTTTTAAAAAATGCACTTTTGATAGTATGAATGTTTGAAAAAAATGAAGTTTCGATCATACATTTACAAGAAACATTAAAAATCATATTCAGCACGGAAAAAAACGGGGACAAAGAGCATTATACTCACCAAAACTACTGATTATTTGACCTCCATTCTTCCCTCAAGAAGACTTCAATTACTCTGTTGTACAGGTTATCTGTGCGTTTAGTTCCAACAATAAGTCCTTTTCTATCGCCATGGAAGATAATGCTGAAATTCGAGTTTGTCCAGTCGTATTTCTGGCATAATTTTTAATTCGCTTTTGGGCTGAGAATGTAGTAATAGAACGGGCCCGGACGGTCCACCACTGTTGGCCAGTAACCAGTGCTAAACATGTGAAAGTTAGTGTTTTACTTTTCAACAATTAAATTATTGTAACGCGTTCTAGTTTTCAAACCTCAGTGGAACAAGTCCATATCTAATGTGATGCACTTAGTTCTACTGTGTGAACTTGAGGGGAACTGAATTCATACATCCACTATAAATCATTTTGACACCAGTGGGTTGAAAGTCTTTGCAGTGGCTTAGAAGATTGTTCTGGAAAAAAGGTCTGACATAATTTGTTTGACACTTGCTGTGATAATTAGTGATCTAGAAGTGCGACTAGTACACACTTGTTCATTGCACACCTTCCGGCTTTATGATCTTCTAATGAGTTGCAAGTTCTGCTCTCAGTATTGTTCCTCTACAGAATGTGAATTATTCACTTTCCTTCTTTTACTATTCATACATGGAAGGTTTTTTCATACTTTCTCTCACCACACAGCCAAGTGGTGTGAGAACAGCAGTGGAACTTGAATATTCCCCAGTTGCCTTGTTAAATTTTGTGAAACAGTCCACTGCAAGCACCATATATTGAGAATGTTGAACAAAAATAAGCACTTATAATAACGTATATAAACCTACAGTAGACACCAAAATGTTCTAAAGTGCATTTAAAAACAAGAATTTAAAGGACATATTTGGACATGCTCACACATGTTATTCTTACACCTTCAAGTCAAATTCCTGGGAGTCATTGAGAAGTCAATTTTGTCCCTTATTAAAATTCTCTTTTTCCCTGAGATTATAGGCATCTTTTTAGGCTGAAAAAAGGAAGAAAGTCTCATTGTCAGTCTAAGCAGGGACTCGAAAGGACTAAAGAAACCTTGTCTAAAACTGGATGATATCAATTACTTATCATAAAATCAATTATTTTGGATCTATTTTCATGTATATAAAAGGGGGACACCTTTTATATAAAGAACACTTCAGAAGAAGGACTTTAAATTTGCCAAGTTGTTTTTTGGAAAGTGAAGATTTAATTAGTTAATTTACGATTTATTTTTATTCACACTTGAGTGAGGTGGAGATCATCACAATGCTTCACATGATAATCTTCTGTATTTTGAACAGGACAGAACAAAAATGCTGTCTGACCTAACATGAATAAAAAATTGGCAAAGAAATAGTACACCAAAAAATAAGAATTCTGTCATCATTTTACTTTGAATGTCTTTTAAAATCATTTGCTGTAATTTTTTTATTTTTTTGTGGAACACAAAAGAAGGATAAAAGTTTCTGAAGCCATGACATAATTTTGCAAGGAACACTTATTTTCATATTACTTAACTGGTCGTGGAAGACATTAGCTACGGTTACATGTACAATTGAAATCATATCGATTAATGAATCCAAACAGTGTTTACATAAACACTAAATTATGTGATGGGGTTGATGTAGATATGTGATAAGCTTACTTTACTTCAGTAAGCAGATTTAATATTTTTTTAATGCGCACATCAAATATACAGAGTTTCCAGCTGTTGCTGCAGACTAACCAACATCCTGCCATCGCTTCTTTTCTTTGTTTTGAACAGCGGACTTAATATTATCTATTTCGGGGCCTGATTAGGAGACGGCGAGCACATGTGCTGTGCTGCTTATATTAAACATACAGTAAAAACGCCCCTTCCCGCGACCAAAACAAGGTGTCTGTGGAAGAGTCTGAAGGGACGAGCAGCACTTCACAAATGATGAGTGGAGTGAGAATGACACAACAGTAATTCATTACACTATTTTCAACAACAACAACAACAGCTCATCATTATGCCATCTTTACGTCATTGCACATGCAGAGAACCTTACAGTTTCGATTTTCAATCTTATCAAGTGTTTACATGCAGTGATGGAGTACTCGAGTCCTGGACTCGGACTCGAGTCCGACTCGAGTCCTTATTCTCTGGACTCGAGTCCGACTCGAGACTCCATTCTCTGGACTCGTGACTCGACTTGGACTCGCGGACTGATGACTAGTACTTGGACTCGGACTCGGGAATATATAAAATCGGACTTGAGCATTCATCAAATGAATGACGTTGTTTCTGACTAAATAGGTTATAAAAAATTTGATATAAGATGTTACACTTTTCCTGTTTCGGGGTCCAAGACCGGCCGTGATCTATTTTTTCCCTCACAGACACTGCTACCGCTTGCTCTCCTTGCTTGACAACACACTCACTGACGTCACTCACTTTACGCTGCATTCTCGTGAGAGAGTTAACGTAACACTCATTTAACACTAGATAAGTTCCTCAACATCTAATCAGCAATTTCGATTTAGGCACGCTTTGCAGCAGCTGGGCTGACCACTAAGGAGCGAACGTACAGTGACGTGACATAACTGCCAGATTTAAACTGTGCTTTCGTGCTATGGCTGGCGCTGAGCCAAAGTCGGACGCGCTCAGCGCTTAATCCCAGTAGCACCTCAATGCAGTACATGAGATCCACGGGGAGGAGTCGGATCAAGATCCAAGGGGTGGAGATGGGTAGGATTAGGGTTGGGTTTAGGGATTAGGGGTGGGTTTAGGGATCAGGGGGCGGAGTTGGGTAGGTTTAGGTGTATGTAAGGTGGGAGGAGTCGGATCTGGATCCGACTCCTCCCCGTGGATTTCATGTTCCGCAGTGAGGACCATCTCCTTAATCCCGCTTATCATACAATAACACAATTATGTTTATTTTAGCTAACAAACTAGACGGCGACCTTGACTATGTCACACATCGCAACCACTTTTTTTCCTGCGGAGTTACAACTGCTTATAGCACCGCATTTTCTGTTTTTTGCCGCAGTTACAAATTTTACTTATCAAAATTTCAAAATTGTTTTTCTTTTACCATATTCGTCAAGAAGAATCCATTTCTCCTCCTCTGTCCAATTAGGCTTTCTTTTTTGTTTTCTTTATCCATTCCAGTTGACTTATCATCCAAAAATGTATTTAAACAATTAAATAAATATAAGTGCCACAGCTAGTTGACAATTATTTGAACTAAGGTCAAAGGCAATTCTAGTGATATCATACACATTTCTAGCTGCAAGAAAGAGTGCCTGAAAAATGTTGCTTGATTTGGCTTAAGTGTATATAATTTCGACTCGAACACGGGACTCGAGACTCGACTCGGACTTGAACTCAGGTAATGGTGACTCGACTTGGACTCGACTCGGACTCTTCTTTGGTGACTCGGACTTGAACTCAGGTAATGGTGACTCGACTTGGACTCGACTCGGACTCTTCTTTGGTGACTCGGACTTGGACTCGGACTCGAACACTGGGACTCGAGACTCGACTCGGACTCGACAGTTGGTGACTCGACTACAACACTGTTTACATGTACTATCAAACGGATTAGAAAAGGTTTAATCCAGCCCTTTCAATCGGTTTTGGCCAATTCATTTCGATATGCGTGGTTACAAGGAACTTTTCTTATTCCGACTGTGCTAGTCCGATTACAAATGGATTATTAGGGTCCATGTAAACGAAGCTATTGACAACAATTGTGCTAATAAATCTACCAAATAAATGCTCAACTTCCAGTAAATATCTCATGACTGCTGTCACCCTAAACTCTGGGATCATGGCTCACGGCTCATATGGAGTCTGTGGGTCTTTTCGACTTGCTACATCGCATCAACATTTTAAAAAAACTTAATTTTCTCCAGAAACCTCTGCAATGTTAATGGTCCATGTGGAGGAAAAGTAATCTGTACTTGGCCAGAAACAACACAGATAATTAAAGTTCATGTCTTCCTAGATAAACACATTGGCGTCTTGGGTTACGTAAGGGTTTCTCTTGCCAGCGTTGAGATCACACCCTCTACCCGGCTTAGAGTGTGTGTTGAACTTCTGAGGCTTATGGTGTCAGCGTTAGTTAGAAATATGTGGCATCCGCTAGAATTGGACCGCAGGCGCTCTCCCAGCCACCCACCAGCAAACAAACAGCCCAAACACTCCAGGCTGCCCTGTGTGTGTTTGTCTGCTTTCAAGAGAATCAAAAGTGGAAGGCAAGTCTACACGTGATTTCCATGTGAACGTAGTGGATAAGCAGGTAATTTGTTTGAATGCACTTTTTTCATAATTACCATGTTCAACGAAAGGCGATGTCTTGTTGGCCACACCTTATGTGGTGTTAGAAGTAATGGTAGTGTCTAGTGAATTTGCGATATGTCATTCTGGCCGATTCATCAACAGTTATTTTGAGATTATCGATCACATCACATTCTGAAATTCATGCAAATTTTTCCATTATTACCTAGACTTTGGGGGCCCACCATAATCTAACCTGAGCTGCCACGGTTTCACAATGAACCGAAAATATTTAAAAAACGTCTCTTAATAATATAAATGTGTCTAACGTTGTTTTGCGCCATTGCTTTGGCAAAGTATCTGTCAAATGAAATTAAATCAAAATTGTGATATGGCTTTGTGCCCTTGCCAAATCACAAAAGACTAATTTAATTAAATAAGTTTATAATAATCATAATAATAAATAGTATTATATTCTTATTGTTAGGCTTCTTAAAACACAAGTGTGAATGTAATATAGACTGAGACACTATATCACAACTAAAAAGAGACCCCGGAGCCCCCTAGAGGGACCAATGAGGGAAACACTGGTATGGTAGTAACAATAATTGTGTTGGATTATGTATCTAAGGTAGCTTTTACTAATGTATGAAGACTGTTCGGCTACAGATGTCGCAGTCATACACTTGTTTCATGTAAACTGAATGGAAAGGAATCTCTTTGCCCTTGTTGATCTTGGCATCTGGTAGTAAATAAAATATTTATTGGACATTTGTAGTAGCTTCAATGTGCTCATCTGTGTCTCTGAAGCCCATCTGATGTTGTGATGTCCCCAAGGAAATGTGTTTGATCCTGCTGTGGTCTCATGTGACCAGCATTTACATGGTTATGTAGCTTGTAGGCCTGAGAGATTACGGGATAAGGGTCTTATTTTGTTGTCGTAAGTCAATTTGATTGTGGAAGTTCAGGAAATAATGAAAGTATGTGGAATTTTATCAAACATCGTCTGCTCATCAGTTGAGGATCCAGTGACCTGTATTGGATACGTTTAAAGTGGAGACATGGAGTTGGAAAGCACTGTTGCTTTTCAATCGGGAGGGGAAAAAAAACTTCCTATCAATCAAACAAGCCAAACTCTGGTGTCAAACGGTAAAAGGAAAACAGTTTCTGCAAGTTATAGAAAGGGCTCACTTCTCTAACTGCTGCCTTTCTTGTCCAGCTGCAGTTTGGTGGGATGGCCTGATCTTTGGTAGTTTCTTCTTGGTTGCACCATGTTTTTCGTAGTTGACTTCACATTGCTTGAAGAACAGATTTACTAATCTTTGTGTAATCTTCAACGCATTGGGAATAAGAACAAGGGGTTATTCAAGCACTGTATAATTTAAAAGGTCTGGGAGCTCAAGCTTATAATTGAAATTAGTGTAAGAGTTTGAATACTTGGCCTCACGCGTCTTAAAGGTGAAGTGGTAAGTGGATTATTTCTGCATCATTTGTGCCATTAAATGGAATCGTTAAAATAACGATTTTTCAAAGTCCACCCATCTGTCATTGGCCTCACAAACAGACGCTGGTCTGGACAATCACGTTTTTTTAAAGACTGCTTTCTGCTTTAATTACAGCAGAAATTAAAGTCATTTCTTAATTGATGAAGTTATTTTCCTGTTTATTTCTGTGAAGCTGCTTTAAAACCATCTGTATTGTATAAATCGCTATACAAATAAATGTAACAAATTTATTTGAAAATGGTCAAGAAAAAGTATTTCAGTGTCCTAAATTTGACCAGCTTTACCTTAAAACACAAGACACAATAAATATCAAAACCCTCCCTAGTTTCCTAACAGAGTAAACAAACAGCACTCAGCACTTGTCTCCCCGAGGAGGCGACTTGGCTCTGAGCAAATGGCTTCATTTGTAGTTGTGTGCTCAAGTGAGGATCAAGGTCACAGTTGCAGTCAATGATTAAACTAAAGACAACGCTCCCAGCCTCAGGTAAAGATTGACGGTGTACTGTAACATTGTAGCTGGTTACATTGGTTCAAATGGATAGTTCACCCAAAAATGAAAATCCTGTCATCAATTACACTCATGTCATTCTGAAACTGCATGACTTACTACTTCTCTGGAACACAAAATGTTTTTTTGTCCATACAATGAGTCAGTGGGGCACAGTGTTCATTCAGACTTTCATTGTATGACTTTCATGGCAGTCTAGCTGTTCATTACCACTCTCTCCACCGGTGAGACTTTGTCCGCACTACTGCATTGTTTAAATTGTGTTGTGTAGCCCGAGCTCTTCCGGTTTCTCTTTTTGAATTGACGAATACAGAGTACTGCCACCTGCTGGTATGGAGAGTTATTTCCT
The DNA here is from genome assembly GCA_029959095.1 of Rhinichthys osculus. Lineage (NCBI taxonomy): Eukaryota > Metazoa > Chordata > Actinopteri > Cypriniformes > Leuciscidae > Rhinichthys > Rhinichthys osculus. The sequence continues at coordinate 32,955,880 of JARWKJ010000012.1, read as the reverse complement.
CACAAGCAGGTACGTGCCAGTTGGCCGTAGGGTGTAGGGTGGTGAGTAGTGTGTAGACCATTGGCTTTGCAGTGTTTTCAAGTGCAACAGACTCAGGCCCAGACTCAGGCGACTTGAGGCGACACCATAGTTTATGTCGTCACCTCCAATTCTTTAATGTTGGATTTGTGTCTCTGGCTCTTATGGGACTTTTCCTCCATTTTATCATCCGCCAGGTGAAAAAAAAAAAAACCACACACATGTACATGTTACAGTTTAAACTATTTTTCTTCAAATCCCCAACAGAGCAATTCTAATAGTGAATCATGCCTTAGCAAATACCACTCATACGCCTAATGGATCCCAGTCTAGAACCTCAACATGAACTCACTATCCAAACATGACTTCTCTCTCTCTATCCATTTCTGTCTTTCTCTAACATTATTTGTTTTCCCTTATCCTCTGTTCTTATTTCCCCATCCTGCAGTGAGACAAAAATCTTGTGCAGGCTTTTAAACAAGATGTCTTCCCACTTTTTTTAAGCCAAGTTTGAATTCTAAACATAGTTAATTTAAGTTTATAGACGGCCAATAGCTTTTTTTTTCCCTCTCTTTAAGTTTCATTGTCTGCCGTGCTGTAGTTTTCTAACAGAATGAGGTCAGACTGTAAGGAATGAATTATTTTAGGGACTGTTGTTTCTGCTTGGACTGCCACATCTTGCAGCAATTGATCCAGCAACTTCATGCACACACCCATTTCAAAGCTTTCGCTTGGAGTTTTTTCCTCAGATTTTTTCCCTTTCTGTTTCTCTTCTTTAAGACTCACTTGAAGAGTCATTCACAAACACACACACAGTTTTGATTTGTATTTAAAACACATGCAGTATTGGCAGCGCCCACAGTGTGTTGCAACAGATGTTCAAAGGAAACTGAACGACAGTGTTCCTGTAGGCTCATCAGCGTGTTTCCCAAGAAGTCTGAATTCATCTCAGTTCTCTCGGAACAAGCCCTGCTGCATTTGTGGGATTTGGGTGCGACTGCTGTTGAAAGGGGGTGCTTGCGGTGTCATGAAGACAGCTTTACGTTTGCTGTGGCCTATCCTGAAGATTCCCGCGTGAGCCTTGTGCCGCAGTGTATAGAAGTGGGTCATGGCATTGCTGATGCGATTGGAAGCGACAAAGCGAGAGGGCCAGACTCAGTCCCCCACCCCCACACACTCATCCACGTCGTGCCGCCACACACAAACATCCATGTCAGTTCACTGAACTAACATGGGCAAATAGCTGATCAGCGTGTTAGATTTATTTGATCATGATATGCAGTGTTGTCTCTCAATACATTTGTGATGTCTGTGATATAGTAAACCAAACTACAAGATAATGGCGTCCATTATGTGCAATTTTTTTTTACCATATAAACTGCAAAAATAAACAATACAGACATACACACCAAACAATACAAACACAAAAATAACTTTTAGTCAAATATAAGTCAAAATAGTCAGATTGTATATATGAGATATAAAGTATATATGGAAATACTTGCGTAACTTTTGAATTTGTTACATTTACAGATAAGTACACCTTAATTTGCAACACGGAAGCTATTTGATGACAAGATGTGCGAGACTTCCAATTAATTCGCCTCTATAGGTAAATAACTAGAATAACAGTGCATAAATGGTAAAACGTTTTGTGCTACAAACCGGTGTGTGATTTTGATTATGATAATTAAAATAATATGATAACAAATGCCAGTTTGCAAAATCAAGCAGCATAACAGACTTTTTGTGTACATAACTGGAAGCAAATGACACTGGAAGCCTTGCACATTCAAGCTACAAATGGCCGTGCTCCTCTAACGTTAAAAATGTGGATATATAACAGTAAAATTTAAGTTACGGACTGGCATATGAACTATTAAACACTGCAATTAATACTAAAATTAATTGTTTATTTAAAATAAGTTTTCAATTATTTCATTAGCTCTTTAAACACAAGCTTCCGCAGAGAAAGTAGTTGCTAGCAAACAGCAAGTTCAAACTAGACAGGCATTTAAGGGATATGGTACAGTCATACCACCTATTACACGGTATTTCAACACATAAATAATAATAATAAGAGGTATATAAGAGATATTAATTTGAGATTAAACTAAATCATACATGTTTGTTATCTTATAATCTGTTATAGTGTACAAGCACAAAACAATCGTCTCAAAATGGCATCGGCTGCATTTGTATGAAACGAGAGAGTGAGTCCACGATACCCAGATGACATAATTAAATAACTGCACAAAATATTGATTTGAGCTTTAATATTTTATTAGCTCACCAAACACAAAACTTCCACCAGGAAAAATCTTTCCTAGCGAGCGTAAAGCGCCGACTTCAGTAACCCGGATGAGCCTGTGTTATCAGTTTTTACAGGTTGTTATTGGGGGAATAACATACCGCTAGATCCTGTGATTGACCAATCAGAATCAAGTATTCCACAGAGCCGTGTAATAACTTATATATAAAATTCAACCAGCTAAAGTGGCTAGTAGGAGTGACTGCGTTACACACCACTGCTGAAATCCACCCGCACTGGTGTTAATGTCAAGCCCTGAATACTTAACCACTGCGAGTATACTAGTTTTGAATATGAAATACTGAATAATACATGCACTGGTTGTTATCTTGAATCAGGCCCAGAGGGATTTGTGAAGACTTAACATTGAGTTGTTTTAATGTTCGTTGTCGTTTCAGCTGAGTTGTATAGCAAAAGGTCAGTTATGTTGTCCTCAAACCAATAGCTCTGATGAGGCTGAGTATAAAAACTGGATGTTTATAACTGCTTTTGGGTATAGTGGAGTCATATATTTCGGTAATGCTTTAGTTTAGGGTCCAAACCTCACTATTAACTAGTTGTTTACTAGCATGCATATTACTAGGATATTGTCTGTTTATTAGTACTTATAAAGCACATATTAATGCCATATTCTACATCCCATCCTACCCAATACCTAAACTACCATTCTAACTGTTTAATAAGCATTAAATTAGTAGTTTATTGAGGCTAAAGACAGTTAATAGTTAGTAAATAGTGAGAATTGGACCCTAAACTAAAGTGTGACCCATATTTCTTGAAGCTGGTTCTGGTTGGAGTGGTGTTTGGTAGTGGGTGGATCTTTTCACTAGGACGCTGTTTCCAGAGATTTTGTGGATCGAAGTTGATTCTTAATCGGCTTGGCCCGTGCCCATAGTTCAGTCAGCCAGATGAAGTTAGATTAGAGTGTCACTAGGGATTTGCAGCCGCCCAGCACTGCCTCGCTGTCCACCGCTGAGGGCTTTACTCAGACACGCCAGTGGGGTTAGCTTTTAGGCTAACAACTAATGCCACCCATCTTATACACCCTGCCAACACATTTGGCATATAAAATGACTCTTTTATAACAGAGGAAATATGACCAACATTATTGTGTGGCATTCATTTTTGATATTTTCACAAAAACTGAACAGAAGCGCATGAATTAAATGATTAAAATCAGCACATAAACACTTTTTGTCTTTTCTTCCTCAAAAAGGAACTTTTGGCTGTGACAATTTCCCAGTTTCCCAGCTAACTGTCAGCACATGTATTTCATTCATTGGATAGCCAAATGAAACATACTGCACGCCTTAAACAGTTTTTGAAAAAGTTAGTTATAGTGTGCTTTTATTTCTGCTTACAATAGTAAGTGGTGAACTTGAGAAGGTCGGAAAGTAAGGTCAGTTTGCTCAGTTGGTCAATAAGACCACATGTTCAATTGCTGCGATATATATTTTACAAACAGGAAATATGTTATGGGAGTGTAAAGTCACATTTAGTTAGTGGGTCCCCTCATCTGAGGGTGGGACAATGCTCCTAGTTGTTCCCATTAATTAGTTCAAATGGCCATTTTCAATGAATCTATTCAAAACTATAATTTAACGATTTGTTTGCTTCATGACTCAAAAAAGTATCTGTGTTTTTCACTTAAAGTCCCCCTGTAGTCAAGAATTTTACATTTACATTTACATTTATTCATTTAGCTGACGCTTTTATCCAAAGCGACTTACAATTGCTATGCATGTCAGAGGTCGCACGCCTCTGGAGCAATTAGGGGTTAAGTGTCTTGCTCAGGGACACATTGGTCTCACACCAAAGGCATGTGTCTTATCCACTGCACCACCACCACCCAATTTTATCCCTCAAAACTCATCTTTGTACACCTAAATGACATATTTAAACATTTTTTTCCTTATAATAGCTTGAATGTAACTCTACACCCTTGTCTCATTTAGTATACGCAGTTCTATGAATATACAAATGAGCCCCGCCTCCACTCACTCACTCAGCTTAGAGATCCACTCGCTGACGATCACACGTTGATCTGATTGGTTACAAGGTAGTTTGTGACGTCAGAAACACCAGCGATTTCAAACCGTGTTTTTGAGACTGTCTTTGGTTCACTGCAGTTTTAAGGAGAAAATACTAATCAATGGTGTTGAATTTATACATAAAAGCATATTAAAAACACCACATAGACATATAAACAACATTAAAAACTTGATTTTCTCCACAGGGGGACTTTAAATGTTTTTGCTAAAAATATAATCCGGTCGAATGTGTTTTCAACTACCTCTGGAAGTGGTCGAAATGGACAAGCTCAAAACGTTTTAGACCCCGTTTAAACCTGTATTTAGCGCCGTCCACTTGTAATCCGATTGACCAAAACGCAAATCTTAAAGCCAGGTATAAACAGTTGCTTGACATATTACACCCTTTATAGGCATTGGGACATTTACAGTTACAGATTTCTTTGTAAAGTTCACTGCTGTAACATCTACAGCAGTTTAGAGTAGCAGCTGTAGACTGCGGTAGAATAATTCTCTCATGACAAGTCTTGGAGTGTTTGGCATTGGTAATGGATATGACAAAGTTGAGATGTTTGGTTTTGGTGGAATAGATCTGCTATGGTGCTGCTGCTGCTGCAGAGCAAGTGACTTGCTATTGCCAATACAAACACGACACGCTCCTGTGAGCAAGTAAGACATGCTGCTGCTGCTACTGTACAATAGCATACATGATTTACCTGTAGCAGATCTATACCGGTGGAGCTGGGGAAGGTGGAGGGTTTCTGAAAGTGCGCTGCAAATGGTGACCAAGTATTTGAAGGTTAAGCAGCGAGTTCATTGGCTACTGATACAACAGGAACCAATCAGCTGTGCCCTATAGAGAATGATGTGACCGCGAGCAGATTGAGTTAAGGATTTATCAGCCTGCGCCATCTAGAGTTTCATGACAGAACGTTGTATTTATCATTCACTTAATCTAAACCCTGTATCCTGTGATCTTTTAATTCAGTATTGCATTGTATTTATTCCTTTTCTTGTTTGTTTTTTGTCTTGCATGTTACGAGGTCTGTGATGTCGTGTATAATTTGCCATGCGGTCATAGCCAGAACCATGATGTCAGCCCAGAAATTGAAAGTAGTATTAGTCATGTTCCTGGCTCTGTACAGACCACATCAAACCATGCATGGTCATTTGAATTATTTGACACTGTGTACAGAGAAATAATCTCAACTGTGTTACCAGAAGGGAGGCTAATTTTAGGCTTAAAGCACTGTGGGATTCAATTAAAAACACATATGCATGAGAAATTAAGTAGGCTGAATCAATTCAAAACAAACCCCAAAATAGATCACAGGGTGAATTCTCAAGTCTTTAATTAAACTGAAGTTTCACCTTGTTATAGTGTTTAAGCAATTTGAAAAATATCAAAGGTATGTGATTTTGGGCTTCAAAATGCTTCACCTGATGTGCCAATTAGTGTTTGTGACTTTGATTCAACGAATCTTTTGATTACAGCACCAAAAAAGACTTGTTCATCGATTCATTTGTTGAATATGATTGACACTTATGCTGAACTAAAGAAATGAGCAATTGTTGGTCTTGTAGAGTGTGTTTGTTCAGGATGTCCAACCTGAAATGTTTCTTTACAGTAAGTTCACAGCAAAAATTGGTTCTCATAAATGATTCTCAGTTCACAAAAGCCACCAGTGACACTACTAATACTATGTTTTGTTTTTCTTTACATTCGATTTTAAATGTTCTCCCTTTTTTATTTTGTCTTACAGATGCATCCTCAAACTACATTCGCCAGCTGGAAACCAAGGTCCGGATTCTAGAGGACAATAACAACAAACTTCTGTCACAAGTAAGGACTGAGTTAACAACATGCTTTCTTTCTATAGCACTTGCAAATATGAGTAACTAGACCTAGATTTGCCATCGGGTGCCAACTTTAGTGGTGGCAGTTTTGGGTTATGAAAGAGGCAGCCAATCTTTAATTCATGGTGGGTCAAACTGTTAAATTGGCACACAGCATCCCCTCTGGCATGAAGAAGAAGCGGCTTACCGTCACGCTGGGATTGTGTGGGCATCTCTGAGCGTCTGTGGCCTCAATTTAACCTCTCTCATGGAGAATGAGTGGGTTTTACCAACCGAAAGAGCATTTAAAGTTCACCTATGTATCCTGAGGGTACCGCAATCAACCTGCTTATCACCAAAAGTCAGAAATGTATTTCCCCACTGTAGTACAGACATATACAACAAAACGCTTGCCGTGAACCCATCCAGCAGAGGAGCATTACACCCACTCTCCTCTGCACTTGAAAAGGATTTCGATAGTTCTTTCACCTCAAGCTTGTGTAGGTAGGAATAAGACTTGCATATTTAAAGAAGTGAGGGGCAATTACATTTTCACGGCTTCACAGAGGTATTGTTGAAAAGAAGCCACAGTGTTCCTCTTTAAAAGCAGGTGAAGGGATAGTTCCCCCAAAAATCAAACAAATAACTGTACTTTGATGACTGCACTTGACTGCTACCAGTGTTGGGGAAAGTTACTTTGAAAAGTATTGCATACAATATCTCATTACTCCCTTAAAAAGTAACTAATTGCGTTACTTAGTTACTTTTTATGAAAAGCAATGCGGTACGTTACTTTTTCTCACGTAGGCTGGGTTTGTTTTTCTCTTTTTATATATAAAAAAAGTTCTATTTTTGGGGAAATGTAAAGGCCCTTTCAGACCAAAATTGAAATAATAAGGCTGAAGGAAATGCAAATTCACGCGTATACAGTAGAGGACGCAGCAAAAGAAGAATAGGACGCAGGAGAAAAAAGTTTAACACTTACTTAACCAATAAAAACAAAAAATCTAAAGTCATTTCCGAAGGTCAGAAGCAAGTACATTGGTCAATAAAGTGAGATCAAATGCATACAAATATTTGTTTGATTTAACATATTTAATTATTGGAGGTTTGCGTGTTATTCTGATTTTGCATTTCACTGAGTTTATTCATTTAGACTAAACCATCATGTTTACACACAACGTCTTCAGCACTTAATTTGTCTCAACATGAGGACAGACGAGCTGTCAGTCAATAAATGTGGAAAAGTAACTTGCGTTACTTATTTGAAAAAGTTCGATATTTTGCTGTAAATTTAAAATGAATGCATTAGTTTACTTGTTACTTAAAAAAGTAATCTGATTATGTAACTCAAGTTACTTGTAATGAGTTACCCTCGACACTGGCTGCTGCTACTATCTGTAATAATTGTTTTGATTACCAATTCATCTGTTGAATATTTCTTCAATTAATCAGTTAATCAGTTACAAGGATTGCTGTTTTTAATTGTTGTAAATCCTGCCTAATGTGCTCCTCTTAAGCAATGAGCAAAATAGATGTATTAATGTAATGAATGGAATATATTATGTCCACCAAAAAAAGCTTTAAAATATCAACATTACATTATAAATCAAAAATCAACTCGTTGTTTACAAATACAAACATTTACATTAGGGGTGGAACGGTACACAGAAGTCACGGTTCGGTTCATATCTCGGTTCAGACATCACGGTTCGGTACGATTTCGGTACAATGGAGGGAAAAGCAAAACAAAAATGCAGAAGGCATTGTATTTTTAAAATAAGTTTTATTAATAAAGGCATAGAACCAGTTTATGCACTGACAATAGTTTTATATAATTAGTTTATTAATTAAATTAATAAAAAGACAAAAAGACCTTGCGATATGTTTGGTAATTGTACTATTAATTTAAAATTATTTTGCTATATTTCAGATCAATATATTTGTTTTCCTTAATTTTAATTAACATTATGAATTGACAATGTAACATTATTCTCATCTGAATTATAAATAATTGATTTCTGCATGTATAAAATAATACTACCATTAAAAACATTCAATTTTCTTTTTTTAATGAATGTAGAATGTGTGAGATTAGCGCTCCGAGGACAAGAAATGGAAACCAATGCAATATGACGAATGTCCAAAAGATGGGACCCACAGACTGTTTTGAAATGGAGTTGGATAAATATGTTTTGCTTTTAAAACTGTGTGTGTGTGTGTGTGTGTGTGTGTGTGTGTGTGTGTGTGTGTGTGTGTGTGTGTGTGTGTGTGTGTGTGTGTGTGTGTGTGTGTGTGTGTGTGTGTGTGTGTGTGTGTGTGTGTGTGATTTTGGTTGGGTGACAGTTGTAGGTTACAGTTTGACAAGAGTTTATAGTGACAAAAGCACAATGTTGTGTTTTATTGCGAGTGTACACAAATATAAGTGAACACTTTGCAGGTTTAATGATCTGAATGAACAAAATGACGGAGTAGGCCTATGTTTTTTATGTTTCCACTGTTCGATCTCGCGCCTCTCTCTCTCTCACACACTCACACAGTTCGATCGCGCCCGCGCGCCGTTCTCTCTCTCACACACACAAACACACACACACTCCAGCATTGCAATCTTGACAACGCAGCCTGTTCATTATGCGCGTCTAGTTCGACGCTAGTCCAAAGCGAATAGGACGCGCGTATAAAGCCAACGTTTGAAGTGAACGCGCGTTCAGAGCTAAACCGATGGTACAGATTATGTGTCCCTAAAGAACCCGCGTATCTAACAGTAGTTCCGCATTACATTAATTAATTTGCACGCGAGTTTTATTTATTTTTATACCGTGTATTCTCCGTGCAAATTCGTGCACCGAACCGTGACGCCCGTACCGTTTCGGTTCGATACGAATACATGTACCGTTCCACCCCTAATTTACATATATATATATATACACACACTTCCGGGCAAAGGTTTGAAATAATGTTTTTGAAAGAAGTCTCTTATGCTCAACAAAGCTGCATGTATTGGAATCATAATACAGTAAAAACAGTAATATTGTGAAATAGTGTTACCATTTCAAATTATTTTCTATTTTAAAATATTTTAAGTTAATTCATTCCCGTGAAGTTCATTTTCAGCATCATTACTCCAGTCTTCAGTGTCACATGATCCTTTAGAAATCAGTCTAATATGTTGATTTGCTGCATAACAGGAATAAATTACATGGTTATTTTAAATTGTAATAATATTTTACACAGTATTACTATTTTGACTATTTTTGATCAGATAATGCAGCCATGGTGAGAATAAAAGACATGGGATTACAATTAAATATTTAACATTTTAAAACATTTTTTGTTGTTCAATGAACGAATATTTTATTCAAAAATATATATTTCAGTCAAAATCATTTGTTCCGTTTCTCTGACCCACTCAAGATATAGATATAAGGCCTAGATATCAGGTTTGACATCAATGAAATCAGAACATCGATGTGGCCAGTGTCATGACTGTTGTGTGGCTTCAGAAAGCTTGGAATATAATGCACAAGCCATATTAACCACTTTTGACTTCCCTGGGTCAGACCTTTCACTTTAATATGTACAGTAAAAGAGCAGCCAGTCCTTTCTTTAGCATTTCTTCTTTTGTGTTCCACGGATAAAAGAAAGTCGTATACTCAGAATGACACGGTAGTGTATTTCTGGGTGAATTATTCCTTCAGTCTCTAGTGAGAATAAAAACACTGTGTGGGCACTGGAAATACTGACTACAAAGCAGTTCTCATGAAGCCCTTTGTAGGTAGAATTCATCACAGTATTCATAGAAACAAAGCCGAGAGTGTTGGCATTGGCCAAGGGCTTGCAAAGAGTCCTTGGATCTGCAATAATTCTCTCTTTTAATCATATATCCTCATTACGTTTTCATCACCAGCCCCCCTCTGTCTCGCAGCGGATGTGGGTGTATCAGACGGCGGTGCGCTTAAAATGTTGTGCCTTTTCGAGTCGAAGCTATTTGAGTCTCTATATCTGAACATGTGGAACATAGGGCTTTGAATGTCTGAAAGCATTTTATCCCCAGGATGGAAAGCACTTTGTAAGAGTATGATTAAAATGCAAGAGAGTTACTTTCTCCCTCCGGTCAAATGAGAGAAAACGGTTTTCGTCTCATCGGCGCAGTCCTCCGAGATCGAGCGCATTCACTTGAAGCATGATTAATTCAGAGGAGAGCTCAATCCTTCAGAGAACGCCGTCCTGAGCGCACATGAACCGAGCTGAACTCGTGATTTCCCAGGATACCTACACTAAGCTTTTCCTAAAAGCCATTTCAGCTGTTGTGATAGATGACACTTTTGGTTTGTGACTTACTTGTGACCCTGAGATTGACATGTTGTTGTCATGGAAAGGGCCTAGAAGTCTTTATTTTGCTGACAAATGTCACATTCACGTCATGGTAGAAACTGGTCACCAGTGTTAGGAAAAGTTATTTTTAAAAAGAACGCATTACAATATTGCGTTACTACTTAAAAAGTAAGTAATTGCTTTACCTGGTTAGTAATTGTGTAAATGGCACGTTGTAAACGTTGCTTTTGCATTACTTTTTTTCACCTGGACTGTTTTTTGTTTTGTTTTTGTTTTTAAATAAATAAATAAAATTATCTATTTTTATCAAATGTAAGAGCCCCTTCACACCAAAAGTGAAATGAATGAAGGAAATGCAAATTCACTTCTGTACAGTAAAGGCGCAGCTCAAACAAATCTTTCAGCTGTGCTGGAGAAGAAAGTTCAACACTCTTACTTCAGCAATAAAAACTAAAATATGTTTATCTAAAGTAATTTTTGCTTATTAGTACGGTTAAATTTGATGATCAAAGGTCAGATGAAAAGACGTTGGTTAATAAAGTGAGATTAAATACATTAAAGGGATAGTTCACCGCAAAATGAAAATTCTGTCAGTAATCACTCTCCCTCATGTTGTTCCAACCCCGTAAGACTTTCGTTCATCTTCGGAACACAAATTAAGATATTTGTGATTAAATCTGAGAGCTGGATCACTCCTCCGTAGGCTTCTGAAGGGATCGAAACTGGCCGGCCCAAAAGTTATGAAAGACATCGTTAAAATAGTCCGAGTGACTACAGCGGCTCAATCTTAAGTTTATCAAGCGACGAGAATGCTTTTTGTGCGCAAAAAACAAACAAAAATAACGACTTTATTCAACTATTCATTTCCTTCTCTGTACGGCCGTGATATTTCACGTAGTGATATTGCGCAAAGCTTCTGTGTTGCACGTCACACGTAGGCTCACTATTGGCCGACGCTGGTCATGTGTGTGATGCGTGTGACGTACAACCTAGAAGCTTTGCGTAGTTTCCCTACGTGAAATATCACGGCCGTACAGAGAAGGAAATGAATAGTTGAATAAAGTCGTTATTTTTGTTTGTTTTTTGCGTAAAATATCTTAATTTGTGTTCCGAAGATGAACGAAAGTCTTACGGGGTTGGAACAACATGAGGGTGAGTAATTACTGACAGAATTTTCATTTTTGGGTGAACTAACCCTTTAAGTATATGTGTGTGATTTAAAGTCCCCCTGTGGTGTAAATCAAGTTTTTACTGTTGTTTATATGTATATGTGGAGTTTTAATGTCCTTTAAGACAAACCATGTGCAAATTCATAAGTCAACACCTGGTATATTTTTCTGTTGATATGAGAAACCATGTGAGCAGCAACAGAGGGTTAACACAAAAATGTGAAGTCTGAAGCCTTCTGTTTGAATAGGCAATCTGATGATTATAATGTGTTTAATTGGTTTGTGAAATGTCTCTTGTGTTCTCCAGCCCTGTAGCCGTTATAGCTTATCAAAGCTGTCCATGAAGGTAACTTTACCACACGTTTGCTCAGTGGTGATGGAGCTTTATTTCCTCCTAGCTCTCTTCTTGCTTGTTTCTTATCTTTGTATTCACGTTCTCTATCTTAAAAAGCTGGTGTGTAAAATGGCATGCTAGTCTAAGTGCTTGTGCTAACATGCTGGGCTGATGGCGCATGAGCTCATATGCTTGTCCCTCTTCATGATCTTATCTTTTATTCAAGCAACACAGGTAGTGCAGCATCAATTTTTCATGTCTGACAAACTGATGGATGTAAAGATGAGTATGAACATATTTAAATTTTTAATAAATGCCCCCTTATCTGTCTTGGCCATCATCCCTACTCTTTTCTAAGAAGATGCACCATTCTTTTTTTTTTTTTTTTTGGGTTTTACCACTGTCTGTCAAGTTTGAATCCAGTTGAGTTGCATTAAATGATATTTGACTGTCCAGTAAAATACGGACGTGCTTATGTTCAAAACTCACTAGTTTTTGGGTAGTCTGACTGAAGAAAAAAAAAAGAATAGAACAGAATGTAACACATTTCTCTAAACAAATGTGCATTAATTGCCAATAATTTATTGTTGAATGTGGTGAATTTGTTACACAAAGCAGTGTTTTGATGGGAATTAACTTTTGTCCCTGAATCACCACTGCTAAAATATTAAAGCTAAATTAAAAAAACAAAGTCCAGACAGTAATTGACTACTAGTCTGTTGCTGAGTGACAGGATGATCCTACTCATCTCTAGTTTAACGATAATTAAATATGTGAAAAGAATGCAAAGTGTGTCTGTCTAGTCAGGAATAACTACTCTTTTGTAGTCAGATGTGTTTAATTGCTTGATGTTTACTCGGATGTTGTCAGAGCAACAATACATTCAGGTGAGGAATGTTGGCCCTTCGAACGGGTTGCATTCCGGCGGTGCAGGTGAACCTATTTCTATTGACACGGTAGACGCGCAATAACGTCAGTCTGCAGGAATTCTGACACTCCCTCGGTGCATTCAGGCTCATTTCAACAACAAACACAAGGTGTTCATATAATGCTTCTCAGAATTTTGGAGACCATTGAATAGAATTCCATCTTATAAATCAAATTGAACCATTACAGTTTGTACAACAAATTTAAATTTGACCGATTCTTACCTTCTCCAGTAGGTAACTAGACACAAACACACCCTGTTTGTATGCCCTCTGTATGTTGGGCATAGTTTTCCTTCGCTTTCTCAGGAAAAAGACATCTCTCTCAGCAACTTTAGAAGAAGCTGTATTTCAAACTGGATCATTTCTCAACAAACAGTCATAGAATGAAGACAGGATGAATATCCTGAAGAAGGATAGAAAACTCTCCAATTATAATTATTTAAAGCTGCAGTCCGGCGTTTTTCCTCTTTGTCGCCATCTCTGTTCGAAATCTGCAGTTGCAGTCATTCGCGGAATTATCAACGTACCTCAACACCCTCGACACGGCACAGCGCGGAGGAACACAGTGTTTGAGGAGACTGTGAGGCTGTCAGTCACCGCGCCGGTGTGGATACTGGCATTCAGAATCACAGATTATTCTTTTTGGAAGTATAACCAACATAATAATTTTCACCGGAAAATGTAATCTGAACAAGAAACATCCACTTTTGTTCTGGTTCTGACATTGCAGTAAATCGCGCTGATTAAATCTAACAATCGCTTATAAGTTATCATATCACGCAAAACCGTGCAAATTATACTTTGTTCTCAAATTGTTAATGTTAACAACGTCAGCATTGCGTGACTACATGTAATGTCCTTCCGATATGTATCCTTGTTTTCGCATGGGTCCGGTTGCAGTCTCTTTTTTTCTGTAGCCACTCCGAAGTCCGAACGAAGTCTTTTGCATTTTACAGCGGGTGAATCTGTTGTCACCTGGTGATTGTCGTTTGAACCTTTCTGGATCCGCCATCAAATTGATAAGTTTAATTATATCAAGTATCTCACTTGATTATCTCATCTGTCGACATGATACCGGTGGATTGCAAAGCTTGTGCAAACATATCCACATCTCTATGATCAGATGCTTTCTTAACTACCACTTTCTAATCGATTTCATTTTTGTTGTGTTTATATTGTTATTGAGAGGAAAGCATGCAGCACATATTTACATATTCATCTAAACGTCGCTCTCAGCAGCGTGGAAGACGTCTGGATGTTCGTGAACAGTATATCGCTGCAACTTATTTTTAAACTCTAAGTGAAGAACGAAAAAGCATCCTCACACGCAATATAGCTTATACTAGCCGAGACTCCTTTATGTGTACAGATGTGACGTAATGACTCAATATAGCCTACTAGCCGAGACTCCTTCTTTATGTGTACAGATGTGACGTAATGACTCAATATAGCCTACTAGCCGAAACTCCTTCTTTATGTGTACAGATGTGACGTAATGACTCAATATAGCCTACTAGCCGAGACTCTTCTTTATGTGTACAGATGTGACGTAATGACTCAATATAGCCTACTAGCCGAGACTCCTTCTTTATGTGTACAGATGTGATGTAATGACTCAATATAGCCTACTAGCCGAAACTCCTTCTTTATGTGTACAGATGTGACGTAATGACTCAATATAGCCTACTAGCCGAAACTCTTCTTTATGTGTACAGATGTGACGTAATGACTCAATATAGCCTACTAGCCGAAACTCCTTCTTTATGTGTACAGATGTGACGTAATGACTCAATATAGCCTACTAGCCGAGACTCTTCTTTATGTGTACAGATGTGACGTAATGACTCAATATAGCCTACTAGCCGAGACTCTTCTTTATGTGTACAGATGTGACGTAATGACTCAATATAGCCTACTAGCCGAGACTCTTCTTTATGTGTACAGATGTGACGTAATGACTCAATATAGCCTACTAGCCGAGACTCCTTCTTTATGTGTACGGATGTGACGTAATGACTCAATATAGCCTACTAGCCGAGACTCTTCTTTATGTGTACGGATGTGACGTAATGACTCAATATAGCCTACTAGCCGAGACTCCTTCTTTATGTGTACGGATGTGACGTAATGACTCAATATAGCCTACTAGCCGAGACTCTTCTTTATGTGTACAGATGTGACGTAATGACTCAATATAGCCTACTAGCCGAGACTCCTTCTTTATGTGTACAGATGTGACGTAATGACTCAATATAGCCTACTAGCCGAGACTCTTCTTTATGTGTACAGATGTGACGTAATGACTCAATATAGCCTACTAGCCGAGACTCCTTCTTTATGTGTACAGATGTGATGTAATGACTCAATATAGCCTACTAGCCGAAACTCCTTCTTTATGTGTACAGATGTGACGTAATGACTCAATATAGCCTACTAGCCGAAACTCTTCTTTATGTGTACAGATGTGACGTAATGACTCAATATAGCCTACTAGCCGAAACTCCTTCTTTATGTGTACAGATGTGACGTAATGACTCAATATAGCCTACTAGCCGAGACTCTTCTTTATGTGTACAGATGTGACGTAATGACTCAATATAGCCTACTAGCCGAGACTCTTCTTTATGTGTACAGATGTGACGTAATGACTCAATATAGCCTACTAGCCGAGACTCTTCTTTATGTGTACAGATGTGACGTAATGACTCAATATAGCCTACTAGCCGAGACTCCTTCTTTATGTGTACGGATGTGACGTAATGACTCAATATAGCCTACTAGCCGAGACTCTTCTTTATGTGTACGGATGTGACGTAATGACTCAATATAGCCTACTAGCCGAGACTCCTTCTTTATGTGTACGGATGTGACGTAATGACTCAATATAGCCTACTAGCCGAGACTCTTCTTTATGTGTACAGATGTGACGTACTGACTCAATATAGCCTACTAGCCGAGACTCTTCTTTATGTGTACAGATGTGACGTACTGACTCAATATAGCCTACTAGCCGAGACTCTTCTTTATGTGTACAGATGTGACGTACTGACTCAATATAGCCTACTAGCCGAGACTCCTTCTTTATGTGTACAGATGTGATGTAATGACTCAATATAGCCTACTAGCCGAGACTCTTCTTTATGTGTACGGATGTGACGTAATGACTCAATATAGCCTACTAGCCGAGACTCTTCTTTATGTGTACAGATGTGACGTAATGACTCAATATAGCCTACTAGCCGAGACTCCTTCTTTATGTGTACGGATGTGACGTAATGACTCAATATAGCCTACTAGCCGAGACTCTTCTTTATGTGTACAGATGTGACGTACTGACTCAATATAGCCTACTAGCCGAGACTCTTCTTTATGTGTACAGATGTGACGTAATGACTCAATATAGCCTACTAGCCGAGACTCTTCTTTATTTGTACGGATGTGACGTAATGACTCAATATAGCCTACTAGCCGAGACTCTTCTTTATGTGTACAGATGTGACGTAATGACTCAATATAGCCTACTAGCCGAGACTCTTCTTTATGTGTACAGATGTGACGTAATGACTCAATATAGCCTACTAGCCGAGACTCCTTCTTTATGTGTACAGATGTGATGTAATGACTCAATATAGCCTACTAGCCGAAACTCCTTCTTTATGTGTACAGATGTGACGTAATGACTCAATATAGCCTACTAGCCGAAACTCTTCTTTATGTGTACAGATGTGACGTAATGACTCAATATAGCCTACTAGCCGAAACTCCTTCTTTATGTGTACAGATGTGACGTAATGACTCAATATAGCCTACTAGCCGAGACTCTTCTTTATGTGTACAGATGTGACGTAATGACTCAATATAGCCTACTAGCCGAGACTCTTCTTTATGTGTACAGATGTGACGTAATGACTCAATATAGCCTACTAGCCGAGACTCTTCTTTATGTGTACAGATGTGACGTAATGACTCAATATAGCCTACTAGCCGAGACTCCTTCTTTATGTGTACGGATGTGACGTAATGACTCAATATAGCCTACTAGCCGAGACTCTTCTTTATGTGTACGGATGTGACGTAATGACTCAATATAGCCTACTAGCCGAGACTCCTTCTTTATGTGTACGGATGTGACGTAATGACTCAATATAGCCTACTAGCCGAGACTCTTCTTTATGTGTACAGATGTGACGTACTGACTCAATATAGCCTACTAGCCGAGACTCTTCTTTATGTGTACAGATGTGACGTACTGACTCAATATAGCCTACTAGCCGAGACTCTTCTTTATGTGTACAGATGTGACGTACTGACTCAATATAGCCTACTAGCCGAGACTCCTTCTTTATGTGTACAGATGTGATGTAATGACTCAATATAGCCTACTAGCCGAGACTCTTCTTTATGTGTACGGATGTGACGTAATGACTCAATATAGCCTACTAGCCGAGACTCTTCTTTATGTGTACAGATGTGACGTAATGACTCAATATAGCCTACTAGCCGAGACTCCTTCTTTATGTGTACGGATGTGACGTAATGACTCAATATAGCCTACTAGCCGAGACTCTTCTTTATGTGTACAGATGTGACGTACTGACTCAATATAGCCTACTAGCCGAGACTCTTCTTTATGTGTACAGATGTGACGTAATGACTCAATATAGCCTACTAGCCGAGACTCTTCTTTATTTGTACGGATGTGACGTAATGACTCAATATAGCCTACTAGCCGAGACTCTTCTTTATGTGTACAGATGTGACGTAATGACTCAATATAGCCTACTAGCCGAGACTCTTCTTTATGTGTACAGATGTGACGTACTGACTCAATATAGCCTACTAGCCGAGACTCTTCTTTATGTGTACAGATGTGACGTAATGACTCAATATAGCCTACTAGCCGAAACTCTTCTTTATGTGTACAGATGTGACGTAATGACTCAATATAGCCTACTAGCCGAGACCCTTCTTTATGTGTACAGATGTAACGTAATGACTCAATATAGCCTACTAGCCGAGACCCTTCTTTATGTGTACAGATGTAACGTAATGACGCAAAGACATGCTCGAATCTCCCGCGGAAATTGAGCTAAGGCAAGCAGATAGTTTTGAACACTGGCTGGTTATGTATTTTCTCAAATATGTATTTTGGAGAATTGTTAACCCAAAAAAAGCTACGGACTGCAGCTTTAAATTATTTTCTATATGTGAAATTCAGAAACCCTTGTTTTTAGCAACATTAAGTGAACTGCAGTCAGCAACTTGCTGCTCGTTCACACACTCATGCACACGTAACACACAAGAGACTCGATGTCATTCAAAGCCTCGATATACTCACGGCGAAGTTCTTTTTCGTTCTTCACTTAGAGTTTAAAAATAAGTTGCATATACTGTTCACGAACATCCAGACGTCTTCCACGCTGCTGAGAGCGACGTTTAGATGAATATGTAAATATGTGCTGCATGCTTTCCTCTCAATAACAGTATAAACACAACAAAAATGAAATCGATAAGAAAGTGGTAGTTAAGAAAGCATCTGATCATAGAGATGTGGATATGTTTGCACAAGCTTTGCAATCCACCAGTATCATGTCGACAGATGAGATAATCAAACTATCATAACGGTGTAATTTGAATTGAGTATATTAGAGACTATAGACTATATAGAGCTGGCTCTGTGAGACTATAGTTTGAATCAATACCTTTTCTTTGCATGACACATTGACATTACAATACAGAATAGCTCTGTCGACATTATCCTGAACATTGTATAAGCATTCGTTTCATGCGTCATTGAACGGGAGAGAGGATCTCGGGAGCGCTTGTAAACATCACATCCTTTCGATTTCCTCGGCAAAAATGACCCGTCCTTCACATACAAATCAGTCTACAGGCTTTCATAGACAACCTACTGTAGGAAGCCGGAGAAGGTCTTGTTTTTTACGTTTCGTTACACGCAGCGATTAATACATGAAAATTCTTACATATAGCCCCTTTAAGGGGATCTGTAGCATCATAGCAAACTATTAATACATTACTGTAATAATTTACTAAACACATGTTATTCTAGGCATCTGCTTCTTTATAAAATAAAAAAAGTATTTTCTGCCAAGTTTGATCAGCATTCTTCATCAAATTCTACACCGCATACAAACAAAATGGTACTTTTCTATACAAGTACATCAGTGCTGCATCAAGGTGTCCTAAATACCATGAATGGTTAGTGGGCGAGACAGTATGTTTAGGTTGCAGGCAAACGTGAAGTTCACATCTTCCTTGCAGCCACCGAAAACACGGTTTCTCTTCTGAAAGAGAGTGACAGAGCTATTTATAGGTCTTCTTACAGTAATCACATGCATTCAGAGGACATGAAAGCAAGACATTGAAAATGTCATAAGGATCACTGGTGATTAGAGATGATGCCAGCTGGAGCCTGTGGGTGTCTCTATTATATGGACAAGAATACCTACAGGAAGCTGTGTGGGAGTTCGTTCTGATCGAGGGTAGTAATGCTACGTTTCATTCAGCTCAGAAACACAGAATCCATACTTCATGCTAATTCATACAACAACTTCATACTTGGGAAAGTGCAAAAGAACGCACCTTTGAAGTCAGTTTTCCTATTTTGAAACTCTGAATCTGATTTTGACGAGATGCAGGAACGTGATTTCACACAAACACGTCTATTGAGCTCACTACCCAGTGAGCATGTGCACAGTTAATGATAAAAAGTCACTTTTAATCAAATTAGTGAACAAAGTTCCTACATTATGTCATAATAAAACGATCTTCTCTGTTGTTAACACAAGCAAAACAAAGAGCTTACTAAAGCTTTTCTTTTGCTAACAGATGGCTTTGTTGACATTCAAACACTTGCAACACTAAAGATAGCATAAATATGTTGTACATCATCTCCTGAGAATCAAGCAATGAAAACATGGATGAAAGTTGAAGAAAATTTAAATAAAACACATTTGACTTTGAATACAATAGACCTTTGAATAGACCTTAAGCTAGTCGGTTCACTCGGCGGCCATCTTGGAAACCCCTTTGGTAGCTGTCGTCTTTGTATGCAATACGCTGATTTCACGCAGCCACCATTTTGAAATGGCTCTGGTGGGAAGAAAACCGGAAGTGTCGCCTTTAATCATTGGAGAGTCGCGAATGCGATGGCGTATTGCTGTGTTTAATGTAGAAATTAGTTATTCTAAAAATGTACATACATTTCTTTCATACTTTAGGCTATATACAGTGAAATTTATAAATAAAATAATTTTTTTATATACTGTATAATTCAGAATGTAAAAAAAGAAGCAGGAACGAACTATATACATATCCTATATTGGATATTAACATCCAATAGTGTAAATCGCGGCAGCAGCTTCAGGTTGGTAGTCCAAGCTATTGTTGTCTATCTGTACTTCCAGGGTTCTTCCCACCGGAGCCTCGCTTTCGATTTTTAAAATGGCGGCTGTGTGAAATCAGCGTATAGATGTACAGCTTATTTGTTTGAAAGGGGAAAAGACCAAAATCTTTTTTTCAAGCATATGTTTCAATAACATTTCCAAGCCAGCCCACCTAGTCAAGATCTAGTCAGCTGATTTTTAACAATTCTTCTTTTAATTGAAGCAGATATTCCCAATTTCTCTCAATAATTTTTCTACACGTGACCTGTCTCCTCTTTCCTCATACAGGCCGTGACTTACAAAACTATATTTCTCCCACTTTTTAATCTTTCCACTATTATTGTCATGATAACAGTGAAGTGTGTTTTGTTTGGTGGAGTGTTTAATATGCTCTCTCTCCATCCAGTGTACCCCAGGAGACCTGCGTGTCCTGCGCAAAGGCACGACCCTGTACCGCTCCGAGTCGCAGCTGTCCTCGCTCCCCCAGAGGCAGGAGGCTCTGCTGAATGTGAGTGATCCTCTCAAAGACAAATCTGTACAAGTTATTACCGTATTTTCCAAATACAAGTCACGTTTTTGATCAAAATCTCTAAATCTACATCAATGTGCGGCGACTTATATTCCAAAGCAACTTGTATAATGCAATTGACATCAGGTAAAACTGCGCAAAACTCACATTTGGATTCGTGCCAAACTGAGAGGTACATTTGTAGCTCAATTCCCACATTCGTTACCAGAAACCAGTTTCTGTTTCGCTTTGAATAAATTCATTTAGGCTTGGCTTTTAGTCAAGTCAAGTCATCTTCATTTATACAGCGCTTTTAACAATGGAGATTGTTTCAAAGCAGCTTTACAGAGATAAACATACAATTTACGGTAACAGAGATTGTTTTGGCTTTATAGCGATTTTTGAATAATGATATTTCCAGCTAAAGTTAGTTTTTCCAGCAAAATTATCATTTGTTATTACATTAGGGGCCACTAAGACGACGGCGCTCTCTCTAAACAGACTTTAAACGCGAACCTGTGACCTGATGGCGTTCACATGGGCATTAAGAATTGATTCTATAGTTATATTCGTTTGAATATGTGTGCGCAGGTTTGTAATTTCCCTACAAACCATGCCTGAACAAACTACTTGGGTTGCCTATACATTAGATAAAGAATTCAGTTTTATTTATAACAAGTGTTGTTCATAATAAATGCCACTAATATTTGTTTCATTCCTGTTCTATTTTCATTTCTTTAAGTTGTAAGGATTTGTTGTGTTTTTTACATTATTTTTGAATGTAATAATAACATGTGACTAATACACCGATGCGACTTATCTGTGTGTGTTTTTTCTCTCAATGCAGTTTTTAGGTGCGACTTATTTTCTGGAAAATATGGTATTGTGAATTAAAATAATTACTCAAGTCAGTCTAAACGTGTGCACAAAGTTAAAAGTAGCACAGCTGAAAATAGAAGAACATGTCCTGAGTGACTTTATTCGATTCTGAACAAACAGTTAAATTACTGTGGATTGTAGTCGAGGGATGGGATTGTGTTCAATGATATGGAATAAAACAAACTTTTTGTCATTTCTGTTTAATTATGTACTGGTCTCCAACCTACTTTTGGGGGCTTTTCGCAGAAAATATTGAAGCGTTTAATTCAGGTTATAAATCGCCATGTTTTTAATAGGCTTTATGCCGAGCGTCACGTGACCAAGCCGGAAAACAGATCACATCGCTTCCGATTCAGGTGTTTTGTATGTGCTTCATGAAATTTTTTGCGGTTTTACTCAAGATAACTTAAAAGGAGCAAGCAAAAATGAGCATAACCAATGTCCCTCGCATGTGCAGATTGATATTTAAAAGTTTTTTAATTTTTCTTCTTCACACTAACGTTTAGATATTTAAATAGCATAAAACACCAATAACAAAGTGAACTTAGTAGGTTAGCTGATTACCTTAAAAATCCATAGATATCGTAGTTAGTTCTTACGGCCGTTAACACTTTCTCTGACAAGCGGATGCAATGAGACCCGTTTTCCGGTTTGGTCACGTTTGGTTTGGTTCGGTTTGGTCGGCATAAAGCCTATTATGCAATTAATTAGATTTAAATTTGTCATCAATTGGCACTGGCAGCCCAAAAAAAAAGATCAAACCAGATATCATAGAACGCACAGGGAGACTATTATAACAAGAAAGCTCAGCTTGATCAGTTTGGCACGATTCTTTGGGAAAAAAGGAGATCCTTGGTACGTCAAAACTTTCATCTGTTGTACTTGGCTTTAGGCTTTTCCTGTATGGAACCGGAGGCCCTTTTCATATCTTTGAAAACTTTTTTTCTTTCTTTAATTGTCGCCTGGAAAATTAGCAGAACCATATGCTGAAAAATCTGATGAATAAAAGGAAATGCTAATGAGCCTTTAGCCAGTGCACAGGAAGTCTCGCCGGTGTGTTTTATGTGGGATGCTTGCTTGAAAATCTCCATTGTCAGCTGAAATTCTTTATAACGTTAATGCAGAGCTTGAATTGAGTTTCTTTCAATTGTTTTGACTCAGCATCTCCACTGAGAAA
This sequence comes from Rhinichthys osculus, assembly GCA_029959095.1. Lineage (NCBI taxonomy): Eukaryota > Metazoa > Chordata > Actinopteri > Cypriniformes > Leuciscidae > Rhinichthys > Rhinichthys osculus. The sequence continues at coordinate 32,932,948 of JARWKJ010000012.1, read as the reverse complement.
ACAGGTTAAGCTCCCGTTTAATTCCATTTGACCTTTTCATGTTTTATAGATTGTTGGTGTCACTTCCAATCAATGTGTGGTTTGAGCAAAAGCATCTCACATTACCATCGCACAGCATTGTTTTGTGCGTAGCGCTAAATTATCTGATGGTTAATCAGGTATATGATAATTAAAGATTAATATGAATATGAAATATAATTTAATTACTTTGAATCACAGAATTAATGATTGTGTTCACATTTTATTTGAAAATAATACCATGAAATAATGAGTTTACTGAAGTATTTGCTAAAGTTTTGGGAGTTCCTTATACGAGACATTTGTTTTTGTGTGTTTGAGAGACTGTTAGGAATATTGCATGAAGTGCATTGTAATATGTTGATGTTGTGAATATTGTTGATTTAATCTCATGCAAATAGGATGTGGCTGAGTTAACCTGTTAGTAATGCGATATTCCACTCTTTTAGCTCATCACACAATTATTAAGGATTTTTCTTATTCTAAAAGCATTTTTAGTGCATTGTTCTTCCAGTGTAATTTTTCACTTGTCATATTTTCATCAACATTCTGGTTTAATTGAACTCGTTAAAGTATAAGTATAATGCGTCTGTTATTGTAATCAACAACTCTTTGTCAAGAAAGTTCCAACTGATTTTCAGTTTAAATTTTGTTGACAAGATTAACCACCGAGTTGCGAATTTAACTTGACTCCACAACATTGGACTATCGCATAAAGCATTTGCGAAGAAAGCAGCGTTTCCAATCCATGCGTTCAAGAGAACAAAATCCTGAGAAATTGGCGCAAAATATCTTTTTATCTCTTATCTCTAATTAGAGTGAGAATGACTATATTCAACTGTGTTTCCATGGAAACAATCTCATAATATGAAGAGTTCCTTCCAGAAGCATTTGATTGATAAGCTCTCTCATGAAACGCGTAGCGAAGTGTATTATTAGATCATCATTAACACGACACACAGCACAACACATAAGCGCTTTCCCCCCATCATTTTCTGTTCGAGGACGTTTTTTAAATGAGCTGTTTTGTGGTCATCGTCAGTATGAATGTATGCGGATCATGTCCGGCTCTCTTCATGCGGTATGAATGATTAAACACAACCAGGGGCTTTTTGTCCTCCACAGCTGTCTGGGCTGCTTGTGCAATGTTGAGCTAAGATGAATGTTTTAGATGGAATGTAGTTTTCATTATGAATGACCCTCATATCTCTGAGTTGAGATGGTTAATTAACAATGATGTATTAGTCAATATATCACCAATGAGAACAGGACCATGGTGATCTACCAGCTTAGCCAGGTATCGAACATCTGGTAGTCTTCGCTCCTGTGTACTTGAATGGCGAAGCATCGGATTCTACAAAACTGTTAGTTACGATTTACCTTGCTAGTTTTGCTGGTAGACCGCTTAAACCAAACTTGACCCATTATTGACCAGCTATAAACCAAGTACCGGTACCATGTTTGAGTAGTTTAGCTGATTTTTCCAGTAGCACAGACAGCATCATAGTGTCGGTCCAGATCCGGCCCACATCCAGGCCGTCTGGATTCCACGTGTGCCAGATGTGGGCCGGATTTGGACCGACACTATGTTGCTGTCTGTGAGGATGCTTTTATATTTTTAATGTTGTGCCCTTATCTTTTACAACAAGGGCGTAGATTTGGTTTGAAAGGTAGTTACAAAAAGACAGGAGTCAACCCTGAAATTATCATTTTATTTATAACAAACCAGCAATTAAAGCAATGAGTCACAGGACTTGAATCATATTCAACGAGTAGGTGTTAAAGAAGTATAAAGAAAATAAATAATATCGTGCTGGTTTAACTGGTTAACCAGTGTAGTCATGCTGTTCTCAAGAAATATAATATAATATAATTATTTAACAATGTAAGTGTTTGCTGTCAACTTTGAGCAATTGTATTCATGCTTGCTGAATTGAAGTATTAATTGCTTTTAAAGCATATATAAAGCAATCATACTGGCCACAAACTTTTTGAACAGTAGTGTAGACCATGATACCATAAAAAAAAATATGATGTAGCATGGTAATACCATGGTCCTTTAATCATAACGTTGTCCCAGAGTAACTGACCACCCCATGCGTTCTCCTCTCCAGGGAACTGGACGACTACAGACCAGTGAATCTTCTCCCTCCACTGGGTTTATCTCATCTGTACAGAAACCTGAAGCTGTGGTTCATGCAATGAAGGTACATAAATATACACTCACCGGCCACTTTATTAGGTACCCCATGCTAGTAACGGGTTGGACCCCCTTTTGCCTTCAGAACTGCCTCAATTCTTCGTGGCATAGATTCAACAAGGTGCTGGAAGCATTCCTCAGGGACTTTGGTCCATATTGACATGATGGCATCACACAGTTGCCGCAGATTTGTCGGCTGCACATCCATGATGCGAATCTCCCGTTCCACCACATCCCAAAGATGCTCTATTGGGTTGAGATCTGGTGACTGTGGAGGCCATTTTAGTACAGTGAACTCATTGTCATGTTCAAGAAACCAATTGGAAATGATTAGAGCTTTGTGACATGGTGGAAGTAGCCATCAGAGGATGGGTACATGGTGGCCATAAAGGGATGGACATGGTCAGAAACAATGCTCAGGTAGGCCGTGGCATTTAAACGATGCCCAATTGGCACTAAGGGGCCTAAAGTGTGCCAGGAAAACATCCCCCACACCATTACACCACCACCACCAGCCTGCACAGTGGTAACAAGGCATGATGGTTCCATGTTCTCATTCTGTTTACGCCAAATTCTGACTCTAACATCTGAATGTCTCAACAGAAATCGAGACTCATCAGACCAGGCAACATTTTTCCAGTCTTCAACTGTTCAATTTTGGTGAGCTCTTGCAAATTGTAGCCTCTTTTTCCTATTTGTAGTGGAGATGAGTGGTACCCGGTGGAGTCTTCTGCTGTTGTAGCCCATCCGCCTCAAGGTTGTGCGTGTTGTGGCTTCACAAATGCTTTGCTGCATACCTCGGTTGTAACGAGTGGTTATTTCAGTCACTGTTGCCCTTCTATCAGCTCGAACCAGTCTGGCCATTCTCCTCTGACCTCTGGCATCAACAAGGCATTTCCGCCCACAGAACTGCCGCTCACTGGATGTTTTTTCTTTTTCGGACCATTCTCTGTAAACCCTAGAGATGGTTGTGCGTGAAAATCCCAGTAGATTAGCAGTTTCTGAAATACTCAGACCAGCCCTTCTGGCACCAACAATCATGCCACGTTCAAAGTCACTCAAATCAACTTTCTTCCCCATACTGATGCTCGGTTTGAACTGCAGGAGATTGTCTTGACCATGTCTACATGCCTAAATGCACTGAGTTGCCGCCATGTGATTGGCTGCTTAGAAATTAAGTGTTAACGAGCAGTTGGACAGGTGTACCTAATAAAGTGGCCGGTGAGTGTATATGTGCTATTAGATAATGTGTGTGAGTGTGGCCGCCTTATTAGGTACAGCTGTTCATTAACTCAAATATCTAATAAGCCGATCACATGGCAGCAACTCAATGAATTTAGGCATGTAGACATGGTCAAGACGATCTGCTGAAGTTTAATCTGAGCATCAGAATGGGGAAATAAAGGTGATTTAAGTGACTTTGAACGTGCGTGGCTGGTCTGAGTTGTTCAGAAACTGCTGATCTATTGGGATTTTCATGCGCAACCATCTCTAGGGTTTACAGAGAATGGCCTGAAAAAGAAAATATCCAGTGAGCATCAGTCCTGTGAGTGAAAATGCCTTGTTGATGTCAGAGGTGAACGCCCAGATTGGTACGAGCTGATAGAAAGGCAACAAAAACTCAAATAACCACTAGTCTCAACCGAGGTCTCCAGAAGAGCGTCTCTGAACACACATTGAAGCAGAAGAGCTACAGCAGCAGCAGAAACACACCGGTGTAAAATCAGCTATAAAAACAGAAACTGAGGCTATAATTCACACAGGATCACCAAAATTAGACAATCGAAGATTGGAAAACCGTTGCCTGGTCAATTTCTGCTGTGACATTTAGATGATCGGGTCAGAATTTGGCGTAAACAACATGAAATCATGGATCCATCCTGCCTTGTATCAGCAGTTCAGGCTGCTGGTGCTGTAAAGATGTGGAGGAGATTTTAGTGCCACACTTTGTCAAGTCAAGTCAAGTCACATTTATTTATATAGCGCTTTTCACAATACAGATTGCATCAAAGCAGCTTCACAGTGATAACATGAAAGTAGTACAACACAGTTCAATAATATTGTTGAATATTAAATATCCCCAACTAAGCAAGCCAAAAGCAAGGCGAAAGCATTTCTACTTTGTGTCTCTTAGTACCAGTTGATCATCGTTTAAACTCCACAGTCTACCTGAGTATCGTTGCTGACCATCTCCATCCCTTTATGACCACAGTGTACCATCTTCTCATGGCTACTCCATGTCACAAAGCTCGAATACTCTCAAACTGGTTTTTGAACATGACAGTGAGTTCATATGGCCACTCATATGGCCTCCACAGTCATCAGATCTCCATCCAATAGAGCTGCTTTGGGATGTAAAGAGCTGGAAATTCACATCATAGATGTGCAGCCGACAAATCTGCAGCAACTGTGAGATGTTATCATGTCAAAATGGACCAAAATCTCTGAGGAATGTTTCCAGCACCTTGTTGAATCTGTGCCACGAAGAATTAGAGCAGTTCTGAAGGCAAGATAAACAATCAACACACATCAAAATATGATAACCAGAAGCGCAAACGCATGAGAACCAATGAAGTTTGTGTTCTAAAGAACGAAAGTCTTAATGGTTTGGAACCAATAAAATGTCCCTTTTTCTAATTTAATACTTTTTCCAGTTGTTAAATGTATTATCAGCATAGTATTTTGAGAGAAATGTTGAAATAAAATGTTTTGCTTTAGTATTTGTCCCTCTTTTGCAGGAAATGACATCAACAGTTTGAGTATGAGTGACTCTTGACCATGTGTTCACAGGTCCTGGAGGTCCATGATAATCTGGACAAGAAGCTTCCAGAAGAAAGCGAGGAAGACCTGAATGAGAACGAGAAAGCCATAGTGCGAGAGATGTGCAACGTGAGTGTTTATCTTGATTTTTGTCTGTGATAAGACTCATTCACACGAAGCACGACAATGATAAAGATATAGTTCTAAAAGCCATTTTAAATCTAAAAGAATAGCAGAGTCTACACTACAACTATAATGATAACATCACAGAGAAACAATATCGGTTTTCCAGCTGACAAACGATTAAGTAAACATTGACAGCCAATCAGAATCCATCCTGCTTTAAAGAGCTCGAGCATTTAAAGCGACAGACTATAAAACTGCAGGAGGGTTAGAATAAATACAACGATATCGTCCGATGTTGTAGACGCTAATATAGTTATATATAGTTAGTTATCGTTCTTGGTGTGAATGGGCATTTAGCTCTCACAGGCTCTCTGAAACATAAGTAATCCAAATACTTCATTCATTCAGTTGACTCTTAGCTAAGTCTGCAAGATTATTGCATAATTTAAATAAAATAATGTTTAAAAGAAAAATGTATTACAAAATGACACCAATCCAGCCCATCAATTTGACTTAAAATCACTCAATTTGTACTTTTTAAGCACATTTTACTTCAAATCTGTCCAGTTCATTTCTACTTTAGCTTCCCTTCACAGGGAAGTTTTACCAAGTGGGTAAAGCTTTTGGAAGGGGCAGTTAATGGACAGAGCGTATGATAGCGTGAGCCAATAGTTTGATCTGTTTGTTGGGCCCCTCTGTGGAATGTGGGAATGGAGGAATCCAGCTCGGATATCTGGCTCACAATAACACCTCTGTGCTTCTCACCTGGAGACGCCTGGCCTGTAACCCCATTGCGACCACTGTTCATAAGAGTTCTGGAGGGATCGATGTTTTGGGCTTGTTTTTGCTGGCTTTCTGTGGGTGGTAAATATGCTAGACAAATAGCAGTGACTTTTTAAGGCACAATGTAAATAAATTAAAATTGAATGCATAATATATCTGTATTATATGGATTATCGGCCGATATTACTAAATAGTTTAAAAAAAAAATTAAAATGGTCGATGTTAGTTATTTAATTGTGCATGCTCCTTTTCCCATAGTTTTACTTTTCCGTTTTTAGTATAGTTGCGACCCTTTGCATGTGACGTCACGCTCTACTCGCGCGAATTCTGAACGCCATGACGGACGGCGGAAGAGCTATTCTGTAGACGGACGGCAAGCCAAAAGAGTACGTGTTTGTGTTCGTTCTGGTTATAAAATGGTTATTTCGTGTTGTGCCGTGGGCTGTGCTAATAGACAGGGTAAAGCCAATATATCGCCAGTAAAGCCAGTAAATATAATCACAGATAAATATGGCTAGATGTTACAATTATTTGTGGCTACTGATCACAGATACTCTGTGGTTTACTGCGTGGATTAAAAAGCCACGGCCGACAATGTCCTCTAAAATTATAGGCACACATATAAATCTTATATTATATAAATATAATATAAATCTATATATTATATTATTAATGGTATATAAATCTTTACTTAAGTAAAAAATAGATTGATGTCTTACCTTTGCCATTATGATGTACCTCCCTCCGCCGTTAGCGTAGCATCGCGTACCTGTAACCCAGCCAGCTACAAAGAACTGGTAAGCATCCAGACTTTTAAAGGCTTTAAGATCAGCACCCGTGTATGGTGATACCCCGTTTACCACATAGAGGTACAAATCGTGTGGGCTGAAGTCGGGCAGATTCGGCGATTTTATGAGGTCCGTAAAAACTGAAGGAGGAAGAAGGTATGGGTCGGTATCCAATCCGGCTATCTCCAACTTCTCCAAATACCGCTCTTTGTGAGCACCTACCAGATGCCCTACCTCGACCGAAAACGGCACGACAACTTTTTCAATAAAAGAAGCCATGAAGTTTAGTGGTATCTTATCTATTTTAACCTGTTTAACTAATCAAACTTCCCGCGCGTCTACTACTGTTTAACCTGTGCATCCAGTGATTTTGCCGTCCAGCATGGCGTCGTCACGTGGTCGTGGTCACGTGTTTGCAAAGGGTCTATAGTTGTCGTATAAACGTACCCTCAATAGGGTGTTTACACGACAACTATGTACTAAAAACTGGAACGTTTTTCCTTTTGCGTTTAGAAGACAGCGTTGTCAAAACGGTTGCCGTTCACACGGATCCGCGAAAACAACTAAAAACGCTGTATTCTGTCACTTTGTAAAGAAACACTACGCACATATAGACTGAACACGTTTTCACAAATTAGCATGGAGATAAAAACAGTTTAATTTTTAAAAACTTGCACTTTAAAACCCGTTTTCAAAAGTTTGCATATATTCAGGCCCCCAAAACGCCGTTGTGTAAATGAACGTCCAAAACACATAAATCATCCAGTTTTAGTTGAAAATGCCCCCTTTGATTATCTTTTCCGTCATCTAATACTCACTTTATAACACAAATAACACTGTTCAATGTAATCTTTAAATTCAAATCCGTCTTGTACTGTACATTATAACATTGTGATGCGCAAATTGACTGGTAGCATTTAAAACGATTGATTTTAGACAAAATATTATAGATTAACCACTGTTTTTTCGGTAAAAACAGGAGTTAGTGCATCCCTAATTATAGGCTACAAATGATATATGAGGCTAATTGACATAGAAAGGACTGAGGAATGATAACGTGTTGTAAGAGGCAGGTTCTGGACAGCCGTTTCGTGACTCGCCTCTTTGTGTTCAGGTGGTGTGGCGAAAGCTGGGCGACGCAGCTGGATCAAAGCCGTCTGTCCGACAGCAGCTCTCTGGGAATCAGTTCAAATGTCCTCTATAGCAGCTCGAGCACACGAGGAACGTCCCGCCTCCTGTTCACCCAACATGAAACTCCAGCAGGGCCAAACTGAGAAACTGCTCACAGCAACAACGGGCAACACGAACACTCCCGTCCACAACCATCTTCCATGTCAGGTCGACTTGCGAACTTCGGCGTTGGATCACTCCACACCAGTTTTCAGATAGTAGCCATGTTTTATATTCAGTGAATCAGTGAACGTTCAAAGCAATAATCCACATTTAAATAACAGTGTTTGACTATTAATAATTTCTTTATTGCCGTGATGGATCTTGTTTGAATTTATGGACTTGTCCCAAATGACACCAATCTTCTATGAGCCAACAGTCATTGACAGTTACCCAACAGTCAATGCGGTCAAATGTAGACTCCACAAAGGAGGGTGTAATTTGGGACAAGGCCCATGAAGTGTTTATGACTGGCAGCTAGTCATGTTCAGTCACTCATCTGTAATTTTTACCGCCTATTTTTTCTTTTCTAATTCTTTTACATAACAGTGATGTCAAAAGACTCCTTATTGTGTCCTTACGATCTTCTAGACAAAGTTGGGTCCATCAAACTTTCAGAGCAAAGTGGGCGATACCAGATAAGACTCACTCGCTCGTCACTCCACTGTGTTCTGGTGCCCTTTCTGTGCATCAGTAACGTACATAAATGACTCTAAAAGGCAATGTAAGATATGTACATAAGCTTTAGATCACTTTATTATTATGTTGTCTTTTTAAGTCTTTTTACTTTTTCTAGTGGCTGTTTTTAACTCAACAGCGTATGGGGTTTCTTAACAGCGCAACACTTTGTAGACAATGAAACTGAGACACAATAGCAGCACAATACATGCTAAATATGATTTTACCCTGTTCCTGTATGAAAAACAAATTCACAACTGAAAATCCATTGTTTTTGTATGTTTAAGATGTCAAATTTTAAAACGGTATGCTGTGCATTCTTGACAATCACGTCTCTCAGGTCTGGGGAAATCACAAGTGTAAATCATGTGTCTGAAACAATATTTATATATGTCCTTTTTCCAGCCTTTTTCTTTATGTACTGTACATAATTACAGTAGGTTGAGAATGACACTGAGTCCATTTTAACTGACCCATTAACAGTCAAGACTAATATATTCACAGAAAACATTGTCCTAACCAAATGTTTAAAGATATAAGCTGTCCAGTTCAACCTTAAGTAGGGATGACCTTCAAATCTAAGACTCCTGAAGGCCCGTTCATGTTCAAGGCTTAACACACCACCAGTGTTGGGGGTAGTAACGCATTACAAGTAACGTTAGTTACGTAATCAGATTAGTTTTTTTCAAGTAACTACTAAAGTAAAGTTGACAGATGTACATTTACTTTTTCAAATAAGTAACGCACGTTACTTTGTTTACCGATTTATAGACGGACGGCTCGCTTGTCCTCATGTTGAGAGAAATTGTAGTTTCCCACCCTTTGCTTGTTGGATTATTCAGTATCATGGCTAATTTGATCATTTTTTTCAGTTATTAATGTGTAGTGTAGCACTTTCAGCACTATATAACACATTTTGTGTTTAAATTCCACACATTTACCCTCAAAAGTCTGCAGGGCCTGCTGTTCGGCAGAGAACAAGCATCAATCCTAAGTAGTGGTCAAGCTCTGGATATAGCAAGTGATGTTCAGCTAATATAAATGCATGTCAGCAACAGTTTAATGTACGTATGTGAGTCTCTTTTTCCTGCTTTTTTTTTCTCGATGTCAGATAAACTACTGAGCTAACCAAGTTGTAAAACAGGCATGCTTATAATTGAAATACTAAGGCTGTGTTCAGAATGCAATACTAGCATACTAGTTATTGTGCAATATATGCTGAATACTAATATAGAAATGTTAAAAAAACAAGTTAACAGTATGTAAAACAATACACATACAACATCATATGGAAAATTCAAGTAAAATCCCAGACAGCAACATAGTGTCGGCCCAGATCCGGCCCACATCTGGATTTAACGTGGGCCGGATCTGGGCCGACACTGTTGCTGTCTGGGATATTTCATATTCGAATAAATTGCAGCCAATTCCAGTTCGATTTTCACGCTACAAATGGAAGGTTGAACGCACTGCATTGTGGGATACAATATTGTGAAATGTCTTTGTTGTATACTGCATTTCGGTAAATATATACAGCAAAAATGACAAGTAATATGCTAGTAAGCTTTTCTGAACATAGCCAAAAAATGTCTTAAGAAAGAGTCTGAAGAGTTTTAACAAATTAATCAGAGGTTTTCTCTTTCGGGAAGAGTGCGTTTGATTGGCTGGCATGAGTTTTGACCCACCTGTGTCACAAACATGAGAAGTTACTGTTGTTAATGAAAGGAGTTGCAAACAGATCCTGTTTCAGATTCTCTTGGGAAACAGTCTGAACACAAAGCCATTTTTTTTTTTTTTTTATGATTTTATTTGGCTCATGTGCTGCCTCTTTTGTGCATGAGGTTTTGTTTGAAACCTATGCACCGATACCCTGTGTTGTTTTATTGTGTAAAACCTCTGAGGTTTATCCTGTCTTCAGTATTAATAGGTGCAAGCATGGCTGCAGGAGACGTCGGGGTGATATTTTATGGCAGAGATGTAAAGGAAAAAGTTGTACAAAGTGAACCAGGCCGATTTTGTCAATAAAATAAACTATTGCTTTGACTCGTCACGTTTATTTGTGTAGACAATACAGACTGTTTCAAAGCAACCTTACAGTAATAAACTGTTTTAACAGTGTCAATGTTTACCCAAAAAAATCATCAATTATAAAACAACTTGAGTTTCGCCCAGACAGCAACATCGTGTCGGCCCACATCTGGGCCGTGTGGACTCATCAATGTGGAAAACAGTTACAATGACTTAATACTCTTTGTTTTATAGCAACAAGTGTCTAGAACCTAATCCAATAAATTGAAGATCAACTACTAAACATTTTATGTACTTTATGTAGAATATTTAGGTTAGGTTTCCAAAAACAGTGGCAAAAATACTGCTAAATGCAGCTAAATGTATTTTGTGCATAGTTGTTGTTGTCAAAAGTGAGGTGCAGATTTGTGTCACTTGCTAAATTAAGTTTAAGTGTATAAATAACACTTACATTAAACAGCGGTTTGTGACATGGTTTGTGCTTACCACATTTCTTTGAATTATTGGCTGCGTATTTTGGTATATATTTTGGTACTGTGGGTTGCCACTTGATGTGAAACTTGGTTCCAGTTCACACACCAATGCAAGATAATAAGATAAATGTTTGAGGAGTATGCCCCCTAATGGCAACAGGGGTAAGTTACTTATTTTCACACTCATTTAATCTCATTGACATCCCAAAATTCAAACCAAAACATTTGAACGTTGGTAGCTTTTGGTAATCATTGTTTTACGACCACACATTTTTAATTATGTGAATGCTTTGCAAAATGCTTAGTAAACAAGGGCAAGGGTATAGAGTTACATTCAAGCTATTTTAAGGCATGAAGAATTTTTTTCCTAGGAAAAAAAACATTTAAATATGTTATTTTGGTGATCAAAGATGAGTTTTAAGGGATATACAATTATTGACTGGGGGACAGGGGGACTTTAATTTTTTTTTTATGTAGGTGCACTAACGTTAATATAACTATTACATTTGCTTAGTTATAATCAGTTATAATAAAGTGTTCACTTTAGACACTGATCAGCCACAATATTAAAGGGGTGATGAACTGAAAAATCAAATTTTCCTTGAGCTTTTGACATCTAAGAGGTCATCATATTATAAGAATATCCTGTAAGTTTCAGAACTGAAAACGTCCTTGTTAGTCCGATAAAAGCTTTTATTGACACCAGGCTCAGCAAACTACTCGTTTTTCAAAGTGGGGAACTATGATGACAAAGAGGATAAAACTCCACCCCCGCAGAAGATCAACGCCTACTTCAACACGGCCGGTTTAGCCCCGCCCACCGATTCGCGCATTACACGAAACTCATTATAATATGCAAAACTGTTATCCACTCACAGCAGTGGGCGTTTACTTCCAAGTCTTCAATCCGAGACGCCCATAAAAACCGAGCGTTTTTGAGCTAGGCTCAAAACGAGGGTAAAAAATAGCCTATTACTTATTCATTTTAATGTTTTTGAATGTAAAAACCATGCGGACGTCATAAGTTGACCTCAGACAACAATATAAAAAACTTAAAAAGCCAGTTCATGACCCCTTTAAAACCACCTGCCTAATTTCGTGTAGGTCCCCCTCGTGATGCCAAAGCGTCTCTAACGCATGGACTCCACAAGACCTCTGAACGTGTCCCGCAGTATCTGGCACCAAAACACCAGCAACAGATCCTGCAAGTTGCGTGTATTGGATTTGTTGGTTCAGTAGATCCCACCGATGTTCAGTCGGATTGAGTTTTGGAGGCCAACCAACACCTCTTTGTCTTGTTCCTCAACTTAAGCCATTCCTGAACAATTGTTACTGGAGTGGTTCCCCGAACCCTACACATTTTTGATGAGGTCTTGGAGTATTTTACTGATGAGTGGCTAATGAGTTGAATCAGGTGTTTTATTGGCGAGATGCAGAGCCGGCCCTAGACCTTTGGGGGCCCTAAGCAAAATTTGGTTGGAGGCCCCTTTGACCGTTTTAAGGCCTAAAGAAAAGCAATGACTACCTTATAACTATACCATACTATATATATATATATATATTATACAGTATAATATACTATTATACTATATATATAATGTATATACTATGTTTGATAACAGGAAAATTATGATACCACTGAGCTGAATGGCAGTGCAAGACACACACACACACACACTGATTAACTTGCTGAATAAAAAGACAGATAAAGTGATTATCACTGAACAAAGATACATTTTTATTGACACCAGAGTTTGAGAGTCACAAACTACAGCACACACACACACACACACACACACACATATATATATATATATATATAATTTAAATTAAATAGAGCAAATAGAATAACATTTAAATATAATATTATATAAAATAATAAATAGATTTTTCAAATAAACAAAATTAACAATAACATCTAAAACACCACAAAGAAGATCAATAGCAACAATAGTAAGAATAAGGTAACATTTCAATATAACTATTAAAATCCAATCCAAATAAAGAAAATAATTATACATAAAGTTAGACTTAATTTTTAAAATGCAGAAGGTTATCATTTTACAGCCCCTTTATACTCACCAACAGCTGGAGCTTTGCTTACTGGCAGCATATAACGTTACTTTAATAGTGCTCCTAAGGGGACATAAGGAGTAAACTAATGTTAGCCCTTTAGTGTAGAATCCAAACTGGGTTTATATTGTTCTGTTAAATGCTTTAACAGTAACACCACAGCAAATGGTTTAGGCCTAATACTAAACCAATTTTATGCAGCATGTTATTAGCATGTAAGTTAAACAACTGTAGAAAATTAATACAAGCACGATTTAGGCTAATGTTAAAATAAGACTAGTGCAGATTATCCATATTACAGAAATCGGAAAATTAAGCCTACAGGCTTACGTACCTTTATCTTCTTGCTTCTTCTCTTCTTCCAGGCTCTTTTTTGTCGTTTTTCTTGGGCAGAAAGATATTTTCGTTTATTGTCAGACATCGTCGATTCGTCGGAGTCGCTAACTGACTGGACAAGTGACAACTAGTGACATCATAGGGGCAGTCGGGATCAAGACGCGCGCGCGCCTTCGCGGGGAGCTCCCGGTTGATTTGCCATAATACAGAACTAAATAAATAACAACTCTGTGCTTATCATGATGCCTGATAAAGAGCGCTGTAGGTCCATTTCTTTTTATTTATTTATTTTATGTTACATTTGTTGTGCGATTTTTTCCCCCCACTAGCTAGCAGTGACTCTAGGGGGCCCTCTGCTGGCCACGGGGCCCTTTGCAATTGCAACGGTCGCTTAGTGGCTCGGCCGGTGTTCTGACGATTCATGCTACCCATCGAGATTTGCTACCTACTGGTTTTGCGCATGTGCAGACTCAGTTTTTTTTTTTTTACAAAAGGTACATTTTCATGTGTTATAGTGTAATTTCTCTTTAAAAAATGCTAACTACCATATAAATATTTGTCTGGTCAGCCAGCTAAACAAGAATATTTGATGATAATTTTTTACTTTTCACACCGTTTTAAAAATAAAAACAGTAGTCCACAGTATACAGTAGCTACTCATAACTTATAATTGTATTATAATTGTATTTCATATAATATTAATCGCCTCTCCGGGAACCATCACCTTACCGTGGTGGAGAGGTTTGGGTGCCCCTGTGAGCCTGGAGGCTGTGTTGTCTGGAGCCTAGTGCTCCTGGTAGGGTCTCCCAAGGCAAAGTGGCTCCAGGTGAGGGGCCAGACTAAGAATGGTTCATAAAGACCCTTATGAAGAAACGAGGAAGAGGAGAAGAGACCCTGCCCGGAGGAAGCCCGGGGCCCCCATCTGGAGCCAGGCCCAGAGGGAGGGCTCGCCGGCGAGCGCCTGGTGGCCGGGTTTGCCACGGAGCCCGGCCGGGCACAGCCCGAAACAGCAACGTGGCACCCCCCTCTCCATCCTTTGGACCCACCATCCATGGGAAGATCCATAGGGGTCGGGTGCGCTGCCACATGGGTGGCGGTGAAGGTCAGGGGCCTCAACGGACCAGACCCGGGCGGCAGAGGCTGGCTCTGGGGACGTGGAACGTCACCTCTCTGTGGGGGAAGGAGCCGGAACTTGTGCGGGAGATGGAGCGCTACCAGTTAGATCTGGTGGGGCTGACCTCCACGCACAGTCTCGGTTCTGGAACCGTACTCCTGGATAGGGGATGGACCCTATTCTTCTCTGGAGTTGCCCAGGGTGTGAGGCGCCGGGCGGGTGTGGGGATACTCACAAGCCCCCGGCTGAGCGCCACTACATTGGAGTTTACCCCGGTGAACGAGAGGGTCGCCTCCCTACGCCTTCGGATTGTGGGGGGGAAAACTCTGACTGTTGTTTGTGCATATGCACCAAATAGCAGTTCAGAGTATTCGGCCTTCTTGGAGACCCTGAATGGAGTTCTGTATGGGGCTCCAGTAGGGGACTCCATAGTTCTACTGGGAGACTTCAATGCGCACGTGGGCAATGATGGAGATACCTGGAGAGGCGTGATTGGGAGGAACGGCCCCCCTGATCTGAACTCGAGTGGGTGTTTGTTGTTAGACTTCTGTGCTAGTCATGGATTGTCTATAACGAACACCATGTTCGAACATAAGGATGCTCATAAGTGTACGTGGTACCAAAGTACCCTAGGCCGAAGATCGATGATCGATTTTGTAATCGTTTCATCTGATTTGAGGCCGCATGTGTCGGACACTCGGGTGAAGAGAGGGGCGGAGCTGTCAACTGATCACCACCTGGTAGTGAGTTGGGTCAGGGGGTGGGGGAAGAATCTAGACAGACCCGGTAAGCCCAAACGGGTAGTGCGGGTGAACTGGGAACGTCTGGAGGAGACCCCTGTCCGCGAGATTTTCAACTCACACCTCCGGCAGAGTTTTTCTGGCATCCCTGTGGAGGTTGGGGACATTGAACCTGAGTGGGCAATGTTCAAAGCTTCTATTGCGGAAGCTGCAGCGGGAGCTTGTGGTCTCAAGGTCTTAGGTGCCTCAAGGGGCGGTAACCCTCGAACACCGTGGTGGACACCGGTGGTCAGGGAAGCCGTCCGACTGAAGAAGGAGGCCTTCTGGGATTTGTTGTCCCGGAAGACTCCGGAGGCGGTTGCAAGGTACCGACGGGCCCGAAGGGCTGCAGCCTCTGCTGTGGCAGAAGCAAAGCAGCGGGTGTGGGAGAAGTTCGGAGAAGACATGGAGAAGGACTTTCGGTCGGCACCAAAGTGCTTCTGGAGAACTGTCCGCCACCTCAGGAGGGGGAAGCGGGGAACCATCCAAGCTGTTTACAGTAAGGATGGGACTCTGTTGACCTCAACTGAGGAGGTAATTGGGCGGTGGAAAGAACACTTTGAGGAACTCCTAAATCCGACTGACACGCCCTCTCTAGTAGAGGCAGAGCTGGAAGCGGATGGGGGATTCTCATCAATTTCCCTGGTGGAGGTCACTGAGGTAGTCAAACAACTACACAGTGGCAAAGCCCCAGGGATTGATGAGATCCGCCCAGAAATGCTAAAAGTTTTGAATGTGGAGGGGCTGTCTTGGATGACACGTCTCTTTAACATTGCGTGGAAGTCGGGTACAGTGCCCAAGGAGTGGCAGACTGGGGTGGTGGTTCCCCTGTTCAAAAAGGGAAACCAGAGAGTGTGTGCCAATTACAGGGGTATCACACTTCTCAGCCTCCCTGGTAAAGTCTACTCCAAGGTGCTGGAAAGGAGGGTTCGGCCGATAGTCGAACCTCGGATTGAAGAGGAACAATGCGGTTTTCGTCCCGGCCGTGGAACAACGGACCAGCTCTTTACTCTCACAAGGATCCTGGAGTGGGCTTGGGAGTATGCCCATCCAGTCTACATGTGTTTTGTGGATCTGGAGAAGGCATATGACCGGGTCCCCCGGGAGATACTGTGGGATGTGCTGCGGGAGTATGGGGTGAGGGGGCCCCTTCTCAGGGCTATCCAATCCCTGTACATCCAAAGCGAGAGCTGTGTCCGAGTACTCGGCAGTAAGTCGGACTCTTTCCAGGTGAGGGTTGGCCTTCGCCAGGGCTGCGCTTTGTCACCAATCCTGTTTGTGATATTCATGGACAGGATATCGAGGCGTAGTCGTGGTGGGGAGGGGTTGCGGTTCGGTGGGCTTGGGATCTCGTCACTGCTTTTTGCGGATGATGTGGTCCTGATGGCATCATCGGTCCGTGACCTTCAGCTCTCACTGGATCGGTTCGCAGCAGAGTGCGAAGCGGTTGGGATGAGGATTAGCACCTCTAAATCTGAGGCCATGGTTCTCAGCAGGAAACCGGTGGAATGCCAACTCCAGGTAGGGAATGAGCTCTTACCCCAAGTGAAGGAGTTTAAGTACCTCGGGGTCTTGTTCACGAGTGAGGGGAGATTGGAGCAGGAGATTGGCCGGAGAATCGGAGCAGCGGGGGCGGTATTGCACTCGCTTTACCGCACTGTTGTGACGAAAAAAGAGCTGAGCCGTAAGGCAAAGCTCTCGATCTACCGGTCAATCTTTGTTCCTACCCTCACCTATGGTCATGAAGGCTGGGTCATGACCGAAAGAACGAGATCGCGGGTACAAGCGGCCGAAATGGGTTTCCTCAGGCGGGTGGCTGGTGTCTCCCTTAGAGATAGGGTGAGAAGCTCAGCCATCCGCGAGGAGCTCAGAGTAGAGCCACTGCTCCTTTGCGTCGAAAGGAGCCAGTTGAGGTGGTTTGGGCATCTGGTAAGGATGCCTCCTGGACGCCTCCCTAGGGAGTTGTTTCAGGCACGTCCAGCTGGGAGGAGACCTCGGGGAAGACCCAGGACTAGGTGGAGAGATTATATCTCCACACTGGCCTGGGAACGCCTTGGGATCCCCCAGTCAGAGCTGGTTAATGTGGCTCGGGAAAGAGAAGTTTGGGGTCCCATGCTGGAACTGCTGCCCCCGCGACCCGACCCCGGATAAGCGGATGAAGATGGATGGATGGATGGATAATATTAATCGAGATTCTTTGTGATACGGTAGCATTTTTCGACAAGGCAGCACAAATCGTCAGAACACCGGCTCTATGTCTGAAATGTGCAGTGCTGGGGGTGCTTCAGGAACAGGGCTGGGAACCACAGAAATATCCTGCTGAAAGAGGCCAGTGCCATCAGGAAACTCCATTGCTATGAAGAGCTGTACCTTGTCTGCAACAATCTTTAGGTAGGTGGTGGTACGTGTCTAAGTAACGTACACATGACTGAACTGACTTCAGCTGAACAATGACACTATTTACAGCAGATTTGAGTTCTGTTTGAATCATTTTCCTGTTATCACTGTAAAGCTGCTTTGAAACAATCTGTATTGTATAAAGCGCTATATTCATGATGACATGAATTCCAGCACCCAAGGTTTGGCCGCATGCCCATTTTAGGCACTTTCGGCAATGGACAGGGGTCATCGTGGACATTGGACACTCAGACTGATTGGACCAGACGGGCTAGTCTTCACTCCCCACGTGCATCAATGAGCCTTGGGCACCTGGGTTCACCGGTTGGCCTTCCTTGCACCACTTTTGGCAAGTACCAACTACTGCATACTGGGAACACCCTACAAGTCATCCTGTAGTCAATAATTGTATCCCTTAAAACTCATATTTGATCACCAAAATTACATATTTAAATGTTTTTTTTGCTTGAAAAAAAATTCATGTCTTAAAATAGCTTGAATGTAACTCTACACCCTTGACTCATTTAGTATACGCGGTTCTATGAATATGCAAATGAGCCCCGCCTCCACTCGCTCACTCCAGCTCAGAGATCCACTCGCTGACGATCACACGTTGATCTGATTGGTTACAAGGTAGTTTGTGACGTCGGAAACACCAGCGATTTCAAACCACGTCTTTGGTTCACTGCAGTTTTAAAGAGAAAATACTCAGCAATGGTGTTGACTTATGAATTTGTACATGGTTTGTTTTAAAAACACCACATTGTAACGACATTAAAAGCTTTTTCACCGCGGGGGGACTTTAACGTTTTGGAGATGCTCTGACCCAGTTGTCTAACCATCACTTTTTTTGACCCTTGTAAAAGTCAATCTTTTCACGTGCCCATTTTTCCTGCTTCTAATGCCTGCTACCGACTGTGCGATAATCTTATAAGATCATTACAAATCACACTTTACGACATGGATATAATAAACTTGGGTACGACATATAGGCCTAAAGACTGTACGATGATGACACCTATTGAATCGTAGGCTAACGACTCAAGTTACTATAGAAGAATAAAACATCACCAGCATGCGCTAGTGGTAAACAAATAGAGCAAGATTAATCACACTTTGGCAATTGTGGTATTTGTGTGCTGAAAAAAAAAAAGAGAAAGCAAAAGAGGAGAATATGGACAAGGTCATTGCTAGGGAAAATTGTAAATGGAGCTCGAGGTAAGTAATTTTAAGTTTAAGTGGCGTGTCGCATTGAACAATACGCCATTTCCTGTTGCATTTTTATTGGCTAGTCAGTAGACGTCGGTCGTATCAGCAAAACACACTGTGAGATGATCATCCTAAATGTATGACCCTGTCTGAAAGTTATCTCAGGTTATCTTTAGTCGCAAGACCGTGACAACATCCGTCTTTGACCCGTTAAGGAGAGTCGACCACAGAAATCACCACGATTGGTCATCTTTCATCCGGGACAGCCCAAAATCATACAATGTGAACTGGGCATAACACAAACACTTCTAACACATGAAATTCTGACTGTTCACTTGCTAATATATCCCACCCCTTGACAGGTGCCATTGTAAAAATATAATCAATGTTATTCACTTCACCTGTCAGTGGTTTTAATGTTGTGATGTTTCAGTGTATACTGAAATACGAATATCTTGGGATGCTTTTTCTTCTGCATGACTGGTTCATTCAGCCAGGAGCTTGTTTGTATCGTTTGAAACTCAGGCAAGGTTTCTGTAAGCCACTTTCCCACGCTATTCTCATGTTAATCTGTATCATTTTTAAACCTTGTGGATATAGGCCTACTTGCTTATTCCAAAACAAAATTAGTTTCTCTGCAAATTGATAGCAAGACAGTGGTGGAGTCAATCATTTCTTTAACACAAGACAATTCAAATAATGATCAAGGGGAAACAGACTTTTATTATCTGCCTAAAAAAACAGCAAACACAAGGTGGCTGTGCACAGCAAGTCCTTTGCCAATCAACTATTAACCAAACTAAGGCACATACGGGAAACTATGATACTAACTATGTCCATCAATCAATGCACTTAACTCATTCAAAGATGCCAGAAACGCATCTGAATAAAAGGACTGCCAAAGATGATTTTTGGGATATTTTCCCCATGTTGCTAAGAAAATAATATGAATTCTGCAACACACCAACTAAAAAGCAAAGCCAGAGGCATGTGAAGACATAACATCGAGAAAAAAAAAGGTTTCCCTAAAGATATTACAGAATAAATCATATGTACAACCAATAATTCATAATTCAGAAAGGTGTTTGGAATGTAAGTGGTGATGTGAATGAATTTAAAGGGATAGTTCCTCCAAACTGAAAGTTCTGGCATTATTTATTCACTCTCATGTCATTCCAAACCTGTAAGACTTTTATTTCCAATGAACACAGAGAGATTTTGATGAGTTTTTACCTCTTGTCGGATCTTTTCAAACAAAAACCATTTCTATTGACCAGAATGAGAATTAAAAATAAAACTAATAATAATTCATACTACTATATTCCAAGTCTTCTGAAATCAGCTCTCAAATCCACTTTTATAGTGGGGTTTTTGGGTCCTTTTTGGAGAAAGACAACCAATTTTCACTGTATGGAAAAATATCCATGACGATTTGACGAAATTCACAGATTTAGAACAACGTGAGGTTGATTTTGAGGTGAACTATCCCTTTAATTCGGATAAGTGGAGAGGAAGTCTCACCGAATGGTGAAACCCTGAACCCAAGCGGAAGTCTGTTGTAGTTCACGGCCTCCCTGACACTCAAAGTTCACCAGTGTTCAACTTGGCAGCTGAAATGTCCAAATCTTCCTGTGAAACCTGCATCCGAATACATAAAAACCTGGTACAGACGGTATATACTGTATACAGGCACATGTATCAAGGGTGTGAAGAACTGATTTCATCACCTCTCATCTCATCCACGCCCCTCTGTTCATTCCTGCCACGGGCGGCATGGCGTGGGGGGGCAGCGGCACCTGAGGTTGGCCGGGCGGAGGAGGGTACCCAGCGGGGGGGAGGCCCATGCCCGGAGGGGGCACACTGTGCCCGGGTGGCATGCGTGGGGGTGGAGGGGGGTAGCTGGGGTTGTAGCCTGGAGGAGGGTAAGATGGGGTGGGCGGGGGCAGATTGGGAGGAGGGTAAGTGGTTGGGGGAGGGCCTGGAGGCGGGGGGTTTTGGTGTGGATAGACGTGTGGGTGGTAAGGGAGCCCGTATGAAGGAGGCATGGGAGCGTAAGAGGGCCCTTCGGTCTTCATCATGGACTGCAGACTCTGAAACCCCTCGCCGGACATGTACGAGCTGGACGTGGACATTCCCATGATGTAGCTGGAGGGCGGAGGCGGGGGAGGGCGGTGGGGTAGCGGCGGCGGGGCCCCGTGGGGCAGGGGAGGAGCCGGCCCTTGTGCTGGGTCCATTTCAGCGGGTGTGGCTGGTTCCGCTTCAGCAGGAGGCGCTGGGATGGCAGAGGGAGCCTTGCGATCTGTGTGTGGGCAGAGATCAGACAAGCTTTTAGCATCATTTATACACCATCTAATCAATAGAGTCCTTGATGAAAAGTCTAATTGAAAATTTTAAGAAAAATTACAATTGTGATTTAAAATGTAATATAAAACAATAATTATTTTCAACAATATGTATAATAATTAATACTTTTCGATTTGCAACCTATATACAATACTAATATTAATGGTCTTAATTTCTTCTTTTTTTATCTGAAAGTTTTTTTTAATTTTTTGTTAATTATTTAGCAAAAATTTGAGACAACGATGACACTTGGCAATCTGTTCTTACTTATTATTGCTACTTTCCTCAGACAACGGCTCTGTTTTTAAGGTAGAAAAAAAATTATATTACCGGTAAGTATTAATAGATTTCTTAATTATTCTTAACTGCTTCTTAACTATTAGTCAAATTCAGCGACAATGATGTTACTTAAATCGAATTGTTTTCTTTTATCGTTGTCACTCTCCTTAAATTTCACCAGTGCTTTCATGGTTAAGTAGCATATGTAGTATCTTTTATTATTATTTATTTACTTGTTTTGTTTTATATACATATTTTATAACTGATCTGGTCCATTTGTACATTCTCACCTTGGCTAAATGTCACACTGGGCTAAAATCTGTTTTGACCTCCCTTGCCTGTGCTTTGTGTTGTGGTTAACTGCAAACTTGAATGTAACTTTGTGTGTGTGTGTGTGTGTGTGTGTGTGTGTGTGTGTGTGTGTGTAGATGTGTTTGGTCCTGTTTATATTACAATCTTCATATTACAATATCAAAATCTTCATTTTTTAATGTTAAACCACTGATTTCTTATTTTGAGGGAAAACACAAGGGAGCCCTTAAAGAAATTCTCTTTTGTTGATACGCGTTTCTAATTACCAGTTTGGGATATGTTTGATATATGGATCAAGTTTTCAGGACCCCGTTCAAGGGGGCGCTGTTGAGCCCCCCTGCCACGCCCGGGTACCAGCTTCAGCCCGGCCCTGATGGGCGTGGGTTCTGACCCGTGTGCAAAGTTTCAAGGGTTTTTGAGCATGTTAAGGCCCCCAAAAATGCCAGAGAAGTCACACACAGCAAAGAAAGGGTTAAAATAAACCTGACAAGCCCCCCTCCTCTCACTCACACACACATACCCCTTTTCCACCAAGGCAGAGCTGGTGCTGGTTCGGAGCCAGAGCCTAGTTTCAAATCGGTTCTTTGTTTTTCGACCACCAAAGCACCAGCTCCGAACCAGTAAAAGTGGTTCTTAAGTAGCACCAAATCATTGCTGGTCTAGAAGTAAGAACCGCTTACGTCAGCGGCTGGGGGCGGGGTTACCGTGACCAACAAGACGAACAGAAACTTGTGACCGCCATTTTTTAAATAGCAGCTAATCGTGCTAATAGCAGCTAGATTGTAATCTCCGTTAATGCAAGTTACGGCGAGCTGCACGAACGTGCTGGATTCGCCGTGTTTGGATGCCGATGTAGGTTTGCAAAGCCATGAGCCTAAATAGTAACGCAAAGACCGGCATTGTTGATGGAAGGCTTGTTCGAGATGCATCGGAGCGGCGTGGACTGATCGGAGCTGCGGGAGTGTTTGGAGAGCATACGACTCCTTCTGCTTTTGCATCGCTCTCGCAGTTCGAGATTCACAGTGCCGATCCATCTCGAACAAGCCTGGTGTGTTTGTGTGTGCCGCGCTAGCGTTGCTGGGCAACATGAGATGTATACAGTGACGCAAGATCTGGCTCTGTGATGGCTCTCTAGCCTGTGGAAAGGCAAACCGGTTCTTTGAAAGCTCGTCAGTCGAACCAACTCCGAACTGGCACTAGCTCTAGCTCTGAACCAGCACCTGGTTCTTGTTGGTGGAAAAGGGGTAACAGACACTGAGAGACTGGCAAAATTCTGAGATTTTCTCCACATTCAATCCAAAGTATCTGACTTCCTGTTGGTCGTAGCTAATGACTGTAAATTAGAAAGTTGTCCGGCTCGAAGAGTACAATATACGTACCGAGTTTTGTTACTGTAGATAAAACTAACCCCCCCACTTTTGTCAAAAGCATTTAGAAAGTGACACACTTCCTGCTGCCAGTTGGTGGCGCTGTAACTTTGACTCACAATAGTTACATCCATCTGATCGGCCTCTTACCACGAACACACTGCTGAAGTTTCATCAAGATCAGTTAATGTATGCAGAAGTTATAACACTTCGTGTTTCTCTTTTCTCGCCATAAATTCGTTTCCTCGCCACGGCCAAACCGTTCGAGATATCAAAAATCCCCTGGAAATTTTTCCTCCTCAATGTCTTGACTTCGTACACACCGAGTTTGGTGACGATCGAATGAATTCCCTAGGAGAAGTGTTTCAAAGTCCTGAGCATGCGTTTCCAAACAACCCTAAATAGCCGACTTCCTGTTGGACTGGCGTAAAACTTAGAACACGAAAGTTGTTCGGCCCGATGAGATCTATATGTGTACCGAGTTTCAGATTATTACATGCAAGCGTGTTTGATATATGGACAAGTGTTCAAACCCCATTCCAGGGGGCGCTGTCGAGCCCCCCTGCCACGCCCAGGTACCAGCTTCAGCCCGGCCATCAGGGTTCTGACCCGTGTGCAAAGTTTCAAGAGTTTGAGAGCACGTTAAGGGCCCCAAAAGTGCCCAAAAGGTAGTAAAATAATAATAATAATAATAATAATAAAAAGAAGAGTAATAATCCTAAGGAAAACAATAGGGCCTTCGCCTTTTCAAGGCTTGGGCCCTATTTATCCTGAGGAAAACAATAGGGCCTTCGCCCTTTCAGGGCCCTAATAAACAATAATAACAAATAATCCTAAGAAAAACAATAGGGCTCTGCGCCCTTTCAGGGCTTGGGCCCTAATAATAATCCTAAGGAAAACAATAGGGCCTTCGCCTTTTCAAGGCTTGGGCCCTAAAAAATTACAGACCACAAACTTTTGAACAGTAGTGCATGTGTGTGTATGTGTTTGTATATGCATTACTAAAAGCAGTTTGTCTGAAGTACCAGGTTGCAGAGTAATCTATTATGTAGCATCAAGATCATTTCAAATTTTTCATATTACCCCATAGGGCTAATCCCATACATGTTATGTAAACGAATCAGATTACTTCGTATTCTGGTTTATGATGAGTAATGAACATGTATTATCCAAAGATTTATTCTGCTGCCTATTTCAAACTACAGAAAGCCTCACCTGGGGGTTGGGACACAGGAAGAGGGGGCATAGGACTCTCCAGGCGGGGTATCTTAGACCCAACTTGCTCTGAAACAAAGTCAAATTAACATTTAATAATGGTAATTCACCATCTCATAATAGACATTCATTATCATGACACAATAAAATGTCCTCTTCATGCGAGTGGTTTACCTGCTGGGGCTTTAGGTTCGTCTTTAGGAGAGACCTACAAATCAAAATAAGTTGTATATAAACATTTACATTGCATTACATTGCCGAGACTTTGTTTCATATCAAAAGTATCATATCAAATAACAAAGCACATTTCATTTTCAAGAAAATTTCAAAATTGTTAATTGCAGTGCTATACAGTTTCTGTAAAAGCCACAATTTAATGTGATTCCCACTTTTAAAAATTAAATCAGTTTTAGGCAAATCCCTGGTAAAGAACTACACTACCCCTAATCCTGAGGGAGAAAGCACCTTAGACCCACCAATTAAGAAAATTTGGGACACAAATTTGTGTTTTCCAAAATATATCAGCTGACTGTAAATGCTTAACTTACATGTTGGCGTTTAATCTTGGCGGGCGGGCTGGCCTGGGGGGAGTTTTTCTTGGAGGGGGGTTGAGCGGGAGGGTTCGGGACACCTGACTGGCTAGGCTGGGCCGCAGGAGGGGGCGGGGGTTTCTCCTTGTCCTGCATCGGAGGCTGCTGGGGGATCGGCTGCTTACCCTGCGAGTACAAATCCAGAATCTGGTGGCAGATGTCTGTAAAACACAAGAAAAGAGTATTGAGATGAAGAAAAACTACATCATGCTGACAAACTAACTGCTAGGGTTAATGTTCCTACACTACCAGTCAAGGGTTTTGGATCGGTATGATTTTTAATGCGTTGGTGAGCATAAGAGACTTGATTCAATACTTTTGACTGGTAGTGTAATTGATTATTATGACAGAGGGACATAGAGTGAGTTTGTCAAACCCAGTCTCTCACCCTCCAGCAGCTCCACTGGCACATCTTGTACAAACTGCTCCCACCAGCGGCGGGACGACTGCTTAGACGTCCACTCCTGAATGTCAAACTTACACAGCCGGCCGGCAAGGTACATGACGGCCACTGCTATGATCTCAGGCTCCCACTGAAGGGACAGCATTGTGCAGAGACTGGAACATGCGACACATAAACATGTTATTACTGCGCAAGAGTCAAAGATGATGACATTCAATATTTTGCTTGTTAAACGAAGCCTTGCACATTCTTTTGTTGCTTTTGTGCAAAATGAAAACAAGGTTTCAACGTCATTGATAATAGTTCCCTCGCTGTTGTAAACAAAGCACCGGTGGTCGAAAGACATACAAACTAGAAAAGTTGCAATGTCACAAATTGTGCATCCCTAAAAACGTAAAACTTTTTATGCGCTTTGGCCGTTCATTTACACAACAATGGCGAGTTTCATAGTGCAAGTTTTTGAAAACGGTCTCTGTGTAAACAACAAAATAAAAGAGAATAGTTCACTTTTAAAAAAACTTTTGCTGATAATTCACTCACCCCCATGTCATCCAAGATGTCCATGTCTTTCTTTCTTCCGTTCGAAAAGAAATTAAGGTTTTTGATGAAAACATTCCAGGATTTTTCTCCATATAATGCTCTTTGCTGGGCACCAAACGGTTCAAGGTCCAAAAGACAGTTTCAGTGCAAACTGCAAACTGTTCAAATGGTTTTAAATGACACCAGACGATAAATAAGGGCCTTATCAAGCGAAACGATCGGTCATTTAAAAAATAAATAATAAAAGTTTAAGTTTTATAGGCTCAAATGCTCGCCTTGCTCTGTTCTGTGATGCACGTTCGTGACTCTCCTGTTCGAACTCGTTCATCAAAATAAACAAATCTTTTTTCGAGTCATTTGATTCATTTAACGACCGAAATGAACGAATTGACTCGGGAAAAGATTTGTTCATTTTGATGAACGAGTTCGAACAGGAGAGTCACACAGAACAGAGCAAGGCGAGCATGTGAGCTTATAAAACTTACACTTTGTTATTTCTTTTTTAAATGAGCGATCGTTTCGCTTGATAAGACCATTATTCATCGTCTGGTGTCGTTTAAAGCCCTTTGAACAGTTTGCAGTTTGCACTAAAAACTGTCTTTTGGACCTTGAACCGTTTGGTTCCCAGCAAAGTGCATTATATGGAGAAAAATCCTGGAATGTTTTCATCAAAAACCTTAATTTCTTTTCGACTGAAGAAAGAAAGACATGGACATCTTGGATGACATGGGGATGAGTAAATTATCAGCAAAAGTTTTTTTAAAAGTGAACTACTCCTTTAATGTTCTTTGGATAGGTGCAGTTTTTACAGAGAAACAGAGTATCATCATTTTAGTATCAGTGAGATATTATATTTTCAATTAGAAACATTTTTGTATCTTCTGTTTTCATTTTCATTTTAGTTAAAGTGTTAGTAATGTTGTTGTTTTAGTAACAAGTTTTTGTTAGATTTAGAAAAGATTTTTATTTCAAGGAAAATGAATTTTTATTTCAATTAATTAATTTTCTATTTTGATTTGAAATGTTGATTTGAAAACTAGATGAAAAAAAATAAGTTTAAGCTTTTTAATATTTTATTTCAGGTGGTTTATTTCATGGTTAATCTTGGTTAACTATAATAACTCTGATATGGATATATGGCGATAGCTGAATGATAAATGAGGACAAAAAATATATAATTAATGATACAAATAATGAAAATACAGTTTCATTGCTGGTAATAAATAAAGTCAATCCAACCTGTCATTGACAAACGTCCACGCCATCTGCACAAGCTTCTGAACTTTGTTCTTGTCACCTAAAAATTAAACCATCCAATGAACAACGTCACAAAGCAGCACTATATAAAAAAAAAAAAAAACTTGAATTGACTTCTTAAATTCAAAATGAAATTGTATACTCTGTCTCAAACCTAATAATACCTTTGAGCTGTTTAGCGTAGCGCAGCAGAAACTGGTATGGGTGTTCAACTTGTAAATCAAACTTGATTGTCTGGAGTAAAATTCTTTCCAAGACCATGACCTCTTCCTGTGGAAACATCCCACGAACAACAAGAGATGTTTGATACAGTGCTGTCATGACAAGACTGAGAGTTTGTGTGGTGAATGGGTTACAAACCTTCGGATCATCTCCAAACTGAGCGAACTGCACATCGGTGAGCAGACTGCGAGCGGTTTTGATGATGTCTTTACATTTCTTGGGGGTTTCTTCTACTTTACCAGCCAGGAAGAGACAACAAGCCCCGGTCACCTGTGGAGGGAAGCGTAAACGAATAAACGTCAGGCTCCTGCTAACCTTTAACATTCACCGTTTACTCAGTCCCAATCTTTCAACCGAGATGCTTTTAGCTCCCAAAAAAACAATTATTAATGTATTTTCTGGAATCTTTGTGTAAAAAAGGGTCTTGAGATGGTGAATGGGAACATGGTTTGAGTAACATTAGCAATACATTAATAGCTGTTTGATAACATAGTCAAGCAAAAGGCTAATCATATTAATTATCGACTTACGAGCCTATATAATTCACTCTTTTCCACTTCTTCTTCGCAATCAGTTTCTGGTTCAAACATACCAAATAGGTCTTGTAGATTAAATGTGTTTATTTGAAAAACTTAAGTAAAAATCCATTATTCATATCAATTGAAGAATATCAATATACAGCTATATTTACCCACATACACATAGTATAAGATAAGCAATTCATGTCAAATTTGCACAAATCAAGGTGGTGGAAAAAAAAAATGAGACGGGAGGAAAAATAATAAGTCTATGCTTTTGCATTTTCGCACAAACATTTTTCATTCCCTCGAGAAACTTGCCGTTCGATCGCAAAACCTTTTGAGCTCTTTGTGAGCAAACACAAAGTTTCTCGGCCGAACGCAGGAGTTTGTGCGAGGGAACGCAAAGTTTCTCGGCCAAACGCAGGAGTTTGTGCGAGGGAACGCAAAGTTTCTCGGCCGAACGCAGAAGTTTGTGCGAGGGAACGCAAAGTTTCTCTACCGAACGCAGAAGTTTGTGTGAGGGAAGTTTGTGCGAGGGAACACAAAGTTTCTTGGGGGAACGCAGAAGTTTGTGCGAGGGAACGCAAAGTTTCTCGGCCGAACGCAGAAGTTTGTGCGAGGGAACGCAAAGTTTCTCGGCCGAGCGCAGAAGTTTGTGCGAGGGAACGCAAAGTTTCTCGGTCGAGCGCAGAAGTTTGTGCGAGGGAACGCAAAGTTTCTCGGTCGAGCGCAGAAGTTTGTGCGAGGGAACGCAAGGGAACGCAAAGTTTCTCAGCCGAACGCAGAAGTTTGTGCGAGGGAACGCAAAGTTTCTCGGTCGAGCGCAGAAGTTTGTGCGAGGGAACGCAAAGTTTCTCGGTCGAGCGCAGAAGTTTGTGCGAGGGAACGCAAAGTTTCTCGGTCGAGCGCAGAAGTTTGTGCGAGGGAACGCAAAGTTTCTCGGTCGAGCGCAGAAGTTTGTGCGAGGGAACGCAAAGTTTCTCGGTCGAGCGCAGAAGTTTGTGCGAGGGAACGCAAAGTTTCTCGGCCGAACGCAGAAGTTTGTGCGAGGGAACGCAAAGTTTCTCGGCCGAACGCAGAAGTTTGTGCGAGGGAACGCAAAGTTTCTCGGCCGAACGCAGAAGTTTGTGCGAGGGAAGTTTGTGCGAGGGAACACAAAGTTTCTCGGCCGAACGCAGGAGTTTGTGCGAGGGAACGCAAAGTTTCTCAGCCGAACGCAGAAGTTTGTGCGAGGGAACGCAAAGTTTCTCGGTCGAGCGCAGAAGTTTGTGCGAGGGAACGCAAAGTTTCTCGGTCGAGCGCAGAAGTTTGTGCGAGGGAACGCAAAGTTTCTCAGCCGAACGCAGAAGTTTGTGCGAGGGAACGCAAAGTTTCTCGGTCGAGCGTAGAAGTTTGTGCGAGGGAACGCAAAGTTTCTCGGCCGAACGCAGAAGTTTGTGCGAGGGAACGCAAAGTTTCTCGGCCGAACGCAGAAGTTTGTGCGAGGGAACGCAAAGTTTCTCGGTCGAACGCAGAAGTTTGTGCGAGGGAACGCAAAGTTTCTCGGTCGAGCGCAGAAGTTTGTGCGAGGGAACGCAAAGTTTCTCGGTCAAGCGCAGAAGTTTGTGCGAGGGAACGCAAAGTTTCTCGGTCGAGCGCAGAAGTTTGTGCGAGGGAACGCAAAGTTTCTCGGTCGAGCGCAGAAGTTTGTGCGAGGGAACGCAAAGTTTCTCGGCCGAGCGCAGAAGTTTGTGCGAGGGAACGCAAAGTTTCTCGGTCGAGCGCAGAAGTTTGTGCGAGGGAACGCAAAGTTTCTCGGCCGAGCGCAGAAGTTTGTGCGAGGGAACGCAAAGTTTCTCGGCCGAGCGCAGAAGTTTGTGCGAGGGAACGCAAAGTTTCTCGGTCGAACGCAGAAGTTTGTGCGAGGGAACGCAAAGTTTCTCGGCCGAACGCAGAAGTTTGTGCGAGGGAACGCAAAGTTTCTCGGCCGAGCGCAGAAGTTTGTGCGAGGGAACGCAAAGTTTCTCAGCCGAACGCAGAAGTTTGTGCGAGGGAACGCTAAGTTTCTCGGTCGAGCGCAGAAGTTTGTGCGAGGGAACGCAAAGTTTCTCGGCCGAGCGCAGAAGTTTGTGCGAGGGAACGCAAATTTTCTCAGCCGAACGCAGAAGTTTGTGCGAGGGAACGCAAAGTTTCTCGGTCGAGCGCAGAAGTTTGTGCGAGGGAACGCAAAGTTTCTCGGTCGAGCGCAGAAGTTTGTGCGAGGGAACGCAAAGTTTCTCGGCCGAACGCAGGAGTTTGTGCGAGGGAACGCAAAGTTTCTCGGCCGAACGCAGAAGTTTGTGCGAGGGAACGCAAAGTTTCTCGGCCGAACGCAGAAGTTTGTGCGAGGGAACGCAAAGTTTCTCGGTCGAGCGCAGAAGTTTGTGCGAGGGAACGCAAAGTTTCTCGGTCGAGCGCAGAAGTTTGTGCGAGGGAACGCAAAGTTTCTCGGCCGAACGCAGGAGTTTGTGCGAGGGAACGCAAAGTTTCTCGGTCGAGCGCAGAAGTTTGTGCGAGGGAACGCAAAGTTTCTCGGTCGAGCGCAGAAGTTTGTGCGAGGGAACGCAAAGTTTCTCGGCCGAACGCAGAAGTTTGTGCGAGGGAACGCAAAGTTTCTCGGCCGAGCGCAGAAGTTTGTGCGAGGGAACGCAAAGTTTCTCGGCCGAACGCAGAAGTTTGTGCGAGGGAACGCAAAGTTTCTCGGCCGAACGCAGAAGTTTGTGCGAGGGAACGCAAAGTTTCTCGGCCGAACGCAGAAGTTTGTGCGAGGGAATGCAAAGTTTCTCGGCCGAACGCAGACGTTTGTGCGAGGGAACGCAAAGTTTCTCGGCCGAACGCAGAAGTTTGTGCGAGGGAACGCAAAGTTTCTCGGCCGAGCGCAGAAGTTTGTGCGAGGGAACGCAAAGTTTCTCGGCCGAACGCAGAAGTTTGTGCGAGGGAACGCAAAGTTTCTCGGCCGAACACAGAAGTTTGTGCGAGGGAACGCAAAGTTTCTCGGCCGAACGCAGAAGTTTAGTTTGTGCGAGGGAACGCAAAGTTTCTCGGCCGAGCGCAGAAGTTTGTGCGAAGGAACGCAAAGTTTCTCGGCCGAACGCAGAAGTTTGTGCGAGGGAACGCAAAGTTTCTTGGGGGTACACATAACATAATAATTTTTACAAAATAATTTTTCCTCCATCTCATATTTTTCCCTTCACCATGTCCCTTCAGGGTCTCCATAGCTCTCTGTGTTTTTGCAATTGAGGGTTTTTGAGAATTTAATAATAATAATTTGGCTTTAACCAAAGACCCATCTTCCCTCAACCGTACTCGAGATCTAGTACTACTACTGTGGTATTTAACGGTGGTCAGTATATTAAAATAAATGTAGTCTATATTGCATTGCAAATGAATCTGAATGGGTGTGCCCGCCGTATATACAACCATTTTTAATTCAGAAAAATGATAAAACCACAATCTCAAGTGCCTCACATCCCTTTTTCCTTTATCACTACAAAATCAAAACAAATATTCCTAGGTTCCTGTAGCACCTGCCAAACATAAAATATATATATATATATATTTTTTAAATAAAATATACATAAAATAGCAATGACCAGATTTTCAAAGCATGTTGTACTTACATATCTAGGGAACTGCTTGAAAGAATGAAACATGTAAAAACGATGAAAGTATGTTATTCCAGTCGCCAGAGTGTCATAATGTCTTAAAAATTGGGTTAAGGATAATATCAAATTCCTCTCAGTATTTAAAACTCAGTCCTACACAGATGTCAGCCGAGCAAGACGTCCTTGCACTAAACTGCATTAAAAAGGTAGAAATGGCAGCATCAAAAGTAAAAGGATACAGTCCCAGACGTGTCCCGACATCGAATATGAACCGGGCCCCCTCTCGCCTGTATCGGGCTTCTGTGGCTGGGTCCAGGCCGTCCGACTGGGACGGGGTGTGGGCCAGATCCTTCTTGTCCCAGTACCAGCATGGCTTTGTGTGGTCCAGATTTGTGGCAAAACTTCCAAAAGTGGCGTTAGAGTTCTCCTTGCCGTCCTTCATTTGGAAGGAATTGAAGGCTGATGCCAAATTGGACTATCAGTCCGCCGTTGAACAGCAATAATCTGTACTGCAAAAGGCTTAACATATCATTTAGTTATTATTTATGAGGTTAGGGTTATTTATTTAACCTCAAACATGCTTAAAAGACAAATATATATTGAGAAAATATGATCAATTTGACTGTACTGACACTTGAACTGAGCTTACACTACTGTTTTCGGTAAAGCTGCTTTTAAAGTCGTTTTATAACTTTGCAACATTGTTATTGAACTGAACTGAATCAACATTAAACTGAATCATGACACTATTGTCTCCTGTAGATCTGCTTGACAGCTTAAAGTTGTTTCATAATTGATGATTTTTTTTTATGTTATTGTCTTGTGTATTACTGTGAAGCTGCTTTGAAACAACCTGTAAAATCTGTTTCTTGTAAATATGGAAAATTCTAAATTATATTAAAATATGCGTCATTTACTTTAAGCAAACCATACATTTCTTATTTACTTCGTTCAATTTGAAGTTGAATGACGTGGAAATACTCAGGGTTTATAAAATACCACCTATATCATTGTATTAACATTAGATATCATTGCAGTACCATGGTTATTTAAAGGAAATTCACAATAAACAAGATCAGCTTAGAGTCTGTGTAACATATTTAAAGTTTAAAACACTCTAGTTTCGTGTTGACATCAGTGACATCACACACTGAAATCTATTAAATACCAAATCTTTCCGATATCGCTGATCGCGTATAATATTATGTCACGTAGCTGAATTATACATGTAAATGTGATGTTTACGTGAAAATAGCTGTTTAATCTCTTATCCCTCAATTAATTTTGACATTAATAAGACAGTGGGAGTTCAGCGCTTAGTTCTAAAAGCGTGAGCAAGATCAGATCAATTACTCATCCTTCATTTTATAAATCAGATATAGCATACAAAATAAATTCATCTTACCGTTGTAATATGTGACACGATTGTGATCTCGATGAGGTTGGCAGTTAAGTAAAATGAATCTTTGTCAGTCTCACATTCGCGACATGGAAGCGGCCATTTACTCCGGTCTTCTTCTGACACTTCTTAGCGGCGCTAGTGTGCGACACTAACCCACCAGGAGCTGAGTTAGCGCCTTCTGCAGGCCTGGAAGAGAATGCATGAATCTGCTACAGACACAACACAACAAAACAAATCATCCAAAAGCTCATTACGCTGCTCCTGGAATAAAAAAAAAAAAAAAAAAATGGAATACATAATACCATTATTATAGTTACTAATGTAGGAAGAAGGGACAGGGCTTTGGATGGAGAATGTCTATCACTGACACTCCATCTAACCCTGTTCAGTGAGACTATTGGATAACACTGGGAAAGCTTGCCTATTCCAACCGGAAAAGAAACTGCACCAGGGTTCACCAGCTGAGGAACTCACCTGAGGAACAGAATAGGTGCTCACATCCCATCCTCAGAGGGGAATGGCGCTGAACAACAACACACGGGAAGACGTCAGCTCCATTTTGGAGATTGTAGAATGGGCGACACCTAAAACATTCGCAAGATACAATCTCCAAATGGAGCCGGCGTCTTCCCGTGTGTTGTTCTGCGTCATTCATTGCTTTACTTTTCTGGTTGGAATAGGCCAGCTTTCCCAGTGTTCTCCAATATCTCATTGAACAGGGTTAGATGGAGTGTCAGTGATAGAGTCCCTTCTTCCTACATTAGTAACCTAGATGTTATCCTGGTATATTTTTCTGTTGATACCCACTGCGCAATCAATGTGACGTCGGAGTGGCATCTTTTCTATGTAATTTTTGGACGTCCAATTTCGGTCCACTGAAGGGGTTGTTTTGTAACGCCAGGCGACGTCTTTTTTCGACGTCTATTGCACATCTAATGTTGATGTCCGTGGGACCAAATGTGGTCGTTTGTGGACGTCTTTTCAACATAATATTTAGACTAATTTTAGACGTCGTTTCAACTTATATAACTGTAGTCCCATGTTTCAAAAGGGTGGAGGACATGTTTTCTGTACCATGTATTTTTGTATGCATTTGGCAGACACTTTTATCCAAAGTGACTTACATTGCATTACACATTTACATTCCTATCAGTTCTTGCTTTCCCTGGGAATCAAACCATGATCTTGGCATTGCAAGTGCCAACACTCTAGTGTTTGAGCTACAGCATTACCTTTGTATGCGTGTCCAGTTATCACCTGCTGAGTTTTTGGAAAATGATCTTAAATAATTATAAATAATCTGTATTCATATGTATTAATCATGTTGATAACAACAATGTTGATATTTGTAAATAAAAAAATATTGCATATTAATCATGTAAATTTCCTGCACCTGTCATAGACGTCCAAATGAGGTCCAAAAAAATACCCAGTTCACAGGTCAAATGTTGAACTTCAATATGACGTCCAAATAGTGGACCTAGTTTGGACGTCGAATAGATGTCCAGAATTGGTCATGGACCGACGGACCCAATATAGACATGATCTCCACTTCTATCCGATGTCCAATGTTTAGTGGGTATGAAAAATCGCGTACGTTTAGCGATATGGCAAGTGAATTATGTATATTAGGATGTTATGATGAACTGCCTTTCTCTAGTTCAAAGTTGGGATAAGCGTTTCTAAGGATACTGATTTTTGAAAGGCAGACTGAGATGGAGAACGGGAACATGGTTTGAGTAACGTTAGCAACACATTAGCTGTTTGATGAAGTCAAGCAAAAGGCTAATCATGTTAATTACCGTTATGTGTCTGCCGTTGTAAAGAGCCATAAAATGCGATATAGCTATCAACTTTGTAGACAAGCCTAATTCACTCTTCTTCTTCTTCTTCTGAAACAGTTTCTGGTTCAAACATACACATATACAAGCTATTTTAAGGCATGAATAGTTTTCTTTTCACATATAAATAATGTTATTTTGGTGATCAAAGATGAGTTTTAAGGGATAAAATCATTGACTACATGGGACTTTTTGTGTGTATTTGTGCGGGAAAGATGTGAAAGAGCTGAATTCAGTAGCCTACTCGTGCTCCAGCGTCTGATGGCTTTGGGTGCACAGAAACCCAGAATGAGGTGAGCTCTCTTTCACCTCATCACGCTGTTTCAGATTTATCCATATGCCTGCTCTTCTCTTTCTCCCAGACGTTTACATTTTTAAACGTTTTATGAGACATGTGCAAGTGTATGCCAACTTAAGTCCCGCCGGGAAGCTCAGCACGTTACAATTCAAATGTGTGCTTGTACAGGACATCAGTTCTGACTAGATCTCTTCCCAAAAATGTTGTCTCTCTAACATGTTGGTCTTGTTTTTATTCGTTGACAAAAATGTTAAAAGATTTTCGTCATAGTTTTTGTCATTCAAAACCGTTTTTTATTGAGATATTGTCTTCAATTCAAATCACCTCGAACATTATTGCAATCTTTAATAAACTGGTTCATTTTACAAGCATTTTACAACGCATCATTGTAAAAAGCATACTTGTTTGTTACAGGTTGAGTAGTTGTGGTGTCACAGATGAAGGTTGTCCTGATCTGGCTTCAGCTCTGAGATCAAACCCTGAACACCTGAGAGATCTAGATCTGTCAATTTAATGAGATTCAGGAGTGAAGACGCTTTCTTATCTAATGGATGATAAACTAGAGAGACTATACTACTATACTGTAAGTATATTTTTGATAACACTTCACAATAAGGTTTCATTTGTTACCATTATTAACTAGTTAACATGAACTAAGAATGAACAACAATACTTCTAGTTAATTTTATTTACTACATTTGTAAGATCAATATGTTGTATCTGTTAACATTAGCTAATGCACTGTAAACTAACATGAACATTTTGCTAACTGACATTAACAAAGGTTAAATGCTGTACAAAATATATATGGCTCATTGTCAGCTTATAGGTTATTTAATGTATTACAAAAATGTATTCAAAATGTTTTAAATGGTTTAAAAATAAACAACGACCGACAAACAACAACACAGAGGTTTAAGCAAATTTCGACAAAGTTCGACAAATTAACATGTTCGTCAAAAAGTGCATTGAATTAATGTTATACCTGAATTGCATTTAATGTATTATTTTAATAGGTTAATAGGTCCTTTAAGAGTTAAATCGAACACAACAGTAATGTTTTATAACCTCTACACCACAACTGAGATGCAAATATTATACAAATATTAGAGATTTTACTACTGTAATGTGCCATATGGGCTATTGATCTTCTCATTTAAAAATGCATGCAACAAAATCCCATTTAAGGACAATGTACAGCATGCCTGCTCTCATAGTTGCCAGCAGAGGGCAGTACTGTCTGACAGATTGCATCGTGCCATGGTCTGCCTTACACTGAGCACAAACTGATCAAGACTGAATATTCTGGGGAAAAAAGACACTGATATTCACGTCAAGTCAAGTCACCTTCATTTATGTAGCGCTTTTAACAATATGGGAAGGGAAAAATGGGAAGGAAATTAAGGTAACATAGATTGTTTTGGCTTTACAGCAGCTATTGTCAGCTATTGTTATTGTCCAGCTAAAGTATGTTTTGATCGATTCACTTCCGTTGCAAAGATCATTAGTTATTAACTTAGGGGCCGCTAACACGACACCGTTCTAAAAGAAAAACGCAAACCTGAAAACGCTGACGGCGTGCACATGCGTATTATGTGTTTAGTCTATGCTAATATATATGTACGCAGGCATGTCTTTCTTTACAAATTGACCTCAACAAATTACATGTCTGGCCTTAAAAATGTATAATACAGAATTATTTATCACTTCCGCGTAGACATGTGAACCCAAATTATTTTGACAACATTTTTATCTGTACAGAGGTAAAGGGAAGGAGGCCTTCACAGGGGAGAGACTAGTTGACACTTCAGGATTGCGATGTCGTCGTGTCCAGGCGCAGGTCCTTCGTCAGATCCGGATACGGCCTGGATCCGGCGGACTGCGGTAAACCCCGGGATAAACAGAGAGACTCATAGTAGCGTAGACCCCATTCTTCTTATGATGTAACAAGTACATCAGGATTTATAGGAAGTGTTCCCGGTTCCGGCTGACCTAATCTATGCAGCATAACATTGAATTATAGAAGTCTATAATGTGTTATGTGTATGATAGGTCAAAGAGAAGTGTTTTTAGTCTTCAGGTTTACATCACATATCTGACCACTTTTGATCAGCAAAAGAACAAATAGTTCAACATGAACATCACGATGCACACCTCCAAGATGTTTTGTCAAGCAAACTATTCGTATTCCCTACAATTACCTGGTGCCTTGGTTTGTCTACTAGGCAGAAAACTTGAAGTATACTCTTAATCTATACCTGAGTTGTCTTGTGTGGAACACAAAAAAAGATACAAAATAAGATCTCACTAATATTTGAGAGAACTATCCTTTTAAGTCAAGTAATTTTTTTAACGAAAAAATATTTTCTCAGTTTGAACCATCAAATTGTATTTTTTCTATTCAAATTACTTTTCAAAGTTTTACACAAAATGTTTACACAAAGGATCTTGAGGTCAAGATGACAAGATGCAAATCAGCACATTTTGTCATGTTTTATGATTACTGATTGAAGCTACAGCCATCGTTTATTATTTCTCTCTTTTCATTGTTTGCCTTTATGAAATGAATAACTTCAATGTAGGTATTTCAAAGCTCAAGTGTGTGGCCAGTGGGACAGATTTATTCAGTTAAGGCCTACCAATCTGTGCTTTAGCTTTTCCAGATCAATTAGGTTTTTGGTTAGTTACCTTTTTCACAGAGTGACAATGAACTTATTCTAAGTTAACATGTTAGCTTGTTTTGCTAAGATTGGAAGATCATATCTGATTATTGAAATGGTACATCCAACAATATTTTACATGTGATTGGGTTGGTGCTCAGCAAATGCTAAATCAACTTCTTGTTTTCACATTTAAAGACAGCACGAAATGATGAAGGCACAGTTTTGTTTCCTGTGTTGATGTATTTCCTGTTGAAATAGGACATTTGGGTGGGGCTTGTAGGCCTAATTTTGAAAATGCCAATAGCCTATTGCAGAGGTGGGTGATATTAAGGAGAGGGACAGCATGTTTTCAGCAAATTTAGGGATACTGCATAAAAATGCTGAAAAAAATCCAAATTAAAAAAATGTACATTAAAAATGAGTACGCTTACTTTAGATGGATACATTTTTATTCGCTAAGAATAAAGCACACATAAGCTGGTTGTGTCTCAATCAGCTTCCTAGTTCAGTATTTAGGGCACTGGTCAGGGAGTCGGCCATTTTAAGGGCTGTCTCGATTGCAAAATAATTCCAGTGCACTGAAACCTTCGCTCCCTAAAGAGTCCCACAATGCACCATGAAAACCAGGAAGCATCGATACTCACTATGCTCACAATAGGTGTTTTGTTCAAATACAAACCATAATTTTATTATATTTCAGTATAAACATAGCTAACATTTATTACGGCTGAAATGTTGCACGTATATGTAACAAGCAACGTACTTGTGTTAATGTACTTTAAATAACATTAAATAATAATGCCGGATAATAATTCTGTTGTTCATAAATACCATGTTGTACAATGAGGAAATTGTCATGTTGCCGTAAAGAGACATCGTTGTCCCAATGTGTGAGCCAAGGTCCTTATTACTGTCCCAGTGCCCAAATTAGTGTACACGATATACAACCTAGGAAGTTAAGGGAGCTGATTGAGACGCTCCCATTGGCTGCGTCCGAAATCGCATACTCTTTTGGGTATTATAGAGTAAAAATGTGCACCAGATGTCATTTGTGCCGACTGCTATTGGAATTTTAAATTTTGAGAAGATATGAATATGAGTAGGGGTGGATATGTAGGCTATGCATAGATTGTATATACATGGGAATGTTATTGTTTTTTTTTTTATGTATATTGTTATGTTGTGTTGGTGTCCTTGTGTGTGGTGTACAGTGAAGCCAAAGACAAATTTCCACTTGTGGACAATAAATGAACTAAAGTAAACTAAACCTAACCTAACCTAACCTCATGACCACTAAAAAAGTACATTCTATATAGTATGAGTGTTTGTAGTATGAATGTGATTCGGATTTGTCTAAGTATGCGATTTCGGATGCAGACATTGTGTCACAGGAACAGAAATTTGACTTTATTTGTAAATTGTTTGTGGTATTCTGATTTTTTTTTTTTGCATAAATTCACACCATGGATGCGATTCTCATTGTAGAAAATGTTATTTGTCAAAAAATACACCTGCAAATGAAAAATCTGTTTTTCTGGAAAACAAAGACTGTAAATTTGTAAAACAAAAAATTGTCGATTTACAGACACAAGCATGTTGAACTGAAAACCATCAAACTCACATTGTGGTTTAATGGGGTTGCAGAATAGATCTGCTTACATGCAGATTTAAGTATAACTGTGGTTCTTGTTATCATCACAGCTGACATTTCTCATTTTAAGTTTATCTATTTATTTTACTATTAACTGTCAAACATTCTATTTTGTACCACAAAGATTTCTCCGGTTTCTCTGTTCATACGTGCTAAAAGGAACGACACTATTCTTTTGTATGAATTTCCACACAGTCAGAAAACAGACCAAGATTTCAGCTTTGCCTTTCAGTTAATATTAAAATAGACCTTGAATAGTGACTTGAATATGTAAGACTGGCTGCTAGGCAACCATTCATTAGCACAACTAAAGCAAGTTTTTACTTAAGTAATTAATAATGATCAGGTAATTTAGTGATTATGTTATCATTACGCGCTGTCCTCTGAAGAAACCGAACAAAAAAGCCAAAACATACCTCTATAATGTTGGTTAAAATGTGCGCTTACATCAAACACTTATGAAAACATAAGTAGCGTTTATACATTTGTGTTCTTCAAACATACACTGTGGGCCTAAATTAGAGAGTCGTTTATGTCATCATATCCGCCAACACAATTACTTACACTCGCTATAAAGTTGGGTCCTCTTGTAAACAAGAAAATTAAGAAGAGCTTAAAGACTGCTCCAGTGCCGTCAGAGACCCAGTGGAATATAACCGCTGCGGTGTGATTATTAAAATGAGAATCTAATGATTTGCCTCTGCCAAGGTCAGGCGAGGCTTAATTAGGAAAAATGCAATCAGCGACACCGTGCCTTGTTCTAAATGCAGTTTGGGCCTGTGCCAGCTTCAGCTCAAGACACGTTTCGGTAAGGAAGGACGGTTGCCATCTTGTGCTGCTGGTCGAAATGAAGCCACATCACAAGGACATTACATTAAATACATCAACCTCTAACATTACTAAATACTAAATATGTCTTTTCAAACCTGTATCAAGGACTCTCTTCCATGGAACACAATAAAAGTAACTATTATATTTCCTTGGAAGTAACTATTTTGTTTACATTAAATTAATTTATTTGTAGGCTACATTGCTTGTGATATTCAGACTTTTTGCATAAATTCACACCTATATATAGGCCTATATATATATACATATATATATACATAATACTGTTCAGCAGGTTCACAATGCTTGATACACAAAAAAGTGAGAAATTTACTGTAAAAAAACCTGGTAGCAACTTTTAGGCTTTACAGATTGAATTTACAGTTTAAAAAAAAAACTACATTAACTACAGTAATGTTGCAGTACCGAATACACTGACAACCACCAAAAAATACAGTTTGTAATAAGAAAGCCATAGGTATCAAAGGTCATCACATTATATGTGGATTATGAATTATA
Source organism: Rhinichthys osculus (assembly GCA_029959095.1). Lineage (NCBI taxonomy): Eukaryota > Metazoa > Chordata > Actinopteri > Cypriniformes > Leuciscidae > Rhinichthys > Rhinichthys osculus. The sequence goes on along the minus strand of JARWKJ010000012.1, from coordinate 32,892,142 downwards.
CAGGGAATTAACTGTATTTATTTAATTTCTTTAGGTTCACAAAGAGCTTAAAAGAAAACAATGTAAAAAAAAAGTAGGTGCTAACTGCTATACAACCCACAAAAAAAATGCGTTTTACTTAAACTAAACTTAAGGCCTGTTCACACCAAGGATGATAGTTACAACAATAACGATAAAGATATAGTTCTAAAAAATCGTTCTATAAAAGAAAGTCCACATAACAGCTCTAATGATAACATCACAGAGAAAAAATATGGTTGGAATGACTTTCACAATGATTTTGACAGCCAATCAGAGTCCATCATGCTTTAAAGATGTAACAAATTAGCTCAGAGGAAATATTAATAATTAATCTGATTAACTTGATGTAGCTAAATTAATATTACAATCAATCAGTTCGTCCAACGACCACTTTTGATTATTCGTTCATTCTAAGAAAAAGGGTATTTTTTATGAAAAATAATTATAAGCATGTACAGCACTTAGACCATGTAACAAGAGCATAAATCGTTATATTGACTTTGCTGCAAGCAGAGAATCAGAACCAAATATGTATTGTGCACAAGTTTTATTAACTAAATCACCAACACAACTAATGTAAACAAACACATACACACAATCACACATAGTATATGGTAAGTGACAGAATGAAACCGGAAACAAACAGGGAATGAGGCTGCACGGCAACCACTGTTTTTGAGCTTGAAAGCCCCCAATTCACTTTTGATATGTGAAAATGATATTGATACATAAAAATGTACCTTGTTATGCACGTAATTGTTTTTATCTATCTAGAGATACTCTTCAGTGGATATGAAGATCCTCTAGTCTACAGTGCATTTAATAAACCTTATACTTCCTCATCTTTAATGGTTTAGTATAAAATAACATCTTATAGAGTGTATTTTTAAGGGTATGTTACACAACAACGATGTACCAAAAACGTTTTTCCCTTAGCCTTTTTCGCATGCAGACGATACCATTGTCAAAATGAACTGCCTAAAAACGCCTGTATTATTCATGCCAGCCAGTAGTTGGCGATGTCTCTTTGCGAAGAAACATACGCCTATATAACGCCGAAAGACGCCTTCGTTTTCACTAATTCGCATTTATGTAGTTTACACGGAAACAATAACGGTATCATTTTCCAAAACTTGCACTTAGAAACCCCATTTCAAAAGTTTGCCTTTTCAGACCCCCAAAACGCTGTCGTCGTGTAAATAATCAGCTAAAACGCATAAAAAGTTTTACATTTCCATGTAAACAGCCCCTAAGATAGGTCTAGGGTTTAAGACCGGGAGTCATAGCCATTAAAACTCGACTTTTTCAATTTAAACTGCCATGACAAGATCTCATTTTGAAACCTGGCGTGTCTGTTCGCATACATAATGCACAATTCCATCATAAATAGTAATAGTAAAACTAATAGCTACAACATGGCCGTTTCCAGTCCATTCAAAATAATTCAGTCCATGGTTTGCTGGACCCATGTAAGCGTAAGACTAGCATCGTTTACTACTTTGTGTTAGTATGTGTTGCTTTTCTATAGTGGAGAAACCGCTTGCAGTGTCACAGCATCTCTCTGGAGCTGAGCCTGACTGCCTGAGTGGGTTTTTTCTTGTCTGACCCAGTTTCTGTGCTTGAGCTGATGCCTCTGCTGCCGGGGGAGGTCCTTTCTCATCCAGCTCACGCTGAACGGGCCGAGCCATCCCCAGAGTAGCCCCAGCTCTCCACCATACACATACCACCCCATTAAGAGGTGTCGTTTTACAGATATAGCAGTTTAAGCAATAATACAGCAATTTGTTGCTCGAGGGAGAAGCCTCAAGCATGTATTGTTAATGGTGAGATACAAATATGCAGGTAACAGAAAGCAGCTGCTGGTGCCGTTTAAATAAAAACACCATAAAACGTCATTATCAATAGTATGAAATATGGATAGCACTATATCATATTTTGTGTGTGTGCACGGAAGACTACATCCTGTGATTCAGTCCATATCTGTGTGATGTGTTGGGCTGTGGAGAAATGGATGGAGACCAAGTGCAGGGTGCTTCACAAAATCTGGCATGGATTTGCTGTTCTCTAGAATAGGGGAGCTGATTGTTGATTTAATGTTTATGTCTGTGTCAGAAATCTGAGAAATACTACAGTATACCATAGAAGGGCAGCAATGAATGTCAGAATTCAATGTCTGTATCAAATATTTCTGCTATTTGAAGGCAATGTGTATCTATGAAGCTTTTTTCCGCCACAGAATTCAAATTAAAAAAACGTAATTGCGACTTTTTCTCTCAAAATTGCGTGATATAAAGTCGCAATTCTAATTTTTTTTTATCTCAAAATTGTGACTTTATATCATGCAGTTCAGACTTTATATCATGCAATTCGGACTTTATAAAACGCAATTGCGACTTTCTAACTTACAATTGCGACTTTATATTACGCAATTCTGACTTTATAACTTACAGTTGTGACTATATCACGCAATTCTGACTTTATAACTTACAGTTGTGACTTTATATCACGCAATTCTGACTTTATAACTTACAGTTGTGACTATATCACGCAATTCTGACTTTATAACTTACAGTTGTGACTTTATATCACGCAATTCTGACTTTATAATTTACAGTTGTGACTATATCACGCAATTCTGACTTTCTAACTTACAATTGCGACTTTATATCACGCAATTCTGACTTTATAACTTACAGTTGTGACTTTATATCACGCAATTCTGACTTTATAACACAACTGCGACTTTATATCACGCAATTCTGACTTTCTAACTTACAGTTGCGACTTTATATCACGCAATTCTGACTTTCTAACTTACAGTTGCGACTTTATATCATGCAATTCTGACTTTCTAACTTACAGTTGCTACTTTATATCACGCAATTCTGACTTTATAACACAACTGCGACTTTATATAACGCAATTCTGACTTTCTAACTTACAGTTGCGACTTTATATCACGCAATTCTGACTTTCTAACTTACAGTTGCAACTTTATATCACGCAATTCTGACTTTATAACACAATTGCGACTTTATATCACGCAATTCTGACTTTATAACTTACAGTTGCGACTATATTACGCAATTCTGACTTTATAACACAATTGCGACTTTATATCACGCAATTCTGACTTTCTAACTTACAATTTTGACTTTATATCACACAATTCTGACGTAATAACTCGCAATTGCGACATTATATCAGGCAATTCTGGCTTTATAACTTCCAATTGCCAGTTTAAATCTCGCAATTTTGAGAACAAAAGTCTGAATTCTGAGATAGGCCAAAAAATGTTACGTTTAAATGTTACATAGAAAACGTTATAGGTTTAAATATTATTTTCATGTTGTTACTGTAAAGCTATTATGCCCCTATGCATATGTGAATATTATGTAGATCTATTGTTTACATCAAATCAGTCCAGTCTGTGTTTTGCAACCATAAATGTCTATGTCTAGCTTCACAGAGCGTCTTCGATGACGGTATTCTATAAATATGAAGATTTTGCATTCTGATTCTGACATCCAAAGGCAAAACATGACATTTCTTGTATTCCGTGATTTTGCCTATTTTCCTCCACCTGTTACCACTGGTTTTCCGCCACCACAATGCGCGGGCACCAAATGACGTAACCATGACGTCGACTCCAAATTGGTCTACAGTTGCGTAGAGTTTTTTTTACAAAGTGACATCGCCAACTACTGGCCTGGCATGAATAATACAGCATTTGTAATCGTTTTCGCGGATCTGTGTGAAACGGGTTGGTTTTGACAACGTTGTCGTCTGTATGTGAAACTTTTCAAAAACGCAAAAAGTAATTCACTAAATTTCTGAAAGTGAAACCTAAGTTTTGTGTATTTCACAATGAGATTCTTTCTTACTTTTCTTCTTTTCTGTAATGCACTTTTGCGCCTGATCCTACTGTCATAGTGTAATTATTTATTTTCGTTGCCATGTTGTTTGTACATGACATATTGTTTAATAAAAAATACATTTAAAAAAGAGCTGGTTCAGTTGTGTTTGATTAGGGTTGGAGCAACCCCAAAATAATGAGTTTAATTTCTTATAGGGAATGCATGGACAAAATGTGTATCCTGAAAATACAAAAGTCTCTTCGGAAAAATCTGTGCAGCATTATAGATTGCAATTATTATTACATTTTATAGCCTACTTTGTAATTTCATATTTGCATTTGTAATTTCATGTTTCTGTATCCATAATTTGATATTTACAACATGAATCCCCCAACATTATTTCAGTATTTTTGTTGTCTGCTTTCTGATAGTATTAAATATTAGACTATACACCTTTTTGTGGAAGATAAGCTATGTCAGGTGCAGCTTCCGCCTTTGCAATGTAGCAGACTGCACTACTGACTTCAGCTTAATCGATTACTTTAATCTAACCAAAATTTTTGAAAATGTGAATATAGAAATCCCAAATGACTGAATGACCCAGTCCGTGTTTTCCAGCAGGCTCGGCGCAGAGCAGTGGAGAGCTGGAGGAGACGCTTATAATGCCATGCTGGAGCAAAGGGGCTCCGGTAGGGGTCTAGGGCACATTTGCGCACGTTCACATTGGCCTCCGTGGGAATCGGAACTTTGCTATTACAAATAAACTTTTAAATAAGTGAAAGTATATTAATGGTCACCAAACATCACCGGTTAAAGACGAACTGTCGTCATATTTCTCTCGTTCAATGCCTCAGTAATCGTTTTCACTGCTCGTGCCCACTGCCCATCACACAGACACACACACACACACACACACTGACAAGACAGGACAGCCGTGGAAAGGGCTCCTCCAAGCCCAAATCTAACGGTGTTAATGAATGAGGAGGAATCGGTGTGATGTGGGGATGTGGGGCAGTGGATGGGTACAGCAGCGCTGCCTCGATGAATAATGAAGATGGGCATCAGCATGCGTCTCTAGTCTCTGCGAAAACACGGACGCTGGAAATCAACCCACAACCTTCTCTGCTTATTTAACCGCGACTCTGAGCATGGAAACGGGTCTGGTCGCGAATCATCAAGTGAAAAATGTTGGAAGCGGAGATCCCCCTCCTTCGCCTCTCCATCGCACACCTCCACAGCAACAGTCGCACACATTCCCTCATTCCCAGCAGCAGCAGCGAGCCGTTCACAACCACAACAACAACAGCGGCAGCATCAGACCGACACCCGTGCGCGGAGATTTGGGGAATCGACAGGATGGAGGGGAAGAAAACGCTTTGGAGACGCAGGTCGATCGCCATCCGCGTTTGCTGAATACAAGTGACGAGGAGGATCGCTCGTCCAAACCCGGGGGGGAACGGATGGGCAGCAGGTACGAGCACTCCAACTTTGGACCAACGAGCAACAATAACAACAACAACAACAGCGGCGGCGGCGGAGGCAACGCGTCCCAAAGCGGGAGCAGCTCAGTTTCTGAGTTTAATCATTATTACGGGAATGGAAGAGGAGGGCCTTGCTTTGATCAACATGGCGGACAACAAAGCCCTAGGACGGCTTTAATGCATCAGGCACAGAGCAACATGGATCAAGTGCAAAACTCCCACGAAGGGTACCATAATAATCCATACAACCACTATCCCAACTACCGGCCGGGGTACGGTGGCGCTGGATACGGCATGATGAGCCCATCGCGGCAGGGGAACATGATGGGCCCTGGTACCAATTCGCCCACTGCTGCTGCTGCTAGTCATGGCAAGGCTGCTATGGCCTCTGTTGCCCCGGCTCCCGGTGCCAATGTTGGGGGCTTTCAGAGGTTTCCCGGACAGAACCAACAGCACCCCTCTGGAGCGACACCCACGCTAAACCAGCTCCTGACATCTCCGAGCCCGATGATGCGGGGATATGGCAGCGGCTATCAAGACTACAGTAACCCGCCGCCACAGCAGCAGCAGTCCGGGATGGGTTTGGGGAAAGAAATGAGCTCCCCGTACAGCCCCGCTGCCAGCCACAGCTGGGGAGCACAGCAAAGAAACATCCCGTCTATGAGCCCCGGGAATAACGGGAACAGCAGAGCTCAGGTGAGCGTTTTAGCATACGTATGTATGTGTCAAGCTTTGCATCAGGTCTAGCTTTGGCCTGATGCTATCCATAACATTAGCTTTCAGTGTCCTGCTTTTATATATTTTTAAACGCACTTTATCTATGTGAATGGTGAAATAGCATGCCGAGGTTGGGTTCTTCTAGTGTATTTAAGATTATCCCGGGGTTTGGGCTTGTATGTGGATGTTGACAGGCAGCAGAACATGTCAAGTTCTGCCCAAGGTGACTGTGCTAACGGTGTTAGCATGAGTTAGCCTGCGCCGAGGCTTCATTTCTGTTACAAGAGATTCCCGATACAACGATCAGATATACTGGGCTGCTTCTGTATTCATACACACAGTATACTATCACGGAAGCATCACTGAGAAATTAATGTCATGATATTGAATAAATTATCGGCCGTGGTCTCGATAAAGAGCTCGTTTGGTGCCATTCAAATTTACGGAACGTTCTAGCATTGCGCCGCTGCTAAATAAAAATTCGCTGCTTGCGCGTTTTCTTCCCGATGTCAAGTGGAATAAAGCGATTGTGTGATTTAGTTATACTGCCCGGATGGAATTTCGTTGTCGTTTTCAACGTATGGTTGCCAGAAAGAACTGTCTGTCTGAAACGAAGGGCTAGACGGTGTTTTCAGCGCAGAGCGCTACTGATTAGCATTGTTAGCTGATGTTAGCGCCATTGCGCCCGTCTGTCTTCACTTCATTATGCAGGAATTAATTAAAGTTTTCGCATTCACCTCACATTCTCCAGCTATATTTTTAAATATTATATTACTGGTTGTCCTAAACGCAGACAATTTAAGTGTAAAGATATTATACGGTGGTATAGTGACGAAAAGCTGTATCACAAAACCTAGCTCGAGAATATAATGTCTTTGTATTTGTCTAGGTAAGTTAGGTGGCTCACTAGGTTTTAGCATTTTGATGCCCCAAATGCTGACTATTTAGGTTCCTTATTATGTTTTGAGACTGTAATACCCGTAATTACTTTCTAAGTGGGAAGCTCACTACGTCGTGAGAATATTGCTCTAAAATCTCGTCCTGGTTGCAGGCAGCCCACACATTTTTGAGACTATAATATTGAAAAATGTTGTCTAGCTAGGCAACAAACTTGGTTTTCAGATACACCCTTGGGTTTCAAAGTCCAGCTGGCCAAATCAGAGTTTTTCACTTCGATTTTAGTGATAAATTGACTTCCCTGCAGGTCTAGAGGGAAAGCTGACGAATCTATTGGAATAGTTTAGCATATATTAAAGGTGCAGTGTGGGATTTTTAGCGGCATCTAGTGGTGAATCCTGCAAATTGCAAACAGCAAGTCACTCGCGGCCTATCCCTCGGTTTTCAAACTCGAATGAGAAGCTACGGTGGCCGACGTAAGACAAAATATGTCGTCGTCTGAGTCTGAGTCAGCAGCAGAGAGTAGTTGGTCAAGCAATGAGGTTTCTTTAGCGCTGTTTGTTCGCTTTCAGCTACGGTAGAAACATACCTTCAGACCTTCATAGAAGGGGATTCCCGCGCCTATGTAGATATAAATGTCTCATTCTAAGGTAATAAAAACATAACGGTTCATTAAGTAAGGTCTTTATACACCACTGAAAACATAGTTATGGATTTTATATTGCATCTCTGTCAATAGATCCTCAGAAATATTACACAATGCACCTTACATAATATAATAATAGTAATCAGCTGATTGTCTCACGAACGTAACCAGCAGATTCTCCCCACAAAGCAAACCCATAATACAGCGAGGGAGAAGACCCACATGAAACTATGCAACTATATATTTTTTCTAACAGGGTAGTAAAAGTTTAGCTGGCTAATATGAGCTGTTACTGTGGCTGAGCTGGTTAAAGCGTTAAGCCTTGTTTAAACTCGACGCGTCCGCATGAGCCCACAGGTGCAAAAATGACGTGATTGTGACATCGTGCGCGCCTCCGCATCCCCTACACACCACTTACTACACACAATAGGCTTTTTTTCTCTGCTTTTGGAAACTCTAAGCGATCGACTTAAAATGCTTCCAAGATCGACGGGTTGGTGATTCCTGTAACTGTTTTACGGTCAATGACAAGAGTAGCCTACTAATCAGCTGTCTCACGAACTTAACCAGCACATTTATCCCCACTTAGCAAAGCCATAACACAGCGAGGGAGAAGAATTAAGTTACATGAAACAATCCAACTACATATTTACACCACTGACAAGGGAAAAGTCACTACTCACGGTGTTTATGACTAGCTTCTTCTAGCTTCCTGCGGCTTCTCTTTCAATGTAGTGACGAAACGCGCTCTGTAACGCTGTTTGTTCACTGTCGGCTACGGTAGAAACATGACGTCACAATATGGCGACCTTCATAGAAGGGGATTCCCGCGCCTATGTAGATATAAATGCCTCATTCTAAGGTAATAAAAACATTACGGTTTATTAAGTAAGTTCTTTATACACCACTGAACACATAGTTATGGATGTCATATTGCATTTCTGTTAATAAATACTCAAAATTTTTACACACTGCACCTTTAATATTCATCCTGCTAAATACTGTAGGTTTTGTCTTTGTTAAACAATGAACACTTGTAATGTTTTGTTTGGTGTAAATGTATTCATTTGATGTAAGTTTTTTTTTTAAATTTTTTTTTAGCTATAACCAATATGTTCCTACTTCCTAATGATGTATATTGTCTATTTTGTACTCATTCATTTCTAAATCTGTATTTGTGGACAAAAGACAGTGGTCAAATACTCAAGTTTATAGTTTAAAATACGCAAGTGGCAAAAGCTGTCTGCTTTCAGTTCTCCAGCATCTTATGCGATCAGATGCTTTTTGGCCGCGGGCCCTTCTCTGTATGGATGAGCGGTCCTGACCTTCACACATGCAGATTAGCCATGCTTTCATAGTGGCACATGAAGAACATTTGTGCTGGATTGCCCAGGGTAATCCCAAGGCGAGCCCAGGCAACATGACTGGAAGAGATGCCAAGACACTTGATAGCCCTCACGCCTTCCATTCATTCTTGACCAATTTTGTACAACACCCTGAGAGCATTTTGGATCTACCTTGGCAAATTGTAGTTTGGAATAAAGGTTAATGAAATCGGTAAATAACCAGTGTTGGGGAGTAGCTAACTACAAGTAGTGATGCTACTAACTTAACAATTTTTTTTTTCTTTTTTAGTAGCTTGACAGTAGCTCAGTTGCTTTTAAAACTGTAGCTTTTCCAGTAGCTAACTACTTTTTCCAGCAAGTAGCGGTGTAGCACGACATTCAGTTTTGTGTTTTGAGGATCCTGACCTGCAATGTATTGAAGCAGCGCAGTGTCGTCTTATTATATCGCAAACTAAAACTGTGCATTACTGCCATCTATTGTTAGCCTATATCACACCTCTAGCGGCTTTACGGTTAAGTCAAGTCACCTTTATCTAATAGCGCTTTTTACAATACAGATTCATTGTTTCAAAGCAGCTTTACAGAGATAAAGCCTGATGATTACATAAAGGACGGGTGGGTTAATTTTTCACATGAATCGACTAGTAAAGGTTACATTTTTGTATAATCTATGTAAACCAAAGATTAATCGCTGTTTGCGGCGAAGAAGACTTTAAGCACAAATGGATTTTAAACGAACTAATTGTCTTATTGCACTCTACATCAAATATCTATTTCTGTTTTAATTACAATGATGAATCAGTGTTTCCCATTAATTACTTGGACTAATCTGTCCCGCCACTATTCCGTAATGAACCTAAAAGATCACAAACATTGTGTTTTGCACCATTGCTTTGGCAAAGCATCTGTCAATCTAACAGAAAACCAATTTGCGATATAGCTTAGTGCGCTGCTCATCACACGGCAAAGCTATGATTGATTTAAATAAGGTATATAGCTTAGTTTGTTGTGGCGGGTTTCAGAGCGAAGCGCACCTTCGCGAGTCGTGTCTCCGTTCAGTAAATGCTGCGAGCTCCATCACTGCATGTGCTGTGAATTTAACGTACAATTTCGACTGCTCTCGTGTGTCCAATTTAAGTGCATACATTTTGTACTTGCAATGATGTTTACATTTGTTGCAACTTCTTACTTGACTTTAACAAACAATCATATATATTTGAGTTTTAGTGTAGGCTATCTTTGGGTAGTTTACAAAACAATACTCGTGTATCGCATTACGTTGTTTTAAACCACAAATCATTAACAATTATTCAGTTAATTTGTAAAATGCAATTATAAATTGGACTAAATTGGACATTGAAAATTCATAATCAAATTAACGAAATTCAGACGTACTACATCCGCCATGTTGTTTCTGTCATGTGACCTGCCAGCGTTAGTTGCGTCGCTTAAAAATTTCATTCATAAATCCTCTCCCGTGGCCTCATGGGGTAGTGTAGTGTCCATCGAATGCGCACTTCAGAAGTAGTAGGTCATCCCCGGACATTTCGCCTACTGTTTTTCGAATTACTATGTATTCGAACATACTACTCTGTTGGCGTACTGTTTTCCGCATACTATGGCCTATAGTAGGGAAGTGTTTGCTTTAACTTATGAGTAGGGCTGTCAAATGATTAATCACGATTAATCACATCCAAAATAAAAGTTTTTTTTTACATAATATATGTGGGTGCACTGTGTATAATTATTTTGTATATATATAAATACACACGCATGCATGTATATTTAAGAAAAAAATATTATTTATTTATAAAATATTTATATTTATATATAATATAAATGATATATAAATCTATATACAGTATATACATGAAAATATTTCTTAAATATATACAAGCATGTGTGTGTATTTATATATATACAAAATAATTATACACAGTGCACCCACATATATTATGTAAAAAAAAACTTTTATTTTGGATGTGATTACCACGATTAATCATTTGACAGCCCTACTTATGAGTAGTTTGTACTCATCACTCATCACTTTTGTGTCAACCCCATCACATAAACTCCAGCAATGTAGCCACAATGTTTAGTATTAGTTAGAATTCTTTTCATACCGAATGAAATTATTGCATGATTTTTAAAGGAATTTTACTGTAATCATTATAACCTTCCTTACAATGCTATTTTATAAAACGGATAGTTCCTGTTTTTCTTGCTGATTGGTGAATTTTCTGCATTTTTGCTAATATAATATAATATGATATTAAGTGTTGCGCCACACATTTTTTGAAACGCATATAAACTGAATGTTTACAGAAGCCTTCGATCAGGGACAACGGTTGAAATAAAATGGCAGACTGGTTGAATTACAGCAACGAGTTTGTGTTTTGTGTGACAGATTTCAATTCTTTAGACATACATGCGGATGATGTTGACATTTATACTCATTTGCATTTTCAGAGAAAGGGCATTATGAGAATAACTTGAGTTGTTAATGGCTTATCTTCAGCATGAAGCCCATTTAAGCGGTGCACTTTCCCCAGGCCTCCAAGTGTGCGTTGCTCCGCCACTGGCTCCATGCAAAATGTAATTAGCGACAGAAATTCACCAATCCAGTATGTTAATTTGTCTGAAAGGTTTCACAAGCCCTTTGACATTTTTTTTTTTAAATATTAACTTGGTGTGTTCCTGGTTTCAACACACACACACACACACACACACACACACACACACACACACACACACACACACACACACACACACACACACACACACACACACACACACACACACACACACACAAATATAATTTCCAGAATACTATTAGTATTTTGGCTATTTACTGCCCCTGATGCTTTTACACATGGTTCGTTATCATATCAAAAATCTTGCGGATGCCAAAGATTTGAACAATAGTGTTATTGATTGTGTTATTGTTCAAAACTTTGGCATCAGCAAGATTTTTGAACGTTTTTGAAAAGTCCCAATGCTGCATTTATTTGACAAAAATACAGTGATTTGTTTAAAATATATCTTATTTTAAGATATTTAATGTTTTATATTAATGTAATTTATTCCTGCGTAGTGTAACACGATCCTTCGGAAATCATTCTAATGCTGATTTGGTGGTCAATAAACATTTCTTATTATTATCAAAGTTGAAAATACAAAATAGTTCTTGTACTGCTAAATATTTTTGTGGAGACCGTGATTTTAATTTTTTCAACATTCTTTGATGGAATAGAAATGTCAAAATAACAGCAACAGCTGCATTTGATCAATTTAATGTATCCTAGCTGAATCAACGTAAAAAATGTATTTCAAAAAGTTTGTACGTATTTAACATTTTTATATTTCATGATCATTTATTTGCAGTATTTCCCATTCGTGTGCAATTTTCCAGGGTTGAAATTCTAGACACTAAATAAAATACTAAATCTAAAAAATGCACGTTAAGAATTAATGGTGCAGGCAGAAGTTTTGAGTTATCTTTTTTTTTTTTTACAAAAAACTGAATGTTTATTATGGTAGCTCAGTTAGTTTACAAGTACAAATTTATGTGTTGAGAAAATATAGGTCAGCCAATGTTTTGTTAGTTTCAAACTATGTAGTAGTAGTGGTTATGTAGTAGTTATAATTATTGGAATTATGAATTTGTGTTCTTAATATTTGTATTATGTATTAACTATTTACATAATTATGCCACATTATGCCAACAAAGTCATTTAGCTGTGATTTTTTTTTATAATTTTTTTTTTTACAGTATAGCATGACCTTGTTCTTAATTGCTGATTTAATGATGGACTTGATTTTAGTGCATCAATGTAGAATAAATTAGAGAAGAAAGTGGTTTATGGTTATAAAATAGTAGACTTGTTGTCATTGATGCCGTAAACTGCATCTTGAGTAAGAATGACCTGGAAACTTCCAACAATGTTCCACTATGGCCTAATGGTGCACAAACTCCTTTTGCTCTAAACTAGAGCAACTCTAATTTGACAATATAGTTGTCTAGTCAGAGAAAAGTGTGTGTGTGTGTGTGTGACAGCACAGCACTCTGGCATGACTGCTGACGCTCAAAATGTTCATTTATAGTGGCCTCCCAGGCTTTCTGAAATTGGTCACATTTTCTGTAAGTGCTGCTTCAATTGGCCTGAATTTGGCAGTGGCATGAGAAGATTAGCTTGGATGGCTCTCAGTCTTTCTGGCAAAGATGAGACACTTGAGAGAAAACCTAACCCCCCCCCACCCCCCATATCAGTCGATGGCACGTTGCCCTGAATCTCTCCATTTACTGAACTGCTCAACCTTATGATTGCTATTTGTATTCCAGTCTTCTCAGGCATAATAGTCGTATAAATGTGTGACAGACTACCGTGTGTTGGAAATGACTATTGCTGTTCTTCATGCTAAGGTGTTGACACCCTTCCCAACAGGTGTCACCAATGGACCCTATGGCCATGAAGCGTTCACAGATGTACGGGATGGGCAACAGTCCCTACTCTCAGCCCGGCGGATCTTATCCAGGACAGCCATACGGATCACCCACTCCTCACCGATACCCAATGGGAATGCAGGGGCGTGGCCAAGTTGGCATGGGAGGGATGCAGTACCCTCAGCAACAGGTAGATTTAATGATTTTCAGTGTTAAAGAAATGTTAAGTTCCTTTTAGATGCAGTGGTCACATGCAGCTTTGACTTCCAGTTGAAAAGCTTTGCAGATACCATCATGGAAAGGCTATTTTACATGGTTGATAGAACCAGCCTCGTAACGTCATGTGCTTGGTGCTTCAGTCCGTAGAGCTCTGTGCATTAGGAAATGTTGAAACGAGTTATGTGAAAAGGGTCTTTGTTGTTTTTTTTAAATGCACAATAAATCACTTATAACCAGGCCTGTGGAGAATTCTAGTGAATGTGCCACAGATTTAACAATTTAAAAACATCTACACTTATAGTGTGTCCCCCCGACATTAAGACTTGTCATGCGCTTGCCCTTCGGATAAGTAAATCGCTCATTCACTTGTCCAAGTAAAAAAAATTTGCTTGTCTGGGAAAATATACTTTTTTTTTTCTTTTTTTTTGGTGTAAATATAATTTATTCTGAAACCATATTCTTATCAGTGTTCTATCAGCTTTGACATATTTAAATCTGCATATGTGTGATATTTACCCTGTGGGCATTTTTTTTCTAATCTTATTATGCTTCATCTTTAATTCAAATTCTTAAATTGGATCAAAAAATTAAATTAGAAGACACTACAGGGCTGTTACCAATCAAATTCAGTCATTTTACAGATTACAACTGCATTAAATAATATTTAAAACATTTTTATAAGAAATACAAATAAGAAATTTTGGGAAAAAATTTATACTTTTAAACATGAAACTAAAGCGCTTGTAGGTGACGGCCTTCTTAATGAGTGAGTCATTCAAACGATTCGTTCAAACGGCTGATTTGTTCAAGAATGAGGCAGTTGTTTATGAATGGGTCATTGACTCTTTGACAACCAATTCATTCAAAACACTGAATCGTTCAGTAATGAAAGACAGCTGAGTGTTGCTGTGAGATGTGCAATGGTTCTGCTGTGATCTTTTATTGGAACAATTTTCGCTGCTGAAATAGTACAAAAATAGTCAATATTGCATCTAAAATGTAAGTGACTTAATATTAACTACTTGTTTATTGAACTGTCGTATGAAATCAGTCACATTTTCAATCGTGATGGTATTCAGGAAGACCGCACTCTTGGTTGTGTGATGTTGCATAACTGTATCGTATGTTATAAATGTTATTAATTCTCTTTCACTTGCCCCTTCAAAAAAATCCACTTGTCCCGGACAAGCAGACAAGCGTTAATGACGAACCCCGGACCCAAAGAAACGGCTTGTGTTGAAAGATTTTCAATGGAAACAGGAAGTTGTGGGATGACATTTTGAAGGGTCTTGCCTAGAGATGCGCCGGTCGACCGGCCATCGATCGGAACCGGCTGGGTTTTGCTCCAAACACACGATCATCTGTCTACTCTCAGAGAGTGAATTTGCATTTCCATTCAGTCCGTCTGCTGTTTGCTTTGTGCTGGTATTGTTTAGGTAGCATAATTTCACAAAACTGTAGTCAGACCATTCTGTTTTTGCTTTAAATCTTGAAATTATACAATCTAATTGAAATCAAAAACAACTGCTCATGCTACATATGTAGCATCTTTGTTGGATTGTGATCAAAATGCAGTGATTGCCTTTTCATTTCAAATGGCTACAGATTATTAATTTTTGTTTAAGGCCAGTTTGGCCGCTACTAGAGCAAATAAACAAGTGCAACAGCCGGTTTCCGGAAGTAAAAATTCAGTTAATTTTCTCTACGGGAATTGCTTTTTTAATGATACCGTAACATATTTTTTTGGAGTTAGGACAACTTTGAATTAAATTGTTTAACCAACAAACAATATTAGTTAGAGGAATTTAATCATTTATAACAAACACAAATTAAGTTAATAACTCAAAAAAATTATAAAAAAAATTAAGCTGCTCCAACTACTTGAGTTGTTGACCTGGAACCAATTAATATGATCCGTTTCACTTAAAATCCTCAACTTAAATTTTTTATTTAATTTTAAAAATCGCTTTTTCAACGAAATAGTATTAAACTCTGTGCCTTTTGCGGCAGTCGCTATGTGAACACACAAAAAAAATTGTGCGCGTTGATTTGAAAAAGTAAAAAAAAAATCACTTGTGTCGTTCCCGGTCAAAAATGACCGCAATAGGAAATGAATGGGAATAATATCATGGGGTCTTTAAATATAATTTGTATGCCGTCTCAGATCCCAGCTCCTTTTAACACAGAATTCAACATACTTTCCTCACAATCTGCACAAAAGATGAAAAAAAAAATTGCTTGGGCATAGAAGTATTTCTTGTCTGATGGCAATACTTCATTTTTTCACCATACCAGAATGTTTTTACTCTCCCCAAGCTGGCCGCCACATGAGGGTCTATTCTTCTACGATATCTACTTTCAATGCACAGCTACCTTCAACTACCAGAATTAGCAACACTGACTCATAGCTCTCAAAAAGATATAGCAACGGCGCTCTTCATGCTGTTGAGTCCACAGGAAACTGAAGTGTCCCACAGGCCGACGGTCTGAATAGTGGCGGCCCGAGGGGAGACGCAGAGTGCAGAAGGAACGACTCTGTTGTGCCTGTCAGCGTGGAGCGACAGCACTCCCAGCGTAGCAGAGATGTTGACAGTCTAATGCGCCGCGTGTCTGTCAGAAGAGCTTGGCAGGCAGTCTGGCTGGGCTGGGCCGTCCTATTTTGGGTACAGACTGCCCTGCTAAATTTAGACTGGAAAGCTGGACTGTGTTAAGTTCAGCACCATTGCCTCTGAAATCACGGGAATTAAACCAGTAGTATTGTAACCAAACATGTTTAATTCTCTACCACATGCTGTTTCATGTTGTCTTTAAAAGTATTACTCTAATCTTTTCTTTTGTTTAACTTTTGCCAAAACGTGAAGGCTTAAGCAAGAAACGCACTTCACGTAAACGCAGATGTGAATGCTTGGCAAGCCACTGCAACTGTAACATCATGGCAAAAGAATTTATTGTTGAAGGTTTGAGATTGCAATCTGAATCTGAATACAAGATTCAATTTGTATTTATTTAAATCTGACATTTCTAGCTTTTTTAACCTAAACCACTATCGCTAGCATTACGCTAGCCTGTTAACTAGCCAATGTTATTGACCGCTTGTCTATAGCAATGTAGCAATTCCAGGCCTAGTTATAGCAGTTACGCGTTTTTTACTCAGTATTATTTGAATAAAGAAAGTGATCAATTTGTACTATTATTCAGGTAGCTAGTTATTAACATGTTGACAGATTAACTAGCTTAGCTTAGCAACTGCCATCGAGATGAATGGTGATGCTAACAGCTAGACTTCTCCAGCTATTGTATACCTCCTTGTTTTGACACAAATTGGGAAAACAGCGACGCGTGAAATCGAGTGTTTGGGTTCACGTACTTGAGCGTCTTTTCGGACCTTAGAAACACAAACTGCTATTTCAGCTCTCAGCCAATTTCTTTTCATTACCTCCAGATCCATTACACTGATCTTTGGTCAGCTATACCGACACAAGATCAGCAGGACAGCAGTCGTGAGCAGTTTTCTCCTGTGATTGCCCCTGGGTACGGACGTGACCTTTTTAGAACGAAAGATCAGAATCAGCAATCTCCTCCTGCCACGGAGGAATGCAGGAGAGGCACTAATCAAGGAAGACATCACCGAATGCGGCCAGCACATAATGAGATCATTACAGGGGAGAGTTTTGGGGTAATCTCTAACCCGAGGGGTGCGCCATGCATTTGTGCAGCTGTTAGTTGTCAGTGTTCTCGACCGAAAGGGATCCAGTAATGACTTTTATATACCAGGAGACCCAAGATGACCAGAGGATGGTGTGTGTGTGTGTGTTTTACAACCATACCTGAAATTGGATGTTCATCTGGTCTGATACCAGGGGAATCCTGCTGTGTTATTTATATTGATCTCCTGTACGAAAAAATAGAAGAAGACAAAGCTTAAAACTCAGAGGAAAAGCACCATTTTAAGGCAGAGGAAAAATGGAGACAATGTCAAATATACTTACGAAGAACTGTGTATCAAACTCGTCGCCTTTCGGGTGAAATTTGTTGGTCTAACATTGAAATTGATAATCATTGAATTGATTTTGTTTTTTATTCTGCCAGTTTGGTTATACGTAACCATTCATTAGGCTGAAATGTTAGACTCGTCATTTATAAAAAAATGTATTATTTGCACTGTGAAGTTGTTTAAATCATGTTTCCATAGACATTGGTGTGGTTTCTAAGGCTTTAAAACCATTTTGAATACATCATACTATAAAACAGTTGTGCTATTTTGAATTCACAAAGGCATATTTGCCCAGCGGGTTTAATATGCGGTTTATTTACATGCGTGTAGGTTACTTGCGTGCGTCTTAGAGCGGCTTATTACAATACATAATATACAAAACGATTTGTACAGATTATGCATATTATGTATTTTAACAGTGTTGCTGAAACCATATGATTCCTAACCAAGTATTATTGCCTCAGTGTTATTATATATGTATTTTATGTAATTTAAAAAGGCTTAGGTCTATTTTTCTTACCACAAGAAAATCGGATTACTCGATTATTCATCAAAATAATCGACCAATTACTTGATTATTCACCAAAATAATCAACCAATTACTCAATTATCCATCATAATAATCGACCAATTACTCGATTATTCACCAAAATAATCAACCAATTACTCGATTATTCACCTAAATAATCAACCAATTACTCGATTATTCACCTAAATAATCAACCAATTACTCGATTATTCACCTAAATAATCAAACAATTACTCGATTATTCACCAAAATAATCAACCAATTACTCGATTATTCACCAAAATAATCAACCAATTACTCGATTATCCATCAAAATAATCGACCAATTGCTTGATTATTCACCAAAATATTCAACCAATTACTCGATTATTCACCTAAATAATCAACCAATTACTCGATTATTCACCAAAATAATCAACCAATTACTCGATTATCCATCAAAATAATCGACCAATCACTCGATTATTCACCAAAATAATCAACCAATTACTCGATTACCCATCAAAATAATCGACCAATTACTCGATTATTCACCCAAATAAGCGTCCAATTACTCGATTACCCATCAAAATAATCGACCGATTACTCGATTATCCGCACAAATAATCGGCCAATTACTCGATTATCCATCAAAATAATCGTCCAATTACTCGATTCTTCGATTATTCACCCAAATAATCATCCAATTACTCGATTATTCATCAACATAATTGACCAATTACTCGATTATTCACCAAAATAATCATTAGTGACAGCCTGAACCCCCCCACCTACCCAACCCCCCCCCCCCCCCCCCCCCGTTTGCTCTTTTGTCCAGTCAGACATTGCAGAGCACAATGATGGCGTTAGGTGTGTTTAATGAGCGTGTGTGAGCTCAGGTGGACGAGGAGCAGGTGCGTGGCAGGGGGCCGCTGGTCCTGACAGGCGTTTTGAGGGCTCTGTAAGAGGACAGGTCCTATCACAACACAATCAGCAGAAGCCATCTCTCCCCCACGAGGCACTGCCTCTGACCATCTGACCGACACTCACCTGCCCTGCTGGCCACGTTTCTGACAAGCGCCGTACATGGCAGAGAAACGGATTAAATGTGCTCTTTGTGTTTGGACACAATCTCTTAGTGGGATTTTGGAGCAATTCTGCACTGTCCTGTTAAATCCTGCTGTTTTATTTCAGTGATGGAAAGACTGGAAATGCATGGCTGTTATCCTTTGACATGTCCCTCAAATGACACAGATGGTTACAAATCCTAAAGAAAAGCTGTCTAAATGTTTTACGTGCAGTTGTTAAAATGGGGGTGTATATATATTTACACATTGAAAATAGTAGGGATGCACGATATATCGGCCACCATATCGGTATCAACCAATATATGTTCATTTTTGATGTTATCGTTATCGGCCCGATAAGAAAACTTGGCTGATGTATAAAGCCGATAAATTATGAATTATTTCCTTCAGCTGTGACACTTCAGATGCGCACTGACGGAATTGCTTGAAATATGATTGGAATCACTTAAATAAAGGAAAATACAGTTCAGTGCAACATGTGCAGTGCAAGTCTGTTATATTGGCTACATAAAATTATGAGAACATTATTAATGTGTGCTTGGTCATGGCTGTTAATGGTGAGACTTTTGTTTTGTAATCAGGCTCTCAAAAATTATATAAAAATTTTGATTCAGATTTATCGGCCAATATATCGGTTATCGGCTTTCAAATATAAAGATTTATTGGTTATCGGTATCGGCCAAAATGTTCATATCGGTGCATCCCTAGAATATAATAATATATAATATTATATCGTTTTTTGTGGCTTTTTTCCCGCTTTATTGCACACTGAAAGTGACGAGATAGAAGGAAGCAGAGTATTGGGGAACAGGAGATCAGGAAAGGATCTCAAACTCGGGTCACCCGAGGCCTTGCTGTCCACAAGGCTATGGCTTCAACTTACTTTCTAATGGAAAATGAAAAAAAAAAAAAACTTGATTGAGAAAATTATTTTTGCAGTCTAGATTAGGGTTTGTCCTTGCTTGACTTCCGTTTCCTCATTAAAGAAGCTCAGAGAACACTGCTCTCAACACAATTCCCATCCGAGCCTCGTGAGTGTATGCGCACGTATCTACGCTGACATACTTTTGCATGTATTAGAGAGATGAGCGGGAAAAACACATCATCATGGTTCGTGGATTTGTTTTCTGTGTATGAATGACAAATGAGAATTACAGTGGATGAAGGGAGCGGGTAACGGGGGGCTCAGATGGGAGGACAGCGTGCCAATAGCAGCTGTTGCCTTGAAAAACTCTTACATAAGAGCGTCACAATAACAGCTTGTCGTGAATCAAAGGAGGGGGAACAGTTGTGCATTACTAAAGCACTAACACACCCACGGGGACCCTCGTGATCAGATGTCTCCCATCATCCCTCACTGCAGCAGAATACGGTTGTCGGTCCTGTTTGGGGTGTTGTTGTGCTCATCCACAGATAACCAAAGTGACTCACAACTAGGTCCACAACTAACGATTATTTTGATAATCGATTAATCTGTCGATTATTTATTTGATTAGTCGATTAATCGGAGGAAAATAATTTAGCCCATCATGCACATGTAACTATCAACTGTATTATTTTCATTATCGATTATCATTTATTTGAATCTATTATTATTTTAATATTTTATTATCTGTTATTATTATTATTATTTATGTTAAGGACTCGCAACTGAATTTTGAGAGCATGTTTGGTTTATATGGGGTTTATATGGGGTGTATCAACAGCAATGCCGTGGACAACTAGTTGTCTGTTGCCTGAAGTGAGCACTTAGTGGGATATTATTTGCTGTCAGTCACTAAAGGCCAATTTATACTTCTGCGTCGAGTGTACGCAGGCCAATTTATACTTCTGCGTCGAGTGTACGCCGTAGTGTACGGCGTACGCTACGCACGTAGGCGACGCCGTCATGAGCATTTATACTTCTGCGTTTAGGTCTGCGTTGCTCTGCAGTACAGCGCCGAAACGCTAGTTGGCGGCGGAGGGTTTTAATGTTCCACTGTGTTTAGATTCCTCGCGGCAAGAAGAAGAAGATTCCTCGCGGCTGTTTTGAGTTTAGGTTACTACAAGCAATGTCGACTAAAAGAGAGCAGATCATGTTGGAGTTGGAGCTTATCGAGGTGGAAAAGGTAATTTTGTTGTTTTTTTAACAGTTTCGCTGTACTTAGAATTTAAAAATGGCGGGCGGTGCAGAAGAACACGCCGGAAATACATAGGAGGAAACGCGATGCTCCCAAGCCGACCAATCACAGATCTTGCGGTCCGCTTCGTCGCGACGTGTAGTTACATTTTTGAGGAGGTGCGCGTCAGGTTACGGCGAAGGGCACGGCGTATGGTACGCGTCTGTGCGTATGCTACGCCGTACCTACTGCGCGCACCCGACGCAGAAGTATAAATTGGCCTAGTGTACGGCGTACGCTACGCACGTAGGCGACGCCGTCATGAGCATTTATACTTCTGCGTTTAGGTCTGCGTTGCTCTGCAGTACAGCGCCGAAACGCTAGTTGGCGGCGGAGGGTTTTAATGTTCCACTGTGTTTAGATTCCTCGCGGCAAGAAGAAGAAGATTCCTCGCGGCTGTTTTGAGTTTAGGTTACTACAAGCAATGTCGACTGAAAGAGAGCAGATCATGTTGGAGTTGGAGCTTATCGAGGTGGAAAAGGTAATTTTTTTTTTTTTTTTACAGTTTCGCTGTACTTAGAATTTAAAAATGGCGGGCGGTGCAGAAGAACACGCCGGAAATACATAGGAGGAAACGCGATGCTCCCAAGCCGACCAATCACAGATCTTGCGGTCCGCGTCGTCGCGACGTGTAGTTACATTTTTGAGGAGGTGCGCGTCAGGTTACGGCGAAGGGCACGGCGTATGGTACGCGTCTGTGCGTATGCTACGCCGTACCTACTGCGCGCACCCGACGCAGAAGTATAAATTGGCCTTAATGCTAGATCTGTCAACCTCTCTCAGGCTGAAAAATGACAGAAAATAGCAGCATAGTGTGGTCGGAGTGCAAAACATAACACCTGTTAAGTGTTTCTGTGGAAAAATCACAATTGGTAGATCCAGAGAGTTTTTGATCGAATATCTGACAGCAAAAAAAAGAGCAGGACTTGTCCTTTTTGTATTTAATTTTTTATTTATTGTTAATAAATAAATTAAATCCTTAGACACAATTCAATTTATAATTACATATAATAAACAAAATAAGAAATATAATATTATTGTAAAATAACACATTTTGTATTTCATAATAATACTAATACTAATGAAAAAATAGTACAACTGTACAATTATTCTGATAGGGCCAGATTTACTAAACAGGGCAAATTACTGTGAGAGCGCAATTCCAAAAAAAGCCCAATCACAAAAATGTTTGTTTTTTCCCTTGACTAAGATGAGACGATTTTTCATTTTTGGCTCCTCTGGCAAACTTTTTTTAAGCTATATTGTCCAGACCATCTGTTCATGCAGGTGTAACGCGATGCTCTCCTGTTCTGCGTGTAGTACAGGGCAATTTGAGAGTCACACCTGTAAATAAATATGGCTGTCAATCCAAACCACCAGCACTGTGAGAATCATTTACTCCTGACTTGAGACGTCACGCCCCAGACGCAGAAATTTCAGAACGGATTAGCATTGTGAAGTAGTCGGTTAATGTTCCGGGGCGGATCACCATTTAAAATGCTTCAGAGATGAATAATAATCGTCCTCCCTGCCATGACATGCCTTGTGTGAAGCACTTGAGAAGGTTTTGAGATGGTTGGTCTGTGAACGAGTGCTGACTCTCATGTTTGTGTCCAGATGCCTGCTCAGTACGGGCCACAGGGGATGGGCGGCTACTGTCAGCAGGGGCAGCCGCCGTACTTCAGTCCTCCACAACAGCAGTCCGCGGCCCCCTCGCAGCCCCCCTACATGCAGCAGCGCCCACCAACACAACAGGTACGCATTTACACTACTGCACTAAGTTTTATTTGGGGTTTTTGCTACATATTTACACTCAGTGCCAATAGCCCGGCTTGTTGGCAGAGGCTATTTACATTAAAGGAGTAGTTCACTTTAAAATGAAAATTACCCCATGTTTTACTCAAAGGACTTTTGAAGCAAAATGATGAGTTTATGTAAGAAAATATTCATATTTATATCTTTATAATCTAAAATAACTAGCTACCGGCCAAACGAACATATGGAATTAAGTGTAAAGCGCAACTTATGCGAGTAATGCGACGCAATGCTGATATTTACACTACGCCATGAGTCATGACGCACTACGCTACTTCTGACAAGTTCCGTAAGTTGCGCTTGAGGCGTAAGTTGCATATGGTAGTTTGGGCGAAAAGCTAGAATTTTACTTTGTAACGGGTTAAATATGAATATTTTTCTCACACAAACACTTCAGAAGTCCTTTATTAACCTCCCGGAGATGTGTGGAGCACTTTTATGAGCTTCAATCTGTTGGTTGCAATTCACTGCCATTTATAAAGCATGTTTTAATATAACTCAGATTGTATTTGTCTGAAAGAAGAATGTCATATACACCTAGGATGGGTTGATGGTGAGTAAATCATGGGCTAATTTTCATTTTAAAGTGAACTACTCCTTTAACTCCTCCCACTGACGTCTGGTTGGGACAGACAAAATTACGGAAGACACAGTAGCAATAGTGTAGGGGTAAGACACGTGTGGCAGAAAGTTTTGAGGAAAATCGATCCGAGTTTGGTTCCGCCTTTTGCCAAACTCGCTCTACTCCATTTTCCATCGCATTTCAGATCGGAAAGGCATTTACTTCTTAATAAAAATGAAGAAAATATGCGAAAAGTGGGGGAAAAAGTGTCTAATGTGTGTTTAATGCAAAAGTGTTTATTGGCTAGGTGTAGGGAGGGCTTTATTTTCCCAGTAAGGCGGCATCCATTTAATAATTGTGATCATTTACACTCTTTTATTTATTATTATGTTATTATTGTATACCGTTTAATGCACAACAACACTGAGGTGTAAATAGTATCTGCCTCTATTTATAAGTATAAACAGCATCTAACTACTATTTTTTTTACTTATTGCAAAGAAAATACTGCTGTTTTTACATAATGTAAATAGAATCGCTATTTTCACTTCATAGCCGCTGCCTTTTTGAAATGAAGTTCACATTGTGGTAGGTTTCTCAAAAGGAGCGTCAAAGGTTTCTATTTAAAACATGTTTTTGATGTGTTGATCATTGCAGCCAATCAGACATTTGCGTTAAGCACATGAATGCAATGGCCAATCAGACGTGTTTAAGTTAGCCAGAATCCACTCAACACAGAGATTTCGTTCACGTGCTTTAGAGTTGTGCACACTCGCGAATGCTTTCATTATTTCCAACAAAGTGTAAAAAGATGTAAATAAGAGATTCATTGTGAAGTCCGACCGGATTTTTGATTAGAGCGGGAGAGATCCGCCACTTGTTCTTTGTAATGTGCATGTGTTTCTTTGTCCGTCATTTTATTACAAATTGTTTAGTTATTTTTTTTATAAATAATGTTTACTTATAAACATTTAAAGGCTACATGCTGTTTAAATGTAATATTTACTGTAATTATTATCATCATAAATAATAAACTCAATGATATTTTTTATTTTCAAATAGTTAAATAATATTAAGTAAAATAGTTCCAACAGTTTTTGCTATGGTACCAAAATTAGTACCAAGAACCATGAAATTTTACAGGTATTGGAACCGATTACTGGAATTTTGGTGCCGTGGCAACCCTATATTTTGCTGTAAGTCATGTTTTTGTTGATGATGTTGCATAAAAAAAACCTTTCAAACCAATAAGATATAAACTTTTGAGTTGTGTGTGCCGAACCAATATTCCTGATATATACGTCGAGCCTTTGATATCATTGGTGGAATCTCCTGAAGGTCATATTTTACCACACAATAATAAAAAAATAAATTAAATTAAATTAATGAAGAAAAAGAAGCCTATGTTTTAGGACCAGTTTTTATATGACAGTTAAGTATGCAAAAAACAACAACAATGCAATTGCTTTTCACATTATAATGAGAATGAGATTTTTCCAGATTATAGTAATGAGAATTTCAATGCAGTTTATATTTTCCCCAAATCACAAAACAACAATTAGCTCCACCCCCTTTACAAACACACACACACACACACACACACACACACACACACACACACACACACACACACACACACACACTCTCTCTCTCACTCACTCACACATACACACAGTTGAGTATCTAGAGAAACACACAGCTTGCTCTTAACGGGCTGCAGCACACACACACACACACACGCACACACGCACACACGCACACACAAATAGTTTGGAGAAAGCGGTAAAAGAAACTGGCCTTGAGTGGATGTCTCACGGGTGTGTGTGTAATATCAGTGAGGACAGCACTGCCATGCGCCTCATATTGCTATCACACTCTGTTTATTCCCTGGACCTTAAAGGCATTATTTTCATTTTCTCTTATATGACACTGAGGCTGATTGAGAAAAACGGTTTCATTTTCTTCCTCTGTGCCGTTGCTTCCAGTGTCTCTGACAGGAGAGATTGTGGGGAGGACGAAAACTGCAGCAAGTGGGAGATACAGTGGCCTCCAAATGTCTGAGAAAGTTTTAGGATTTTCATTTTAAACAAAGAAAAGTTCCTTAAAATGAGGATGAAATGTATTCTATGAAGAAAATGTGTGACACTGATCATGTGAACGTTCATGCAGCTCGAGTGCTGCTGTCATTGAAGCTAAAAGGGGACAACTTTTCGCTCAAATTGTTATGCTAAAAGAAATAATTTGTAAATTAATATATTTTTTTGAAATTAGAAAAGAATGAAAGACATTTTCCCTTTGGTCTCAGATTTTTAGAGCCGCTGTATTCTCAGGTCTTTTTCTTCAGGCAGAACTTTGAACTTCAAATTGTTAAGAACTTGGCTGTGTCTCGATTTGCATACTAATATTAGGCACTACGCTGTTGTTCACGGGTGATGGGAAAGTACATTCTTTTAAAGCTGCAGTCACATTTACCATTGCTTATCACAATTTCACAGCCGAAAGAAAGCGGAACTTGAGCTTGACAAAATACGATGAATGAAATACAAGAGTTGTGACGATATAATGTATAATAAACATCCCAAGCTATTTTGCCAGCTAGCAAACCAACCAACCATACTGCTGAATAGAGAGGCTTGCTATTGGTCGGCACAGAGCTTGATACAAAATTTGCATAGGAAACATCTTTGCCCCTGGTATGCATCAGGTGCATTTTTCATTGCGCTGATTCCCATTGATGTGACTGAATGATAACACCTTTAGTGTGTAGTCGGACCGTATGTCTGTATTAGTAGGATATCTCAAGACCCATCTAAATTTATTTGATATAAATTCAGTATTACTTGACTTTTAGGGTTATTCATTTAAAAAGAGTGGATGCACAATAGAACTGTTACAATCTTTGGGGTGTTATAAGGACGTAGAGAAAAAACCCCGCAAAGGATTGTAAAAGTAAGGCTGCGTTATGCAACTGTACACTCCTAAGGCATTTGGGGCCAATTGTTCCAGCTTGTGTGTAAGTTACAACTTAGCCTAGTTTTGACGTAAAGGGGCACTGAGTTAAAGGTGAACTAAGTAACTTTTTTACCTTAACCGAACAGCTTTGGAGTCATTGTAATGTTTATATTACTGATTTCGTGTTGAATGGTGGTCGTCTCGAACCCCCCTGGTGCCTGTGAGCCGCAAAACCACCCTTGCAACTTTGGGCCGGCGGGCCTTCCAGTGTTAGGAAGTATCCTGTGATATCAGGTCTCGCGAGGTAACGAATTGCTTTACGGCAAAAAACAGATCTGATAAAATTCTGATAAAATGAGCATCAAACAGAAATAACCCGGCGCCGTATACATGTGGTGTTCGAGACGCAGGGCGCGCGCAGCTCTTAAAGGGGCCATACCTTATTTCCACTCGTTACAGCGTCCATCCTACTGAACAGGTACCGGTGTACAGGGGGAGGGGATCCAGCCGTGAGTGCGAGCCATCTCTGCGTGAGTGCTATTCACGACAGTACAAGTACTCCACCACAGCGACTCTAGGGGTCGCTGTTTGACAAAAACGGAATTCTTACTTAGTTCTGCTTTAAAACTTACACACTATTAAATATTTTTAATTGTATATATTAATTAAACTTAGTTGAAATGTAACTACGTATATTAACTAAATATTTACGGAAGTCTCAAATGCATACTTAAATTTTGCATACATTTTTAAACGCAATACTTGAAATACGAGACACACTAATTCTTATCTCACATGCTACTTAGGATGTGATTTAGGATATTTCGATATGTATCGATACTGAAATATCTGAAACGGTTCCAATACTCCTTTCTGCAGTATCGATACACTGATACCAGCTGCACATTATTACTCTCTCTTTTCTCCGACAGCACATTGACACACACCCGCCTCCTCTCACTCACGCGTCTCATTCGCTCCAGTTGAATAGTGCTTGTATTGCGCATAATTTCAGTCATTCCCCCAGGTTTTACACTCACACAAACAGCTCGCGGGTACAAAATTGACTTTTGACTATTCAGGTGAAAACAGTCAGTTTTGGAGCGTAAATAGTTGAGAAAAAAACGCATATTTAACATTATATTGGATCTGTGCTTAAGCTCTTAAAGTGACAGCAGCCTAAAGGCCTGTTCACACCGGGACGATAAACGCCACGCGTAAAAGCATCTTTTTTTTTTTTAAACGCCTCAGGTTTGTTTTTTTTAGTTTGACGCACCGCGTCAAAAACTATCCGACCAATGCGATTGGCGCTTTTGCTGACGTGTCTGGAGCTTCTGAAGTTACAGTAAAACACAACTTGGGGGCGCTCAAACACAAAACGGTCTTGCCGAGCACACATACATAACGGCGAAGAAGATATATGCCAAGTAGCGTCTACGCTGCCGGGAAGAAATAAGACGAGGAAGATGCAAGGCAAGATGAACGTAGAGCTGCTGGTCTCGTTGGTGTCGGAACATAAAGAACTATATGACAAACGCGACAGCGACTACAAAAACCTTGATAAAAGAGAAATGTTATGGAGTGGTATTGCAGAGCAAATGGGCGCCATCTAATGTCAGGGAATGAATTTGCATGTTCACTCGGCTCATCGTCAGCCAAAGTCGCTTGGGTGTGAACACAAAAAACGCTTGAAAAACGCTGCCAAATAACGCGCGCCGATATTCGTCCCGGTGTGTACGAGCCTTAATAAACCGGCTGCTGTCTGTCATGTTAATCAAAGAACAAAAGACCAAGAGAAAATCACTCGAGTCTCTTGACTGAACAACTTTTGTAACTTCAATTGTAAGCATTAATCTGTATTTAATTTTTACAATGAAAAATCCAGTGTGTTATTTTACATTTGATTTCTTTCATTTCTGTACTATTTCTTTCCTGAATACCCACCTGAAAAAACGTAAAGCCATGTTTATTTAATTTGTGTCTTTCGTCTATTGTATTTATTTGTGCTATCGTTTGCGATTTTGTTTATTTCTTCTTATTTTATTACTGACTGTTTACTTGTCTTTTTTTGTAAATGTAGTTCAAATAAAGCCTCCATGTGCTGTGTTTAAGCGATTACAACAAAATTACCCAAATTATCAAAAAATTATGAGATAATAACGAATGATCTGTATCAGTTTTCCCTCCGCGGGATCGAAAATGGTATTGAATATCAATATTTTTCAAGGTATCGTGTCGAATTTGATAATTCCAGTATCGTGACAACACTAATAAAATGTAGTACGTGAATAAGGACACGGCGTTGTATTCTGAAAATAAAGGTTTATCATCAGTGGCTGAAGACTGTTTAAAGGGTAACTAAACCCCTGGTCACAGCCTGACTCCACCCACTGGCAATATTTGAAAAATGCTGGAAAAGTGGGCGGAGCCCAGCAGAGATAGAGGGGATGAACGGATACTCTATCCTGATCGTTTTCAATACTCGCAATTCCAAATCCTGACTCGCTACAGTGGTTTTGACGAAACAAGATGGTTTTTATACTGCCATTGACGTGGTAGCTCGTACCAAGGGCGTGATAAGCTGAAACCTGCTTACTTTAGCTCTCACCGCTACCGTCACGAACTACCGCAAACATCCAATAGGAAAATTCAACTGCAGTAGCCACCGTTCAACCTGAAGAGGGCAGCACTCAGACGTTTTTACACCATATATTGTAGAATTAAAACACTTTATACCCAAATGTCAAAAAAGTTACTCGGATCAATGAACAGCACTAATAAAGCCCCAGTCTTACAGATCATTAATTAAAAAAAGTTGGTTTAGTGTTTAGTTACCCTTTAATGTTAGCCTGGGAACAAGCTTTCTTCATCATCCCAGAGTCCCCAATCCCCATCCTTGGTCTAGGTTAAAATCAACCGCTAAATCAAACCGCTGGCTTTCATTAAAGCTTCTCAGAGTGGTCTCTTCATGACCCTAACCTCACGTTCTCCTCTGTTTGGTGTATATCTTCAGTTAGCAGCACCATGTGCTGGCCATGAAAGGTACATCCAGCTGACCCAGTCTCAGAGCATCTGCTGACCATACCATTAATAAAAAGTCACGTTGATTTCAGGATGAGTGTGTGTTTTAAAGACAACATGAAAACAGCTTTCGCAATTACTGGTAGACCAGATTAAGATTTGATTGCCTTGCTATGGGCTTACTATGATATCATTGGTTAATTTTATTGTTCCCTGCCCGTATGGACTTGGTGACAATCAGCAGAAAAACAATTTCTGGTAGTGAGAAAGCCATTACGGTTTAATGAAAGGTTATCATTTTTTTTCTTTCCATCCTCTTTACAGAAACATGCACTGATCAATCAGGCACAATACGACCAGGGACATTTATTAAGAACGTAAATACTGTCAATTTAGGTTTCGTGGCTTCTTTTAAAGAGACATCATGTCCCTCACGCGCCGACTAAACATCAAAACTGTGCAGGCATGATGCAATTTCCGACAAGCCATTACAATAGGGCATTAATCACACTGAAGGGATGTTTTTCGTTTTATCTGTAGCTCAAAGAACGATCCGTTAATCATTGTGCTGAAACCGTGGAGGCACAAGGGACTCAAAAAACCATAAAGAGACGGATTTGATGTTTTCATGGACATGTTGAGTTTTACGAGTCTCAGATGCATTTGTCTTCTTACAGCGACGTTTTCATCTAGACACACCCTGTGTAAACACGTCTCGTTCAGCACGGCCCTTCGGTTGAGAGAAAACAGGAAGAAATGAAGAAATAAAATCCAGCTCCGACTCGAATCAGAACGTATTGACCTCAAAACTCTTTCCTCAGGCAATTAGAGCTTCTCCATTGATGTTTTTAAAAAATATATATTTTTAAGCCCATCAAACATTCATAAAAAGCAATAGAGGTGGGTGAAAAAAATCTTCAATTAGCCACAAAAACTACATTACAAATAAACATTGTTTACTCTATTATTATTATTATTATTATTATTATTAAAATGGTATTTATTTTATTAAGAAAATACATCCTTCTATAAAATATAGACCATAATATGTTAAATGAGGATAGTCAGCATGATATGACTTTGATTTGATTCGTCAGACTATGATTTTCACCCTGTATATTTTGTTAGCAAATGGTGTAGATCTTACTGTGAAGTGTGAACAATTCATTCATGCTTTTTTGTTTGTTTCTTTCTTTTTAAATGTACATTGTGATGTTTAATCAGATTCGCACAGCTCGAGTTTCCAGTGAAAACAATAGATCTTCGGTGACATTATGCCGGACTTCTCCAATCATTTTGTTCCGGTTAAACCCTACCCCGCCACAATTGTACAGAATGCAGTCTGGTCACGTGTTTTTGATTTGTGATTGAAGAGGGCAAATTTCATAACATTTTGGACCCTTGTAATGTTTACACCTGTATTTAGCACTGTCACATTTCAAACGGATGAAAGTTAAGTGTAATTTTTATTAATTTCACCCTGTAGTCTTATCGTTTAACTCATCTTTGATCACCAAAATGACGTTTTTTCCTTAAAAAAAGGCCTTTCAGGCTTTAAAATAGCTTGAATGTAACTCTACACCCTTGCCTCATTTAGTATACGTGGTTCTATGAATATGCAAATGAGCCCCGCCTCCACTCACTCACACCAGCTCAGAGATCCACTCGTTGACGATCACACGTTGATCTGATTGGTTACAAGGTAGTTTGCGACGTCAGAAACACCAGCGATTTCAAACCCGCGGTTTTTGAGACTGTATTTGGTTCACTGCAGTTTTAATAGACAACATAAACGACATTAAAAGCCTGATTTTCACCACAGGGGGACTTTAACATATATTTAACTTAAATAAATAACGGACATATTCATAACGGACACATTCATTTTTGCGGTGGTATATATCACGTGTAGTAAAATCCCCCAGTATTTGCATTGACAGCCCTACACAAAATGGCGAAAGTGAATTTTGAGTATTTGAGAGGAAAGGCGTGTCACTCGGGAGGTATCGCATTGTTCTGCTGTGAATATCGGAGGTCTCTCTGTCCGTTATCGCAGTGGAGCAGCTGTTACGGTTCTGAATCAGCACATGCCTGAGCGCTGATGTAATGGCCCAACTGTAAACAGCCGTCTATGTGTGTGTGTATTGACTCTGGGTCATGGCCAGGCCACACACACAGCTCCGTCTGGCTCGGGAATGCCCCCCTTCTTTTTTTTTTTGCCCAGTGTTTTTTCCCACAGTTGAATGAAGTGAGCGGAAGGGAGTTCTGGGTGATGTTTGTATACATGAGTGAATTGGGGGCAGGGCAACCTTAGTTGCCACACTTTCGAAATTCTCTCCAGTTTTCCTTTTCTGAAGTGTATTTGCTGAGGGAAGTCAAGTATCCACTTACAGAAAAGATGCTGTAATTCATTTTCTTTTGGCTTGATACCTACAGTGTTATTGGTATATTGCTGCAAATAAGGGATGGTTCAGACCTGTATGATTTTTTTGGAGCACAAAAGGAGATTTTTATTTGTTGTTGTGACATTTAGTTGCGAATTCTGCAGTTGAAATTGACTAGCACATGCCCTATCCCAAACGGCACCCTAAACACTTGTGGTCTTCCTACGAGTCCGCAGTTGAGTTTCATGATGTAATGAGTCTGCTGCGAATCTCACACCATTAAGCACCTGCATAATGAATCTCTTATTTACATCGTTTTTACGGTTAGTTGGTTATAACGAAGTGATTCGTAAGTGTGGAGAGCTCACTCTGATCAAACTGTGATTCTGACTCCCTAAAACGTGTCTGCGATAGGCTAGAGTGCTCAATGCTGCAAAAGCACGTGTAAATAGAAACCTTTGACGCTCTTCACAGATCTCTCACACAAATACGCATGGAAGCGTTTGAATCAGCGGGTTGACCCGATAGTGTGAAGATTCGATTTGAAAGTATTACAATATAATTTAAAAAAAAAAGTGTAATTACTTAGTTATTTTTTGCAATCGAGTGACATTATAATAAAAATTATGAATATATATGGATGTGTGGAAATATAGGCCTACATTACTGATTTGCAATCGAGTGACATTATAACTAATATGAATATATATGGATGTGTGAAAATATACATTACCGATTTAGTTTTAATAAAATTTATACTTTTATTTGGCAAGTATGCATAGAATTGATCAAAAGTGACACTTTACATTTTTAATACATTTTTTCAAAGAAACCTGAAAATAGTTTTTGCACGGTTTCCACAATATGTTTATAATATACACTATACTTTGATAATGATGATTCTTAAACACCAAATCAGCAATTAGAATTTCTAATGGATCATGTGAGTTATTACTTATTTACTTATTTTAACTTTTACTGTATTTTTGTTTTAATGAATCCAGCCTTGGTGAGCATAAAGGCCATTTCACACCGCACAGACAAACGGCAACAAATACCAACAAACAAGTTGGCCGTTGGATTTAGGACTTTGTAAAAATAAGCGTCATGTTCAAAGTGCCCCGACAGACACCGCCAAACACTGATTGAACATGTTCAGTCGAGTGAAAACAAACCCCCACCAACACCAACTGACGCCGACAGGGTAACACACCGATCTGACAAACCCCAACAAACGTGTCTGTGCGAGGTGAATTGGCCTTAAGAGGCTTTATTCAAAACCCCCACAGATTAGAATAATTATTTAACAATTAAAACATAATACAAATGTAAATATGATTCTAAATGTATAAAGATTGTGTCAGGAAGCGAGTTTCGATATCTTTCCTGCAGTTCGGTACAATCCCGTCTCGGAGAACTATTATCCAGTTCTTTTATCTGGACATTCAGCCAAACATAAATAGGCCAGCAAATAGTTAAATGTATTTGTTTGATCCCCATATGCAGATTGCATAATTTATGGTTGATAATCAGTGTGCACGGTCTGCTTTTTAGCCGTCAGACATGCCTCAGCATTTCTGCATGAACAGCCATTCTGCTCGCGTGAATCCGAGTCTGTGGATGAAGCACAATTATGGGATGGCGTCATCATCACGCTGTCTTCCATGTGAATAAAGGCCTGTTGGTGTATAGAACCACAACACAGACTCTCTGGGCTGTCTGAGCCCTTCAGTGGCTGCATGTTTCTTCTTTATTTTTACATCAGTCTTCCCCTCTTTCTCAGTTTCTGTGTTTTTCTCCATAGGACACTCTGCAGGAGGGATATGGCAACAGGGTCCAGTCTGGGAAACCAAACCACGATGACATGGGCCTTACACAGCAGGACCGCCCGTCCAGCCTGCCGGTGAGACATTACAGTCCAAAATTATTCTGAGATTTTAGAGAGCGTCTGCCCTAGGTGTTGGATAATGCCTTCCTTTTCTAGAAATGCTGTTATGAGTTCCCTATATAGATGATGCTCAAGTGAATATAGGAGTTTAAGAGATTTCCCAGCGCTCTGGTTGTTCCACTCTCAATTGGAAACACTTTTCCAGAAGCCTATCTTGCTGTTTCTCTTGCACTGTTTCACCCAAATGATCTGCACTTATTCTCAACTGGTGGGTCTTGGCCAAAAATGGGTGGGATGCTAAATGCAAATGATATAATGAAACTTACCATATACAAAATAACTAAGCTTATCATATTTTAAAAGGGGAGAGAAAACGCTTTCAATACCTTTTGTTGTTGATGGCCGCATCTGCAACCAAATTCATTGGATTAAAAATAGGCATTACCAGATATTTGACATTATTTTGTAAAAACCCATTACCTCCTATTAAAGAAATGGTTCACCCAAAAAGAAAGTTAATTATTCACCCTCATGGCATTCTAAACCTGAATGACTTTCTTTTTTCTTTGGAACATTAAATAAAGAGCTGTTAAAGTCATCATGAAATCAAAATTGACACTATTTACTTTGTTAGCGCACATTACTAAGTCAAGTCACCTTTATTTATAGAGCGCTTTTTACAATACAGATTGTTTCAAATCAGCTTTACAGTGATAACAGGAAAATAATCCAACTATAAAATAGTGCGAGAATAGTGTCATAGTCCAGCTTAAGTAAGTTCAGTGATGGTTAATTGTTGTAAAAAAGTTATTTATTTAGTTAATTTATCTATATAGCCGCTCTGGAGAAAACAGTGATGTCATCGTCCAGCTCAGTTCAGTTCTCATATATTGGTGTCAATGCAGGCAGATCAATAATATTGTTGAATATGAAATGTCTCCAACTAAGCAAGCCAAAAGCCAAAGGCGACTAATCTTGTGGTGAACAATTAATCCGCAAGTTAATACACAGAAAAAAAAAGTTTGTTGTGGTATAATCTTTAATCAAAATCAGAAAATTAGCTTCCACTCTGGAATGACGTTCCTTCTCTAATGACGTCAATTTGGCGACTTGGTTTGAATATCCTTAACCGCTTCCCTCCATCAGTCAGTCTGCAACATAGACTGTAAAAAAAGATGGACGACGCCCCTTCGCTCTCTTCCATCGGTGTAAAGTGAAGCCGCCAAAGTCCTAATATGGCGATAACATCTTGTCCAGATTTGGGACCTGCTTCCACGCAGTAGTGAACAGAAGTGGAGCCGGGATATCCAGTTCCCGCCCTCACTCCCACAGAAACGGTTTACTGTGAGAAATAAACAGTTATGGGCATGTAGAAACTAAAGTTGAAGCTCCAATCTCCTCCCCAAAAAAGTCCATCGGTGCCTCAGTGACTACTTCGTTTAGAGAAGCTGTCAATCACAGCTGTCAATCATGATGTCACATTCCCGTTTTTATAGCTTCAAATAACGAACTAAGATCAAACTTATTTAAAAAAAAACACTTAAACTTAAATCAGCGTGATCAAAACGACCTAAAATGACAGAAAACATCTTTGGAAAAAATGTAATTGAGGTGCAATTCGCCTTTGGCTAAGCCACACCCTAGAATGTAGATTGACCAATCACAGCGCAGCCAAGAACGAGCTCCCACAGAGGTCCGACACTTTTTCACAGCGCTCCATTGACTTTAACACAGGCGCCTCATATTTTTGGTCTCGGCGGGCTATTACCGTCGTAGTTTTATCAAAATATGGTTAAACGTTGTGCCTGGGGCATTTGTAACACAGATACATGTTTCCCAGAGGTTGGAGGGGGGTGTGCGTTTATTCCCTTCCCAAAACCGAAGTCAAATCCTGACAAGTGTCGTCTAGCACACGCTGCTAATAAATACAACGTTACACTCGCGTAGTCCGTTTGCTTTGTAATAACGATTATGGAAGTGAATAGAGACCAACCCAGCTTTGCATGAACAGTGTTGCTCCTTGATATTGTTAGTCCCAGCCTCCGTCTCCATTAGTAGGATATGCGGTGGTTCATTTTTTGACTGTGACCGGTATGCTTTTGCCTCTATTTGGATGCCTTGTTGTTCCTTGCGTTTCACCTGTATGTCGTGAATATAGCCTTCGAACGTATATTGCAGCCCCTTTTGCCTACTTCTATCGGACACTTTATTTGCTGCTTTATAAAAGTTTGATAAAATTTCAGCAGGAAGATCTGTCACAGCATAAGCCATGTTGATTCCAGAAGCCCAGATGAAGTTTGTTTGTCGGACGTAGCAACAGTAACTAAGGGGGGCGGGGCTTAGCCAAAGGCGAATTTGATTGTTTCGTTTCCATCGCGTCCATTAGACTTCATGGGGAGGCGGGGTTTGTGACATGTACTGGGACCAGCCACCGAGGGGGCGATCGAGACGGTTTGGCTTCACTTTCAGCACTTGTGCGGCACGCTTGGTCTGCTACGACTCGAGCGAGGGATGGAGAGGAGGTGCGCTAAAATAAAACGCTGCCCTCTATTTAATATTCCGTTACAATTATACGGCACAGCACTGAAGTAAAGTCAGTTGCAACTTCCGGTTCACAGGGACTTTAATGTTCACGTTGCTCTTCTCCATACAGTTTAGGTTACAAAATACGTGGGAACCAGTGGAATGATATGGACCTTCACTCGCCAAGAAGGAAACATTTGCTTTTTTGCTCCATGGAAGAGTGAGGTCATATGGGTTTGGAGGAACAGGAGGGTGACTAATTTCATTTTGGTAAACTCTCCCTTAAAGTTGCGATATTGTCCCTCCCTGAGTGATCCGTGAAGATATCCACAAGGCTCTAATGATTTATGAGGAACTCCAAATAGCAAAAAGAATTCCAGTTACCATCCATTTCCTAAAAATAGTCATCCAGCCCTGCCGCCCTCATAAAAAGCTCTTAGTGTTTCTAGAAGACGCTGTATGGGTATTTAAACGAGTGGAGCTGCAGTCTCTGGTGCTGTCATGATAGGTTTCCCGCAGGGGTTTGATGACTGAGGTAATGTTGTTTAAAAGCCCCAGGCGGCTGCTGGTTTCATGCCGGCAGACCTATTTTTAGATGTGTCTGACACAATGGCCCAGTGAACTCCCAGCCAAGGACAAAGAGAATTAAAGCTGCAAGCAGCATTTTAGCGGTGTTCAAGCAGTTAAGGCCTTTCAGGCCGTTAGGCACAAAAGCATGAAAAGACATTGTTTTATGTAGCAATCATGATTTACCATGATATACTACATTTCAGTGTGATTTTTCATGATTTACCATGTTCCAGTATGATTTACCATGAATGTAACATGATTTTCCATAGTTTACCTTGATATACCATGTTATATGATTGATGATTTACCATGATATAGCACATTCTAGAATAATTTACCAGGATTCTAGCATGATTTACCTTTTTTACTATGATTTACCATGTTTCTGGCGTTATTTACCATGATTTACCACGTTGATAGCAAAAAAAGATTAAAAATGTCTAATGCTGCTGCTCCATCTAGTGGACAACAGTGCTATTACAGCCTACTTATACAATAGGCCATGTTTTTCATTTCATTTAATCTACACACGCTCATTCTGTTGTAGATAGAGACATTTGAAACTTCAGGAGCCAATGTGACTCAATTGTCACTTCAATAGACGATTTTTGACTAAATGTTATTGTAAATGTTAAAATAGTGAATTTATAAAGTCTAAATATTAATTATAGTTGAGTAGTGTGACAAAATGACTTTTTTAAAACAGCAGGGGGCAGTAAAATACCACTTATTGGCTATTAGCCTTTTTCAAGCTGTTATAGCTGTTCTTGACCTTTTTTTAAGAAGCTATGAGCATTTATTGAAAAGATATTGGCTTTCGGTCAAGGCTACATATTGAAGTGATCCTATTATAGTCATCCAAATGAAGAAGTTATACATTTTCCTATAATTATTGTTCTAGAGAGTACAGAGCAATAGATGAATTTTGACAAAATGTGATTGTAAATGTTAAAATAATGATTTAATAAAGTCTAAATATCAATTATATATAAAAATATTAGAGAGTAGTATGATGAAATGACAGCAGGGGGCAGTAAAATACCACTTATTGGCTGTTATAGCCATCCAAGCTGTTATAGCTGTTATAGGCATCCAATTTACACTCTATTATAGCCATCCAAATTAAGTAATTACACCTTTTCTGATAATTATTGATCTAGAGAGTCCAGATAATTGTACTGCACTGGTTTTAAACATTAAGATTTGAAAATTATACGATCATAGATGGAAAAGACCATTTACAGCCAATACAGGCAATTTACCATAGGAAATGTATGGTTTTAAAGCTTTTCAACAGTTATAGCGCCACCTATTGTCCGATCTCCATGAAACTTCGCATGCTTCTTCACCATGGTATGGCACATATGCTCATCAACTTTTGTGAAGT
Source organism: Rhinichthys osculus (assembly GCA_029959095.1). NCBI lineage: Eukaryota > Metazoa > Chordata > Actinopteri > Cypriniformes > Leuciscidae > Rhinichthys > Rhinichthys osculus. The sequence continues at coordinate 32,853,663 of JARWKJ010000012.1, read as the reverse complement.
TCTGAGTTTTTATTTATGATTTATAGGCTTTTGAGTGTGTTTTGACACACCCCTTTTATAAATGACCCTGTTATAGCGAAGCAAAGGGCAAAGTTCAACTTTTTTTCGATAATTATTGATCTAGAGGGTCCATAGAATTGTCCTAGACTGGTCTGGTTCCGATCGGGCGAAAAACCAGGGACTAGTTTGCAAAAGTAGGTTTTTAACATATTCGTGAATATTTAATGAACGGTTTGATTGACAGTAATGGTTCTAGAGGCAAAGTTGCTCAACATGAGGAGATCTATCAAATGATATGCATATTGTGGGGATGTGTGCAACACCACGTGATTACAAATCCGTAAAACTCGTTAGCGCCAACTAGTGGCCGATTTCTTTCAAAACTCTTACAGACCTCTTGGGCCATGAGTCGAACATGCCCATAGAGTTTCGTTCCGATCGGCCTCCGTTAACCTCGTCTCACAGGTGCTCAAACTTCATTGGCCGATGGCGGCCATGTTTTTTGAGATACGCCAATATCCTTTTACACATACATGGTACCTTGGACCAAGACACTGCATACCAATTTTCAAGTCAATCGGACTAACGGTCAGGTGGCCACACCCCCTTTTATGTTTTTTTAATGCTATAGCGCCACCATGAGGCCAATCACCGCGGTTTTTTTACTGTGACCTCGAATTGAGCTCATACACATGTGTACCAAGTTTGGTGAAAATATTTCATTTCGTTCACGAGTTATACCCATTTTAGTAAAATTAGCTCCACCTCCTTCGAACGTTTGGGCACTCCCTAGCGACCGTGAATCGAAATTTCAACTTTTTTTCGATAATTATTGATACTCAGTGTCCAGAGAATCTTTCTGCACTGGTTTGGTTCCAATCGGGCAAAAAACCAGGGACTAGTTCGCAAAAGTAGGTTTTAGACAAAACCGGAAATAGCGGAAAAATTTGCATACCGGAAATGAAATCCTTGAGGCCTTTTTTGTTCTGCTTGAGCCAAGGATTCCAATGATATAAGACACTTGATGCTGGGACACAGGGTTATTGAGATTTAAGGAAAATAGTGCCATTTTTTTGTTTTTTTGCGCTATAGCGCCACCTATGGGCCAAACGGGCTCATATTTTGATAACCTCTCCTCGATTTCTGTGCTACCTTAATCCCAAATATCAAGTCTCTAGCTCTTACGGTTTGGTCTGCACGATGCGTTTTAGGGCGGAATAATAATAATAATAATTATTAAAATTAATATACAATTTATACAAAACGAAATTTTCAAGCAAAAATAATATTCGAAGATCGCTGGGTTGATTATTATTCGAAAATCGCATCCCTCCACCACATGCACACACATATGCATTAGACTACACACCAGAGCATGTGAGCAAAGCAGAGCGGTGTGACGCTTATTATAAGTAAAAAAAATTAAATATAAGTTTCATATTTATAAAAAATATAATGTTATTATTTTTTGTATTTCATCTATGTTGATTAGGCTATATGAAAAGGGAACCGCATGAGATGAGTAAGGATCATACGATGACCAATAGGCCTATCGGAAAACATTTGGAATTGGTCAGACATGATTTTGACCAGTTATTTAGTTTCGTTTTGTAGAAAGCCTTTCTTTAAAGTTTATTTTGTTTTGTATAAATTGTATCTTCATTTTAATCAATGTTTCATCAACAAATTTGCCTGGATTAATAAATAAGAATTTATTCATATGAAGTGTGCATTTCTCTCTCTAGGCGCGTTCACTACTGCGAAGATGGCGAGTCTGCATCGTCAACTTTATCAATTTATCAGCAATTTAAATGTTTCATGCATAATCATTACTTTCGCCGGTTCTTTGTGGCAAGCTTTATTTCAGGTGTTGCGTGATATCTCTGCGCCCAAGTAGCAGTGCTTCGCCTGTGTAGAGTCTCCGCAACGGCGATAGATTGAAACGCGCGTCTGAGTGAAGATTGCGCAATTCGCGCAGCGCGTCGTCCATGCAACTGATAGCAGCGGACACGAGCGCTCAGCTTGATTTAAAAAACAACTGATTTTAGCGCTAGATCTCTTATTTAATAGCGAACTAAATGAATGATCTACTAGTTAACTGGATATTTTTTATTTATTTGTGTTAGGTACATCCGTGCCTCAATGTTTCAAAGAGTGAATGTGTGTGAAACCATAGTAAAAAACAATTGGTGTTGATTGACGCCAATCGGACGTTCATGGTTTTTTCCGTCTATTTGAAAGTTAGGCTAATATAATAACATGTAGCTAGCATTCTATAAGGCCTGATTATGTCATTTTTTAAGTTATATAGCCTGCCTCCAGTTTTCCTCAACTTGACTAATTAAGAGGCGATATTTGACCGGCATATCATCAAAATGTCCGTTTAACGAAACCTCTGCCGGTCACTTTGACCGGCACCATTTTTTTCTAGCGGAAACTCTGGCAGACACACATTAATACAAAATGGGAAAACTTTGTGAAATTTGTAACATTTACATCAAGGATCTAACTATAAAATGAAAATTTAGCGCTGAGGAAACCCATTTCACACATTAAACACCACATGCGAAATATCTAACAGAGCAAGCCATCTAAAACCACAGGTTGTGCCATGTGGATAGTGACATGTGTCACTGACATTAATGCAGAACATGTCACCGTTTGTTGTGACTCCAGTAGTGATTGACAAATGATTCGATTGATAATTGTGACAAAATCCTAAATAAATAGCCTAATTTTGTGATATTTTAAGTATCAATTAAACGCATTAAAGTCCAAACAAGTTACTTGTCACGTATTTGATTGGCACTGAATGTTTTGTAATACCAGTGCTACTCTGTTATTTATCTCACAAAGTTACAAACTGCCTATTCTCTAGGAAAGATACAAAATAAATCGATGATGGGTCACTACGAATAACACATTAAAGGTGACCTATGCAGGATTTTTACCTTAACCAAACAGCTTCGGAGTCATTAGAATGGTTATATTACCTTTTTTGGGTTGAATGGTGGTCGTTTCACACCCCTCATCACATATGACCAGAAAAAAACACACTTGCAAATTTGAGTTGGCGGGCCGCAGCATCAGGAAGTGTCACGTGATATCAAGTCTCGCAATGTAAAAAATTGCTTTACAGCAGAAAATATCTGCTAAAATGAGCATCAAACAGAAATAACCCGGCGCCGTATACATGTGGTGTTCGAGGCGCACATACAATACAGACTGCCGGCAGTTCAACAGGGTGCGCGCAGCTCTTAAAGGGACCACAACTTATTTCCACTCGTTACAGCTTTCATACCACTGAACAGGTGCCGGTATACAGGGGAGGGGATCAGGCCGTTAGTGTAATTTCAGCATTCGAATAGTATTGATTTTTTTAAATATTCAAATATCGGAATTCGTTACAACAGGCCTAGTCTTTATGTTGTGGCATCTCCAGTAGTGACACTTGCAGCAGTTTGCCTGAGTATAACATAGATTATGTAACATATGCATATAATTAATTTGTACAACAAAATTATTTTATTTATTGAAATAATTGAATAAATAATTTAAAACATTAAAGCTACTAAAGCTAATTTTTTTAAATGCACTCATCACTTTTTTGCACTTGTATAAATAAAGACTGCTAGCTCCGTATGTAATCCTTTTCAGATACATGGCCTAACAAATTATTTTTTTTACACTTTTTGAAAGGACTTGATATATTAAAGCCACAAACAAAAATCTTGCGCTATCCAGTGTTACAATCACTTATACTGACACCTACTGGTGTGTGTCTGTGCAGCATCATGCAAAAATAGGCTTACAGTTTACAGTAAACAAACGTGACTGTTAATTCATTATTAATAGACCCATGATATATTTTCTTAGAATGGGCAATGTATGACTTGAGATAAACAATATAAAGAAACACTAGTATTATTAAACATGCAGTGGCATGCCAATCAAATACAGACGTGACAAGTAACATGTTTGGAAAAAATATTACTGACATTAATGCGTTTAATTGATATTTAAAATATCACAAAATTGGACTATTTAGGATTATGACAATTATGTCAGTATAGCTGTTCAGTTAATATGTCAATCACTACTGGAGGTATACATGTTTAGCGATAATGTCAGTGACCTAGTACTATCCACTGGCACATGCCAATGAAGACTGGATGTGCCAATAAGCATAGTGCCATGACATTGGCCTCTGTGCATCAGATGCCATGCCACTTAATGTTAATACCCCCTCTCACACTTTGCCAAATGTTTTCTCATACTGTACACCAAGGATATGCAACTTTGGTCCTGGAGGGCAACTGTCCTGCACAGTTTAGCTACAAGCCTAATTAAACACACCTGAACAAGGAAATCACTGTTTTCAGGATTACTAGATAGACACAGGCAGATGTGTTTTTATCAGGGCTGAAGTTAAACTCTGCAGGATAGAGTTGTGACGTTCGCAAACGAACCGATTCTTTTGAACGGCTCATAAACATGAACGATGGGAGCCGAGTCGCGGCTGGAGGGGAGCCGTTCTTTCTGTCGTTCTTTTTTCATGCGTGTTTCACACAGATGCACACAAATTAGCTCCTCAGTTATAGGGGAAGGGGCGCACCCAGCGCAGGGGTGCTACTGCCTAACAGCATGATGATAGTTGTGCACGCGCGCGCATCCTTTACGTGAGTACTCCAGTGGGATAAAAAAACCCTACGTGCTGTCATTGGGTAGGAGCAGAGCCAATGACTTATGCCGTCACATGGTTACTCCAGTTAAAAAACAAACAAACAAAAAAACACTAAAGTAAAACTAAGTTCCTTTGTAAATAAATACAAAGGAACTGCTTTGTATTTATTTACATTGCATTTTGTGTTCATGTTATTGTATCTACAGTATATATTTACAACTTTAAATAGTTTTTGTTTTTTATCAAAATGTTCTTGTGGTATTGTATGAATAACATAAGTCAACATAGCTTTACACATACACATACTTTGTACTAAAGGTAAATCCAAAATAGTGATATCACTTTCTAAGCAGAGGGATGTTGTGCAACCCTATGGAATATAGTCCACACATGACAAATGAGGTAATAATCAATATTTCAGAATAATTCAAACTCAGATATTGGTGTGTGATATCTGAGTTTTAATTAATTGACTACAAATCTCACCTCATCATTCCTCCCAGTGATTGTTTCCAGGATAAACTGAGATGCCCCCAAGCTGGCTTCTTAAAACTGACTAAATATTTAAAAAGAGCCAAAAGAGCCGTTCTTTTGAACGGCTCTTTGAAAGGAACGGATCGCAAAGATCCGGATCTCCTCAAAGAGCCATAAATCCCATCTCTACTGCAGGACAGTGGCCCTCCAGGACCAAAGTTGCATATCCCTGCTGTACACTATTGCCTATATTATCACTATATATTAAGAAAAAAGTAACATCTTACCTCAAATCAGGTTACACCGTCTTCTACAACATAAGAGTAAAAAAACGTGTTTATAAAACAAAAGCAATTACATTTAGTAAATATGTAGATTTCACACTCATGCAGGCAGCGTGTAAAAAAAAAATAAACTTAGTGCACATCGTTTTATTTCATGCAAAATAATAAATTCCTCGATTTTAAACTATAAATGTGCATCTTCATTCAGTGCACACCCAAACAAAACGCACAGTGTACTATTACATATATATATATATATATATATATATATATATATATATATATATATATATATCTTCATTTGTATCCTGAATAACACTGGTCAATATGGCCAAAATAAATCTTTCACAATACGAGAGATTTTATTTTACACTAATAATATAAATATATATTTTATTTGTGTATGTATGTATATATATATATATATATATATATACACACACACACTAAAGTCAATTTTATACAACAAAAAAGACCCTACTTTCAGTTTAAGTTAATTTAACAAAGCAATAATAATAACAATAAAACTGGAAATATGATTTAAACACGTTTTTTATTTCAACTTTGTTTCATTCTTTTAATTAACGTCACTTAAGACCTCGTGCACGGATTTAATGATGCACGTGTTCACTTCACAAACATGAGCGACCGCATTTAAAAGAATACTAGCAACACATTTTTGTCACCAACAATGATTCAACTTCGATAGGTTGCAAAATACAACTGAATCAGAACCACATTATAATCATAACGAGCACATATGACTTCTTTTCCACAGGTTAATAACTCACTTTAACACCAAGCACATCCCGCATCATTAATGCATTTTTCATCACTCCTATTAAAAACGTTAGCAGCCATGCGCTATACAGACACATTAACCTCGAAATCTATAGAATTTACATTATCATAATAAAAAAAGAGTAAATAAATGGCAGAAATGTTATTCTGCATAGTTTTGTGAACTGTAGTTTAAAATGTAAAGGTTAAGATATTTACAAATTAAGGAAAAATATGTGTATCAATAAACCATTCAATACTATAGTATGCATTTACTATTAAGCTAATGAGAACAATCATAACATCAAAAATGTTTTAAATAACTTATTTGGTCTTCTAAATGAAACGCTGGTCAGATGAATTACATGAATTGAATACTGTAACAAAACGGTGTCTTCATACAATTATTCACAAAATACAACCACAAAACATTCAAACAGATAAAACCCAATTTAAACAAGGCTAAAAATGGTAAAGATGATAAAGATTAATACACAGATGATTAAGATTACACAAAGAGAATCACTACCGCATGTCTTACCTTTGCCGAAAGTAGACAAAATGGCTTCACTTCCTGTCAAAACGGAAAGACAACACAGCACGCAGTCATTTGATTCCAAACAAGGAGTTACAAGTGAATCAGTTTCAAATGACTCAATTTAAGAGTCTTTTTTTTTCTCGAACGACTGAATTTAAGAGTAATTTGAATCCATACAAGAACATTTGAGTCTTTTGGATACAACGAGTCACTTTCGAGCCATTTTAACAATTATTTTGTTTCGAACGAGTCAATTTAAGAGTCATTTGATTACATACAAGGATATTTCAGTCTTTTGGTTACAAACAAGTCTTTGTATAAGTTATTTTGTTTTAAATGAGTCAGTTTAAGGGTTATTTTGTTTCGAACAAGTGAATTTCAGAGTCATCTGATTACGAGTCAATTTAAGAGTCATTTACATTTAATCATTTAGCAGACACTTTTTAATCCAAAACGACTTACAAATTAAAAGAGCAATAGAAGTAGTTAAACTAACAATAGGACCAATTGTATATATTTTTTATAAATAGATACCAAATAAAAGAGAAGAGCATTAGAATTAATGAATCCAAAGGAGTCATATGTTAAAAAAAAAGTATTTATTGATTTTAATGAGTAATTCACTTGCAATTGAGGTAACTGAAATTCTCTTTTGGGTCTGACTATTTTTAATAACTGTTTTTTTAGGTTTTGGGTCACTTAAAGTGTTGCACTATTTGCACTATCACACTATATTGTATTATATTGTATTGTGAGTTTTGATTTATTAAATAAACCTCAGGGTATATCACAACCTCTTTTGGTCACCTTTTTTTTGTATTCTAAAACATGGTTATTAATTGGAGGCACCTCGCTATAGAACAAAATATTCTTGTTACTATCATCTTCAAGGGAAGGAACAGACATTACCCTTTACTTATGGAATATCACGTCTCCTTTTTACCAGCATTATACAAGAGTACCCGGCTGGGGAAGGTTACATCTCTCTATCATTTATATCAATTATTATATTTATATCTACAAAAAAAGTGTCTACAGGATATCTACTGGTTTGATTTACATTACTAAGAAAACTTTATTGCCACGTTTATGACTCTTAAATGTCATAAATAAAAAAATGTTTTTGTAAACCAAAATGCTATACCTGCTAAAGCAAACCATTTTTTTCATGTTAACTCCATAATGCATGCTTACACGCACGCACGCGCGCACACACACACACACACATACACACACACACACACACACACACACACACACACACACACACACACACACACACTTTTGGGATATGTTATTGTGAAAATGTGTTTGAATGGTATATGAGCATTTCACATATTTCTTTGCAATGTAATAATATAAAAGTAATTAAAGAAAATGCTTTAAGCATTTGTTTGTTAGCCAATGCTGAAAGCTTTAAAAAAAAAAAATTAAAATGTCTAATGCTGCTGCTCCATGTAGTGGACAACAGTGCTATTACAGCCTACTTATACAATATGCCAAGTTTTTCATATCATTTAATCTACACACTCTCATTCTGTTGTAGACAGAGACATTTGGAACCTCAGGAGGCAATGTGACTCAATTGTCACTTCAATAGATGATTGTTGACTAAATGTTTTTGTAAATGTTAAAATAGTGAATTTATAAAGTCTAAATATTAATTATAGTTGAGTAGTGTGACAAAATTACTTTTTTTAAACAGCAAGAAGCAGTAAAATACCACTTATTGGCTTAATAGGCCATTATGTGCACATAATTTTCACCTTTTTAACTGTTATACAGGCATATTTTGTCCAATCTGTCCGAAAATTTTCATGATTATTTAGAGTCACGGCCCACGTGTTCAGACTTGTTTTTAACAAGATCTGAGCATTCATTGAAGAGATATAGGCTTTCGGGCAATGCTACACATTGAAGTGACCCTATTATAGCCATCAAAATGCAGAAGTTCAACCTTTTCTGATAATAATTGATCTAGAGAGTCCACAGAATTTTACTGCACTGGTTTTAAACATTATGATATGAAAATTATACGATCATAGATGGAAAAGACCATTTACAGCCAATACAGGCAATTTACCATAGGAAATGTATGGTTTTAAAGCTTTTTAACAGTTATAGCGCCACCTATGGTCCGATCTCCATGAAACTTCGCATGCTTCTTCACCATGGTATGACACATATGCTCACCAATTTTTGTGAAGTTCTGAGTTTTTATTTATGATTTATAGGCTTTTGAGTGTGTTTTGACACGCCCCTTTTTATAAATGATCCTGTTATAATAAACCAAATGGCAAATTTCGACTTTTTTTCAATAATTATTGATCTAGAGAGTCCAGAGAATTGTCCTAGACTGGTCTGGTTCCGATCGGGTGAAAAACCAGGGACTAGTTTGCAAAAGTAGGTTTTTAACATATTCGTGAATATTTAATGAACGATTTGATTGACAGCAATGGTTCTAGAGGCAAAGTTGTTCACCATGAGGAGATCTATCAAATGATATGCATTTTGGGGGAATGTGTGCAACACCACGTGATTACAGAGCCGTAAAACTCGTTAGCGCCAACTAGTGGCCGATTTCTTTCAAAACTCTTAAAGACCTCTTGGGCCATGAGATGAACATGCCCATCGAGTTTCGTTCCGATCGGCCTCCGTTAACCTCGTCTCATAGGTGCTCAAAGTTCATTGGCCAATGGCGGCCATGTTTTTTGAGATACGCCAGTATCCTTTTACACATACATGGGGCCTAGGTCCAAGACACTGCATACCAAATTTCAAGTCAATCGGACTCACGGTCAGGTGGCCACACCCCCTTTTATGTTTTTTTAATGTTATAGCGCCACCTAGTGTTAGATCGACGCGGTTTTTTTACTGTGACCTCAGATTGAACTCATAAATATGTGTACCAAGTTTGGTGAAAATATTTCATTTCGTTCACGAGTTATACCCATTTTAGTAAAATTAGCTCCGCCTCCTTCGAACGTTTGGGCACTCCCTAGCGACCGTGAATCGAAATTTCTACTTTTTTTCGATAATTATTGATATTCAGTGTCCAGAGAATCTTTCTGCACTGGTTTGGTTCCGATCGGGCAAAAAACCAGGGACTAGTTCGCAAAAGTAGGTTTTAGACAAAACCGGAAATAGCGGAAAAATTTGCATACCGGAAATGAAATCCTTGAGGCCATTTTTGTTCTGCTTGAGCCAAGGATTCCAATGATATAAGACACTTGATGTTGGGACACAGGGTTATTGAGATTTAAGGAAAATAGTGCCATTTTTTTGTTTTTTGCGCTATAGCGCCACCTATGGGCCAATCGGGCTCATATTTTGATAACCTCTCCTCGATTTCTGTGCTACCTTAATCCCAAATATCAAGTCTCTAGCTCTTACGGTTTGGTCTGCACGATGCGTTTTAGGGCGGAATAATAATAATAATAATAAAAATCAGCACAATTACAATAGGTTTTCAGCACTTCGTGCTTGAACACCTAATAACAGCACAATGAACGGCCAGTCTGCACTGTGTGTGCGTTTGAATAATTATCTCAAAGTGTCTCTCGCACAGTAAAGGTCTACATCAGATCAGTGCAAGAAAAGTACAAAGGAGCACAGATCATGTAGCCTGAACTACACAGGAAAATGTCAGAAAACATGGGTTGAAAATTAGATCCCAAGACTGGAGGAGAACCTATGGATCAGGCTGTGCTCGTATTCTTCACAACCTCGGTTAAAAAGAAAAAAAAGAAGTCCACTTCTGCCTTACAATGGTGCAAGTTTGGACTGGAACTAACTCTTTGGTTAACAATTGGAAGACGGTGAACTGCTAAACTCGACATATCGACTTACAGCCCATTACATACGAACTGATGTTTCACAGAATTGTTCCTATGATGAAATTTCTGTAAAATAGAAAAATCAATGAAGAATGTTTTGGATCTCCACGTATCAAACGGTTGAGGAAACTTGGCCTTTGGTCTTCTCCACCGGGTCGTGATCCTAATTGCAGAATCCCCATGAAAACCGGTGTGATTTTTAAACACGTTTTGCTCATTGTCTTTTTCTATGAAAGCATAGTGTAATCCACCTTGCTGGCATCAAAACGGCTTGAGCTTTGCACGGCGTTAATCCGCTGGCATGCTGAAAGTCCTTGAAAATTATTTGTGCAACATGTTTGAAGTAAGGTATGATGGTGTGAGCAGCTGACGTGGTTACATTTGCCCTTGGAGATCTGGAGCTCCTGACATCTCATATAAAGAACCCTCTGAAATGGGAAACAGCCTTGAAAATGTGTGTGTGCTACATGCATAACTCTAAATACATCTCACATGTCATTGTAGGTTGTTCAGTATGTATCTTAACTCTTTCCCCACCAGCGTTTTGTTTGTTTGTTTTTTCGCCAGCCATTTTTAATAATTTTCAAACAAAGTTTAATAGCCCCCATAATATTTTGTTGTTTGAATATCTGAGCATGCAGTATATTTAAACAAAGAACAAAAAAAAAAAAGTTTTATTCTAGCTTAGTTTCTTTCTTTTTCTTTTTTTTACACTAGAATGTGGGTAAATTTCATTAAAAAAATCAGCATTTTAAACAAAAAAACACATTTTTGTCAAAAACTACATCCAGATTGGATTCAGAACGATTACCAAAACACAGATTGAGTAGATCGAGTCCATCAACTCCCCCAAAGGTTGCCCAGTCCTATACTTCGTCCTGGGTCGACATTTCAATCAGTAACATTAGACAGTTTTGATTTATATGCTGTTTAATGCTGATGATCGCGTTATTTTACATATGCATCTGATAACATATTACATCACTTGTTTCTGCTTCTTCTTCGCCTGTGTTTGATCCGGAGATTCGGTACTCTTTCAGAAGATGTGTAATAGCGCCCCCTACCGTATTAACAGTGAAAACACGATTTCCGTCAATGGCGTTAAAGATCCTATAAAATCCAAGAGCATGATTGTGAGTTTGATATTGTTTTTACAATATCAGTAAACAGGAAGATAATACTAGCTAGGCGCATCATTGCCGGTTACTTTGTCTATTTTTTTCTTTGCCAATAAAAATGGTTCCAAACAGAATCAATGGCTGTTTTGTTTTTCGTAAATCGGTGTATTTGAACAAACTGGTTGAGTGAATGATTCAAATGACTCACTTAAGTAACACCGTTGACTGCACTAACCACTAACCCACAGGCGGTGAGCCTGTCTAGATTGGCGCAAACACAGACAAGTTGAGTGATACAAACAATGGGAAGACTGTTGTAATAAATCATCATTCTTGGAACTCCGGTTGACCAATCAAAGGCAAGGCTTTTCACACACTGTGTAATGTCACATGACTCCTGAGTGGCTGTGAGAGTCATCTCTTTGATAATATGCACAAACAAACATCATAATATTGGATCTTGTCATTAGACCTTGCAATGAAAATGCAGCAGTTGACTTCCTCTAGGAGAGATCATGCAGTTTGTCTTGCTGTTTGAATGTGTTTGTCCTTCTCAGTGTTAACTGCCCTTCAGTCTATCTCTCTCTGAGAGCTTTATGAAGACTCTGCTCAAGACCCTGGTGGCTTTGTTGATTTTTATAGAAACGCAGACCCCCGCTGATGAGTGACCTTGTTTGGGTGCTTCTCTGCTGGTAGAGGCTCTTGATGGTTCGACCTTTCAGATGTCTGTGAGCTCAGCTGTCATTTGTCTTCTCTGTGGGGTTTTGTGTCTGGCTTTCTAACTTCTCTCTTTGTCTTTTTCACTCTTTCAGTGTCTTTATAAGTTGACTTCGCATCCTGTGCTGTCAAATTGATTTGCCGTTTCTGATATTGGTTCTTTGAAAGGAGGTTGAGATATTTCATACATTGAAATCATGGCACAATTTTCTACTTCCAGAGAATTTATTAGATAGAGAGAGAGAGAGAGAGAGAGAGAGAGAGAGAGAGAGAGAGAGAGAGTGTGTACAAGAGCAAGAGAGAAAGACAGAGCTCCAATGTCAAATGAGTTTAATTAGAGAATAATGGTTTTGAATCATTGTCACCATTTCTCTTTTTTGTCTCCTATTCCTTGCTGTGCAATCTCTCTAAATCTATCTATCTATCTATCTATCTATCTATCTATCTATCTATCTATCTATCTATCTATCTATCTATCTATCTATCTATCTATCTATCTATCTATCTATCTATCACATTATAACAGCATTATTTTTCTGTAAAGCTGCTTTAAAACTGTCTTTTGTGAAAAGCGCTATCGAAATACATTTGAATAGACTTGACTGTTATTTAGGAGTAACAAATTATCTTTGATGTTCAGTGATGCTAAATAATAATAAAAAAAGAAAGAAAAGTATTTCTCCAAACAGTACATTAAATAAGTTACTTGTGAATACTGTTTATTGTAGCTATTTTTTATGAATACCAGTAAAACTAATCTGATTATCAGTCTGTCTTTAGTTTGAAGGAAATGCGTACCCTGTGAAGGAAATAAACCCTGTTTGTCCATTGACTTGTGAACGGATTGCCATCTACACACAACCCTTTCTGTTAGTATGATGAAGTGTGTCAGCCGCCAAGATGTGTCTATGAGAGAAGGATTTCACGTTTGTAAGAGCTCATCACAGCTGGCTTATCTTTCGTGTTGGAGAGAGAGGGAGGTTATAAGAACAACCTCAGTGCTGTTTATCTGTGTATCAAAGCTTCTGTCACCTGCAGTTTGCTCAACGCTCACCTCTGTGAAGGGTAAAACGCTGTTTCTTTGGCAGCCCTTGTGTAGCTGTAATCGTAAATGGCTTTGTCTCAGCAGCGGAGCTGCGTACACACACTCGCACACATTTTATTCATGTCTCCCCCTGTGTCATCTTTCTAGACAAATATTGCTTTGGTGTTCTGCTTTATTTTTTAAACCTCTTTTACGTGCCTAGGGTATTATGGGCTGGCGGGAATCTCTACAGTTTTACCTGACGATTTCAAAGTCTCTCTTTGCTTGCGTTCAGATCTTCAATGCATTGCAGTTGGGGAAAAAACATTAGGAGGTAAAGTGCGTATGAGTGAGAGCGAGATTGATGGCCTGGGTTTCTCTCGTGGTGGGTTTTGCGCGCTCTGCCTCGAGCCGTGGGCTTTTTCATCATCTTCCATTAAAGAGAATTTAAAATGCGCTTCCTGGCCTCTATTTATTTAATCAAGCACTTCCTTTAAAAGACGAATTAAATAAACATGTGCTGGACCTTGCCGACGTAATTAGACCCCTTTTGGTCTTTCCTAGTCAATTCTTCCTCCTTTTTGCCTTTTCTGTTAAGGATGCTCTTCTCTAGCTTGTAGAACCTGGGATCACAGGTTTGTTCCTCTATTTACCATGACAGTGAAGGTGACTGAGGACTTGTGTGGCTTTTGACTTTCGAATTGTACATTTATGAGATCGTTATTCACCCTGATGAAGTGACCAGGGGACTGAGGTTGACCTAGGTTTTGTATTTTAATATTTTATATTAATTTGTACTGATGCTTTGGGATGTCACGGTGAGGAAATTTTCACACCGATATATGAACTTGCAACATTCAATTCAATTCAAATTTATTTGTATAGCGCTTTTCACAATACATATTGTTTCAAAGCAGCTTTACAGAAAGTGCATTTCAGAAGTGTACATAGAAGAATATAGTTAGTTAATCATCATGTATTAGTTTAGGGCATAACATATCGCCGGCGTTGAGTCGTCTCTTCACAGGCGTCGAGTCGTCTCATCGCAGGTGTTGGGGCATCTGAAGTCTCCGTGAGAGGCTGGATACAAACTGGAGCTGACGAACGCTATTTACCTCGGGACTAGCGTCCCGAGATAACAGCAGAAAAGCAGATGGGAAATAATTAGCGTAGCTGCTGTTCATAATATTAATGCATTCGATCTGATTCAACAGTGGTATAAAAGGTAAGCATTATGTGAATGCTTGGCTGAAGAGATGCGTCTTTAATCTAGTTTTGAACTGGGAGAGCGAGTCTGAGCCACGAACAGTATCAGGAAGGCTATTCCAGAGTTTAGGAGCTAAATGTGAGAATGCCCTCCCTCCTTTAGTGGACTTAGATATCCTAGGAATGACCAGGAGCCTCGAATTTAGGGATCTTAAAGAACGCGATGGATTGTAGGGCGATAGAAGGTCCATTTAGGGCTTTATAGGTCAGTAGTAGTACTTTGTAATTGATACGGAACTTAATAGGTAACCAGTGCAGAGATGATAGAATCGGTGTTATATGATCAACATCGGTATTACAGATAACAGGGGGGATGCTTATGAATGGGCGCTCGCTTTTCACTTCCGCGTTTGATTTTGCAATGACGCGCACTCTGTTTATGGGCCTATAACTCTTAGACATCAGGGAGCCGCTATCTATATGTGGGGTATTGAAATCGCTTTTGAATTCGAGTTTGCAATCACAAGTGCTAGGCCTATGTGTATAGGGAGCAGTGGTACTGACTATATTTTACAAGATGACATATTTGTCAATGATGCTCAGGATCTGTTATGCACCAAATCCTCCACCAATATGCTTGTCAGTCATCTCATTTCTCCTATACTTGTCACTTAATAAGTGAAATCTCTGCTGCACTGTGCTGAGACTCTGCAGCTCGTGCTGTATGGAGCAGAGCAGATGCTTTCAGTTTTTAATTGTTGTGTCTGTTGTCCAACTGAACAAAATGGTTTTTATATCTCTAGGAAAAAGCAAAACAACAGTGCCGCGGTGGGCAAGTAATGTAATCGGTGTACGGCTGAACCTAATAAACCATAAAAAATCTAGTAAAACTACTAGTCTCGTCTTGTCGCACTCGGGTAGCAACAGGATGTTATGTGTGTGCCCTTTTGGAGTTGTTTCACCATGATAACATTAACAATCACTAACCATTTGGATTTGTAGTAAATACATTTTGCTTCCCCTGTGGTAGTCAGATTTATTCAAAATCTTAGCCTGCCTCATATCACAAGGAACAGTGGGTGGGTATTTTAATGATTGTGTTTCTTTTTGTTGTGGATTCAGTTGGTTTTTATCCTGTTGCCTTGCTGTTGAACTACATGACGAATACATTCCACTACCAGCCGTAGTGTCGTAAATGCCCAGGATTGTTAGAAAGAGTCTTTATTTAAGGATACTTGTTGGTGTCATAAAACATTTGAGGGCTTCCTGTTTATTTATATCTCATTCTCAAAGAATGGATCCAGTGGAGGGTTTGTATAGTAAACTCACCTGGTGCTCCTTATGGTCCTTTTTCTCACGGTACTAACATCTGTCTTGGGTGGTCCAATCACTTAATTGGTGTGCAGTTGTTGAAAATCAATCAACACCAAAGTGTCAAAATCACAGATTCTAGATAAGTCCCAAAAAGCAAAAGATTCCAGGATGAAATAAGATGGAAAGATCTGATTCAAGGACTCAGGCACTCGGTGTGTGTTCTCATCCTCGATGTGTGTCTTTTCCTTTTATTGACCTCTTCTGTGTCCTGAGCTTTTTTGAGACCAGAGATATGCCTCTGAATTGCACACAGTCTAGCCAACAAATGTTTATATAAGTGTCGGAGTGGAGAATTTGAAGCGGTTAATGAGAAAAGGCTGGGAAGACAGATGAGAGAAGCTGAATATTAAGAACCATAAATAAGAGGAAGGCAGAGCACGACTGAATCTGGGTTGGAAGAAAAAAAGGAAAAGGTTTGTTCCTTGTGATGGGGAAAAAAACCTAATGAGCTGCCTTCCATCCGAATTAAAATGTAACCTCATAAGTGACCATATTAATATGCTCTACATAGACAGCAATTTGTAAATTGTGCTTCACATGTCTGCCATCTTGAATAGATTTTTTTTTCACTGAGTTTGACGCAGTGCATTGTTTGATTGCCGTCTCCACAAAGGAGACATGCTGTCTTACAATTTGTCCAAAAGAAGGTATCTACTTTTTGGAAGAGCCTTTGTATTGGGGGCATGACTGATGCCTTAAAATTCTGCCTACGTAGGCAACTCACAAGGTTTTGGGGATTCACAAAGGCTTTTGCTGTATCACTTTGGTGCTTCACTGATCTCTGCTTGGTTTGATCATTTCCACATCTAAAGAGCAGCTCTCTTTCTATCCTCTCTTGCTTTACCCTCTCTCGTTTAAGTCCTGCTGTCTACCCTTCATTCGTTTTGCCTGTCCTCTTGTCACAGACCGGCTGGAAGGGGAGGATTGTGTCTTTCCCGCAATAACACAGCTGCAGTGAGACACACACGGCCGACTCACTCTCACCGCCATTCTGCAGCGCTCTAATTTACTGAGAGCTTGAAAGAATTGTTGTTTATCCCCGAGCCCTGCAGGCTGATCTGTATCCTGTCAATGCGGCCCCTCTCCCCCTCCATTCCGACGTTCCTCTCCTTCACTCCGTTCTCTCTTCCCGTGCTCCTTTGATTCCACTCCCTCTCTCCGTGCTCCACAACTTGTTCTCCATAATTAGAACGAGCACGTAGGGGATGGAAAATGAGGGAGGGGAGAGAGGCGCCAGGGCCGTGCTGATGAGGCAGACGAGAGAGCCGTCTGATTGGCTGAGCCGTTGGCAGGGGACGTAAGGGGGGGATGGGAATCTGCGCCGCGATTGGCTGAAGTTGCTCTTCGGGGAGGAAGTAAAGCATAGATTGAGGCCTAACTCAGCTGTGTGTGTGCGTCTCGCACTCATTTTCTCTCTGAAGCCTCTACAGGGATCCAGGCTGCTCTCATCAACAGCTCATCAAATCAAGCACAGCCTTGCCGTTGTCTACTGTGTCTCACTCGCTCTGCAGGCGCATACATTAGTCACTGCTTGCGTGAGAGATGAAAGACGAAGCCCTTTTATGTTTTGTCGAAATCTTTTATCTGTCCTTCCATTCTCCTTTCGTCGGAGATGTGCAAAACGACATAGTTTCAAATTCAACTAGTCAGTGCATTGTCTGAGCGGCTAGTCGACCCATTTGTCTTAAATAATTCTCCATCAGTGATATAAGGCTGGTTTCAACCCCAGTCGTACACTTTTTTTTTTTCTGAGGCGTTTACGTAAGTCCTGATTTGCGGACAAAGCTAGCTAGGTGGAGCACGACGAAATGGAACAATGTGACTATTTTTTAACTGGTCAAGAAAACAACATGAGATGTAATTGCTGAATATTAAACTGTATGGCTTTAGGGGCCACGCCCTACTGCCTAAATATCAGCTAAATTAAAAATATATCAAAAACTAGTGAACCTCGCTAATCAATTATTAGTTGACCCATCCCTACTTTCCACATAAATTACGAGCTGTCCCATTACAGCTTGTCAATAAGGAAAGATAATCTGAAAGCTGTTTCGTGCCTTCAGGCACTCTCATTGCCCATATTAACAATGCTAATTGGTTCAGTGGATCCAATTCTTTTTTAATTTGGGTTTCAAACAGTCTTGTTTTGTTAATTGATGATAAGGGAATTGTGGTCCGCTGTAGATGGATGACTCTCTGTCAACGAGAACACCACTGAAGCTAAAATGCCAATGGAAACATGCTCCAGCTGTGACCTTCTTCAGACCGTCTGGGGAGATATAAAACCAACAGGCAATCGTTCCTTGTACGGTTGCTTGAACCCCAAACCCTAGTCGCTTTCTCAAGCCAAGACCTTGACAAGAAAGTCGTTCAGCCAGCGTGACGTTGGAGCTTTGTCTTGCTGTAGCTTTACTCTGCGGACCTCTTGACTTTTGACAGGAAATGAAAGATTAATGTCTGCTTTTAACAAAGATCGGATTTGAGTGCCACAGAGGGAAAGCTCTCGAATGTTAGTGTGCACACAAAAGCCCCCTTTCGTTGTAGTATCGAGTCTCAGAGCAGCCGAGCTGGAGTGCGCCATGCAGTTGAGGTGAAGTGTGCTCGCCTCCTTCATCTCTGTATTCTTTCATCCGTTTATTTCTGTGTTGCTCTGGGGCAGAATAAAATGTAGCCTCTCAGGATTATGCATGTGCTTCAGATGACTATGATACAGTACTGTCGCTAAAATTCACAGAGGCCAAAATTGGTTTGAGTTGGCCCCCTCTCCCCTGAGCCCGATGAGTGGGGTATATTATAGAGCAGTGGTTTCCAAACCCGTTCCTGAAGCGCCCCCAACAGTGCACATTTTGTATGCCTTACTTAATCAAACACTCCTTATTCAGGTCATCAGCTTGTTAGTAGACTCCAAAATCTGAACTGGGTGTGTCAGATAAAGGAGACACTGTTGGAGGGGGTTTAAAAACAGCGTTGGGATACTTGGGATACCACTGCTCCTCTCATCACAGGGCTTGGATATAACAAAGTATAAAGTAAAAACATATTTAAAAGGTGTACAAATCTAGAGTCATGACTAAACTAACCATGTCATATAAATGTCAAATTATCTAGTGTTTTAAGATACCTTGACACACAATCATAAGGGCCTTCGCAGTGTACATTACGTTATGTCAGACTCCTTGTTTCCCTTTTAAGAACGGCACTCTTTTAATAAGGCTTCCCCCCATTATGATATTAGCATAGTAAACACCAGTCTCAAAAAAAGGGAAAGTTTTTAAAATTGTATTTCTGAAATCAAAAACATGTTACATACATGTGTTAGTATGAGTTGCAGTTTTTTTCAGAGTAAATGAGTAGATCCAGACCAAAAAAGGAGCATCATCGCTAAGCCACTTATCGAACATACTGTAGGTCCACATCAAAACCCCTAGTGTGAAAGCTACACAAGTGAGCAGATGCGCACTTCACCAAATGAAGATCAAGTTTATTTGTCAAATCCACATCAGAGACCAAAAGAAACACAAGCTTTGCTTCATTTGTGTAAATCCCCTCAGTGATACAAGTTAATGCTCATTTAATACATTAAGAAAATGTATCTGAGGAACTGATATTTGTATCCAGGATTAAGCAAGCATCAAACTCTCCTTACTGGGAAGCTTGTAGAAGTCAGTGTGATGTAATTTACATCATCAGCACAGTCCGCTGATGTCCATTCACACGGTCTCGCTTTTGTGTCTGTGCATGTGCAAAAAACAAAGGTCCAGTGTCGTCCATCCACCCTCATGATCTACACAGTATTTGAAAGTTTTCCATGCTCACCCATGCGCAAGAAATGAAGCGAAACACAGAAAATGAAGTATACACTGGCTTTTAGAGCTCTTGAAACCTAGAGTATGGTTGTTATGTGTATACAAGACAAAACATATTTTGAAGACAGATGGTCCTTCCACCTTTGATTTGGGTGAAGAATGGAGCATGTGCACCCCAGGATGTAGCTCATCAGTAGTGACTCCCATCTCTAGACTCCCGGCAATTGTTACCAGACAGCAGACGACGCCCGCAGCTGGCATGATGCCATCTCCAACTGGGGAGGGTGGGTGTGATCAGACTTTAAGAAAAAAAAACTAATTTAAATCAAATTAATGCAGCTTCTCCATAGAAAAACTCAATTCTGAACTCAGCAGACACCTTGTACAATTGCCAATTGCCTTTTCACACGTACAGTTTTTACTGGTAAATTAATGGTAAAGTACTATTTAGATGTAATGTGTGAACAGGATCTTTTTTTCTTTCTTTTTTTTTAAAATACCAGTAAATCAGTTCTGGCAATTTTCCAGTCTGAGAAGTTAGTTATGGCGGTATATGTGAACTAGTGTTCATTTTTTTAACAACAACTTTGACGTAAAATGTTCGTTGCCAACCTTTATTTCCGCGATTAAGACGAGCCAACACGACATCATTACACATTAACTGTGACTGTATCAACATGTAAAGATGAGATTTA
This sequence comes from Rhinichthys osculus, assembly GCA_029959095.1. Lineage (NCBI taxonomy): Eukaryota > Metazoa > Chordata > Actinopteri > Cypriniformes > Leuciscidae > Rhinichthys > Rhinichthys osculus. The sequence continues at coordinate 32,833,127 of JARWKJ010000012.1, read as the reverse complement.
AAAAAAAGATGACACTAAAATGGAGTTTCATGCTTGGGGTTGCCAGATGTCAAGAGTTTAAATCCCCCAATCAGAGCTTTTCTTTTAAAAGGATACATTTTTATACTCCGTTTTATGTAATACTCGCAACCTGGTAAACCCGACATGTACTGTAAGCTGGAGTTTAGCAATCTTCATTGAGAAGCTCTGCTCAAATGAATGTTTAATACAGCCTCGTTGTGCTGTTTGCAAAATCTGTGATCAAACCTTCTCAGTAATGAACTGTAAAAAATCCAAACACATTGATCTCAACATTGATCCAAGACTTACCAACCTCACGCTATTGGTTGAGCCAATGTCATAATGTCCAGACCAGTAGGGCTGCTTAAAGGTGAACTAAGTAACTTTTGACCTTAACTGAACAGCTTTGGAGTCATTGTAATGTTTATATTACTGATTTTGTGTTGAATGGTGGTCGTCTCGCACCCCCCTGGTGCCTGTGAGCCGCAAAACCACCCTTGCACCTTTGGCCCGGCGGGCCGCCGGCCTCAGTGTTAGGAAGTATCGTGTGATATCAGGTCTCGCGAGGTAACGAATTGCTTTACGGCAAAAAACAGATCTGATAAAATGAGCATCAAACAGAAATAACCCAGCGCCGTATACATGTGGTGTTCGAAGCGGACATACAATTCAAACTGCCGACAGTTAAACAGGGCGCGCGCAGCTCTTAAAGGGGCAATACCTTATTTCCACTCGTTACAGCGTCCATCCTACTGAACAGGTACCGGTGTACAGGGGGAGGGGATCCAGCCGTGAGTGCGAGCCATCTTTGCGTGAGTGCTATTCAGGACAGTACAAGTACTCCACCACAGCGACTCTAGGGGGCGCTGTTTGACAAAAACGGAATTCCTACTCAGTGCTGCTTTAAACAAATGCAATTGCAATTCCATTTTGTGCCACTATAACACAAATTAAATTGAAACAATGCATTCCTATGGACCTCCTCACATCGGGTACTGTTTCCTTCACCACAGAGCTCAGTTATACAAGCTGAAACCCTGCATGTGAGAGTGGAGCTCTCAGACGTTCTGGGTGAGGAATGATGGCAGGGACGGGTTTGACAGGCCACCTGCTGAGCGAGTCTGATCCGCCATAGACGTCTCCCATCACTGCTGTCAACCGAAGCACTGGCATCAGCCACAACAGAAAGCTACTGTCACACTTCAGTGTTTAATGGGCTGTGAATGGGATCCGCACACAGTGACGTGATGGTAGCAATTTTACATGCTCTATCAGACAGCTCTTTGATGCTACCACTGACAAGATGAGATATGATGAGGTGACGGGAGATCTGACATCTACTCCCTCACACACTTCTGTCAGTTCGGTTCCTCGTGCAGACACAGAGCATTTCTCATTATCACGCAGTGCGGATAAAGTCATCTTTTGTTGTCCGTCCTTTTTTGTTGTTTCGTTTTATCTGCGCGTCTTAAAAGGGAGGCGGCTTCATTCATTCCTCCTTCTAAACACACACACACAAAGGCACACACTCTTGCTGTAATGATCTGACTGTCTCGATGTCTCAACTCTTCTATAGACCATTTCAACGGCTATTTGTAGATGTACGGAAGTGACGTGTTTGGCCCTCAGACGTTTCCGGTTAGTTAGAGCGCACATTCGAAACAACGGCGGGAAGCGCTTTATTTACTGTCTATTTACCGCAATTGTGCGATAATTTTCTTATTCATGCGAATAAAACATGTCAAAATTAAAATTAGGAGCATGTTGTTCAGTGGTTGGATGTTCTCTCAGGCCCGGAAATAACTTGCTCTCGGTAATCAAAGCGTTTATATTTTCGAAATTTGCTGCGCCTGGATTGCAGCAGTGAAGCGAGAAGAATGGATACTAAGCAACTAGCAATATACAGTGTACACATTTCGATTCTGGTAAGTAAAATACTTATTTTTTCATTGGATTATTTGTATTTCTCTACTTTAACTGTTTTAAGTGTGATGCAGCATAATTTAAGCTAGCACTGTTGGTCCGACCGTAATTGTTTACATATTATGCACCTAGCAATTTGACGCGCGTGTATTGAAAAAAGGCCAAGTTTTTATTTCCTTTTTTCCCTAAATGTTCTGTGGGCTGTAATTAATTAAGTTAGGAGTTAACATTTGTTGTCAAGCTGTCTAGTCAGTTGACAACTGCAGAATGGTGTGTAACAGCTAACTGCAGTAGTTTACAAATGGTAAAGGTAAAAAAAAATCATCACTTATTAAGCTTGGCTAATGTTAATTCCAACATTTACTGATGTATTACACAATAGCATTGTTTTTTTAAATATTGTGCATTAACCAGATTAAGTTAAATATTTGTGTTTCTACTTTTGTCTTCAATAGGAAAGCCATCATCTGTAATTTAAGACGCTTAACACTGCTACAGGAAGACAGCTGATCGTCCTGCAGTGCCAAACCACATGTGACCATACAGTGTGTGCAGAATTATAAGACACGTTGATTTTCTGATCATATTTTTTTTCCCAGACACATTTTACCAATTCCAAACCACATTAATCTTGATAATTACTATTCATTTTGTATTTAATCATATACAAGTGATATAATTGTTTATGAAGGCTGGAAATGAAAACACCTTATATTCAGGTGGATAATAATTGATAATTATTAGGCATGTTTTCTTTTACAGATTAAATAAGCCAAAAAAAGAGATTTAACTCAGACTGAAAAGTCAAAAATCATTAAATGCCCATGAGAAGGATCCAATACTAGGAAGTTCAGTTAAGGCATGACCATTGGACAGTGAAATGCTCATTGGGTCAGACGAAAACAGGTGGAGAAGAAAAGACGCATGTTAACTGTAAAACAATTAAGGTGAAGAATTAAGCGTGACACCATCAGGAACCCTTTAGTCTCCAGCGCCGCCATTTTCCAGAACTGCTACCTACCTGGAGTCTCCAGAAGAGCAAGATATCAGGATCTCAGAGACTTAGGTTAGGTAAAGAATCCTAAAAAATTACCCCCTCTTAATAAGAATCACAAGCTGAAGTTAGTAAAATACATGAAGACTGTTTTTATGGCTTTATAGACAGACAGATCGAGAGTGACTCCTGAAGGACCAGCACCACATCCTCTTGTACCACTGTTTGAAGAATTCATGTTCCAGAATCTGGCAGTAAGTTTTGGGAGTTAATTTTTAGTCCATCTCCTACCCTGAAGTCCGTTTTGCAGAGATGGACTAAAAATGAACTCCCAAAAGTTACTGTCAGATTCTGGAAGATCATGTATTCTACTACACTTCAGCTTGTGATTTTTTCAGTGGCGATTTTTGCTTACCTAATTATGAAAACATACCTAATTATGCACACCTGAATATAAGGCGTTTCTCATTTCCAGCCTTCATAAACAATTATATATCACTTGTAAATGATTAAATACAAAATTAAATGAATAGTAGTTATTAAGATTAATGTGGTTTGGAATTGGTAAAATGTGCCTGAAAAAAATATGATCAGAAAATCAACGTGCCTAATAATTCTGCACACACTGTATGAACCCCCAGATGTGTTGGAGTACTTGAGGATTGATATTGACCCCCTTTGTTCAGGGACTCATAACTCCATTTCTGTTTGTAAAAAAAAAAAAACATTCTGTGAAATGTGTTTTATGTTGTTGTCTCAGTTGTTGAACCATTTTGTGTTCATACAAGTAAACACACAATAAGAAATTTAGTCAACATTTGAAGTGGACCTAACCCTTTCATCAAAGTTATACATTAGTATTGAACAAAACACGTTCTTGTCTTTGGACAACTTTGATTAACTTTTTTGATCCACTTCAAAAGTTGACTACTACAGGTGAAACTCGAAAAATTAGAATATCGTGCAAAAGTTCATTTATTTCAGTAATTCAACTTAAAAGGTGTCAATAATATTGTGAAAACCTTTTCACAATATTCTAATTTTGAATTCATAAGCTGTAAGCCATAATCATCAAAATTATAACAAAGGCTTGAAATATCTCACTTTGCATGTAATGAGTCTATATAATATATTAGTTTCACCTTTTTTAAGTTGAATTACTGAAATAAATGAACTTTTGCATGATATTCTAATTTTTCGAGTTTCACCTGTATACATACACAGCAAATCTGTATGCGACTACTTGAAAACCATAAAAGAACATAATTACCTTCAAGGACCTGAAAAGTGTATTCTGTGTGTTTTATTCTTAATTGTACAATTATTAATCTGCATGTTTCTCTTAAATGGCTAATACGGGCATTAGAAAATAAAGACAGCCAGCATTAAATTGCATTCACCTTCTATTTATTTGTGACCACATGAATGGCTCAGATAGGACATTTAAACCCTCGCACACCGTTCCACAGCAACAACTTCACCTAACTAAACACACACCCTTGGAAACGTATGCAATGAGTAATGGCATACAGCGATTAGTTTACTAGCGTACATTTAGCATTGTAATATACATGCATGTTCTGTAAAGCTGCTCTGAAACGATATGTATTTTGAATTGCGCTGTACAAATAAATATGAATATTTGCATAGATATACAGACTGACCCAGCAATGCAAGTGAAATGCCCACTCGTAACTTCGTCGGAAAAACCATGATAAGTACGTTTTTGACGCTGTTTGACTTGCTTCATCTGCACCAAACACAAGACAGATGTCATCCACATTGTACGAATAAATGTTCCCAACCTTTCCGCTAAGAAATTAATTGTAAGCATCCAGACTGCGATATGCTTTTATCGCATCTCTCGTGTACACGCAAGCAGCCGCAACACGCAATCAGATGAGCCGTCAGACTATTCAGGTAAAAAGTTTACGCATCAAAGTCTTATTTAAAAGGTCCGATGATTTTAATCATCATTTATTTTCAGTTTTTGGAAATACTTTAACTTGCCTTTTGCTAGACTTAAAAAGTACGAGCTTGTTTTCACCTATGGTTTTCACAGATCTGTGGTTCTAAAATGGCGCCACCGGAAATGATTCAGGGCCAGACATGCGCAGTAGCATTCCAACGCGTTTGTTATTGTTTACGTCCTTGAAATGGTCTATAGAAGTCCTTCAGAGTTTTAACATTATGTAATAGAGATGCATCACGATGTTCGACTAATTGACTAGTTGTCCAACAAACGACTAATAGATTGAGTTTGACAAGTTTTTTCTTAAGTATATATTTTTGTAGTTTTGACGTTTTAAGCAGCGGCGCTTTAATTAGCCGACATGCTGTTCTTTAGATGTAAGACAGTTTGCACAGTTAAACCCTCTTGGGAAAATTTGCATTTTTAAAGTGCAAAGCCCCTTTCAAGCATTTAGATATCTCCGGCCATCGCATCCTGTCTTTTGTTGTGAGTGTTGCATTTTTAGATCGTTAAGTAAAAAGTCGTTTATTTTTATTTTTAGAAAGAACCTTGCATTCTGTTTCAATCTGCTGCTAGTTGTTACTGTTAGTTTAAACGCAGCAACATGTATTATGTAAGCGCTTACTAAGAAACGTGCAGAATCTGGTCAGGTGATCTCAGAAACAGCCTAATTATTCATGGCTTCTTTAAAGGATAGTGTCGTTGATCTTCTGGACACAAATGAAGATCACATTTCGATGATCTTTCTGTCCCTCCATTGAGACGATGCTTCAAAAAGTCCATATGAATCGAGCGGTTTAGTCCAAATTTTATGATGAGATTCGATCGCTTTATATGTTGAACAGATTGAATTTAAGCTTTTATTCACATATAAACATTGACCAGCGAACATAAACCGAAGCTCAACCGAACTTGCTTGACGCACGAGAACAAAGCTCAAACATGATGCGTAATACGAGTATTAATTAATTAATCATAATGACAGTATTTTCATTTTTGGTTAAACTATCCCTTTGAGACAATAAGGCAGTTAGTCTATTTCATTTGTTTTATTGCACATCCCAATTATGTCAGAAAGTAGATCTGGTCCAGAATGTAAATGGAGTCATGCGGTGTTCTGCCAGTGCTTTTGTTATGGTGTCATTAAACATGTCAAATGTTTGATTATACTGCAATGATTTGTTTAAAGAGGGTTTTTAAAGTAAACAGCGCATGAAGCTCAACAGTGTCCGGCCACAACTCTTTTTCTTCGGCTTTGGTTTTCGAAGTATTTTTTCTCATTCATTTTCCCCATAAGGATTTCAAAACAATCAATGAATACTTGATCCAAACCAACCAGCTCCAAAATTGATCACATTACAACATTTCATTGGAAACAAAGGAAGACCGAATGCACAGAGGAACTATGCACTTACTGAATGAATGAGCTACTTCTGTTATAAAGAATTACTTATCATTTTCACCCTTTTCCTGCTCTTTCACTCCTTTCAAAATCGTATCGGATACTTTTTATCTATGAGTGCAGACAATAAAACGTTCCATTAATCGAGTCTCAAAGATGAAGTATAAAGACAAAAAGGGCAACTTCACCAATTTCTCGGTTCTATTGTCAGTTCTTTGTTATTGCTGAAGAGTGGTAATGTGTATTATTTTCAGGGCTGATTAGAAATCCTAAAAAAAATGTTGTAGCTATGTAATTATGACCATTAATCGTCTCTAATTGTTATATATTATAGTATAAAATCAAAGCTATAGATCATAGCAATAAACATTTCTCATTCTTTGCATTTTTTTTTGTTAGCTTACATTTTGCCAGCTAATTGTTGAGCGTACAGCTTAGCATAGTGCTAGCCAATTAGTATTTAGTACTAGCTTAGCCTAATCCCTAAGCAAAGTGTAATTATACGTTTTTATTTACCAAACTGTTCTTGACACCATGATTCCTGTTTACATGGTAGCAGTTCTCGAATTGGTGGATCTGATTCACCTGTTGGTTGTATAGTATCCGAAATTCTGTAATTCATATTTTTTTAATGGACCTGGAAGTCATACCGCTTCTACATTTGTGGGGTATGGATTGTTTTTTTTTGTAAAATAAAATAAATAAATAAATGTATCACATTTTCCACAAAAATATTAAGCATCACAACCGTTTTCAACATTGATGACAATAAGAAATGTTAAAATCAGCTTATCAGCATGATTTTTTAAGGATCATGTGACATTGAAGGCTGGAGTAATAATGCTAAAAATTCAGCTTTGCAATCATAGGAACAAATTATATATTTTGTTAATTTTGTAATAATATTACAGTTTGTAGTTAATTGTGTCATTTCATTGCGTTTTGAGGTTAATTGATATAATTTTGCGTCTCTGGAGTGATCTATATTTTTTGGTCTATATTTATTAATGAGGGAAAAAGAAGTAAAAGTTATAGTTTTTTGTTTTGAAGTAAAAAAGATCAAATTAGACCATTGGGGTAAGATGAGCCGCCCAGAATTGTCCCAGAGTGGAATCTTGTTACGCATTATTAATTATTACTGTGTTATTATTTTTCAAATGTAATACTTATTGTAATTATTGGGGTTATTGTTCAATTTTTCCATGAATTAGATACATCTTCGCTTTCATTAAAAGCCTCTAGGTTAGTTGAGTGAAATCATTCAATTTGCATTCTTAGTCTTTCTGTTATGTCATATCTTCAATTAAAATATGGGTAAATAAAGTAAATATTCATATGCCTGTATATAAGAATAATTTTACCTTTCAGGTGAATCTCTTTTTCTGGGCTTCTGCTTTGTCTGTCATCGGTTATTCAATTATTACAACTAAATTGTCAAAATAAAGGTTTAAATACAATAGTTTAAGTATTTTACTTAAAAAAAGTATTAATAAGAATCATGTCAAAAGTAAACTAAAGTAATTTTACCGCAGTAGGGGCCATCTTACCACTCTTTTTTTAATATTTAACATTTTGTGCTACAACAACTAGCCTAAATTGGCAAATGTTTCTGTTTATTTCCTATAATAACACATTGGCTGATGCATTATCAAAAATAAAACCACATAAAGGGGGCATCTTCCCCCATATTACACTGCTACTTTTGATCACTCTTTTTTACCCCAAACTTTAGAATGGTAGTTCGTCATCACTTAATCTCTGAGCTCATGGTAGGTCTATCTTGAAAGGTTTAAACTTTATCACTAAAAATCAATTTCACTATGGAGATTTAGAATGACCTTTTTATTTCCTGAGCCCTGCTGTGTTCTCTGCTGGTGTGATCACACCCACTGTGGTTAAAGTCTTTGCCATTCACGCATAGGCAAGCGCCACTTTGTTGTTCTGTCTTCCAAGCACACAGAGTAACTACAGACTTCTTCCACCACCTCACCAGTTGTGTGAAATTTAGTAGACCTTTTTTACATCAGAAGTATAGAGCCTATCTGTGTCACAGTGATTTTTAGTATGAAGACTTATTATTGTTGCTGCTCCTGTCAGAAAGATACATATATTTTCCTCCATTTCCCTTGCGGTTGCCTAATCCACCTCCACTCCCGGCTCCAGCACGCTCTCTGTGTCTGGGGAACGCTCTCGTCAAACCCAATATGTCAGCCTCTTTTCAGATTGTCAGGCATCACAACAGGGGAAGAGAATTCCTCCGTCAGCGCATTGTGTGTATGTGTGTGTGTGTGTGTACTCGTATTGCCTTACGGCCCCACTCCCTCACTGATGTGTGACTATCTATTGTCTCTTCTCATGACTGGCTGGAGCACAAAGCCCTAAAGTGCTCTAGCATCCATTTTTGGGATTTCTTCTGTGGTTTCAATATCATCAGAAGATTTCTGTGCCACTTTTATTTTTGGAACAAAAGGGAAAACAACCTCTTGTTTAATTGAGCCTACACTATACCCTGCTTACTAAGGGGCTGTTTACACGACACCGTTCCTTTTTATGCATTTTGGCCGTTCATTTACACGACAAAATGGGTTTCAATGTGCAAGTTTTTGAAAACGGTCTGCATTTAAACAACAAAAACGTGAATCTCTGAAGGCGATGATGTCATGCACACTCATATTACGTGTTCAGGCTATAGTGTTTCATCGCCATCTAATGGCCTGGCAGTAGAATACAGCGTTTTAGTCGTTTTCGCGGATCTGTGTAAATGGCGTTTTGACAACAGTGTCGTCTGAACGTGGAAAACTCAAAGGAAAAACGTCTCCGTTTTAAGCATATCGTTATCGTGTAACCCTAAGATGTTACTAACCAATCATATTATAGCATCTGTTAGCACCCAATATACTCACAGCGAAGTTCTTTTTCGTTCTTCGCTTTGGGGTAAAATTGAAATACGTGAGATACGGTTATTAGGTGTTAGCGATCATCCTGACACCACCCACGCTACTAAAAGAGCAGCGTTTAGATGAATATGTAAATATGTGCTGCACGCTTTCGTTCAATAAAATATACACTCACCTAAAGGATTATTAGGAACACCATACTAATACTGTGTTTGACCCCCTTTCGCCTTCAGAACTGCCTTAATTCTACGTGGCATTGATTCAACAAGGTGCTGAAAGCATTCTTTAGAAATGTTGGCCCATATTGATAGGATAGCATCTTGCAGTTGATGGAGATTTGTGGGATGCACATCCAGGGCACGAAGCTCCCGTTCCACCACATCCCAAAGATGCTCTATTGGGTTTAGATCTGGTGACTGTGGGGGCCATTTTAGTACAGTGAACTCATTGTCATGTTCAAGAAACCAATTTGAAATGATTCGAGCTTTGTGACATGGTGCATTATCCTGCTGGAAGTAGCCATCAGAGGATGGGTACATGGTGGTCATAAAGGGATGGACATGGTCAGAAACAATGCTCAGGTAGGCCGTGGCATTTAAACGATGCCCAATTGGCACTAAGGGGCCTAAAGTGTGCCAAGAAAACATCCCCCACACCATTACACCACCACCACCAGCCTGCACAGTGGTAACAAGGCATGATGGATCCATGTTCTCATTCTGTTTACGCCAAATTCTGACTCTACCGTCTGAATGTCTCAACAGAAATCGAGACTCATCAGACCAGGCAACATATTTCCAGTCTTCAACTGTCCAATTTTGGTGAGCTCTTGCAAATTGTAGCCTCTTTTTCCTATTTGTAGTGGAGATGAGTGGTACCCGGTGGGGTCTTCTGCTGTTGTAGTCCATCCGCCTCAAGGTTGTGCGTGTTGTGGCTTCACAAATGCTTTGCTGCATACCTCGGTTGTAACGAGTGGTTATTTCAGTCAAAGTTGCTCTTCTATCAGCTTGAATCAGTCGGCCCATTCTCCTCTGACCTCTTGCATCAACAAGGCATTTTCGCCCACAGGACTGCCGCATACTGGATGTTTTTCCCTTTTCACACCATTCTTTGTAAACCCTAGAAATGGCTGTGCGTGAAAATCCCAGTAACTGAGCAGATTGTGAAATACTCAGACCGGCCCGTCTGGCACCAACAACCATGCCACGCTCAAAATTGCTTAAATCACCTTTCTTTCCTATTCTGACATTCAGTTTGGAGTTCAGGAGATTGTCTTGACCAGGACCACACCCCTAAATGCATTGAAGCAACTGCCATGTGATTGGTTGATTAGATAATTGCATTAATGAGAAATTGAACAGGTGTTCCTAATAATCCTTTAGGTGAGTGTACACACAACAAAAATGACTACGATGAGAAAACAATAAAGAAAGCATCTGATCATATCGTTGTGGATATGTTTGCACTAGCTCTGCAATTCGACACTCCAGTAAAGTCACGTCACGTTTATTTGTATACTACCTTATACAATAGGCTGTTTTTAAAGCAAGCCGCTTTACAGTATTAAACATGGAAACAACAGTGTCAGTGTCTCTGTTAATTAATTACGACTTCAATTTCTACTATAAAGCAGCTCTCTAGTGTGTTCATGTTTTTACTTGCGTATGTCCGACCTCGACTGACTGAACTGACGAAAATAAACCGATGACGATTTCCACGCCAAAGAGGGCGGAGCCTCAGAGCCACAGCTAGCTATCACGTAATTGCCACGAACCAATTGGAGTTCGAAGGTGTTGATCAGCCAGAGTGAAATTTTCGAACTCCCGAAATGAACAGAAGACGAACTTTGTTTTGGCCAGATTTTGTTCGAATTGACGTCATATCAGTTCGTTCTTCAATTTAGCTTGAAGTATATTGGGGCCTTTACAGTCCACCATATTGTCTGACAAACTTATACTTATAAGGTCCGCCTATAGAAGTCCTGTGTGTTTGGATAGTTTAAGCAGAAATTCTAGGTACTATCCCAATATTATTTAATATATTATTTAATATATATATATATATATGTGTGTGACCCTGGATCACAAAACCAGTCACAAGTAGCACGGGTATATTTGTGGCAATAGCCAATATACATTGTATGGGTCAAAATTTGATTTTTCTTTTATGCCAAAAATCATTAGGATATTTAGTAAAGATCATGTTCCATGAAGATATTTCTTAAATTTCCTACCGTAAATGTATAAAACACTTCTTTTTGTGAGTGAATGCAGCACAATAGCGAACATAAATGGACAACTTTTTTTCTCAAAGTTGATTTTTTCAATGTTTTGATTTTTTTGCACCCTCAGATTCCAGATTTTCAATAGTTATATCTCGGCCAATTATTGTACTATCCTACTAAACCATACATCAATGGAAAGCTTATTTATTCAGCTTTCAGATGATTTATAATCTCAATTTAAAAAAATGTACCGATGTGACTGGTTTTGTGGTCCAGGGTCACATATGTATATATATGTGTGTGTTTATATATATGTATGTATATGTAATAATATAATATTATTTTTAATTATAATTTTTTTATTTAAAAAAACCCTGCCTCAACAGAGCTCTTTTAAAGAGATCAGGCTTCAGATGGCCACGCCTGGCTCCCCAATTTTCCTCTCATAATTCCTCCATGTTTTAATTGGGTCGTATGGGGGCTGTCATGTGAAATGATGAAGGATGAGCATTACTCAGTTTCTCCAATCAGAAGAGAGAGAAAGAGAGAGAGAGAGAGAGAGACACTGTATTCCTTTTTTTTTGTTCTCTGTCTTTTCTCCTCTGCTGAGATTTGGAGTGTGAGAGATGGAAAGAGAGGAACTTTGAATGGCCAATGAGCCTGAATAATTGCGTTCATCAATTAAAGAAGTCAGAGACTTAACGAATATAACTAATTATGGACATAAATCAAGCAAGCTCCAGCCTTGACTAATTTGTACAAGGTTGAAGTGATTTGACTTATACCACTAGGAGTTTTGCACAAAAAAAGCTTGCTTGTGTCTACAACGTCAAAAAATTAAAACAAGAGAAGTCACCTATGCTACAATTTAGAATGGTTATCCTAAAAATGTTGTCATCATTCACTCCACTTTCCAAACCCAAATGACTTGCTTTCTTCTGTCGAACACAGAGACATTTTAAAGAATGTTCATGCAGCTTATTTTCACGCAGTTAAAATTAATGGTGACCAGCTCCAAAAATAAAGAAGCACCATAAAATAAAAGTGACTTTTGCGTTACATTTCAAGTTTTCTGAAGCCATTTCATAGTTTTTTTGTGAGGAAAAGATGGTGAGTCATTATTCACACGTCAAAATGTGTTTTTCAAACTAGGTTTTACTTCAATAATGTCAGTGCCTTTTGCAGTGGCTTGGAACCAGTCATAACGTGCCATATTTAAATAGGAACATATTCATATTGCTCTGAGATTTGAGAGTGGTGTAAAATATTTTCAATGAAAAATTGCTTCAAATTTGGTCCATGTTACTTTAGCTGACTTGGAAATATAGTCCTTAAAGGAGTCATAATGTAGTATTAACTTTGATACCCACGCTCTATTATAGTCATTTCATGCCCTTCTAAAAAAGAAAAATTGGAAAAAATAAACACAGAGCTCGTTTGACCCTTATTTCTGAATGCATTATTGTCTCGCGAGATCTGATGCGAGGTTTTGGCTGTCGTGGACGGTAATTTTAATAATGCAAATGAGGGGCGCGTTGATTGGTGGCAGGAAGGAGGGGGCTTGACACCGCAGGTAACTTCAGCATATCATTCCAAAAAGAGATCATGGCGCAAGTTGTTAATGAACCCGACCTGGCCGCGACCTACGGGATTTAACCGTGTTTGAGCCAGACTCTGAACCAGAGCTGGAAACGGAAGGAACAACAGTCAATTGAAGGACGTCTACATCAACATGTCTCTGAATGGTAAAGACAATTTTTTTGACTGAGACATACATTAACATCAGTAACGAGCTAAAACGTTTTTTTGCTATTTTCTCCCACATAAGTTTAGCTTTAATTTAATGTAGATTACATTAACGGAGAAAGAAAAATTGGAAAAAAATAAACACAGAGCTCGTTTGACCCTTATTTCTGAATGCATTATTGTCTCGCGAGATCTGATGCGAGGTTTTGGCTGTCGTGGACGGTAATTTTAATAATGCAAATGAGGGGCGCGTTGATTGGTGGCAGGAAGGAGGGGGCTTGACACCGCAGGTAACGTAGTCTACTTTATTTTCAGCTTACAGTGGTTATAGAGATTAACGTTTGCTATAATGTGTTGTTTTTGCCTTTTTTGACGTTGTGGTTTTTTTAGATATTTAATAATTTTCATCTGCAGACATGTAACGTTATGTTTTTCTTTATGTTTATTAATTCTTGACTGTTTTTTAAATTTATCTATCCTTATCTATTATATAAAAAATTCAATACAATGATATGTTGTCATTGTTATATTGTATACGATTATATTAAATAATAGCTGTATCATTTTCTAGTCTGTTTAAAGTGGAAAGATGTGGCTAGCATTCGTAGAGTCCATTCCCCGTGTTTACATCACATAGATTAACCGCATTAGTAATTAGCTGCTGTTTGTTACACAAAATATAGTAATAAAAACACAGTCTTACCGTTTCAAATTCAGGCAAGTCCCTGATTGTTGGAATGGCACCTTTTTCCAAACGTAGCTTCGATGCCAACTTCGCCTGATATTGCCCCAAATTTGTAAAAGATTCTTTTGTGAAATGTTTAGCGCAGACACCTAACGTTGAGCAAGTTGAGATGGTTGTTGGAACAGCGTCATTAAAAATAAATTTCATCCACTTGTCCCTTGTAGTTTGGTCAGTTTTGGGTAAAGAAAAAACATTAGAATGTGGATTATGACAGTCAACCACAGAGCAACTCAAGTGTGCACTACGTTTCTGCATCTTTCTTGACTGAATATGATGGGGAGAGGGGCAGGGCGGGCCTCCTCTGCGGTGTCCATATATGGTATATCCGGCCCCGTCTTGACGTCAAGCCGGGGGATAAATTTAAATCTCGTATTTGAGTGCGCGTGCACGTTGGCTAGTTTAAGAACCCTGGGGTAAACAAACGCTTCACTTTTGAATATCGGCATCCCGGCCAATGTATAATCGTTAGTCAATCTTAACATACATTGATTCTCATGGAAAAGTGAAAATTGCACATTATGACTCCTTTAAGTATTATGGTCTAGTTATGATCTGTTGTTGGTCCTTTTTGGAGCTTAACATCCCTTGGTCACTATTATATAGTTGAAATAGAGTGTGAACATCATTTGTATGGTCATGATGAGTAAATAATAACAGGGTTTAGATTTGGGGTGGATTTAACTATCCCTTTAAAACTGGAATTACGTCGCAAACTGAGATTAAAGATGTTGGCTTCATAGAGTGAACTTTTTACGAAATGTGAGCCATCCCACTTCTTTGAGTCATCTGGAAAAAGAATCTACGATAACACCATCAAGCTGTCTAGTGTATCTGGAAAAGCCGAGACTTTCCAGTGGAGAAAGTAACTGCTGGAAGTAGTTGACCCACAGTCTTCATGACACTCCGTCATCGAGGCCGATATGTGGTATTGCGTAAAGCTGAGCATATGTTCCTCTTCATCCTCAACTAGGTCATCACCGCTAAGCCTGCAACGTGAAGCTAGTCTTTTCTGAAAACTGTGTGAGTTTCCATCACAATCATTCATTGAACTCCATGACACTGCTCGAGCTGGAACCACAGGCTCATTTGTAGTGGAATTTAAGGCCTCATTGGAAAGTTTCGTTCCATGGTCTTTCAGCACCACTGGGCCTGTTGTACTACAACGGCAAAGGGAACCAGTTTTATTTCCCCCTTATTTGCCATGGTGCTTATTAGTTGGTACTTCTGATGCTGTGTATTCCAGTATCATTGTTGCATTTGAGACCACGGGGAATAACAATGAGTGATCATTGAGATCCGACAACCGCCAGCTCGTCGGGAGCTCGTAAAACATCCACTCTACCGAAGTTCTTTTGCTGCAATCCAGGCCAGGAGGAGTTATCACCTCAGCGCTTGGAAACTAATGCCAGTTGCACTGTTGATGATGGTTATTTGCAGACATTAACTCAGAGGCATGACTGTGGTATTGGCTGCATGCAAGATCACCTGTAGGGTAAAGAACTTTAGCCCCTATAGCCCCCTAAAGCCGGGCTCAGACTGCACTGAGTTTCAGGCCGATTTACCCATCCCGACATTCGGAGAAAAAAATCGTGTCCAGGGCATCGGCCTGTTCCGATGTTCGGTCCAGATTATCTGGTAATGTGAGGCGTTTACAGGTCTTGAACCTCCCCATCTGCTCGCGTAAACATTGGGGCCGCCCCGGCAATATCAAACATGTTTGACATTTAGGATTTTAAATTGGGATGATTACGACTATGATTACGTCAGTACTTCCACAATAGCCAATGAGAGGCAAGTTTACGAGGAGACGGACGTGACGGAACTTTTGAAATGATGACGCGAAACAACAAGCATCTGTCAGGTGGACAACAGAGATGGAGGAACGTCTGGTCGAAATGTGGCAACAACACAATTCGCCTTTGGCTAAGCCCCGCCCCCCTTAGTTACTGTTGCTACGTCCGACAAACAAACTTCATCTGGGCTCTGGTATCAACATGGCTTATGCTGTGACAGCTCTTCCTGCTGAAATTTTATCAAACTTTTATAAAGCAGCAAATAAAGTGTCCGATAGAAGTAGGCAAAAGGGGCTGCAATATACGTTCGAAGGCTATATTCATGACATACAGGTGAAACGCAAGGAACAACAAGGCATCCAAATAGAGGCAAAAGCATACCGGTCACAGTCAGAAAATGAACCACCGCATATCCTACTAATCGAGACGGAGGCTGGGACTAACAATATCAAGGAGCAACACTGTTCATGCAAAGCTGGAGGTCTCTATTCACTTCTATAATCGTTATTACAAGGCAAACGGACTACGCGAGTGTAACGTTGTATTTATTAGCAGCGTGTGCTAGACGACACTTGTCAGGATTTGACTTCGGTTTGGGAAGTGGAAAAAAACGCACACCCCCCTCCAACCTCTCTGGGAAACGTGTATCTGTGTTACAAATGCCCCAGGCACAACGTTTAACCATATTTTGATAAAACTACGACGGTAATAGCCTGCCGAGACCAAAAATATGAGGCGCCTGTGTTAAAGTCAATGGAGCGCTGTGAAAAAGTGTCGGACCTCTGAGGGAGCTCGTTCTTGGCTGCGCTGTGATTGGTCAATCTACATTCTAGGGTGTGGCTTAGCCAAAGGCGAATTTGCCTTTATAATGTCTCCTCATATAATGTCTACAACAAGTTGCCGCGACACCGTATTCATTTTGTTTACAGCCGCTTCCCCTTGAGATCACGTGAGGTGATCAAATCTGGCATGATAATCTTAAGAATATCTTGTAGTGTGTGATGTGCCACGATTTTCAAATCATGTGTGCAGGTTTGAGATTTGAAAGAGGAAAATCGGTGAAGATTCGTCTTATGTGCGCGATGCAACCAGATTTCACAATCGGTTGAGATTTAGAAACTCCTGTGGTCTGAGCCTGGGTTTAGTGGAGTATTCACAGGGTTTAGTTTGGCACAGGTTTGTAATTTTGGCAACTTACAGTACACTTAGCGATAGTGCAATATGTTCAGACTGACTTAGTTTTTTGTTTTACTAGAGTCTCTACAAGTTCGCTGCTTCAGAACTGATGTAATTTTATCCATTCATTTGCTCACTTCCAAATGAGACATGGCATCAAGTTCATTAACCAGTAATGTTTTTTGGCTAATGAATCCTTATTGGAGTCTTGATAAGTATGAAAATGGCCTGAACTTGAACTCTCCCTTCTTCTGTTTGCGTACTTCAGGATCTATCTGGCTCTATAGATGACCTCCCCACTGGAACAGAGGCGGGTCTCAGTTCGGCCGTCAGCGCCTCCGGGTCCACCAGTAGCCAGGGCGAGCAGAGTAACCCTGCCCAGTCGCCCTTCTCGCCCCATGCCTCGCCCAGAGTCCCCAGCATGCGGAGCGGCCCCTCGCCCTCGCCCGTCGGGTCACCAGTGGGTTCCAGCCAATCACGATCTGGGCCCATATCACCTGCCAGTGGGCCAGGTAAAAGATTCTGTGTGAGATATAATTTTTTGATTTGTTTTTTTATAAATATTTCAGGGAGAAAAACTGCTGTTTAAAACTCTATATTTTTATGTCGTTTCATGTATTTGAATGTATGTTATGTTTGAATTGTATGAGGTTATTCTGTAGTAGGGACGTGAATTTTCAGGAATGTTGTTAATCAATTTTCATTAAAATCAACAACCAATTAATCGATTAATCGCTACTGTTAATATCGCAAAACACGTGGAGAACTCCTAATATCATGGTCACATAGTAGCAACAGCAAGGGTACACATGTATTCGTATCGAACTGAACAGATACAAAATATAGCAAAAAAGAAAAGAAGCGTCAAATTTATCATATTTATTAATCGTCAATCAATCAAATTAATAATGCCAATACTAATCTGTAGAATGATGTTTTTATTTAGTTTGTTCCTTTAAAATAATTGGGAGAAGTAGAATCTTTAATAGCTAATTAAAATTAATTCATTTGAATTGTATTAACCCTTCGACGCGTACGATCACACCAGTGTGATTACAACGTTCAGTGAGTCACGTGATCAACTGCTAAATTCAAATGTGATCTCGTGCTTCAGCTGTTGTAAATATAATATGTAAATAAATATTATATTATAAATATAAACTTAAGTGTAAAGGGGTTAATGCCATTTATATATAGTTAAGATTATTTATTTTAAAAACATTATAAATCAAAATAAAGTTTATATTTAATATTTTAATTATTTTGTATGTTTTATTTTGTCAGTCATTTCGCATGTTTTGGTTTGCCGAAATTGTTTTAGCCGCGTCTTCGGAAAATTAGCTGCTAAAATCGCTTTAAATACAGACTAAAACTCTCTCTAACTAGGCACATATTCTTGAATATTCTATTTTGGGAAAAAAATATTATTGTTATGCTAACTTTGACGTACCTATTAGCTGCAGCCGTCACATGCTTCTCGTTGAACTCCTACCACTGTGGAGCAGTCGGAGGGCGAGGTGTCTGAGCTCCAGTCAGCAGTGGGTCAGCGGCAGGATTCAAGCTGGCTTTAAAACAAGTCCCTCCATCATTAAAATAGTTTTGAAAGTCTGTTAGCAGTTCGGAGTCACTTTGACACAATTACTGCCCTGCTGTGCGCTGCATTGTTAGCCGGGCTTCTTTGATAGCCGGGCAGCGGAGGGCTTTGTGCCGCTGAAACTGCTGTTTTTCCTTTCCGTTCTGAATGTCACTAACAAGGTCCACAGGAGAGCGTTTACCCCGCTGCACACAAAACTGCCTCGTCTCTACTGGGAGCACCATTGGCCATTAACCGCATACAAGGCTGGCCCTGATATGTGATCTGTGTGCCATTACTGGAGAATGAATATCTCCGCTTTTACACGCATACGCGTTCTGTACATACAGGCACACAAAGTCGCTCCCGGGAGAGAAACAATGAGCCTTAAACGCCTCCCATGGGACGTGTGGTTAGATATTCTGCCCTCAATGCTAATTTGTCTGATATTTATCGTGAAAAGGAGCTCTTTTATGAGACCACTAACTGTATTTGTGGTTTTGTGCATGTGCACTGCAAAAATATGTGTCTTGATCAGTATTTTTGTCTTGCTTCCCAGTAAAATATCCTTAAAACAAGATAAAGATGTTAAGATTCTTTTTTTAGAGAATATATCACGAGGCAAGTTTATCATTTTTTTAATTGTTTTAGACAATAAATTGAACAAAATTTACATTTATTTAATTGTATATATATAATGATAAAAAAAAACATTAGAAACAAAATCTGAAAACAACTTTTGAAGTAAATTTATCTTGTTTTGATAATTAGATATTTTAATCTTAACCTAGACAAAAATACTGATTAAGGAAATAATGTGCGCACAGTAAAAGACTTTGGGTTTACGCACACATGTACATTTCCCGCCCCCCACACACAGGTACACAGATGGCCCCTCAGACCCCGGGGAACGTCCCAGACGTGGGCTCCCATTCCTCTCACAGTCAGTCGCCCATGTCTCAGGAGAGAGGTGAGTTGATTTCCCGCTATAACATTGCGGCTCACACTGACTCTACTTACAGCTTTCGAGGAAAAGGAGATTTTTTACTGATGTATATTAACACCTGCTATATATTGTTTCCTCCTCCATGGATACGAGGAGCTATGAGCAGCTATCAGAGGGCTGGTGCTTTGATTTAGAGCTCAAGTATGAACATTTGTTTGTTCGGAGCTGTAAGCAATAACTATTATTTTAATTTCAGTTATTTTCACCTATGCAAGTGAGATCACAATTAGATTTACTGACAGCAGAAGGTCAACATGAAATCAAAGTTGACCTAATTTATACTTTGTGAAAACACTGTCCCATCTTATTGTGCACAATTTACCAGTGCACCTTGTTCTAAAGAAAATCCTTGTAAACTTGTGATGGCAAATTAAGATTTTGACCTGTCTCCCTGTCCAGGTCAGATGAGTTGGTGCTGGCAGTGTTTCAGGAGGGCAGTAGTCATCCACAACTCACATTCAGATCTGGTTTCAGTCTTATATTGAATGCCCGCTCTCATAATGATCCAGTCAGTTCTCTTTCAAATGTTACTTGTTCGGTATTTTGTTTCGATATATGACAAATTGCAGAAATAAAATCGGTTGCAAATACCCCTTTAAATATATCTAACAAAAAACAAAACATTGACTGACTTAATGATCAGACATTTTGGTAGATGATTAAAAACCCCAGCTTTAACCCAAATTCCCTGTCACGGTTTAGCTTTTTCTGACTATACAAAGGCAAAAAAGTCAAATCTGAATACAATTACAAGCTGTTGTTGACTAATAATTTACAAGGCCGTCACAGAAAACACTTTTTTGTTGTTGTTATGAGTAATCTTTTCCGGTTTTACTTTTTAGGATTCGCACCTAACATGCAGCGCAATGCACCTGGTCCCCAGTTTGGAGGCCAGCAGGCTGGACCTTCTATGTCCCCACACTCCTGTCCCACTGGCCCTATGCAGCATAATGTGGGCTCTTATCAGCTGGGCCCCTCTTATGGGCCCCAGAGTGGCCAGTATGGCCCTTCAGGTAACACACACTCACATTCCCAGTTCTTCTGCTTGCAAACATTTGAAATTTTTGTTTAGGTGAGGATTTCTTCCTCTAATTGTCTGGTGTGTATATCCACTAAAATGGTCCATACATCTTGTGCACTATATTACAAGCCTTCGATAGCTTTATGTGATGAACACACAAAAAAATTGTATTCACGTACAAATGTAATTTTTGTCATGGCTTCGACATCATGCATTCATACATTCACACATAACGATAAGACATGCGAGAGCCAATGTTGTTATACAGTACATCATCGATGACAAGCCTAGTGCAATAGCTTAAGGCACCAAAGGTAAATATATGAATCTCCTTTTGTGTTCCACGGAAGAAACAATGTAATCTGGGTTTGGAATGACATGTTGAGTGAGTAAATTACAGAATTACATTTTTTGGCTGAACTAATACTTGTGATTTCACAAACAGGGCTTAGATTAAGCCAGGACTTGGCCTTAGTTCAGTTAGGAAATTTAAGAAGCTTTTATAAAGATGCCTTAGAAAAAAATATCACTGGTAAAAAATTTAATCTGGAGATAAAACAATGACATATTTTAAGATATGTCAGTGCAAGTTGCTTTCAGTTAAGACAACTCAAACATGCATTTTAGTCTGGGACCAGGCTTTAAGCCTTTGTGAAAACGGGGGAAAGTGTCTGTTGTTGTTTCAGCCTTGTGCATCTGTGAAAGAGACCCCATTAACAGGGCTCAGCAGTAATTCATCATGAATGTTATGGTGTGCAGATGTAATAAATGAATAGCTGCTAAGCATGCCTTTATAATGTCATGGCCTCCACTCTGCCTGATTGATAGTCCCTGTTGTCCTGTACTCTAATTCAAATGACTGACAGCCAGCTCATGACAACAGGGGTGCAACGTGCTGCCGCTGTTGCAGACCTGACACTGACTGAGCTACAGCGGCAGTCGACCGCAGAATTGTTTACACAGATTGATGGGATCCATGAAAAGATGCCTCAGTCAATTCATAGTTTGGAAGAACATAAAATTAAGCATTTTATTGTTTCCTGAAGTCTACTTATAATGCAAACATTCATAATTGTGGTTTTTTTTAAAAAACGTTTTCCTCTCTCTCTCTCTCTCTCTCTCTCTCTCTCTCTCTCTCTCTCTCTCTCTCTCTCTCTCTCTCTCTCTCTCTCGCTCGCTTACCCTTAGACTTGTTTCATACATCTTGTTTTACATTGATTCATTTTGGCGCCTATATTAACAGGCAGCAGGGCTTGCACTGCGTTCATCAGTAGCCTGGTGCTGCTTAACAGGAGTAGCACTGCATGCAAGAGTTTCGGTGCTATGCCTATTTTTGTTGTGCATTACAACCTGAACTCAGGCTTGGTGGAACTTGGTGGAAATGCCCTTTTAACCCAGGGGCATAGTGGCTCAGTGGATAGCGCTGTGGCCACAGCAAGAAGGTCCTCGGTTCGAGTTCTGGCTGAGCCAGAAGGCCTTTCTTTGTATAACACAATCCAAAGACAAGAGGTGAATGAGAGGTGATTCTAAGGCCATGTGTCCACCAAAGCGTTTTTCCACGCGGCTGGCATATGTTTTCAATTGTTTTCAATGGGAGCGCCGCGTTTTTAGAACGCCATGAGAGTAACGAGGCGCTGAGCGTTTTTTCCACGCTGAAGCGCCGAGCGGCCGCCGTTTTTATTGGTCGCCGAGAGTTGAAAAATGTTCAACTTTGGGTAAAATGCAGCGCTCATCACTGTCACTTTTACCCAGCCGTCCAATCACAGTGGAGGGGCGGGACTAATATCACACCGACCAACTGTCACAACATTCTTTCTGTACAACGACATCAACCAGCAGAGCTAACCGAACAAAATGGATGAAAAATGATTTTTTAGTATGAAACAAATTACCTGCGAAATCAGTTACAAGTAAACTGTGCTGCGGATATTCTGTATCATAGCAACGAAACGTCCCAATGGAAAAAACGCTGCGCTGCCAAAACGCTCTAATGCGCTCACAGCTAGGCGTTTTCAGCAGAGCGTCTAGCGTTTTCAGCTGGCTAAAAACGCTTTGGTGGACACACGGCCTAAGGCTATGTTCACGCTCCCAGTCCAAATTGATTATTTGTGTATCCGATTGGATTCTGATCTAAAATTATTGAATACGCCAAATAACAACTGCAACATGGAGGGGTTTGTAAGAGAGATGTTGTCTTATTTAAATTGTACAACATGACAATGTGTAGCCACCACGCTTGTCTACTGCGTCTTCTGAGGCAGCGGCAGAACCGTTGGAGGCTGGTATGCACAGCTTTTTTCCATGCTGTCGTCTCCGTCGGTTTACAAACATTGCTCTGTTATATTGCATATCAGCATGTTTGCTATAACAACATCTGATGTTTACGTGACGTAAGAAAGTCACCAAATCCGATCAGAGCGGTCAGACTGAAACGGATTTCCAGAAATGCGATTTGAATAGGATTTCAAACCACCTATGGATGTAGCTTGAAACGGATTTGTAAAAATCACATTTCACGTGATTTTTTGCCGTTCACACTAGCTAAATCTGAACGGATTTCAATCGGATATGCACAAAAATCGGATTTAGACGCACAGCCTGAAGTTGTCCATAGGTGTGAAAGCATGTGTGTAAGCCCTGTGATGAACTGGCCATCCGTCCAGGGTGTTACCCTGCTTAAGACCCCAGACACTAGAGTAGAGTTCAGCATCCCCACAACCTCAATAGGACAAGCAGTTTGGAAAATGGATGGATAGATACATGTAAACCCCCACCTTATATAAGTTATTTTTCATAATAATCAAGTTTTAGCTCCTCTACCTTTAAGACTTCTAAATGCTAATTACCTTTATGATTGACTAACCTGTTCACATATGAAACTGACCAATGTAAGTCACACTTGCATTCATCAGGGACTCTCATTTTGCTGAATAGTGTGTTGATGTGTAAAGACAACGTCTCACTAACCAACCCAAAACAACTAGATTTTGGTCAGGGTTGTCTCACCTGCCGACTGTATTTGATGAAATCTCGCCCTCTTCTGTTGGAGGTCTGTCACACACTGCGATTAGAAATGGCAGAGGGATGACAGCCTTTGAGTTTTCTCTCCAAGAAGCAGGACAACTGCTTGTTACTTGTCGACGGTTTGTTGACAACAATTTCTCTCTGAGACTCAAGCAGGACAATATATTGTTGCTTCTTCAGAGGCTCATTGGTCACTGCCATGGCCAAATGATCACACCACCGACTGAACGATCATTTCGACTGAAACAGAAGTTGATTTCTAGTCAGTAAGTCCATTAACTCAGCAGGGAGTTGAGTCACTGCGGCTGTTAAGGCTCCCCTGCTGAGAGCCGATTCTCCATCAACTATGCAAATGAGGATTATGATTGAAAATCTGCTGAAAAATCAGCTGGTGTAAACATTGGCGGTCATACAGTGCATTCAGAGAGTATTCAGACTCCTTCATTTTTATCACAACATTCTACAATCCATACTACCATAATGGCAAGGCTAAACCCAGATTTGTGATAACTCAACATTTATTACAAAGAAAAACCTGAAATATCACATTGTATTCATTGCAAGTATTCAGACCCTTAACACATTTTTTAAGTTGAAGCACCTTTGGCATGCACTACAGCCTTAAGACAAGCTTCTGTCATTCTTCCCTGGAGATCCTCTTAAGCGCTCTTTAAGTTGGATGGGGAACATTCAAATCCGGGATCTGGCTGGGCCAGACATTTACAGAGTTGCCCTGCTGGAAGGTGAACCTTTGACCCATCTGTGCTCCTTAGGACTCTTAAAGATATCTTTGTATTTTGTTGTGTTCAGCTTTCCTTTTACACTGACCATTCCCCCAGTCCCTGCCACTCATGAAGACCCTCTTAGCATGATACTACAACCACTGTGGTTGGAATGGTATTGCCAAGGAGGTTATGAGTGGTGCCTGGCTTCCTCCAGAAGTAATCAAGATTCATCAGACCAGATAATCTTGTTTCTCAGTCTTTTAGATGTCATTTTAGCTAATTCCAAGCATGGTTACATGGGTTTTGCACTGAGGAGATGCTTTGGTGTTGTCACTCTGCCATAAAGCCCATATTGGTGCAGTGTTGTAGTGATGGTTGTCTTCTTTCTCCCGTCTCCATGCATGATCTCTGGAGCTCAACCAGAGTGACCATCAGTTTCTTGTTCACTAAGGCCCTTCTCCCGATTGCAGTTTGGCTGGGCAGCAAGCTCTAGGAAGAGATCTAAACTTTTCCCTTTTAAGAGTTATGGAGGCCACTGTGCTCGCGTGAACCCTTTAATGCCGCAGAATTATTTGTAGCCTTCCCCAGATCTGTGCCTCAACAAAGTATTGTCTGTTCATTTGACTGCATGGCTTGGTTTTATTCTGATATGTATTTTCAGCTGTTAGACCTTAGGCCTATACAGTATATACTGTACATGTGTGTGCCTTTCCAAATCATGTCCCATCCAATCAAAGCGTAGATACATCCTCAAAGATGATCTTGGAGAAATGGGATGTACCCAAGGTAAACCCAAGGTTTGTCATTATGGGGTATGGATTGAAAATTGTAAATTAAAAGCATTTTAGCATAAGGCTGGGCTTATGAATTTTAAAGTGTATTTGATCTGCAGAGATTCAAACAAGCAAGGAAAATCCCCCTCTCCATTATACATTCCCTTTAAACAGTGAATTGTCTTTGACTCGAAGGTTAGTTGTTGATGTGAATTGAGTTGAAAGCAGGGAAAGTGGGAAGCCTTTGAGTCCTGTTGTGTCAGAAAAAGCTTTGTCATTTTCTGTAGCTGAATTACAGAAACATGGGTCCTTAAAACAAGGTGAGATGCACATCTTTTTAGCTTACAGTAGGCTTCAAACTGTGTTCCCATGTCCCAAACCCTCTGTCATCTATGCATTTCTCACAGTACTGTCAGAAGGGCATCCGCCTGTATCCTTCATATTCATGGCATCTTTCCCTCTTTTTCACCTGAGGGAATGTTGAGATTAACAGGGCTGGAGGAAAGTCACCACAGAGTGTCTGACAGCAGTTCGGCATTTCTGTGTAATTGGCATTGCTCCAGGTCCACTTCTACATCCTTGCAGACTGGAGTGTCCGTCCTCCCCACCGTGAAGGAGCTTGTTAAGGGTCTCAGTGTAACTACAGAATAGGGGCAAAAAGCCAGTATCCCCCTTCCTTTCCTCTCAACCTGCTTAATGTGATTTTGGAATACATTTTTAGTTCTCCTTTTTTTTTACACTGGGAAAGTGGAAAACATGCCAAGACTCTCTGATTTCCACAGGGAACTCTTGAAACCTGAATGAGCCAGAGATCTCAACATTTCGACAGCTTGAGGAATGGAAATCCCAGTTCTAATTGTGACTGAAACGCTGCTTGGCAAGCTCCTCCTGCCAAGCAGCGATCTGGGCACGATTAAATTTATGCCCATTATGCACATCAGCATATTAGACGGAACTCCACGTGGTGGACATGATGTCTCGTCCCCTGAGAAACTTGGCGTCCAGTGGGTGTCAGGCTGAATGTCCTCAGACTGTTGATCTTGAAACATGTCATGAGGAGACATACTTTATTAACAACGGGCTCTCTGATGGCTTGCTGGGGCTTTGGTCCCACACTAGTTGTGAAGAATGTCAATTTGGCTGAAATGTGTCCAGTCTTCACTGGCTTCCAATACTCTCCCACAAAGATTTGATAATTTGACTTCCTGAGTAGGAACAGAGAAAGAAAAGAATGATTTAGACTTCAAAGAGAAGAGATCAAAATGGCCCCAAACAATCTGTTATTTACACGTCCTCATGTCATTCCAAACCTGTTTAATTTCATGAATATTCATTTTACATTGTGAATCACTTTCCCATTTAATAAAGCTCCCAAGAGTGTCAGCAAAAAACTACATAGGGCTCACTTAAGTGTCCCGATCAGGTTTGGTGAAAAGCAACCTGATATTTAAGCAATTTTGATGTTAAAAGTGTGGCTTCCGTCCATGTTCCCATGTTGGAATCTAGTGCATCAAAGAAAAAAATCCAATACAATTATAGCCATTCATTAGGGATCCAAACTCAGATTGATAACACTACTGAAGCACATTGTGAATACTGTTTCTTGGTTGTCTGTAAGAAGAAGAGAAGGGAAAGGTAACTGTAAAATCAGCACAGCAATAGCACTCGGTTTGGATTGTTTGGAAACACACATAAGGTATTTTTTTTTTGCATTTAAAAAACACCTAGAGGAAGCGAATATGGAATGTTATCAACAGACTGCAGGGCTCTTGAGACGTGTTTTGCTAACTCTTAAAATGGTCATGCATTGCATTTTTTTTTCTTTTTATGATATTTCCTGAGATGTACTTAATGGTATTAGGACTTTTACATAAAAACTGTCTGGTTTATCTCCAGGTAACTACCCACGGCCTCCTAACTATGGCGGAGCACCAGGTGCCAACTACAGTGGCCCCGGCCCAGGCATGAGCAACAGTCTTGGCATGAATGCCAGCAGTCCAATGCATGGGCAGGGTCCAGGGCAACCCTGTGGCTCTATGACTACGGCTCGAGGACCAGGGCATGCAGCCGGTGGCCGGCCTTACACCGCAGGCTCCAGCAGTGTGGCTCCCACCTCTCCCAACATGCCTCAGTCGGCTGGCCCAGGGATGGGTCCACCTCCTCCCAACGTCAGCCGCAAACCCCATGAGAGTAGCCCTGCATCTGCCCAGCAGAACCCAGTCCCCTCGGGCCAGGCCAGGTAAATCAGAGCCTTAATTCATTTTAAGTGCCTTTCTGCTTAACTTGAACAAGATGATTTGGTCATGTTTGGTCTAGATTTCATCCATAATTAAATGGATAGTTCACCCAAAAATGAAAATTGCCTATGTTGTTCAAAACTATTTTCTGCGGAACACAAAATAAGATATTTTGAATGATCTTGGTTGCCAAACAGATTTGGTTACTATTGACTTCCAGTGTATGTACAAAAAAACTGAGACATTTCTTAAAGTCATACAGGTTTTATTTTGGGGTAAACAACCCCTTTAAGGTTAAAAAATAATCCCTGAATTCCAATTCAATTCCAGTTGGGGAAATCTGGCATTAATGAAAAAAAATAAAAATAAAAAATGTATTAGTAGCGCTCCTAATAGATTCTTATAGCCAATACCAATGTATTGCCGATTGATACCGAGTCTGTTTATTTAAGCTTTTATCAGGAGCTCTGTCATAACCAATTATGCAAGCTTTCTGCTCATGGAGCTTAAAATGTCTAAATACTGCATATTCAATCAGTTAATTTACAAAAGCATTCACCACCTTTTCATTGGATGTTGTTAATATTGATAACCCCATTTATTTGTTTTCCTGTGATTCGATAAGGGGAACGCGTTCTCATGTGAGGCAAGAGTGGAGAGAGAACAGCAAATGTGTGTGGTCGAGTGCTGTTAATGCCATTTATTGAGATAGATATTTATTTTGTCATATTCACTATACCCTCCAGAAGCATTTATGATTCAGAACGGTACACCGTTGTAACTTTTATGCACCCTCAATATGTCATTTTGCTTATCCCTCACTGGTTGGCCTCTACTGGACAGTCAATGCAGATTTTATGTCACCAAATAATGCTAAGGGCAGGATTTGGGACAAGCCCAAACATGATATTATTCAGTGCACCTTTGAGTTTTCATTTGTATTGAAAGTGAACAGGCACCAAGGAGACCTTTATGCTCTTCCCCCTGCTTCAGGCCTCCCTTTGGCAGGTCCCCTGTGTACCCCGGCCTGTCTGGGCCTGGGGGGCGGCCAGCCTCCTTCCCTATCCCTCACCCCCATCACCCCCTCTACAGTCCTGCGCAAGGCCAGGGCCAGCCTCACACTGAGCTGTTTGGGTAGGTTTAAGATTGGACCCCTGGCTGGATGGCTTCACTCTGCTTGAGTCTGCTCGCATCTGCTAGAAACGGCACAAGCCAAGTGCTATGCATTAGCTTCTCCTTTCTTCTCCACCACGGCTATGTTTTATTCTGAGCATTTGAGAATACTAATCATATAGCTTTCACAAAGAGAGGAGAAGCATCCTCTGGAGAAAACAGCAAAATGTTCTGTAGATTGGAGAACTGAAGCAGCAGCTTGTGTAGCTCAGAGATATAGTGGAGTGGAAGACTAAAAAGGTTTAAAGGAATCGTTTACCCAAGAATAAAAATAAGTATATATATATATTGGTCTTTATGTACTCATACTTGTCTTTTCCAAAATCTGTGAACTGTTTTTTCTACTTCCGTGGAACGCAAAAGGAGAATTTTTGAAGAATGTTAACGCAGCCTTTTTTCTATTTAAATAACAACGGTTTACATTCAGATTTAAAATTTGACGCATCGACAAGCAATACCGCATCGGTTATGACATGTTGAGAAACTATAATAGAATGGAATATTTTCAGTGAATAATGACTTATAGTTTGGTCTGTTACTCATGTGAAGTTATTGCTGTGACTTCACAAAACTTGGAATATACTGGAGAAGAGCTGTTTATACAAAGATTATACAAAGCATACTGAGTATTATTAGTTAACTACATGTACTATTATATAATAAGTTTTGGGTTAGAGTTAGTTGCTTGTGATTATGCATAATATGCTGTTATAATTAAGTATATGTAAGAAGTTTAACTGGGACACTGTAAAATAAAGTGTTTCCAATTCTACTTGTGTTCCATGAAAAATTGTAACAGGAAATGAGTTTGGAGAAACATGGATTCATTTTTTGTGATATAATCAAAGAGGTTTTTTTTCCTGATCAGATTAAATTGATTTATTGAGTTTTTAACTGCTTACGACACCTTTAAAAAAAATCATATTGCAATTACTTCTACAAATATTGCAAGTGCTGACATAAACATTTCACTTTTCATTTCTGCCTTTAAAGGCTGAAAGGCATATTGAAACAGCAGCTCTCATGTTCAACAGTGTGTGCGAATACTTCAAATTATAACAATGCCTTTTGTCTCCAAACTAAGCATGTTTCGCCCACTTATTTTCTGTTTCTGGATTTAAAAGTGGACATTTTGTTGAGACCGAAATGAACCAAGTGTAAAAACTGTTTATCTTGGCCCTGTGGTGTCACAGCCATTTTAATAATCTCAGGCTATATTATTCTAATTAATAATTGGCTAGCCCTAGTGCAGTTTCTAGTCTGAGTCGACGTGTGATTCGCAGAATTGTTGGTTGTTTTGGTAGCAGCAGTGTACAACTTTGACCGATGGGTTGTAGATTGTACCTCATTTAAGACTTAAAGTGTAATATGGACTACAAACAACACAGCACAAAGCAACAGCACTTCCTTTTCTTTTGTGCATTAATCCTGAATGTCTTAACCCTATCTACTGTGCCTGCATATGTGTTGCTTGCCAGCTATTAGAAGTAAAGAAGAAAAGAAAATAAGTGTACTAACAACTTATCATTGAAATCTTCACATCTTAAACAGGCTCTTTTTAAAGGTCTGTGTCCTTATGTTTGTGTTCTGTTATCCATAGGCCAAGCGGGTACCAGGCTGCGTCCCACATGCTTGGAATGGCTCCTGGAGGCCCCTACAACCATCCACCGAGCAACAGCTCAGCCAGGATGACCCCTCAAGGACCCTCCTACAACACAATGCCCACAGGTAAGCGTGAGAATGTTTATAGATATCTCAGTGTTTCAATGAGACAAGATTACAAATATTCAATGCAAAAAATGTTCCAAATGTTTTAATGCATGAAAACTTGTGCAAACTCATTACCAATGCAAGATAACGCAAATGTAAAATAAAAATGAAATGTTCTCGGGATAAATAACCAGCGGGCAAATATTGCAGACGATTATGCTTAAAGTCCCACTGTAGTCAATAATTTCATCACTTAAAGTGTAAATTGCAGGTTAACCACCACAACCAATTAATGTGTAAATTAAAGTGCTCAATGTGTATATATGTAAAAAAAATTCTGTCTTAAAATGCGTTAAAATAACATTTATTGGGGTTTCTTCAAAGGTAGCATGTTTTTTACCGTAACTGGGTGATGACGTCATGAAAGGGAGCGCAGGCAGTAGCCGCTTGCTTTTGTTATAACAGTGATCAGGAGCATGTATGCTGATGTGTATGGTGGCGACACGTAGGCTAACTTGAAAGTATTTGGAGGTACAGAAAAAAAGTATTTTTCCAGGTGGGAGCGGGACAAAACATACATGTTGCGGGCGGGAAAAAGTAATATAGAAAGTAGTTGAGAACGTCAGTTATAACGACCCACGTATTAAAAAATAGTCGGGTTTAAACCGGGCTCATAATTACAGTTAATGTGTCGGGCAGGGCCGGACCGGGCTCGGACACAGCGGGCTCGGGTAGGGGCTTGCTTGATTTTTTTGGGCCCGATCTATAAGCTCTACCTCGGGTAAGTTATGCTAACACTTACAGGCACGAATCAGCCGTTTGTCCTTGGGGAACTTGTGGAGCCTCTCCCCAGTTTTTGATGTATTCATACATCCCGCACAAACACAATAGTTAACCATTTTTGCTAGCTAGGTCTCCAATATAACGTAACTCCAGGCCTGGAGCATAGACAGTAGCTTGGAGTACCTTTTATGACGTCACGCCCAGCCTAGTGGAAGGGAGGGGGCGTGCTTAAAACCACTGTAAAACGCACCAACTTTTCATATTATATTCAGCATTTTGGTATAAAAAACATAAAAAACCAATGGTGGGCGGTTCTTATCTTTATGTTTAGTAAGCACATTGCATTATCTTTGTGAAAATTTTTACCTGCAATTTACACTTTAAAACTCATCTTTGATCACCAAAATGACATATTTAAATGTTTTTTCATGGAAAAAAAAATCTTCATGCCTTAAAATAGCTTGAATGCAACTCTACACCCTTGCCTCATTTAGTATACGCGGTTCTATGAATATGCAAATGAGCCCCGCCTCCACTCACTCACTCACTCCAGCTTAGAGATCCACTGGTTGACGATCACACGTTGATCTGATTGGTTACAAGGTAGTTCGTGACGTCAGAAACACCAGTGATTTCAAACCGTGTTTTTGAGACTGTCTTTGGTTCACTGCCGTTTTAAAGAGAAAATACTCAGCAATGGTGTCGACTTAAAAACACCACATAGACATAAACAACATCACACGATGGATTTTCACCACAGGGGGACTTTAATTAATCGAGAGAAGCAGAGATCACGATAAAAATACGACTTATCGTGTAGCTTCCTTGCTGAATAAAAGTATTTCTTTAATAAAAAAGTAAAAAACGTATCTTACTGGGATCTTAATAACCCCAAAATGTTGAATGGTGGTGTATATTGAGAATATTCAATAAATCTGGAGTTTAATGCACTAATGCACAAGTTTAAGGACTTGACTAGTTTGAATATATACCTTTGTTTGGAGGGTGTGATCAGATGTTTAAGGGTCTGAATTTCCTGTAGGGCCTATGACAGGCTCAGGGGACACCATGATGCCCACCGATCCCAAACAGAGAGCTGAGCACAAGGAGGAGGGCGGTACACCCGCCACAGATCCCCCTAAGCCAAAGGTATGGAGACATCTTTCTCTCTCTGACTCATTGAACATGTCCAGAAGATGCTCACAGATAACTCCTAAATCCATTGGTAACATTACTCTAAAAG
This sequence comes from Rhinichthys osculus, assembly GCA_029959095.1. Taxonomy (NCBI): domain Eukaryota; kingdom Metazoa; phylum Chordata; class Actinopteri; order Cypriniformes; family Leuciscidae; genus Rhinichthys; species Rhinichthys osculus. The sequence continues at coordinate 32,800,987 of JARWKJ010000012.1, read as the reverse complement.
CTTCTCTGTTACAGCCTACAAACAGTCTCTGACCTTTGCTTCAACCATTACTCTGTTAATATCTGCTCAGTAAAGGTGTAAAAATGAGTGCATTGGTCTCCTAACAAGTGATAAAAGTCTTAGTCCACTTTGAAATGTCATTGGTTGAATCTCCTGCTTCACATTCTTGTAAATTCAACATCTTTGGCTGTGATTGTGTTTTAACTTGCATTTTAACTTTCATCTATTTTTTTTGCTGCTGAAATCTTGCGTTGTACTTGGGACACGGTGTGAGAGTGAAAGTTAAACACCATAATTATGTCATTTAATAATTGGTTATAGCCTAATTATTATAATAATACCCATTACCAAATCTAGATCACCAATTTGCTTCCAGCACGGACATGTTCAATGCAGCACTGCCGGAAAATGAAACTTTAACACATTGTTTTAAATAACCACAGTTTGTACCAGAGCATTGGAATAGATTTAGATGTTGACCAAATTTACTTTTTTCCCCAAACAATTTGCGAGTCGTAATACAATTGTTGTCATAGTAAATATTTACATCCTACTGCTTGCAGCTCTTCTAGTTTATCTTTCTGTTGTTTACACTCCCTAAACTGAGCACTGAAAGTATGTTGTTCTTGAATAGTGTTCAATTTCACTGTGTTATTCAATAACCCAAGGAATATAATTCTCTCATGTGTCCTAATGAGCGCACATCTAAGCTCTGGAAGACCTTGCTTCAAATCTTTCTTGTGTTAACTTGTTCTTTCTCAGTCATTGCCCTTACTTTCATCAGAACTTCATTGTGTCATTAAGTTCAGCTTTCATTTGATTGGCTGAGATGTGGCGCAGTAGCAGAGCATTCTCTCTCTGAACTCATCTTTCCATTCTTGCTTATGTGTCATGTTTTTTTTGTTTCATTTGTAATTCGATGTGATGTTTTGTCGCCTTACTGTTTAGAGGGAAGTAGTTCTGTCACCTTTAAATAATTCTCAAAAAATGTCCTTTGTTTTCTGGCTAGCTCATGATAATCTTCACCGCATCAGTCGTCAGTAGAGCACGGCTTTTTAATTTAACATGTAGAAAACTTCACAACAAACAGAAGTGCCTTCAAACGTTGACCTTTATGTCCTGTCCAGCTGGCTACGTTACAAGCTCTGTGTGTGTGTGTGTGTGTGTGTGTGTGTGTGTGTGTGTGTGTGCAATCCTGTAACAAGCATAACAAGTCCTGCAATATAACACAGAGCTACTTGAAAGGTATGAATTGAGCTTTCTTTAGTCCAGCTCGGAGTGGTGCCAACCTCAGCCAGAACAAGAGCCAGAGTACAAAAAGAGTGTGACAGACGAAGATTTGAAGAGTTATACACAAAGTTTGCCAGTTTTTTGCCAAACTTTCTGAATGCTTGTCATGCTAAAGACAGTAGGCTTTGCATGGGAGGTTTTTAGGGCCGTGAATTTCAGGAGAATGTTTTCGACCTATTGCGGATCGAGCTATCCTATTGCACTGACAGGGTGCCAGTACGCGCGCTGATTAGCGTTCATTTCGTTAACGAGCTTTTTCTGATGACGAGGCAACGGCAAGGTCATTTAACGATAACTGTTACTATATAAACATGCGATATCGTTGACGCAAAAAGACGAGACTGAAGTGTAATTAAAAAATAAAACTCGACCAAAATCTCTCTTTAATTTTGTCGGAAAAAAAGAGGAGACAAAATATGACATACTGCCTTCTCAGTGATGAACTGTAATACATCCAAACATGAATCTCGACTATATTGTTTGTGGTAGATGCATTTTCTCTTGTTTTAATAGAAAAAAACGTACTAAAAAATTACTATTACTATTTCACTGTTTTATTTTACCCGGTTTCATAATGTAGAGAGACGAGAGTGTGTTAATATAAATAATAAATAGCCTACAATAAATCAAGACAAATAAACAGTGATAAAGAAAGAACAAAGAAACTAATTATAGCATATAGGAAAACAAGCTACAATAGAACAAAGACACAAATGAAATGGACCAATCTGGAAAAACTTCCAAGCGCTAGAAATAAGAAATAAATTCTATAAGTAATGAAATGTATGAAAAAAACACTGTGTAAATTAAATAGACATTTATTCTTATTAAAGTTACAAAAGTGATTCAGTCTGTTACAGATATTCATTTGTGTTTGTTCTAAGTTTAGTTTTTATGGACTTTTAGTTTGTATTCAGTAGTTCCTGCATGTGTTCCTTTGCTTCAGTTTCTCCTTTGCTGTCGTGGACATTCATTTAATCATCACGGGTGTTTTTCGTTTGTTCCCTCATTTAGCCAGTGTTTAAGTTTGCTCTGTTATTCCTTCAGTTGTCGATTGTGTTAATGTTTGTGTTTGCATGTGACACTGTTACACCAGTCCGTCTTTTGTTTAATAAACCAAGTTTAAACTTTGTCTTCATCTTCAGTCCGCGTAACAGTCAAGAACAAGGAGAGATTTTCTCTTTTTTGTTGTTTGATTAACATTAATAACGACAGCAGGTACATTTAGATGCTGTCACTTTAAGACCGACTGCATGGATCCAATATACTCATGCGTTTTCTGTTTACGTTCACTTTAGACATAAATGACTGTGTTTACTATCAAAGACTTGGTCACTTTGACACACAAGTATGTGTATTTACCCGTTTAAGCCCAATTAGTTGGCAAAAAGCACTCAGTTTGACAGCGCTGAGAAACAGTCTCTCTGACAGCACGCGCATGTAGCCAAATGAGTTGTCTTTCATTGCTTAGTTCGCTTCAACGGTTTAAAATCCCTTGTTTTTAAACCCCAAGGCAATACTTAAGAACGCCTGCAAACGATAAGCTTTAGACTGCGTAGCACAGCAACTTCATGTGAGCGTAACCGCGATAGAGGTGATAGTCCAAAATCTCTACCGGTTAATCGTGTCTGCCGGTATATTGCCCACCCCTACTCTGTATTTAAGGATTAGTTCACTTCAGAATGAAACATTTCCTGATAAATTACTCGCCCCCATGTCATCCAAGATGTTCATGTCTTTCTTTCTTCAGTCGAAAAGAAATTAAGGTTTTTGAGGAAAACATTCCAGGATTTTTCTCCATATAGTGGACTTCAATGGGAACCAACGGTCCAAATAGCAGTTTCAGTGCAGCTTCAAAGGCTCTACACGATCCCAGCCGAGGAATAAGGGTCTTATCTAGCCAAACCATCGCTCATTTAATAAAAATAAAAAAAACATTTGTATACTTTTTAACCACAAATGCTCGTCTTGCACTAGCTGTGATGCGCCACACATTGTCATCCCGTTGAAAGATCACGTTAGGCGAAACATGGTAGTACCGACCTAGTGTTTAAGTAAAGTCATCCCAATTCACCCCTTACCCCTACCCCTCCGTTTTGCGCTTTCACGTCAAGGGGTAGGGCTGTCCCGATTCTTGTTTAGATCGAGGGGTAGGGCTACATAGCCCTTGAATCGGAGATTTTTCAGAGGCACCATTTAGCGCCAGATGACACCACCGTGCACTTTATTTACTCTTATAATAATTATATAGTCATTTAAATTAAGAAATTGTATAATAAATCACCTTTCCGAAACAGAAAAGACATACATTTCGAGGAAGGAACGTTATAAGCATCATGTTTCCTCAAAGTTAAGAGCAGCTGTGCTGATTGTCAGTCGTTGTCATGGAGAAATCCTGTAAAAACTCCGTAACGGCAGAGCCATCGCCGACGACTGATGACGTATCGGGTTCGTGGGGGAATATTTCAACCCCTTGGCCCTTGTAACTCTGTTTTAAGGGGCAAGGGGTACACTTGAAAACAAGGGGTAGGGCCAAGGGGTGAATTGGGATTGAGCCTAAGTCAAACGTCCTTTACAAAAATAAAAGGTAAAACAACGATGTTGGAGGAGAAAATTAAATTGAGTTTTTCGCCCTACCCTACATTTTTTAACCGGAACACGCGTAATGTGTGGCGCGTCACAGCTAGTGCAAGACAAGCATTTGTGGTTAAAAATTTAATAAATGTTTCTTTTTATTATTTATAAAATGAGCGATGGTTTGGCTAGATAAGACCCTTATTCCTCGGCTGGGATCGTGTAGAGACTTTGAAGCTGCACTGAAACTGCAATTCGATTTGGTTCCCACTGAAGTCCACTATATGGAGAAAAATCCTGGAATGTTTCTCTTCTCAAAAACCTTTATTTCTTTTCATCGTCAATCATGGATGACGTGGGGGTGAGTAAATCATCAGGAAATTTGAAAGAAAACTTCTTGTTTATTGAATCTTTGTATAAAGTGTAATCGTGCTCTTAGTCTGATTATCAGCACAGCTGTGATTACCTTCCACCAATTCCCTCTTGCTTGTGTAATCTGTACATTCCCTGCAAATCTTTTCTTCGTTTATATAACTTCTAAGCTAGTTTGCGATAGCATAAAGCTGATTCAAAAGACTTTGCAAATGACTTCTTAGTAAAAAAACACAACATGGGCCAGTTCTGGGAGAGTATTGCGCGTCGTTTCGGTGGACACGCAGTAAAGGTGATTTGAAAGCTGTCTCTCGCCATTCACAATGTGTGTGGGTTTCTCTTTCTTCCCTATGTGTTCTCCCATCACAGGACAACTACGGTTCTCAGTGTGTGTCCCAGCCTCCCACCCCTTCCCCTCTGTCCCCCAGCCCAGCTAGTCTGTCCTCTTATCAGGGGGACGACAGCGATAGCATTAGCAGCCCTGCCTGGCCAAAGAACCCCAGCAGCCCTGTAAGTGCCTCATGCACTTTTACTCTCTTCTCTTTGTTTTCCTGCTTCTCTTTCTTCTTTCTGTGGTTATTTAGGTCTCCTGTTTGTGATGGTGTGAGCTGTTTTGACCGCAGATGTGATGTAATTAGACTTTCTCATTATGACACTCTACCACAAGATTGTATTTGTTATACTTTCCCCCAATTTATTTTCAGTTGTATCGTGTGTTGGGGAAGCTACTTTAAAAGACACAATCTTCTTGCTAAGCTGCTCATAATAAGAATATAGAGCATTATTAGGTAATAGCATTATAAACGATTAAAACCATCAAGTGTTGGTTCAAGAAATAAATAAGCAAACCGATTCACTGCAGCAAACCAGACTTTGCAATGCTACATATGAGGGTACGGGACAGTTTATTACATCTTGATTTAATTATTGCATGGCTGTCAATTATAATGTGACAAGAGTTGTGAGAAAGTAGCTTGTCACTGGAAAAGCTACTCTATTTTGAGAACAGCTGAGCTACAAAAACGTCAGCTATTAGTTATTTTCCAACACGGGTAACTTTGTGTGTGTGTGATATAGTGCCCATTTAAATTTAAATAATTCAAACTCGTTTTGCGTTTGACAGCGAACACCATGGTAAAAGAAAATATCCTTATTAAAACACATTCAAGAAGGATTAGGGAAGAGTTCACAGCAAACTTGTACATGGCGAATCAGCTTTTCACCAAAGTTTTAATGAGAAAGTCAGTTATTGGTTTTGTGATTCGTGGCAACTGGGAACTCGACGAGGGGGAGTAAATGATGACCGAAGTTTCATTCTTGGGTGAACTAACCCTTTAAATCTGTTTTTTTAAACATTTTGCTGTGTTTACAGTAAAATAGTAATTCCAGTCACAGTCTTGTACTCATTGCGTCATTCTAAATATTCATATTTTTATTATAATTTGTGGCCAAAAAGTAGCGCAAATATAAGGCAACACAGCTTAAACACAGATAAACAAGCCGGTACTTGGTAGCCTACTGTAGAGAAGATATCGTCACATTTTGACAATTTCAGTATCGAAATGTACAGCTAGTTTTGAAAACACTAATTCAAACAACAAACACATTCCTTGTAGGCGTGAGCACACTTGTCCAATAAAACATATTCTGATTCCGAAATGCAATCAGAAAATATTCCACATTTTTTGCACAGGCACAGATGCTGCCTTTTCGCAAAACATTTTGTATTTATTTTATATTTGAATTTTTTATTTAAATCTCTGGTCACAAGCCCAAATTAAACCACTATTACAATCTACATAGAGCCAGCCTAACGCAGCCAATAGCCCTCCATTAAGCTTTACAAGAAGCGAGCGAGTCTGGTGTAAAATAGCATTGCGGAAATGCCACCAAAACGAATAAAAATGCCCACAAATTTCAAGATATGAATTGCCCCTGTTTGAGATTTAGTATTTTATGCCATATGATACGTCTTGGCAATGTCACACAAGAAAAAGTGTCGTTTTCCTGACTATCAGCACGATTGCAAATGTGATATTCATTTTAATAAAATAATTCAACAAACAATATTCATTTAAAATTCTAAACACATTAATGTCCGTTTTTGCTCTATTTAACCAATGATAATAGTTCCAGACAAAGAAGTTGCGTCTCCCTGCAACGCAGAGTAAATGAACGAATTTCTAACGAGTTTCTTTGACCCTTTCTTGTGCATTTATTGTTGATGTGAAGAGAAAAATATTTTGTATGTATATGGTGGCTTTTAGAGCTATATATTGGATTTATTGAAATTTTGAAGGTTTATCCATGTCTGGAGCCCGAACACTTTAATTTAGCTCCGTTTGTCTAATTTGATTTAAATTGTTATTCCTGGCTGTCGCCACCGTTACAATTAAGAGTCTAATAGTGTATCGTTTCAAATTTTCCAACATTTCATATATATTCAAAATTTTAGATTTAAAACACTAATCTCGTCACATTATTCATGCAACTTTAATTGCAGTGTAAATTACATCTAAATAATAATAGTATAACATAATATTGTCTGTTACGCACAACATTGATTTATCTCATTTACCAATTCCAGCATAATGCCAACAGAGGACTTTTATTTTTTTATTTTTTTATTTTTTTATAAATGTGCAAGTAATTTAAAGATGTCCCACAGTATGTAACTAACTTATTTTTTAATGTAACTTTTATAGTATTTATGAGAGACCTGCCCAGGCCATGCATCAATACTCATACCTGTCCGAAATGGTTAAAGGGGTGAACTTTACTAGCATGAGACCGTCAGAACGGGACATATTGAGCAATGTGGAAAACACTTTTACTCGGGACAGAGAGCGATGGGCTTCACAGTATGGGTGTGTCAGTGGCGATAAATATCTCACTCTGTTCTGTATCCATCCACCCCTAGAAGCTCAGCACGGGGAACATGACGAATGAGAAGATCACACGACTGTACGACATGGGCTGTGAGCCTGAGAGGAGGGCATGGGTGGATCGCTACATCTCCTTCATGGAGGAGAGGGGCACGCCGGTCCCAAACCTCCCTTCGGTGGGCAAGAAGCCGCTGGATCTGTGCCGCCTCTACCTCTGTGTTCGAGAAATCGGAGGCTTGGCCATGGTGAGCAGTTCTTTCGGTGGTTTCTGCGAGAGTGCTGTTCGTGCTGGGGTTTTAAAGGAGTAGAGCTGTGTAATGCGTGTTAAAGAACGGCGAAAGCTCTCGTATTCTTCCTCATATCTGCCTTAACCATCAATCACAGACATCAAAGAAACAGAGAAGGGAATTGGCTGAGATTGAGAATACATCGCACCTGCTGATGGGGTTCTTTATTCGCACACGCTCTCCGCATTGGTTTTGCGCCTAGGATCTCGCACAGGGGTCATGGTAGATTATATCTCAGAAAAGACCAAAAATAAAATTTGCCTGACAAGATCGTACAAAGTACACAAACATCCTTTTATATCAGGAAGTCCCTGCTACAAATTTTTATAAAAACTGAGCGTTACATTTTCAGCCTGGTCTAGATAATAACATGCATTTAGTAGCATATTGATGTGTCCTTGTTACACTTTACATGTAATAACAGTAAATTATACATAATTACAAGCAACTAACACTAAACCATAGGCTGAATCTGTAAGTACATGTTTTTTTTTTATATCACTCAGTATTTATTTATCTAATTACATAAATAAATGATTTTTTCAAATAAATGAATAAATGATAGGTGATTTTTTCGTGATTCTAATAATCTTTACACTAATATTTTAATAACTGTTAAATGTAATCTCAAATGTAATATGTTAAAATCTTAAATATGAATATAATTCTTTTCGCAACACTTTACAATAAGGTCTCATTTGTTAACATTAGTAAATGCATTAGCTGACTTGATCTAATATATAATAAGGTGTATTATAGCATTTATTGATTTTTTAAAAATGTTTATTCATGTACGTTTACTATGCATTAATTAATGTAAACAGATATAACTTTTGATTAAAAAAATGTTATTATTAAATGTTAAAATTAACAAAAATTATTCAATGCTGTAGAAGTATTGTTCATTGTTCATGTTAACTAATGTAGTTAACTATTGTTAACAAATGAAATCTTATTGTTAGTGTAACATTTTTCATTTTTGTTGGTGGAACAAACGCTTTCAAATTACCTCATGTCTCAAAGCACATAACAGAACAATAATAATGAATGTAAACAACTTATTTACGGTTATTGTTAGAACTCAAAAAATTCTTTGTAAAGGTGCGTTTACAGCATGACGAAATGACTAATAATGAGAATGCTATATATATATTTATATGAAGACCACTTTAATTATTGATTGCTATCAGTATGTGATGAGACGTTCAACCAGTATTACAAAAAAAAAGTTTATGAAAAAAATTGCCTTTCACATACAAAGCTTTATCTTGCAATTAAATCAATCTTTATTAATGTACACTGTTTGTCATTTTAAATGCACTATTTACTATTACATTTTAATTTAGGGGGGCAATGAAACATTTAGCTAAACTTTAGCTTCTCTAGCTCTATCTTTAAGGTTAACAAATGTTTTTTTTTGTTTTTTTGTTTTTACAACATTTACAACGTTTTAAAGAGATCAACTAATACCTGTAAGTGCCCCACACGAGAACTGCCACAGACCCCCTGTTAAAGAACCCTGCTTTAAATAAAGCTTTTGTTTACCGCCAGCTTTCTGTGGGCGGTAATAGCGCAATGCTAATTATTTCTGGCTAACACCGATGATGTTTGTAAATCCTGCGCATTCTATAATGAGCCTCATTTACATAGGAAATAGGTATGTTTATCCAAACAAAACAAAAAAAAGAACTACAATGAATTGATTTTTTAGACACGTAGCGCCTGGATAAGCTAAACTGGGGGTGGCGTGCGAATCAGTCACAGGGTTAGATGGTTGAACCACTTAGTGAATTGATTGTTTCTTGAATGGTTTTGATTGAAAATCTCTCCTCAAACAGGTAAATAAGAACAAGAAATGGAGAGAGCTGTCCACCCACCTGAATGTGGGAACATCCAGCAGCTCTGCCAGCTCCCTCAAGAAGCAGTACATCCAATACCTGTTTGCCTACGAGTGCAAGGTGGAGCGTGGAGAGGAACCGCCGCCTGATGCGTTCAACATGGGAGACGGCAAGAAGCAGACACACCAGGCCAAGATCCAGCCGCCCTCACCTGGTGAACAACTTTACAGCATTACTGCGGGGAGAGCAGACTGTTAGACAGAAGGCTTATAGCCATCAGATCACTATGCTCCATGTTTTATGTACTATGCCGTTTATTCAGGTTAAACCCTTTATTTTGCCTTTTTTGTAGTTTTGAAATAGGGTTAGGGTTAGGCCGCGTTTCCACCGCAGGAACTTTCCCCAGGAACTAGGGACTTTGGGGTGGGACTCGGTGTGTTTCCACCGCAGGAACCAGTGTCTAAACGAAGTTCCAGGTAAAAATGTCCCCCTCCGAAAGTCCCTGTGGCGAGGCAGTACTTTATCAAAGTTCAGGAACTTTCAGGGGTGGGACTTGGGCTCTGAACAAGGTGATTGGTTGAGTTCACGCAGCATTTTGATTGGTTGACTCCACGAAGCATTTTAGTTTTGCAGTAAGAGTTGTTTGCTATTCGAATCAACAATGGCGTTTAAAAAATACGACCGATGACGAGGTTCAGGCTTTATTAAGCTTATATGCGGAGGTCCAAATCTAAAGTCCAAACCTGCGCTAAAGTAGCGCGCAGTCCTACGTCACCGGACTAATTTGCATAATCTTCACGGTACTTCAGACCGCGGTGGAAACTGAGCAACAGAAAAAAAGTTCATGGGAAAAAAAGTTTCTGGGACGAATTGTTCCGGGTAATTTCGGTGGAAACACGGCTTTAGTGAAAGTGAAAAGAAAGTGACATGTGAGGGCCGAGTATGGGAATCTGTCCTCTGCATTTAACCCATCCAACTTGTCAGATAACAATCTTGTTGAAGAAGAGTATGGAAAAAGTAAAGCCACCATGGTGAAAATTCTTAGTCAGGCCAGTTAAAATCCTTATCCGGTGACTTATCCTTATCAACACTCATCCAAACATCAACCATCCTAGCAACTTTGTGGCCCAATATTTCGTGAAAAGTGTTCCCCCCTCAATTTCTTAGGCCCCATCCACACTACTGCGTTTTAGTTTAGAAACGGAAAATTAAAACGAATACGATCTCCGTCCACACCAGCGTTTTAGCTGCGTATTAGAATTTATCTCCGTCCACATTAAAACGACTGAAAATGTGGATCACGTGACCATTCACCAACACTGGGCATGCGCGTGCCGGTGTAAACACAACTTCATTGATAAAATTATCCCACCATGCAAACCGACGCTCCATGTACGGTCAACGCCGCCGCTGCACACGGGAATCGTCACAGATCGCTGGAATAATAGCTTGACTCCGGCGCATGTAGGCAGTTATAGCGTTGTAAAATGCAGAATTTACTTGTACAACAGCTGCTAGCAAAGATATACGCCATGACTGATGACATCCAATCATAGAGCCGAGCGTGAGCCTTTACTACGTCATCGTTTCTAAAGTCCTCCGTCTTGACCCGTCTACACTAAAACGCCCTCCAGAGATTCAAAACGAAAAACGGATCGGCAGCGTTTCTAAACTTCTCCGTTTTGGCCGTTTTAGTGTGGACGGGAGGTGCAAACGTAGCAAAAGGTCTCCGTTTTTAAACGAAAACGCAGTAGTGTGGACGGGGCCTTAGCTGTAATAGTGATGCTATTGGAGTCCAATATAATCTTCATGCCATTCTTCGATTCATCTGCATCACTCACATGTCGCTCTGGCCTGCCGACCTTATAATGAAGTCAGAGCGGCTCTACACTGAGCTATAAATATCTGACAGGTGATTGAGTCAAACTGAGGCGGAAGGGGGGAGGGGGGAGAAAGAAAGAGAGCTGCCAAGCTGCTGGCTTAAGGATTCCCGTTCCCCCTCTTCCTGAGGCTAATGACTGATGACGTCACTGAAAGAGAGAGAGAGAGAGAGAGAGCTGTCAAACAGCAGGGGAGGGATTCCCTCCAAGAAGATTAATGGGGGAGGAGTGTGGGATAAAAACAAAAGTGACCTCAGCCTGACCCCTCGCTCAATGCAGACCCGTGAGCCAGCGCTTTTTTCCATCTCTCTCTCTCTCTCTCTCTCTCTCTCTCTCTCTCTCTCTCTCTCTCTCTCTCTCTCTCTCTCTCTCTCTTCTCCCGCCCTCTCCGACACTGGGAATATGCGTAAGGTCATTGGCGGTCACACAGACTGGAAGTGTTACAGCATGGCACCATGTATTGTTTACTTTCAGCGCTGAAAGATGGTTTTGTGGCTGGCAGCAGATCAAGGACATGTAAAGCAGACACTCTTTCATTCCCTCGTTCTTTCATTTCTAACCCAATTCTTTTAGTTCCCTGCGCTGAAATCTTTTGAAGTACATTTTACTGCTCTGAGCTGCGGAGGAAAATGCAAATTGGTTTTATTACTTTGCATCAACTGAGCCGTAGAAATTTCAGATGTTATTAGGACGGTGTCCTTTTATGCCATTGCATTTCTATGGAAATTAATAACTAGTGTATTCAAATGTTATTGGATTATGGAAATGCAGTCTGGGGATTGTAAGATTTGGGTTTCTTTCCCTGGAGCTAGGAGGAACTGATTAGGACATTGTCATTTGCTTGTAGATTTATAAAATACCATTATAGCACAATCAGAATATAATAATAATAAAAGAAAGTATTTTAAAATATTACACAAGCTGTTTATGTTAATGAGGCTTTAATATTATTTAAATTTTGGTAATATGCAGTTCTCTTTGTTTTTGGTGGGAATCAATTTTGATTCAGGGAATCACTATGTTGTAATGAACACCATTTATCATTCTGTGAAAAAATCATCGCATCACAAAATTAAATGATATTTGCAAAATAGTTGGAATGAGAGCATCAAAATGTGTATAAAAAAGTTTCCAAGCCTTACTTTTCACTCCCTAAACAAATGAAAGTGATCAATAAAGAGGACACACATTTCTGCGTAGAATAATTCTTTCACATAACGTAGCCCTTTTCTACTCTGTTGAACAGCAAACTCCGGCTCTCTTCAAGGGCCGCAGACTCCTCAGTCTACAGGCAGCAGCACCATGACAGAGATGCCAGGGGACCTGAAGCCACCGACACCAGCCACCACACCCCACGGACAGGTCACCCCACTACCGACTGCCAGGTGGGCTGAACTGATGTACCGTATTTTCCGCACTATAAGGCGCACCGGATTATAAGGCGCACCTTCAATGAATGACCTATTTTAGAAAAAAATTCATATATAGGGCGCACTGGATTATAAGGCGCATAAGATACTGCAGTCAAACGTTTGACTGGGTTTGCGTTATGCATCCACTAGATGTGATAAAGGGAATATATGTACGACATATATATCGAATGTATGTCGCGAGCCCTCTGAACATTTGAGTGATCTGATAGTAAGCGCGCTTGCTCGTGAGCGAGCTCGCGACATACTTTCACAATCTGACCGGTATGAGTGCTTAGATACGGCGGCTCGCTGACAGCGATGGCACGCTGTTTCATATATGACGCCCCGGTTACCTTGAACGGGGAACCTTTTCTGAGAGCTTTGTAGCGAGTGCGCGGCGCAGGAGCCGAGGCGTTTATTAATAAGCGTGAGCGCGCTGGGGCGGGCACGCAACTTACATTCGCAGCCTGACTCATATGAGTATTCATGTGCGGCGGCTCGCTGACAGCAACAGCTGGCTGTTTTGAATGAGACGACCCGGTTACTGTGAACAGGGAGCGCTTTATAAACATTCTGTGACGCGCGAGCAGCGCCGGGGACAGTGTGTCTGTTCGTGTGTCTGTTAGTAAGAGTGAGCGCTCGTGAGCGGGCACGCGACTTACACACATAACCTGATTTATACGAGGTTGAACTGGCCGTGTGACAGTCTGACAGAGCGGCCATAAGATGGACACGAGCGCGAGGCTGCGAATGTAAGTTGCGTGCCCGCCCCAGCGCGCTCACGCTTATTAATAAACGCCTCGGCTCCTGCGCCGCGCACTCGCTACAAAGCTCTCAGAAAAGGTTCCCCGTTCAAGGTAACCGGGGCGTCATATATGAAACAGCGTGCCATCGCTGTCAGCGAGCCGCCGTATCTAAGCACTCATACCGGTCAGATTGTGAATGTATGTCGCGAGCTCGCTCACGAGCAAGCGCGCTTACTATCAGATCACTCAAATGTTCAGAGGGCTCGCGACATACATTGCGAGTAGCGCCGGGGACAGTGTGTCTGTTCGTGTGTCTGTTTAGTAAGAGTGAGTGCTCTTGAGTGACTTACACACATAACCTGATTTATACGAGGTTGAACTGGCCGTGTGACAGTCTGACAGAGCGGCCATAAGATGGACACGAGCGCGAGTTCGCAGGCGAATTTAATAACGCGGAGCGTTATTAACCAATTGATCCATATATAAGGCGCTCCGGATTATAAGGCGCACTGTCGTTTTTTGAGAAAATTAAAGGCTTTTAAGTGCGCCTTATAGTGCGGAAAATACGGTATTATATTTTAGTGTCTGTCAGTGTTGTGCACTTGGCAAAAATGTAGCAGTTACTCTACATTAAATGAAGCTTCTCTGCACTGAAGAAACCCCCCATGGGAAATGTAGCAAGATAAGCTAAAGGAACATGGCAAAAGTGTAAACTATTTTACTACATATAAATAAACTATATACTACATAAAAACATTTTTATAGTAAACCAACCATTCCAAGTCAATGCTATCTCAGTGATCAATAAAACTCTGTCAAACAGATAGTCAGGAATAATTTTTCAGTTCAATTGTTTATTCAAAAACTGTTCCAAACCATAACTATAAGAAAACCAGGTGTCGAGAGTGTGTGGATTTTTCCATCAAGTGTCAGCCCAAGGATTGGTACGTGATGTCACCGTCCGTAGAAGAAGGTGGCGGTAATGCACCAAAAAGCTGTTTGCCAACCGCCGTAAAACACAAATACCCCTTTTCCACCAACAAGAACCGGGTGCTGGTTCAGAGCCAGAGCTGGTTCGGAGTTGGTTCGACTGACAAGCTTACTAAGAACCGGTTTGCCTTTCCACCGGCTAGAGAGCCACAACAGAGCCAGATCTTACGTCACTGCATACGTCTCATGTTGCCCAGCAACGCTAGTGCGGTAGCGCCAAACACAAACACACCAGGCTTGTTCGAGATGCATCGGCTTCTCGCAGATCGATCGCCGCATGACATCAAAGCACTGCGAAAGCGATCCAAAAGCACAAGGAGTCTTATGATCTCCAAACACTCCCGCAGCTCCGATCGGTCCGCGCCGCTCCGATGCATCTCGAACAAGCCATCAACAATAACGGACGTTGCGTTACTATGGATTCTCATGGGTTTGCAAAAATACATCGGAATCCAACGCGTTTGTGCAGCTCGCCGTAACTTACATAGACGGATATTATAATCAAGCTGCTATTAGCTCGACTAGCTGCTATTTAAAAATGGCGGTCACAAGTTTCTATTCGTCTTGTTGGTCACGGTAACCCCGCCCCCAGCCCCTGACGCAAGCGGTTCTTACTTGGCTCTGTTCTAGACCAGCAATGATTTGGTGCTTCTTAAGAACCACTTTTCCTGGTTCGGAGCTGGTGCTTTGCGTGTGGAAAAACTGGCTCCGAACCAGCACCAGCTCTGCCTTGGTGGAAAAGGGGTAAAAGTCGTCGCCGTCGCATGGAAGTACTTCTGTTGGCTACACAGATCTGTGTATGGCTTACTGATCCAGGATCAGTGATCCTTAGCAGTTGTTTTTCCGATTTGAGCTTGAGCTTCAGAAATGCTTGGGGAAATGTAGCTTGTGTGGACGCTACCGCACTACTTGATCAACAAAAAGAGTATCACCACGCTACTGAGAAATGTAGTTAAGCTACTTGTAGCGACGCTACTGCCCAACACTGGTGTCTGATACTCAAGTGTGTGCATGTATTGATTCTGTTGTCCTTGTTTCACCCACACTTCTTTAGAAACAGTGGTGTTAGCGTGCAAGATCCGTTCTCCGAAGGCAGTGACCCAGCCTTCCAAAAGCGAGGCCCCATGCATGGAGATGCCACCTCTAGAATGCAGTTTGACACCAGTAAGGATCCCTATGGAGCTCCCAGGAAAGGTGTGTTGTTGCTGCTGTAATTACTGCGTATGGGGCTGGTTTCACATTTCTGCTCACTGCTGCCTCCCTGTGCTCCATTTACTAGAGCTGCATATTCATTATTTTCTTGGACATTGCTGCCATCTAGTGTCTGCAGGTTAAAGTTAAAAATTGACCTGAGTATTACGTTTCATAGAATATTCTTTAGAAATGTAAATACTCTTTCATGATCTTTATCTTCCTTGCAGTTAAAAAGTGTTCATTTGTTTTCAGGTGTCTCTGAGTCCTTCATGCCAGGGCAGATGCCAGGCAGCGGCATGCAAGATATGTATCCACGTGGCCCGCCCTCAGGAATGGGTATGGGTCCACGACCCCAGTACTCCTACAACCCTGGTTTTGAGAGGAGGTAAGACAGAACACCTTGGTGTCAGGTCATTAACTGCATAAAAACAATGCAAACATCAAAATCAGTATGCCAACTTATTTCATGTTTGTTCACAGGCCAGACCATGTCATGGGACAAGACGGGGGAATTGCCCCCCCTGGAAACCAGAACAACATGGTACCTTCCAACAGTGATCCCAGCATGTTCTCTGGCAGTAGATATGCCTCTCATCAGAGGTAAGAAGTGGCTATTGTTGACTAGTTTATATGAATGCATATGGTGTATAGAGCTGTAGTTTATTATTATATGTTTTACTGTAGACATGGACATGACGGCTATGGGCAGCAGTACCCTCACAGCATGCCATATGGTGCACATGGGATTTACCCCCAACAGCAGGTCAGCCATCAAATGTGATCAGAATTGATCCCTCTTTTATGCTGAGAGTTAGAGGGAGTTTGTGATAATTCTTTATGATTTTTCATTTCATTGTGGTTTGGGGTGGGACAAAATATCGATAGGGAAATATATCGTTGTCCTTCTCCGTGCTATACGAGAATTGATGCGCTGGCGCCAAATATCGATATTTTCATTAATAAAATAAGGCGCTCTAAATAGATTTCCCTGCTCCCAGCGTCGCTACTTTATGGCTCCTCGAGGTGGCACTCAACACATGAATGAGGGAAACTAGAACATATGTTAACTTGCCGGACAGCAGTGTGAGTAAAATAATAGATGCTCCAGCCACGTTTAAGTCCAAAGTCTGGAAAACTTGCACTTATCCTTTTCACTTGCATTTTGTGTTCATAGTTAGACAGATATCGTGATGTATCATTATAGGATTGTCTAGCAATATATTGATTATCGCAGAATTGCTGCATCATGTTATTATCGGTATCGTGAGCCATGTATTGTATCGTGAGGTACTCTGTGATTCCCACCCCTAAATGTGGTAATTATTTATGCTATATTAATACTTTATTTTGACACTTTGTTTATTGGCTGTTGCAGGGTTATAAGCGGCCTGGGGAAGGGATGTATGGCCCTCCACCTAAGCGGCATGAGAGTGAAGCCTATGGTATGCAGTACGGGGGCCAGCAGCCTGACATGTATAACCAATATGGTTACCCAGAACGTAGGCCCATGCAAAGCCCGTTCCCCTATCCATATGGACGTGATCGCATGCAGCCAGGTGGACAGGGACCTCCTCAGCATAGCATGATGACTGGTGGACCACCCCCATCCTCTAACTCCAGCGGTGGGCATCAGGGGAACATGTGGCACACCAGGCACGACATGAGCTATCCTTACCCCGGCCGGCAGGGTCATGGGGCCCCCTATCCCTCCATGAGCCGTGGAGACGATCCAGAAGTCAGGGCTAGTCAGGACAGTCAGTGGCTTGGTCAGCGTCAATCACCATACCCACCACACTCTTCATCCGCTTCCAGCTCCATGCCCCCCATGGTTAGCCGGCAACCATCTTCCTCCTACCAATCTCCTCCAGCAATGCCAAACCACATCTCTCGTGTCCCAAGCCCTGCACCATTCCCACGGTCTGTGGGTGGCTCGATGTCACCCAATAAGGCTCACATGATGGCCTCTATGAAGCAGATGCAAAAGCCGGGTGGCCCAGGCTCCATGCCGAGTTCTCAAAGTGGTGGTATTCCTGGGCAAGGCTTCCCAACAATCCATCGGGATTACCCATTGGACTCTGTGGAGGCCACACAGCCCCAGATTAAACCCCGCCGAAGGTTAACTTCCAAAGACATTGGTATGAAACCCTTTTCCAGTGATAATATTTTTTATTTATTTAATTGGCCTGGTTATGGCAAGGTTCTTAAAAATGCTTGTAAATCTTGTAGGCACACCAGAGGCTTGGCGTGTGATGATGTCCCTGAAGTCTGGGTTGCTTGCAGAGAGTACATGGGCTCTAGATACTATAAACATATTGCTCTATGATGACAACACTGTGTCTTCCTTTGGCCTATCTCAGGTAAGTATCCCAGGCACTGTTGGGTTTTTAGGCTTAAAAGTTAAAAGGGTAGGAAATTATTGCAGAAGTCTTGTATCACTTTTTGCAATTGTGTGGTAATATTTAATAGCACTTTATGATACATAATAGGCTATAATAATGTATTGGATTTTGTGTCTTTTGCTTTTCTAGATGCCCGGTTTCTTGGAGCTCATTGTTGAATATTTCAGAAGGTGCTTAATAGAGATCTTTGGGATCCTTGAGGAATACGAAGTTGGATCAGAGGGTCAGAAAACTCTCCTCGGCTCATGTTCAGAACCTACAGAAAAAGAGCAACCTTCCAATCAAGACCTAAAAAGCCAATCCCTTGCAGAACAAGTGGAGAAGCAATTAGATACGGAGCCTGAGAAACCTCAGCCGAGCAGCTCGGCAGCACTCGTTATAGAGAAAAAGGAAGAGTTGGCAGAGGCTAAGGCTGATGAAGAAGAGAACAAAATTGGTACAGAGCCATGCCCTCCAGTGGAGCCCAGACCCAAGCAAGCCAGTAAGTTTGACAAGCTCCCAGTGAAAGTTGAGGAGAGAGAGGCTGTGGCTGATTCTGTGGAGGATCGATCAGAGCTGTTAGGCCTGGCCGGGGAGTTCACCAGTGGTCTGCTACATTGGAAAGCAGGCGGAGGAGACTCCACTGCCCACATCCAGACCCATTTAGAGAGTCGTGGGGAAGAGGAAGAACAGAAGCCCTTAGAGAATCAGGAAGGTGGTGTGCAGGCACTTGGAAAAGAAACGGTTGAAGAGGAGCCCAGGAGGAAAGAGGAACTGAAAAGGGAACTTCTAGGCCCTTCAGAGGAAAACTTGACTGCCACTGTAGATGACATGCTAAGTTCTCGTCCAGGGCTGCTATCAGGAGGTGAAACTCAGACATTCCTCTTCCGCAACAGAGAGAACAACAGCAGCATTACTTTGCTGGAAGATGAGCCCCGATGCTGGGATGAAGCCCCTCTTTCAGTAGCCGAGGGCTGGCAAGATGAGTTGGCCAAGCGCTGCATCTGTGTGTCCAATATCATTCGTGGACTCTCCTTTGTCCCTGGCAATGACAGCGAAATGGCTCGGCACCCAGGTTTAGTGCTCATTCTTGGAAAACTAGTGCTTCTGCACCATGAGCACCCTAAAAGAAAAAGGATGGCGCCTACCTACCAGAGAGAGGAAGAGCGAGGTCTGGCTTGCAGCAAGGACGAATGGTGGTGGGACTGCCTTGGTGCCTTGCGTGAGAACACCTTGGTCACCCTTGCCAACATTTCAGGACAGCTAGACCTGTCTATTTATCCAGAAAGTATCTGCCTTCCGATTCTGGACGGGCTGCTCCACTGGATGGTGTGCCCTTCAGCAGAGGCCCAGGACCCCTTTTGCACGGCAAACGGCTTCTCCTCGCTTACGCCGCAGAGGCTTGTGCTGGAGTGTCTGTGCAAACTGAGCATCCAAGACCCTAATGTTGACCTTCTGCTGGCCACTCCTCCTTTTAGCAGACAGGAGCGCCTCTTCGCCACGTTAGTGCGGCATGTCGGTGAGCGAAAGAGTCAGGTGTGCCGCGAGATGGCCGTAGCTGTTCTCTCCAATCTTGCACAGGGTGACCCGACAGCTGCCCGAGCCGTAGCCCTGCAGAAGGGCAGCGTGGGAGCCTTGATAGGCTTCCTCGAGGACAGTGTTTCCATGGCACAGTATCAGCAGAGCCCTCACAGTCTCTTGCACATGGGACACTCCACCCATCCCGAGCCGCCCAGCATCAACATGATGTGCCGAGCCGCCAAAGCCCTGCTGGCCATGGCCCAAGTGGAGGAGAACAGGCCCGAGTTTGTGCTCTTCGAGAGCAGGCTTCTTGATATCTCGCTGTCCTCCGTGCTGAACTCTGGCGTGGCGGCCATCCTGTGTGAGGTACTGTTTAAGCTTGGCCGCTCGTGACACGCACAAAGGAGCCTAGAGTGCCATCATGGGAACGCGCGGCTGAGCTGAGCCACAGAGATCACACACAACTGTTGGTGTTATATTTTTATTTAAGGAAAAGAACACAAACAAAAATTGTTTTTACATACAAATGAATATATAGAGAATATATATAGCTCCTCTGCCCCATTTCCCAGTTTTCATTTTGGATTTTTAAATGATTTTAATACAGATATTTAATACTTGGTCTTTTTGTTTTTTTTCTATTCTTTTTTTATTTGTTTTGTTTAGTTTCATCTGTGTATTTTTTGTTCATTTGTTTTAACCAAAGTTTGCATCTGATACACGTTTTTAGAGTATTTTGCTCTCAGAATGTTTTTAATTGTTTTGATGCAGTGTTTTGTTCGTTTTCTTGTGGGACTTTGTTTATTCGGGGAATGCAGATTTATTTAAATTGTGAGACATGTTGTAGATAGAACTTCTCTTGCAAAGTGTTGCGATAAAAGAAAAAAAAAAAGAAAAAGAAAAAAAAAACACTGATTTTAAGACATACATGTATACAGCTCTGAAAAAAGCATTGTGCAATAGATTTAGCTGGCTCAGAGGGGAGATGATGAAATGTGAATGACCACAGGCAATGTTCTGATCTGACCACCAGTGTTGCACTGTTTCACCACACCAGTATCTGAGGGTCAAGCGAGTGTTGGTTTCTAATCTGACTCGCTTCCATTTAAGTGCAGCCGCAGAGGGTCCTCTCTCTGACGGCAAACTCAAAAGTGCTTCGGTTACCCCTCTTCTCTATACTATATCCACGGGTCAATTTGTATATAGAAACTGTACATTAAATGGGCCCCCTTTCACATTTTTGTTTCCTCCAAGAGATGTGGTATTATACAAAGTGAGTAGTTAATGCTACATGCTATTGACATTTCCAAATGAATATTAAGTCATTGTTTTCAGGTGAGGATAGTCTTCAAACATGTAAGGGGCCGTTCACACAGGGTGACTTCTTGCGTTCGATCTGCGCCATTTTATTTAATTGTTGGTCATATGTGCACATGCCAAACAGACACATTTGGTCATTGTGCTGCACCTTGTTGTTTTCGGTGTCTTTAAAGCCCAGCGTCAAGTTGAAAATAGTTAGTATTTTGAAAGGGTACACAGCAGATCAATGTCGGTTTTAGAACAATGGACCAATCAGGTGCTGGAAAAGCATCTCCAGTGGATTAAAGCATGTACATTAGCAATTGTGTATGGGATTTAATGCGCCTTGTTCAGTTTTTAATTCAAGAATGTATTCTGTGTGAACGCCCCCAAAGACTTTCCTGTATGTCCTTTAATGAAGTGCTGTGTGACGAGAGATAGCAATGGCTCCCTCTAATGGCCTTAGATTTTTGAAATTACAGGCTAACTGAAAAGACGTCTGATGGCATAAATGTAATTCAATGTGAAAGTTACCCCAAAATGACTTAATGATTTTAACAAAAAATATGTACAACTCTTTATGTAAGCTCTTTTTGCTCCATATGATTTGATGACCATTGTTTATTCAGTATAAAGTCTTTATACATGTTCCACATGTTAAAAGTAAATGTACATGAAATTTGGTCGAGCACTGTGAACGTTGTTCTTCAGTGTTGTTTTTATTTATTTTTTGTGTCACAGAGAGGCCAAAAAAAGTCACACAAGTATGTACATCATCAATATCGTAATATTTAAGAAGCAAAAAAACTGAATTCCTGTCAGTTAAGGTTGATAGGTATATTTTTGGCCGGTCTACCAACCCCGTGCTCAATGCTGCATTTGTCACATCCACATTTTAACCAGATTACATGACCTCAAAAAAAAAAAAGCAGCAGCACAAAACACCCTTACATTGGCGTACTCGAAGGGAGGGCCGGTTTTTAGCTCTTCTTTAGCACATGTTTTTGTCCTTTGCCTCTCTTTTCTAGGAAAATGTGCTTTTTCAGGGACAGCCTGGAAACATCTTTCAAAGATTATTAAGAGATGCTTTTATTAGACCATGCAATCACATGAACCCAATTTAACACAATAGCTGCTTTAATTCGATACGTTTAATGTATAAACAGCACCAGCCAAAGGGCAGTAATGTTATTTGCAAGGACCACACAAATGCTCCAAGAGTATGGTTCCCAAAAAAAGACGAAGGCCAATGCTTTTAGTTGGACTGCAAACAATTGACCCGGCAGATGTGAATTAAATAACTTATAATTGAGACTGCAGTATGTACAAACATAATACTGCCAAATCTTTTGGCTCAGGTCTTGTAAAAACCAGTGTGGCACAAGAGATTAAGGCAAACACAACCCCGCTGAGTCCTTCAGTGAAGCGTTCTCCAGTTGAACTGACCCGTTGCCTCACACTTAACCAGACATGACCATCAGATAAATGGTATTTCCAGAGAGTCGGTTAAGGCTGCGTTCTTGATAATAAATTGCAATTTCTACTCATTTTGACTTGAAGATGGAATTCCAGTCAAATGGAGCAGAGTTCGTCTCTTCATTTTTGGGGATTGCGGGGAAAATGGATTGCATTTTCTGGCGAAAATCCTTCAGCTGCCATAGAGAAACGATATAGATCAATCAAAGGTTGCAGATTATAGTGGGAAATAAAAGAAAATGGGTACATGGCATTTAAAGGCATCACTTTCATCAGGTACGTACACTGTGGACACCCAGGGCCTTCCAAACGGTGAGGCTGAGGAGGCCGACTCCACACCAGGCGTACAGCGACCCCCATCCCAACGCCCGCAGCGCCAGCGACGCTCCGCTCTCCGGCACCGCAGCAGTTCCCACTACACCCTGAGCACATCCACAGCAGACGACCGGCATTAGGGCTGCACAATTCATCAAAATATTGCAAATGTACATATCACGATTTGCATATCGCAACAGTTTTTGATAACTGCATGATTTCAGCACACCGTAAGATTGCAAGTTTTAGGTTGATGCAGAGAGTAGACTGGACACATGACTGTTACATACTTGCAATGTTTATATGTGAATAAAAGACTCAATTAAATCTGTTCGTCATATAAAGCGATCGTGTTTTCTAAGAAAATTTGGACTCAATTCATATGGATTAGTTTTACAATTTTACACTTGGAAGCATCAAATTGTCAGTTGTCTAGCTGTCAATGGAGGGAGAGAAACCTTTGATTTTATCAAAAAGATCTTCATTTGTGTGCAGAAGAGGAACGAAAGTCTTATGGGTTTGGAACGACATGAGGGTGAGTAATATTGACAGAATTGTCATTTTTGGGTGAACTAACTCATTAAGGTTTTTTAATGCAATAAGCAAAGTACTCGTGCGCACAGAAAGCCGCCTCTCAGACAGCATGTGATCCCGAATTTCGCAGATTATATGGCCAAATACACACAAAATTATGTCAAAATACTCTTGGTGAGTATTCACATCAACGCATTCAGTCATGTCTTAACAGTTGAGAAAGAAAGCACGTGTAACAATATACCGGATCCGTGTAGATCTTAGTTAAAGTGACAGCAACCTAATAAACCTGCTTTAACCGTCTGTGCTCGATGTTAAATCATTCACAGCTCTTGACTGAATAACTTTTGTAGCTTTAATAAGAATTAGTAAATATTTAATTCATACAGTTGAACATACACTGCTGTTTACTCTCAGAAGTTGTAGGGATGCTTTCTTCTCACAAAAAGAATGGAAACATGCATGTTGATTATATTAAAGCATCATCGTATCGCACATCGAATAATATAGCATTATTTAACGAGTTATCATATTTTTCTTCCATATCGTGCAGCGCTAGTATGCTATAACTACACCTACCACAAAGTACCACAAGTCAAACTGTTCACAACACATTTTACTTTTATATTCTGATGCATAATGAATGAAACAGGAAAAGGTAATAAGAGCCTCGATTTTATCTATCAGGCATTAAGTGGATCATGGAAACTGAGCGTTAACTGATTCATAACAACATCCGGAAGTCATTTCAGAGGAAGAACGCGCTGCTGTGTTTCGGTAAACACTTTCTTAGGAATAACAGACACTGATTGATTATCCACAACCAAAGCCAGTATTAAAATGTGCATTAATTTTGATTTCATCCTGACTTGAGCTTCACCAAACCCCATTTTGTCTCAGGTTTTGGGAGCTTTCGAGAATATAAAGCCTCAAAGACAACCGAAATGGAGAGATGTTGCAGAGAGTAAGTTTTTATATTTTGATGAAATATTACATACTTTTTAGACATGCATAAGATCAGAAACCTATTTTAAGAAATTAAAGGGATAGTTCACCCAAAAATGAAAATTACCCCACGAGTTACTCACCCTGAAGCCATCCTAGATGTGTATGACATTCTTCTTTCAGACGAATACAATCGGAGTTACCGTATATATAAAAATGTCCTCCCTCTTTATAATGGCAGTGAATGGGTATATATTTTTTAAGTCCATCAAAGCGCATCCATCCGTGATTAAAGTGTCCCAAACGGCCCTGGGGGGTTAATAAAGGCCTTCTGAAGTGAAGCGATGCGTTCGTGTAAGAAAAATATCCATATTTAAAACTTTATCGACTACAATAACTAGCTTTAGTTGTGTATGACGTAGGTCGGGTGTAGGAGTAGCGTAAGCTGGGCTGGGCAAACACGTTCCTCATTACGTTGTGCGTCAAGTTCAAGTGTTACTCTTTTGGCGCATGTCGACTTGCGTACGGCCGTCTAAAGCTCAGAAGAGCCAGGACATTTGTAATATAACTCCGACTGTATTCGTCTGAAAGAAGAATGTCATATACTGGTTAGGTTGTGTACAGAAGTCTCAAAAACGAAACAGATGTTTCAGTCAGTCAGACCGTTAACAACATTAACTGCTTTAATGTAATTTAGTCTTTTTACTGCTCTGCATATCACATTAGCTGTTATTAGAGCCTCGCATGTTGCAGCCATCGAGGAACGTGCTTTACATCTGAGAATATGCAGTCGTATTTTACAGGGTTTTTTTTAAATAGTAATAATGTAATACAAATTTGACAGATAAAATCCTTATAGACATTTTTAATGAAATCATTCTTAATACATTTTAATATCATTTTCTTTTTACTTCCTGAAGAAAATGAGTAGTACAATGATATGGTGCTACTATGCCCACCCTCAAATTATATTATTATGATATTCTGGCCCCTATATATATATATATATATACTGTATATGTATAAATATATATACACATACATACATATATAAATAAATAAATATATATATTATATATATAAACACACATATATATACATGTCATATATATATACATACATCATTTATATTTATATTTATATGTGAGATCTTTCACCCTTTTATTGTCTGCCTGGCGAAAACTGGAAATCTAATCAGTCTTAAAAAAAAGTAATACCACATTTATCCTCCACAAGCTGCATATTTTGAGATTTCATCTATGTTGACAGTGCCCTGGACCCAGAGCTATATAGCAGGACAGTACAGATCTGGTCAAGTGATCTGTCATCAGTGGACCTGGACCAGACATATGATCCGTCCCCTCGCCGCTCTTATATTGGATTTAGACACTTAAAAACATTTTTGGCAAGACGCGTGTTTACTGATGTGGGATAACGGGCTAAAAATAGGAATGCAAAAAGCAGACAAACAGACGAGTCTGTTCATTTCTGGGTGTATGTTCAAAACAAGTGATAAAACAGAATGGATGTCAGCATTTACGCGATGTCTAACTGTGTTAAGTTGAGGGACGGGAGCCTGGCGTGCTCTGCTGGTTCCAGGAATAACCAGAGCACAACACCGCTTTCAGAGAACTAGATTATACTGGAAACAGACGAGCACTATGATGACGGCACTTTTTTAAAATATTTCAGGACTATGATTAAATATAACGCAATATTAAATGGGACCCAACAATTTGGCTAAAAATCCAATCGTGATTACTTTAAACCATTCTGTGATTGTTTTAACAAATATGGATATTGTAATTTGCACTGAGATATGATTAACATCTTGTGTTTTGCTCACTCTGCTGAACTAAGATCTCAGTTTTCTTTGAATCTGCACTTAAAAGTACATTTTTGGTCCACTTAATTGCGACAGGCTCTTTTTGCAGCAGCACTTGTCGAGTAATAATTATAATAAGAAGAAGAAAAATATATATTTTTAAATATTTTTTATTATGACAGGGTTACTTTTCATTTTTCTTGGAACACTGTTGAGTAGAATATTATAGTTATTGTTAATAATTACAATAATAATGATATGATTTTGTTATTTTACTTATGACAGGGTCATTTTTCATTTACACTTCTGTTGGAACACTGTGGAGTTGAATATTATAGTGGATAATAATAATAATATTAATAATAATAACAATAATAACATGATTACAGGTAATAGGATTTTTTTATTCCACTTGATTATGGCAGGATCCTTTTTCATTTACACTTTTGTTGGAACACTGTTGAGCTGAATATTACAGTTGATGTTGTTATTAATAATAATTTTAAAAACATTATTAATAATATATTTTTTTTTTATTCCTCTTAATTATGATAGGGTCATTTTTCATTTACACTTTTGTTGGAACACTATTGAGTTGAATATTATAGTTGATAATAATAATAATAATAACAATAATAACATGATTACAGGTAATAGGATTTTTTTATTCCACTTGATTATGGCAGGATCCTTTTTCATTTACACTTTTGTTGGAACACTGTTGAGCTGAATATTACAGTTGATGTTGTTATTAATAATAATTTTAAAAACATTATTAATAATATATTTTTTTTTTATTCCACTTGATTATGGCAGGATCCTTTTTCATTTACACTTTTGTTGGAACACTGTTGAGCTGAATATTACAGTTGATGTTGTTATTAATAATAATTTTAAAAACATTATTAATAATATATATTTTTTTTATTCCTCTTAATTATGATAGGGTCATTTTTCATTTACACTTTTGTTGGAACACTATTGAGTTGAATATTATAGTTGATGTTATTGTTAATAACAGTATTGCTGATACTAATAATAACATGATAAATAATTATATGATTAAAAAAAAAACATTTTTAATTATGGTCATTTTTCATTTACACTATTTTTTGGAAAACTCATGAGTCAAACATTACTCTTGATAACAATAATAATAAAATTTTCCGACAGAAATATATTTAATTCATAATTTGTCACTTTCACATGGCATTCTGGTGTAAAACTGAAGGAAGTGTTTCCAGTTGAGAGATCCCGTTACCTTACTGAACCACTCCGGACTCTTCTTCTTAGCCATAGCCAGAGTGGAGCCGAAGCCTGCGATCACACCCGCTGTGCCGATGCTAGCCAGGAACACACCACCTGAACACAACACACTCAGATCAACACTACTGTACCATAACGTGACAACAATACACCTCGACGATATCATAATAGCCATTGGATTTAAAACAGAAGGGACCATGACAGCGTGTGGACTGAGACCAGCCAGACTCGAACGTTCATCTTCTACACACAACATGACAAACACACAGTGGTCAATGTATTTAATAATAATAATAATAGTAACAAAAACATGGTCACAAACGAACCAAACCTTTGAGCAAAAAAGCACTGAAAATTTGATTTGTTAACATTTGCCATGATTTAGAAATTTGTAGGAATTTAAGAATTTATAAATGCTGATAACAGTTTTATGGTTTTTATGGTTACAAAAATGCCTCTGAATTTTTGTATTTATTATTATTGTTGTTATTATTATTATTTGACAGAAAGGTAAATGGTGTTAATTAATAATTAAATATTAATTTAAGGTGCTAAATCCAAGTAAATATAGTGTGCATTTACAGTAAACAATGCAAAAATTAATTTACATCTCTGAAAAAGTTTGATAAAAATGTTTAATAAAATTCTAGCTTAACCCTGGTGATCAAGCATATTTCCAGAAGTTTGTAATATGTAAAATTTCTGCTGTTTGTCTATTGAATCATCTTTTCGTTCAGCTTGAAACAGACGGTTCTCAGTTCAATGAGTTCTTGACTCGAGAAACACTCGAACCGATTCAGTTTGATTCGCGAACGAACCGTAAGGACATGGCTCGTTAAACAGTTCATTGAAAAGACTCGACTCAAATAAAGATTTGTTCACGAATCGTACATCACTACATGCGAATCAAAAGTGCCAGAAATGTAGACTGCAGCGAATACATGGACCATACCGTAATCATACATCATATGACATTTAACATTTATATTGACGTTTTTTCGATATAATATTATGTGACTAATCAGAAGATAAGTTAACTAAATTGCTGCTTCATGAGTGACGTCAACAGATAATTCATAAAGCGTGCGCGTGTTCATAACAATGGTCGCATATGCTATCAATATCAATACATCAAACCTTTAATCAATTGTGATTTGTCGTCTTCGAGAGTGTCATTGACTGTCCCGCTCGCGCTCGCCTGCTCCACTGACATCTTGAACGGGTGCGACTCACACACCAGTCCGGTGGAAACACGTCAGGCGGAACCTTTCACATTACACATTACAGCTAGTTACGTTAAAAAGTGGATTTGATTTACAGCATTTCAATAGACAAAAATGTCGTTATAAGTGCGCGTACTGTTACATTCTGATTATTAATTGATTGAAACAAGAATAAAATCCAAATTATGGCAGAGTAACAATAATGCTGCAGAAGTTTATGAGTGATCAATAAATAAGTGTGCTGAGGTAGATACAGTTTTGTGTGTTTACAATTTTTTTTTTTTTTAAAGTAAAATTTGTTATAACACGTAATGTTATTGAACTAGATATGTGTCTGTGAGAGGAGGACCGAGATTCCGCGGATCAGATCGGCTGTTCAAAACCGAGTGAGCTGCCTACCTAGACAGCATTCGGGGCATCGCGGACAGAGAGCTGTCTAGTAATGTCTTGTTACAGTAAATATTTATTTTTGTAACATAGTTTTTTATTGATGCTACAAGCTGAATACATTTGGAACCTGCATTTTATTGCAAAAATAAATAAATAAATAATAATATGAGGGGGAAAAAATGCTATCTAGGTATGGATGTATTTTTGGTTGTTGTAGATTTTAAGACACGTACTCTAAAATGCGGTGTAGATCACTAGGTTTTGAGACCTACCCCCAAATACTGTCTATAAAGGCATCTCACTTGGTCGTGAGCGAGTGCACGCGAATATGCTGCCTACATAGACAGCTCGTTATGATTTGAGACGCGCCGCTGTTTATAGGGTCATCGTGTGCTGTGAGCTCATGCAGTTCACGCGGTGATCTACTCCATCCACATCCTGCGATATCTCTCCCTCCTTCATCATAATGGATATAGATGATCAAACGCCCACCTTTGCTTGTTTGCTGTTGTGATATCATGCGGCAGAACTAGACATTTAGATGGCGTTCATGCAATAAAGACCCTCTCGCGAACGGGATTTACGAGGACATCGGAAGGACGTTTTTCTGACGTTATTTTCCTAATCTTTTTAGTGGATTTAGAACCGCATCAAAGGAGTAACAATCTTTGACAACGCCACATTTCTGGGCATGATGTCCACATGCCTCTGTGTCCCGGAGCGCATCCTGTTGTGTTGAGGATAGACATCTGCAATGAAGGAGTTATCCAAACAAACATGCGAACCAAACACTCGGATCTTATTTCATGCCCATCGTTTCGGA
Organism: Rhinichthys osculus; assembly: GCA_029959095.1. Taxonomy (NCBI): domain Eukaryota; kingdom Metazoa; phylum Chordata; class Actinopteri; order Cypriniformes; family Leuciscidae; genus Rhinichthys; species Rhinichthys osculus. The sequence continues at coordinate 32,771,524 of JARWKJ010000012.1, read as the reverse complement.
TCTAAATATTAGCATTTTTAATGTAATGCAATTCAATCACTGAAGATCGCAATAAAACATGGAGCTGAGAAAATGGTTCCTTGATTCCAGTCCCACGCTTTTCCTTGACTGGGTTGTTTAGGCTAATGCTTGCTTCCTCCATCAGACCAGAGATGTTTCTCCGAGACCCAGCTGTCTCGTTAGTTCCTTGAGGACATTTGAGTTACTGATTCACTTGTGCTGCTTTAAAGTTTTGTTTTATTGCTGGTGTGTAAATGACAGGCAACATGCATCTTGGGGTTGAGGAGCCCATCCGTGAGTGCCAGTACAACCAGATCTGCACACACAACTCCTCACCCATGGACACCCCGCACAGCAAGAAGAGGAAGAGCAAAAGGAAATGGCAGGTTTTTCCTGGCCGAAACAGGTTTTACTGCAACGGGCGGATCATGATGGCCAAGCAGACCGGGGTCTTCTACCTTACCATGGTTCTCATTCTGGTGACCAGTGGCCTCTTCTTTGCCTTTGAGTAAGTACTTTGACCCACTGGAGTTCTCATATCTTCCCTCTACCCCAGACACTACTAAAATGTTTGTAGGCCACGGACACTCTTAAACATAAAGGTTTGTTATTGGCATGTGTAGTTTCATAAGGAACCATAAAGGGAAAGTTCACCCAAAAATGAAAATTGACTTGCCCTCATGTCGTCCCAAACCCTTAATCTTATAAACACAAATGAAAATCTTTTTGATGAAATCTAAGAGCTTTCTGTCCCTCTATTGACAGAACTACTACTTTGACGCTTCAAAAAGTTACACAAAAACTAATCCATATGAATTGAGTGGTTTTGTCCAATCCCCCCCGCCTCCCCCCCCAAATTTAGGCTTTTATTCACATATAAACATTGATCAGCGAACATAAACAGAAGCTCAGCCGAACCTGCTTGACGTGCGAGAACAAACCTCTTGCTGAAGCTCAAACGTGATGCGTAACACGAGAATGAACATATGGTTCACACACGTCAGGCGAACATGCTTGAGCTTCAGTTTACTACAACTAATGTGTGAGTTGAATGTTTATATGTAAATAAAAGCCTAAATTCAATCTGTTCATCATATAAAGCGATTGAGTCTCGGACTAAACCACTCGATTGGACTAAACCACTCGATTCATATGGATTAGTTTTACAATGTCTTTATGAACTTTTTGAAGTGTCAAAGTGGTAGTTGTGACTATCATGGAGGGACAGATTTCATCAAAAAGATCTTCATTGGCTTTGGAACGACATGAAGGTGACTAATAAAATGAAATGTATATAATTTCGGGGTGAACTATCCCTTTAAACACCCATAGAACCTTTTTAATGTACAAAATGTTCAGAGAAAGGTTCTTCAAATTAGACTCTTCACACTAAGAAAAATGGTTAAAAACATGAAAGATTCTTTAATGGCCTTTTCTGAATCTTCCATCGTGTTCTTTGAAGGACCTCAGCACAGTACGTAAATACCATGGTATATGAATATGGAAAACATTCAGTACTTGAGTTTGATGTGATCATTATGAAGTCCAAAAATAGGCAGTGCTTTCAAAACGTGAAGACTTCCATCCCACATTCATGGAAGTGGACATTATGTAAACAGATCAGTAGTATAGCATCGTCCCTTCTGTTGTATTTCTCTCCATTACTCTTGATGAAGTGAGCTCTGGGCTTTATTATACCTGGGCAATTGCATGTGGTCTATGATCCACTCAAGCCGGTGCAGTAATTCACACATGTAATTGAATGACTTCAGTCCACGTAACTTCCAACACACTGCAGGCTGTGAGGAACTCCTTGTGGGAAGTTTAACCAACCTAGAGTAGAAACTATTGACGTGTGACATTTGGATTCCTGACATTTCGGAAGATATTTAGACGAGAGAGCCTCATCCTCAGAGTCTTTGGGGGAGTTTGCAGTTAAAAACCTATATCAGCTGGTATGAAAATGCCTCCCCCCCCCCCCCCCCAGACACACTCGAAGCATGTTTGCCTGTAACCCATGGATGGGTGTTAAAGACTCTCTCAGTGGGATCCTGTGGATAAGAGATGTGTGGAGCAGAGATTTTCCAGTCCCATCCCCCACCTCTCATACCCCATACATTCCATACCACAACTTCCAAAACACAGACGTGGTGCGGTCCTGTTTCCATGGCAACGGTTTCCCTTTTCCCGATCTTTGTGTGCTTTTGGAGCAGCCCCGTGTCTCCTAGGAAACAACAGGACGGCCCAGCCCACGGTTGTATTTTCTGTGCTTTAGGGTTAGTCCTGTCATGCTTTTTTGAAACGATTATAAAGTCATTACAGATGTGTTTGTGAGTCGCGTTGCGCAGTCGCGTTGCGCAGTTCAAAGCAAGCCGTTTACTCGTAAATCATTTTAAGCAGTTAGTATTGGTTGGGTTGTGTCATGGGCAGGAATAAAAACAGGAGATAGTATTCAGTCAGACTTGTTGACAGCGGACAGGATGGATCAGTGTAGGGCAAGCAGTAAAAATAACTCAAATCAAAGCAATATTCAGTTTAAAACCACCAGTTATGATCTATTGACGGCGTCCTTGACATTTTTACCACAGGAAATAACTTTGTGGGGCAAGACATTCCAGAGTGTTTAAAGGGATACTCCACTTTTTTTGGAAATAGGCTTATTTTACAACTCCCCCAGAGTTAAACTGTTGAGTTTTACCGTTTTTGAATCCATTCAGCCGATCTCCGGTTCTGGCGGTACCACTTTTAGCATAGCTTAGCATACATCATTGAAGTGGACCAAGACCATTTCTCAAAAAAAAATGACCAAAGAGTTTCGATATTTTTCCTATTTAAAACTTGACTCTTCTGTAGTTACATCGTGCACTAAGACCGTTGCGATTTTCTAGGCTGATATGGCTAGGAACTATACTCTCATTCCTGCGTAGTAATCAAGAAACTTCACTGCCGTACCATGAGAGCATTTGCTACCAGCCTGCCTGATTTCTCATTAGTCTCCTTGGTTTCTCATTGATTAGTCATTCTGTTCAACTGTTTCCTAATTGGATCCCTTTGTTTGTTCCATGTGTTTAAGCCCTGTGTTTCCTAAATTTAGTTGTCCGCTATTGTCATTGTGAAGGTGATTTGTTCTGTTTTGTTCTTACTTAGTTGGTGGATTATAATAAAGACTGTTTTGTTTGTTAATCATTCGTTGTGCGCTTGGCTTGCAACCACCAAGTGACAATACAATAGTATAAGTCTTTAAATGCAAGATATGTAAAGTGTACCTAAAATTTTAGGTATCAAATACTTAAGTAAATTTAAGTAAAACTTAAGTTACTTAAGTATTTGATTGTGCTAAAATGTACTTTTACTTAAGTATATCTTTAGTTGGACCTCATCACTATTTCTGGATAACTAAAGTGCATTAAGTACAAAATTTGTAGATCCAATTTAGCCAATTTTAAATATATCAGTTTAGTATACCAACAGTATAATTGCAGGGTATTTATATTAAGTACATAAATACGGTATGTAAATGTATTTGTTGTTGTCTTGGCATAAAATAATTGCATTTCAAACACATATTTATTTTTCAAAAGGGTTGTCTGTGGTAATCATCACAAATACTCGAAGATTCCTTTAAAGAAAAATTCTTGAATAATTTGTATCTTGATAAACGGGCCGATGAAAACACACATGAAAAAACATAGACTGCAGTAGTTTTTCTTTTTTTAGTATGGACTCCAAATTCAGCACAACAGCACTGTGTCTATAGTCTAGACTTTAGACTTGCGAGTTCAGCAACTTTAATCTCCATGGAGAAAGTGTAACTTGATAATGGACTTCAACTCTTGCCACGCTGCAAGTGTGTTGGGATGTAGTGACCCTGTACAACCTTTCTGTCCATCACAACAACCTCAGAACTGCTCCTTGGAGACCAGTAATCTTCAATGCTGTAAAGCTGACAGTGACATCTAGAATCAGTGGTAAACACAATATGGCGTTCTTAAAGGGTCCCTTGGGGGATTGCTATTTTAACATGCTAGTCGATAGCATCTGACCAATTTGGCTAATTCAATTGCGATGCCTAGTTGTGCTTAGCTAATTTAGCAGCCATCAGATTGCAGTGCAAGTCATTTAAAATGTTTATGTCCTGGAGTCTGAATATCATTATATACTATGGCAGGCAATTTTTTGGGCATTGTACCACAGACCATTTGCTAATGCTTTGAAACAGATGGTGGTACATTTCATTAACTTCTAAGTGTACAAAGAAGCTAGATTGGATTTATTTTTTGTCACAAAGAACGCATTAGATTCAGGTTATTCTCATTTAGATTATTCATTGATGAGGTTCAGATTTTATATGAACAGTCCTGTGTTCTGATTCTCGTCCATTATTTATTATAAAACAGGATGTCTAGGATGCATATTATAGTCAACTGCATTCCAGCAAAATAAATACAAAATAAACACAAAAAAGTAAAACACCTTTTTACCGTATAACTGCACAGCACCCCTGCATAACTATAAAACAAATTGTAGGCATCAGGAACTATATTTCTAGAGGAAATATGAAATTAATAAATAAAATAAGATAGATTGGCAATAAACCAGCCCATATTTGGCCGTTTTTAGATAATCAGGATTGGCTAATAATTGTGCTTGCTTAGCTGACTTTTAAATTAGTATTTTCCTCTGTATGTGTTCCAGAATATACTAATATCCCTATAAAATAATAATGCACAATTTCTGTAAATTTTTTATTTTATTTTCACAAAATATTCTGTAATACTAAAAAAAAGTTAAATATCAGAAGTCTATATAACAGTCTCGACTGCTTTAATCAATTGCATTAGCCTATGGGTTCGTTTACACATCAAACGATATGCTTAAAACGGAGAAGTTTTTCCTTTGAGTTTCCCGCGTTCAGACCATAGATATCCATAATAAAGGCTTTTTCTTTTTTTTTTTGACAAACAGGGTCTTATTTAACACTCTGGAATTATGACCGTAAACATTACAAAGTATAAACGTTGTGTTGTCCAATTTAACAGTCAAGACTATCCATCTTCCATTTTCATCTGCAACAAAATTAAGTATGTCTCCTTTAAATCGGTGCAACAAAACCATAACTCCTGCTGAATGTGAAGTTCCATGACCGAAATAGATTGAGTTTCCCCATTGAGATTTCCAAAATTTCACATCCAAGTCCGTAGAATGGGTCTCCTGACAGAAAATAATGTCAGCATCACTCCGTTTAAAGTAAAGAAATAAAGCCTTACGTGTTTTCGCGAATACCCCTTACATTCAAAGATGCTATGCTCAAAGAATAAAACTTAAAATCCATTAAAAAAAACAACAACAAAGTAAATAAAAAGAACGATGAAGCTTACTTTACAAAGCACCACTCCAAGACCTATTGTCTTGAAGTTGCAAAAAACGTATCTAACTATGAACCAAGGGAAGCAGCATCCAGTAGACCTTTCGTGAAACAGTCAGGGATATTTAGTCATTCGATGCATCATCTTTTAATTTAGGCTATTATTCAGAAATGATTCATTGGAGTCGATTCTTTTCCCTTCAATGTAAGCAAACGGACCGCGGAACATGGCTCTTTTACCTTCTTCCCGAGCCTTCTTCACCCTTGGCCACAGTTTCTCTCTAGCTGCTTTATCTTCAGGTGACAGTAATTCGGAGATGCGAAGGTTGTTATCCAGTAAGAACTTGGAGTTTTTGGCAGCCCTCCAGACCTCGTCACGGTAGATGCGCAAGAGAATGACGATGGCCCGCTTAGAATTCACATTTGACGGAAAAGATTTGCGGCCAAGACGATGAACTACATCCACCACCCGATCAAGTTGGACTTGTATTTTCGGACCAACTTTTGCAAGAGAATCGATAGTTATCCGTCTAACGTCTTCGCCATCAGACACTTTCAAACCATGCATTTTGAGTGACCATATTCGACTGTAACGTTGCGCCTCGGCTATATTTGCCCTCAGAGACATATTTTCAGACTTCAAAGCTCGCATTTCCTTCTCCATCGCGGATAGTCGTTCATCGTGAGTTTTAACATCAGCGATGAGTTGTTGCACAGAAGTTGCTAAACTGTCCACCTTAGCCGAAGTAAGCTCCGTAGTCTTCTCGATCGTTGAAATCTTTGAAAGTGTAGAATCAAGTTTCAAGCTAAGCGCCTGAATGGCTTCAAGCACTTCAGATGTATTCTCAGGTTCCATTTTCGAGCCAACTTTGTTCCTTTTTTTTAGCAGAAGAGTCACTTTTATGAGCCTCAGACAGACATGGAAAATCATTGGGGCATCGCGATTCAAAGGCGGGCTCGCAAGAAAGATCCATCTCGTCTGCTTCAGTATTGAGAAGAGCGAATTGTTGTTTCCTATTTCTTTTTTTGCCCATTCAAAGCTTAGAGTATATCTCCAATCAAGTTAAGATGTAAGAGGCAATTGCATGTTAAACAATGGACTAGCTGTTAGCTGCAAATCCCCAATTTACCTGCGACTGAAAACAACACGTCTAACTAGACAGACGCCATCTTGGCCCCCTCATCCATAATAAAGGCTATATGTCTTACGGCGGAGTCTCTATGGTCATCACCGGCGGCCATCTTGTCACAGGCAAGCTTTCTGGCGGGCTCTGTGGTGCCTGATGTAAGATGAGTGATCAGCACGAACACAAATACTCTTATGTCGTTGAAATCTTGACGCATTTACAAACAGTTTGGTTTCTTACAAACGTTATTAACGTGGCTATATTTATTGATACACTTATTATTCATAAGTATGCAGTGTCATAACTACATCTCTGACGTTTATAACAAACCAAACCGTTTGAAAATCGGTAGAAAATTGAGCAAGTTATGGTTATTTAAACGGTACATGCACCATTAAAAGCATAGAAAACACAATGTTACGAGTGAGCGAGCTGCCTGTGACAAGATGGCCGCCAGGTGTGGACGTCGACCTCCATTGGCCAGCAGCGCGAACAATACATCTAGCCTTTATTATGTATATCTATGGTTCAGACGACACCGTTGTCAAAACGCCATACACACACATCCGCGAAAACGACTAAAACGCTGTATTCTGCTGCCAGGCCATTAGATGGCGATGTAACACTATAGACTGAACACGTAATACGGGTGCGCATGATGTCATCGTCTTCAGAGATTCGCGTTTTTGTTGTTTACACGCAGACCGTTTTTCAAAAACTTGCACTTTGAAAACCGTTTTCAATTCCAGGCACCACAAAACGCGGTAGTCGTGTAAATGAACGGCCAAAACGCATAAAAAGTTTTACGTTTTTAGTTGAAAACGGTGAAAGATTTTTTTGAACCAGTCTTCATTTTCGCAGTGCTGTTTTGTTGACGCTAATGCCTACCAACATAACTATATTCACAATTAATCACGTTATTACACGAGTATTTATTACATTGTAATAATAACGCAGTTATAATGTTATATTACATAGTAGGTTGACTGTAAATGGTTTTGCTTAAGACAGGACCTTTAACAACAAGTCTTGACCGTTTTGCACGGCCATGAGGTCACGGTCTGTAACTTTGGGGTTTAATTGCTGTGGCCCCTTCATATCTCATGTATTTACTACTGGTGGGATTTATAGCAACACTGCATAAAAAAACTCACAGCCAGTTTTTCCATTCCCTCTCTTCCAGCTGCCCATTCCTGGCATCAAACCTGACTCCTGCCATCCCGGCCATCGGAGGAGTGCTGTTCGTGTTTGTGATGGGGATGCTCCTGCGGGCGAGCTTCAGCGACCCGGGCGTCCTGCCCCGGGCCACACCGGAGGAGGCGGCAGACATCGAGAGGCAGATAGGTGCGCGGAAAGACGAGATCATCACTCTTCCTCTCTGTCTTTCCTGGTTCTGTTGTTTTCCCACTGAGCTGAGCTTCCAGGCTCCGGTTGCAGGTCTGAGGGAATGCTCTCAGTTAAAGGAGACATTTGATGTTATTCTCTTTTCTCGTTCGATATGAATAATGCATGCTGCTCGCTCTCAGGTTTGCTGTCAGCACACTCAGAGTAATATGAAATCTGCTGAAATATTCATCCCTGGCGAAGATTCATGCTCCCTTAAAGTATTTGTTCATGGTATTCAGTCTGATAGTTTAATCAGTCACGAGTTAATGGTGGTTCGTAAGTTGCTTCGGGTGTTATTAAAGGGCCAGAAAGGACCACACTGGAAGATTGAACAGTCATTTCTTCTTACGGTATTCAGAATTGTGCTGTGGAATCACTGCAGGCCAAGCCATTTTATGCCATAGCATAACAAATCACTGGATTGATTTACTTGGCTTGCATATGAATCGCTGGTTATAATTGAATGGAGTCACTGCTATAATGAGTGATCTGGTCTTTCGTTGAGACCCCAGTGGTGAGGAACTGAACTCACTGGGGCTGAGCCAGGAAGTGCACTTTAGCTCAGGTTTGTCATCTCGGGATATTGAGTTATGTGTCCATGCTGTTCGTATGAATAATATATTAGCAAGTAAACACTGCTGTGAGTCCCGGTGGCGCTGTGTGCTGCGCAGAAGAGGCATTGCGTGTTGAGGGTCACATAAGATGCGACGTCATTAAAGCAATAGTTTACTCAAAGATGACATTTCAGTATCGATCTTCTCACCCCTTTAAAATCCAAGCCTTTTTTCTTCTATGGGACACAAATGGGACGTTTTGAAGAATGTCCGTCGAGCTCCGAAATTATAATAAAAGTAGAGTCATGTGATAGCTTTGTGTGAGGGAGACACTGACTGAAAATTAAGTTATTAGCAGCTTCTTCTTCTTCTTCCACCGAATGTATTGTGACCAAACATCATTGACATCGATTTTAATGTTTTGAAAAGAAGTCTCCTATGCTCACCATGGATGCATTTATTTAATCAAGTATAAAGTAAAAACAGTAATACTGTGAAAAATTATCACAAATTTAAAATAACTGATTTCTATTTCTAATACATGTCAAAATGTAATTTATTCCTGTGATCAAAGCTGAATTTTCAGCATCATTACTCCAGTCTCCAGTGTAACTTCAGAATCATTTTGTGCATAAGAAACATTTCTGATTATTATCAATTTTGAAAACAGTTGTGCTTCTTAAAGTCCAATAATTGTATCCCTTAAAACTCATGTTTGATCACCAAAATTACATATTTAAACGTTTTTCCTTGCTAAAAAAAAATCGTCATGGCTTAAAATAGCTTGAATGTAACTCTACACCCTTGACTCATTTAGTATGCACGGTTCTATGAGTATGCAAATGAGCCCCGCCTCCATTGACGATCACACGTTGATCTGATTGGTTACAGGGTAGTTTGTGACGTCAGAAACACCAGAATTTTAAAACCCCATTTTTGAGACTGTCTTTGGTTCACTGCAGTTTTAAGGAGAAAATACTCAGGAATGCTGTTGACTTATGAATTTGTACATTTGTTTGTCTTATAGCATATTAAAAACGCAACATAGACATATAAACAACATTTTAAAGCTTGATTTTTAACCACAGAGAAACTTTATTATTAAATGTTGTCCTGTAAAATCCTGTAAAAATGTTAGTTTTCACAAAAATAATAAAGGAATCTCCTCACTTTTTTCATTTATTTGAAATAAATTTATTTTGTAACAAGGTAAAATTCTTTTTACTTTTTTCATTTTGATCAATTTAAAGAATCCCTGCTTAACACAAAACGAGTATTAATTTTCCCCCCAAAAAAACCCAACCTTTTACGGCAGATTTGAGGGCTTAAAGGGATAGTTCACTTTGAAATGAATTTTTGGTATGTTTTAGCTTACCTCAAGGGCATCCAAGATGTCTTTGTTTCCACAGAAGTTTCAATTTTGATATGTTTAGGTCAAACCGTTCTTGTCTGTCAGTCATATAATGCAGGTCTATGGTCACCACCTCAAAGAGCATGCACAGAGAAGTCCAAATTAAACATGATTTAATGACTCGGAAATGTAAGTGCACATTGATGGCCTAAGACACGAAACGAGCGGTTTGTGTGAGAAAACGAACAGTATTTATATCGTTTTACCTCTTGTAACCACAGCCACGCCCAAGTGATCTGAGGGCGCCGGCGCTTCGGTCTGCGCAAGCGCCGGAAGTGATCTCTTCCAAAAAAAAAAATAAAAATTCAACGTTGTCTGTTATCGAAATCGTCTTCTATTGCGATTTCCTGTATATCTAAATATGTTTAGATCTTCACAGTGAAAGGCAACACTTCCAAAATCTCTGTGTAAACAATGAGTGACGTACACGCGCGAGAGATCACTTCCGGCGCTTTCTGGCGCTTGCTCAGACCGAAGCGCCCGCGCCATCAGATCACTTGGGCGTGGCTGTGTTTACAAGAGGTAAAAACGATATAAATACTGTTCGTTTTCTCACACAAACCGTCATCATAGGCCATCAGTGTGTACTTACATTTACGAGTTTGACCTAAAAATATCAAAATTGAAACTACTGCGGAAACAAAGACACCTACATCTTGGATGCCCTTGAGGTAAGCGAAAACATATCAAAAATTAATTTCAAACTGAACTATCCCTTTAAGTGCAGGGAAAATTAAGTGAATAATAAATGCATTATTTTCCTGTTATCTCTGCTTTGAAACAATCTGTATTGTAAATACAGATTGACAGTCTGTATTTGACACTCAATATAAGTTGTTTAACTTATATAATATAAATTATAATTTTGCTTATTTAGTTTTACATTAATGGTGTCTTTGTACATTAATGTACATTAGTGTGTGTGTGTGTGTGGGATATTAGAACCTTTCACTTTCATAGAAGGGTTTTGAATTAAGGGTGAATAAATGAAAAAAGAAGATCTTCATTTTAGGATGAATAGGCTAATTGCTCAAGGAATTGTTCAGATTCAGCATCTGTGACGTGCGCTCGATTAATATTAATCATTTTGATTGGCCCTTCATTTTGTAAAAACATGAATATACCGTAATGCTTGCATGTAGGGATTCACCGATAGGAAAATTTTGTCCGATACCGATAATTCTTTAAATTTGAAAGACGATAACCGATATATTGCCCGATAAATCTAAATCCAAATTTTTATATCATTTTTGAGAGCCTGATCACAAAAACAAAAGTATCACCATTAAAAGCCATGTCCCAAGCACACAATTATTATGTTCTCATTAAAATTTTATGTAGCCTATATGACATTAACCGCAAAAAAATCGCTTTAATATATCGGCCAAATTTTCATATCGGGCTGATATCGGTAACATCAAAAATGAACATGCCGATACCGATATGGTGACCGATTTATCGTGCATCTCTACTTGCATGTTGGATGTCTATGGTGCAAGACACAATGACCAATGGATTAATATTAAAAAAAACACACAATTTTGAAAGTACAGCCACTAGTCATTCTACAAAAGCATTACACATATTTACAATAAATAATGTGATTTTAGAATAGATAACTCATGCTCCAAAACACCTTGTCCCATAGACTTAGTTGTGGTAACCAACCACATGACACTAGCCTGGGAAAACCCAGACAACTTCTGGCAAATTTAGATTTGGTCTGACAGTTAGTCTGGCAAAGAGCTCACTCAAACCCATTTCCAATCCGCCGAAATCGAGGCACCAATCAGAAACGTTGGGGCGGGCTTTACACGATGACGATTTTGAAGCAGGATTTATAGTCTACATTACAAAGATGGATGCCGCCGTCGAACATCACTCGTTCGAATCAGCTATCGCGTCTGTTTTAAGCGATTTGAAAGTTTCCTTTTAGTTAAAAACCGAGCAAAGAACAACACTCGAGATGTTTCTCCGCCGCTCTGCATACGTCATCTCCTTCATCGCTCTGATTGGGTTTAGGTCTATCCGCGACGTCCGTTGGTGACGCCCCTCTGGAAATGATTTGTCTATGACGCTTTGCCAGACCATAACTCAGTTACAACTGAGAAAGGTCTGGTTTTAACCAGGCTAACATGACACACAAGTCGAGTTCATTCCTTCACACTGACACACCACAGAGGACTTCCTCATCTTTTGTGATTTTCTGCCAGAATGGATCTCTGAATGGGTCTCGGGTCTGTTCTGGTTTCACAGATGCGACCAACGGCCCGAGCGGGCCAGGCTACAGACCGCCCCCCCGAACCAGAGAGGTGCTCATCAACGGTCAGACAGTCAAGCTCAAATACTGTTTCACCTGCAAGATCTTCCGCCCGCCGCGGGCCTCACACTGCAGCCTGTGCGACAACTGCGTGGGTAAGCATGCGTGTGTGTGTCTGCAAATATCTTTATATAATAGTCAGCATCATGCAAAGAAGTGCTAACATTGTGCGTTTCTCCTCAGAGAGGTTCGATCATCACTGCCCGTGGGTGGGCAACTGTGTGGGGAGGAGGAACTATCGCTTCTTCTACCTGTTCATCCTCTCACTCTCCTTCCTCACTCTCTTCATCTTCGCCTTCGTCATCACGCACGTTATACTGAGTAAGAGTGCCGACCGCCTACTTCCTTATATAACCTCAGCCTTCAGTGCCAGAACACATGACCGATCTTATCTTACCTTATTCATTTAGCAGCGTTCGGCAGGACAAACCCGTGACTTAGCAGGCGCTTTATATGCAGTTGGAAATATAAGTGTGTAACTTTTTCTGCTTACTTGCGTAGAGCGATATAGCAAAATCTCAAGAACGTAGTTTGTAGATATTTATACTAGTTGTATAATTAGTTATAGATTACTTATGTGGTGATATTGAGAATTATGAAGTCTGTGAGGTTGTTCAATTTAGTGTAGTGACTGACAAGCCTAATTACTTTTCTGTGATAGTATATGGTTATGGAAATAAATGACAGGGTTCCAATTTTTGATTATATCGCAGAAACAGGTTTTGTTTTTCCCCACGACTGGGCAGAATGAACCCTCTGGTGTTCTTTTTTTTAGTGTGCTCTATCTTTTTACTTCATTGGAATGGTACAAAACTTGCTAAGTACAAAAAAAATAAAAAATATGGGCATGATTGGAACAGGTTAAATGGTCCTGTAAAAAATAGTCACACTTGTGCTCCTCGTGGTCTAAAATGAACGCATTGGAAATGAATGGGAGACGAATTTTAACAAGTGAAAACTTTTGGTACTGCAGTCAAACAAAATCTTACTGAAAGCTCATTTTTCGAGATATCCAGCCCAAATTTGGAACACAACTTGTTTAGATTTATGGCTTTGATTTTCTTGAAGTTTTAGAGTAAAACGTGATTTTGAAAATGTTTCATAGAAAAATCTAAAATCGTTTTTTTGTGCATTTTTCATAACTATATATGTAAAATACTGTTACTTTTTTGTTTTACTTTTTTTGTTCACTTTTTTTAAAAACTTTTTTCACTTCAGCAATAATCTGCCAAGTGTCGCCTTTGAAAAGAGATCAAACTTTTACGACAAGATTTTCAAGATTTACGACAGTTTAAGTAGGGAATTAAATTTTCAGGTCAATGCTCAAAAAGTGAATTATAAATACAGCGTAAATATAAAAAAATATTCCCCATAAAATTTTAAAAATGTTAAATAAAAAACATTATCAAACTAAAATAGTGCATTTATTTTGACTAATGTGTTTTTTTTTATTGGTAATTTTTGTCCGACACGCAAATTAAGAGCACCAGAGGGTTAAATTATTTAAATATGTTGATTATTTCCCAGGAAGTTGGGGGCTCAAAACTTGAGAGTGCAGAAGCGTGTGTACCAGTCATATTCAAAACATTTCAGACTCTTATTTTTGGTCAAGTATTTGCACCAAAATGCCTCTAGGTGCTTCATCACTGTAATGTATGCCTATCGATCGGCTCTGATCGGGCCGTTGACTGGCAGGAGGAAAGCGTGAGTCTGCTGACAGTGCAGTTTCTTCCCTGGGTGAAGTGAGGGAGAGGCTGTAAGCCTGAGCTCAGCGCTGTTTACTGCACACAGCTGATCAATCAGGCCGTGAGGGCAGGGACACTGGAGTGACAAATGGCCCCTGTAAGATGTTTATTGGACAGGGCGCACACAGTGCGGCTTTATTTACCCACGAATCTCTCCTCAGATGCCCTCTGGAAACCATTAGCATTAAACACAGTGGCTGACTCTGAAGCGGTCCAGAAAGTGATTGCATTGGGAGTGTCAGGACAGTGGCTTAGGGATTGTTTTAGTCTCTCTTGGTGCACCAGTGATGACATTAAATAGGAGTATTATGGTACTTTGAAATTAGAGTGATACTGAAGGATTTTCATATACTTACAGATACTCATTTTCCAAACTGTGGTTCTTCAAGGTAGTTTAGAAAACATGGTATTGTCATTTAGGGTACAATGGGGCTAAAGGCACATCCTAAGAAAAATGTGCTTTTCACTATTCCTATATTCCCAATCCTAAACGTAGTTTGTTTGTTTGTTTAAAAATCGTATAAATGTATGCGGTTTTAAGGTTGGCCTTTTACCCCACACATGGGGTAAAACCAGCATGGGGCAAAAGGCACAAAGTATTTACACAAATACTTTACCTAAATTTATATGTTTTTAATAATGTCTAAGTTAATATTTGTTGAAAACAATCACTTTAGCAAAGTTTGTACTATTTTTGGTTTATTTTGATAAATAAAATATTTATTTTATTTTAAAAAAGTAAAAATTCTGAAAGCATTGAATGAGATCCCATAATAATTTCCTAAAGCTTTTCAGTAGGAACAAATAAATATGATGTTTTATTATATGATATGATTAATATCATAAAAAGCACTGTTAATTACATTTAATAAGAATTTTAACTATAGTACATTTTCATTTTGTAAATAACATGCAATTGCCCGAAAACCTTACATTCAGTTCACACTTAAGCATACTCTTTTAAAGTATATTATTTCCATAAGTACAAAAAAAATATATATATATATATATATATTTTACTCTTTCTCCGCCAGCATTTAAAAAAAAAAAAAAAATGCCTGCCAGCATTTGAATATGGGTAAATTTCATAAAAAAGCAATATTTTGAGCAAAAAGCTGAGAGAATCTCATTTTTGTCAAAGACTACATCCAGATTGGATTCAGAACGACCACAAAACACAGATTGAGTAGATCGAGTCCATCAACACCCCTAATGCTTTCACAGTCCTATACCTCGTCCTGGGTCGACATTTCATTCAGAAGTTTTTTTATTTATATGCCGTTTAATGTTGATGATTGCATTATTTTACATATACATCTGCTTACATATACTACCGCTTGTTTCTGCGTTTTCTTCGCATGTTTTGATCAGGAGATTCTGTACTTTTTCAGAAGATGTGTAATAGCGCCCCCTACCGTATAACAGTGAAAACACGGACATTTCCGTCAATGGCGGGGAAAGAGTTAAAAGAGGGGGCAAGGAATGCTTTGCCATGTGCTTTAATTAGCGTTAGCTGCTAATGTGGCATGTAGGTGTTCCACAAAACTGTATGATTTAGTGAGTCTGCAGACACTGCAGAGTGTGTAAGACAGCAGCTGGTTAATTTCTTATTGCAGTGACTCTGCGCTCAATATGCCGCCTGCTTTTTCATTCGCGACTTGTTTCATGTTCCTGTGACAGCTTTTCTTTGTTACATAACCAGTGCTTTTCCTGCAGGATCCAACAGGACTGGCTTTCTTAGTGCTCTCAAAGACAGCCCTGCTAGATATCCTTTCACTAAAGTGTGTGTGTGTGTGTGTGTGTGTGTGTGTGTGTGTGTGTGTGCAATAGGAGTCTATTTCTGGTATTCACACCTCTAGAACACAATTGCAGAAAAGCAGCCCACACTGACTTTCTCCACATCTTCATTGCTATGCGTCTGCACCCCTCTCTTTTCAATGGAAAGAAATATGTTATTAAATACGGTCAGTGGGAAGTCTTTTCATATCTGCGATTAGCTTGAGAAGGAAACCAGCGAGACAGAAGAGAACAGTGATTTGAATTAGCGAGGGGACGTGGTCTCGCTGTCGTCTTCATTAGCGAGACCTGCTTCCTGCTCACGGTCAATTATTAGTTGGTCATGCATCATTTACTGCTTCATGATAGACTCACTCTCATGAGCCAAAATGTCAACACATGCTAGTGCTAGCAAAACAACCTTTGCAGGGTACAACTGCTAATTGTTATCTTAAGTAGCCTATTTTTGTCTGGTTTTCCGGTAAAATATCTAAATGTAGTATAACTATAAATAGATTTATAATTATTTTCAGGAATATATTTTGAGTTTCTTTTTCCCTTGGTTTAAGCTTATACATTTTGAGAGATTTATGCTTCAAGCATTGTTTTCGTGAGAAAGCTAAAATACTGAAATGCCATTTAAGCTTATTCTTCTACTCAGACTTCTAGCTCGTCCTCATCCTATAACTACCAAACTTTAGGCCTTTAGACTGCTCTGACTTGCGTTACTATATCTTTTCCAACTGATCCGACTTTGGGTATTCCCGTATCGGACTTCCGAACAATCCCAAATTTCCATAGACTTTTATTGAGGAGGTCAAATCTTTTATACAATAACTCTAAAGGCCTGTTCACACCAAGGATAACTATAACGATAATGATAAAGATATAGTTCTAAAAATCGTTCTCAATATTTAAGAATATTAGAGTCGACACCGCATCTATATTGTTTCTCTGTGGCGTTATAGTTGGAATCACTTTCATCAGTTTTTAATCCAGCTGATGAATGATAAAAACATTGACAGCCAATCAGAATCCATCCTGCTGTAACGAGCTCGAGCATTTAAAGCGACAGAAAAGCACACGCCTAGAATAAGCTAAATGATATCATCCGCTGGATTGGATGCTAATATAGTTATATATAGCTTCATAGTTATCGTTCTTGGTGTGAACGGCCTTTATAGACTATTTAAGCGGTCTCTAGCAAAGCTTAAAAACTAGCCTAAGAAAACATACTAAAACATGCTAGTCATGTGTTAAATCATGCTAGCAAAACCAAAACATGCTAACAATGTGATAAATCATGTTACCAAACATGTTAAAACATTATCAATGTAGCAATTCATGCTAGAAACAAACTAGAAACATGGTAAAACATGCAAGGAACATGATTAGCAACATACTAAAATTTGCTACCAAAGTGTTAGAAACATGTTAGCCAGGTGCTTATTCATTCTAGTTACATGTTACATGTTCAACATGTAAAAACAGGCTAGCATTTTTTTTAAACCATGTTAGCAACATCCTAAAACTCTATCGTCTCTGTCTAATATTTCTTGTCTGTCTGTCTTTTAAAACTACTTTAAAGTTTGTACTTTGTGCAACTACTTAAAATTGAAACCTTCAAGCTTCAAGACAAACTTCTTTTCTGGTCAGGCTTTCTCAAGACATTTTTTTTGTTTTTTGTTGAAGATTTATCCTCTGAAAACAGCCCTGTCATATAAAACACTACTGTTTAAAAGTTTTGGGTCAGTACGATTTATTTTAGCTTATATTTATTTATTCTTAGGCTAGGATGCAAACAATTATTGAAAAGTGACTGCAAATAAATGTTGTTCTTTTGAAATTTCTTTTTAATAGATTAAAATAATTAAATGATACAGAAAAAATGTATTTTAGTTTCCATAAAGATGTATATAAGATATATTGTGTGACACAGAAGACTGGAGTAATGATGCTGAAAGATCAGCTTTGCATCACAGGAATAAATTACATTATAAAATATGCTGAAATAGAAAACAGTTGTTCTGAATAATAATAATATTTTACTGTTTTACTGTATTTTTGATCAATAAATGCAGCCTTGGTGAGCATAAGAATATTATATTTCAGAAACATTAAAAATCTTACCGACCCCAAACTTTTGAATGCTGCTGGTGTAAATTAAGCTCATCACAGATGCGCCTTATTGCGGAAAGCAGGTGCTTCACAAAAAAAAAATTCTATAAAACTTTTGTGTACATATACTGCTGCCATGATCAATAGAAATTCATCAAATGACAAAGAAAAGAGCTTATACCCGGGCATCTATCCAGAAGTGCGGTGTAGTCAAGCGCACTTTCAGCATTTTAAAGATGCGATTGCAGTGGTTGAATGCTGTACAGACCCAGTATCTCCAGCATACTGGAGTCCTTTAATGCGAGTCCATTTCTGAAGCTGTCAGTCAGCGTTTATAATCAGTGGTTGTTGTAATACATGTGAAGATTTGTGTTTTCCTTGACGGCTGTACTGTTCTGGAAGTGGTGGTGTGCTTTTTCTCCGTCTGGTCCATCGTGGGACTGTCAGGTTTCCATACCTACCTGATCAGCTCCAATCAGACCACCAACGAAGATGTGAGTACCTCTCTTTATGCTTTATCTCCAGTATTCATTAATGAAATAAACATGTTGCTGTGGTAATAGTCCGTTTCATAATAATACACCCAAAACTGCATTGATCATAATGACCTGAGAGGAGACAAAACCAGTCAATTTTGGACAAACAGGGTCCAAAATTAACACCTGCCAAGCCTCCAAAAGAGACATGAGAAATGTAAAGGGGTAATGACATAAATGTATTGGGCAGTCTTGGCCTTATGGTTAGAGAGTCACACTGGTAACCCGAAGGTCGCATTTTCGATTCTCAATACCGGCAGGAAATGACTGAGGTGTCCTTGAACGAGGCACATAACCACCAATCGCTGTTAAAATTTACAATAATACATTTTTGAGAAATATATACACTCACCGGCCACTTTATTAGGTACACCTGTCCAACTGCTCGTTAACACTTAATTTCTAAGCAGCCAATCACATGGCGGCAACTCAGTGCATTTAGGCATGTAGACATGGTCAAGACAATCTCCTGCAGTTCAAACCGAGCATCAGTATGGGGAAGAAAGTTGATTTGAGTGACTTTGAACGTGGCATGATTGTTGGTGCCAGAAGGGCTGGTCTGAGTATTTCAGAAACTGCTAATCTACTGGGATTTTCACGCACAACCATCTCTAGGGTTTACAGAGAATGGTCCGAAAAAGAAAAAACATCCAGTGAGCGGCAGTTCTGTGGGCGGAAATGCCTTGTTGATGCCAGAGGTCAGAGTAGAATGGTTAGACTGGTTCGAGCTGATAGAAGGGCAACAGTGACTGAAATAACCACTCGTTACAACCGAGGTATGCAGCAAAGCATTTGTGAAGCCACAACACGCACAACCTTGAGGCGGATGGGCTACAACAGCAGAAGACTCCAAAGGGTACCACTCATCTCCACTACAAATAGGAATAAGAGGCTACAATTTGCAAGAGCTCACCAAAATTGAACAGTTGAAGACTGGAAAAATGTTGCCTGGTCTGATGAGTCTCGATTTCTGTTGAGACATTCAGATGTTAGAGTCAGAATTTGGCGTAAACAGAATGAGAACATGGAACCATCATGCCTTGTTACCACTGTGCAGGCTGGTGGTGGTGGTGTAATGGTGTGGGGGATGTTTTCCTGGCACACTTTAGGCCCCTTAGTGCCAATTGGGCATCGTTTAAATGCCACGGCCTACCTGAGCATTGTTTCTGACCATGTCCATCACTTTATGGCCACCATGTACCCATCCTCTGATGGCTACTTCCACCATGTCACAAAGCTCTAATCATTTCAAATTGGTTTCTTGAACATGACAATGAGTTCACTGTACTAAAATGGCCTCCACAGTCACCAGATCTCAACCCAATAGAGCATCTTTGGGATGTGGTGGAACGGGAGATTCGCATCATGGATGTGCAGCCGGCAAATCTGCGGCAACTGTGTGATGCCATCATGTCAATATGGACCAAAGTCCCTGAGGAATGCTTCCAGCACCTTGTTGAATCTATGCCACGAAGAATTGAGGCAGTTCTGAAGGCAAAAGGGGGTCCAACCCGTTACTAGCATGGGGTACCTAATAAAGTGGCCGGTGAGTGTGTATATATATATATATATATATACAGGTCCTTCTCAAAAAATTAGCATATTGTGATAAAGTTCATTATTTTCCATAATGTAATGATAAAAATTAAACTTTCATATATTTTAGATTCATTGCACACCAACTGAAATATTCAGAAAATGAAATATTGAAATATTTTAATACTAATGATTTTGGCATACAGCTCATGAAAACCCAAAATTCCTGTCTAAGAAAAATTAGCATATTTCATCCGACCAATAAAAGAAGTGTTTTTAATACAAAAAAAAAAGTCAACCTTCAAATAATTATGTTCAGTTATGCACTCAATAGTCAATACTTGGTCGGGAATCCTTTTGCAGAAATGACTGCTTCAATGCGGCGTGGCATGGAGGCAATCAGCCTGTGGCACTGCTGAGGTGTTATGGAGGCCCAGGATGCTTCGATAGCGGCCTTAAGCTCATCCAGAGTGTTGGGTCTTGCGTCTCTCAACTTTCTCTTCACAATATCCCACAGATTCTCCATGGGGTTCAGGTCAGGAGAGTTGGCAGGCCAATTGAGCACAGTAATACCATGGACAGTAAACCATTTACCAGTGGTTTTGGCACTGTGAGCAGGTGCCAGGTCGTGCTGAAAAATCCCCCAAGGTCTGAAATCGGTCCTTCTCCACAATCTTCCTCAGGGTCCGGTCACCTCTTCTCGTTGTGCAGCGTTTTTTGCCACACTTTTTCCTTCCCACAGACTTCCCACTGAGGTGCCTTGATACAGCACTCTGGGAACAGCCTATTTGTTCAGAAATTTCTTTCTGTCTTACCCTCTTGCTTGAGGGTGTCAATGATGGCCTTCTGGACAGCGGTCAGGTCGGCAGTCTTACCCATGATTGCGGTTTTGAGTAATGAAACAGGCTGGGAGTTTTTACATGCCTCAGGAATCTTTTGCAGGTGTTTAGAGTTAATTAGTTGATTCAGATGATTAGGTTAATAGCTCGTTTAGAGACCCTTTTCATGAAATGCTAATTTTTTGAGACAGGAATTTGGGGTTTTCATGAGCTGTATGCCAAAATCATCAGTATTAAAACAATAAAACACCTGAAATATTTCAGTTGGTGTGCAATGAATCTAAAATATATGAAAGTTTAATTTTTATCATTACATTATGGAAAATAATTAACTTTATCACAATATGCTAATTTTTTGAGAAGGACCTGTATATGTGGAAAAATTATTATTTTCAACCCTCATTCTCTGTCTGTAATTATCTTTTTTAAGAGGCGGCTTCTTTAAGACTGGTCAGTAAACGGCCACTTTTATGATTGGCTAACATCATTGCATAGGAAACAGTATCAACGCCCAATCGCTATTGCACGCGAGTAAGTGTTTTAAAAACATTACCCATATAAAACCATAATTTACCGACAAAGCATTATGAAATCATTATGGTTTGTGATGCAGCTGCTGTCAGATCCAATACAGTTGGCTGCTTCATCTTTCAACACATTTTTTAATTGTTTAATTGCAAACTCTTCATTACATTGTGCCTCGATCTCTGTATAATATCAGTCTTTAAATGAAAATGAAAGATGAAAGATATTTAAAGTGTACCTAAAATATACTTGCAATATTTCCCTTTTAACACAATCTAATATACAAGTATTTGATACACTGCTGATTTTGCAGGTTTTCCCACTTACAAAGCATGTCGAAGTCTGGCATTTTTATCATAGGTACTCTTCAACTGTGAGTGACGGAATCTAAAATAAAAATCCTGAAAATCACATTGTATGATTTTTAAGTAATTCATTTGCATTTTATTGCATGACATAAGTATTTGATACATCAGAAAAGCAGACCTTAATATTTGGTACAGAAAACTTTGTTTGCAATAACAGAGATCATACGTTTCCTGTAGTTCTTGACCAGGTTTGCACACACTGAGGGAGGGATTTTGGCCCACTCCTCCATACCTTCTCCAGATCCTTCAGGTTTCGGGGCTGTCGCTGGGCAATACAGACTTTCAGCTACCTCCAAAGATTTTCTATTGGGTTCAGGTCTGGAGACTGGCTAGGCCACACCAGGACCTTGAGATGCTTCTTACGGAGCCACTCCTTAGTTGCCCTGGCTGTGTGTTTCGGGTTGTTGTCACGCTGGAAGACCCAGCTACGACCCACCTTCAATGCTCTTACTGAGGGAACGAGGTTGTTGGCCAAGATCTCGCGATACATGGCCCCATCCATCCTCCCCTCAATATGGCGGAGTCGTCCTGTCCCCTTTGCAGAAAAACATCCCCAAAGAATGATGTTTCCACCTCCATGCTTAACGGTTGGGATGGTGTTCTTGGGGTTGTACTCATCCTTCTTCCTCCAAACACGACGAGTGGAGTTTAGACCACAAAGCTCTATTTTTGTCTCATCAGACCACATGACCTTCTCCCATTCCTCTTCTGGATCATCCAGATGGTCATTGGCAAACTTCAGACGGGCCTGGGCATGTGCTGGCTTGAGCAGGGGGACCTTGCGTGCGCTGCAGGATTTTAATCCATGACGGCGTAGTGTTACACTAATGGTTTTCTTTGAGACTGTGGTCCCATCTCTCTTCAGGTCATTGACCAGGTCCTGCCGTGTAGTTCTGGGCTGATCCCTCACCTTCCTCATGATCATTGATGCCCCACAAGGTGATAATAATAATAATAATAATTTGTTACATTTATACAGCGCTTTTCTGGGTACTCAAAGCGCTTTACATTGAAGGGGAAATCTCCTCAACCACCACCAATGTGCAGCACCACCTGGATAATGCGACGGCAGCCATATTGCGCCAGAACGCCCACCACACACCAGCTTACTGGTGGAGAGGAGACAGTGATGAAGCCAATCAGTATATGGGGATGATTAGGAAGCCATGATGGACAGAGGCCAAGGGGAAAATTTGGCCAGGATGTCGGGGTTACACCCCTACTCTTTTTTTTCTCTTTTTGGGATTTTTAATGACCACAGAGTCAGGACCTCGGTTTAACGTCTCATCCGAAGGACGGTGCTCTCTGACAGTATAGTGTCCCCGTCAGTATACTGGGGCGTTAGGACCCACACAGACCACAGGGTGAGCGCCCCCTGCTGGCCTCACTAACACCTCTTCCAGCACCAACCTGGTTTTCTCAGGAGGTCTCCCATCCAGGTACTAACCAGGCTCAGCCCTGCTTAGCTTCAGTGGGCAACCAGTCTTGGGCTAAAGGGTGATATGGCTGCTGGCAAAGGTGAAAGGTGAGATCTTGCATGGAGCCTCAGACCGAGGGAGATTGACCGTCATCTTTAACTTCTTCCATTTTCTAATGATTGTTGTTGCCTTCTCACCAAGCTGCTTGCCTATTGTCCTGTAGCCCATCCCAGCCTTGTGCAGGTCTACAATTTTATCCCTGATGTCCTTACACAGCTCTCTGGTCTTGGCCATTGTGGATAGGTTGCAGTCTGTTTGATTAAGTGTGTGGACAGGTGTCTTTTATACAGGTAACTGGTTCAAACAGGTGTAGTTAATACAGGTAATGAGTG
This sequence comes from Rhinichthys osculus, assembly GCA_029959095.1. Classification (NCBI taxonomy): domain Eukaryota; kingdom Metazoa; phylum Chordata; class Actinopteri; order Cypriniformes; family Leuciscidae; genus Rhinichthys; species Rhinichthys osculus. Next base: position 32,748,108 of record JARWKJ010000012.1, on the reverse strand, counting down.
GAGAACAGGAGGGCTTCTTAAAAGGTCTGTGAGAGCCGGAGTTCTTACTGGTTGGTAGGTGATCAGATACTTATGTCATGCAATAAAATGCAAATTAATTACTTAAAAATCATACAATGTGATTTTCTGGATTTTTGTTTTAGATTCAGTCACTCACAGTTGAAGAGTACCTATGATCAAAATTACAGACTTCTACATGCCTTGTAAGTGGGAAAAGCTGCAAAATCAGCAGTGTATCAAATACTTGTTCTCCCCACTGTACAGTATATCTTTAGTTGTTCCAATTCGTTGTTCCAATTTAGCAGACTTTAAAGGGGAAATGAAGCAGTCAGTCAAGTTTACATAATTTACAAAATGGATTACCACTATAATAAAAAATTATATAAGAAACATGACAAATGTTAACATATAAAAGAAAAAAGAAACACCGTTATATCTTTCGCGGCAAGGGCGCCGCCATTGTAAACTTGACTGACTGCTTCCTTTCCCCTTTAAGTATACCAGTTTAGTATACCAAAAGTGCAATTGCAGGGTATTTATATTAAGTACATAAATATGTAAATGCATTTGTGGTAGACTTAGCATAAATTAAATGTATTTCAAATACATTTTAGTATATAGGAAATATTTATGTCCTGTACATTTTCTCACTTACCCACCTGCAGGTTAATTTTGGACCCTGCATATAAAGTTTATTTAAATCTGTCCCTTGATATAAACCCAGATCAAACGAGACACTGGCAAAGTTACACAAAGACAATTAATGAGGACTTCAAAAGACTTGGTTTTGAAGATCACTGGGTATTTCTCAGCGTAGCAAAAGATCCTTCTTTCCATCCTCACCCCGGTTCATCCCTGAGTTCATTAAGGCTGCCTGTCGTCTCTCTCAGTGTCTCGCTGTCTGCTCTGATGTTGGCAGCTTGTCCCTCTCAGCTACTGTAGTTCTCAACGGTCACATCACTGTTTCAGATCAAAGGTTCATGGTCATCCAAACGAGGCAAAGGCAACTACAACCCCTACAGCTACGGAAACTTCATCACCAACTGCTGCGCTGCACTGTGCGGACCTCTACCACCGAGGTGAATACAACAACTAGGCTATTTTGTCGTATACTGTTTACTTCATACTGCACAGCATATACTGTACACTGCTTATTGTTTCTTTTTGTTTGACAGTATGCAGTGACCAACTTTTCTAAAAGTAGTATGCTATGTAGTGCCACTACACTAACAGCACTAACAGTGCCCTTCCACTTTTTCCATGGTTAATTCTGGAAGTATATTTTTCATTAATTTCTATCATAGGGATTAAAAATAAAAAGCATTAAAGCATTATAAGCAGGGGTGCACATAACCGGTGCGCATGCTTGGTAAAAATGAACGATGCGCACCAGAAAACATGGAGGGAAGCGCTTTTAAGTACTAGCATGTTTGGGGACACTGACACGTTTACTTGCTGGAGAAGGATTTTTCCCCATCTCTGGGAAGATCGCAATCATGATTAGCAGCACGATAGAGCGTTTTAGCAGTTAGCAGAACCTTTTAGCATCAATATCGCGATGTGCGTATCCACAAAATAGTCACATCGCAGGATGTCATGCATGTATAGGGATCTTAGTTGATCGGTTTCGGTTCGGTAAATGTTGATGGAAGATTAGTAGATTTTAAGAAATGTTGAATGGTGTTTTCTTGTTCAAACCTCACTGCCATAATTCAAGGATGTTATACTGGGGATGCTTGCCCGGACATTGCTATTTGTTTTCTAGGATGTTCTGGCTCAGATGTAGCTTAGGTTCATCATTGAATCACACATGAAGATTTTTTTAATGAAACCTTAAAGATGTTGGTCCCTCAACTGAATTTAATCAATGTTGATTCAGTGGGGTAACACTTTATTTCAATGGTCCACTTTCTATTCTACTAACTATAAGAAACTTTGCAACTACATGTCAACTAACTCTCATTAGAGTATTCATAGACTGTAGTAGACTGTTAGGTTGGGGTTCAAGTTAGTAGAATAAGTTGGCATGTAGTTGCATAGCTACTAATAGTCAGTAGAATGTCTGATGGGGAGCATCAAAATAAAGAGTTAGCAGATATTAGGCAGACATGCTAATACTCTAATGAGAGTTAGTTGACATGAAGTTGGAAAGTTACTTAAGCCGCGTTTCCACCGCAGGAACTTTCCCCAGGAACTAGGAACTTTGGGGTGGTACTCCGTGTGTTTACACTGCAGGAACCAGGGTCTAAATGAAGTTCCGGGTAAAAATCCCCCCCCCCCCCCCCCCAGAAAGTCGCTGCTGGCGAGGTAGTACTTTTTCAGAGTTCAGGAACTTTCGGGGTGGGACTTGTGCGCTGAACATGCTGATTGGTTATTTTACCTTGTTCTCTCTGCCGGATGGCGCGCGTTCGTCCCATCCATCTCACGGTCATGTCCGCTATAGCTGATAACAAACGTTGTCTACTTTTATATCTAGCATTACGAGCTTTCTGAAATGAATACGCTTTGGTATTAGTGTTCGTCTCTTTTCTGCCGTTTTGTTAATTACCTCGTTAGTAAACCAATAGATCGCACACAAAAGCAGCACAGCTTGAATCTCCTCAATACTTAAAACTCAAAACAAGTACGCGCAGACTGGGAGGAGCAGTCGCACGCAGTTCAACGTCACCAGACTAATCTTCCCGGTACTTTAGTCGACGGTGTAAACGCAGTGAGCAACCGTTCTGGGGCAAAAAAAGTTCCTATGAAAAAAGTTCCTGGGACAAATAGTTCCTGGTAATTGCGGTGGAAACGCGGCTTTATAGTTAGTAGAATGTCTAAAATGAATCATCAAAATAGTACATAAATAGTAATCCAAGTCTTCTAAAGAGATATGATTGCTTTATATTATTTATAACATAATATATATATATATATATATACACAGTGGGGGAAATAATTATTTAATCCCCTGCTGATTTTGTAAGTTTGCCCACTTACAAAGAAATTAAGGGTCTATAATTTTTATGGTAGGTTTATTTTAACGGATAGAGGTAGGTTTATTTTAACGGATAGAGACAGAATATCAACCAAAAAATCCAGAAAAACGCATTATATAAAGTTTGTAAATTGATTAGCATTTGATCGAGTGAAATAAGTATTTGACCCCCAACCAACCAGCAAGAATTCTGCAGCCCACAGATTGGTTATGTGCCCATGTGGAACACAGATTAGCCCTGTCACTTTAAGAAAGTACTCCTAATGTCCTAATGTCAGTGGACACCTGTCCACAGAATCTGTATTTTCCATTACAACCTCTCCACCACCATGGGCAAGACCAAAGACCTGTCCAAGGAAGTCAGAGACCAGATTGTAGACCTGTGGAATAGGCTACAAGACCATCAGCAAGAAGAAACTTTTGTTGGTGTGATTATTCGGAAATGGAAAAATACAAAATAACCATCAATCGCCCTCAGTCTGGAGCTCCATGCATGATCTTGCCTCATGAGGTAAGGATGATCATGAGAAAGGTGAGGGATCAGCCCAAAACTACACAGGAGGAGCTTGTTAATGATCTCAAGGCAGTTGTGACCACAGTCACCAAGCAAACCATTGGTAACACACTACGCTGCAATGGATTGAAATCCTGCAGCGCCCGCAAGGTCCACCTGCTCAAGGCGGCACATGCACAGGCCCATCTGAAGTTTGAACATCTAATGATTCAGAGAAGGCTTTGGAAAAAGTGCTGTGGTCAGATGAGACCAAAATTGAGCTCTTTGGCATCAACTCAACCCGTTGTGTTTGGAGGAGAAATGCTGACTATGACCCCAAGAACACCATCCCTGCAGTCCAGCACGGCGGTGCAAACATTATGCTCTGGGGCTGTTTCTCTGCTAAGGGTACAGGACGACTTCACTGTATTGAGGGGCTGATGGATGGGGCCATGTGCTGTAAAATCTTTCCTTCAGCCAGAACACTGAGGATGGGTCTTCTAGCTTGAGAATGACCCAAAACATATCGCCCAGGCAACAAAGAAGTGGCAGGTTAAGGTCCTATAGAACCTCCAGACCATAATCCTATAGAAAATCTGTGGAGGGAGCTGAAACTTCGAGTTGCAAAGCAACAGCCAAGAAACCTTAAGGATTTTGAGAGGATCTGTAAAGAGGAATGGACCAAAATCCCCCCTGAGATGTGTGCAAACCTGGTGACCAACTACAAGAAATGTCTTAACTCTGTGCTTGCCAACAAAGGTTTCTCCACAAATACTAAGGCATGTTTTGTTTGGGGGTCAAATACTTATTTCACTCAATTGCAAATCAATTTATAACCTTTATATTTTGTGGGGTTTTTTCTGGATTTTTTGGTTGATATTCTGTCTCTCTCCGTTAAAATTAACCTACCATAAAAATAATAGACCCTTCATTTCTTTGTAAGTGGGCGAACATAGAAAATCAGCAGGGGATCAAATAATTATTTCCCCCACTGTATGTATCATGTATGTATATGTATGTATGTGTATATATATATATATATATATATACACGCACACACACACACACACACACAGAGATTTAATTGGTTCAGAGTGCTTGACACGCAAGAACCAATGAGGATAAACAGCTCAATTCCAACACAATCTAATGGAAGTTCATAACTATTTTAGGTACTGGTGAATTGGTGGGTAATTTGTGTGAATTTGTCTCATTTGTACATTTTTGTCCGATCTGATACGTTGTCCTTTCTACATCCCTACAAAGCTTTGTGTTCTTTACATCATTCATATCTCTGCATCAGAGAATTTAATTGCCAGTCGACAGAAAAAGTCCATTTCAAATTAGATAGTCATCCACTTCCATAGAAAATCATTATCCAGGCAAGATATCAGTCAAGCGATTCCTGCTGATCTTGTAAAAAGATCGGTGAACTCAGCAGGTTTCTCGCTCATTTATTTAAATATGAGAGGTAAAAACCAATGAGCATTCTCGCTCCAGGAAGTGCTAATATCTTAGATAACCGAGAAACGTTCCTGAATGGGTTCAGATGGTGCGTGAGGAGGCCTGCTGACGTCGAAACCTGCTCACTCACCCACACAAGAGTTCTGCTCGCCATTAATGAGTTTCTCATGAACACAAAGCAGAAGTGGGCACAGCATCACTGGCTGCCATCTGCTCTGTGTGTGTGGGCATGTTGAGTTGGAGGAGGTCTCCACACACACACGCACACACACACAGATTCTCTTCTCTCCGCCTCCTTTACCCACGTTCCCTGACTCACAGTTGTAATGTATCATCCACTTCCTTTCTCTTTGCAGTTTGATTGACAGAAGAGGTTTTGTGCTACCAGACACCCCGCAGCCCGCGGCCCAGACAAACGGCACCGGCGCCTGCCCCCCCAATCAGGTCCAAAGTCACATGGTAGGCCACCGTACCCTGACCTGTGTGTGTGTGTGTGTGTGTGTGTGTGTGCGTCCAGTCTGCTGTACTTCAGCTGTTATAATGAAGCCATTTATGTTCAAACCACTTGAAGGTTTTAGCACAGCATTTGAAATATATAGTGGAGTCTAAAAGTCTGAGACCACACTGAAAGTCTGGAATTCAGTGTTTTACACACAGTTCCCAGCCTGAGTGCTACGATTGTTAAAGGGGGACACACTAAAAAAATTATATTCATTTTTCAAATAATGAAAAAGTACACTACCATTCAAAAGTATTGGGGCCGGTAAATTTTTTAAAACGTTTTTGTTGTTTATTTTATCAAAAAATATTTAAGTATATTATTTAAACTTGATTTATAAAATTTTTGAATATATATATATATATATATATACATAAATATATAATATATATATAATATATATATATATTAGGGCTGTCAAACGATTAATCACGATTAATCGCATCCAAAATAAAAGTTTGTGTTTACATAATATATGTGTGTGTACTGTGTATAATTATTTTTAATACATAAATACCCACACATGCATGTATATTTAAGAAATATTTGCATGTATATACTGTATATAGACTGAATGTAGCCTATATATATATAATGTATATTTTATATAAATATAAACATTTTACATATAAATAACATTTTTCTTAAATATATACATGTGCATTTATATACAAAATAATTATACACCGTACACACACATATATTATGTAAACACTTTGGATGCGATTAATCGTTTGACAGCCCTAAAATATATATATATATATATATATATATATATATCAAAATGTGTATATATATATATATATATATATATATATATATATATATATATATATATATAATTTAAAATAAATGTTTTTGGTCACTTTAGATTAGGGACCAATTCTTACTATTAACTAATTATTAACTATGACTTTTGCTCAATAAGCTCCTTATTACTGCTTATTAATAGTTAGTAAGGTAGTTGTTAAGTTTAGGTATTGTGTAGGATTAAGGGATATAGAATATGGTCTACATAGAAATAGAAAGTTCAGAAGAACAGCATTTATTTTAAATGATAATATACCAATCTTTACAGTTTTCACTTCCACTTTTGTTCAATTTAATGCATATTTGCTTAATAAAAGTAGCCCATTATATCTTTAAAAACAAAAAAGCAATCCTGACCCCAAACATTTGAATGCTAGTGTAATAAAAATACATTATTATTTATATATATATATATATATTTTTAAATATATATATATATATATATATATATATATATATATATATATATATATATATATATATATATATAAATATATATATATATATATATATATATATATATAAAAATATATATATATATTAAAAATATATATTAAAAATATATAAACAAATGTTATTTATTATAAGTTATTAAAAAAATAATTATTTTCAACTCAAGCCTTTTTGTCATGCTGATTGTATGATTTGTAATGAAATAAATATATTTTGCATTTTTAAATTAATACAAGCATTTTCATTAGTGGTCTCAGATTTTTGGACCCAACTGATTTGCTCAACCCAACTGTGTGTTCGGACATGAATCTCTCTCTCTCTTTTGGCTGCTTCGGATTATCCGCAAAGTGTATTTGGCACAGGTTTACGCCGGATGCCCTTCCTGATGCAAACCTCCCAATTTTCCACCTCAGTGGCTGGGATACTTATTTTGACTTGAATCTACTCAACATAACACACTGATCTTAAAACACCCGTGTTTTTGGCACAGGCGTGATCAGTGACGTAATTCTCTGATCCATTTATACATGCATTGACAGCAGCATTAATGTGATTTGGAGAAGGTGTGGGCTGGCGTGAACAGATCAGCGCTCATGAATACTGATGGCTCACTGTCTGGATTCAGCTTCATCAGCCATTGATTTGATGGCAATTATTCAATCCCTTGAGGGGTCCAGTGTTTGCGTTGATTAAGCTTTCAATTATAGATTTTAAAATGTATTTTTATAGCATAAATCTTTGTGACATTTTCTAAAATAATACTTCTATCTCTGGAAAGATTCATCCATCATCTGTAGAGAGGATTAGATGGGTGAATCTTACAAAAATCGACCCTGGTCACATTTCACCTTAATCATGAAGAAAATAATGTTCATTAATTGTGGCTTTACATTACAGCTAAACACAGACACTACTGTTCAAAAGTTTGGGGCATTTCTAATTCCAATAAATTCTGTTCTTTTGAACTTTCTATTCATTGAAGGATCCTGAAAAATAAGTAGTTTCCACAAAAATATTAGGCAGCAAAACTCGTCATTGATATTAATAAGAAATGTTTCTTGAACATCAAATCAGTATATTAGAATGATTTCTGAAGGATCATGTGACACTGAAGACTGAAGAGTAATGATGCTGAAAATATAGCTTTGATCACAGGTATAAATTATATTATAATATATATCAAAATAAAGACATTTTTATTTGTAATATTTCACAATGTTACTGATTACAAAAATTCAGCCTTGGTGAGCATAAGAAACTTCAAAATTAGCATGAAAACTTAAAAAAAAAAAATCTTTATATAATTTCCATGCTTAATTTTCATGGAAAAAAAATCCCTTTATCTTAATGGTCCAAAAATAAGAAAATATAATGTCGTCTTACTTTTGATTGAGTTGAAATATGACCAAGGTATTACTAACATAACTACTATATTCTTTTTGCTGTCTTTCTTTCTACTTTTGGTCAGAACACTCTCTAACCTTTTAAATCTTAACCTTAACCAGTCTTATCTGACCCAGGGCTCCAAAAAAAAAAAAAAACGCTATATAAAAAAAAATACACACAATGGTATTTTTGGACAAATACATCCATCACTAAATAGAAGGTATCCAAAATATACAATGCCAAAATGGACTGGTTGCTTGATTGGTTGACCATAAACAAAACCACGCCAGCATCTAAAACACAACATATGCTGGTGACCAACAGGGAAGAGTGTTTATGATACTCCAGGTGAAACCGTAGTAATCACACACCTCTTCTCAACAATATGCACAATTTGAGGTATCATTCATATCCATAGCAGTTTGGAGCCCTGTGACTTTATTTTTCTGTAACATTTTTATTCTTGGTTGGGTCTGACTTCCTCCTGGCTTTCCCTTTTCTCTCTCTGTCCTTCATCCTTCCTCCTAGTGTGCTCAAGACCAGTGCATTCAGAGCACCAAATTCGTTTTGCAGGCCGCCACCAACCCGCTGCTCCACAGTCAACCTATCATTCTGGGCGGAGGCCCGACCCTGCAGGCCAAGAGCTCTCTGGGCGGCCCGTGCTCCACTCTGAGCCCCTCTCAGCCCTCGCTGCCCTCCTCTATCCCCGGCCTCAGCTGTGGAGGAGAGCTGTTGGCCCTGCGGGACTCTGAGATCCACTGTCACCATCACCTACACCATCAACATTTCATCAGCCCGGAGGAGACGCCCTCCCCACCCGCAGCTCTGCCCTGCGCCACCCATCTGGGTCACCATGTTCACCCGGCACAGCTCTTCAACCCGGTCAGCCAGGACTCGCTTCATGAAGACTCAGTACGGGGTTTGGTGAAGCTGAGTTCAGTGTGAGCTGTTTTTAATGCCGTCCTGCTGAACTGGACCACAAGCCATACGGTACTTTACACACGAACAACAGCTTCTACTGGACGTTTCTGATACTTTAATGGAGTCAGCCGCCCAAACAACTTCCTGAGTACCAAGTGAGGACCAAAGCTAGTCTTCCAGCTCTATTATCACTCAACTGAGCTGTTTTTTTTTGTAATGGAAGCTTATTTCCCCCACAGAATAAAAATATAAAAAAGGTAATTGCAACTTTCTCACAATTTTGACTTTTTTGAATTCCGAAAAAAATCAGCATTGTGAGATGTAAATTCCGAATTCCAAGAAAAAAGTCTGAATTGAGAGATGTAAACTCATAATTCCAAAAAAAAAGTCTGAATTGAGAAGTGTAAACTCATTATTCCAAGAAAAAAAACTTGAATTGCGAGATGTAAACTTAGAATTCCGAAAAAAAAGTCTGAATTGAGAGATGTAAACTCAGAATTCAGAGAAAAAGTCTGATGTGCGAAATGTAAACTTAGAATTCCAAAAGTCTGAACTGTGAGATATAAACAGAATTCTGAGGGGAAAAAAGTGAATTGTGAGATGTAAACTCAGAATTCCAAGAAAAAAGTCTGAATTGCGAGATGTAAACTCAGAATTCCGAGAAAAAAAAGTCTGAACTGCTAGATGTAAACTCAGAATTCCGAGAAAAAAATCTAAATTGCGAGAAAAAACCCCTCTGAATTGCCAGATGTAAACTATGAATTCCAAGAAAAAGGTCTGAATTGCGAGATATAAATTCAGAATTCCAAGAAAATAGTCTGAATTGCGAGATGTAAACTAAGAATTCCGAGAAAAAAGTCTGAACTGCGAGATGTAAACTCAGAATTCCGAGAAAAGTCTAAATCGAAAGATGTAAACTCAGTATTCCAAGAAAAAAAGTCTGATAATTGCATGAAAGGTCCAATTTGAGAGATGTAAACTCAGAATTCCAACAAAAAAAGTCTGAGAATTCCAAGAAAGTCTGAATTGCGAGATGTAAACACAATTCCAAGAAAAAAGTCTGAACTGCGAGATGTAAACTCAGAATTCCGAGAAAAAAAGTCTGAATTGCGAGATGTAAACTCAGAATTCCGAGAAAAAAAGTCTGAATTGCGAGATATAAACACAATTCCAAGAAAAAAGTCTGAACTGCGAGATGTAAACTCAGAATTCCGAGAAAAGTCTAAATCGAAAGATGTAAACTCAGTATTCCAACAAAAAAAGTCTGAGAATTCCAAGAAAGTCTGAATTGCGAGATGTAAACACAATTCCAAGAAAAAAGTCTGAACTGCGAGATGTAAACTGATCTGTAAACTGATGTAAAAAAATCTAAATTGCGAGAAAAAAAACTCTGAATTGCAAGATGTAAACTAAGAATTCCAAGAAAAAAGTCGGAATTCTTAGTTTACATCTCGCAATTCAAAGAAAAAAAATCTGAATTGAGAGATGTAAACTCCGAATTGGGAGAAAAAAAAAGAAAAATGTGTAATTCTGAGAAAAAGTCATAATTATGAGAAAGTCACGATAACCTAATTTATGTTCAGTGGCAGAAATAAGCTTCCATGTGTTTTCAATAGCAGCCACCCTTAAAGTGGCTGCTATTGACTTGCCCTTTTTCAAGTATTTTTCCCATTTCATTTCTCCATTTAAGATTTCAATAAATAAAAGCCTTAAACCAAACCAACCAGCTCGGACATGAATCATTACAAATTTAGATTTGAAGAAAAAAAAATGGAAAGGTACAAGAGAGCATGAACTACTCCTCCCATGAGGCATTGCGAACGACATAATCAAAAACTAAACTACGGTATAATACAAAACAACACCTTTTAAGTGCACTACAAAATATTCTGCCTCTGTTCTGTCACAATGCTGCATTGCAGTGACCGACCGTTGCTGAGCTCTTTTGCAGTGATTTACGTTTCCATAGTAACGATGACTCCTCTGGTTGGTTTCTTTCTATTCAAGATTACAGTGTAGTGGGATTCGGCTATTAAAAACATCTTTTAAAAAGACATTGAAATCACTGACTAATGACATCTATCTTGACATTTGAAAGGCTCTTAAAAGGTTTTTGCGCTATTAGGGTTAGAATTCACTTCCTCTATGGAGAAAATAAATGGGAGTTTTACTTTTGGAGGCTGACTGTTGTGTTCTTGAGGCGTCGGTCAGCCCATGAGCGGGATCATTTCGGGATCGGTTCATTTGTGGTCAAGTATTCCCTGAACTGGTGAGACGACAGAGAATCACTTCTTGGGGTTTCGTCTGTTTGTACAGCCTGTGATTCAGACTCACACCAACTCCTCTGTCCCCAAAGTCTGACACGTTTGGTCATACTTTATGCAGTGATAGAGACAGACACACTTTAATGCGACGTCACTGCCTTTATCTCTCTCGGGGGGTTCTGTCGACAATATTAGTGGTATTATCTATGATAATTATGCTTTGGTTATATATTGCATCAAATTTAAACCAGGTGCCACCACAATATGGTCATGTGATTATGTGCCAAAATGCAGTTTACTGGTTTTCAGCGACAAAAGTGGATTATTGTGGATGTTAATAAATTCACAACTTTTTTCAAACAAAGCTCTGATTGGTCTTTATTTACTTGTTCGTTGTGCTGTGATATCTTTACTGATTGTTATAAGGTAAATGTAAGATTCATTTGTATATTGTTAGTAATATTTCAATATGAACACTTACCGGACTGAAGCATTTTAGGTTGGCTTGATTATCCGTACATCGTTTAAATGTCGTATTATGTTAAATGTGAGTATCAAATATCAGGCTTTTGAGGAACTTTTATTTGTACATTTTCTCAGTCATGTTTAAATATTATGTTTAAAAATCATTATTGATAATGATCAATAACAACACATTATTGGAAGATATCGAGTAACAACTGATATTAAATGTACTTTAAGTTGTCTTCTATAAAGAACTCGTTGATTTATATTACATGCTATCAGAATTTTGTCTGATATACTTTTTGGCCAAATAAATATCAGCACCAAATTGCATATTTTGCTTTTGAATAAAATTGAGGTGAAAAATCGATCTAACTATATCATACTGTATGACCCATATGTATCAAATATGATACTCAACAAAAAAAAAACTTTATATATATATAGGTTGTGTAATTTGCGTAAGAATATAATTACCCTGCTTCATTGTTTGACATATTTAGCTAATATGAGTTTATTATTTTGTTTATTTCCTGGAAAGGCCTTATATGGGCAATGATATACCTGTTACATAGGTATTTTATTCATAATACAATGAATATAACATTTGTATGAAGTGTTCAGCAGTCACCCAGTAGTACTGCAAGTGTTTTGTTTGAGAGGGTTGCGGAGTTATGTGTGTGTGTGCAGAAGAGGCTGTATAGAGTTACATTTAAAGTCCCCCTGCGGTGAAAATCAAGTTTTTAATGTTGTTTATGTGTCTATGTGGTGTTTTTAATATGCTTTAAGACAAATCATGTGCAAATTCATAAGTCGACAGCATTGCTGAGTATTTTCTCTTTAAAACTGCGGTGAACCAAAGACAGTCTCAAAATCACGGTTTGAAATCGCTGGTGTTTCTGACGTCACAAACTACCTTTTTTTTTGCTTCTTGTGAAACACTTCTGGATAATATTTTGCCACTAGTAAAAGTAGTTAAGGCTAAATGTATGCTTAATATGAAATAGATTTATGTATTTACTATTGTTTGTTTTTATTTGATTAGCTTTTAGTTTAGTTATAAAATAAAACGGCATAATAAAATGAGCCCTTATGCTATAGCCTACAAACGTAATTTCTCAGAGAAAATTATTTAAAAGAAATTAGAAATCATGGAGTAAGTTAAGGTTTTTTTTATATATATATTTTGTGGTCAGGCATAGACGTAAGATATCAGATAAAATTAATTGCTGAGTTACTTGATTGGAACGTGTTCTATTAAAATGAAAACATCAAGTTAAGTCAAAGAGTAAACGTTTCAAGTCAGTTTAACATGATGCAATAGTGTTGAACATTAAACCTGATACAATGGTGTTAAATCAAAATGAATGGTTTAAACAAAGTGAACAACATCAAAAAATATTTTTTTTGAGTGTGTAACCAATCAGATCAACGTGTGGATCTCTGAGCTGAGTGAGTGAGTGGAGGCGGGGCTCATTTGCATATTCATAGAACTGCATATACTTAATGAGGCAAGGGTGTAGAGTTACATTCAAGCTATTTTAAGGCATGAAGACATTTTTTCCCCAAAAAATATTAATTTTTGGTATAAAAAGATGAGTTTAAAAGGGATAGAGAACTCGCAGTTTCATTTATTGACTTTAAGGTCAAAAGGGATACATGACTAAGAAAACGTGCATTACAGCAACTTCATAACTACTATGTGTTAAGTATGTTGCTGTGGATGAAAAGTGACTCAGACAAGAGGAGAACGCATAAAACGGTCTGAATGACCTCAGTTGGGAGGGTCACTAATTTATCTTATCAGTGACGCCAACAGATGCTTCATGACCAACCTGAAGACATTCTCCAGCACCAGAACCATCGCTGATATGGCCTCGATTGAAAAATGTACATGTAAATTGATCAGTTGACTTAAATTAATAATTTAAAGGGAATGGGTTTCCTCACTTTTCCGCACAACCATGCGTAATTAAAAAGTTATGTAAGTTATTGTCAAGTTCACATAACTTAATTTGTTCAATTATGCATGAAGTATATATCTATTTAAACCATGAGATTTGTCTGATTCTTATTTCATGTCAGGCTTTACAGGGTTAATGCTTTCTACTGAAATTCCTGAATCCAAATGTATTGAAGAAACATCACAAAACACAACTACTAGACATTGTAAAAGGTATATATTATATTTTTATTATATTATAATATTGCTTGTTTCTAATACATTGATCAACAGATCTCAAAGGAAAAATAAAACAAATGATATGTATATATTTTATAATATATCACAAATTACCAGACAATTCTCAAAACTATTAGTAGCAAAAAGCAATTGTAGGCCATTGGAATATTGCATAGATCTGCAAAGAAGAAGAAAAAAAAAAAAGGGATTTACTGATCTTCAGTTTCTGGAACTTAATGGCGAACGTGATTATTTATTTGATAATCTTGCTAATCATCTGCTTCTCTGGTGTAAAATTACACCTTCTGCAGAAAGGAAAATGAAATGTTTTAAGAAACTCCACTTCAATTATTATACTCATTATTGAAATGGTTTATGGTTGGATGGGTATGGTTATCTACCCTGTATGATTCTGAAACAAATGGCTGGACAGACAGACAGACAGACAGTACAGTTACTGTCACACAACTATTAATATCCTGCCAGATTTGAGTCTTTCCATCCATCTGTTATGTCCGTGGTCTACAACCTTTTTTGACCATTACAACCATGTCGTGGAATATTGATGCTAAACGATATATCGTGCAGCCCTAGTTTAAATGTGCTAATAGTTAAATAAAGTGGTTGAGGAGTAGATTTTTTTTTTTTTTTTAGACACATCAAACCAGCCAGTGAAAGTGACATAAAAATGTAAACAGACCAAACTCCAGGTCTAGCATACTAGTCCACTTTCATATTACAACTTGAACAAGGTACCGGTAGTTAAAATAGTTTAGATTAGCATAGTCACAGGTTGATTAAATATACTTGGTTGGAGAAAAACATGGGAATGGTCTTCAGGCTGGAGCTGCTCACCACATCTTGACATCCTTGAGCTCAAGATCTCCCACAATCTCCAGCACATCCACACAATTCAGATCCTGCACACGGTGCTTGTAACTCAGCTGGTGAAACCCGTTTACTGCCACTTTAAACTCCTGAGCTTCACACAGGAGGATCATCTGCCATGGAGGGGCATGAGGTAGAAGTCAGAGTTCAAAGAGCAGACACTGTTCAAAAATACAAATCTACAATGGATAAACACATGCAGGAACTGATGAAATATCGAACTAAATTATGACCTCCATCCTGCATGTTTACAGATATACACTAAAAACAAGTCATCATTCTTTAAAGTCAACATGAAAGGGCATTCATAAGCCATTTTACTTCCGTAATGTGACATTTCAAAGTGAAACAAACAGGCTCCATTTTCCAAAGCATCCAATGAGGTACACACACATTCCATGTTTTCTCATTGTGAGCACACACAGAGAAGTTAAATAAACTACCGTATATACCCGAATATAAGACGAGGTTTTTGTCCTAAAAATAGGCTGAAAAATGGGGGGTCGTCTTATATTCAGGGTCATCTTATATTCGAGTGGAGGAATCGATTGATAGCGCCGAGGATCCGAGCGCGTCGCTTTCATTATGAGCGCGGATGCCGCGCGCCTACATTTGAAATAACGAACTGGATGGGGGGGGGGTCTCTGCTCGCTTGTCTCCGTCTGCTCTGGCATCCTCTATGAACGGCGCTTTTTCTTGCGCGGCTCGAGCAGAGGGAGAGAGAGAGCGGGAGCCGGATCGTCGTCGAAAACGGCTAGACGACCGTTAAATCCATCCCGTCGCACAGGGAAGCCGCAGTCATGGCCAATCAGGAAGCGCATATGTCCCGGTCTCCGCCGACGAGCGGGCCTACACGAGGCACAGGTGATGCGAGGCATTTGGAACAACGCCTCGGAAATTTGCTCTTAAAATTATTTTCTGTTGGAAACCAGATTTTTTCCACAAAAATCTATTTTTTCACAAAAATAAGTCTGGAAAATGGGGGGGGGGGGGGGGTCGTCTTATATTCAGGGTCGTCTTATATTCGGGTATATACGGTATCTAATGTACAATTAATCTAGCATCAAATGTAGCTATGACTACGTTTACATGCAGCCAATAACCCGTTCAAAACCGGGATATTAGCAATAACCCGGTCGTGCACGGCCATGTAAACACCGACAAAAACCTGAATATACTCATATCCCGGATTTTAAAAACCGGGATATGATACCTGGGGTACCCCTTTTCTAACCCGAATTTTTGGTCATGTAAACGCAAATCGGCATATCCCCATAGTGATTTGTGTTCTGCGCATGTTCTATTTGCAAGGAATCTTGGTCTTTTGAGTAGAGGAACTTCTCAGCGCATACAAAAACCCACGTGCAGTATACCGGAAGTAAACATAGCGAGACGCAGCACAGGATACTTTTGGAGCGAGGTCAGTACCAGCACCAAAGCGCAAACAAAGGCTATCGCTATCTGCCCCGAACTATTCATTATCCGCGTGCTGCTGCTGTTGTTGTTGTCTTTGGATACAGGAAGAATAATCGGAAATGACGCATAGTGCGTCTTAAAGTTATCCTTACGTCTTGACGTTAACCGTGCGTCGCCGTTTACATCGGGATATTGCAATTCCATGTATACAGGAGAAACTCTCTCTGCTCACGCATGTAAACGGGTTATTCCTAATGTTTCAGAAACCCGAATAGTGACCTTAACCCGACCATAAACCGAAAATTGGCTGCATGTAAACGTAGTCTATGTTTGTGTACTTCCACATAAAAAAGTGATTCAAGGTCTTACTTTTCACACAATGTACTGAATTGATATATCATTCTAATTAAGGCTCTCAAGGTTTGATTATTAACTCATTTTAATTACTAAAAAGGTAACGATCCCTTAAAATTGTTAAACCCACAATTTTATAGCATGACAGGAAGTACATTGCTGTAACATGCATTACCATTAACTAATTAACATTAAATGACTGATAATATTAGTCTAAAGAAAATTTAGCTACATAATGACAAAAGGTTACAAAGACAAGCATTGTCTTTGTAACTTTTGGAGTAATGTGATTTTTTACCTTTGGAGTAATGTGAATTTAATGAACCAGGAATTTCCATTATTTCGATTTCATGATGACTTTAAACTTCAGGAAATGCTCTCATTTAGGGTGTGTTCACACTTGGCAGGTTTGGACTCAGGTGCGATTGCTCTGTTAGTGCGGTTCACTTGAGTAGGCTAAGTGAACACTGCCATCCAAACAAGCCGACCGAGACCCCCGAAAAGATGAGTCTCGGTCCACTTCCGAATGAACTCTGGTGCCGTTTGACTGAAATATGAACGCAACATGGACCGAAGACATCTAAACGAACCAAAAACAGGACGTGATGTCACGAGTTGCGACCCTAAAAAAGGACAGAAAGCTCAAGCATACTTGTTTTTTCTCGTCATATCAAAGCCATTTTTTTTCTTTTGTTTTGTATCTTTAGGTTTGCTGTTAAAAATGACAATGTAAACGCTATGAACCAGGACTAAATGTATCATTTTCTTTTGGTCCGGACCAAAAGAACCAAGAGAACCGAACTGCAAGTGTGAACACACCATTAATGACAAGAAATGTCTGATACCTCAAAGTATTGACCAGGTGAGAAGGGAAAGCTGGAGAGGGAACGCTCCTCGGACCCCCAGCAACCCCACAGGAAAGAGTTTCGGACAAAGGATCCAGTTTTGAAACGAGGGTTTAAGTGAAAAGCAATGTCCTCTGAGTTACTGATGCGTAAGTTTACTGAGAAACTATGGGGATAAAGGAAGATATAGAAGACATCAATACAAAATTTAATGAGAAATGGGTTAAAAAGGACAAAAAGCATTAATTATATATGACATCTATAATATTCCAGTGGTATTGCTGCTGGTTGGTTTCTTCTCATACCTCTTTGGGGAATCAGTGATTTGCCCCTTCACCATAATGGAGTCTCCTGGACGCAATCCTTTCGCAAGTTTGCTCCTAAAAGGAAGACTCTGGAGGGAAAAAGAAGCACATCTGACAATGGTTTCAGATTCAGCAGGACAAAGACAGTGCAATTTACCCAACCCCAAACCACCAGTGACACTGGATTTTATTGTGTCCACCAACCACAATAATAAATCACAGCTATTATTACCAGTCACTTAAGGCTGGAATACACCACACGACTTTTAAAATCGAAACAGATATAGGCCGTTGTGGACATCATGCACTAAACAACTGAGGATCACACACTACTAGACTTTTCAAGTTGTTCCAACAACAACAAACGAACGCAGAACGTGGCCTCGTTGCTAGAAGTGGCATGACAAACAAAAACAACAATCTGCTCAAAATATCAAACATGTTGAAGGTAGTTATAATTCGCTACACGATTTTCTGGGAAATCGGTTACAACTGGGTCTGGTCCAGAATGCAAACGGGGGAAAAAATCCCTGCAAAAGTCGTGTAGTGTATTCAACCCTTAAGGCAGAGGTCTTCAACCCTGCTCCCGGAGACCGGCTGTCCAAACACTCCTGAAGCAGCTAATCTAGTTCTTTACGACAGAGATTGGCTGCATCCCAAATCACACATTTCCCATATAGTAGGCGAAAAACAGTATATGACAAAAGTAGTATGTCTGAATTCTCAGTACTCATAAGGCAAACAGTAGCTGGATGACCTGGTACTTCTGGCAGGATTCTGAAGTGCGCATTCGATGGACACTTTACCTTATCAAAATAGGTACCTACACAAGATGCAATCTTCAACCAGATGGAACTGGATAATATTCTGATTGTTCCAAACCAATCTGACTTCTGACCTCTATATAAATAAATGTGACTTGACAAGAGAGTATGTGATTTCGGACGCAGCCATGCCATATTATTGGGAGATACGAGGGTCTACCATTGTAGAAAGCATAACGTGTGTGCCTTAAAAAAAACAATCACATTCGTTCAGTTGTGCGACAGTCAGTCACTGTTTGTGGATACCATAGAAATGAATGAGAGTTGCTGTAAACTGAATCCAAACTATCGCAAAATTGTCTGTGACTCCTCTTATAAAACTCAAAAAATAGATAAATCCAAAACGAATATTTAATGGAGAACATTAGCCTATAGGCTGTCAATTCATTAAATGATAAGCTGTTTTCCCACAAAAGCGGTTTATTCAGCATAGTGAAGCCTTTCCTCCAATGACATCCATTAAAGAAAAAAAAAAAAAGCCTCTGGCCTCCTTTCCTGGTGTCCGCAGTATTACCTTGAAGGCTTAAAGCCTTACAGCGCCACCAGGAATGCCTGAAAAACACATGCAGGTGTGCGGAAGCAGGTTGGATATAAACTTTACAGGACAGTCAGTGGGTCTGCAAAACAATGCAATACTGTATGGTTGCTAAGGTGTTGCTAAGGCATTGGTTAGGGTGTTATAGGTGGTTCCCAGGGCCTTGTTAGCTGGTTGTTAGAGTTTTCTGGCGGTTGATCCCTAAGCCACGCTGTAGGAACAGAAACCAAGCCATTGACAAAATGTCATCTCCTTCATCATGGTTGGTTAGAACAAATCTCAGATTTAAATGGAAGAAATGATCAAATCACATCTGGTTAGGTTAGGTCGTGGTATAAGTCTAAGGGATTATTTTTGCTTATGTCATCATTTGCTAGGAGATAATTGTAAGTCTGATTACTTAGAAAAGTATTGGCACACTTCTACTTAAAGGGATAGTTCACCCAAAAGTGAAAATTCATAAATGAGCAATAGTTATATATATATATATAGAGAGAGAGAGAGAGTAATGCTTGTCCATTAACAATAAGACACTATACACCATTTCTTGAGATTGTAGTCTACCTAAAAGATCCTGATATCTGCTGTCTGTAAAGGCCTGATTTAGGGGTCAAAGTGACCTGGTTTCTGTCCAGACTGTGAGGCACCCACCTCACATTTGATTTCAATCATTCTGAAATCAAGTTATCCAGTTTGGCCTGTAGTCAATAGTAATGCTGCCACATAAAAACTGCATGTGAAAACAATTTCATGTTTTTCAGCCTGACATGTACTCACCGTGTCACCTGACTCCGACATGACTGACTATTGGATGAGAGAGGAGGGGAACGTTATAATTAAACAGCTTCAGCTAAACTTATCTATTTGACTGCAAAATAGAGATACACATCACTTCACTAACACACATGCACACACACACACACGCTACTGTACAAAAGTTTGAGGTCATTATATGTATTTGTTTTGAAAGAAATTCAGCAAGGACACATTAATCAAAATGTTCAAATTTGACTAAAAATAAATGCTGTTCTTTTGAATTGTTTATTAACCAAGGAATCTAGAAAATTTTTTATATTTTTGTTTCCACAAACATACTAAGCAGCACAACTGTTTTCAACACTGATATTAATAATAAATGTTACTTGAGCATCAAATCATCATATCAGAATGATTTTGAAGGATCATGTGACACTGAAGACTGGAGTAATGATGCTGAAAACTCAACTTAGCATTCACAGGAATAAATTACACAATAAAATATATTAAAAGAGAAAACAGTTGTTTTAAATTGTAATAATATTTTGCAATATTAGTGTTTTTGCTGTCTTTTTGACCAAAAAAGTGCAGCCTTGTTGATCATGAAGTGACTTCTTTCAAAAACATAACTAAAATCGTACTAATCCCAAACTTTTGAACAGTAGTGTGTATATATATAGATAATTTTTTTTTTTTTTTTTAAACATCAGCGTAGTCACTTACATATGGCAGTGATCTTTTGCTCACAGCGACGTTTGTAGGTGTGATGGGGTCCTGAAAAACATATCACATCATCATGTTTCCATCCAAAAATGCATCATAAACAGTAAATGTCCTGATCAAATAAACCGTTTGTGCATCATGTGCCCCTGACCTGATCTAATACTATTCTTTACATATAACCATACTATATTGACAGTATTTGTGTATATACCGTATCTGTCAATCCCACTATCTGCCAGTTTTCAGGCTACTTTAATGCAAATCTAAACATGTTCTTTAAATGTTAGGAATTCTAATAAAAAGAAAAAGCACGTTACCTTACTCACTGAACTGGGAATGAACCCAATGGCCTGGATCTGAACCTTCCCTGATACGGCCAGCGTGTCCACCTTC
Organism: Rhinichthys osculus; assembly: GCA_029959095.1. Lineage (NCBI taxonomy): Eukaryota > Metazoa > Chordata > Actinopteri > Cypriniformes > Leuciscidae > Rhinichthys > Rhinichthys osculus. Next base: position 32,727,155 of record JARWKJ010000012.1, on the reverse strand, counting down.
TTGAGCTCTAACCTGTGCCTGTACTCCAGCAGATGAGAGCCGTTTACCGCCACCTGGAGGAGATGGAACAAACTATATGCTTATTTTTGTCATTTGTGAAATCGCAAAGCATTTTTCCTGAACACTTCCTCTTCTTACGAAGAACAAACTCATGTTTGAGAGTGCCAACAACTGAAAGCATGTGAATTAAAAACACGGTGGGAAATATGGGATCACAGCTCTAGAAATACTTATCTTATCTAAAATGAGTCCATTAACTCTACTTTTATATTTAATGTGTGAGAATAAAGTACAACCTCTATAGATTCATATATAGCTCCTAAAAGGACAGTGATGGACACAATATGAGATGGGAGTAGTTCAATGCTTTAGTGTTTGCATTCTTGAGAAAGTTAGCAAACCTTTTGTGTTCTCTCAAAAACGTTCCTAAAGAAACTTTTCATTTGCTCACAAAATATAGTTTTTCCTTCCATCTCATATTATTTCCATCGTCAATTATGCCTAACCCTGAAACTAAACAGTTTTGCGAGTGAATGTAAATACATTGAAGTTAAACTGCCCCATCTCCTTTAATTACCACATCCCTTTAGTTTACAATGATGAGATTTTAATCATATTTCTGAAATCATGTCTTTATTTGACTGAAAAGATGGACAAGACACAGATTTTGAGAGTTAAAGGAATAGTTCACCTAAAAATGAAAAGTCTGTCATCATCTTGAAGAATGTCAGTAAACAAACAGTTGATGGACACCATTGACTTCCATAATTATTTTTTTTTTAATTCTACTATGGAAGTCAATGGTGTCCATCAACTGTCTAGTTACCAACATTCTTCAAAATATCTTCTTTTGTGTTCATTCAGCAGAAGAAAGAAATTCATACAGGTTTGGAACAACTTGAGGGTGAATAAATTATGACCGAATTTCCATTTTTAAGTGAACTATTCCTTTAAACTTCATTGACCTCCTTGAACTGAAATATTAGAAACACTGAATTAAAGCGGCAGTATTTTTAATACATTCATTTCATCTGTAACAAAGAACAAGCAGTATCTGCTTTTGCTAAGTGGCATAGATCTCTATACCACTGTGAGAGTGTTTTTCTCCCCTGACTGCAGCCGCCTACTCTCGTCTACATTCAAGGTGTCTGGCATCTCAAACACCTCTGATGTTTCTGCGTTTACACTTTAGGGGACAGCTTACCTGCTGCATATTAAGGGGAAAGTATTTTAAAGGAACACTCCGACTTTTTGGGACTTTACCCTATTCACCTTATCCCCCAGAGTTAGATAAGTCCATACATACCTTTTTCATCTCCGTGCGTGCTATAAGTCTGTTTGACGCACCCACCGCTAGCCTAGCTTAGCACAAAGACTGGATGTAAATGGTTGCAGCTAGCATACTAATCCAAATAAGTGACAAAATAGCGCAAACATTTTCCTATTTACATGTTGGGATTTGTATAGTCACAGAGTGTACAAAAAACAAAGTCACATGAGACAGACATATTTTAACAGTATAAATACTGGGAACTATATTCTCTGAAGGCGAAGCACTGCTACTTGGGCGGAGTAATAACCGCAGCACCTGAGACGCGCCGTGGTGAGGAGGCGCGTATAGTCACACACTCTGTGACTATACAAATCACAACATGTAAATAGGAAAATGTTTGCGTTATTTTGTCACTTATTTGGATTAGTATGCAAGCTGCAACCATTTACATCCAGTCTTTGTGCTAAGCTAGGCTAGCGGTGGGTGCGTCAAACAGACTTATAGCACGCACGGAGATGAAAAAGGTATGTATGGACTTATCTAACTCTGGGGGATAAGGTGAATAGGCTAAAGTCCCAAAAAGTCGGAGTGTTCCTTTAAAAGTGCAGTAAGCGATTTCTGAGAAACAGTTGATATCTGAAATCAACCCAAATGAACAAACCTTTCATTGCTCCGCCCCCAAAATGAACGAACATGCAATGCAAGAGTAAATGTCTCTTTATCATAGCTAAAGCGAAGATGACAAACAAACAACAAGCAAGAACAAAAAATTAACACACAGTCCGCAAGAGTATATAAAAGCAAGAGTTGGCTGTTAGTCTCCAGCAGCAGCAAACTGTCCTGTAAAACACAGCAAAGCCAATGTTACTCACGTATGAAGCAGAAACAACCCAACCTCGGCGTCCGTTTCCAGGCCTTTCCGCTTTTCTAATATTAACTCGGGTCCTAAAGCTCTTGCCTGATCATAACCGTTCTTTTTCCAGTGATATTTCCCTGACCTTTCTCTTTTGTAATGTCTCTCAGCCATCTCTCTTTCTACAGTCTTTCTTCAAATCTCCCTCTTGCTCACTCTCTCTCCTCCCCTGTCATAAGTGGACACGCCCCCTACTGCTGATTGGCTACAAGTGTGTAGTGGTGTTCGGTCTGATCCACTTTCAACACCAAAAAAATTAATAAAAATGCACTTACTGCACCTTTAACATCCAAAAATGACCCACTTCACCTTTAACTTTACACATACAGCTAATATAAAGTTGATAATGTATCATTTCAAACCAGAGAATGAGATTAAAGCTGACATCATATGTCACCAGAGATCGATGCCACTGAACAGAGTGTATAAAACGCAAGTTTATAACCTTGAACAAATCTTTCTGTACGAGTATGATGATCTCAAAGGCAGCGCCGTGCCTGAAGGGCATCAGGTAGTGGATCTCCTCTTTTTCCCAGCTCTCGTTCTGCAGCGTGTTACAGACGATGTAGGGAGAGCGCTTGAAGCGAGGATTGAAATGAAAAGCCACATCTGCCCGAGGCTTCACGCTGCTCCCGCAGGACAGGTCCACCTGGAACCTGCAAGACAGTTTACAGATTCTCACTGTGTGGACTGGATGTGGATACCATTTAAATGTGATTTGAACATATACCAGGGTGTTTTTCAACAGATTTCAACTGTATTCTTTTTGTTATATGGTTGTTAACCATCTTTGAAACTTTGACCATAGTACCGTCATCTTTTATTTTTATGAACAGATTTTTTCAATAGATTTTAATGTTTTTTAGCCCTGTTCAGCACGCAGACTTTCAATCTTAACATATGGAAATGACTGATGATCTAAGCAAAGAATAAAATAAACTACTCCAATTTGTGTGAAAATTATATAAATCTTTCCACAAACTGTTCCTCAGCTGTACCTAATAAAGTTTTCAAACATTACTGTACTTGCTTACGAAAGAGACAATGCTGTAAATGATAAGCATGATGGAGATGAGATATAAGTCATGTGATGCGTGAGGAGAATAAAGATTACATTATGTGAAAATATCAATTAATTGTGTATATAAGATATAGCCATGAAATTAGGCAAAAGAGTTGGCCAATTTTTTAAAAAGTTCGGTAACACTTTAGTTTAGGGTCCAATTCTCACTATTAACTAGTTGTTTATTAGCATGCATATTACTAGGATATTGTCTGTTTATTAATACTTATTAACACATATTAATGCCTTATTCTGCATGACCATATTCTACATCCCTTAATCCTACCCAATACCTAAACTTAACAACTATTAATAAGCAGTAATTAGGAGTTTGAGGCAAAAGTTGTAGTTAATAGTTAGTTAATATATTGAGAATTGGACCCTAAACTAAAGTATGTATAACTAAAAGTATAACTAAAGTTAATCACATAATGTTCTCAAACACAAAAAATAATTTGAGATGGTAGATTGCAATTGACGCTTCATTTCAGAAAAAAAAAGAGAAACGTTTTAAAATGAAATAAATCTATTGATATTGATATTGATATGTTTATTTCCACAGTGAGAGTTAGTTGACAGTAAAAGTGTGTGAAATATGTTTTAAGGGCCAAAAAATGGCCATGAAAAAAAGTTTGGTGCTTCTATCATCTCTTATTTCTATTGATATAATATTTCCCTGCATGAGTAAAGTCCGCATATTCAATATAAAGAGGCTTATAAGTTGGCTTATAACTATAACTAGAAAGACCCCTTCAACCTCAACTGTTATAGGGCTACCTCAAGTACTTTCTGTCTAGGGACTGCACTGCAGTGACATGTACAGGGTTTGTTCACCCAAAAATTCATTTTTTATTTTAAAAATGATACCATCATTTACTCACCCTCAAGCCATCCTAGGTTTATATGAGTTTCTGAGTTTTATTAAAAAATATCCTGGCTCTTCCAAGCTTTATAATGGGAGTGAATACAGCCTGAGATTCAAAAAAGTGCATCCATCCATCATAAAAGTAATCCATACGCCTCCAGGGGGTTAATAAAGGCCTTCTGAAGCAAAGCAATGCGTTTTTTTTTTTGTAAATTAGAAATATCCATATTTAAAACTTTTTAAACTATAATCACTGGCTTAACGGACGTACGCAAGTCTAGGTCTGGCAGAAGAGTGACCTCTGACCCTAAACTGCGCTTAAGAAGGCCTTTATTAGAGTCAGATGGATTACTTTTTACGTATTACATATGGATCATGGATGCGCTCTTTTGGGCTTCAAAATATCAGGCTCACTCCCATAGTCCCATTATAAAGCTTGAAAGAGCCAGGGCAATTTTTAATATAACTCTGATTGTGTTTGGCTAAAATAACAAAGTCATACACACCTAGGATAGCTTGAGGGTGTGTAAATTAGGGGATCATTTTCATCTTTGGGTGAACTAACCATTTAAGGTGGAAAGGATATCGAGGTTGTTTGTGTTCTCACCTGTCGGAGTCACTGGGGACACTGCCCTGGATGAGCACCATCTCTCCGGGATGAAGTCCGCCCAGGATGGTCCCAGCATAAGGAATCGTCTACAGGCAGAAATTGGGACATGAGACACAATGACTCAGTTTGTCCTGCTACCTTATAAGTCAACACCATACAACAATTAACGCTTTCATTGACAGATAAACACTTTGAAGTCTAAATGAACTTATCCGTCTAGCTACATAGTGACCCATAAGCAAAAAGTAGAGTAAATCTTACAGGATTCATTATTGTTTGTTTCGCATTTGCGACAGACATATTGACGATGCTGGTCAGAAAGTCTCTCTATATGCTGTTTTTACGAGTTAATCACCAGCGGAGGAAGAAAATATAAACGCTTTCTACACTTTCACTTCCGCATGTGTTCAGTGACCAATCAAAGCGCGATGTGAGCGCGACGCGTTCAGTGACCAATCAAAGTGCGATGTGAGCGCGACGCGTTCAGTGACCAATCAAAGCGCGATATGAGCGCGACGCGTTCAGTAACCAATCAAATATGGAACGATATGAGCCCAACGCGTTCAGTGACCAATCAAAGCGCGATATGAGTACGACGCGTTCAGTGACAAATTCAATTTCAACGTTTTCTAATACTGAAATATAAATACTTAATACAAATGTCATAATTTCAGATATTTTCATGCACTGTTCTTGAATCAATGAGCACACGTTTACCTCCTGCATGTCTGTATAAAGAACAGTGAGGAGTTTCCCTTGCGGTTCGATCGGAGCACATGACACGGAAGTAACGTTAGCTGCACATAAACATCATGATGTCAGGCTTCAGCAGCAGTTCATAATCATTCATCAAAACATGCAAACATACACTCTGCTGGTCATTATCTCCGGTATTTTTGGGTGCTCTGCTCAGTTTTATGTTATAGATGATCGGCTTGGATTAGGGAGAGAGTTTGATGGAATAGGTGGATTAAGCGGAGGAGGAGTAAGTAAAGTTTTGTTCACTTTTTAAAGTGTTTATATATATATATATATATATATATATATATATATATATATATATATATATATATATAGTGTGGATAATTGTCTCGGTGGTTGCGGTTGACAAACTGTCGCTTTTGTTCTCAGGCCACTTCGAGACTTCTTGTCAACTATGAAGAACCGTATCGGAGTCAGATATTGGACTTCTTATTCAAGGTATTGTGTCACGTGAGCCACAGATGTGTGACATTTAAAGAAGGACATTTTTTATAATAATCTAATGTGTTGTTATTATGTTTTGGGTTTGGTTTTATTCAGCCCAACTTTGGAGCTTCACTGCACATCTTAAAGGTAGAAATAGGAGGCGACGGTCAAACTACAGGTAATACAGTGAATCTGTTGTATGTCTGACTTGTCCTGGTCTATTAATTTATTCAGCAATGCATTAAAATTTTAATTCATACATTCAAAGATTTGAATACACCTTTCCTAAAATAAGTATGTTTTTGATTTCTGATTTAAAATGAATTCAGGTGGAGCATAAAGTAAAATATATGTGTATATCACTATCATAATTAATGAAAAAGGCTATTTAAAAGAATGACATTCCTGACAAGAAACCCATAATTAGTAGTTTGGTATAATATTGTATTGTTTCATAGTAAACTTCGCTGTAATGTGAAAGTGTTGCACATGAATCGAGTCATATGATGCGAGTCATGTGGTACCAACATGACAAATACAAAAAAAAAAACATTAAACAATGACATGATGAAGAGGTGTTCATTCCTGAAATTCTCTTACATTTGACCTTTTCATGACAGATCAAGGTTCATTCAGGTTGTAAAATGTCATGTGATGAGCAACCCACCAACACCCCCCCCCCCCCCCCCTCCCAAAAAAAAACTCCACATACAATGAATTAGATCTGTAAATGTAAAAATTGTACAATGTATAAACTTTTATCCAAAATAACAATTAAGATGTGTATACTATTTAAGAAACAAAGCATCTTTTTACACTAAGTGCAAATAGCCTGCCTTGTTGGCAAAGGCTTTTTTTTGCATGAACTCCGCTATTGTCTTCTAGTTGAGCCAAACAAAATGACAAAAGAAATGCATCCGGTAAAGGAGCAGTGGGCTGGATAGGAAGGACAGTAGAGTTCAATGGAGCATTTGATGCAGCCGACCTGAGTTTGAAACCACCTTTTTTAGATCCTATTCTTCTCCCTAAACAAAAACAAACAAACAAACACTGGTTTGACTTTATTTTAAGGTGTCCTTGTTACAGTGTAATTATACATATAAGTACTAAGTAATATAAATTAACTACATGTACTTACTGTAGTTTGGTTGTGGGTTTGTTGCATGCAATTACGCATAATTTAAATGCAAGCACATGCAACATGTAAAAAAAACACTGTAAAAAAAAAAGAAAGAAAAAAAGTGTTACCATCAGCTTTTGGTAACACTTTTTTTTTTTACAGTGTCCTTGTTACACATGTTGCATGTGCTTGCATTTAAATTATGCGTAATTGCATGCAACAAACCCACAACCAAACTACAGTAAGTACATGTAGTTAATTTATATTACTTAGTACTTATATGTATAATTACACTGTAACAAGGACAACTTAAAGTCAAACCGTTTTTTGTTTTTAATAAAGAATTGAGAAAACATTCTAAAAGTGTAATTTACTTTTATAATATTTAGAATACTTTATTGTCACCATGCTGTTGATACCGTGGCTCCCTTCCTGGGACTTCAAGGACATCTTTATTGATCATTATGGGCAGGTGTAGTTGCCGGCGTTAAAGAGTTAGTTCACAATAAGGAAGCATCCATTTATGATTTTAATAAATATAATCATATTAGGTATCCTGAATATGTTGTCGTTATTACATACTGGTTGATGGTGTACTACAGTACGCTGAGGTACAAATAGTATAAATAGCAAAATTATAATTAGCATCTAACTACAAATATTTACACTTAGTGCAAAGAAAATACGGTTACACTTTATTTAAAGGTGGCATGGTTACATTGCATTTACTCTAATAGTACTAAGTACGGAGTAATATTAATTAACTACATGTACTTATTATAGGGTTAGGGTTTGATACTTGTAATTATGCATAATTTACCGTTATTACTATAGTAAGTAGTTACATGTTGTAACATGTAACTACGTCACCTTAAAATAGTGTTACCGAAAATAGTGTTTTCACTATGTTGTGTTTTTTTTTTATTAAGAAAATTGTAACTTTTGATTGACCCAATGATAGTGACGCAAAGATAGTGTGCAGTTATTAAAACCATAAACGCTTAATTATAAAAATATTTCACACTTAGAAATACATTTTAGACTAAAACAAAGACACCAGTCTCAGCAATTTAGGTTTCCAGAAACACTATTAAGAAACTTCGAGTTTGGATTAACTTTCCCGTTTGATTGACAGATGGCACAGAACCCTCTCACATGCACAGTAAGGATGAAGGGAATTTTTATCGGGGATATGAGTGGTGGCTTATGAAAGAAGCTAAGAAGAGAAATCCAAACATCAAGCTGATAGGTAATCTATTTGTTCCATACTGAATTTGCCATTTATATTATAAGGAAAGAAGACCACTGATTCAATGCTTTGATTTTGAAGGTCTTCCCTGGGCATTTCCAGGATGGGTTGGATATGGAACCCAATGGCCTTACATCTTTCCAAATGTTACTGCCAACTATGTTATTACATGGATCATGGGAGCAAAGCAGCATCACAACCTTGATATTGATTATATTGGTGTATGTATTGCTTATAATTAGTCTGTTACTGATGTCTATTTTAAAGGGACATTTATTTGAACTCTTTTTTTATCTATTTTTCAGATATGGAATGAAAAAACATGTGATCCAGCATACATTAAGGTAAAAAATAGTAATCTTAGTTGCAGCCTATTTGCAGATTATTACTATTTTAGTCAGTCCAAATATGTCTGTTTGTCGTTTCCATAGGTGCTAAGGGACATGTTGGACCGAGCTGGTTATACAAATATCGGCATCATTGCTGCAGATGGAGATTGGTCAATTGCAGCTGCCATGTTGAAGGATTCATATCTGAATGATGCTGTTGAGGTGATAGGGTGAGCAGTTTGGAACATTTGGCCTTGTAAACCCATATTGTCAACCAACTAGCTGAGCTCTTCAGTGTTAGCTAAAGTGTAGTTATAGTTTACGGTCTTTTACAGTGTCCACTACCCAGGCACCCACACGGTGAAGGAAGCTCTGATGACGGAGAGGAAGCTTTGGTCATCTGAAGACTACAGCACCTTTAATGACGACATCGGTGCCGGATGCTGGGCTCGCATTCTGAACCAGAACTACGTGAACGGCAGAATGACCTCGTGAGATGTTTTCAGAAACCTTTGGCTATCTCTGCACTGCGATACACATGATGTGCTCAGCCTCAGACTAAGACTGCTTTGTTTTAGGACTATATCCTGGAATTTGATTGCAAGTTACTACGAGAATCTGTCCTTTGGTGGAGATGGGCTGATGACCGCGGAGGAGCCCTGGAGTGGACATTATGTAGTGGATTCTCCCATATGGATGACTGGTAACATGTTTCCAAAGCCCCTTTCACACAGAGCACTGATTCCCAAAAGAATTGCCATTGATTTTAGGGGTGTAACGATACCCTCATGTCACGATATCACGATACTGAACTCACTATACGTTTTTATTCCGATTTTCCAATACATATGATACAAGGTTAACAACAAAAATGTGATGTTGATTAAAATGCTAAATTTGATATTGCATTGTGGGTGTAAATGAATAGGCTTGGACTTGGTGCTGGACACCCAATGCACAGGACAATAGTGACACCAGAATAAAAATATTCATGATTCTGAAGCTGAAAATACAGAATTATTTTAGACGAATATGTTTGCACTCTGTCACTGACTACTAGATATATTTAAAATAATGTAGGACACTTTTAACTAGGGCTGTCAAATGATTAATCGTGATTAATCACATCCAAAATAAAAGTTTTTTTACATAATATATGTGGGTGCAATGTGTATAATTATTTTATATATATAAATACACACACATGCTTGTATATATTTAAGAAATATTTTCATGTATATACTGTATATAGATTTATATATAATTTATATTATATATAAATATAAATATTTTATATATAAATAATATTTTTTTTCTTAAATATACATGCATGTGTGTGTATTTATATATATATACAAAATAATTATACACAGTGCACCCACATATATTATGTAAAAAAAACTTTTATTTTGGATGTGATTAATCGTGATTAATCATTTGACAGCCCTACTTTTAACATCAGACATTTGGCATTATCAGGACCCACAAATATTCCCCCATTGCATTATTATACATTATATTCAACATTATATATAGTAGTTTAATGTAGTACTGACACTAAAACTCTGAAAACTTGAATTTTTTTCTCACACAGTCATTTTTTTTTGGGGTGAACTATACACAATAAATATTGTCACTATCCACAATACATATTGTTGCATTTTTTGTATTGCGATATATTGTGACACTATATATTGGTACACCCCTAATGGATTTGCTAGAGTGCCCTGTGGGTGAACGCAAACACGTCCCGGGATGGGAACCATGTAACATTTCTGGGATCAGTCCCGGAACATGCCCTCTGGGAAGGCGGCATGTGTCGTCGCAATGATTTAGGTATCGTGCGGCTCTTTGGCTGGGGTTTTTAAATACGTTGCACACTAACAAAGAAGACAATTTATGTTCGTCATCCTGGTGTCACGTGTCTTTACGGGATGTGTGTGTGAACGCACGCACAAATTCCAGAAAATCACTGGCAGCGTGATTGAACCTAAATCAAACGATTCCAGGACACATTATCAGTGTATTTTTCGGGATCTCAGTGTGAAAGGGGCTTAATAGTCATTTAAATATGCTGTTACGTAATTTGTGAACTTCAGTCTGGCTCATTTTGGCCTTGTTTTGTTTTGTTTTTGCAAAATTGCCTTCAATTGCCTTAATGTTATGATCATGAATATTTATATATATATATATATATATATATATATATATATATCCACCTTTTTCTTATGCCCCATGATGCTTTGCACAATTTATGGGAGCTGATGCTGATACTCAAGCTTCAAAAAGTTTATAAAGACATTGTAAAAGTAATTCAAACAATGAATCAAGCTGTTTTTATCCAAGTCTTCTAAAGAGACAGTTCCTTTGTTGTGAACAGATTTCGTTTAGGCTTTTATTCGCATATAAACATTGTTCAACGCAAATACATATATGGTATACACATATACGGCTAATACATTATATATGGTAAAGGAATCCCAACCATGCATGCTTGATGTTCAAGAACAAACATTGGTTTTCACGCACCAAGTAAGCCTGTGGGAATGAGAATGGCTTGTTGTAGCAGATGAATGTCAGTTCTTTCCTCGATGAGTGTTTAATTGTGTTTCTTTTTCTTTTTCCCTGTAGCGCACACAACTCAATTTACACAGCCAGGCTGGTTTTATCTACAGACGGTGGGGAATCTCACCAGTGGAGGAAGTTATGTGGCTTTAACAGACCGTAAAGGGAACTTAACAATTGTTATTGAAACCATGGTGGGTGGTTAATATTTTCTTAGGTCTTGTGAAGGACATAAGTTTCAGTGAATCATTTATTTTGAGCTCTATGCTCAATATGTACACTCCTCCATTTCTCTTTTTCTAGACACACAATCACTCTCAGTGCATTCGTCCTCCTCTACCGTACTTTGATGTTTCCCCTCAGAAAGTTACATTTCAGCTCAAAGGTTCTTTTGTAAGTGCAGTTCTGTCCGTTCTTGATATTTCAATCCATTTATTTCTTAACCTTAAGGCTTAATTTGATGTTTTCTGCTTTCATCTCTTTTTCAGGCACGTCTCACTGACCTTCAACTGTGGTACTCAAAATTGGATTTTGAGACCAAAAAAGACACGCTCTTTGAGCCGAGGAGTCCTGTTAAGGTATAATTCAATCAGTTCAGTCCATGTTTCATGTCTTAACACATTGCAGAATTAGTAGTAAAGGAACCTTCCTGTTTCCACACAGGTCTATAATGGTTCCTTCACCTTAAAGCTGGATGTCGATGAGGTTTACACCATCACAACAGTCACCACTGGACAAAGAGGTTTCAACCCAGAGCCCCCCAAATCCTGCCCATTTCCGAAGAATTACTCTGATGATTTCACTATTGGTGAGGAATATTAGTGTCAAAAGGATTGGCATTGACTCAAATGGCATTTCTAATAGCATTTCTTTTCATTCCAAGATGTCCCTCCATTCTCTGAGGCTCCGTATTTTGCTGATCAAACCGGAGTGTTTGAGTACTTCAGAAACAGCTCAGATAATGGCTCGCACGCCTTTACCTTACGACAGGTGGTCACTGAACGGCCGGTCACCTGGGCTAGAGATGCCGACCAGACCATCAGCATCATAGGGGACTACAGCTGGTATGTTTGTCCTTGTCCATTAATGACTCTTAATGGGCCCTATCATACACTCGGCACAATGCCGCACCAGGCGCGACGCAACGCAAGTGTTTTTTGCTAGTTTCAGCCCGACGCAGTTATCATTTTCATGCCCTGCGCCACATAGTTTAAATGCACCTATTTGTGCGCCCATGGCACAATGCTAAAAACTGGTCTGAAAACGAGGTGTGTTCAGGCGCATTGTTGGGGCGTTGCTATTTTGAGCCAACTGAAATAGACTGCACCATTGACCAACTGAAACCTGAAGTCTAAAACCAATGGCGCAATATTTACTTTTGTTATTTAAAGAGCGCGTTAGTAATGTGCGCCTATAAGCGGGTCCACAACGCGCGTACACTCTGCTTATCATACACACACACACACTCTGCTCATTACACACCCAGGGATGCGCAGCAGCAAATAAAAAAATAAAAAAAAAAGGATTACAATGTAAAACATTATTATTGTGTACAAAAAAAGATATGGTGGATTCCGGCTTGTCCCGTAGATGGTCTGCTTGCGCACTTTAACCTCGCGCACGAGCAGATCCGTTTCCTCGCTAGAGAAGCTTTCAGTCTTTCCGCTTGCAAATTCCGCCGTGTAAATAGCGAATCCGCCATGGCGCGAGCGCAACTGGCTTTTAAAGGGAATGGGAGATGAGACCCTGATTGGTTTATTGTATGTTATGCCCAAAACACACCCAATACTCATTACGAAGAGAATAGGGACAACCCTGCCAGACCATGCGCCGGGTGCGCCGACCAATTTTCCCGTCGTTAAACTAGCAAAAGTGGATTTGGACACGCCCTAAGTGCATTTGCGCCATGCGCTTGGGCCCTTAAAATAGGGCCCAGCTTTTAAATTTGCTGATATGTAAGCCTGAGCAAGGTTTATTGATCGAAATTTTGTGATGATGCAAGTTTAGACTAATCTGTTGGACTTATACATTTATTTTGGACGTCCCAATTTATATTGGACGTTTATCCACCACACCTACGAATGATTCGGGGGTGCGAAGCTCTATATTTTCTATTTTGAACATACACTTTGCAAGATTTTTTTTTTAGATGTTTTACTCAATACTGCAGTTCTATAGTATCTGGCATTGATTAATTCTGCCTCATAATTAATCATATAACCAAACTTCACTCTTGTCTAACTAGGACAGACCTTAATGTGTCCTGTGATGTCCTCATTGAGACGCCCATCACTGGAGGTGTGTTCCTGGCGGCCAGGGTTGATCAAGCTGGAGAATCCGTCAGAGAAGCAAAGGGTGTCTTTTATTGGCTTTATGCAAATGGAACATACAAAGTGACAAATGACATAGGTAACAATTTTGTATTTCCCTTTCTTTGAGGGTGTTCATTTTTTGGTTATATCATTATAAACAGGGTTTGAAACTAAGTTTTCTCTTACCAGCCAATTTTTAAGCTACACCATAAAATTACGGGTAAATAAAATAAAAGAAGCGGGTTTGTGTGTCAACTTGCTGTCGGAGAGGTGAGAGAGCGAGAAAGTGCAGCTTGTATCGTGTATCTACTCTGCGTAAAATGAGTATTGGAACCGTTTCAGATATTTCAGTATCGTTATTTATCAAAAAATCAATATTTTTTACAACACTACATTGCACTTAGTTAAAGGTTCTCTAAGCGATCCTGGGTGACGTCACTTCTTGTTGACGTTCGAACTATTGTCAAACAAAACGGAGGCTAGCTAGACCCTCCCTCCTCCTCATCCGCACACTAACCCCCCAAACCCTTCTTGTGGGTCATTGGCTGGAACAGTTTGTTATGTTTCGTGGAGCGGGTTAGCCCAGTTTGTTTTTGTTGCCGTTTGTGGAGCCTGGGCTGTCTACAGAGATCGCATTTCTTTACAGTGTGTTCAGGGGACAGGCAGCCAGCGGATAGTGAGGAGATGTTTGCTGTATGTGACAAAAAAGTTTTGGCCTAAAAAACGCGTGACATCGCTTAGAGCACCTTTAAAGGGGTGGTATAATTCCCTTTTCACATGATGTCAAATCAGTCAGTCTCTGATGTCCCCAGAGTGTGTATGTGAAGTTTTACCTCAAAATACCCCACACATATTTTTATATAGCATGTTAAAATTGTCACTTTTTGAGGGTAAGCAAAAACGCACCCTTTTTGTGTCTTTCCCTTTAAATGCAAATGAGCTGCTGCTCCCGGCACAGGGGGCGGAACAGCCTGCTGTCCTGAAAATGTCAAAAACTTTTAGCCTTTTATGTTCAAACCGGAGTCAGACAAACATGGAGAGACTCAAGAAGAAGTGACAACATGTAGACAACATTTCTGAATGGTTAGTTGATGAATTTATGTAGCGTATGTGTAGATATCTTCTAGTCATTGATTAGCATATTTTGTCATGATAATATATAAATCGCGTTCCCGGGGGCAGGTTTTATGTCAGTTTTAGGGTTTGTGAAAGGAATTTCTTTAAAAGAAAATATCTCCCTTTGCGTTGAACTTTGAGCGTCGTGACTTTGCAGATGTTGTTTATGCTCAAACAGCAACATTACACACTACTTAAAGTTAAAAAAGTGAAATCATAATCAACCACCCCTTTAAGTTTATTAAATCAGATGCCTTTTTAAAAGACCACAACTGAAAAATGTATATATTATAAATAAAATTCAACCCGCCAAAGTGGCTAGTAGGAGTGACGGCGTTACACTCCACTGCTGAAATCCAACCGCGGTTGGAGGGTGTTGATATCAAGCCCTGCTTACTAAGCTATATGAAATTCTTTTCCCCCTGATTACAATCTTAATTTTGTTTTAACTTAGTTTGGTTCATACCTGAATTAACCATTTGTGTTGTATTGTGACTGATCTTTATGTTTTTCACACTAAAGGTGGAAAGAGAGTTCTTGCTGAAGGGCTGTCAGGAACAAGGGAAGGTGTATGGTATACCTTAACCCTTAGTGTCAAGGTAACATCTACACACTTATGTGCAACCTTTTAACTATTCATTATGTCTTTGTTCTAAACTGTGCATCTTTTGGCTTGCAGGGATATTTTGCCTCAGGGATGCTGAATGGCTATCCGCTGTGGGAGAACGCTGTTGTTATCGAACCCAAGAATGGATGGGCTGGACTAGGAACTTTCTCTTTTGAATATGCACAGTTTGATAATTTTAAAGTAAATGCACATTGATTTCCACTTATTTTGATACCTCACATTCATGTTTACTTGATTATTACAAGTTCACGCCACCCATGTCGGAATTAACGTAATTGCGGGATTCCAACTTGAAAAAACCTCACGTCATCGTAGAAATCTCAATTACACCAAGAGCTCTGACTTGTACCACATGACCTATGCTACAGATTAATTTTGCCGTTGATAATGTTGGCATATAAACAATTCTGAAGATGTGAACAGCTCCGTCACAAGTTGTCGTCTTGTAATTACGGTAATTTCATTTTCATGGCATGAACATAGCATTTTGGTGCATTGACTCCTTTCACCATGTTTCTTCAGGTTTCTTAATCATCTTTTTTATTTTAGTGCAAAAATAACACTGTGATGAATGTCTTATTTAATTTAATTTGGTGATTTGCCTTTTTTACTGGAATGATTGATTTATGATTGGGGATATAAATGAGGAATACGAGTATGAAATATTAATCTTTAAAAAGGGACATTCTGTGCCAATTAACTGAAAGTGAATGACTTGCACTACCAGTTTAATGTCTGGACTTATTTGTTTTACATGGTTTTAAAAATCTTATACTTGTATCTTATACAGAATAAAAATTGTGGAAATTTTTTTTGAATGACTCCTTCAGCACTGTTTAGAAAGGATGTACAACATAAAAAGATAAAAGAGACCTGACTTGTGCAAGAGCAGTCTACATGTAGTGTTTGAAATCGCCCCCTATATACCTTCATTCACTTGTCCCTACATTACTCCACTATATAGTCCACTTGAAGGAGTGAATGAAAACGAGTGAGTGAATTCGGACACTGAGTGCTGAATTCGGACACTGAAGCGATGCCGCTTTTGTATAGTTTGTGCTTGCTTGCTGTCTAATAATCATTTGAAACATAACAAACTGGCAGCTCTAGTAGCAATGAAACGATTTATCTTGAACTCTGTCATGGAAACTAGCATGTATAAACCTTATTAAACAATTTAATAATCAATTGAAAAGCATTTAAAAATACATGTATGATATTATACTGTGTAGCTGTACCCACATTTGAGCAACGGGTTGGAAAATGGATGGATGATTTGATTCAGCTGCAGGCGCCATCTTCTGGTCAGACTCAGAATTCATTTTGTACAACTTACAGTGCATTATGGGTATTCTCTAGCCGTTGAGCGTACATCGGTTGTACACTCGTTCTTGCATTGCATTGAATGAGTGCACTTGATAATGTCTACAATGGTTTTGGACACTACTACAAATGACTGTCCCATAAAATAATGCCCCATTTAAGGGTATGTGGGGCGATTTCAGACACAGCCGTAGATATTATGATGTTCTAGACCAGAGCTGTGTCCCAATTGAGAGGCTGCATCCTTCGAAGGTCGGACTGAGCGTTGTTAAATGGGACGGATGGAGGACTGTTGTTGTTGCCTAGCAACTGCGACAGATGCTGTTGACCAGGGGTGCGTTTCCCGAAAGCATCGTTAGCCAACTATGGTTGCAAGTTGGTCGCAAATCCCATTGAACTCTGTTGGTAACGACGGAACTTGCGACCATAGTTGGCTAACAATGCTTTCGGGAAACGCACCCCAGCGTGGCAGAAACGTTTGTAAGGGCGCCGCCGTCTTTAGAATATTGTCTTTGAACTTCCGTTTTTGAGGTCGCTCTGTATATTTCTATGGCATTGCTGTCCAGGAGTAAGTAGCTTTTGAAGTGGATTAACTAAATATAAAGTTAACGAAAGTTATCATGAGGATTGTAAAGTTTAAAACAGATGTCTTAACAGTAGAGCGGGAAGATTTTAAAACGAGCCGTTCATTCATAAATACGCAATATCGCTTTACATGTATAAATATGTTCAACATGGTCCATTTCTGTATATGAAAAAGAGTATAAAATATATATAATCAGATCTTAGTAAGATGTAAGGTAACATTTGAACCGTGAGGTTTTTTTTTTTCTTTTACATTTGAATCATTAGATATTCGAGTAAGCTGAAACCCAGTACTTACGTTTAAAAGTGTAATGCACAATTTCTCTCAAAATATCCTGTCAACACAGGCGCGCAATGATTTCTGGAATAGACAAGGCAGCGCAGGATCCATCTTTTGTATCATTCATTAATGTACATGAAACGAAGGACTCATGTGGAGGAGCCTTCGAATTGGGACAGCCTTCGTCGCGCTGCGGTAACGCAACAGGCCTTCGAAGGATGCAGCCTCTGCATTGGGATGCAGCACAGGGGTGTAGACAATTTCCCTGTTCTAGACAATTTACAAAAAGTAGGTCATTTTACCTTAAATTCAACCTAAGAATGATGAGATCATGCATGAATGATGAAGATTCTGAATAAACTTGTGAGCATTTTATCATGTCACTAGCACATGCTGACTTGACTTCACCTCTGTGTGAAATAACAGCATGTCATTATACACTTACTTTAAATGTTTTGGCATTAGACAACATGTTTGCACTTATTTAACCATGTTTTAAATTTGATTTAAAAAAACTTGGTTAATTTGGTTTTGTCTACTGGCATGATGAGAGTGTATTATTTTTCTGGCTATTATTTTTCTGTTGTAAATGTTCCGTTGTACAGAGCCCCTACGGGGACATGGTGGTGGGAAAAAAATGTAGAGGAAAAATAATAAGGCAATGCTTCTACCGAAAAACGTTGCGTTTGCTCGCAAAGAGCTCAAAAGGTTTTGCAAGCGAATGGCAAGTTTGCGGGGATGCAAAACATTCGCAAGAGAACGCAACAGCATTGGCTTATTATTTTTCCTCCTTCTCATTTTCCCCCCCACCACCATGTCCCTTTAGGGGCTCTGTATGGCAATATATATAACAGAATGATTAATATTAAAGGACCAATCTTGCCAAAGCTGTTTTTTAAACATTGTGCAAGTAGACCTTTTTTTTTTGTAAAAGGAAAGACGTTAGTGAGTAAGGGCTAGAGAAAACATTATGGTGTGCATCTAGAGACAATACAATGACACTGGCATATTTTAAGATATGTTTCAGTTAAAACTGCCCAAACATGCATTTTAGTCTGCAGGACTTGTCTGTGAAACCCATGTGAAACCGGGCATAAGTTTCTAAATTTACTTTCCTAATGCAGTCCCTCGCAAAGCATGCTGGGAACCACTGCACAGTTAGTTATGTCAACACAAATGATTAATGTAGATTTAACACAAATAGATTAAGTAAAGTTTAGCTTTAAATATATTAGGTGGATGGAACAGATTTTAAGTTGTGACAAAATATTCAAAAATTGTGTTACTTTAGCACATTTTAATTAATTAAACTGAACAAGAGGAGGAACAACTTTTTTTTTTGGAGTGTGGTTTCTGGCTATGAATTGTATTTGACTATAATATTTAATGAAATTTTTGGCATGTTTATTCAGAAACAGCAAAACATTGATATGTACATGCAATAGCTTGCAAACAAATAAAATGAAACTAAATAATGACTGACATACAGTCAAAAGATTGATTTACCAGCGTTTATAATAGTAATCCTAAATTATAATAAATGAAAGAAAAACATTCAAGATATTTCTGACTTCTCTGAAATAATTGCACATTTTATAAGTTTATTTTCTTCATGAACGCGTGGGTTTTATACAAAATACAAAAAAAATACAAAAAAAATATTTTGAGCACTCTTTTGTGCACAGGTTGTTTCATATTTAAATCTCGTAATTAATTCTTGTAATTAACAATTAATTGTCCTGTTAATGCAATTACAGCTACATTTTAGACACAGTTGTCAATATTGTCGTATGAACATGTTTTTATACAAAAAACTGTATTTTTTTACAGTCTATGGTTTCACTGTTAAAATGCAAAAACTGTTAAACATTTTGTCATGTAGCCTAATGCATTTCTAGTGTGAGATGTACAAATATCTCAACAGCAATAATAAACAGTGTTTAGGACAAGGTTTCATAAAATAAATTGCGTTGATATTTCGTGCCATCCAAAAAGTTTTGGCCACTGTTTGATCTTACCAAGTCTCCATAGCAACCAAACGACAAACATGGCCAACCACAGCGAGAGCCGCTCCAAACGAGTCTTTTTCAACAACATTGATTCATACTCATCCAAATATATCGCGCAGGTAAACGAGTCATTGGGTACATAAATTACATGAATATAAAAAGCGCTGTGGTTTAATGTTGCTTTGTTTAGTTCTTGTCGTCGTGTGTCGTCGGAGAGTCCCTCGCTGCTGATGAAGAGGAGGAAGACAAACAAGAACAGGCTTCAGAAGGCGCACGATTTCAGATAGTTGGAACAGTTGCGAATAAAGGTGCAAAAAAACAACGTTTTGCATTGGAGGAATATTGGGTTAGTTAAGTTTATCATTTATCATTTATTTTGTGGTATTGTGGGTATATGGTATTTAAGACCGGATTTATTAATTAATAATAAAAAAAGATTTACGCACACAATAAACTTCAATGAACAGCACATTTTAAATTTCTGAATTAAAATTCATTTAGATATTTTTTTCGGAATCAAAAAGTAAAAACATTTGTTGTTGATACTGTATACAATCGTGCTTATTGAAAAAAAAAATTAATAGAATGGAATTCTTAAAATAATTAAATTCTTTAGTTTTTATTATTTCTTAGAAAATAAGAAATAAACAGTGAAGCAGTAATATATATATATATATATATTAATTTCTGCCCACCAAATTAAAGTCATGTGGTGCAAACAACATGCAGAAAAAGGTGTCTCAATCAGCTTTCTAGTTCAGTAGTCATGGCACAGATCAGGGAATCTGCCATTTTAAGGGCTGTCTCAATCACAAATTCCAGTGCACTGAAACTTTGCTCCCTAAAAAGTCCTACAATGCAC
Source organism: Rhinichthys osculus (assembly GCA_029959095.1). Classification (NCBI taxonomy): domain Eukaryota; kingdom Metazoa; phylum Chordata; class Actinopteri; order Cypriniformes; family Leuciscidae; genus Rhinichthys; species Rhinichthys osculus. Next base: position 32,706,865 of record JARWKJ010000012.1, on the reverse strand, counting down.
CGTGAAAACCATCGATGCTCACCATGTTACTTAAATTCTGAAGCACAAATATATTGCACAAGCCAGCTCAATACACAACATGACACAACAAGACAGATGTATTGAAAAAAATGTTATATTTCACAAAGATTGATAGACAGGTAGTGAAAAATCTAGCTAGGGAAGTCTAGGGAAATGTAACAATCACATGATTTATCTTAATGTACTTTAAATTAAATAGCATAACAAAAAAGTAAAAAAGCATCAGTTCTGCTGTTATTCATAAATATCAGTAGTGATGCTGGCTGTACAACACAGATGTTGTCATGTCACCAGAAATGTGTCCCAATGTGTAGTGAGAGAGAGACCTAATTGTTATGTTTTAAGCAGGGATGAGGATCCAGGTGCAGAAACAATTCAAAGAACACAAATCAAGATTAATCCAAAACAAAGACAGGAACATAATCCAAACAGGGGAACCAGAGACATAATCTAGACAGAAGAAACCAGGAACACAAAAACTTACAAAGAGAGACATGCAAGAACAACAACCGATAAAAGATAATTGAAACACAGGGTTATAAATACACAGGGAACACAAGGGCTAATGATTAACAGGTGTAGATAAGTTCCTATGGAAAAGTAATGAGGGAAACTACGGAGACAATCAAGGCAACATGGCAAACCGGAACTAAACACGGGAAGATAACTTAGGGACAATGGGCTCCTTAAAGGAGCAGCTTCCAGATGCTCCAAAAACATAACAATATGTTGCTTTTAAAAACTGGGCTCGTTTGCTGCGGTCCGAGCCCGAGCGCGTTTGTTCCTGGCGCCCCCTGCGGGGCCGCAGCGTTGGTCTGGTTTCACACTCAACTTGATTCTATCGAACTCTGGTGCGTTTGCGTGCATATTATCACAAACGTGCACGGTGCATGATAGAAAACAGAACGCGGGTCAATATTGTGTTTTTTTTTATTAATTCGCTGCTATTATAGTGAACAATACAGGTTTACTGTGCGTGTGTCACATAAGGTGGCCTTCTGCTGCTTGCAAACGGACTTTTTTGATGAGACAGTGGATTTCCAAATTTGGTGCCCTGATTCCACGCGCAATGCACGAATACACTGCAGGCTCACTCTCGCTCGTATCCAAGGTAAATCATCAACACTATCATCCCTTACAAGTGTTTTATTTACCTGAATACTTCACAATAAGCTAAAACACATGCGCAAGTTACTTTACTTCCTGAACAAGTGCGCACCCGAGTCCGTGCGCTTTCACATTCACGCGAACCGCGGCACGGTTCGGGAGCAACCGAACTCAGACCATCTCCTCCAGGTAGTCTTGGGTTCGGTACCCCAGTGCGCACCTGGGTCCCACGACTGCGTTCACATTAGCGATTTTTCATGCGAACCATGCCCTGTTCCGAACTAAACTGCCAGTGTGAAAGCCCCCTAAGTCCTTGAGGGGGGTGGAGCGGAGGCTGATCAAGGGACAGGACCGCCAGAACTTGGATGCGCTGGGACCACCGGGATGCCGGCCCCTTGCACTGACATCAGTGATGGGTCCGCCTCACTGGACGCCAGTCTTGAACACCTTGGAACAGCCTTTGTTGCTTTGGGTTTGGCGGCCATGACGGCTGGGGACTCTGGCGTGGCACAGTAAATGCAGAGCCACTCAGTGGCAGTGCCAGATCGATATAAAATTCCAGAGTCCAATTCCATCTGTGCTGTGGCATGACTGAACTGAGCAACTCAGATAGCATGAATATAATCCAAACAGGGGAAACCAGGAACGCAACAGCTTACAAGGAGGGACATGCAAGAACAACGACTGAAAAAAGACAACTCAAACAGCGGTACAAATACACAGGGAACACAAGGGCTAATGATGAACAATTGTAGATGATAAGTAACTATGGAAACTAATGAGGGTAACTACGAAGACAAGCAAGGTAAACAGGAACTAAACACATGAAGAGAACATAGGGACAGTGGGCACAGAAAATAACTTCAAAATAAGAGTTCATATGACAACATCGATGAACACAGACCCAGGGCACGTTACACTTATAGTGCCCAAATTCATGTACACGATATACTGATTCACGAGCTAGAGAGCTGATTGAGACGAACCCAAAGAAAACAAAACAAGAAATTATATCATAGATATATATAATATAGGTCAATAAATGTCATAAAATATCAGATAATGACCTTTTATGAGCAGGCAACACTTTTGTCCTTGACCCTTGTAACAAGTCTCAGTTGCGTCTTAAAACTTTGCAAGCTGGGAACCTAGAGCAATTTTGAGCATCTTGTTTCATCATATTTCAGTCTGTGAGTCGAGAGGAGCTCCTGCAGTATCTGATGCAGTGTGATGTTATTGTGTATAATATCACTGAACACACTGATCTCATAGATGAGGCAACATGGGCCATTTCAGGTAACAATTCCTCAGATTTCCAGATTTATCTAGGCTGCATCTCAAAACATGGTGAGGCACGTTCAGATGACCAAAAGTCTCATTATGCAGCTCACTAGGTTTTAGGATACAGCCTTAACACCATTTCATTTATTTTCTATTTATTTCTTTATTCATACCAATCTATAAAACTGTATATTAAATCTGTGTTTTCTGTAGCCCTGCACTCTGAAATTGAACATTTTGGGTCTTCAAAAATATTTATCCTGCTGTCAACAATCATGACATGGGCAATGACCAAACCAGCTGATCCTGTGAGTGTTGCTTTTAAATATTTATATCATACAGTGAGGTCCAAATTTGTATTGAAACTTCTTTCCACCATGGAATAAAAAATAAAGAAGGTAATTGTAACTTTTTATCACACAGTTATGACATTTTTTAATTGCAGTTGCGAGTTACAAAGTCTGAATCGCAGTTAATACTTTTTTCTCAGAATTATGAGACAAACTCACAATCGCGAGTTATGAAGTCAGAATAGTGTTAGTTTATACATCCCAATTGCAAGTTTAAGTCTCACAACTCTGACTTCATCAGAAAAGTCAGAATTGTAAATTACAAAGATTTGTAAGTTTATATCTCTCTCTGTCATGTGCGGATAAGGAGGAGAAGGCAAAAGCAGGTTAAGTCTCGTTTATTAATAAATAAACCAAGAGGGTCAGGTCCATACAACATACGACACACAGGGGCGGACAAGTGACGCAGGGACCTCGATGGAAACCGGGCTGGTGGTGGTTAATAGAAGATATGGTGAGTCCAGATCCAGTGAATGAAGACGATAAAGCGGAGACGAAGACACGAAGACAATCCAAAACAGGCACTGAGACCACGAGCGAAAGCAAGACAGGAACAGGAATAAAACACCAGGAACACCACAACGATCTGACAACGACAAGATGAAAACTGAGTATATATAGGCACCACTGATCAGATGCAGCTGGCACCGTAGACGAGATGCAGCTGACGCCACTGATCAGCGGTAGTGATCTGTGGCCACGCCCACACACACAATAACAATGACACGAGACAAGAAGGACACAGTGAATTCATGAACCGTGACACTACCCTCCCTCCTAGGAACGCCTCCTGGCGTTTCCAGACGACCTTACCTGTCGATTGTAGCCATCGATAAGGGAGTGATCCAGGATGTCCATAGCAGGTACCCAACTTCTCTCATGGACCGTAACTCTCCCAGTCCACCAGATACTGGAATCCGCGTCCCCTCCGCCTCGAGTCCAGAATGTGATTAACCGAATAAGTAGGTTCCCCATCTACGAGCCGCGGCAGGGGAGGAACCGGAGCACGCAGATCAATGTGAGAATGAAACACTGGCTTTAGATACATGAAAGGCGGGATGAATTCTCCTGTATGCAGGAGGAAGTTTGAGTCGGACTGTCACCGCGCTAATAATCTTGGTGACAGTGAACGGGCCGATGAATTGTGGAGCTAATTTATTAGAAACAGAGCGGAGTGGAATGTTCTTAGTTGAAAGCCACACTTTTAGACCAACGACATATACGGGAGGCTTCGACCGGTGGCGATCGGCTTTAGCCTTGGTGCGCGCCCTCACTTGGAGCAGAGTCTCTCGGGCTCTGGTCCATGTGCGGTGGCGAGAACCGTTCCACTATGGTCAAAACGACCGTCTTGCCCTGAGAGGGCGGGGATAAAATCTAGCGCAATGTGGGACCAGGGTCTCGAAGGGACAGAGAGCGGTTGGAGTAACCCATCTGGGGGGTCGATTGGAGGTCTTACCAGTCACAAACCAAGCAAGCCAAGAGAAAACTGCGAATGTCGAGAGCCATTAATGGCCACCAGAATCTTTGCTTAACCAAAAAACTGGTCCGACTAACCCCTGGATGACAAGCCACGTTAGAACAATGCCCCCATCGAATGACGTTAAGCCCTCCGGTACAAATAATCGACTCGGTGGGCCACCGGGCGGAGGCGTTACCCCTTCTAAGGCCGTCTTGACCTTCGACTCGATCTCCCATGTGAGTGTGGAGACAAATAGAGTCTCTGGTAAAATGCACTCCGGAGTAGACGGGCGTTCGGAATGGTAAAAAATATGTGATAAAGAGTCGGGTTTGATGTTTTTGGAACCCGGGCGGTACTATCGAGTAAAATCAAAACGACTGAAAAAAAGAGCCCACCGAGCCTGCCTGTAGTTGAGTCTTTTGGCAGTTCTGATATATTCTAAGTTCTCGTGATCAGTCTAGACGATAAAAGGTTCCCCCGACCCTTCTAACCAATGACGCCATTCCTCTAACGCTAACTTGACCGCCAACAACTCTCGGTTACCAATTTCATAGTTACGTTCGGCAGGAGATAGACGATGGGAAAAAAACGTGCATGGATGCATCTTGTCGTCTATGGAAGAGCGTTGGGAAAGAACTGCGCCTACCCCCACCTCTGATGCGTCGACCTCCACCACGAACTGACGTGAGGGACCAGGGGCTATCAAGATGGGAGCCGAAACTAAGCGACTTTTCAGTTTTGCGAATACAGCCTCAGCTGTATCGGACCACCTGAACGTAGTTCTGGGGGAGGTCAAGGCAGTCAGAGGAGCGGCTAGTTGGCTGAAATTGCGAATGAAACACCTATAGAAATTGGCAAAACCCAGAAACCTCTGTAGGGCCTTATGGGAATCTGGACTTGGCCAATCTACCACAGCCTTAACCTTATCAGGATCCATACGCACTCCCTCAGACGAGACGATGTATCCTAGAAACTCGCAGTTCTCACTTATTTTTCCCGAAACTGTGACATAACTCACAAAGTCCAAATTGTGAGCTGACAATTGCAAGTTTCTATTTCACAATTTGCGAAGTAAAAACTTGCAATTGCGAGAAAAAAAAGTCAGAATTGTTACTTTATATCTCATAGTTCAGACTTTTTTTCTGACTCTGACTTCTGAATTGTGAGCTGACAATTGTGATTTTATGTCAGAATTGGGGGTTATAAAAGAATTGTGAGTTTATGTCTCGCAATTAAAACTTTTTTTTTCAAAATGATGAGAATTATAAAGACAGAATTGTGAGATATAAACTTGCAATTCTGAGAAAAAAAGTAATAATTGTGCGATGTAAACACAATTGTGAGGAAAAAGCCAGAATTCCAGTCACAATTATTTTTATTTTTATTCTGTGGCAAACCTTCCATAAATTTGAATCCATTTTGAAAATCCTTGTTTTTACCTTCTTTTTTTTTGACAATTGTAATTTTTTTTTTTTTTACAAATTACACATTTCACTTTGTTTTTCATTATGCTTATATTATCAGTTAGAATGTGCTGTACCAGTGACCATGAACAGACCAGACATCATTACTTTTGCTACTTTTTATCTTAAGGATGATCCTGACATTCCCTTGACTGAAGACGACTACAAAAGACGAAGACCACATCCAAACTTTAAAGAACACACAAGCACAGAGAAACATGTGCTTAAACTGGGGAAGACTGTAATTGATCCATCCAGAATCCGGCCTAATACATTTCAAATCATTTATGATATGAAACAATCTTAATACCATAACATATGAAACAAACTTCCTGTATTTTTCTTTCAGAAAAAGTCAAAGCTGTCTACTTATGTTGTAACATCAGGGCTGCAGTATGGAATGGGCGAGAGCATGTTTCACTTCTTCTTTAAAGTACTGAAATGACAAAAGTATAAGAGCAACATTATTTTTCAATATGAATTCATAATCACATTTTGTTGCCTAACTTGTTCACTTTCTCCCAGACAGCTTGGCTCGGAGAGCTTAGCAGCGTTCCTGTTTTTGGCCCTGGGACAAACATCATTCCTGCCATTCACATCCACGACCTTGCAAGGTTTGAGAAACTGCAGTTCTGTCATTTTCCCGGGATGTTGATTTGTGTTTTGTTTAACTTTTCAATTTGATTCTCATCTGTTATTTTTGTGATCATTTGTCATTTCAGAGTGGTGCAAAACATCATCGATCACAAACCAAAAACACACTACTTCCTCGCTGTGGATGATTCCAAGAACACTTTTGAAGACATTGTGAAAGTATTAAATCATCGCACACTTTGCTATAATATGATGTACTGAATGTAATGCTCACACTTTAGTTTTGCAATAAAGTGCTGCAGGTATGATAATAATGATGTCAGAACCCGGAAGACTAATTCGCCACTTGTTCCTTTGAGATTTTCCTATGGGATTTTATTATGGGGGTTTTAGATTCATTTGTAAAATAAAGCCTGTGGTAAACAGAACTTGACTGTACTTTGATGTTTTGTTCTACAACGTAAATTACACACACCCATAGCAAAAAAAACGAATTTTGAAGCATTTTTTTAAATGTATGTTTTTAATAAGTAACTAGACAAGACAGGTTGAGGGTTGAGTATGTGCAGTGGATGTTGAATAACAAAACGTCAAAGTATCGTCAAGTTATGTTTACCACAGAGGGTTTATTTTTACACATAAATTTAAAATCCCATAGGAGAATCTCGGGAATCAGCAGGGAATTAGTCTTCCAGGTTCTGATGTCATACCCTACAACATTCTATGAGAAAACTCCACTTGAAATCATTAGTAAACACACAGCTGTCTATTTCCTCAGGCCATTGCCTCTGCCCTGGGTTCTGGACAAATAGAAAAAGTCCCAAAGGAGGATGCCTGTGGCACAAAGGCAATTACGGTAAGCTGTTTTTGCTGAACACACATTTTTGCCATGTCATAAAATAATATGTGAAGGTAATATATATCATTGTTGTGTATTTTAACAGGAAACCGACCTGCTTTACCTCAGTGTCAACCTTCAGACTGAGTCTGTTTTCTTAAAGGACAAATTAAACCTCCGCTGGGATTATGACTCTGGGATAGTTGATAACATATTTCGTGTGGTGGAGGAATACAAACAGACACGGCAACTGTTGGTAAGCTTTGATAACACTTGCTGATAGAGGCATGTCTAGTGTAAGAATAAGAATTTATATCAGAAATTAAAGAAATTGGGAATCATTTTTTTGCTGCTTTTTAATATTTTGAAGACATTCCTAAACAATATAGCTTTAGAAAATGTGTTTACATGCTCCTATTTTGCTTTTCATTTCCTTCAGCCAATACAAATCTGTCTTCTTGGGCCCCCTGCTGTTGGCAAAAGCTCAGTTGCTGCAAAGTTGTGCAGATATTACAAACTTCATCATATTAATGTCAATGAAGCCATCGATGAGAAAGTCAGACAACTGGTGAGTGAGAACATAACAGCTTCTTTTTTAATTGGTATTTTAACAATGTCTACAGTAATTAAGAACAATTGTCGTGAGATCCATCTTTTCACACTGAGAGCGATTGAGGGACTCAAACACAACGATTAAAAAAAGGGGGTTGGGTACTAAATGAAAAAAGTTGATATTTAAACAAAATATGGAAAATTTGGACATCTTCATCCTGTTCAAAAGTTTTCACCCCTCGGCTCTTAATACATTGTGTTTCCTTCTGGAGCATCAGTGAATGTTTGACCCTTTTTTAATAGCTGTGTTTGAGTCCCTCAGTGTCCAACGACACACAGTATTAAGAATCAAGGTTTTATAAACTTTTGAACAGGGTCATTTTTGTAAATTCAGCTGTTTTTTTGGTCTTGTGGACTATATGTAAACATCTTTTATGTCAAATATCTTATTTAGGACAGTACTAAATAAAAAATAACATGCATTTTGTATGATCCCTCTTATTTAGTTAAAATTATTCACATTTTCACAGATTCTGCAAGGGGTTCACAAAACTTTAAAGCAGCACTGATATACAAGTCCTTCTAAAAAAATTAGCATATTGTGATAAAGTTCATTATTTTCTGTAATGTACTGATAAACATTAGACTTTCATATATTTTAGATTCATTACACACAACTGAAGTAGTTCAAGCCTTTTATTGTTTTAATATTGATGATTTTGGCAAAAAAGTCAAGAAAAACCAAACAATTAGCATATTTCATCCGACCAATAAAAGAAGTGTTTTTAGTACAAAAAAAGTCAACCTTCAAATAATTATGTTCAGTTATGCACTCAATAGTCAATACTTGGTCGGGAATCCTTTTGCTGAAATGACTGCTTCAATGCGGCGTGGCATGGAGGCAATCAGCCTGTGGCACTGCTGAGGTGTTATGGAGGCCCAGGATGCTTCGATAGCGGCCTTAAGCTCATCCAGAGTGTTGGGTCTTGCGTCTCTCAACTTTCTCTTCACAATATCCCACAGATTCTCTATGGGGTTCAGGTCAGGAGAGCTGGCAGGCCAATTGAGCACAGTAATACCATGGTCAGTAAACCATTTACCAGTGGTTTTGGCACTGTGAGCAGGTGCCAGGTCGTGCTGAAAAATGAAATCTTCATCTCCGTAAAGCTTTTCAGCAGATGGAAGCATGAAGTGCTCCAAAATCTCCTGATAGCTAGCTGCATTGACCCTGCCCTTGATAAAACAAAGTGCACCAACACCAGCAGCTAACATGGCACCCCAGACCATCACTGACTGTGGGTACTTGACACTGGACTTCAGGCATTTTGGCATTTCCTTCTCCCCAGTCTTCCTCCAGACTCTGGCACCTTGATTTCCGAATGACATGCAAAACTGAGCAACAGTCCAGTGCTGCTTCTCTGTAGCCCAGGTCAGGCGCTTCTGCCGCTGTTTCTGGTTCAAAAGTGGCTTGACCTGGGGAATGCGGCACCTGTAGCCCATTTCCTCCACACGCCTGTGCACGGTGGCTCTGGATGTTTCTACTCCAGACTCAGTCCACTGCTTCCGCAGGTCCCCCAAGGTCTGGAATCGGTCCTTCTCCACAATCTTCCTCAGGGTCCGGTCACCTCTTCTCGTTGTGCAGCGTTTTTTGCCACACTTTTTCCTTCCCACAGACTTCCCACTGAGGTGCCTTGATACAGCACTCTGGGAACAGCCTATTTGTTCAGAAATTTCTTTCTGTCTTACCCTCTTGCTTGAGGGTGTCAATGATGGCCTTCTGGACAGCAGTCAGGTCGGCAGTCTTACCCATGATTGCGGTTTTGAGTAATGAAACAGGCTGGGAGTTTTTAAAAGCCTCAGGAATCTTTTGCAGGTGTTTAGAGTTAATTAGTTGATTCAGATGATTAGGTTAATAGCTCGTTTAGAGACCCTTTTCATGATATGCTAATTTTTTGAGACAGGAATTTGTGGTTTTCATGAGCTGTATGCCAAAATCATCAGTATTAAAACAATAAAAGACCTGAAATATTTCAGTTGCTGTGCAATGAATCTAAAATATATGAAAGTTTAATTTTTATCATTACATTATGGAAAATAATTAACTTTATCACAACATGCTAATTTTTTGAGAAGGACCTGTATATATATCATTGTTCCCACAAAAATTTTAGGCAGCACAACTGTTTTCAATTGATAATGACTGATTTCTAATAATAATAAGAAATATTCCTTGAGCACCAACTATTAGAATGATATTAGGACTTAAATTGTACTTAAAATAATAGAAATAAACAGACAATTTTAGGATTTTGAACAATGTAAAACTTTTTTTAAAATATTGATTCGATGATAGTATAATGAGTAATATATTTTAAAAAAGTATTTTCACTAACAGTCTCAAACTTTTTTGGCCCCACGTGATATGAAGCTGTTTTGAATGTTCAGTGTGTGTTCTTCAGGAGGAACTGCTTGCGAGCAGTGAGAAGACACAGGAGAACGAGGAAATTCTCACTGGTGCCGAAGAGAAGCTTAACACTATAAAGAACAACATGCTTCAGAATGATGGTATGCAGTGAATGAAGCTTCGACACGATCCGATTCATGTATCAAGAAATATGATTGTAAGATTGTAACAGATATAGTAAGTGTTACTTGATGATGTTTTCTCACAGGCCAGTTGGATGAGCAGCATGTGATGCATATCATAAGGGAGAAGCTAAACTCAATGCCTTGCAGAAATCAAGGATTCGTTCTGGATGGATACCCAAAGACCTATACACAGGCTAAAGAGCTTTTCCATGGTCAGCTATCTTCCTTTTAAACAAACAAAACCCAACATGGAAATATAAAGTCTTCACCTTTAACTTGTAAAATGTTTTCCAGATGCAAACATGGAAGTAGAAGATACCAGATCTACAATATCTCAGTATAGCAAAGTGTTGATTCCAGGTTAGTCATTTCAGAAGATACACACTGATATATTTCACTAATCTTGCAATGTTGTAAACGTTGTCAAAACGTTTAATTGCATGATGCAGGTTTTAAACATCTTAGTAATATCACAATAATGTAATGCTTTTTATTGTTTATGTAATAAAAGAGCTATGGCAATAATAATGATACGTTGGAAAATAATTATTAACATTGAGATACTCTTCAGCTTCCGCGTGCCATTTTTCAATATCCCGTTTCGCCCAGAAATACACTGCACTTTCTGTTGAGCAAAGAACCCTGACATTTTTTATTATTACAGGTTCCACAAAAGTATTAAGCAGCAAATATTAATACTGTTTTCAACGTGATTAATAATTAGAAATGTTACTTGAGCAGCATATCAGCATATTATAATGATTTCTGGAGGATCATGTGACACAAAAAATCACAGGAATAAATTACATTTTAAAATAATATTAAAATCAGCTGTTTTAAATTGTAATAATATTTCAAAAATATTTCTGTTTGTACTGTTTTAATAAAGGGTTAGTTCACCCAAAAATGAAAATTCTGTAATTAATTACCCTAACTGTCACTTTAACGCTTCAAAAAGTTCATAAAGAGATCGTAAAACTAATCCATATGTATTGAGCGGTTTAGTACAAATTTTCTGAAGAGACTCGATCGCTTTATATGATGAAGAGATTAAATTTAGGCTTATTATTAATCAAATACATTCAGATTTGGTGAGCATAAGTATGGAAGCTTGTTTCCACCAAAGAATGAAAAATAAAAAAGGTAATTGCTACTTTTTATCTCACAATTCTGACTTTTTTTCTCACAACTAAGTCAGAATTGCGAGATATAAAGTCAGAATTGCGTGATATAAAATCGCAATTGCGTGTTATAAAGTCAGAATTGATTGATATAAAGTCGCAATTGCAGGTTATAAAGTCAGAATTGCGTGATATAAAGTCGCAATTGCGTGTTATAAAGTCAGAATTGCGAGATATAAAGTCAGAATTGATTGATATAAAGTCAGAATTGATTGATATAAAGTCAGAATTGCGAGATATATAGTCAGAATTGCGTGATATAAAGTCGAAATTGCGTGTTGTAAAGTCAGAATTGTGAGATATAAACTATTCTGAGGGGGGAAAAATTAGTCTTTTTTTCCCCCTTAGAATTGGCCTGATAACTCGCAATTGCGAGTTTATATCTCACAATTCTGAGAAAAGATGTCAGAATTTCGAGATATAAACTCGCAATTATGTGTTATAAAGTCAGAATTGCGAGATGTAAACTCGCAATTGTGAGAAAATAAGTCAGAATTGTGAGATAAAAAGTCGCAATTCTGTCTTTTTTTCTAGCAATTGCGACTTTATTTCTCAGAATTGCGACTTTATATCTCGCAATTGCGACTTTATTTCTTAGAATTGCGACTTTATATCTCGCAATTGCGACTTTATTTCTTAGAATTGCGACTTTATATCTCGCAATTGCGACTTTATTTCTCAGAATTGCGACTTTATATCTCGCAATTGCGACTTTATATCTCGCAATTGCGACTTTATTTCTCAGAATTGCGACTTTATATCTCGCAATTGCGACTTTATTTCTTAGAATTGCGACTTTATATCTCGCAATTGCGACTTTATTTCTCAGAATTGCGACTATATCTCGCAATTGCGACTTTATTTCTCAGAATTGCGACTTTATATCTCGCAATTGCGACTTTATTTCTCTCAATTCTGACTTCATATCTCGCAATTATTATTTTTTTTTTTTTTTATTCAGTGGCGGAAACAAGCTTCCATACATAAGAGACTTCTTTGAAAAACAAAATATCTTACCGACCCTAAACTTTTGGGTAACGCTTCCTTTTACAGTCCTGTTACCCATGTACTTACTATGTACTTATTATAGTAATTATGATTACTGGGTAATAACTAGGTACTAACCCTGAACCTACCCCTAAACCTACCCCTAACCCATGTACTTACCTTATATTAGCCAGTACTTTCTAGGTAAGTACACTGTAAGTACACGTAAGTACTGCACTGTAAAAGGAAGCGTTACCAACTTTTGAACAGTCGTGTATGACACATCACGGAAGTAAAACTGGGCTGGCAAATGCTGTTTCATGTTAACATTGGCTTTTTTCCTTCAGGGTTCGTCTTCTCACTGGAAGCCACTGATGAATTTCTTAAAGAGCGTGTCCGGAGTCTCCCGCAGAATGTGGCGGAGGAAATGCACTGCACTCAAGAAGAGTTTACAGAGAGTCTTGCAAAATTCAGGGAGACTTCGCCAGAAGACGAGTCCGTGCTTGACTACTTCGATGAACTGGAAATCCACCCCGAACACATCGGTTAAAACCCAAACTTTCACTCTTATTTTTGTGCTCACATAAGAAAATCGCACGCCGTACACAATTAAATTGATAAACGAACTGACGGATAAGCTGATAGTCATGAAGCAGGGTGGTGTTGTTATTAAGAATAGTGTTTTCATGATATCATTCTTAGACGTTGAGAACGTGGCCGCGGTGGAGAAAATAATTAAGACGGTGGGGCGGCCCATGAACTACGGCCTGAGTCCAGAGGAAATGCAGGAAAAGAGGAAGAGGAAAGAGGATGAATGGCACCAGCAGCTGAAAAAGGAGGAAGTTGAGAAGGAACTCGTGGAGAATGATAAAATGGCTGCTCTTTTGGACAAATGGGTACATTTGTTTTTTTTAAATAATTCCCTATTTGGTCAATGACTATTTAATTAATAAGAATACAGTAAAAACATTGATATTGCAAACCCTGGAAACCCTGAAACATTTTTCTTCAGGATTCTTTGATGATTAGAAAGTTCAAAAGAACTTTATTGGAACTATGATTGTTGTAACAAGTTATGGAAGCTTGTTTCCGCCACAGAATAATAAAAAATAAAAGGTAAAAGTGACTTTTTATCTCACAATTCTGACTTTTTATCTCAGAATTGCATGATATAAAGTCACAATTACGTGTTACAAAGTCAGAATTCTGAGAAAAAAAGTCAATCTTTTCCTTAGAATTGGACTTTATAACACGCAATTGCGAGTTTATATCTCACAATTCTGAGAAAAGATGTCAGAATTGCGAGATATAAACTCACAATTGCGAGATGTAAACTTTTGATTCAGGGGCGGAAACAAGCTTCCACAGAATGGTCATGTTTCTCACTTGGACTTTTATTCTTAAAATTTCCTGTTTCTAGTTTTGCAGTCCTGTTTGCAGTTTTCTAGTGTATTTATTAAATAAAACTGAACATAAAAGTCCAAATAAGAGACATGACATTTACTGCCCACAAGCATTTGACCAGTAGTGTATGAATGAGCAGCGAAAGCTTTCTTTTAGCCTTCCGAAACGACCACGTTGTTCAGCTTGTGGATGTGTTTTTGCAGAACAGGAACGTGGCCGAGGTGAAGAAGCAGGAGCATGAGCTCTTAGAGACACGATCTGTCCCCGTGAGACACTACTTGATGAAATACGTCATGCCCACTGTCATACAAGGACTGGTGGACTGCTGTAAGGTCAAGCCTGAAGACCCTGTGGACTTTTTGGTAACACTTGTATAATGGTATTCATATCCTGTGTTTTATTTAACAACAAATTATTTCAACTTAATTGGTGTCATATTCTCCATTTCAGGCTGAATACCTCTTCAGGAACAACTCAGATGATTAGCTCATTCTGCTATAACAAGAAATGTATAATAAAAAGTGTCATTAAAAGTTTGTGCTGTGTCTTATTGTGTGTGTTTTTTTTATCTCTATAAACAGGTGCTAGCTAAAGATTTAAAATGTCTTCCCCTTCCCAAGGGGCCAGATCACATGATGAGCCTTGCTTTGTAATCTGACCAAGTTATTAAGTTAACCCTTTCATGTATGAATTATGATAACCTCAGTGAGGATTTTTTCCCCCTATGTGGTTTTATTGCTCTTAGGGCATGAAAAACAAGATTTGAATTTTTTTTACTTTTTTTTTTTTTTTTTTACAAAAAGGGATTTTCAGATGTCCAGCATGGTTTAAACTGAAGAGATACTGTATAATAATAATAATATATATATAACAAAATACAGTAATAACACATTAATATTGTGTGTGTTTAACAAACCAATCAATAAAATTATATAAAATCATGTGGAAAATATATATAAAAAACATAAATGTGAAACTTCATACAAGTTGAACTTCGCGTATCTTCGATATCAGAACGTGAGGACGTGATTCCATCAGAAATCTCTACAGCCTTTCAAGGTACATCTGTGGAAACCACTCATATGCTCCCTCAGTGTACCAGAGATATGTCAATTTACCCTTATTATTAGATGATAATTTTGATTATGTTCAATATGGACACATTTCTAACATAGCTCTCCTCTGAGAAAACCAAGCAATCAGGTGTTTTCAATCTCATCTGAAAGGAGCAGTGTTGGGGGTAACGCATTACAAGTAACATGCATAACTCAATCAGAAAACTTTTTTGATGTTAAGAGTAAAGTAATGCGTAACAAGTAAGTGCATTACGTGATCAGATTTTTTTAATGTTACGAGTAATGTATTACAAGTATGCATTACGTAATCAGATTACTTTTTGATCTAACAAGTAATGTATTACAAGTAATGTGCATTATGTAATCAGATTACTTTTTGATGTTATGAGTAAAGTAATGCATTACAAGTCACATACATTATGTAATCACAAGACTTGTTTGATGTTAATGCAAATTACATTCTAATAACACAAATACATTTATTTACAGTAAAGAAAAAGTTACTGCAGATTAAGTATTTAAAAAAACAACAGTCACGGTAATAGTATGCATTGTAGCTGAAATATAGCCATTGATGCATGACGTCCACTATAGTGGACAGATGATTAATCAGAATTTTCTTGATCAATACTTGGAAAATTTAACCTTTAACATTTTTACCTGCAACATCCTCCTAGGATTGAAGGAATGGGTGGATATTCCGGAGCAACTTGGCATTTCTGACTGGCCATTGGCCATCTTGGTTTGGAGAGGGGAAAAGTCGACACACAACGGCTTGCCACTTGGTGGCAATGTGTAGGATGATGCACCAGTAGAGGTTGATGTGCAACTATGCCATCCAACCCCATGCAAAAATGCTTTTTAATAGCTGTCCACTCTGTAATGACCTCTATGCATGAGGGTTAAAATAATATGATGCATTTCTTTACATAAAAAAACAACAAAAAAGATTAAAACTGGCATGAAATGGAAGTTGCAATAGTCTTTCCTATTGTAACATCCAAGTGAAACGAATTTTCGAATGAGAAAATGTGGGTCAGGATTTTGTCCATTGGGAATTGATCGGATGGTTGTGGTTTGCTATTGGTCGATCTCATGTGAGTGACAGGTTGCCTCGCCCTCGTGCCAGTAAACACGTCATCAGAGATAAGACGACATGATTATGCAAGAGGAAGGCAAAGTTATTTTTATTAAAGATTAAGAAGGCACATTAATTAAAAAAAAAAATTATATGATTTACGTTGTCATTTACAAGACCCAAACATATTCATACGCCTATTCATTATTTTTCTCACGTGAATAGGGTAAAAATGTTAACCTTTATCATCATGAAAATTACTGAGTTTTTATTCTGTGGTGGAAGACAAACAAAAAATTTATTACAAGTTGTTTTTAAATTGTTTGTTAACATGGGCAAACGGTGCATAATTACGTATGTGCTAATTTGCATAAATAACCACATCAGATCTAAACATTGGGTAGCCTATGGCCAGGTGAAAATGTCTTGTTGAATCTTTTTGACATATAACAATAAAATACTTAATGTTAAGGTCTGAATGGATCCCATTTAGGCTTCCCATGAGCATAATACATATGAGCAGGAAGAAGTACTACTTTAGAAAGCATCCTTTATTAATCATCATTGCAGAGATAGGGTTTGGGGCTGGGTCCGTGGGACTGTTTCTGGGGGATGAGTCTGAGGGAAGAACAGGAGACACAGGTAAGGAGAATGCAGAAGACAAAAGATAAAAAGTGTCTGGATCAAAAAATCTAATTAATCCATAGGAGAAACAAAAGGAAATATTTCTTAGCTTAGTGACAGTTGACCTAGAGTGGATCTTAAATGAATGACTGAATCTCTGCCCCTTATGGTGACATTTGTTTTCCTGTCTTTACTGTAAGATGTCAACAAGATTCTACAAGACATTTTCACCTGGCTATACCCAATGTTTAGATATTGTGTTATTTATGCAAATTAGCGCATACGTAATTAGATTATGCACTGTTAGACCCAAGACCCAAATATAGATATTTGGGTCTTTTTTCGAAACTTTCCCCTAATGGGAGTCTTCAAAAAAAAAAAGCTATCCCATTAGGGGAAATCCCATTAGGGGAAAGAATCCCCTAATGGGATTCTTCGGGCTTTTTGACATTGAGGATACAAAATCAGTTGAGTTTGCCTCTGTTGCAATTTGTTCTAGGTTGACCAATTTTGGCTTAAAATAAAACAAGTTTTGACATGTTCGTGACGATGTTATGACAAAAATATACACTATATTTTTGGTAGGTGCTGCCCCTTTAAAATAGTAATAGGTTACAAAAACAAGACGTGTGTCAGCCAGCGTCAGCGAGGCCGTGCGTCATGGCGTCACTTCCCGTACCAACTGGCAGTTGCTGTTGTTGGAGCGCCATGTTATTTCAAACAAAAGAAACAACTCCACTGCCTTCGTAACAGTTCATGACAGGCTGAAACACAATGGCGGAATATAACCTGCTTCTCAGCTTCTCATAAACCGGAGATTTTCATAATGCCTTTGTAAGTATCTCGACGGAGTTAAAGGACAAACGTGGTCGAAGCAAACGCGAGGTCTTTGGGCCTTATGTCACGAATCGGTTGAAAACTCGACACGCTGATACAAGCGTGTAATGGTGCAGTTTAATTGTTGAATTAGTCCATAGTGTATTAATTTTGACAGCAATTTTGTTGTCAGTACGCAGCTGTTAATGCGATAAAATGATCACCACCCCGTCAGATGTAACGTTAGAGATTGCGCTCATGCTATTTAGCACGCCGGTTTGAATGCAAGTTATAGGTAACGTTAACGTTATTAAATCTATTGCATACAATAGTTGTTGAACTTTCAGATATTAGATCAGTAGTGCACGTATTGTTGTAACAGGCTTTATACTAATACCCTTAAAGGGGGAGTTCGCACAGACGCGTTCAAGCTTACTAAACAAACGGGCCAAGCGGAACAGAACACAATGCATGGACCGTTTATTAAATTTGAGCTATTTTTATCTTGACATATGGTGTCCGTGGACGCTGAATGCGCGAGACCCTGGGAAAAAACAGCGAGCCGTGACGCAATGGTCAGAGACACGTATATTTAAACTTAAACGCGCCACGTGTGAACGGCGAAAAAACAACAGCAAGATGCGCAATAAATCCGATCTTTGTTCGTCAAAATATTTGCTCTACTACGAGCTGTTCTCTACTTTGGACTCAAAGTGTTTGTTTATATCGGAACGTCTGCACTGAACGCATGTGTGCTGTTGTTTTTGGTCATAGGAAAATACATAACACGTAAGTTAATATTTCTCTTATGTATTCTTTTGCAAAGAATTGATGAAATAAGATGTTCACAAACTAGCGCTGGCAAAAATAAATTGACATATTAAATTATGTGTAAAGGTAGCTTCCTTACTATCTTTAATTTACGTTGTGTTAAAGTTGAACAATAATGAACGCGACCAAAATGTGTAATTAAGAGTGGGAAACTCGGAATGTCTCGTAACCCCCGAGTTTCCGAGTTGGGGGAGTGTCAGTGAGAAAATATGGGACACCAATTATAGATGCAGCGTCTGTATTGACAGTAAATTTGCTGAGATGAAAGAATAAACTTTTATTCATACTCTATAGTATTGTGTACATGCTAAGTTACATGTACAAAAACCGTCAGTATTGTACAATTACCATATAATATATTAGATGGAAACAATCTTGACATTAAACATTTGGGTTAGGCTTGCATGTGTTTGTAGGCTCCTAATGTTAGCGTCTTTTCAGCCTCGATGGCAAACATACTGCTCTTCTCCACGTATACAGCATCTAATCAACAAATTAATATGGGTATGGATTTTTGCTGATAACTGATTGTGCCAGCAATCGGTTATTGGTGCCGATTTATCGGCTAAACTGATCAATTATTTGACCTCTATAATATTTAACGATTCAATTTACAGCACCTTCATAAATTGAATAAAAACAGAACGCACCCAATGTGCATTTTTCATCGTTTTGTAGAAGTAGAGTTAAAAAAAATAGCTGAATGTTTTGTAGAAAAGGTACATCGTTGTCTTCCTCCGACCTAAAGTGACTTGAACGCATGTGACGTCATAATTACGACTTCACAACTCATAATTTAAATACGAACTTCCCCGGAGGACTGGAATGCACCATTAATCTTTAGCCAATTTTTTTGACACAACAGTGGTCAGGTGATCGAAGCCTGAAATTTCATAACATGCAGAATTTCCAACAACTAATTACAAGTTCAACAAAGATGCGAACGGCTCCTGTGACCACGTTCTGTACTTTCACTATGTTTCTGTTAAATCTGACAATTAATGTTTGACTTTTTCACAGTCCAATTACCAATCAGGTGCAGACAGTACAGCAGACCCCAAAGCATTATGGGATCACGTCTCCTATCAGCTTGGCACCGCCTAAAGAGGCCGATCTGGTCTTTGCGCGGAAGCTGACGGAGACACTCCGACCCTTCGGTGTCTTTGAGGAGGAGATGGAGCTGCAGCGGAGGTAAATGAAGCATGCATCACTGAGTCGCACATGTATGTGGATAATATGCATCATGACAGTTAGATCGGGATTGAGACCATCAACTGGCTCTTTAACAGTTACACTTCTTAAAACTAAATGCACAAAGTTCATCAATCCATTGCTTTTATTTACTTTTATAGACTTTATTTTAGGGATGCGCCTATACCGATAATTATTTTTAATTGAAAGCTGATAATCGATATATTGGCCAATAAATCTAAATCCTGATTACAAAAACAAAATTCTCGCCATTAAAATCCATGTCCCAAACACACAATTATAATGTTCTCATTATAATTTTATGTAGCTTATATGACACACATGTTGCACTTAACTGTATTTTCCTTTTTTTTTAAAGGAGTCATAATGTAGTATTAACTTTGATACCCACGCTCTATTATAGTCATTTCATGCCCTTCTAAAAAAGAAAAATTGGAAAAAAATAAACACAGAGCTCGTTTGACCCTTATTTCTGAATGCATTATTGTCTCGCGAGATCTGATGCGAGGTTTTGGCTGTCGTGGACGGTCATTTTAATAATGCAAATGAGGGGCGCGTTGATTGGTGGCAGGAAGGAGGGGGCTTGACACCGCAGGTAACTTCAGCATATCATTCCAAAAAGAGATCATGGCGCAAGTTGTTAATGAACCCGACCCGGCCGCGACCTACGGGATTCAACCGTATATGTTTGATCCAGACTCTGAACCAGAGCTGGAAACGGAAGAGTAACAACAGTCAATTGAAGGACGTCTACATCAACATGTCTCTGAATGGTAAAGACAATTTTTTTTACTGAGACATACATTAACATCAGTAACGAGCTAAAACGTTTTTTTTCTATTTTCTCCCACATAAGTTTAGCTTTAATTTAATGTAGATTACATTAACGGAGATGTAGTCTACTTTATTTTCAGCTTACAGTGGTTATAGAGATTAACGTTTGCTATAATGTGTTGTTTTTGCCTTTTTTGACGTTGTGGTTTTTTAGATATTTAATAATTTTCATCTGCAGACATGTAACGTTATGTTTTTCTTTATGTTTATTAATTCTTGACTGTTTTTTAAATGTATCTATCCTTATCTATTATATAAAAAAATCAATACAATGATATGTTGTCATTGTTATATTGTATACGATTAATTAAATAATAGCTGTATCATTTTCTAGTCTGTTTAAAGTGGAAAGATGTGGCTAGCATTCGTAGAGTCCATTCCCCGTGTTTACATCACATACACTAACGCATTAGTAGTTAGCTGCTATTTACACAAAATATAGTAATAAAAACACAGTCTTACCGTTTCAAATTCAGGCAAGTCCCTGATTGTTGGAATGGCACCTTTTTCCAAACGTAGCTTCGATGCCAACTTCGCCTGATATTGCCCCAAATTTGTAAAAGATTATTTTGTGAAATGTTTAGCGCAGACACCTAACGTTGAGCAAGTTGAGATGGTTGTTGGAACCGCGTCATTGAAAATAAATTTCATCCACTTGTCCCTTGTAGTTTGGTCAGTTTTGGGTAAAGAAAAAACATTAGAATGTGGATTATGACCGTCAACCACAGAGCAACTCACGTGTGCACTACGTTTCTGCATCTTTCTTGACTGAATATGATGGGCAGAGGGGCAGAGCGGGCCTCCTCTGCGGTGTCCATATATGGTATATCCGGCCCCGTCTTGACGTCATGTCGGGGGAGAAATTGAAATCTCGTATTTGAGTGCGCGTGCACGTTGGCTAGTTTAAGAACCCTGGGGTAAACAAACGCTTCACTTTTGAATATCGGCATCCCGGCCAATGTATAATCGTTAGTCAATCATAACATACATTGATTCTCATGGAAAAGTGAAAATTGCACATTATGACTCCTTTAAAGTAATTTCAATCATATTTCAAGCAATTCAAAACCGTCATGGCGAACCGTGCACATTTGAAGCGTCTCAGCTGAAGGACATTTTTTTTTATTGGGAGGATAACGATAACATTAAAAATGAACATATATCGGCCGATACCGATGTGGTGGCCGATATATCGTGGATCCCTGCTTTATTTCCTTCTATGTTAAAACAATTGATGATTATCTAATTGAAATTACAAATTATGTTACAGTGATGAATACTATAAAGATCTGAAATCAAATGCGTTTCTGATTTGTTTGTTTCTGTCAGCTCCATGTACATATCAGTTTGCTTTCTCACGTCACTAGCTTTGAATATGCAACTTTGCTTGCAAACGAATGCATAAAAATGACCAGCTGGATATAAACTAATGCAAGCATATGGTAACAATCGTGACATTAAATATTTGGGTCAGGCTTGGGTGTACTACAAACGTTAGCGTCCTCAGCCTTGATGGCAAACATACTGCTGTTCTTTCTCTACTAATGCAGCATATGGTCAACAAATGAATTACTTAATAATGATATGAAAATATGTACGGTAGTGTACTGTATAACATACCGTTTCAAACACATGCTCCGACACGTGTCAAAACCAACTCCATGAGGCGTCAGTGATAGTTTTTATTATCGCCTCTAGAGGCCGCTCTTGTTCTGTATAATGTAATGTACACTTCTCAGCTACAGACTCAACCCAGAAAAACTGTCGGTATGGATTATTGCAGATAACAGATTATTCCAGCAATCAGTTATCGGCCAAACCGATTGATCGCTCGACCTCTATTAAAAAGAGCGGGATACTGTTATCAAAACATCACGACGCCACCCACACTGCTGAGAGCGCCGTTTAGATGAATATGTAAATATGTGCTGCACGCTTTCCTCTTAGAAACAAAAAAACCCAAACACAACTGCTGTTTTCTCACCACTGTATTTTATTGTATGTATGGATGTGTTTGCACCAGCTCTGCAATTCGGCACTCCAGTAAAGTAAAGTCACGTCACATTTATTTATATAGCTCTTTATACAACCGATTGTTTAACATGGAAACATTTATTAAACATGGAAAAAACATGTATTCCATGTTCAAAATTTCAATTTCTACTATAAAGCAGCTCTCCAGTGTGTTCATGTTTTTACTCACGGATGTCTGACTTCGACGGACTGGACAGAAGAAATGAATCGTTGAAGAAGGCGGAGCTTCAGAGCACACCTGGCTATTGCGTAATCGCCCCGGACCAACGGTAGTTCGAAGGTTTTCGATGGAGTAAACTTTTCTGGAAAGTTCGCTTTGGCAAGCTATTTCAAACTCCCAAAACGAACTTCATTTTGAATTGGTTTTGTTCTAAATAACGTCACACCAGTTCGTTCTTTCGATTTTTGCTGTAATATCGGGGCCTTTACTTCCTGGAGGATGATGTCCCACTTAGCAACTGGCTTGTTGAAGATTTTTACAAAATATTAAAATAATTTTAAAATGATATTGTAGGCACAGTAAAATTATATAAATTGTTGGCAATTGTAGCCAAGTCATGTTTAGTTTTAAAAAATTACAAAAAGGAGGACAAAATGAAGACACAACTATGGTATTTCCTATTTTTATCAGTTTATATTAAAACTTCATACAGCACCAAGGGACGAGGATGGCAGCAAGTTCTCTTTTAATTAATACAACAAGGATGCATTAAATTCTTTTGGATTTCATCAAAAACATATATAATGGTTTCCATGGCTGCTGAGAAATATTTAAAATGTATTAAAATAGAAGACTATTTCACAATATTACAGTTTTTTTTATATATTTTTCATCAAATAAATGCAGCCTATAAGCATAAGAGACTTCTTTCTAAAATAGTAAATCTTACTGCCCCAAACTTTTTTTGTTCACTTCCATAATTTCTATCTTTTTATTGTTTATTATTCTATCCAGTATACATTTCTCCATATCCATAAGTATGAAAATGTACAGCATAGTCTTGACCCATCTTTCGGCTTCATCAAATTGCTGTTTAAACATGGTTCTTTTGCCCACAGAATCCTAGTGCTTGGGAAGTTAAATATGTTGGTTAAGTTGTGGATCCGTGAAGTCAGTGAGACGAAGGTAACTTATCGTCCTTTTAACTATAATATATACATAGACTTCTGAATAACCGTTTGCAGATTCAAACTGTTATATATTTTCGTATATTTACAGAATATTCCAGCATCAGTGATTGAAAGTGTTGGTGGAAAAATCTTCACGTTTGGATCCTACAGGCTTGGAGTTCATACCAAGGGTAAGTTTTCTTAGACCAGCACTAGATCCATAAATGCACTTCACATAGTCTCCGTGTGTCTAATTTCTCATTCACTAACCTAATTGTTTAGGTGCTGATATTGATGCTCTCTGCGTTGCACCCCGACATGTGGAGAGAACAGACTTTTTCTCCTCGTTTTATGAGAAATTAAAGGAGCAGGAGGAAGTCAAAGACCTGAGGGTATGGAGCCTTTTGTGAATGTGTACATATCCTGTACATCTTCCTCAATATCTGTGAGGCGTAATAATTGATATCTGCTTTTGCCTTCTAGGCGGTGGAGGAAGCATTTGTACCTGTGATAAAGCTGGCTTTTGATGGCATTGAGGTATTTTTACATCCTTGCATATATGACATCAAACAATAGTTCCCGCCAGAATTGAAATTATCATAATTAATATTTGTCTCATGTCATTGTGTATGTTTTGAAATAAGTTGATATGTTTTTGGCAGATTGACATACTGTTTGCCCGACTGGCACTACAAACCATTCCAGAGAATCTGGATTTGCGAGATGACGGCTTGTTAAGGAACCTTGACATTCGCTGCATTCGGAGTTTGAATGGTAATTGGTTATAATTGATGAACATTGTTAGGGCTGGGTATTGTCACTGATTTCACGAATTGACCAATTAACGCGGTGCGCTTTTAATTCTCCTAAGCCCGAACTTAACGTGCAAATCAATAAAATCATGTAAAGTGACTTCTGTAAAATGGGATGTGCTTGATACTAAAAAGAGTCTTTAAAAAGAGAACTTGCACTTTTCCTCAGGCGGCTTTCTGTGCGCAGAACATGGACAAGCGTGAGTTTCGGCTGCGCATCTAAACGGTCTAATACACTCAAAAAAAAAAAATGCAATTACCAGCTTGGCGAGTATTCACTCAAATCCAGTCAATTATGTCTTAAGTGAACGTAAACAGTTGGGAGAAAATCGAATGCACAGATCAAATATACTGATACACATTCGGTGTTACAGAGAAAGCAGCCTAATGTTTCTGCTGCAGTCTAATGTCAATAAAACAACAAAAGACAGAGAAAATCACTCTTGACTGAATAACTTTTGTAGCTTCAATAAGAATCAAAGCAAGTTTAATTCTTGCAGTGAAAATTGAAACTGTGATTGGCAACATGACAACTATGACAAGAAAAAACAAGTATACTTGAGTATTCTGTTCTTTTTAGGGTCTAATCGTCCTGTTAATGTCTGGTCAAATTACCATCATATGTAGGCTACACGCATACAACGAGTGCATTTAGCCCACAGCATTGTTTCGGAAGTTCAGTAAGTTCCGTCATAAAAGCCGACCAACCGGGTTGTGAACGTAACCCTTTGCCTTTAGGTTCGGTGATAAAAAAATTTCAATCTGAACGCTAAGCGGACCAGGACTGAATTGTTTTTATTTATTTTTTGGTCCGGACCAAACAAACCAAACTACAAGTGTGAACTAAAAGATTAATCTTGGAATTTAAGAATCAATATATCGGTTCATCAAAATGTAGATTGATTACAATCCATTAATCGATATTGTCAACCCAGTCCTAAATCTTGTATGCTTGTTTAATGAAGTTTTCCCCTGGTAATCTCAATATATGTACTTGTTTGATTTTCTGATTTCTCAATGTGCTGACATACAGGTTGCAGAGTGACTGATGAGATTCTTCACCTGGTGCCCAACATTGAGAATTTCAGACTGACTCTTAGAGCCATCAAAATGTGGGCCAAGCGTGAGTAAAATCTTGTCTGTCAGCCTGGAATTGCATTCGGTTTGTGGAACATGCCACAAAAAGCAACCCCTACAATGACCTGCTGTGTTTGTGTGTATTAGTGCAGTCAAAAAAAAAACCCTAGCATTGTGCCTCAGGAAATTTGTATGGCTTGCATTTGCTGCCTAGAACCCAGTGCACTCATGCTTAACCTAGTGAACAAATGACAGGTTCTTGTATGGAACTTGGTCTTTAGAAATGCTTAACTGTGAAAAATTTCAGGCCAATTCATTCATGACGTTGATTTCGAGGTTTACAGTACGAAATTAAGAAATAAATGACATTATTTGAAACTCCTACAGGCCATAATATCTACTCGAATATCCTTGGTTTTCTCGGGGGTGTATCGTGGGCCATGCTGGTGGCAAGAACCTGCCAACTCTACCCCAACGCTGTGGCTTCCACCCTGGTCCACAAGTTCTTCTTGGTTTTCTCAAAGTGGTAAGTTCCTACAAGAGACGATGTCATAACACAGAATCTGAACTTTTGGTCTGTGCTTTCAGAGAGCCGATCTTTTCAATTTCATTAATTCCTCCTTTTTCTTCCTGGGTGGTGTTTTCAGGGAATGGCCAAACCCTGTCCTTCTGAAGCAGCCTGAAGACTGTAATCTCAACCTCCCAGTCTGGGATCCCAGAGTACTGTCTTTATTTATTCATTCATTCATTTATATGACTTTATTTATTCACTTTATTTGAATTCCAAGGCAATATCTACAGAAACGTTACATATTTTGAGAGTATTCAATATTTTTATGAATGCATTTTTGGTCTGATTTGGCTTAAGTCATTAAACCAAAAATCCATTAAGTAAATTAAGTTAAGGTTATTTATTGATAGAAGTTCAAATATAGTAAATGCACTAAAGGAAGGATTATATTTGATCTTTTTTTTTATTTGCACCAACATATTAAGATGCATATTAATAAACAACAGTATTCACCTACATATAACCTTACTAAACTGTTAAAGGATGTAAACATTTGTGGAATTGTGAAAGTGATTTTGAATCGAATAGTGACCAAGAATCAATCGTGAGGGACCAAAAGATTCCCACCCATATTAAAAAGGTTGTTAATGTGTCAGGTGGCTCAGTACACATAAAGCAAGCAATGTTTTGAGGATCAAGAGACTTAAAATGCCTTGATTACTTGATAAATGTAGTGAGTACGAAAATCACACTGTCAGGGAATGTATTCATCTAATAAAAAGCACATTAGAAATCAGCACATTTTTCATGGTGCTGGTTAATTTGATATACAGGTCCTTCTAAAAAAATTAGCATATTGTGATAAAGTTAATTATTTTCCATAATGTAATGATAAAAATTAAACTTTCATATATTTTAGATTCATTGCACACCAACTGAAATATTTCAGGTCTTTTATTGTTTTAATACTGATGATTTTGGCATACAGCTCATAAAACCCCAAAATTCCTGTCTCAAAAAATTAGCATATTTCATCCGACCAATAAAATAAGTGTTTTTAATACAAAAAAAAAAGTCAACCTTCAAATAATTATGTTCAGTTATGCACTCAATAGTCAATACTTGGTCGGGAATCCTTTTGCTGAAATTACTGTTTCAATGCGGCGTGTGGCATGGAGGCAATCAGCCTGTGGCACTGCTGAGGTGTTATGGAGTCCCAGGATGCTTCGATAGCGGCCTTAAGCTCATCCAGAGTGTTGGGTCTTGCGTCTCTCAACTTTCTCTTCACAATATCGCACAGATTCTCTATGGGGTTCAGGTCAGGAGAGCTGGCAGGCCAATTGAGCACAGTAATACCATGGTCAGTAAACCATTTACCAGTGGTTTTGGCACTGTGAGCAGGTGCCAGGTCGTGCTGAAAAATGAAATCGTCATCTCCATAAAGCTTTTCAGCAGATGGAAGCATGAAGTGCTCCAAAATCTCCTGATAGCTAGCTGCATTGACCCTACCCTTGATAAAACACAGTGCACCAACACCAGCAGCTGACATGGCACCCCAGACCATCACTGACTGTGGGTACTTGACACTGGACTTCAGGCATTTTGGCATTTCCTTTTCCCCAGTCTTCCTCCAGACTCTGGCACCTTGATTTCCGAATGACATGCAAAACTGAGCAACAGTCCAGTGCTGCTTCTCTGTAGCCCAGGTCAGGCGCTTCTGCCGCTGTTTCTGGTTCAAAAGTGGCTTGACCTGGGGAATGCGGCACCTGTAGCCCATTTCCTGCACACGCCTGTCCACGGTGGCTCTGGATGTTTCTACTCCAGACTCAGTCCACTGTTTCCGCAGGTCCCCCAAGCTCTGGAATCGGTCCTTCTCCACAATATTCCTCAGGGTCCGGTCACCTCTTCTCGTTGTGCAGCGTTTTTTTGACACACTTTTTCCTTCCCACAGACTTCCCACTGAGGTGCCTTGATACAGCACTCTGGGAACAGCCTATTTGTTCAGAAATTTCTTTCTGTCTTACCCACTTGTTTGAGGGTGTCAATGATGGCCTTCTGGACAGCAGTCAGGTCGGCAGTCTTACCCATGATTGCGGTTTTGAGTAATGAAACAGGCTGGGAGTTTTTAAAAGCCTCAGGAATCTTTTGCAGGTGTTTAGAGTTAATTAGTTGATTCAGATGATTAGGTAAATAGCTTGTTTAGAGACCCTTTTCATGATATGCTAATTTGTTTAGAGGAATTTTGGGTTTTCATGAGCTGTATGCCAAAATCATCAGTATTAAAACAATAAAAGACCTGAAATATTTCAGTTGGTGTGCAATGAATCTAAAATATATGAAAGTTTAATTTTTAACATTACATTATGGAAAATAATGAACTTTATCACAATATGCTAATTTTGAGAAGGACCTGTATATCAAAATAATATTGAAAAAATTGTAATTGAGAATATTGCTCTCTCATTGCATGCATTAAATCCTTTTTTTTAACCCACATGATCAAAAATTTAGCATATTTACTAAAAGCTACAATGATTTTTCTGTACCGTCTCAAATTCTTCACTTCAGAATAATTTTTTCCCCCCCCTCAGGTAACTCCGAGTGACCGGTACCACCTCATGCCAATCATCACGCCAGCTTACCCTCAACAAAATTCCACTTACAATGTCTCGGCATCTACTCGGGCCATCATGGTGGAAGAGTTCAAGCGGGGTCAGTCTCATTTCTGAAGATCGCTAGAAACACATTCTGGTAGAATAAAGAAGCGTGCTTTGAAAAATGAAAATGTCAACATTTTCTCACCATCATGTCATTCTAAATCTGTATGATTTTACTTTCTAATTTTAGTGTTCTCCCAAGTGCCAAAAAAGAACCCTTAAAAAGCACCAAGAGTATTACATACAACCTGTGTGCTATATTCAAGTTTTCAGAAGCTTTCTTTGAGGAACAGACCAAAATTTGAGTTCAAATTCACTGAAAAGCTTCCCTTCTGCAGCAGGCCCTTAAATCTCATTTGCGTTTAAGCACATTAAAATATGGATTCGGGTTGTGTCAAAAAATGAATATAGCATAATATAGAAAATTCCTTTTAACAACAGTGTTTAACACTCCCTTTCTGCCAAAAAGAAAGTCATGCAGATTTGGAATAACAGATTTTTTTTGTTTTGTTTGGGTGAGCGATTCCTATTAAGCTGAAGATACCGTGCAAGGCTATTGTGCCAATGTTTGATTCACATTCCGATTGTTTAACTCCTCACAGGTCTTGCTATCACGGATGAAATATTGCAGAATAAAGCAGATTGGTCCAAACTATTTGAAGCACCAAACTTCTTTCAGAAATACAAGTATGTATTAAGCTGCATATCCTGTTGGACACTCATGGTGAGATTTAATCATTTCAATAAAGATTTATTTCTCTCAACCGCACTCCCACACATTCATAGCCCTTTCACAAGTACTACCTTATGTAATCGGTGTCATCGATTTGAAATAAAAGCAGAATTTTTGCATATTATCAGTTTATTTATATGGAGTACAACACAATGGCTTTTGACACGTCAACGTTTTTGATAAAATAAAATGTGTAATAGTCCTGCTTAACAAATTACTACTGTAGAGCATGCCTGAAATGTAATTAACAATTTTGAGATGGTTAAAATTTATATTTTTCAAAGGTAGGTATTTCAGTTTAATGTGGCTTTTTAAAGTGGTTTTCTTGTGCTATATTAATTTGTGTACAATTCAAAAATAAAATGTTTTAGTTCACAATTCGTACAATGTATTTCTTGTTAGTCTGTGTTTTCATAGTGTTCCTAATTTTCAATTGTAACTTTTTTTTTTCTTTCAATTTCCGTCAATGTTTAGCATTTAGTCTGTGTTTTTGTTGATTTTTAGATTAAATTCATTGTTACGACTTTAAGTCAGTAGGTGTGTTTGACTGGAAGCAACGCTGCTCAGACCGATCAGTGTATGACATCAGAGCACCGCAAGAGCGATTCGAAAGCAGTGTTCGCTCTAATTGCTCTCATGGTACTGTGATGTCATTCACCGATCGGTCCACGCAGTGCCGCTTCAAGTCAAACACACCTAATATTTCAGTCAAAGGATCCAGAATTCTGACTGAAGAAATAAAACTGATACTTTCTGTCAGTATTGTAGGTTTAATACAGCTCATTGCTTGGCCATGTTAACTGAAGATCCATTGTGCTTGAAAGCTGATGAAGCTCAATTTTGGGGGGTTTTAGTGGGTAGATTTTTATTTATTTATTTTTCTAGCTAATTTAAGCTCATTTTAAATGTTTCGGAAGCTCCTTCACTTTCCGACACAAGTCTTCCCACCCCACATGAGGATGCAGCGACTGCATGCAGTTCATTGTGGTGCTCAATTCATAATCACCATTATTTCGTACAATGTAGCAATTAGCTGGTTTCAAAGAATGAATTAAAAATGTTTGATTTACAGCATCTCATTCTTTTCTGCCCAGACAAGCCCCTAAAACAAAGTGTGCTGCTCAGCAGAAAAATACAGATAAATACATAAACACAGGATGAATTGTGAACGTTATAAGCTTCTATAAACTTTTAAGTTGCGGTCAAAATGTAGGTTATCCTGCTTTTGCTTTGGCACTTTGATTAACCTATAAGATACGGGGAGCCATTCCACTGAAAAATCTTTTTTGAAAAACAATAGAATACTGAAAGAGTTTGTACACTTCTATTCAAATGGCAAGTAACCCGTATTGAGTCACTTTGGTTAAACAAAATGGAGTTTTGCTTCAAATAAATGTATCTTGTGAATGTATGAATTGGGAAACAGGATGAAAAATATTAAGAATATTATAGTTTGTCTGAAATAATTGATTGGCATTAGAGGACTAGATCTTTTCATGTTGATAAATAACTAAAAAGTGCCATGAATCTGCTGTTAAAGAGAGCGTTTTAGTGTGTGAAATGACGTGATCATGGCTGGATATGATAAGGGTGATCCCCGCTGTCTTGAATGAAGTTCATAAAGATATGTTTGTCTTTGGAGAGAGGTGTAACGGTACATTTTCAGTGAGAAATGGGGGCGGGACGGCCCTGTAAGTTTTGCCGGGTTTGGTTGAACAGCTCTAGTCTAAAGGATGTAATGGCATTGTTCTGTCTTTTATGTCCCAAGGCATTATATAGTGTTGCTAGCAAGCGCACAGACAGAGAAGCAGCACTTAGAGTGGTGAGTACAGCTTACCGTCTTCATCCAGCACTGTCACATGCTTAATCGGGCTGATGTTCTGCTCAAATCCCCTGCATCTGTTTAAAAAAATGTGGTGGGATAGGACTAAATATACTGTTTGCCTGACAGGGTGGGCCTCGTGGAATCAAAGATCCGAATCCTGGTGGGAAACCTGGAGAAGAACGAGTTCATCACACTCGCCCATGTGAATCCACAGTCATTCCCGGGACTAAAAGAGGGAGCTGACAAGTGAGTTGCTTTTAAGATGCTTTTCAAGGGTTCAAACCGACCGAAGAATAGTCAATAGTCCCATTCACAGTCTTTACCCGCTCTTTCCTTTTGTGTACGTACAGGGAGGAGTTCAGCACGATGTGGGTAATAGGTATTGTGTTCAAAAAAATGGAGGGAAAATCCGAAAATCTCAACGTGGACCTGACGTTCGATATCCAGTCCTTCACTGACACAGGTAAGACTTCCTGTCTGCTGGCAGTTTTAAAGAACACACTCGAAGAGTCAACATTTGCTTTTGTTTTCTGGATGTCTTCTAGTAATGAACATGTGTTCTTTGAATGGCTGTAGTTTACCGGCAGGCGATCACTAGTAAAATGTTTGAGCAAGATATGAAAATCACAGCCATGCATGTGAAGAGGAAACAACTGCATCAACTACTTCCTAAAGTCGCCATTCAAAGGGGCAAGAGAAAGGCAAGTGTTCACGTGTGTCTTTGCAAAACGTGATAGACTATCGCTTAGAATCTAGATTAAAATGCATGTGCTACACTTTAGCAATTTATGTTGTTCATACGTTTTTGAAGTCTAGTGTATCCAAGTAATAACAGGTGAAGTCAGGTTGATTGGGACACTTTTCCCCAGTCATCTCAATGGCAGAAAGTGTACCAATAAACACAAATTCACCCTGTGCTTTCAAGGTGTATTTTTCTAATATTGTTTTTTACATTTTTCAAGGTAAAAGTTTTTTTTTTTTTTTGTTATAAATCATGCCGTTCTTCTCGAGGTTTTGTTATTTAACATTCTGAAATTCAATGACCTTGACATACAATCATGTGAGGGTCTATAGGGGTCATTCTTATGGTATCATTTCATGCTTTATAGTTTTCTTGGCCTTAAGATGGCTTCTTGCACGTTCTGTTACACCACAGTGACTTGGATTTGTTGGATCAAAGCCTCACTGCCTATTTTTAAGATACTAAAAAATTGTGCTAGATTCCTTTTTTTCTAAAAAAAAATTTCTAGAGCATTTAAGCCTTTTAAATCAGTTTTTCTCAACCTATTTGCTAAGATATTTTCTCTGGTGTTTCTGCTTGTATTTATAACAACGCTGCTTCCAAACCTTATTAGCAAAAACTGGGACTGTTAATATATTTAATAACCCTTAGTTATTTGATTACAGACTATTATGTATGTAACTGTTACTGAGGGAAACATTTGCATTCATTAATTTTAAAGGTGCAGTATGCAGTTTTTTGCGACACTAGTGGCACCTAATGGAATTACAAAAATACAGTCTTATGTTTCTCACTCAACAGTGCTGTACTATTTTTTTTTTTGTTAACTGTCTTCTCATTTCCCTTTTCCTATAGCATTCGTCTGATGGCATTCGTGTGATGAATGACGGCAGTCTCGACCTATCGGTTGACAGTGACAACAGCATGTCAGTGCCCTCCCCCACAGGCCCTTCAGCTGCCAAGAGCGCCCGTGCCTCCAGCCCTCAGGGGTAACGCATCGAAATATTTTCACAACTCTTGTCTTTTGGGAATACCTGTACACATGCTTTTTTCTTTGTTTTTCTAATCTCTCCTCTTCTCTCCCTGACCATAGTTCGACTGGGACTGCCACAAACAACTCAGATTTGCAGGGAAAAACGGACACTTCAAGTGGGAGCCCTCTCCTGGCTGGTGGTATGTCTAATGGGATCTTAACTCTATACGGCTTACTGTATTATATTTGATACAGACATTTTTAAGGCGTCTAAATGATCAACATGGTCAACTTCGCTGAAAAACACACTACATACAAATCTACATTTCAAGATGAACACTTACTGAAGCAGCTTAGGTTTACTTGATTATCTGTACATCATCTTTTTTTAGAGGAATCATGTTAAAATGTAAGTATTAAATATAATGCATCAGGCTTTTGAGGAACATTTATTTGTACATCTCTGTAATCACTGTATTGCATTTCATTAAGTTTTTCCCCCAACAATAAAAACTACTGTGTTTTGATCATAAAACTAAGCATTAATATCATCTTACTAAGACATTATTGGTATATATATTGACAACTGATATTTATAGGCATTTTTTTTTTTTTTAATAGGCTGTTATACTGTAACGACACTGTTAAGATCTCTTTAGTGTTGTTACGATACTGGAATTTCTAACTTTGATACAATACCTTGAAAAATATTGATATTCGATACTATTTTTTATAGATATTTGTATTTTTTTTTTTATGATTTGGGTAATTTTGTTGTAATAGTTGTCACAGCACAGGGAGGTTTTATTTGAATTTTATTTTGAACTAAATTTAGAAGAAAAAAAAGACCGTAATAAAATTAGAACAAATAAGCAAATTTTAAACCATAGCACAAATAAATGCAATTGAATACAGAGACGAATGAAATGAACACTGGTTTAAAGGGATAGTTCGCTCAAGAATTTAAATGGTCATTTATTCACCCTCAAGTGGTTCCTGAAACCAAGCATGAGGTTCTTCTGTTGAACACGAAGATACAAAAAATAATGTTGGTAACCAAAGAGTTTCTGGTTCCCATTGACTTCCATAGTATTTTTTTTTCAACATTCTTCAAAATATCGTCTTTAATGTTCAGCAGAAGTAATTAATTCAGGTTTATTATACAGGTTTCGAACAATTTGAGGGTGAATAAATTACTTTTTTTTTTTTGGTGAACTAGCCATTTAAGTTTTTTCTGGTGAGTCTAACAGTAGTATTCGGATAAGAAATACAACATAATAGTGATGGGAAGTTCGGATAATTTTACTGACTCTCTCGTTCATCAAAATGAACGAATCTTTATTCGAGTCATTTCGTTCATTTAAGTGGCTTTAAATGTTATACTCTAAACAGCCAAATTCCCCGAAAACATCCACCTACGCAATCTCGATCATATTTTGAATTAAGAAATCATAATGCAGCCAAAGATAATTTACAGGGAACATAAATATTTAATTTACCTTCCGAGTCTTTGGTTCATTTGTCATGTGACACGCAATGAACGGATCGTTCGCGAACGACACATCACTACAACATAAATTAAATAATCAAATGTAAAAATAACTCTGGTTTGTCATCTTTGTAAAAATTAAATACAGATTAATCGCTCAAAGTTACAAAAGTTATTCAGTCAAGAGCAGCGAGTGCATGCAATTTACTATTACACATGCATTTTTTTCTTAACGGTTTCCAAAACTGACCGTATTTGTTTTTATTTAGCCGTTTAAGTGCAATAAGCCACAAAACAGAACTCATTTTGGTACACTATATGATACTGGTTACATAAAAGCCGGGTATTATATATGATACTCAACAAAAAGATTTTTTAAAATCTTTTCATTTCATGTCGTTCTTTTTAGTGTCAATGTCACTTTTAAAGTTGCCATTTTTATTTTGTAGTTTTGTCATTGATTGAATAGTCCACCCAGTGTAAATGGTCATTGGGTCTCATTCACTAATAATTGCTTGGATTATTTCTTATTTGAACGCACAGGAGAACTTCTCACGAAAAATCTCCGCCTAATTCACAACACGTTCATACACACATGAATTTGTTCTTAACATCGTTCTGATGTTAGTGAATTTGGAGTATTCTAAATGAGCGGCCGCGTGCGCGAGTTAGTCATTTGCATAAGACACGCCCAAACCATCTCCATATAAGGGCTTTCCTTACAGCCCTTTGTCAAACTTGCCACTGTTTGCAGACGCTCTATCGCCTGATCCTTGATCCATTCTCCCCCTTTATAAGCACCTTGTATACAGACCCAGATTACAGACCTCTCATTAGCCAGCTGTACATGCGCATATATCTGTGTTATTCAGAGAAGTCTCGCAGCTGAAGCTATAATGCAGCTTTTCTTATTCTTTAACTGTATATGATGGGATGTATTTAAGATGAAATTAAAACGTATTTACTTTTTGCGTATTTGTTGTTCCTCTATTTTTTTGTAAATTGTGCGTACTAGGGCTGTCAAAATTGCTCAAAAATGACGTTCGAATATTCCCTCTAAAGAAAAAACACATATTCGAACATCTGGTTGCGCATTTTGTCAATAACGTGCATTACATCAACAACAGGACAAATTAATACAAAGAGACATAACTACTTGTATAGGTAGTTTATTTAAGTTTAAACATATTTGACAACGTGTTAACTTACACAAAAACAAGTAAATCAACTAATGGCCAAGGCCGCAGACCTTACTCTCGCTCGCACTCACAGGCACTCTTTCTCTCTCTCTCTCTCGCCCTCACGCTCTCTGCGCATAACGGTTTAAATGAACAACAATAAACAAATGTTGAGTGCTGATCAAGAGTTTTGTGCAAGCAATTTAAGGTCGCGACTCTTGTCCTAAATATAGCAGGCTTCATTCGGTGATTGAAACAAATATTATTAACATTAATTGAAGTTTTACAGTATATAGAACCGACATTGAACGCTCCGAGCCAGCTGTGCTGTGGTAAACTGCTGCTATAATGGCTATTTCGGGGGCTTGGCGGGCTCTGACGTGTATGATGTAATGCTAGCTCATTGGCAGACACGTTGGAGGCGCCCGCGTCATTGGATGTGCAGTTGCCGCAGCACAGCCAATGAGTCAGCCAGACGCGTCGAGGCTGATGTGAATGGTTTTGACGTGAACTATTCGCACGCGAACTATTCGCTTTTCCATTTCGCTTTTTCGTTACGGGTCCGGTGTGAAAGGGCCTTAATTCACAACACGTTGTCGTTCATACACACATGAATTTGTTCTTAACATCGTTCTGATGTTAGTGAATTTGGAGTATTCTAAATGAGCGGCCGCGTGCGTGAGTTAGTCATTTGCATAAGACACGCCCAAACCATCTCCATATAAGGTCTTTCCTTACAGCCCTTTGTCAAACTTGCCACTGTTTGCAGACGCTCTCTCGCCTGATCCTTGATCCATTCTCCCCCTTTATAAGCACCTTTTATACAGACCCAGATTACAGACCTCTCATTAGCCAGCTGTACATACGCCTATATCTGTGTTATATATATATAACATGCGTATAGCTGTGCTGCTGGAAAATGCGTTTTACATTTTAAGCTTCAGAATTTTGCCACTCGCAAAGCAGACAGCCGCGTCTTTGCTACCGCGGGCGTGTTTTTCCACATTCGAATATTAATTTTCACCTCCGAAGGTCTGTTTTTTTAAAACTATTCGAATATGTATTCGAATTTAGAATATTCGTTGACAGGCCTAGTGCGTACGTACGCATGCTAAGTGAATGAGACCCATTTTCTTCATCATCATCTCCAAACCTGTATGACTTGCTTTATTCCATAGAACACAAAAGGATACGTTTTGAAGGATGTTCTTGCTGCCTTTTTCCCTTATAAAAGTAATCCATATTTAAGTTTGCTTCACCTATATTTTCATAGGACAGAAATCAAACCTGCGTGACATACCAAATGGAAAATGC
The DNA here is from genome assembly GCA_029959095.1 of Rhinichthys osculus. Taxonomy (NCBI): domain Eukaryota; kingdom Metazoa; phylum Chordata; class Actinopteri; order Cypriniformes; family Leuciscidae; genus Rhinichthys; species Rhinichthys osculus. Next base: position 32,670,113 of record JARWKJ010000012.1, on the reverse strand, counting down.
ATTAAATATAACTATAGAAAAGAGCAGCTTGAACATTCTTCAAAATCTTTGCTTTTGTGCTCCTCCGAAAAAAAGTCATGTGGGTTTGGAACAACATGAGGGTGAGTGAATGATGACAGACTTTTAATTTTTTGGATGAAGTTTTTAATACTACGACTGATTTTGTTTGTTTATTGATCACAGCAGTGGATGGATCTAAACCTGATAATGTTGGGACCTCCAGCAGCAACACCCCGCGTAAGGGGGCAGCTGCACTGAAGAGGCCTGCCTCACCCCTTCAGCAAGATTTGGAGAAGAAAGCCAAAGTGGACAGTGTCCAACAGGACCCTCATCCCAGTCCATGTTTATCTGCTAGCCCTGCCAGCAAGAGACCTGCCTCTCCCCTCGAGAACGAGACGGCCAAGCAAGCCAAAGTAGAGGATGTAAGTCAACGCTTGTTGAGCCCTTTTTAAATTTTATTTTCAGAACTTTACATTTGCTTTACAGCATTAAGTTAATCATTTTATATTCTATACATTATTCAATGCTCTTTCACATGTCGTGAATGCTGTAATGAATGCTTCAAAATCACAACAAAATTAATGTGTACGATTTGTCTGTTTTTATTGTCAATAGTGTTGTCAAAAATGCCCCCATTCAAGAATCATCCATAAACGTTATATAAAAAGTGATCTGAAAAGCCTAATTAAATCCCACTCTTCCAGTTCTCAACCCCAGAAGCAAAGTCAGGTGAAGCTGATGACCATGTGGCTGCGGATCCAGCGGTAAAGGCTGTTTGCTCTTACTTTGTTACAAAAGTGCCAAAAATTGTATCTCCATTCTATTGGCTGAACTTGAAGAGGCAGCTTATCTATAATCTTTGTTGTTTGTTGCTCAGGGTGTCAGTCTATAACTGTGACTGTTATATTTGATTTTTTTCTTATGCAGAGCGTTGAAGTGGTTCCTTCAGATGGTGAATTGAAAACGGAGACAGAATTAACGGTAAACTAATCATAAAAACAGGGTATGCTAGTTCTAATCATAAATGGAGTGAATACATGAGAACTTAAATGCTGATGTTATTTCCTGTCATTCTCAGGTGGTGGAAACCGCAGAGAAGATCCCGCTTTCCCAGGTTAGGACATGTTCAGTTGATTATTACATAAGAAGATTATTACATAAATAATAATCCTTCCACCATGTCCACGAATCGAGTCATTTATGTGTTCTCACTGAAAGCTTAATTCTCCACAAAGCACCAGCCAATCAAAAACAGAATTTTTGTTTAACTCTGTTTTAATAACAAAACATCTTTATGCATTAATAGCCATAAGGGTTATGATGTACACTAACATTCATAAGTTTGGGGTCATTACGACAAAAAAAAGAAGAAAAGAAAAAAAAACATTTATTCCGCAAGGATGCATTAAATTGGTAAAAAGTGACAGAAAAGAACTTGCATTGTTACAAAAAAGTCTTAACTTTCTATTCATCAAAAAATATTAAGCAGCACAACTGTTCAACATTGATAATCATAAATGTTTCTTGAGAAGCATATTAGACTGATTTCTGAAAGATCATGTGACACTGAAGACTGGAGTGATGATGCTGAAAACTGAGCTTTAAATTACATTTTAAAATGTTAAGATAGAAAATAGTTATTTTACATTGTAATAAATTACTGTTTTTACTGTATTTTTGAACAAATAAATGAAGCCTTGGTGAGCATAAGAGACTTATCAAAAATATAACAAAAATCTCACCAACCCCAAACTTTTAAACCGAAGTGTAACACTAGTTAGCTAATTGTGATTTGAAGGCAAGCAAAAGACAGGCCATTTTAAGAGCTTTTAAAATCACATACTACAATAATAAGTTCTCTGAAAAATGATTGCATCAGTATTTGAGATGTTTAAAGAACTTAACATAGGCTTTGGTATATAATTGAGTATAAAGTTTATTCCAAATAATTTTAATTTAAATAGTCTACTGTACAGTAGAGCTGAATAGAAATTTCAGTAACACTTTATTTTAAAGTGACGTAGTTACACGTTACTACAGTAATAGTACTTTCTATAGTAATGACAATAAATTATGCAAAATTAAACCTAAACCAAACCATAACTCTATAGTAAGTACATGTTGTTTATTTTACTCAGTACTTATTTAACCCATTTAGGCCTAAAACGCCTGCTAAATAAGGCCTTTTTTACATCACAGATGTGTGATCCGGTTTTAATGGCAAGTACAACGTAACTGTCACCTTAAAATAAAGGGTAACTAAGATTTCAAAATGCTCAATGAACAAATGTATTGTATCCACTACAGTGGATGAATGTATTTTCAGTTATGGAAAGCAATCTAGAAAAAAATACTAAGGGACTCTTTTATTTAGGCAGTTAAGTCATATTCGTGTTACCGAATTTTGGAGCGATGAGATTTCACTTTGATTTTCCAGGACAATGCAACGTGAAACTAATCATCTTGTTGAAGACACGGCTAGTTCAAACAGAAACGTTTATAGAAGAGATGAGATTATTACCTGGTGACCATAAAGCTATAGTTCTAAAGATCGATCTAAATATAAAGGATAGCAGAGTCCACACCACAACTATAATGATGGCAGAGAAACGATATCGTCGGAATCACTTTCAGAACAATTTTTTTCCAGCTGATGAACAATAAAAAGATTGACAGCCAATCAGAATCCTTCCCGCTTTAAAGAGCTCGAGCATTTAAAGCGACAGACGACATATTGGTGTGGACGCTAATATAGTTGGTTATCTTTATGGTTCTTGTTCATGGATTGGAATCAGTGTAAAGGCCCGTTCACACCGTTTCACAGACAATCTATCCTTTATAATGTTCCACAGAAAATTTCCCACACCGATCTGTCGGACGTCCAGATCCTCCCGTCCAACCCCATCGCAGTGGTCAAGAACTCCATCAAGCTGAGACTCAGCAGGTAGAAGCGGCCCAGTCTCGTGCTCAGGAGGTGAACGTCCCCTCGGCTCCTGCCCATGTGCAACACGGCTCTCCACAAGGGGGCAGCTCTGTTCTTCCACAAACTCCCTGTGCTCTCTCTCTCTCTCTCTCTCTCTCTCTCTCTCTCTCTCTGCCCTTCCGTACACTGCAAAAAAAGATGTCATACACAAAAACCTCAATGTGATTCAATGTGTTTGTGTGATTTGGTGCACATGCTTTGTAAATCCGTTCATATCCTTCTGTTTTGACCTGAAAGACAGTGACGCTTTGCTTTTTCTTTTTTTCTTTCTTTTGTAAATCAATAAAGAGGCATGTAATTATATTCCAGGGTACAGTTGGTCTATTGGAGACCCATCCACCATATTGTACAGAGCTGAAGGTGTAGACGTAGGTGGAGATGCATTGAATGGACGTGAACTAACGACTAATCTGACAGCGGAGGACGTGGCTAGCTCATCCAGATGATTCGAGCTCACTAATGCAGCTGTAATTGAACCAAATCAGTCTGAGATTAGTGTAAACACCATCGTTTTGCTCCGCCGTCGGGCATTAATTATGGGTGTTGTTAGGAGTGGAATAGCTAGTATTCCCAGCATGCTTTGATTCGTGCTCTGAGGAGACAGACCAGTGCTGGCCGTTCATTTAGGCTTGTTTTACCATGTGTATATATATATAGAGACGACAATATTGAACCTTTTATTTGCTTACAACAGCTTGGTTTTCCTGTTATATGCTGGGATTTTCCTAATGTGGAATCGAAGATGCTTTTCGAGTGCGATTTAAAATGGCGGGTCAACTCGTTTCTGTTGACCTGATTTTGAGGATGTGGACGTGAATGTTTAATGACGATAAAAAGTTGATTTAAGTTTCAAACGAATGATGGTTTATTGGGGCTGGAGAGTGATTTTGTTCATTTTTGAAATCTGTACGAACTTTTCTTACTCCGTGTTTTGTCTTGATGGTCTGTGTTGACTGTGGATTGGTGTAACGGTAAAGCTGCCGCCCCGGGAACACTCGTCACGGCACAGATTCACTCCTGTGAAACGCCTCCTATGGCCTTGCAATGTTCTTTCAGTTCTTTCATACGCTTATTTGTAAGGACAAGGTATTGTACTTTTTCACAAATAAAAGTCTACGTTGTTGCAAAAAGAAATCCGTGTGATCTGTTTGTTTGTATCGCCTCTTAACAGTAGGGATTATTAATGCAGTGCTTTATACGTCACGCCGCACACATTAAAACCAAAAATTGGTTCATTTAATTTAAGGTAAATGTAAGGTTTGAGGTCCAATTATGAAAATGCTGCTTTTGAGCATTACAACATGTGAACAATGTAAAGACTATTTCTAGAGACCAATGCATTGGTTTGATTTAAAAAAAAAGAAGGTATTTTTTCAACATGACTTTTTTAATGTATAAATTTAGCTGAAAGCCATTAAATAACCCTAATATACTTTAGAATAGATATATTGTAAATGATTGCTGTTTTAATCATAGTGTTCATGTCTTTAGTTTTCATATATTTCAGACAAAGGTATTCTTAAATGCTATAGGTGCGTTCAGTGTCAGACTGTTCTCACAAACAGGCATAACGTTTTCGGCCGACTGGTGAGCTTGCCAGCACTTTTACCGAGTGCTGATTTTGGACTCTGGGTGTGTTGAATTATATATCTGGTTCTGGGCAATAACAGTGGAAATGTTTTTTTTGGTGAAAAATGTGGTCAATTTTTTTTTTATTTTTATTTTAATTATAGAGTTATAATTAGCATTTGGTTTAGTATTAGTTTTTTATAAATTAAATAATGCATAATTTACTGTTATTGCTATAGAAAATGTATCGATGGCGCATTAATATAAAGTTATGCGTTTAGAAAATGTGTAGGTAATGTACAGACTGACTTTGAGAAACACCCAAACAAAACTCAGCAAGTATCTGAGATGGTGTTTTCTACACTAGCCTGTTTATTCCTGTTTCCAAAATATGCACCGCAAAACTTTCCGTTTTTGACCCATGATTTCATTGTGTACACTTGACTTTTTTAAGGTCACCTAAACAATCTTTATTTATTTTCACATACATTTTGTTCTATCCATCCTGTTTTTTCAGTCACTTGTCACACCAGAATAAAAAACACATTTTCCTAAAGGTGGCCCTTTACTTATTTTGTACCTTACTATCAAAATACATAAGAAAAAAATAAAAAAACATAAGAAAAAAAAAAGGCTATCTTTCGACAATTTTGGGAGAAAATGTTACTGATGCTTACTCATGTAAAAGATGTCATCACTAATCACCAAAGTACTTTTTCTTTTGGTTAGTGTGAAGAACATTTTAATAATCTAAAGAATATTTTTCCACTATAAAGAACCTTCTGGTTCCATGGACGTTAAAGTGGAAATGAAGCAGTCAAGGTAACATTATTTAGTAACTGGATTTCCTCCATCTTGCAACACTACACCAGTGTCGTCTCATGGTTGTTTGTCTCCGTTGGATTAATGAAGGTTATGGTTTTTCTAATCTGTTCTTTGATATTTATGCTTAGTTGCTGTAGTTGTTACTATTAATAGTAGCTGGGAAGGAATATGTGAAAAATCATGAAGAAAGGGCACTTCTGGAAAAGTTTTTGATTTTTGGCAGGGTGTTATGTATGGGCCTAAGGTTTTTAAAAAACCACGGATACAAGTTGGGGTGGTCCCCTAGTGGCAGTTATCCATAAAATCCAAAATGGCCCCCGCCGAAAAGAGAAAACAAAGGTTACATCTCAGCTTCCTTTAGTCTTAAATTGTTGTATAATGTAATTTTCTCTACTTTATTTGATACAAGGAATCCAATTCTGATATATTCTTCTCATTTCCATGTTAAATCTATTATCATAGTCATATTTAGCGCAAATAAACTGTCAATATCTCTGAAAAAGTCACATTGAAATATTACTCAGGGCCCTAGACCCATATTTTTACCTTCAAGGTATGCTTTTCTTTGTTGATTGGACAGGTCACTATCACCATAGTGTCAAAAAACACATGTTGTGACCAAAAGGACCATTGTTGAGGTTTTTTATTGAACAGAACTTTAGAACTATGCCACAGTGAAAAGTTATATTAGGCTTTTCACCATGTTAAGGATCAATATTAGATTTTAGTCAAATAACACACACACACACAAACAATACATACTTAAACATCATGTATTTATATAAAAAAAATTTTTTCACTCTTCATCATTATTAGTACAGCCTCCCTCACACTTGCACAATGTGGTACAGCGAAGTCCAGCTCGGTGGCACTTACAGTTGCCCTTACAGGCAACCACACAGCCACAGTTGAGGAGGAGTGAGCATCCCTTGCTGACATCTTCCAGCCAATATGTCACCCAGACTTTGGTTCTGTCATTCCATTCCCAACCCCACTCACGGGGGTCTGGAATCTCTGGAGTTTTGGAGAGGGACTGCTTCCAGACAAAAGCTGCAGTGTGCAGGGCACGCTTCCCATGCTGGAATAAGGCATGCTGGGTCGGGGGGATTGAATCCAGGGACTTGAGGCCATTAGTGAAAAGACGCTTACAGGCTTCATTGACTGACTTGACACCGCAGTTCTTACTATACACTCACCTAAAGGATTATTAGGAACACCATACTAATACTGTGTTTGACCCCCTTTCGCCTTCAGAACTACCTTAATTCTACGTGGCATTGATTCAACAAGGTGCTGAAAGCATTCTTTAGAAATGTTGGCCCATATTGATAGGATAGCATCTTGCAGTTGATGGAGATTTGTGGGATGCACATCCAGGGCACGAAGCTCCCGTTCCACCACATCCCAAAGATGCTCTATTGGGTTGAGATCTGGTGACTGTGGGGGCCATTTTAGTACAGTGAACTCATTGTCATGTTCAAGAAACCAATTTGAAATGATTCGAGCTTTGTGACATGGTGCATTATCCTGCTGGAAGTAGCCATCAGAGGATGGGTACATGGTGCCCATAAAGGGATGGACATGGTCAGAAACAATGCTCAGGTAGGCCGTGGCATTTAAACGATGCCCAATTGGCACTAAGGGGCCTAAAGTGTGCCAAGAAAACATCCCCCACACCATTACACCACCACCACCAGCCTGCACAGTGGTAACAAGGCATGATGGATCCATGTTCTCATTCTGTTTACGCCAAATTCTGACTCTACCATCTGAATGTCTCAATAGAAATCGAGACTCATCAGACCAGGCAACATTTTTCCAATTTTGGTGAGCTCTTGCAAATTGTAGCCTCTTTTTCCTTTTTGTAGTGGAGATGAGTGGTACCGGTGGGGTCTTCTGCTGTTGTAGCCCATCCGCCTCAAGGTTGTGCGTGTTGTGGCTTCACAAATGCTTTGCTGCATACCTCGGTTGTAACGAGTGGTTATTTCAGTCAAAGTTGCTCTTCTATCAGCTTGAATCAGTCGGCCCATTCTCCTCTGACCTCTTGCATCAACAAGGCATTTTCGCCCACAGGACTGTCGCATACTGGATGTTTTTCCCTTTTCACACCATTCTTTGTAAACCCTAGAAATGGTTGTGTGTGAAAATCCCAGTAACTGAGCAGATTGTGAAATACTCAGACCGGCCCGTCTGGCACCAACAACCATGGCATCCTCAAAATTGCTTAAATCACCTTTCTTTCCCATTCTGACATTCAGTTTGGAGTTCATGAGATTGTCTTGACCAGGACCACAAACCTAAATGCATTAAAGCAACTGCCATGTGATTGGTTGATTAGATAATTGCATTAATGAGAAATTCCTTTAGGTGAGTGTACATGAGTACAGTCCAGCGTTCGAGAACTCGCATGTGCACTAATTCCAGTGTGAGGCTGGTTGGGTCTTGGGTGATCACAATGAGGGTGTCGGGGACTTCTGGGTAAGCTGCTGCCCACGCATTCCATGCAGTTTTTTTTGCCAATTCCATACATTGCAGATACAACGTCACATCCTTTGAACGCGTGGAGGAGGGGCAGTGCTTGTGCAAGTGTGAGGGAGGCTGTACTAATAATGATGAAGAGTGATTTTTTTTTTAATAAATACATGATGTTTAAGTATGTATTGTTTTTTAAGCCTAATATAACTTTTCACTGTGACATAGTTCTGAATTTGTGTTCATTTAAAGCCTCAACAATGGTCCTTTTGGTCACAACACGTGATTTTTTATAGTGTCCTGTCCAATCAACAAAGAAAAGCATACATTGGAGGTAAAAATATGGGTCTAGAGGCCGGAATAATATTTCAATGTGACTTTTTCAGAGATATTGACAGTTTATTTGAGCTAAATACGACTATGATAATAGATTTAACATGGAAATGGACTTAAAATAAGAAGAATATATCAGAATTGGATTCCTTGTATCAAACAAAGTAGAAAAAAATACATTATACAACAATTTAAGACTAAAGGAAGCTGAGTAACCTTTTCTCTTTTCGGCGGGGGCCAATTTGGATTTCATGGATAACTGCCACTAGGGGGACCACCCCAACTTGTATCCACGGATTTTTGAAAACCTTAGGCCTATACCTAACACCCTGCCAAAAATCAAAAACTTTTCCAGAAGTGCCCAATTTTCATGAATTGCATCCTAGCTATAGGTTATCTCGAGATACCTGACCAATAGAGGGCTCCAGTGCTATATGCAAAGGCAATTCCGGGCTGATAAAAATAAAAACAAAAATAATTCAGGACTCCAGCAGTGGAGTCAAGTCATCTTTATTTATAGCGTTTTACACAATACAGATTTTTTTTCAAAAAGCAGTAAAAAAACTAAAGTAAAAGTAAAGTGAAGCATAAGTCGTTTAAAAACTTTATTGCTTGCACGGAATACAAAAGGATAAAAAGATGATGGGAAAGAAGATGACTGGATTAGGGATGACGTTGGGGATCAGTGCTGATTGTTAAACGTGGAGTCACTGTAAGAAATGTTTATTTAGTGGTTTGCATCAGCCTTGTTCTCTGTATGTTGTCGAATGACAATCTGTATAATCGTTGTGGTTAATTTTGAATTTCTGACTGTCATTTTGGCAACACATTGTATATCCAAGTATGACTAGGGAAATCTTGAGTCAGTGGGACTTGTGTCTTATGTGTATCGGGAAGTGAAGCAGTACTGTTCTCCGTTTTCAGCTGCAGTTTGTGTCCTTTGCTTTAACACTGTACATCTCATTTTCACACCCAGGGACAATTCTTTTGTCTTCTGATGCCCTGTGGTTTCCATCGTTCACTGTCTCTGTCCTCCGACTGTCTCTCTGCTGTCGTATCTGTTGTTGAACTCAGGCAAGGTGCCAAACCCAGTGACGTCACTGTTTAATTTTTTTTAAGGTACAATATGTAAGTTTTTTGGATTAAAATATCCAAAACCCACTAGAACAATGTTATATCCCTTAGTAAAATGAACCATGGTTTTACTACAAATAAACAAAAACCATGGTTATTAAACCATGGTAACCACAAATTAACCATGGTTTTGCTACACTAACCATAGTTTAAACATGGCATTTGTATTAAACTGGTTATATAAATGGTAATCAATCTGCCAAAAAAACGCTTAATTTTCATAAGGGATATTTTGTTGACTTGTGTACTTTCCCAAACGTTTCCAACGATGTTTAAATCCAGAGAAATCCGCAATTTTAACCAGTGTGACGACCCGTGTCATTGCGTCGCCAGTTAATGACGCCATATCCGCGCTACCCTCGATTTCCCGTTTTACTTCCGTAGAAAAAACTTAACCATAAAGACGCTTTAATGTTTTATTAGACAGGTAAGCAACTGTTGGTGATCAACAGAAAACGTATAGCTCAACACAGTTAGTCTATTTTTTGAATCTCTTGTTTTCTTGATTTACCGCGAGTAACGTGTTTTTACCATGCCTCATAGACAACGCTACAAGGCTAACCGCATAATCAGAGAGAGCTTTATTTGTTACAGTAATTCAACATTTTCTCCACCATACAATGTTTTAAACTGAACTGCATGCCATTTAGCAACACAAGTCATCTGGCTTTTATTTCTATATATCACATTTCTAAAAGCTGGATGACTTGTGTTGCTAAATATCGATTTAGCTTACTAGCTTGTTTCATAGCAGCCACCGAGCTAATGCACTGAGTAACGTTATAACAACTTTCAACACACTCAAACGTATTATGATTGTTTTGACCACGTAAAACAGCGCTGCGCAATGCCATGGACTTTAAGGGTGTGCAAGAGATATTCTGGGCCCAATTGCACACAAAAAAATGAAGTCCTTGCAACCAGTTGCTGTTCCCTGTAGGCTCGGATCACTCCTTCAGTCTATGGGATGTTTTTCCCCATATTGCATTGTCTACCAGCTTAGAATCCAAAGTCTGATCGCTTTGAAGATTATTTATGAGCTCATTTAATTCTCATAACTACGGCTACAAAGTATGAGCAATACAGTGCTGCTTCCCTTAGCAATCACCACCGTTTCCCAAACGCTCCCCATTCCTGCCGCTGGTTGTTCAAACAGCTTGTCTGAAGTTTGAAAGCACCACATATTTTTCACTCTACAGGTCGTCAGTTTACCAATGGCTTATAATTGTCTACGCTTTAATTGGAAAAGGAATTGGAAAGGTATTTTAACGTTGAAAAATTACATAATCTTTAAATGTAACTAGCATGGCATCAAATTTCTTCACTGCGTTTGCTTTGGTTTAGTTCACTTTCATTGTTTTTTGATTGATTCTGTGCTAGCCAGGTCAGTAAACTGCTAATTAATTGTTCAGGAATCAATTGGATTTTTTTTCTTTCTTCATTGTAACTGGCCTTCTTTTTTCATCTTATTTGTTGTTTGGAAATACATCCCAGTAACACATTTTAATTTGTTCAGATGCTGTTGTTGATTGATCAATAATCATTATGGTCAGCTGAGCGTGATGATGACCGTTTACCTATTCTACAAAAAGGAAAAAGCTTTATAATTCTTATTCAGTGTGTATTTGCGCATGTGTGCCAGTGTTCTTGAACCAGATAAAATGAGCCAGCCTCGAAGTACCTGATCTTAAACCATAGAAAGGAGTTTTGTTTGAGGTTTTGTTACAACAAACGCTTGTCTCCATGTAAAAAATGGAGGTTTGTTGTTGGTTTTCCAAACGAATTATTCAGAATATATTTATTTTTGTGATCTTGGCAAGAGGGAGGTGAAAATACATGCAAAATATTTTGTTTTTGACACCAAAAGATGTGATTTCATTAAAAATATCTTCATGGGTTTGGAACAGGATGAGAGTAAGGGGCCGTTTACACACTTTATGCGTCTTGGCTGTTCCTTTACATGACAGTGGCGTTTTGATGGCCTGAAAACTCTAACAAAATTTCAAAGAGCAAGTTTTTGTTTAAAGGCATTAAAGCCTATTGCTATGCTATTATTTCATAAAGGCAATACAATTACAAGTATAACTCTTCAGAATTACCATCACAGAACATTACTGGACAATCTCAAAGAAAACCCTGGTAGATTCATTGATTTGAGTATGGGACCTCATTCCTGTTTTTTCTTGAGCTCCTAAATCATTTAATCCACTTCTGGTTCACAAAAACTAAAAGAAGGCTAAACATGTTTTGTGCCAGTTGCAATATGTTCTGTTCATTGAAAGATTTAAATTAATCAAATTCAAGCCCTAAAAGTGGCTTTTTGGCCAGCCAAAACCCTAAGAAATCCTAGAAACTACATTATTTCTCAAAAAAAATACACAAAAAATGAAATCCCCCAAATCCTAGAAACAAATAATTTGGCAGCATGGTCCCAAATGCCCCCCACTACCCAGGCACACACACACACACCAATCGGACCATAGGTGGCGCTATAATTAGTACTTTTATGATTTTGCTCATATCACCTCAACCATATCGGTGTAGGGTCTGGACCCATCAGACACACACTAATTATTCATTATATACAAAGGTTTATGAAACTCCAAAACTAACATCCCAAATGAAACGAACACAAGGGCAGAAACCGTGTCATGTTACAGGGCTGATAAGGAGATTTTACGACCTCCACAGGAATGTGGCCACGTGCACAAGAGAGAGACAATGGGAAGACAGAAACTCTCTTTAAAACAGACTTTGCTGCATTAATCATAGACTAACTGATCTATAAATGAACATGCTTCATAGCATTGTGTAAATGATTTACTGTCTTGTGTACGATTATGTATGTATTTTATTATCCTCTTAAGTGTCACCGGCCCACCGGTGGGCCCAAATCCATTACATTTTTAAAACAGTAATATCCTATACTAAACCTAAACTAATCTTGACAAACTATATATCATTGGAAAGCTTACAATATCTTGTTTCCATGTTTGGTGATTGATTTTCAAAATAAATTACAGAGGAGCCGTAATTGATCAATTTGCAACAAGAATATTTTCATACTCCTAAGGTGTGTACTCCTTTCATACTCCTTAGACCTTTATTTTGAAATAGTGAGGAACATGAAAAATCATGAAAGAAGGGTAGAAACCTCAGTTTGTTTTCATGCCAAGAGTTCAAAAGCATCCATTCAATTATTTTAGAAAAAAAGGTCAAATTTTTTTTTAAATATAAAGAAAAAAATTATAGATTCACCATTTGTGATGTGGCAGCAAGCTATAACGCACATACTTGTTCTTTTTATGTGTTTCTTAGAGGTTGAATTCATATCAAAATCTGCCAAACTTCTCATATTACTTCTGAATAGGATGTCTACTTCATAAATTGTATGAAAATTGTGGAAATAATGTTTCAGATCACTCAAAACACATTTGGAAATGGAGGCGCCCTTATATGGGCAGTAATGGAGTCTGGTTGTGAACTAGTGAAAAAGTTTGGTACTGCGCCCAAACAAAATCTTACTGAAAGCTAATTTTTTGAGATATCAACCTAAAATTTGAAATACAACTTGTTCAGATTTTTGGCTTTGATTTTTTTTTTTTTTTGCAGTTTTAGAGTCGCCCAGGTTTTGAAAATATATATTTTATATAAAATATGAATAATTCAATTTTTTACATTGTAAATTTTCATAAACTCAAACTTCTATAACTTTTTTTCTGTTTCACTTTCTTAATTAATTTCACTTCTAGAAAAATCTGCCAAATGTCTTCTTTAAAACGAGACCAATATTACGTCTATATTCCAAAGCATTCTTGAATTACAACCATTTAAGTTCGAAATGTGCATTTTCATGTACTGTATATTCAAAAAAAAGGGGGGTAACAGTTCACAATACAACCAATTAACGATCAGTGTAACCTCCCCTGTATCATGCCTCCTACCTAATTAATCCTCATTTAATGACTCACACTTTGATGTACATATCCTTCTTCTAGAATGCAGTGTGGATGTGTTATATCTATCTGAGCATTATTGAAGGTATAACCACGCTTGGGACAAAGACTCGTAAATTAACTAGAGCAAGCTTCCCACTCGGACATTTCACCTTGCTTATTGGTCCAGTCAACCCTTAGGGGTTGGATCTTTCTCAGGCTTTATTAGAGACAGTCCACATGTGACCTCTCTTAGTTTTATCATCCAGCCGCAACACTGTTTCTGGTGATACTGGGGAACCCCCTTCCCCTCCACGGGGGCCCCAGGGCCCAGCAGGCCTTGATCCAACCAGATATGGGCTCATGCAGGAGAGAGAAGACTCTCTCACAAAGAACCAAGGACAATCTCAGGAGTTTTGGAACAACGACTCCAACCAACAACGACTCCAATCACCCACTCTTCCGACTTCCTCATTTCTCCTGGGTGCTCGGCGTGGCCTCAACAGGGCCCAGGGCCCCAGGCCTCGACCAAACCAGCCATGCGCTCATGGAGAAAGATAACTTTCAAACAACTTCCACTTGCCACTGCCGGAACCCTCAACGACTTCAATTTTCCACAACTTCAAGAATTGTTCCCACTACAAATGCAAGTATTCAATTCAATGAAATGTGAAACTGAAATGCTGTTGGTTCTTCTCATAGTTAGATGGTTCTTATCCATCGTTACATCATTCCATCTCTCACTCCTTTTTCCTACACATGTATTTATGTATATTTGTTTAGTTTATTCATGTTTATGATTTAGTTAATAGAACTTGTGCACTTTATGTATTTGGTTCTGATTCACTGCTTGCAGACAAAGTCTCTTTTACGATCTTGATCTTGCTACATGCTCAAAGCGCTGTACATGCTAAGAAATAATTCTTCTTCTGTGGCCATGGAAGACACCCTTTTCTTAGAATAAATCAATAATCAACTTCGTTGGACGAACTGATTAATTGATTGTAATATTAATTTAGCCATGTCAAGTTAATCCAATTAACTGACCCAAATATTCATAATTAATCATAACAAAGTTATTATTGATTATGAATATTTCCTATAGCTAAGTTCCTTACATCGGTTAGAATCATTTTTATCCCCTTTGATTCTCAGTCAAGCAAAACAAAATGCATATGTCCATTTTTTTTTTGCCATCCATAAAATGATTCCCATACTTTTTGATAAACCTACCTTTTCAAACTCTTCCTAGACCATTAGTCCAATTAATCCCAATTTTTGTATGTATCATCTAGAGACCCTGAAGACAAAAGGTTATCAAAAAAAATGTGGATTCATCAATCAAATAGTTTAGAAGATTGTTACTTTTCACTGGCAGTATTTGAAAACTGTTAGCGCCGTTTTTATTTACTTAATCATAAAATGATCAGTGATCAATAAATGGCAATTCTTGACAGCTGTTCTATACATGTTTTAAAGGGATATTTTTATAAATAAAGATTCTATCATTATTTACTCTTGTCGTTCCAAACTTGCATGACTTTTCTTACTTATGCGGAACACAAAAGAAGATGATATTCTGATAGTTGGTAACCAGACAGTTTTGGTCAACATGAACTTCCACTGAATACAGTGTTGTCGTTTTAGGAACGATTATTTGTGGGATCTCTTAACTATGGGTATGTTAGCTGGACAACATTTTTGCATTGTTAAGGGCATTAGTTTACTTGACTACTAGCTCTTTCAGTCACATATCTGTCCAGTGCTCAATAAAACAGATAGGATCTGCACTGATTGACCAAACATGACAATTTGAACTGGTATATAGGCTCAAATACGCGTGCTGTATATGTGCAGTGTTGCAAGTAGCTTCTTTCCTTTTCAAGCTCTGAAGAGTTGTTATGAGACTCATACTCAACGCTTGCTTCTGTCTGTTGCTTGCAGTTTTGTTTTCTCTTTATTCCAGTAAGGCTGTCTATCTACGTTACCATTCTCTTCTTCGCTGACGGCTCCGGCGCAGGTGATAAAAGCGTAACCTTCACGTTAATGAAGTACTCATTCTAAAACATTGCTGTGTTCAAAGTGCGATGCCATGTTCATGAAATGAAAGGGCTGTCTGTCTGTCTCATTCAGATCAAAACCATCAGAAGTTAAAAACACACTGTACCATTTCACCGAGACACCCAGGCTTTTAATGAGAGCAAAGCACTATGGGTAGAGGAAGGGGTTGTTTCATTAAGTTCCTCCAACAAAGGCCTAGATGGAGATTTTTCTCACATTCACCCCGAACTTTTGTTGGTTGTTAAATGCATGTTCTCATGGATTTTCTGAGGCTCACTGAAACTAAATATAAATTTGCGACAGGATTGGTTCACATGCTTGTGCATACATTGCTTTGTATCTGTAGACTTTAAAGGAATAGTTCACCCAAAAATGAACATTGAGTCATTACTCATTCACGTTGTGTTTAACAGAAAAGGAATGAATCTGAAGACTTGCCGCACTGCTCTTCCACAGAAGAAAGAATAGAAAGAAAGGTGGAACAAAATGAGGTGAGTGGCTGCACAATGTGGTAGTTCGTTTTTTTGGATTATCTTTTCTTTTAAGTTACTGATTTTGGAGATTTTTCTTTTATACCATTTCAATAGTTTCTCAAAAAAATAAATAAAAACTCTCACGCAAAATCCTGAATGGATCAATAAAATGATTGTTTCGTTTATTTGCATCTGTATGCAGTGACTGACACAGACCAACCGGTAGGTGTCGCTGTTGCTTTCATTGTCACTTCAGTTGAAGTACGTCTTCAGGCAATGTGCCCTTTTCATGTTCACATGAAATTCAAAAGAAAAAAAGGACCTTCTATAACTTTGAAGCCATTTAATAAACTAAAACAATGTTCATAACACCTAAATAGTTCCCACTACTAGCCAGAAAATGACTAGACGTTTGGTTTATGAGTGGTTTTCTGTTAGTGGCAAGCACCTGCTAAGTGCTGGATATTATTTAAAAAATGGCATGCAAATTGGCCTTTGTTAGCCGCTGATGAGGAAACATTTGAATAACAATATCCTGAGTGCGGTGACGTCTGCTCTTCAGGTGTTTCTGAGCATGGCAGGGGCTTTGAGAGAAAGTATAATCAGAGTTCTTGGCTTGGACACAATGTGGTCTGTAAAACACTACAGAAACACCACTAGTCCGTTTGCCAACGGGCCCCTGTCGCCGCTGCAGAATAAACTGTTCTCAAAGTGTGTTATCAATTAAAAAATATGTGTGCCAAGTACTGCTGCATTGAATTCATATGACAAATCAACATGAAATTACTGTACCGTTTGGATTTTACCTAAATTACTGTAGATGTTCATCATATATGTTGGGTAATATATAGTATATAGCTACTGGATACAATATTAAAACCATATTTTATAAGAAATATATTACTCACTATGAGAAAAATCACTATGTATTTGACTAATTGGTTGGTTTTAGCTGATGTTGCCATTATAATATATAATCCAAGTGTTTCTTCATTTGTTCCTTTTTCTAATTCAAATGCTTCAAACAAAACAGTTTCTTGGAAATGTTCTTAGAATTGGTAATCAGTTTAAAAGGTTTCTTATATGGTCTGTATTTGGTATCTTTCTTTCCGTTTTTTTTTTTCAAGTCCCTTTAGAAATCATTCACAAAGGGACTAGAGGATCATATTATCAATGGATTTGGATCAGTTCTGTGAATTCTGTTTTGTGGTGTATTAGTTGTTTATGCCATATTCTCTGAAATTAGAATGAGAAAGAATAATATAACAAATATCAGAATTAAATTAATACACACATACTGTAAGTCAGCTCTCACCAAGCAATGGATCATTTGAGCTCTTTATTTCCATCCTGTTAGGCATCTGTTTTCTTGCCATTGTGTACATCAGGTTTTCTAAACTTCATCAATTCACTGACCCCCTGCTGTTCCCTCACGAACCCCAGTTTGGGAAACACTGGTGTAAAAAGTTGTAATTAATAAAAATGAGATGGCTGAGCTTGACTATCTTTTTGTAGTAATCATTTCTTAAATTACAATTATATTCATGATTTAAGTTAAAGGGAAAGTTCACCCAAAAATGCAAATTCTGTCATCATTTACTCACCCTCAAGTTGTTCCAAACCTGTATGAGTTTCTTTGTTCCGTTGAACACAAAATAAAATTTTGAAGAATGTTGGTAACCAAACAATTCACAGTAGCCATTGACTTCCATATTTTTTTCCCCTATAGCCCAATATTGGCGCTTGTCCACTGTGTGGTATGGCTCGGTACGGCTCGTTTTTTAGGGGGTTTCCTCTACAGTACACCTGGTACTTTTTTAGTACCACCTCTGTTGAGGTTCCAAGCGAGCCATACCGATACTAAAATGTGTCGTGTAAACACTGCAGATCACTGATTGGTCAGAGAGAATCGTCACTACCAGCATCATTGGATTTACGACACGAGACACCAAACCCGCTAGATTTAAATAGTCAGCAACAGCCACCGCAGTATCATTTTTTCGCATTACTTTTTTTGCCATTTACTTTATACTTCGAGCCAAAGTAAAGCGAGCCGAGCTGAGTCATTCCAAAAAAGCGTCAATGGGAAGTCAATGGGGACCAGAAACTGTTTGGATATCTTCTTTTGTGTTCATCAGTGGAAAGAAATTCATACAGGTTTGGAACAAATTGAATTTTCATTTTTGGGTGAACTATCCCTTTAAAATAACTGAACTGTCCTACCTATTCAGAGCCCATTTCTGGTTGAGTGCCCCCTCCCTCTTCCCGGCCCAGCCCAGCCCAATGCCCCCATGGTCCCACTCTGCTCTCTGCTCAAAGGCCTAATTAGTGGCTGAATATGCAAATGAGCACAGCTGCCAAAGTGTGGCACTTTTTTTCCTGAAATGCATCAGGAGTTCAAATGGTGCTTAGGTTCAGTGGTGAAACAGCACAAAATCATCTTGTTCATTCACTTTGAAAATCTGTTATTGAGAAAACTTAAAATTTCTACACAACCTGATATATTTCAATTTTAGGTTCTCTCAACTGTACTCTTAAAAGTTGTCCTAAGTAACACTATTTTATTGTTTCAATTTGAATGTGTTCGTTCACTAAATGCAAAAATTGTATATATATATATATATATATATATATATATATAGAGAGAGACAGATATAAAACTATATATATATAGATATATTGACACACAACCCTCAAGAACAGTGACAAATCAACAAATGTAAAAAGATGAGCTCATCACAACACAAAAAAACCAAATAATGACAAAACAACAAATAAAATTAGATGAATGTCAGCAAACATTAAAACAATAATCATTTAACAGTAAATGCATAATTTATTCATGCTGCAATGCATGCTGGGAACTCACAAACTAGCTTATAATCAACATGAAATGGATGTTGCGATAGACTTTTCTTCCTTATAATTTCATCCGAGTTAATGGTTTTTGTCCATCAGAAATTGATTGGATGGTTGTGGTTTGCTATTGGTGGATCTCATGTGAGTGACAGGTTGCCCCGCCCTCGCGCCAGTAAACGCATCATCAGAGAAGAGATGTCGTTGCAAGAGGGAGGGGAAGCTATTTTGATTAAAGATTATTAGGGCATGTGAATTAAAAGAAAATGATGTGCACAGATAAATAATTTATAATAAATTCGGCAATATTCCCCAAAAAACAAAAAAAAAACAAGAATTGTCCATTTTGATTTCATGGAGACTTCAACATTTCAGCAGTAATGTTAAATTTGAAATTCTTTGTTCAGACAAGCGTGTTTGACTAGTTGGGACAACATTTGGGGGAACATGGAGTTTCACGTAATTCACATTTCTTAGTATTCGTGACTAAATAGGTCCCAAAAACTCTTTTTTTCAGTTGCTTTGCTTCGCTGTACAAATAAATACGGTAACATATTGATGTCTGAATCACTGTAAACTCGTTCTTGAAACTCTTCCTGGCTGATTGTCGATTAGGCTTGATTAAAAGATGGAGTGAACATTAAGAATCAATACGGCGGACAGCTCAGTGAATCAGACTACACAGTCAATTAACCAGCTGCCGAACATCAGCGCCGGGGAGCTGATCTCGGATCAGTTCATCCACGCGTTCAGCTGAGGTGGGCCGCAGAGAGGGGGAAAGAGACCCAAGTCTCTTGTCTCCTTTTTCAAATTTCTTTGGCTGGATAATAAAGGTTAATAACAGTCCTTTCAGTGTCATATTTGACATGACCAGTTATTGCAGTAATTACAATCATTACCACCAAAGGATGTCGTCTTATCCCTCTTAAACATAGAGCGCTCCGGAAAATCAATTATTCAATCAAAGGACAGCCCTCCTTCACTCTATTCAGCAGTGCCTGAAAGGAGTCGGTTCACTTGGTTTCGGGTCCAGAGAGAATAAGCAGAGACCTTTAATTTCAGACGTTCAATGGAATGTTAACTTTCTTCACACGATCAGTGAACAGGAAGTTCTGTGGGATTCAGCGGGTTCCTTTTTTTTTGTTTTAAGCGCGAGTGGTAGAGGGATGTCAGACAAGTTACACTTTCTTGCACGCATTCTCTCCCTCTCTGTCCTCTAAAGCATGCTGGGATTGTCAGGATGTAATTTAAGTGCATAGGCACAAAGACCAAATGCCAAACAGACAATGACGAAGCGTTCAGCTTTAAATGTAGCCGCTCACGGTTCGTTTGGGGTGTGTAATTAGGATCAGTGTTACAGAAAAGAGTCAAAAAATCACAATGTGCTTTAGACACAGGAAGAACGATCAGGGCAAAAGAAAGGATCTGAACGCGCTGCGGGCCGCAAGGCTAGAGTCGCAGATAATATACCGTCGAGCACAGTTTAAAGTGGTTGTGTTAAAAGCTGGCCCACAAAAGGTTCGAGTGTCCTGTGGATTTGAATATAGTTGAAAAACCGAAATTATTACACAAGAGGTGTTCATGGAAACAGCTTATCTCCATGATCTCACAGCTCTTGTTTAGGTATTCATTTACATCATATTGCCAAAAGTTTTGGGACGCCTGCCTTTACATGCACATGAACTTTAATGACATCCCATTCTTAATCCGTAGGGTTTACCCTTTGGCCCACCCTTTGCAGCTATAACAGCTTCAACTCTTCTGGGAAGGCTTTCCACAAGGTTTAGGAGTGTGTTTATGGGAACTTTTGACCATTCTTCTAGAAGCACATTTGTGAGGTCAGGCACTGATGTTGGACGAGAGAGTCTCTGCTCTAATTCACCCCAAAGGTGTTCAATCGGGTTGAGGTCAGGACTCTGTGCAGGCCAGTCAAGTTCCTCCACACCAAACTCACTCATCCATGTCTTTCTGCACCTTGCTTTGTGCACTGGTGTGCAGTCATGTTTGGAACAGGAAGGGGCATCCCCAAACTGTTCTCATAAAGTTGGCAACATGAAATTGTCCAAAATGTCTTGGTATGCTGAAGCTTTAAGAGTTCCCTGAAAAACAACCCCGCACCATAACCCCCCCCTCCACCAAACTTTAGGGTGTATTCACACCAGGAAAGTCCGATAGTTCACTTGCTTTGGTCCAAACCAAATACATTTTTTTATTTTTTTTGGTACGGTTCGCTTTCACACTGCTCTTTTTGCAAGTGAACCAAAATTTGTAAACAAAACCACACGTGTGCTAAGGTCGTCCATTCATTGGAAAAGGATTCTCAAGTAGGGAAATCAGGAAGTGCAAAAAAGGCTCAGCATGGAGATATTTCGTACTGCAATATTTGTTCTTTTACTAATTTTGTGTTATTCTGTGCTACATGGGCATCTGCCCAAATGTTAATAAGGCAGCTCGTCTCTTCGAAGCTCCAGGTCAAACCACGACTCATTTTATCAAATGTAGTAGGCTACAACAGATCACTTTTCCATAACGCAACTCCGACTACGGAAGCCTGTTAACTCAAGGGCGCGGTGCTTTCTTGCAATTGGGTCGGTTCATGTTCACACCGTAAACGAACCGTACCAGAGTTCGTTTGGAACCGTACCGAGACCACCTCTTCAGCTGGGTCTCGGTTCGGTTGTTTGGTCCGCACCCGAGTTCGATTGCTGTATTCACACTGCCCATAAGGTCCACACCAAGGGGGGAAACGAACTAGAGTTTGATTCAATCGAACCAAACAAGGCAGGTGTGAATACACCCTTAAACTTGGCACAATGCAGTCAGGCAAGTACCGTTGCTGATGTGTGTTCGTCACTCCAGAGAACACGTCTCCACTGCTCTAGAGTCCAGGGGCGGCGTGCTTCACACCACTGCATCCGACGCTTTGCATTGCACTTGGTGATGTAAGGCTTGGATGCAGCTGTTCGGCCATGGAAACCCATTCCATGAAGCTTTCTACGCACTGTTCTTGAGCTAATCTGAAGGTCACACGAAGTTTGGAGGTCTGTAGCTGTTGACTCTTGACCTCTGCTCACTGTGCTCTTCAGCATTCGCTGACCCGCTCTGTGATTTCACGTGGCCTACCACTTCATGGCTGAGTTGCTGTTGTTCCTAATTGCTTCCACGTTATAATACCACTAACAGTTGACTGTGGAATATTTAGGAAGTTTCACGACTGGACTTGTGGCACAGTGAACTATCACGGTACCATGCTTGAATTCACTGAGCTCCTGAGAGCGACCCATTCTTTTACAAATGTTTGTATAAGTGTCTGCATGTCTAGGTGCTTGACTTCCTACAACTGTGGCCATGGAAGTGATTGTAACTGCTGAATTCAATGATTTGGAGGGGTGTCCCAATACTTTTGACAATATAGTGTACATTAGACATTAAGAAGCAAACACACTTTATCATCTAACATGAAAATGTTCAATTGTACCCGAGGACGCATGAAAGCACAAGTGCAATTGTAGAAAATGGCAACTGCAACAGTTTATTTAATCACAAACAAGTTAAGAGTGATGACAAGTATTCAGCACATGCAAAGTTCTCTCTCTTACTGCGAAAAAGAAGTGTGATTATTTCACTTCATGATACATTTTCACTAAAAATGGGCTGTGAGGTGTATGTAATTCTGCTGTGTACAGCTTCAATGCGTTTGATTTCAAGCTAATCTGTGTTTTCTGTAGGTTGCTGATCATAAGTGAACATTTATAGTACTTTTTACATGGTGTGATTTATGAATGAAAAAATAGTGACTGGATCTTTAAAACGTTAAATCAACGTTAATTAAAATTTCTAGTTGAAAACCGTCCTTGACTTCTCAGCTGATTCATATATTAGTAAAACTGAATGAATACAATTGGCCCGACTTGTATTTAATTCAGTTGTAAGATGTAATCTTCATCATTATAATTCTGTTAATGATTGTTTTGGCACATAAAATGTTTCTTACAGTATATTGTAAGGTGGATTTGTAATAATCTGTGAGTTATAAAAGCAATATTTAAAAGTCACTCATGGTCTCCCCTATATATTCATTTACCACATTGAAGTAAACAGAAATAGTATAAAATAGTAAACTTCTTAAATGCACAGCGCCCTGCTCCTGCTGCAACTGCTGGGCGTCTCTCTGTTCCTGTCCGCTCAGAGCTTTCTTCCGTTTAATTAGATTTGTAAAAACAATTTTTGGAGAGCTTTATTCGGTAAAAGCTCTCAGGGGTTAAAATCAGCTGAGCACTTCTTTTCAGATTCTTTTCAGCGGCGGAGCATAAATTATTTAAAATTGTGCGACCTTTTATCTCACCCCCTTTGAAGGCAGCAAATTAAAAATGTAAATGGCCTCCCTAATTAATATGCAAATGCATTCATTCCCAGTTAACAATTAGCAATTAAACCTGCACTGTCTAGAAAGAGCACTGACAAAATTAGCAACTTATTTTTGCATTTGAAAAATAGCGACGGGACACAAATGTTTTGTTGAACAAAGTGACTTTTTGAAATGTTTTGGATCAGCTGGCCTCACAAATGCTTTATATTTTTTTTAGAGGCAGATCGGATGGTCACATTCAAATCATTTGACCTTCTGCTAAGAGGTTTCTCTTGTCCTTTTAAGAACAATTGATTTTTTCCCCCACTATAACATTTGCATAGAGATTTCAATAGCCAATAGAAAAGTTAGAAATCTCAGGGTTGATGATTTTGCAAATGCTAAGGTATGCTGCCTCTTACAAGGTTTGTAGACAGA
This sequence comes from Rhinichthys osculus, assembly GCA_029959095.1. Lineage (NCBI taxonomy): Eukaryota > Metazoa > Chordata > Actinopteri > Cypriniformes > Leuciscidae > Rhinichthys > Rhinichthys osculus. The sequence continues at coordinate 32,646,686 of JARWKJ010000012.1, read as the reverse complement.
ATAATGATGGTCACTATTCAGACTTTATAGAAGAGAAGGTTCTTCATCACTTGACAGTGGGCCCCATATGCACTGATAATGACATTTACAGCTCTTAACATTGAAACATTAAGTGTTTCAATGTAAAGACTTGTAGTGTAATTATGCCAAGCCCAGGACTGAGGCATTTCCAAATGATTGCTAAAACACTTCAAATACATATACATATTATGTTTTGTTGTACTCTTCCATTCAAATCTGTTACATTTTTCACATTTCATTCATTTGCTTTGTCAATATACTTTGTATTATACTCCCTGCCCTTCCAAGTTCTGAAGTATTAAGATTTTATCGGCTTTTTTGTTTGTGCGTTTTACTGTTCAGAGTTGGAAGAAAGCACACTACTTTGTAATTACACATGTACAGTATTAAAAATACATATAATACAAGTAGTTCTCATTTCCAACAGTAGTTTGTTTTGTGGTAGTTTACAAATAAATTGGACATATATTTTAGGTTCATAAATCACTTGACTCCATGCAGTTTCTCAACTAACGTGAGACCATAAAACCTGTAGGTAAAATCATAATAGGAAACCAGTTACAATCTTTAAAGTTATAATTTATAGACATTTTAAGGAATAAATAATTTACCTGTTGAGAGTATATGTTGACAGTCTGCAGATAATCAGGTGGCTTTGACAGTTACAGATTTGAAAAACAAAAAGGCGGGAGTAAAGAACCATCATTTAGTCCACCATTTCTCTTTTTTTTTTGAGGGGTCGGTTCTTCTGTAACGCTTAAGTTCTAATGAAGACGAAGATGAAGATAGAATAACACAAGGTTTAATAATTAAATCCAAACAGACAGTCGACATGCGAGACAGTGTTCAAGTGCACAGACAAACAAGAACCGACCAAGGACGTACAGAACAGGGAGTATACTGTATATACACATAGTAAGAGAGCAGACATGAAGCCAGTGAGTATATATGGGGATGATTCGGAGGCCATGATGATGGACAGTTTGGCCACAATGGGCAAATTTGGCCAGAATGCCGGGGTTACTTACACCCCTACTCTTTCGAAGGACATCCTGGGATTTTTAATGACCACAGAGAGTCAGGACCTCGGTTTAACGTCTCATCCGAAGGACGGTGCTCTTTGACAGTATAGTGTCCCCATCACTATACTGGGGCGTTAGGACCCACACAGACCACAGGGTGAGCGCCCCCTGCTGGCCTCACTAACACCTCTTCCAGCAGCAACCTGGTTTTCTCAGGAGGTCTCCCATCCAGGTACTAACCAGGCTCAGCCCTGCTTAGCTTCAGACTGGGCAACCAGTCTTGGGCTACAGGGTGATATGGCTAATAGCTTTTTAATTATACTGTAATGGTGAATGCCTATAATTAATGGCTAAAATTTAGAAAAAATCAACTTCGTAGAGACATCAGTTACGGTATCAGTGAGACTGGACTTCTTTCAAAAAAAGATTCCATTAAACAAATATTTAAAATATAGGCTACTGTCTTTATGTTGTTTCTACATTAATTTGGAAATTATTACAATCTAAAAATATATTAAAAACTTGTGTTACTAATACTTATGTTAGGTGCGATTAATCACGATTAATTACAGAAATATGTGCAATTCATTCGTTTTAATCATTTGACAACACTAAAAATACTAGTGCTGTCAAATCGATTAATCGTGATTAGTTGCATCTAACATAAAAGTTTATATTTTTACATTAAATATTTTGGGGGATATTAGAACTTATTAGGGCTGACAGTGTGATTTTCACTGGGGCCAAACCAGTCTATGGGGCCAAATCATCCACAACTAAAGGATTAAGGAAATACAAATTCACATCTGTACAGTAGAGAGCACAGGTCAAACAAACCTTTCAGAGATAGAATAGGACACTGGAAAAGAAAGTTCAACACTCTTACATCGGCAATAAAAAAACGAGACAAATATGATGTTAAAGTCATTTATGCCTATTAGTGTGTTGAATTGGATCATCAAAGGTCAGCAGCAACGACATTGGTTATTAAAGTGAGATTAAATACATAAAGTATATTTGTGTTATTTAACATATTTAATGATTGCAGGTTTGGCAAACAACAGGTTTGGCATTTTATTTGTTTCTAGGGATGTCCCGATCAGGTTTTTTTGCCCCCGAGTCCGAGTCATTTGATTTTGAGTATCTGTCGATACCGAATCCCGATCCGATACTTCTATAATACCGGTACATAAAAAAAGAATAAAGACGAGCGAAAAAACATATCCAGGATGTTCCTTATTTTTTATGGAATTCACCTTATTTTAACATTCAACAACTCTGTTAACAAACAGAGCACTTCTGTGAGGTAGCTTGAACAATAAAGTAATAAATAACATAAAATCTTCACTTTTGGACTTTAGTGCAACAGTCAATATAAAAAAGTCTAATATAAAAACAAATAGCACCGCAACTTAAAATACCGGGAAGGCCAGGCACGTAAACAAATAAAAAAAAGTGTATAAAAAAAAAAGAGAATATATTAGGAGTGTAACGGTTCACAAAATTAATGGTTCGGTTCGATGTGATACAGTGGTGTCACGGTTTGGTACGTTTTCGACACAGCAGAAAGAAAGAAATGCCAGAGAAATTTCCTATTTATTAAAAGAAAAAATATTTTTAAATAAGTTTGAGTTTTCCTACATCTTAAAACTTTCTGGTTTATAAATGGTCATCACATTAAAAAGAACATTTAAATATATATTTATATATATAATATTTGTATAATATTTGAGTTTTGAAGTGCTGGAAAAAGATGTGTGAAGTACTATTCCAGCCAAACTGGTTACAGTTAGTGTTACTATATTAAATCCATGGTGAATGTTGCTGATCTGTTGACTTAAAGCAGGGGTCTCCAACCTTTTTTCATTTGAGAGCTACTTTTTAAAAATGAAAGTGGCCGAGAGCTACTCATGTAATACAATACTTAAATCTCCTAAATAATGTCTCATAACTCATATTGACAGCTATCCAAACTGTTTTAGACCTAAAAGAGTTTTTGTAGGCCTATATATGTCACCCTTAAATGTCAGAGAAAAGAACAGAATAAGAGATTAATTTTTTTTATAGAAAATTGTACTTTGCGTATTATACTGTAAACACATAATTATAGTTGATTTTATAGTGCATCATAACTAGAGATGAAATGGCATGAAAATTTCCTTTCATGATTATAGTGACCAAAATGATCACGGTTATCACAGAATCCTGTTAAAAAAATACTACTAAATAAAATCAATTCACCAAGTTATATGTCGAAAACCAGCAAATAACAAAAAAATAGCATCAATATGCACTTTTTGTTTAAATAAACATTAAAATAATAACATTAAAAATGATGGCCAGATTTTAAAGGAGTGTCTTGCAACATGTTATCAACTAACAAGTTCAAATAAAGTTTTGACAAAAAAGGTTTTATAAAAAAGATAAACCTCACATATCTCAGCCTTTAAATCCTTTTTATAAAAAGAATGAGTCAAAAAAAGATAAATTACAGACATTTACAATGCACATTAGCTTATCTTTTATTATTAATAGTAAAAATCGGTCCGATTTTCCCGTGGCGTCTGTCGTTGCTATGCAACCATATGCTCTTCACAACGACAAATAAGTTTTAGTAGCTAATGGATTTCCACTACCGAAAAACGCTTGCTGTAGCTCTGCTACAAGATTTATTTACGGAGAAGAGAAAAACACCCGTAGTGTTTGGGTGCACCCCCTCCTTCATGTTGACTGAGCTTTCAATGTTGTTACGGAAAGGGTGAAGCTGATTGGTTGGATCTTGTCACATGACCTGCGGTGGCATTCTGAAAAGTTAAGGTGTTTTCATCTCGCTGCGCCTGGAAAAAATGAGCATGTCGCTTCAATTATGAGCGCGCTTGCCCACGCACCTACATTTGAAATAACGAACTTGAGCGCGCAAAAGACGCGATATGTGAACGGCCCCTTGGCGAGCTACCTCCAATCAGGCCACGAGCTACTGGTAGCTCGCGAGCGACGTGTTGGAGACCCCTGACTTAAAGTCTATAACTAGTTAATTCACGGCACAATGTTTCTCCTGGTTCCCACGTCAGCGCTGTTTGATCTAATAGAGATCTACGGTTAATAACGGAGAAATTTGAATGCTTCTCACTAGATCTCGCAGTGATGTTATTACTTCAGTGGCGATTTCAAATGTTTTCTTCACTGGATCTTTTAGCGCTGTGTACAACAAGTGTCGCTTGATCAAGATCGGCTCGCGCTGCACAGATGTTGCTGGTCCGAACTGATAAACTGTCCGTGAAGCACAATATAATGAGTAGCGAGTTTCGTTCCGCTTTCATTACGTTTGCCATTTGATGCGCAATGTTGTGGTGGTCGCGCCAGCGCAGATTTTGTCGGCAGGAAAAATGGTCCTAGGAATCGTTCGGTTTGTAGCATGCGTACCGAATTGGAAGCCTCGTACCAAACGGTTCAATACGAATACATGTAAGTTACCGTTACACCCCTAATATACATCCGAGTCCTGATCGGGAGGTAACGTCCGATTCCGATCGAGTCTGAAACCACGTGATCGGATCGGGACATCCCTATTTGTTTCTATTTGTTTTGAGGAATACTGAATCTGTTTTTGTGCAAGTAAAGCCGGGTGCACACTGCGATTTATAATAGTCCTTTACGATTGTGGCTTGTCAGACTGTACAAACATGATCATCGCTGTGAGACATGTCACACTGTAGGATCACAGATGTCATAAATGTCAGACTGTACGACAGTCAGACGCGTTAAAAACGGACACATGCAAGAAAACTTGTCCAGAGTTTTTCATCTGCAATCAATGACACGTGAGCTGCGTTACACGCGGGATTGGGAATCTCTAACGTTGCTTTTGGTCATGGCTTGTCTTGAAAAACTAAGACAATTTGACGGTTGTCGTAGGAGAACTCACACTGCAGGACTGTGAGTCAAAACTTCTGACACTGGCAGAATTTCGTTGGAGGGAAATTTTTATCGCAACGGTCATTAATTTGCTGTCGTTGAACATGTCAAACTAACGATCAAAGACTTCAGATTTTATCCTAGGATCAGAGGATTCTTTTAGGATTTGCAAAATTTGTCTCAGACCTTCAAATCGGGGTCAAAATAGCACAGTGTGTACCCGGCTTAAGATGAGTAAATGCATGCTCAATGGGATAGGCTACTAAAATCCTGGAGGGCCACTGTCCTGTAAAGTTTAGCTCCAACCCTAATCAAACACACCTGAACAAGCCAATCGAAGGCCCTAGTGTCCCAAATGGCACAGTTAACATTCACTTACGGCACTTACATTTGTCTTTTTAGGTTTCAAAAGGGTGCTCGTCAATATGTGCCTTCGACACACACTTTTGCCAAGCCCGCACTGAAGCAAATCTCCACAGAAGACTTTTTCCGGACAGTCAAAGCGGCATTACATTGTGAAACTGCAGACTTGTAGGAAGACCATGAGTGTGTAGGGTAACATTTGGGACAGGGCCAATGTCTTCAGCAATACTAGAAAGCTACAGGTAGGTGATTTTTATCAGGGTTGGAGCTAATCTCTGCAGGACAGTGGCCCTCCAGGACCAAAGATGCCCATCCCTGGTCTAGAACTACAATAACCATCATATTTAAACAGCACACACAACCTCTCTGCACTAACTCCTGGTTTCTCTCAACATGGAGACAGGAGAGCTGTCAGTCAATAAATGGGAAAACAAAGTAACTTGCATCACTTTTTTAAAAAAGAAACTCAGATATTTTGTAGTAAATTTAAAAGTAATGCATTACTTTACTAGTTGCTTGATAAACGTAATCTGGTCACCCAACTCGTAATACTTGTAATGCATGAACCTAACACAGCAACCAATGATCAAGAATAGTAGGATATGAAAAGATTTTCACACACCACACCATCTAATGTACACTTTAAAATGCATTCATAGAAAACAGTGGCAGTACGTCTGTTCCGCGCCACAGCAGTTCTGTATTCCAGACACACATCTTTCTCACACATTTTCAATCAGGTTCAAAGGCTCTTGTTCCATGATGAAGGTAAATCGAGTAAAATTGAGTGAGGACATCATTTCGGCTAAGGACCACCTGTGGCTCCAGGTATGAGCTGAGTGTGTTTTATGTCTCAGGGGAGCTGTGGAAGAGAAGAGCCTGTTCTGGTCGTAATTAACACAAGCCTGTTGATTCTTGGATAATGAAACAGAATTCATTAACACTCCGTTAATTGCCATCGAGCTCTTACAAAGTTTCCACTCAGTTTCAAGGAAGGAATGAAGAGGTGACAATGAGCAGCTCGTCCTTTTACAGGAAGCCGCGCGACTCTCTAAATTCAGTACTTCAAGTCTCACTTTGACAGCAGAGGTTTATGTCCGGTCCTATAACCCTCACTGCTTCAAAGTGAGAGCCCCTTCAAACGCCATGCTTAATAAGGCCTTTGAATCTGTCTTTTATAGCCAGTACTCTTAAAAATATTACGGGAAAATGATCTCAAAACCGTCACTCGATTTGTTTTCTGTCTTTATGTGAAGAGGATACACTTCTAAACGAATCCTTTCTTTATAAAGTCTTAGTGTCTCCCAAAAGGGAAATCCATTTTATTATTGATATTAGTTTATGATTATATATAAAATATCGGATTTTAATGAAAATTTGCCATGTACTGTAAAAAAATAAAACTGTTTTCCAGTAAAGTTATGTACTATTATTATGTCTCTATTACTTTACTAAAGAAACAAAAGGTTATACTTTATTTTAACGTGTCCTTGATACAGTATAATTATACATTTAAAGTACTGAGTAATATTAATTAACTATATGTACTTATAGGGTTAAGATTATGGTTTATTTAGGGTTAGTTGCATGTAATTATGCATCATTTATAGGTATTTATGTAGTGACTACATGTAACGTGTAACAAGAACACTAAAATAAAGTGTTACCAAACCAATAAGAAGATAACACTGTTTCTTTGCATGTTTCAAACATGTACAATTTACTATAGTGAGGTTTAACCTCAAAATCTGTTTGTCTCATTAAGTAAATTTGCTTAAGGTAAGATTACATATATTTACTGGAAAACAAGACTGCAAATTATTAATTTTTCAACCAGTATTTCTAAAACCAATGTATGGATTAGCTGGGGAAAAAGAAAACCACATCTTAAAAATCATCATATCAAATTATGGAGCACCTAAAGGGACATGGTTATGGAAAAAAATATGAGATGGGAGGTAAAGTTATAGGTCAATGCTTTTCGCTCGCAAAGGGAACGCAAAAGTTTTGCGGGGGATCGCAGAACATTTGTGAGAGAACGTGAAAGCATTGAAATATATATATTTTTTACCCATCTCATATTTTTTTCTTTCACCTTGAACCTTTAGAGGCTCCGTAAATCAACTTTTCAAGTTTATTGTAAATCTATTTGTAGTCACATTTACATATTTTGTAAGACACAACAACAATAATCATTGTATTAAGTATAAGCATAAGCTACCATTTAGATTAAATATGCAACTCAGCCTGTTGGGTTATATAAAAATTGTCAAATTGGTGTCGGATTTGTATGAATCTTATTAATTCTTTTTTGTACGACCTGCTTATAACCCACTGAGGGTTAGTTTAAGTGTTGACATTAGGGGTGCAGATTCATGATTACTTTTTTAAAATTACAAATCATAGACTACGGTTTCCTACGAATGTATGACTAATGCATGAACTCTTATGAAAATGCAACGTTTACCAGTTTTCTCGTGGGATAGGGTTGGTTTTGTCCGATATTCACCCAGTACTGTTTTAAAAAAATTATCATCTTACTAACCCCAAACTTTTGAATGTTATTGTAACCAATTTTTCATAGAGTATATCATTTCAAAGTTTCAACAAAGCAAACAGTAGGAAAAACAAGCAAACCTGTGTTGTCAAAGTGGGAACATAAAATGACAAATGTTCTTGTAATTTTTTCCCTATACTTAGAGACAGTCAGTAATAAAACATCACTCTTTTACTGCTTGCTATTTAAAGTAGCATTCCCATATGGCAGTGCTATTGGCTTGATTTAATCTTATGGACCAACCTGATCTTGTGAGTAAATGTAGCTATTTTATACGATTTGCGTGAAAATTTGAATGTGATTTGTGTGAAACCAAAATCTGGTTCGCGTACCCCGAAGTGATAAAATAAAACAAAATTCTTTATCTAATGTATAGGCAAGACAAGTAGTTTGTTCAGGCATGGTTTGTAGGGAAATTACAAACCTGCGCACACATATTCAAACGAATATAACTATAGAATCAATTCTTAATGCGCATGTGAACGCCATCAGGTCACAGGTTCGCGTTTAAAGTCTGTTTAGAGAGAGCGCCGTCGTCTTAGTGGCCCCTAATGTAATAACAAATGATAATTTCGCTGGAAGTGAATCAATCAAAACTAACTTTAGCTGGAAATAACATTATTCAAAAATCGCTATAAAACCAAAACAATCTCTGTTACCGTAAATTGTATGTTTATCTCTGTAAAGCTGCTTTGAAACAATCTACATTGTTAAAAGTGCTATATAAATGAAGATGACTTGACTTGACTTGATATACGAATTTTAGAAAAAAATGAAGCTCCACCTCTAAACCTAACCATCAATGGAGCGTAAGTATCGCACAAATTTATATGAATTAGCCACCAATTCACCAAATCAACAAACAGTTACGAATTGCCACGAGATTGTGTTGTCTGGACACAAAATAATGATAATTCTCAACAGAGCAGTGCGATATACTGGAGTACAGTACGTATGCATATGAAACAGGCTTTTCTTTTCTCTGGTTTGCTGTGTTCTGAGCACTTCTAAGGTCTGTCAAGCACCACATCAAAACAAACCTGCATCTCATAGTCTCCGGGGATTCCACGACACCTCTTCCCAGTCCAAGGTGCGGAGAGACAGGGTTTTGTTTTTTCATCTGCTCTAATGTTCACTCTTCCGATCCGTTCTGAGACAACCGCTCCTGCAACAATGGGTTTGTTAGCTCACGCAGTCAATCAAACCACGAGGAGAGGTATCAGTCCTCGATTTTACCTTTGAAAGGCATCAGTACGGAGATGAAACGCCCTGCTGATGGTGGAATCAAAGCTGCTGGTCCACCCACAGGCGGGAGTCAAGAACATACGATTGTTGTGAGATTCTGGACCACTTTTGACCAACTGTCATTGGTCCGGTGAAGTAAAACCCCCACATTGACCTTGGAAAGGAGTGACAAATAAGACAGCTTGATAACTTTCTGTTGTACCCTCAAAGATGAGTTGATTGCAACCTTATGAAACGTAAAAAAAGAAAACCCAAGGCCTTTCACATTCACCTATGAATTTCCACAATTAAGCCTTTGTTTACAGCAAAAAGTCATATTAGAAGCGGCGAATTTGCCGCAATTATTCATAATTCCAACAATTCGAGAGAGTAGCTTCCTCATTTGCCTGCCTAATTCTGTCTTTTAATTTCTTGCATACATTTGCACATTAATTTTGCCCATTGTCTGCTGTGAGAGCTTGTTTATTTTAAAAGAGATTTCCTGTGTGATGTTTTTCACAGGAGTGGAGCGCGGTTGGGTGGCTTTCCAACTGCGCGTGCTGATCATTTGTTTTGTCCTCATTTACAACCCACTGCTTTAACACATTCACGGCCACATCAGAGAGAGAGAGAGGGAGAGAGAGAAATCTACTCTGAGGAAAATGATAACTTCTGTGATCACTTCAGTTCAGGGTAGTTAGTGAGTCATTTTGTCAGTTCTACAGTCAATCAAATTGGTAAGAAATTTGGTTCAATAAAGGTGTTTTTTGTGTAAAAATAGTTTTTGCCCATTCCAGTTCAAAATCCAGAATAAGTAACCATCTGTAGGTTGATTCTCTGTAAACTGTGGCTGTGTGCTCTGTTTATTTGACCATCCCACACTCTTAGACTGTGTTCACACTTGGCTTGTTTGGTTTGATTAAATCAAACCCTGGTGCGATTGTTCTGTTAGTGCGGTTCATTTGAATAAGTGTGAACACCATCTGAACCCTAATGCGCACCGAACAAGCGGGCCAAGACGAACTTTGCTTCCAAACGAACTCTGGTGTGGTCCAGAATATGAACACAACACCGACCAAAGACATGTAAACGAACCAAAAACGTGAAGATGAGACCCTAAAAAGGACAAAATGGTGATCTTGGTTTGTGTGACGGAGGGATTCCTGCCTCCGACTTTACACATTTTATAAGCTCTTCACGAGTTCTCAGCTGGTCAAAATACCATCATATGCTATGAACATGCTGCGAGCGCATTTATGCACACAGCATTGTTTTGGATGTTCGGTAAGTCCCGTCTCGAAATATAGGTTCGTCATAAAAGCCGAACAATCGGGTTGTGAATGTGTCTCTATGCCTTTAGGTTCGGTGTTAAAAATGCCCATGTGAACACTAAGCAGACCAGGGCTAGATGTTTTTTTGGTCCGGACCAAACGAACCAAACTACAAGTGTGAAAACACCATTAAAAATAAAGGTTCCAAAAGGGGATTTTCACAGCGATGCCATAGAACATCAACATTAGCTGGTTCAGGGGTGTTTAATTGAGGTTGGAGGTTTAATTTAATTGAGGTTTCAATTGGTCAATCCTACTCGTGGAGGGCCACAGTCCTGCAAAGTATAGCTGCAACCCTAATTAAAAACACTCCTGAACCAGCTAATCAAGGTCTTACCAGGCAAACCAGAAACCTCCAGGCAGGTGTGTTGAGGCAAGTTGGAGCTAAACTCTTCAGGACATTGGCCCTCCAGGAGCAGGTTTGGACACCCCTGCCAAGAGCCATTCTGGGTTCCCCAAATAACCTTGTTTAAAAGATTTTTTTTCTTAGTGTGACGAACATTTTAATAATCTAAAGAACCTTTTCCACTATAAATAACCTTTTTGTGCAATGGAAAGGTTCCATGCATGGATGTCAAAGATTATTGCTTGTAAAGCCCTATTCGGACTGGATTAGTTTAACATGGAGAGGTGGGGTAAAGTAATAACTAAACGTAGATAAGTGCCTATTACCAATATAATCCCATTTGAATTTAATTAGTACATCGTTCGACCGGACCATATCTATATATAAATATAGGTTATATGTGTTTGCGCACATGATATCAGGTGACGGCGGTGCGTAAATCGAGTTACCCCTCCTACTGAGATATCTTTTTACTGAGATATCTTATCTTGTGCGAATTGGCCATTATTATTACAGACGTCCTGTGGTAAAGTTACATTACTCCATCTACCCTTGTAAAGCTAGTCCCGTCCGAATAGGGCTTAAGAGTGCAATAGGTCAGGGTTTGGTTGGTTAACGTCTTCTGATATGCCGCACCATTCCGGAGGCAAAAAACATTTCTCTTCTTTGAGAGCCATTCATTAATTTTCTAAGAAACATCTAATGCACAAACATTTCATTAAATCATAATGCACATTTTACCAATGACTGTCAATTTTTGGCGACAATTATTTTCTTATTTGCCTGTCCTCCTTTCTTACCACCCTGTCCGAGCAGAAGTCTGTTCATCTAAAATGATACCGCCAGTGACTGTGGCTGGGATGTGTGTTCGCTCTCTATCAGATTTGCATAAATAACCTCCCAGCATGCCTGCACCACTGCCCAGGTGCAAGGACATTTGCATATAGAACTGCGAAAGGGCTCCCTAGAGTCCCCTTAGCAGCCGCAGAGCGAATAGGGGGTCGGTGGCGGCACAAATGAATTCGAAATTAAAATCCCACACGTGTGTCCTCTGTGAAGTCATAGATGTGTTGACCATGGAGACCTACACAAGGAAACCTCTGTCTAATGAGGAAGTGATTGATTCCTACAAGGATTAGTTAATTGATCAATTCATTTATTTTGGACAGACATTTTTACTGCAGACAGATGTCTTAATGACTGAAAAGACACTTTAAATAAAAAAGATAATGACTCAACCAAACACTTAATTCAACCAAAACCAAATTAAGACAGTCATGTCCACTTCTATTAATGTTTTCTTTCAAGCTTACATTAATCTAATTACTGCACATAATCAACATATTCAAATGATGTAAGGATATCTAACTTAAATTCTATCCCAATAAAAATATCTCTTGCTCAGAATTCAAAACATTTAGGTTATACCAAACTCAGACAAAAAGCAACTCATTCTATACTCAACTCAGACTACAACCAGTTTATTTAACCCAACTCAGATTAACAACATCTAATTCTTTTACCAACTATCCTATTCTACAAACAACCCAGATTATAACCAGCTCAGATTATATTCAGCTCATCTATAGTGTCACGTTTGGTTGGGTTTTGGTTCAAGTTTCATGTCTTTTATTTTGTAGTTTGCCTTGGCCATGTTTTATGCTCCTGTCATGTGCTTCCCCTGTTTATGTGTCTTGTTCTGATTGGTTCCCTTGTCTATGTGTCATATTCTCATTGGTTCATTGTTTGATTATGCACAGGTCTTCCTTGTTAGTCATTAGTCTCTCTGTATAAATTGCCCTCATGTTTATTGTTCTCTTGTCTAGTATTGTCTTTGTAACCTGGTGTTGGTGAGTTTGTCACGTTCAAGTCCACGTTCAAGTCCACGTTCAAGTCCACGTTCAAGTCCACGTTCAAGTCCACGTTCAAGTCCACGTTCAAGTCCACGTTCAAGTCCACGTTCAAGTACAGGTCTGTTTATTTTGTATTTTGTTCATGTTTGTATTTAAATAAAATTGCACTTGGGTTTACCTGCAACTCGCCTTCAGTGGACTTACGTTACACGTTTTTTTAACCATTTCATTCTAAAACCAGCTCAATCAATAACCAACCGATTTTATAACCCCCCGGACCCCCCCAGACCCCCCCCCCCCCCCCCCCCCAATACAGTAAAACTGCACATTTTAGAGTGGCCTTTTATTGTGGCCAGCCTAAGGCACACCTGTGCAATAATCATGCTGTCTAATCAACATCTTGATATGCCACGCCTGTGAGGTGGATGGATTATCTCGGCAAAGGAGAAGTGCTCACTAACACAGATTTGCGAACAATATTTGAGAGAAATGGGCCTTTTGATAGAAAAAGTCTTAGATCTTTGAGTTCAGCTCATGAAAAATGGGGGCAAAAACAATAATGTTGCGTTTATAATTTTGTTCAGTGTATATACCAAACTCATATTATAATCAGCCCGTTCTTTAATAATCCAGATTATAACCAGCTCATTCTATTTCCCACCCAAATTGTAATCCAAAAATTCTATACTCATATAATTTTAAAACCAGCTCATTCTAAAGCCAATTCTGATTATATAACCAAACCAAATGCCAGTCTATACCATCAGAAGTCTATACCAATATCATATTATAACCAGTTTATTCTATAACCAACTCAGATTATAACCTGATTATAATTATACATTTATTATATAACCAAACCAAATACCAGTCTAAACTCATATTACAACCAGTTTATTCTATAACCAACTCAGATTGTAACCAGTTCATTATATTCATATTCTGCATCAAATTCAGATTAGCTCATTCTGTAATCAACCCATGTTAAGAAGAGCTTATTGAAATATCACTAAAATCAAAGTTCAGTTCAAGGAAATGCACAGCATAGATTCAACAGCACTGACTTTGACGTTCGTATGTCATGAAAGACTCATAATCCTTGATGATAGTGAACGCCTGGCCTCTTAGCCTGCAGCAAATTCATCACAGCCCTGCCCGTCACAGCCATATGACACTCGTTAGAGATGTCAAAAAGACTCAGACGCTTAGTCATTTCACATTTGTAGGCGGTGAGCGAGAGACACGAGTTTAACTAGCTGCCAGGTTGGCAAGCCAAGTCTGTAGAGGATTCCCATTGAAATGTTTACCCTGATTCCCATCTCAGGAAAGGGTGGGGGATCATCTCATAGACGAGCCCATTAGCGGATGTATTGTGCCCAGCCACGTTAGCTTTGGAAAGCACTGAAGAGTGGAGCGTGCCAAAAGAAGCAAATAGCACCATGCCAACTGGAGGCCCAACGGACCTGGACACGCATAGTAACCGATAAGAGTCATTAAAAGGCAACTGAAGCATCAGAATGCCTGTAAACAGTGTGGAAAAATTCCATCAAACAAATGTTTCTTCAGCTACAGGTCTTTTATGTTCCAAGGGTTTATGTTTTATTAAAGCTAACACCTCTGCTAACTTATTTTTGTTACACATCTAACACATTTAAATTGTCTTGGGAACTTTTTTTTACCATGCTTTTTGACATTTATTTTTGCAACTTTTCGAATGCTTTTAATATTATCTTTTGCCACACCAAGACTTTTAAAGAATGAAAATCCATCATAAAAATATTATTACATTTTAAAAACTATATTAGCCTAATCTAAACAGTCAAATAAACTAGTTTGATATTTATAGTGTGAAAAGATTTTTTTTTTTTTTTCGCAAATGAGGACAGCATTATTGCCAACACAGCCGACATTTTTGCACATAAAAATATTTTTGCAAAAGATAACGTACTTGTTCACCAAGGGGACAACAGTATAGAGCATACCTAAGTGCAATATTAGACATGATGTGTGAGGAAAATAATGGTAAGTGTCGCTTGTAAACAGAACATTTTTTATAGTGTGTCATTTCCAATCAAGGTGTAATTTTGTCATATTATGCAAAGTATTATTTAATTGTGCTTATTTAGGATACATAAAATGTTAGATACGAAATTAGCTTTGGCAAGACAACGGAGTAGGTCGTTGATTGAAAAATGTTTAAAATGTCACATGCATCACATAATGTTATCAAACAAAATACATAATTTGACATATTTTCTCCTGTGATGTATGTACAGTATATACACTTGGACATTGTTAGTGGATAAATTAAATAATCTGTTGAGAGTCTGAAAAGTATGGTTTTAAGAGAGTTAAACTTTATTGCGTTGGTCCACTTTAGACATTCTACTAACTATAATTAACTTTGCAAAGTAACTCTCATTAGAGTATCAGTATGTCTGCTGAAAATCTGCTAACACATTCTACTGACTTTAAGTAACTTTGCAACTACATGTCTACTTATTCTACTAACTTGAACCCTAACACCTAGCTCCTAACAGTCTATGAATACTCTAATGAGAGTTAGTTGACATGTAGTTGCAAATGTGGACCATCAAAACCAAGTTTATTTTCTAAAAGTGTGCATAGTCAAAAGTGTCTGTACCCATAAACACAAGACTAACAGTTTTTTTATTTTTAAATCTTTATTTAAAAAAGGTTCACCGGGCCAGTATCCATACACAAAAAACAAAGGTTTTTACTCCAACAATCTACTCCATCTTTGTTTTGATCATCGTTCAGAATCCGATCTGGATGTAGTCTTTGACAAAAACATGATTTTCTCAGCTTTTCGCTCAAAATGATGCTTTTTTAATGAAACTTGAGGGTCTGTTCTTTCTTTTGATATAGTATCTTCAGATATCCATACAACAAAATATTCTGGGGGCCATGAAACTTTTGTGAAAATTTACAAAAACGCTGGCGGAGAAAAAGTGTTCTTCACATTAAGAAAATAATGGTTCTTTTAAGAATGGTTCCCTGAAAGGATCTTCGGGGGAACCCAAAATTATTCTCCTATGGCATTGCTGCAAACCTCCCTTTTGGAACCTTTATTTTTTTAAAGGTATATGTGAAGCATCACCTGAATAAAATGGACTTTTACGGCATACGGCATGATTTGGAGTTGAGATTCTGCCTGGGATTGAGTGGAAAGACTCTTGATTGCTCCTGAGCTGCGGGGCTGAGACAGAGGCATTGATATTAACGACATCGGTCTCTGAGCGCAGGCCTCTGGGCTCATGTTATTTGCCTAATATGTTCTGCTCCAAATCTGCATTGTGTGGAGCCATTGAACTGCATAGAAAAGAGAGATCAATATAATACGTTTGGCATGGAGCCAAAATGATCCCGACAATGCCAGAGACGGGCATTCGGATTCAGCCGTGCATATCGCCACGTTTTTGGGGGGAGGGGAGGGGGGAGGGGGAGGGGAGGGGGGGGGGGATAATTCAGGATGCGTTGCCAGAAAGCAGGAGGTGCGCTGCCTGGGCCTGATGGGTTGGGTGCCACATGGGCTAGCAAATTGGCTTGGCGATCAGACATTCAGGAGCAGAGATGAAAAGAGAGCAAGCCGCACTAATTTCCCTAACCCGATGAGCTCTCTGGGGTAGAGAGGGTGCTCCGGGACGGGGCCGTGAACGAGAACTCACCTCTCATACCCAACAAGTGGAACTGCTTTTCCTTACCAAAATATTGGGCCCTATTTTAACGATCTAAGTTCATGTGTAACCCCTACACCCGGGTCCCACTCGACCCGCTCCGAGCGGGCCTCCGGCATGAGAGTCAGGCGCTCTAACGAGGAGGCTAAAGACTGCAGCCTCTAGCATCTGTCGCTAGAGCGCCTATTGAGATCAGAGGAGTGAGGTTTACTCGCACAGCA
Organism: Rhinichthys osculus; assembly: GCA_029959095.1. Lineage (NCBI taxonomy): Eukaryota > Metazoa > Chordata > Actinopteri > Cypriniformes > Leuciscidae > Rhinichthys > Rhinichthys osculus. The sequence continues at coordinate 32,630,135 of JARWKJ010000012.1, read as the reverse complement.
ACTACTAGCTGGCCTCCGTTACACTCACCCCCCTAAACCTCACTCCCATCCGGGTCACGGCACCAATGTAACCCCTCCATCCGAGTTCCGCTCGACCCGCTCCGAGCGGGCCTCGAACCCGGGTCTCCGGCATGAGAGTCAGGCGCTCTAACATGGAGGCCTCCGTTACACATGGTGTAAAGTGCACGGTACAAGTGAGCGGAAAAATGGTCGGTGCACTCGGTGCATGGTCTAAAGGGTTGTCCCTATTCTCTTAATGAGTAATGGGTGTGTTTTGGGCATAACGTGTAACAAACTAATCAGAGTCTCATCTCCCATTCCCTTTAAAATCCAGTTGCGTTCGCGCAATGGCGGATTCGCTATTTGCAAGCGGAAAGACTGAACGCTTCTCTAGCGAGGAAACAGATCTGCTTGTGCGCGAGTTTAATGCGAGTTTGTGGACCTATAGGCACATTGATAACTTTGATTTGATAACTTGCCCATTATGTATACAAAATGTTTTTGTTATTGAAGCTTCATTACATGGAGTAACATGACATCTTCAGGAAAAAGCTGTACATTATCCCAGGTATCCACCTACTCAACCACCGTCTTTGCCTCTGGGAGAGCGCCGGCACGCTCCTTTCCTCTGATAGTTCCATGCTAATTGAATTTGTTACTCTAAAATAAAAGACATTCAAATTACAGTTTAACAGCTGACCCTATCGTTTTTTTTTTTCTCCCCACCCCCGAGACTTTCAAATGTTGTCGTGGACTGCGCACAAGCGCAGATTAATCCATCAGCAGGGGCCCTGTCAGAGCGAAAGAGTTTCGGGAACGCTGTGTGAATTCTCGTCCCCGCACTCACACACCCACCGGGCTCCCCGCAGCCACTCAGAGCGCCCCGCAGGAGAACCAGATTAAAAATGACAATCACCGTGTGCGTCGCCTCCCTTCGCAGGAAATGCAGGTGTCTTTGTTGAAAGATGCTCACGCTACAAAAGCTTCTAATTATCTGCAGTTATTTTGTCAGTTGCTGGCGTGACACAGCTCTCTTGCAATCCTCTCGCAGTCTGAGCCTTGTTTTTCACATATTTGAAGAGATTCTTAACATGGTGGAAGATTGAGGCATTCAATTGTTTTATTAAAGGCTTCTTTTACATCAACGCATAACTACAAGTTATTAAAGTATGTTGTTTTGCATGATCTCACTGTAGGCCATTTAATTCGTTTATACCAGAGGACATTATTTAGCGTTGTGCTCTGATTGGTTCAGCAAATCACTTATCATTTAAGCAGTATTATAGCCTGGGAAAACCCAGACAACTTCCGGCAAATTTAGATTTGTTCTGAAAATTAGTCTGGCAAAGAGCTCATTCAAGCCCATTTCCAATCCGTTGAAATCAAGGCACCAATCAGAAACGTTGGGGCGGGCTTTACACGATGACGACAGCGCTGGGATTTTGAAGCAGATTTTGTAGCCTACATTACAAAGATGGATGCCACCGTCGAACATCACTCGTTCGAATCAGCTATCGCGTCTGTTTTAAGCGATTTGAACGTTTCCTTTTTGTTAAAAACCGAGCAAAGAACAACACTCGGCCACTCTGCATACGTCATCTCCTTCATCGCTCTGATTGGGTTTAGGTCTATCCGCGACGTCCGTTGGTGATGCCCCTCTAGAAATGATTTGTCTATGACGCTTTGCCAGACCGTAACTCAGATACGACTGAGAATGGTCTGGTTTTAACCAGGCTAGCAATATTACACAAGCGAGAAGTGTTGTTGAACAGAATATCAGCCCAAGGCACGATTCTGCATGTAGCAACATATGTGCTGCCATTCAGAACAACAGCACTATTGTTCTGAAATTGATTTGAACACATTAATATTGAGTAACTTAAATTTCAGACAGATTTTAACCTGTTAGTTTGAAGTAGCCTACACTTCTGTTTAAAAGTTTGGGTGGAAGGCGACCAAAAAGCAGGTCTGCATTCTCAAACAATATCCCATTTCTGCTCAAAGCATTCTCTAATCAACAGGTTTTCCAGATCCATTCTGGGTTTTCCTTGGGTGATCCTATAGCGAGACACAACAAAAAGATGCCCTTTCCTCCAGGCAAAATCACACAATTTCCACTCTATACCGTTCAGACACTCTTGAACGTCTCACACACACAGGCTAGTGATACAAACAATGAAATATTCCTGTGCAGTTATTATAAAAAACAACTGTCTTGAACATTGCTTGGCCAAGTAGATTAGAGAATCGGAACAATTGTCTAAAAATCTAGCCTATATAATTATAAACATTGCTTTTTTATACATACAGTTAAATGTAAATGTAAACCTGTAAATCATCAGTTATGTCCTTCAAGCCGTTTAATAATGTATAATAAAGCCAAATAAAATTCTTCATCTGTTCTGTATGGTTCAGATTCCAGGCTACTAAACAAATCAGCAGTCTATTTTGACTATTATGGATTTATTATTTTGTACTTTTATGAGATTTTGTGGCTACCCAGCATTACATTTACAATGAATTATCAGCTACTTCTGGGCACTTCAGTCATCTGTCTTTTATCTCAGACTCCATCTTGCCGTGTTCCTGACATATACTCCGACACACAGTTTATTGAAGTATTTATTGAAAGTTGTTGTCTTTTTTATGTTGCCGTTTTATTAAAACAGTAAGCCACAAGAAGCGGAGAATACGAGTTTCCAATTTGAAAATTGGACATGAACACCCTCTCAAGTCGTATTTTACACTGGGAAGTTTGGGAATAAGGCCAGAAACATGGATTGCTGCTGTGATAATAATAATATTCTTTATTCGTTTTCTCCACAACAACTACATTGACTTGTCTTCTCATTAAAGTAGTGCATATTTACACATTTGAATAATCATTTGAAGCATATTGTATGTTTGTTTTATACACAGCGAAAATGAGTTTTATACCTCAACTGATGTGTGAGTTGATGAATGTTTATATGTGATTATTACACGGCTCTGTGGAATACTTGATTCTGATTGGTCAATCACGTCATTCAGCGGTTGAAGTTATTCCCAAATAACAACCACTAAAAACAGATACAATTTTAAAATATTTTGTGCACAGTTATTTAATTATTGTGGACTCGCAGCTGCTGCCATTTTACGACAATTGTTTTGTATAACAAACAGCTACGATTTTAAAAGTTTAATCTCAAATCAATATTTCTTATCCGAATAATTATTTATGTGGTGAAATACTGTGTAATAAGTGGTATGACTGTACTGTATCTCTTAAATATCCTTCTAGTTTGAACCTGCCGCTAGCTAGCAACTGCTTTCTTCGTGGAAGCTTTGCGTTTAAAGAGCTAATAAAATATATCTACTCAGATCAATATTTCATTTCTAATTATTAAGTTATGTGGCAAGTTGCCGTGTAATAAGTGGGATAATGTGCATCCAACCATTTGGATGTAATCTCCACTTCGTGTCGGGGTCCTGATCACCCTGTCAGGGTTTATTCCGAGATAACAACCGGCTGGATGTACATTATCCCTTTCATAAAAGCCTATTCAATCTGTTCCCCATATAAAGCGATTGAGTCTCTTCAGAAAATTTGTTCTAAACCGCTCAATTCATATGGATTAGTTTTACGATCTCTTTATGAAGTTTTTCATGCGTCAAAGTGGTAGTTGCGGAGCTGTCAATGGAGGGACAGAAAGCTCTCAGATTTCATTAAAGGGGTCATATAATGGTACATGCACTTTTACAAGTTGATCGTACTGAAATGTGTGTTGGCAGTGCCTGTACACAACCATCATAAAATGATAAAAATCCATCCAGTGTTTTTGTTTTAATCTCCTTATATGTTTCCCCTGCCTCAAATCGAGCCGTTCGATTTTGTGACGTCACACGCTCTGAAGCCCCTCCCACGATTGTTGATTGACAGCAACGTTTCAACACAGACCCGCCCTCGCTCGTGAGCGAGCTGCCAATCATAGTTTGCGCGGACCGGCGCGGTCATTGTTGATATGCTGGAGCTGTCTATGAGCAGAATGGCGTCTAAGCGATTGTGGTGTTCTGTTCTTGGGTGTAATAACGAACACAGCAGTCATTTTAATGTTCCTAAATCCGAACCGCCAAAGACGCAGTGGCTGAGTTTGTTTTCGAAGGGAATATTCCCCACGAGCAACGTCAATGCTCTCATGTTTGCGCGAATCATTTCACACACCAGACTGCTTTATAAACGAGGGTCAGTATGAGCTGGATTTGCTAAGAAGCTGCTCATGAAAAAAGGATCGGTACCAGCTATTCGTGTTCCTGCTGCACCTCCAGAAGAACTGAAGTGAGTGTAACGTTTTATTAAACTTTATATTAATATTTATATAAATTTTTGCAAATCACTTGCACGCTTCACGATGAATGCATCTAAGGTTTACACTTACGGCATGTTTTCTATGTATGATGTTCTCAATATAATTCATAATCCCACGTTTATACTGAACAACGCGTTATGGTTATTGTGTTATTGTGTTACAAACGGTGTAGCACAGAACAGAGAGGCGGGGTGAGCAAAGCTCATTATCATTTAAAGTCATATGCACTGAAACGGCGTGCTGAAAACAGAGCTGTTTTTGACAGGTAAAATAAGTGTTTTCTTACAATACTAATGATAATTTTTAATTAAAGTATATTACAAACTTTTAATTTAGACCCTAAAGAATCATACTAGCTTGTACAAAAATGGCATTATATGACCCCTTTAAGATATGCCAGTGCAAGTTGCCTTCAGTTAAAACTGCTCAAACATGCATTTTAGTCTGAGACTGGGCTTAAACCTGGTCTGTGAAACCGTGGGCTAGTCTGGAACAAACAAAACACAGAAATGACTGCTAACAATCCTTCCTCGGCTCCACCGCAGTAGCCGTCCCATCTCCACAACTTTCTCATTGGCTTCCTGTAAACTGCGCTCCTGCTCGTCCCAGGGGAAATCAGTTTAACATTACTGTCAGTGTCGTCCTCGGAGGGCCATGGAAGTGGGGCCCTTCGCATATGCAGATGGCTAATGCGGCGCCGCTAATTCACTCTCAGTGTCATGTGCCGTCCCCCGGCGTGTCATTGGGGGAGCGCATTGGCCTGCAGGAAGTGAGGAACTTGTCACCGGGATGAATAATACAATAGAGGGGCATCTTTACATGGTGTACTACTTCGTTCCCTACGCAGGGTTTCTGCACTCATGGGGAGCGCGAGTGTGTGTGTGTGTGTGTGTGTGTGGGTCTCTGATCGGAGATGGCACAACTGGGGAAAGTCTCTGAAACTTGAAGGAATACTCCTATCTGCACTGGCGAATGCAGTGGTGATGAAGAGAGGGTGTTGTGGCCTATAGGGGGCGCTAGAGTACACCGTTTGAGCCGTGAGGGGAATCTTGCAGAACAGTAGATTTAGTTTGTATAGTACAGAAGACACACACACACACGTAAATATATCCTCATCTTAAAAAAAGCTGATTTTATGCCTTCCCCTCTCATAATCAAACTCTACATGGCCCGTCTTCAGGTGAGAAGTCGCTCTCTATAGTTACAGTTGTACAAGTAAGCTTATTGTACTTTATTTGAAGACCTTTATGCTCATTTAAATGCTCATACACTGGCAATCTTCCATAATTACCAAATAATGCTATTATGTGCCATATGTCTCTTTTGTTGTTGCTTATCTCTGTTTTTTTTTTTTTTACCTGACATTTAAACCACTGTAAGAAAATTACAGTTTGCTTTTCGGTTAAAAAAAAAAAATATATATATTTATATATTTAATTATATACAATATATTTCTCTAGCTTTCTGTTTGAATGCACTGGCACACCTTCACAAACTAGCACAGACTAACAATAACAATTCCTTAACCATATATTTTCAATAATTTCTAAACAAATCATTATTACAATATTGTCATTTTGACTTTTCATAGTGAAGTAAAATAAACAAATATAATGTAATATAATGTAATATAAAAACTAGAAACTAGGTTATGGGTGTTTCTTTAAAAAATAAAAAAAGTAAGCTATCTTAAAAATATTTTTCACAATCTCACTAGTTTATTTAATTTGTCCACTATCAATATCCAACAAACATGCACTAAAGGAGAACTCTGTCACTATTTCTGAATTATCTTCTCTTTTTTTTTTTTTTTTTTTTTTTACCGTCAAAAACAAATGTCATTTCCATCACAGTTATGTAATGTAAATGTAATGTATTTGATAACATTCAGAGATGGAAATGACACTTTAAACATTTCTGGTAATAAAATGACAAACCTGTTTAATTTCTGGCTAATCTCATAGCTATAATTGTATATACTTTTTGCATAATTTGACAAAACTGACAGCCAATTAAAATAGTAAAGTGACATTTACCATGATTTTTCACACATCACGTTTGTATTTCATCCAAAACACACACTGAATGTTTTCACCATGGTGAACACCAACTTACTAATTTTTGTAAAACACTTTATTTGGGAAATTTTAGACGTGAAATGAAAATTACTGCAGAAATAAACTCACAATGTATGAACCAATGTATATACAAATAAATAAATTGTTTATTTTATTATTTTAGATAATGATAGTGGTAAAAAATGTCATAATTTTGGACTTTCAAATTAGAAATGTATCCGACACAGGTAAAACCTATACATAAAAGACATTTGATAAATATTATAAGAAAGTTTCCAAGAGATATTTAATGTGACCTTCACATACAGTACAACAAAAGGTGTGTTTTTCAAAACCACTGGGATATAAAAACGCCTCTATTAAAGAAATGCCAGTTATATCAGTTCACTGATGGCCCCAGTGTAGAAGGGGCTAGATGTGGCGTAAGGCAAGGGAACGGACTGAAGCCAGAGTAACCGTGGTCTTGAGAAACTGCTGTCGTTCATCCGTCTGGCCTGAGCGTGTCTCACGGAGCTCTCGCTTTATTTAAGATGAAAAGAAGGATATGAAGCAGAAAGGATGCAGCCCCCAGCAGAGAGCTGCTCTTCCACCATCATTTGATCTCATATTGTAATCCCAGGTGTTTTGAATAATTTATGGAATACGGCTTCTCGTTAAACAGTAATTTATATGTGTCGCAGAGAATAGGTTCTGCAGCCGTGCACATGTAAATAATGAAAGCTTAAACTGCTTGTGGTGGAATTTGATAATAGTAGTAGTGGTAATAATAATAATAATAATAATGATAATAACAATAATTTTATGCATTGATTAGCACAGAATTTGATTTTATTCAGGTTTGGTATTAAAAACCCTAAAGATCATACATTACAGGTATCTTTGCTATACTGTTATTTTACACCAATTCATAAACTCACCAAAACAGGCGTGTCTAGTAACATCAATAATTGAACACTCAGAAAATCTCTCAGAAATAAGGATTACATGTCAGTGCTGTATTCAGAGCTTGACGCACCGAGAGCAGAAGGAACGCAGGCCGTTCTCCAGTAATCAACACTGGCTGCTTCTACAGTGTTTCTCAGAGAGAGTGTATCGTCACAGGAAGACAGTTTGCAGGTAGTCATGGTGTGATCTGATGGGGGAAATCACCCACTCTCTCTGTACGGCTATTGGCACAGCAGAAGTGAAATTCTTTCTCTTATTTTGTTTCACTTTCTCTTAAAAGGAAGCTGTTGATGACTTTTCACAGTCGTCAGGATGCGAGTAGATGTACATGTGTTTTTAATTGTTTTCTTGATGTTCATTAGTGGCAGTGGCTCGCTAATGAGCTTTAGATCTATCTATCTATCTATCTATCTATCTATCTATCTATCTATCTATCTATCTATCTATCTATCTATCTATCTATCTATCTATCTGTCTGTCTGTCTGTCTGTCTGTCTGTCTATATCTGTCTGTCTACATCTGTCTGTCTATATCTGTCTGTCTATCCATCTGTCTGTCTGTCTGTATCTGTCTGTCTGTCTGTCTGTCTGTGTGTCTGTCTGTCTGTCTGTCTGTCTGTCTGTCTGTCTGTCTGTCTGTCTGTCTATCTATCTATCTATCTATCTATCTATCTATCTATCTATCTATCTATCTATCTATCTATCTATCTATCTATCTATCTATCTATCTATCTATCTGTCTGTCTGTCTGTCTGTCTGTCTGTCTATGTCTGTCTGTCTGTCTGTCTGTCTGTCTTTATCTATCTGTCTGTCTGTCTGTCTCATCTGACTATCTCACCGTCTGTCTATATCTGTCTGTCTGTCTATATTTATCTGTCTGTCTGTCTGTCTATATCTTTCTGACTATCTGTCTGTCTGTCTATCTGTCTGTCTGTCTGTCTGTCTGTCTGTCTGTCTATCTATCTCTCTTTCTGTCTATCTGTCTGTCTGTCTGTCTGTCTGTCTGTCTGTCTCATCTGACTATCTCACCGTCTGTCTGTCTGTCTTTCTGTCTATCTGTCTGTCTATATCTATCTGTCTGTCTGTCTGTCTGTCTGTCTATCTGTCTGTCTATATCTATCTGTCTGTCTGTCTGTCTGTCTTTCTGTCTATCTATCTATATGTCCATCTATCTGTCTGTCTGTCTGTCTGTCTATCTATATATATATCTGTCTGTCTGTCTGTCTCATTAGGCATGTTTCAAGTACAGGCTTGAAATTGTGCATGCTACATTCGTGCAAAAAATAAATAAATAAAATAAATAAAATCAGAGATATCCAAATGATAAAATATAGATTAGCATTTTGATACTGTCTGGTCTGGCTCATCATTTTGCTTCAAAGAAGAGGAAGATAAATGACGATGCCATTAAAAGTGAACTAATTAAGGAATGCTTCTTTTAAAAACTCATTAACGGCACCCTCATTTACATAATGATGCATATTAATTAAGTTTTAATGAATCCTAGCTTCAATCAAGTCACTTTTTGGCCGTGAAACAATTTTGACGAATGAAAAAAAAAAAAAAAAAGAACAATGCTTTCGATAAAACTCAAACAGCACCTTTGCTTTTTTTCGAAACATGACATTTATGTCTTGCTTATTGTCAGTCTTAATACATCAGAGGTATTGCTTATTAATTACATTGAGGTAGAAATATCCAAGAGCGTGTGCAAATTATTAATAAATATACAGAGGAACCCAATGAATTTGTGTGAGCTTTGTGAACGTATATAAAGCCGATGTGAAAATTCACCCTTTACAAGACAGCCATGATAATAAAAGACGCTGTACATCACAGAAATGAAGACCGATACATCTAAGCAATAATCCGTCACACCTATGCAATATCTCCATAAAAACAAATTCCCATTGGAGCCTGTGCTTTTGTGTCCCTTGCCAGGAGTTTGATGTAAAGTTGTTTTTATCTCTCTCTTGACGCAGAGTGGCTGTTTGTGGCCGTTGCCTTTGCCGGGGTCAGGGGTCGCGGAGAAGCGTGTAAATGAAGCGGGAAAGCAGATGCTCGTTAATTAGGGTAAAATGTGAGTGACAGGATTTGATGAGCAGTGCTACACGCGTCCCCTGCCACACAACAGCTGTTGTCACCCGCCTCGCTGTGGGCTTCGCTCTCCCAGAACCCCCTGCGGGGTCGCAGTGCCAAGCCCAACCCCGAGCCAGTGTGCCAATGAACAGGCTGCATACTAATACCCAAACATGCGGAGTACGTCACGGCATTCTCACACCGTTACTTACCACTGCATGCGACTGTTTTACATATGTTTTACATGTGCATATGTGTACCTGCTCTATGATTATTGTATACTTATCGAATAAAACAGTGATACTTCTTGCCATCAGGTTTGATCAATGTAACGCTCAACAAATCAGTAACTTATTTTCAATAAATTGCAAGCATAATTCACTCCCACCCCCAAATAACAGTTTTTAAAGTACCAACAACAGAAACTTGTTTTGCTCAAGTGAATTAAACACACCTTCCTTACTCAATTATTGTCTTTATTGTAAGATTTTTATATAAAAAAAAAAAAAAATGCAACACAGCATTTTAAAAAGTTATCTTTATGAAAACATATGTTTGGTGGCAGTATTACAAAACATCAGCATTGTTTCGGGATATATGAATGTAACAGCTGTCTTTATAAAAGTGTGGTAACACTTTATTTTACATTGTTCCTGTTACACATGTTACATGCACTTACTTTAGTAATAACATTAAATTATGCATAATTACATGTTGTTAACTTATATTACTCCGTACTTAAGTGTATAATTACACTGTAACAATGGCACATTCAAATAAAGTGTAACCTTATTAATAAATATTATAAATATTATCAGTAATATTAATTAACTACATGTACTTACTATAGGGTTAGGATTAGTTTTGGTTTAGGATTAGTTGCATGTAATTATGCATAATTTATAGTTATTAATATAGTAACTACATGTAACGTGTAACAAGGACACTGTTAAATAAAGTGTTACAAAAAGTGTACTATTGTATTTCACTGATGTTTTTATGTATTAAAAAGTTTGTAAAATATGTACTTTTCATAGCAACTTTTTCATCTGGCTCGCTGTGTTTATTTATAGTCTGATGTCATTAAATTATTAAAGTTTATGTTAACACTTTTTTTTTTGCAGTGTCCTTGTTGCACGTTACATTTAGTTACTGTAGTAATAACTATACATTATGCATAATTACATGCAACTAACCCTAAACCTAACCCTATAGTAAGTACATGTAGTTAATTATTAATAATCAGTACTTAAATGCATAATTACACTGTAACAATGGCACATTAAATCAATATTTGAAGCTGTCATTGTTACAGTGTAATTATACACTTAAGTACAGAGTAATATTAATTAACTACATGTACTTACTATAAGGTTAGGATTGGTGTAGTGTTAGTTGCGTGTAATTATGCATATTTATAGTTATTAATATAGTAACATGTAACGTGTAACAAGGACACTGTAAAATACCAACTTTTTTATCTGGTTTGCTGTGTTTATTTATAGTCTGATGTCATTAAATTATTAAAGTTTATGTTAACACTTTTTTTTGCAGTGTCCTTGTTGCACGTAACATTTAGTTACTGTAGTAATAACTATACATTATGCATAATTACATGCAACTAACCCTAAACCAAACCACACCCTAACCCAAAACCTAACCCTATAGTAAGTACATGTAGTTAATTATTAACAATCAGTACTTAAATGCATAAATACACTGTAACAATGACACATTAAATCAATATTTTAAGCTGTCATTGTTACAGTGTAATTATACACTTAATCACTGAGTAATATGAATGAACTGCATGTACTTACTATACAGTTAGGATTGGTGTAGGGTTAGTTGCATGTAATTATGCATAATTTATAGTTAATAACATAGTAACTACATGTAACGTGTAACAAGGAAACTGTAAAATAAAGTATTACCAAAAGTGTACTATTGAAATTCACTGACATTTTTATCTATTAAAAAGTGTTTCTTTGAGTTTAGTAAAATATGTACCTTTCATTGCAACTTTTTTGTCTGGCTTGCTGTGTTTATTTAGGCTATAGTCTGAAGTCATTCAATTATTACATTTAAGGTTATAGTTTATTTTACAGTGTCCTTGTTTCACATGTTACATGTAATAACTATAAATTATGCATAATTACATGCAACTAACCCTAATCCTAATCGTAACCCTACAACATGTAATTAATTATTATTATTACTCAGTTCTTAAATGCATAATTACACGGTACCAAGGACATCTTAAAATAAAGTGTGACCAAGTTTATTAATAATTGTGAAGTAATCTTTATATATTTATCTATTAAAGTTTAACCTTCAAACCTTAATAAGTGATGTATACACATAAACTATACATATTCAAATTAAACATCTACATTTATCGCATACAACCGTTATATTTATATGTAACGGTGTTATGAACGTAAAATCAGTCTTTGTATACTTCTGCTTGAATTGTGTTCGGTTACATTTAATAATCAGACTGACTTCAAATGTCAAAAATGTTTGAGGCAAAATTTCAGATATTTAAGCGAAACATTTATGAATAAATGAGAAAAATACAAGCATCTCCGCCTTCCCTCGTGTTTATTTTTCGAAACACCTGCATGACAACAGTCATTAAGCTAATTGCTTAACAAAAAAAGTTTCCAGGGTGTCTCGAAAGGACATGCCTTAATTTACTCAATTCAGTAACAACTAAAACTTTCATAAAGAAAGAAAGAGAAAAGGAATCACATGTATGATGATCCTGAGGGTTATAGCGCACAGATGCTCCATGCTCGCCTCCTTTGAAGCATTTAAATAGGCCAGGCGTGTCTGTCAGTCCTGCTCGCACCCCCTCACACCTGGGACTTAAGGTGTTTCAACAATAACGTACCGCAGGAGAAGGGGGGGGAGGAAGAACCACTTTTTTCTTCTGCTGAAATCCCACCAGAGCACACCAAAGGTATCAAAAAGCAAAAGAGCTGGAAAAGAAATAAACCCAAATGCTTGCCTGATGAATAATTTGAATGAAGAAATGAAGCCATGTGAAGTGATCGCGCACAGCACAAACAGGAGGATAAAACTGGATACAATTAGGTCACCAGACAGAACAGCTTAATCCTTCTCCGCTGAGTTCTCCATCGTACCGCGAGGCAAATCTGGAGGGTGCCGCTATTGTAGATGGCAAATAAAGAGCGGTCAGTTTTGTCATTATTCAGTGATAGAAATCCAACGAGCCACTGAAGATCATCAAGTTCGAGAGAAGTGATTCCTCTCGGGTGTCCAAGCAAGTGAACCTGAACCTCCAGGTGTTCCTGTGCATCCAGAAACCCACTTCTGGCAAATTATAGTGAATCGTTTGATAGCTAGCTCCATGTTTTCTAGTGTACTTAAACAACTGTTCTATAAACCGTTGTATAATTTTGGGTCCTTGGAAAAGTCTTCCCAAAGTATAGTGATAAATGTAGATATTTTCTTTTAAAAAGGGGACACTTTATTTCGATGGCCCACTTTAGACATTCTACTGACTATAAGTAACTTTACAACCACATGTTTAACTTATTTGGTAACACTTTACTTGAAGGGGTGTGCATAAGACTAACATGACACCTTCATAATCATGACATGACACATGTTATGAATATGAAGGAAGTTTTATGCATGTTTGTGACAACTGTCATTAAGTGTCATTCGCTCAATTATGACATTTTTAATGCAAATATGACATTGTTTGAGATGTCTTTGTTATGACACCTTGACATAAACCAATACATCATAACCTGTCAGTGTCTTTGTCATGGCAACTTGACATTACTAAGACAACACAACCTGTCATAAACATGACATAGCAGATTAATTATCAAACTTAAGAAACCACTTAGTTTAATTGGTTAACATTACATTAAACTGTCAGGTGGTTGGTTTTGACATTGGCTGTCATGAAGCCATTATAACTGTTTAATGACAAATTCAATTTGTACCACTGTAGTTGAGGTCAAGAAAAATATTCATGACACAGTTATAATGGCCTTATGACAGCCAATGTCAAAACCAACCACATGACAGTTTAACTTAATTTAATGTCAAGTTGTCATGACAAAGACACTGACAGGTTATGATGTTATGGTTTATGTCAAGGTGTCATAACAAAGACATCTTAAACAATGTCATATTTGCATTCAAAATGTCATTATTGAGCGAAAGACACTTAATGATAGTTGTCATAAACATGCATAAACCCTACTTCATATTCATGACATATGTCATGTCATGGTTATGAAGGTGTCATGTCAGTCTTATGTACACCCCTTCAAGTAAAGTGTTACCACTTAAGGTACTAACCTACCGTCGAACACTAACCTAACAGTCTACTAATACACTAATGAGAGCTGGTTGACATGTAGTTGCAAAGTTACTTATAGTTAGTAGAGTGTCCAAAGTGGACCATCGAAATAAAGTGTTACATGTACCTGAAAATATGAAAATCTTTGCTAGAATTATGATTGCTTCTTTTGGAAAGGCGTCATCAGTCTGTGAAAAGAGTCCATGGCTTAGTTAGTTAGTTAGTTAAATTCATGTAGCTTGTTGAAGTAAGTACAACTTAAATATTTGTTGTGAGTGACTGAAATTGAGAAAAACAGTAATGAGGAAAAAGTAAACCTAAAACGAGAGACAAATTAAAAAGTGATTAAAATTAGACAAACCTGGCCAACATTATTTCCTATCCAGCATTGAACAAATGGGATTTTGTGGGCTGATATGTGGGTAGAATCCTGAAGAGTTTCCAGTTTGACAATTTGAAACGCCACCCACTTTTTGATGTATTGAACCGCTCGTTCTGCGCCGAGCTACAAATAACCGCACCAGAAACAAATCAGACATGCTTGCAATACTTGAGGTCTAAAAGTCTGAGACAAAATTATAAAATCTGGGATTCAAAATCTAAATTAGACCTAAACTTTTAGGATTTGGGGGGGACAAAAATTACAAAGAATTATGATAAATTAATTTGTTTTCACAACTTCATACTTACGTGCTTCCACTTTAGCACATTATTCTCAAATCAGTCTGAATGCCACAGATCATCAGGTATTGAACTTGTGAAGTTCATGTCAGATTGAGTGCTGCTACTGTACACACACACACAAATAAATTCTTATTAATTTCTCATTTAATTTCAAACAAACAACACATTTTTCAAGACAGTGATGCAATAACAGATGTAGACACTTTAAACGTAACTAACACCCTGCTGAGTCTCTGAGGAGCTTCTTCTTCTTGTTCTTCTTAAATTTTTCATTTAATTTCAACCTTTCACTTGGATTTTTCTTCAGAAAATATAATTTATCATAAAAATACTACATAAATATATATTACATTTCCATTTCTTCAAATATATAATTTTTTTTATCTAAAAGCAATTAATTCAATCTATTTCATTGGAATTCCATTCATCTACATTAAAAGGGAGGTATTTGGCAGATATTTGAATCTTTTCAATCAATGCACAACGTATGTAACAACACATTTTTCAAGACAGTGATGCAATAGCAGATGTAGACACTTTAAACGTAACTAACACCCTTCTGGGTCTCTGAGGAACAGGTCTTCTTCTGACACTTGCCGTGCTTGTGAGCAAGTAGTTGGAGGAAAACTTTCCTCAGAGCTCTGACAAACGAGAAAGGGAAAGCGAGAGAGAGAGTCAAGACGAAGACTCTATCTTTGAGAACCCAAAACAGGAAGGAGGGCCTTGTTTCGAGAATGCAGTGGCACATCTCCAGGTGACAAACATGTCAGCGCCTAAAGCCCTGTGGCACAATTATGCCACCATTGCTCTGAGTGTGAGCGATAGACGGAGGAAGAGAGAGAGAGAGCGAGAGAGATAAAGAACAGGAGAGAGGGGGGTGCTGCTTTGGTGTGAGAAAAGTCATCACAGCCTTTGGCTTATGCTGAGAGACAGCCCAGGGGATGCAGTTTGCTCCCATAACAAAGCGTTCCTCCATTTTGAATACGGTTGAGAACATTCCAGCTAAATCCGCTGGGCGTGCGGGGCGTGCGCGTCCCCTGGCAGCTGCAACTTTCTCAGGGACCTAATAAACACATTCATGCATAATGTTTACAATAAAATTAGATGTTGTTTGTACACAATTAAAACTAAAAACACAAAAGGAGGATAGACCAAAGACGAAAAAATTAGCTGTTGTTGTTGGCTTAGTTGCCGGAATTCTTTTGGATATTGATTTAATGTATTCCTCATCACTTTCGCTGGTTCAGAGTCATTTGTTTGTTTGTTTGGCAGTCATCTACATTCTGATAAACAATAGAAGTAAGCACTGGGGACCCAACAAGGCGTAAGAAGGAGAAAGAGGAATAAAGGCTCTGCATTCGACTACAACTAGGTCAAACTGACGGAAGGAACAAAACATAACGGGGCTGAGAGTTTGTAGGAATCTTTTACAGGAAAACAAACTTGTCACTCACTTGACAGTCTGTTTTGCTTCCAAAGGAGAGAATAATGGAAAAAAAGCAGAATCTCCATTGCAAATCAGCATTGGCATTGTGAAGTTCTCCGTTTGAAATGCACATCAAATCAGAAAGAAGGAAAAAAAAAGAAAGCCGCCACATACCTCGTCAGTGACATCTGGGGACGTATGAATCTGGGTGTCTTTGTTTCAAATGTGTGACTTGGGGAGGGATGGAGAGGAGGTGGTGTCTGTATTGGAAGATATTCCAGTAGCTCACATTCATAAAACATAAATATGACTGCCGTGTCTCCCAAGATTCATCATGAAAAACAACTATTTCTAGGAGAACATGAGAAAAGTTAGTCGGAGGAATTATGTTGCGGGAGAGCTGACTAGCCTTCTGCTGTAGATTGTAGAATGCAAGAGAACTGTCAGTTATATCTGAGTTATATTTGTTTTATGGACATTTTTACCTTTTTGAAGAAAGTAGAGAGACTGTTGCAGGCCAGACTAGAACCAGTACATTCACTACCACTGCACCACATCTCCGACCGTCAATTGCACATTTAATAAAGTTGAAGAAAAAGGAAGGTTTATACATTTATAACATAACAAAATATGACCATTTTTCATTATCATTTGTGGCTTTTTAATAGAAAGGACCAGAATTTAGACAGGACCCAAACGGGATTTGAACTTGGCTACATACACTGCCTGCTATAGCACATGTCCAAAAGGATCATTGCTTGGTTTTGATGCATTTGTTCTCATTTTCTAAATATATATGTAAATGTAAATATTATTCATTCAGTGGCGATATTGGATATCGATAGTATCACTAAAAAGAGATAGCAAAGTTGCAACAATTCTACTGGCCTACAGTTCCAGTTGAAGATTTGAGGAATTTTGTCTTGCTTTCCAGGGCCTATCTGTTTGCTTGATGGTCTGGAAACTGAGGTGCATTCTGGGATGGGATGGTTGGTGGGGTGGGGGAGGTTGTAGTTGGGGGGTTGTTGAGAACAAAAAGAAGAAGCTAGCAAAAATGAGAGGACGAGAGATGGAGAGAGCGCCAGGCGTCTCTGCATGATTGGCGGTGTAGGGGAAAGTGACAGAGCACCTCACCAAGGTCACGTCCAAGGAGAGCACAGCCAATTACTATGCAGATCAGAGCAGGATGTGGTTTAGGAGGATTGCTCAGATGCAATCACATTAGCTGGCCAGAAAGGAAACGGCTGTCTGACCTCAATCATTGGAGGCTGGAGAAGAGAGGCAGGAGAGGTACTACATTTTCCCTGCCTAAACCACCTGTCCCTCATCTTCACAATAACGTGATTAACAAACCAAACATGTCAGTAAGTCTGTGTGCATGGGAATTAGAGAGTGAAACGAGTCTTGTTGGCTGGTCACGCTGTTATGTACAGACGTAATAATGCGTGTTTAAACCTGGCCAGACTGGAGCATATCCCCTGAGGATGCAATGTGTTAAGGCTTGTATATAAACTGCTCTTTTTCATCTGGTTGCCCCTTAGTTTTAAGATGTCTTTGAGTAATAATGAGGGCTGGTTGCATCAGGGTGGCCAAGTGCTCAAAGAAGAAAGAAAAAAGAGTCTTGGGCTATGTCCCAAATGCACTTAGTCTAGACTTGCGGTCTTGTGGTTTTTGCTTGTTCAGGTCCATGATGTCCACAAGACTGTAGGGTGTCTTATTTGGAATTTTAGGTTTTCGAAAAGTATTCACAAAGCCCGATGGTGGCAGCTATGCAAATTAGATGTGACCTTTTGCCAAGCCTGTGTTGGTGCAGACTACACAACGGACTATCATCAAACTGTAGACTTGTGTAGACTTGCAGCAAGACTGCGAGAGATGCGCTGATGTATTTGGAACAGTGCCTAAGACAATATTTCATGAGCACTGACACAAGTTGTTACAAAAGGTAATTGCACTTCCTTCTAAGAAACTTTGGACACATTCTGATGCTGCATATCTCATAAAAGGGAGTCCCATAATGCATAATGTAACCCCTCTGGTTGTACTCGAACCGTTGTTTTTAGCATGGGAGGCGGGAGCTCTAACAATGACGCTAAAGACTGCAGCCTATAGTGTGCCTCTTGGGGCCAGGGAGTGAGGTTTACTCACACAGCTCTTACTAACACTCACCTCCCTAAACCTTACTCCCATCCGGGTCACGGCACCAATATAACCCCTCCTGTTCTACTCGCACCGCTCCAAGCAGGATTTGAACTGGTGTTTCCTGCATAGGAGACAAGCACCCTGGATGGATGGCCTGTCCATCATAGGGCTAACACACACAGACACCTACATGCAATTCAGTGTCACGAATTCTTCATTTCTGCATGCTTTTGGATTGTAGGAGAAACTGGACCACTTGGACGAAACCCACAACAACTCAGGGAGAACATACAAACACCACTCAGAACTCATTAAGTACTTTAAAATATTGTTCAAATATCTAAATATAATTTCAAATGGACTGTTTTACCTAATACTTGCACGTTGTGTATTTTATGCTTAAGAGAGTAGCATTACATTAGCTTAGCAATCAATTTCTATGTCTCCCATACGCATCTCACAAGAAACACTATTTTCGACACACGAGTGCTCCAAGTTGCTAACTTATGAGGTTTTCTTCCAATTGGGATGCTATTTTAGAAGGTAGGTACCTATGTAGACAGTAGACTGGAAGGCAGCTCACTAGGTTTTGGAACAGAGCCACGCTGTCCCGTAATGGAATCAGCACGGCATGCATACATAAATCACAGCACATTTTCATATGCATAATGTTTCTTCATCCAGTGTCTTTGCAAGAAATGAGAACGGGGTTGGGGTGGGAGGGAAAGAGAAATGGAAAGAGCTTTTTTGTGTTTTACTCTCTTTTTTTCTTGCTCTTCAAGAACGACTGTCTTTAATGCTTCTAATCTATTGTGCTGACAGCGTAGCACTGCTGAGATGCTGCAATGGGAGATGTCGAGGTGCCTGGCAGACAGCTGCACTTTCTCTACACGTCTGTGACTGCGTGTGTGCGTTCGAGAGAAAGCAAGGCAGCAAATAGAGAGAGTTTGTGCATTTCAAGCATGTCGGTGGGACTTTTGGGAGATTTGAAGAAGACAGGTTTTCTGTCTTCTCTCTCCCTCTCTCTTTCTGTCCTTTGCTCTCTCTCTTTCTCTCTCTCTCCCCTCTGGGGCTTTGTTATGCTAATGTAGAGGGATGTAGCGGATTCATAGTGATTTTTCATCTGGCGAGTGACGAGAGATAAAAAGGAAGTGACGAGGTGTCTTGATTGTCCTCAGTGTTTGGCTCTCGCTTGCTAACAAGCCGCCACATTGTACAGATGCCATTTTCAAACGCCCTCCATTTGCATCTCCAAGGCTGCACTCTATCGCAACCCCTCTAAAAGTTTATGCCCCCTCATTAGACGAAGCACTCGTCTAAGATTAAAAATGCGGGACACTTTTATTTTCAGCAAGCCCTCTCTTCTGTGCATAGTAAAGGCAGATGTTATCGCGCGGCTGATGCTATATATACGACGCTGCTCCTCGGTGCCAGGGGCGTACGAGGCAGCGGGGGTTTGAAAATGAGCTGCCGTATCAGCGCACGGTAACCGTTTCTTAATCACATTTGCATTTTTATTTTGAGAGATTCTTCAAACGTTTGCGTTATTGAGGATTTATGGCGAGACTCTTCGCTTGATATTCCATCAACTTCACTCATAAAGGAGCCACTCCATAACTCAGCTCAAGATGAATCTTCCCGCCCCGCCGAATAATTAAGTAGTGGATTTTTGATGCGGAAACTTCAGATAAATCATTTGTTTATGAGTACCAAAGCCTTGAGGGTACTGAAGCTACAGTTTGATACCAGATCACTTATGATACTATCATATCCAACACAAGTAGATTCCATTCATGGAGTTATCACAAAATCATCCCATTATTGCAAAATCATCTCATAATTGCTACCTTCCATGTTTTGTCTTTGCAATACCACAATATAAAAAAAAAACGGAATTACTAGTTGCGGTAATTTATGTTAATTTTACAGTAGTATTGTGCATATTTACTGATTAACTAAGTTAGTTAGAAGTCCCAGTGTGCACTGCAGCATATTTTGCCTTTTTTTTAAGAAAACAAAATCTTAATTTATTCGTTGTTACTTTTAATTAATTGTTTTGCAATGTTTAGAATTTATTTTTTATCTAAAATAATGTTTTGTCGATTGACTCTAAGGTTGAGTTTTGAGAGTGCTGTGTAAAACAATTTCACTAGAGATAACAATTGCTCCACTTACCACAATTCTACAACTATCATCTTTAACCGTAAAAACATTACATCGTTTCTGAATAAATAAAGTACAAAATTGCCACATATAATGCGTAATGAAAGCTATGTTGGGGGTTTACGACTAATCTTAGCTTATTTTCTCAAACAGTGCATGGGAACTACTTGGAGAAAATGACTCAATTGATGACTACTTGGAGAAAATGGAGTAAATAAGAGATTGGAAGCTGTGGTCAATGTGAATTCCCTGGGATTTGAAACTGTGCTCTAGCGCTAGTCGCTCGCTACTGTTTAAGCTAGAAGAGGAACGCAAAATAATTACAGCGGGTGGGATTGGAACGACACAAAGATGAGTAATAATGACAGAATTTTGATTTAGTGTGACCTAATCCTTCGAGATATCCATCATTTCTCAGGTTATTAGGGGATAAAGGAAATACACCGCTGCTGAAAGCAAGACATCTCTGAAAACCCAGCTCATGTAGACTTGTTTTGCTATTAGTGACAGAAGTTTAGCCATGAACATCTGATGGATAAATGAACTGTTAAACAGGACATGAGGGAGGGAGATACATGCGTACATGTTCAGTGTTTGCACAGTTAAACATCCAAACCACTGAAAGCCAGTCATCTGAGAGATGATACCTTTCAGCGCACACAGGGGATCTCGTCGACAACCCCACCACTTAACGAGTTTAATTGCTTTAGCCAAGGACCATTGGTTAACTTGCACATTGGTTTGAATGGTTGGCTCCAAAAAACCCACCCTAAATAAACCGTGTGCGTCAGTTGTCAGGCTGATTTACCCAATGCTCCCCATCCCGGCTCTTCTGTGCAAAAATAATTAAACTGTTCCTTGGATTTGAGACACGCCAGATATTACATTCCCTGTTTGTGCTAGGCTGCTTACCGTTGCTCTCCGATGATCTGTTGATCTGTCCTGACACAAAAGAACGTCTTAAATAGACCAAACATGCAAAGGTTTTAACTGCTTGCATCCATAAATATCCCGTCTAAAATTCAAATCAGAGAAAAGATTTATGGATCACGCCGGGTTTTTAATAGAGAGGATTGGAATATTCAAATGAACTCTGGACTGATCTTTTGTTTGAGTTGCTCTCTGTTACCGGTTATTAACTCAAGAGACTAGAGTTTTCTTTATTTTTTAGGGTTGAGGAAGAATTTCCTCACAATTGACTTTTTACACCAGAGGGAAATTTAATCATGTTTTGTTTACTCTGACTCAATTTCATTTAGTTCTCTCCAAAAACGTAGGTTCAAGGTTTTGAGTAAACTTCAGGACTCCACATATATTTTTGCAGCCATGATTGTGTTTACCAAGATATAATTGGGAACCCATAATTGTGAAATCGGTATTCTGTGTTTAAACTTTAGCAGATGATATTATTTGAAACATCAGTGTTGAAGAAAGAGATGTGTCCCTTTGGAACACAAAAGAGAAATTCTGAAAAGCTTAATGCAGCTCTTTTCCATATGTCAGCTCATATGAATTTGTTCCACGAAAAATAACAGAAAAAGGGGAGCTAAATAATGACTTTAAATTTGATGGTAGGCCTACATCTTACATTTACTGCCCCAGTAAAATCAAATTCAATGGCTCGACAATACATTTTTAACCCATTATACTGAATTATATTTGGTCATGGCTTGATGGTACCCATTCTGCGGAAAGGTTTAGATTTAGGGTTAGGAAAATTTGTAAAAAATGTATTCTCACTTCTGTCAGACTCCAGATAAATGTACTGTATGAATCTCGCATGTAAATCTCCCGAGAGTTGAACGAGGTTTATTTGGAACTCATCATCATTGTATTTAACAACACATTCTATGACAGCAACATATGAAAATATTATGCAAGGGAAATCACACTCCAAGAAAAGTCTGTAAAAATAAGGCACAATGTACTGTGTAAATATGAAGACATTTTCAGTAATGGATTTTTTTTTCACTGGCGTTTTACCCGTATTTCGAATTAGGCATTGCATTTTGTTGTTTTTTAGGTTAAAGGAAATGTCTGTAAACTTAACAGATAATGTCCTAGCAGAAAATCACCAGTACCTTTTCTGTTTTTCTACGGATTTCTTTCTTACAGTGCAGTACATTTGCTCTTCCATTTATTCTCTCGCGTCTAGATAAAGTGATCTTCCCCTACAACCTGCATTATTAGCCAGCACATTTGCATCACGATGTGTCCAGAAAGAAATAATGACACTGTCAGCCCTTGCAAGGCTGGCAATAAAACAGATGGATTCCATCGCCTCCTGTTTTCCAAAGGATCAAGACCAGCCGTGTCAAACAAGTAAATTGTGTGCAGGGTATCCTGCCTTCGCTTTCGAGATGAGTTAAACAAACCAAGTAATGGAAGAAGGCTTTGGATTAATTTGGTTAGAATATTGCTTTGTTGGTGTAGAGTCTTACGATTCACAGCCTCTGCCCAGCTGATGGTAGATGTGGGACTGCAAATTGATTGATGGATAGTTATTTGCATATAACTAAAAAAATCCTCCCCCACATAAAAATGGAACATAGACAAGAAGAAGGTGTTATTAAAGAGATTTATTTTCTTCTGGAAATTCTCATTGTCATTGTCTTGTCTGTAAACTGTAAACATGCCCACTTTTATCTGCAGTTAGCTGACAGCTGAATCTGTCTTCCTTTACACTCTTGTGAATAAAAACCGCGTTTGAACGTGATCCTTTTGCGTTTATACGTCTTGAAACGAGCACTGATAATTTCGTGCCTTGCAAATCCACAGCTTCTGTGTGTTGTTTTAGCGATAGGAATGCGTGTGGCGACGGCATTCGCCTTGACTTAAGGTGAAATTTACTGTAATCACAACTGTGCTGCTTGTAAAATGATTCTCATCACATTCAGCGTGACTCGAAACACATGCTGCTTATTTCAGCGCCAATGTGAATACAAAACATAAGAGGGCTAAAGTGTTCTCCTCTCTGCACAATAAGACATGACCTTCACAGGAGAATAGAGAAGCCAGTGAAAGTGCTGCATCGCATCTGGGTTTGCATATTGATGTTTAAGGGTGATGGCTTGTCCCTGGGCAATGCGATGAGAAGGATATAGACAAGCTCGCTGGTCAGACGGGCTTCGTCTCTTAATGAGAATGAGGCCCTCGCACATATAGGTCTTTTAAGTGCAAGCCAGGGGTCTTCTTCACCCACCCCAAATTCATTTGAATATGGGATGCTGATTTATGACCTTATTTGGTCTGTCTTCTGTATGCAGATGCCCGAGGCTTCTTTGGGTACATGCATAATGAGATTCTCAGGGTCATCCCTCCTGAGTGTCACCGCACTATAATGCGCCGGTCTTCGGGGGTGGGGGTAGCAGGAGTGGCGGGGCAGGGGGAGGTGCCCACGAGTTGTGCCCGGAAAGACTTCAAAGCCATGGGTTGCCAAATCTGTGGTTTTCCCATGGAATTGGGCTGCTCTTGTCGTGGGTTGATGTGTATTTATTTATTTATTTTTCGTTCTGAGGTTTGAGAGTTTGACATTTCAGACCAGTGATTCCCAACCCTGATCTTGAAGTACCACCCCCCCAATACTGCAATACATGTCCCAATAATGCCCAATACAATACCCAATAATGTCTCCCTAAACAAACACACCTGATTCAACTCATTAGTTTGCTGTGTAAATCGCCCCCTATACCCTTAAATAGGTCACCATTTGAGGGGACAGCCATTTGTAGTGGTATTCAAAACCAACCGATGATACAACCGATGTACGCTACGAATTCTCTAACGGCAAGAGGATACCCATAATGCACTGTGAGGGTCGTGCTAAATGAATTCCCGCGTCTGACCAGAAGATGGCGCCTGCAGCTGAATCCATCCATTTTCCAAACCACTGGTCCAATGTGGGTACAGCGTAATATCATACAGGTATAATTATTATTAAATTGTTTAATTAAGGTTTTATACATGCTAGTTTCCATGACAGAGTTAAAGATAAATCGCTTAATTGCTACTGGAGCTGCCAGTTTGCTAAGCTTCAAATGATTATTAAACAGCAAACACAAACTATGCAGAAGCAGCATCGCTTTTGGGAAACACAGTGTCCGAATTCACTCACTCGTTTTCATTCACTCCTTCGAGTGCACTATATTAGTGGAGTAATGTAGGGAATAGCGATTTTGAACACAGCCCAAGACTTCAAATAAATATGTTAGATTAGAGGCATTAACAATGTGCAGTGTTGGGGTACTCCAGGGCCAGGACTGAGAACCAGTGTTTTAGACAAAATTTTTTTTTTATGGAACCAGCGACCAATTTTCAAGTCAAAACCAACACAATTTCATAGCAATTGATAACTATTTTATGTTCTGCAGAATTGGTGGCTAATTCAGATGTTTTCATACGATCTGCTTACGCCCCACTGACGGTTAGGTTTAGGGGTGGACCTTAACGCTTGTTTTCTTCTTCTTCTAAAAATCATACGGTTTTGTACAAATCACATCCCACAAATTTATAACGGAATCAACCCTTTTTTGTTTGTTTTGTTCTGAAGTTTTAGGGTTTCACATTTTACACAAATTAAATTTGAAAGCAAGAATTTTACCCAAACCATAAAATTACTCATAGCAGATCTATACAGGTGGAGCTGGGGAAGGTGGAGGGTTTCAGAGGAACTCTGAAAGTGCCCTGCAAACTGCTAAAGCAAACGCTAACCAACTATTTCAATGTCGAGAAGCAAACTTATTGGCTGCAGGTGTAACAGGAACCAATCTTTCGCCATTATTTTGGGGGAATTCTCTTTTTAATTCTGCTAATACATTATCCAGAGGGCCTACGGTGAAGTGGAATATGTTTTAATACTACAGACTGGTTTTATTAGGCTGTCTGTGTCACAACCCTTGTCTCAGTGGTGGGCAGAGGCCTATCTGCACCTCCCTTGCGTCCCGCTCCATGTTCACTTATTAGCATCAGTCGCTCTCAGTGCATGAGCTTTATTACGATTTCCTGCTAATTATGCCTTTGGTCTGTGTGTGTGTTTAATAATTGCCTGCTCTGAGGGCATTCAACGTCAGTCCGTGCGGGACTGAAATTGATTTTTAAGACATTAACTGATTGCTGTGAGTACCCAGATCAGAGTGAATTTGAATAATTGTTATTCATGTCATTTTTATGGGGCTGTGACGGGAGGTGCAGGAGAATCACTTTTCATGTTTCCCATTATTTTCATTTTCAGTATTATTTACTTTATATCATTTCACTGTATTCATATTTTTATGCAGCATTTCAAATAAAAAATATGAATTGGCCTGCTAAAGGGATAGTCAAACAAAAGTAAAGCCTGATCCATTCACTGCTCTGGAAAGTAAGTGTATCTGCAGCCTAATTAAATCCTTCCAATTTTATTTAGAAAAATAACCGATTAGATGCTTAATAAATGACTGAACTAAGAGTAGCTGTTTATTACTCTTAATACTGAATATTTCTGTCACATGTAGGCACATGCTTGTGTCACAGTCTTGGCACTTTTCATGAATAGGGTACTTTTTAAAAAAGGATTTCAATTTTATATAATTTTATATTTTAACCTAGGATTTCAACCATGTTTATATAATATTTGTTGATAGTAAATAACAAGTTAAATTGTATTGTATTGTGCTGTATTCAGACACATCATACATTATAGTGCTGACCTCATATAAAATAAATGTAAAATAAAATGATTTGCTCATATAAAACTAGCATATGACTCTGGAATGCATTTGCTTTTATAATACTTGTTGTGCATGTTTTTGCATCCTTATTGAAGGTTAAAAATTCCAGTTCATTCCTTGTTATTGCATGAAAAACAGCAACCAGGACATTATCTAAAACTTGAGTGAGGGTGTGTGTGTGTGTTTCTGTTCGTGTGTTCGTTCGACAGAAAATAGATGCGCCCAAGAAGTTACATAACATGAAGTTGATGACATAATAGGAAACTATTCCTTTAATTATTTGGCGGAAAAGAATAAACATCTTATGTTTTGAACCCTATTCATTGAAGATGCCTCCCTATAAATGCACTTTAACTGTAATTGTACTGTACATTCATTTAGAAAATGAGAAAATAACTGCAAATATCTAAAGAAATGAGCATACAGTATTTCTATGAAATGAATAGGTTTTCCATCAAAGGTACTAAAGCTGAAGTAGCTGAAGATCACGTGGCTTATGGATCTTTGTTATGAAGGACTGTAAGTAAATCATCTTGAATGTTAAAATGATCTTGCTTGTATGTGGATCATTTGATGAAGGTTTGTAATAAAACGCTCTTGTTCTGCTGCAAATCTATTGCTTTAATTTAATCCGATATGCCTTGCGGTGATTTTAAGGAATAATCATAGAACCAAATGCTCATTTTTTTTTGTCATAGAGATGAATCTTGTTACATATCAACATACTATCAAGTAGGCCTCGTCCACTAACCGCAGTTAACAAAAACTTAAACCAGACAATTATCCTCAGCTCAATTTATCAGATGGAGACGGTCAGGTACTTAAAATATTAAACGTCAGAATATGCAGGACTAGGTTAATCTACCCCATCAATATTTAAGGTCCCTTTTTATGCATGTGTGCTGAATTGTCCAATTTCATTAAGGTCATTTGTCAGCCCTCGGGCTGTGGTCTCAGATTGGGTGGACCCGTGAGATTAGCAGACCATAGACCTGTACTCAGTCTCGCAGGTTTGCCAATGTTGTGCTGACACACTTTAAAATGCACTGAATATAGATTATTACATTTAGAAGGCCTTTATTTCCGCCTCGCTTGCATACACGCAGAACACACGCGCCGCCTGCAAATAATATCTCTATTTTGCCCTGTTCTGTTCTACGACCCCTGAACGTCTAAATGATGATTGGCTCAGCATGAACGGGGCAGCCAGTGTTGTTGAGCTTGGCATTACATCGCAGTAATGTCCATTTGAACAGGCAAATTGCCACAGTGACTCATTTAAAACACAAAGTAGGTGTTAGGGGTCATTTAGTCTCCTGTCTGGAGAATGGCTATCATTTACTTCCACACAAAGACGAACAAGTGCCAAAAAGGAAAACAGACTCATGAATTATGACTTGAGTTGGAATGATTGCCATGAACCCTTTAAATGAGAGGTGAGAGTGATTTTTAAAAATATGGAACCAATTCAAGCACTTCAACACAGCGCAATCCCAACGCGGCGTCACCTTCTCTTGTTTAGCGACGTAGCTGATTGGGTACAGATCGTAGACCACCAAAAGACAATGTATTCTGGCCAGGCGTGTTTTCCCGACCGATAATATGTCACCTTCATCAACATTTCCCATCCCCACCCCCCAGCATCTCCTTCAACCATACATCTGGACACCTGAAAGGCGTGACATTTTAACGGCTCTAATTCTCACGGTGCAACGGCTCCATTTCCTGTTTGCGCTAAAGTGTCATTTTCATTCCGATCCTGAATGACCAATTTGTCTGTATATCGTACTCCATTTACATGGTCCCCCATTTTTTTATATGCAAAACAGCACACCAAAACGCTCTGCTTTGCATGCCGACACAGGGCCATTTCCCTCAATCTAATTTGATACTTTTGAGAGGAAAAAGGCCTCAGAGGGACGCTGCCTCTTGTCCTTCCACGCTTTATGTGACATCCTGATGACAAGTGTCTTTAATATGCATAAAGCAATTTCTATATTTTGTCCATTGACTTTTTGCATGTTGAACAGAATTGCATATGGGATGCCATGAGTAGAGTCAGTTATATTAAAACATCTGTTCTTCATGATTATTGCTTTTTGAGCTATATGGGCAGCACTGGAAATGTATGTGTTTTCTTATACCGTTATGCAGTTTTGTAGTTTTGTAGCTTGTGTATCAGAGAAAAATGGGGAACGAGACAATGGAATGTGTTTGTGCGTGTATATATATATATATATATATATATATATATTAGAGTTGTCAAAAGTACCGACTTCGGTACCAAGTCATTACTGAAATGTTAAAAATGTGATGCCAGTGTTCCCCTCTAGCATTTTTAATGCTATTGAATGGATTCTTCAACACCTCTGATTGGCCATTGTGTTCACACGCTTAACATATGATTGGCTACAATGATCAACGCTTCAAAAACATGTTGTATTTGACGCACTTAATCGAGCGCTTACACAGATACACACGGGAGCGTTTGAAAGCGGCATCTATCAGTGGATCTGTCTATCAGCGGATATATTACGAATCTGCTGATAGACGCCTGCTTTTAAACGCTGCCGTGTGTATCTGTGTAAGCGCTGGATGAAGAGCGTCAAATACAACAAGTTTTTGAAGCATTGATCCTTGTAGCCAATCAGAGATATATATGTTGAGCGCGTGAACACAGTGGCCAATCAGAAACATATACGCTGACCGTGTGAACACAGTGGCCAATCAGAGACATATGTTGAGTGCGTGAACTCAGTGGCCAATCAGAGACATAATGTTGAGTGTGTGAACACAGTGGCCAATCAGAGACATATATGTTGAGTGCATGAACACAGTGGCCAATCAGAGACATATATGTTGAGTGCATGAACACAGTGGCCAATCAGAAACATATACGTTGAGTGTGTGAACACAGTGGCCAATCAGAGACATATATGTTGAGTGCATGAACACAGTGGCCAATCAGAAACATATACGTTGAGCGTGTGAACACAATGGCCAATCAGAGACATATATGTTGAGTGTGTGAACACAGTGGCCAATCAGAGACATATATGTTGAGTGTGTGAACACAATGGCCAATCAGAGACATATATGTTGAGTGTGTGAACACAATGGCCAATCAGAGACATATATGTTGAGTGCGTGAACACAGTGGCCAATCAGAGACATATATGTTGAGTGCAATCAACACAATGGCCAATCAGAGACATATATGTTGAGCGTGTGAACACAATGGCCAATCAGAGACATATATGTTGAGCGTGTGAACACAGTGGCCAATCAGAGACATATATGTTGAGTGTGTGAACACAATGGCCAATCAGAGACATATATGTTGAGTGCGTGAACACAGTGGCCAATCAGAGACATATATGTTGAGTGCAATCAACACAATGGCCAATCAGAGACAAATATGTTGAGCGTGTGAACACAATGGCCAATCAGAGACATATATGTTGAGCGTGTGAACACAATGGCCAATCAGAGACATATATGTTGAGTGTGTGAACACAATGGCCAATCAGAGACATATATGTTGAGTGCGTGAACACAGTGGCCAATCAGAGACATATATGTTGAGTGCGTGAACACAGTGGCCAATCAGAGACATATATGTTGAGTGTGTGAACACAATGGCCAATCAGAGACATATATGTTGAGTGTGTGAACACAATGGCCAATCAGAGACATATATGTTGAGTGCGTGAACACAGTGGCCAATCAGAGACATATATGTTGAGTGCAATCAACACAATGGCCAATCAGAGACATATATGTTGAGCGTGTGAACACAATGGCCAATCAGAGACATATATGTTGAGCGTGTGAACACAGTGGCCAATCAGAGACATATATGTTGAGCGTGTGAACACAGTGGCCAATCAGAGACATATATGTTGAGCGTGTGAACACAGTGGCCAATCAGAGACATAAATGTTGAGCGTGTGAACACAATGGCCAATCAGAGACATATATGTTGAGCGTGTGAACACAGTGGCCAATCAGAGACATATATGTTGAGCGTGTGAACACAATGGCCAATCAGAGACATATATGTTGAGCATGTGAACACAGTGGCCAATCAGAGACATATATGTTGAGCGTGTGAACACAATGGCTAATCAGAGACATATATGTTGAGCGTGTGAACACAATGGCTAATCAGAGACATATATGTTGAGCGTGTGAACACAGTGGCCAATCAGAGACATATACACCGAAGTTGGTACTTTAGTCTGTACTTTTTGACAACTCTAATACAGTATATATATATATATATATATATATATATATTATATAAATATATACACTACCGTTCAAAAGTTTGGGGTCGGTACGATTTTAAATACTTTTAAAAGAATTCTCTTCTGCTAACCATGGCTGCGTTTATTTGATTAAAAATACAACAAAAATCAGTCATAGTATTAAATATTATTCCAGTGTAAATCAGCTGTTTTCTGTGTGAATATATAG
Organism: Rhinichthys osculus; assembly: GCA_029959095.1. Lineage (NCBI taxonomy): Eukaryota > Metazoa > Chordata > Actinopteri > Cypriniformes > Leuciscidae > Rhinichthys > Rhinichthys osculus. The sequence goes on along the minus strand of JARWKJ010000012.1, from coordinate 32,599,741 downwards.
TAAAGTGTAATTTATTACTGTGATCAGAGCTGAATTTTCAGCATCACCAGTGTCAGTGTCTTCAGTGTCAAATGATCCTTCACAAATCAGTATAATATGAGGATTTGATGCTCAAGAAACATTTATTATTATTATCAATGTTGAAACAGTTGTTGGTCTGTCAGTTGTACAGTTTTTTTTTCCAAAGGATTCTTTGATGAATAGGAAGTTCAAAAGAACAGCATTTGTTTGAAATAGAATCTTTTGTTCCTTATAAATGTCTTTACTGTCCTTGATAAATAAAAGAATTGATTTCTTTCCTTCAAAAAATAAAATTAAAATTCTCACTGACCCCAAACTTTTGAACGGTAGTGTATATTTTAAGGTGTTTCCTTTGTGATAATAAGACAAAATCATTTGGCCTTGTGCTGATTGTGTGGTGGAAGTCCAGTGATAAAACATGCGTGTACTGGAAATGGGAAGCCTGACGGTGTCGCTTCACTCGCTGTCTCCTCGTGGAAAGATGAAGTTGGCTTTTTTTCTCCTTCTCACTCATTTTTCCGCGATTTCTTAAACTTGCATCCGCCATTGTCACCTCATCTTAATGAACTCTTGCGTACAAAGAAAACGAATCTCTGCACAAGTTTTATTTTTCATTTTTCTATTTTATTTTATTTTATTTTTAATTTTTCTATTTTATTTTGTTTTATTTTTGTACTACTGTCTGTACTGTCTACCTAACCGCGACTTCTGTGTACTGTTACACCCCTATTATATTACATGTAAACAGAGACAATAGGACAAAAGGATAAAGACACAAAAAGAAAATAGAAAAAGATGTCCCATGTCTGCTATGTCTGCTGGTCCGAAGAAGAGGATGCAGTTTCCCTGCTTTTTTTCTCTGATATTAAGGGTATATTTACTCGACCCTTTACGTACTAAAACTAGAACGTTTTTCCTTTGTGCTTTTTGCGTATAGACAACAACGTTGAAAAAAACAACCCGTTCACACGGATCCACGGAAATAACTAAAAACGCTGTTTTATTCATGCCAGGCCAGTAGTTGGTGCTGTCACTTTGTACAGAAACACCACGCGCCTATAGACTGATCACGTAATACGCAGGTGCATGATGTCATCGGTTTCACAAATTTACGTTTTTGTAGTTTACATGGAGACAATAACGGTATTGTTTTCAAAAACGTGCACTTTGAAACCCGTTTTCAAAAGTTTACATTTTCAGGCTCCCAAAAATACCATTGTCGTGTAAATGAACGGCCAAAACGCATAAAAAGTTTTCCGTTTTTATTTAAAAATGTCGCGTGTGAACAACCCCTTGCTGTATACTGTATACTTACGCTCTCTATTACCATTTTACCACCTACTGATACGTCTGTATCTACTTTATTTGCATATAATTAATTGCATTGACTGTTATCTGCCTCCTCAGAGCCGTATACGTTCATTTTTTTTTTTGTTTTTTGTTTTTTGCTTTTTTAAATTGAGCGAGAGTAGCATAATATTTGAATATAATTTGACTATAAAGCTTGAAGTTATAGGGAACAAAATAAACTTGTCAGCCAAGCACAAAACATCGAAAGTAAAAATATATTCATTTTGATATTTATATATTTATAGCTATTGTAGCCAGTTAGATTAAAACACAGAAAACATTGTCCTTTCACTAAATTGGAAGAAGTGACATAAAATGTAGGGACTATATTTAGTAAATAAACAGTTATAAATACCTTAAACATCCAGGTAATCCCAGTAATTACATCCTAAAAACCTCCACACAAACCTCAGAACAATAAACAGACCTATGAAAAAGAGACGACGGTGAACAAAGGCTAGTCAACCAGAGGTCTAAAATGAAGATCTTTATTCAGATTAGTGTAGGAATTGTTTATCAAGGTGACAGACGCCTGCCCCGGCTCGGATGAAGATGGCGCTCTATCACGCACTCTCTGACAGCGGGCGGACGCGCACCTCTGCCAAAAGGAACCCTGGAAAAATTATTAATAGATGCTGACTTGATTTGCCACAATTGCAGGGTCTTCACAAGGTTTGATTGCGGCCCGTCTAAAGGGGAAGCTATTATTCATTATGAAACAGAAGTCTTACATACACCCCCTGGTATAACGGTTGCTTTGTGTGTGGTTTTTTTGTGTTGTTGACAGAAACAGTAGTTATCAGTGTTTGGGAGTAGCTAACTGAATGTAGCCATGCTGCTAATTAGCTTTTTTCTGGTTATTTTTAGCTTATTTCTTTTTTCAAAATACCGTAGCTTAACAAGCTACTTTTCCCAACATTTAGTGTCACACTGTACAGTGTTTATAAGTAAGCAAACTCCTAAACTGTCAATTCTACCATTTGTGAAGTTGGAAATCTGATTCCTTAAAGTGAACATGACGATTCATACCACTTATGTGGTTCTTTTGTATGGCACAATATTTAGTTAAATGCAGTAATGTTAGTAAAAACAGTAATACTCTGGCTACTATTTAAAATAACTGTTTTCTATTTGAATATATTTTAAAATGTCATTTATTCCCGTGATGCAAAGCTGAGCGTCATTACTCCAGTCTTCAGTGTCACATGATCCTTCAGAAATCATTCTAATACGCTGATTTACTGCTCAAGAAACATTTAATATGAATTTCAGGGTTGAAAACAGTTTTTCTGCTTTAAATGTTTGGGGAAACCAAGATTTCTGAATGGTAGATGACACTACCATTCAAAAGTTTGGGGTACCATTCAATAGTTGACAAATCTGCAGCAACTGTGTGATGCTCTCATGTCTATGGAACCAAATCTCTGAGAGATGTTTGTTGAATTCGTGCTGTGAAGAATTAAGGCAGTTCTGAAGGCAAAGGGTGTCCAACCTGAAACCACTGATATTAAGCAGAATTTATCCTCATTGTGGTGTGATTCCGCAGACCTGTCAGTCCCACGTCTGAGCTGTGGTTGTGTGTGTGTGTGTGTGTGTGCAAGTAACTCAATAACACCCTTGATACAAGTTCAGTTCATCTAATTAAAATGAAAACGCATTCAAGAAAGGATTACAGTCTAGCTCTCAGCTACACAATGGCATAAAGGCAGTTTTTGAAAGCGTGAAAAACCCTTCACCTTCACCAATATGGTCATGGAAAAGCAATTCTCCATTCAGCACAAACATATTACCGTTTTTTTTTTTAAATACAATTTAAAAATTCCTTCATAACCCTTGATAAAAGCTCGCCTTGGTAATTTCAAAACAAGTCATGTAAATAGAAGCGCTCTTTTACAAAGCCGCTCGCTGATAAGAGGTCACCTTTGCAGGGGGCGAAGGAACGCAAACTATTACAATCCAAAACCACTGTCTCAACGGCAATACCTCAACCCTCGAAAATGACATCTGATCTGATTACACATGAGACCAGAGACTTACGGAGGTTCTCAAAGCATCTCGCTCTGAGGAGCACCTGGGCGTCTAACCACACACGTATCTCTGCCGGCGTGTGGAGATGTTGTTAGATGTTGTTCGATGTTACCCCCCCCGCACGCTGATCTGTGACCTGCTGTGGTGGTTAAAGCCTGGATTTGGCTGAGGTGATACTGTTCCCAGACCAGCGTTGAAGACAACTGGCTGTGGTTAGCGCTATGCAGGCACAGAGTTTAACCTCACACAGGAAGCGAGCTCACTTTATCTACCCGGCTGCCAGAGCGTGGGTGTGACACCTGCCTGCGCGCATGTGTGTGTGTGCGGGGTGGCGGAAGAAGGTGGAAGAAAGTACAAAATGAATACGTAACAAGGCCAATGGGGTTAAACATAAATAGCAAAGAAAATGGAAAGGAAATACAGAAAGAAAGGACTTAATTATGTAGAAAAAAAACACATTTGAAAAATCATCTACTGAGGTCTTGATATCTGGTATAGGTTGTCTTTATGAAACAAGGGGATTTAGGGGTTGTCTGGACGACACCGTTTTTAACTGTTTTGGCTGTTCATTTACAGGACAATGGCATTTTGGGGCCTAAAAAAGCAAGCTTTTGAAAACGGGTTTTAAAGTAGAACGTTTTTTTAAATTGAAACTGAAATCGAATTTATGAAAACGGTGACGTCATGCGCATGCGCACACACACACAAAATAGTAATAGTGGTAATATATAGTCTATACTTGAGAGTTGTAGTCTCGGCAAAGCTACTTATTTAGTAGAATGTCTAATGTGGACCACCAAAATAAAGTCTAACCCAACATTTCATTTCATTTCCATTATGTAAAAACATTACAAATGGTGAAAAAGAGAAATGAAAGAAATTGACATTCAATCTTTTGCTTTAATAAAAAGCACGATTATCCAACCTGATTTAATGTTTCAGAGAGCATCTTCAATGGAGGCAAGACAATCAGAGCATTTGTACAAACAAATCATTGTCAGAAATTTGATTACATTTAATTATTTGAAGTGTGGTCTCCATCTTTTGGGTCTCTCTTTATAAAAGGGAAAAGAGGCAGAAATAATATTAAAATGAGAGTGATGTAAACCACATGGCGAAGCGTCCTTAGTTCTGGTATCCGCTGGTACTTGACTGCCTCTCATTGTCTCGACAGCCTCGAAAGCCTCTATAGAAATCTCAACACTGTGACGACAAATCTTTTGCAAATTTTTCAAAAGTGTTAGACTACAAGAATATGGAAACTTCACAGCCCTGAGAGGCCAAGCGAGCAATGCGAGTGAGAATTGATTTGTTTTGGGGCTCGTCACATTCATCAGTCATCCTAGAAACGATGAGATGAGCATCACGGCACAACAGATGCCTTATGTGGTGTACAGCGTTTGGCAGACCTTGATGTACGTCAACACGAAAAAGCAGAGCGCTTGAATTTCCTGCGTCCCTCTTGTTTTGGAGATATATGAGTGTAATGTGCGGATTGAGTTCAGCGTGTGAACTAGGAGCCAGACCACATCTGAAACGCTCTGCTGTGCAGGCGGACTGAGCGAAAGCATCTCCCTTTCTCTGACGCTCTGCCCGTAAGCCTGTTGATTCAATTGTGATAATTTATGCTCATTGTGATGACTTTGGGTTTCACATGTGGAATAGCATGACCTCCCTTAATGAGAGCTGGAAAATTTGGGATGCGTTTATAGCATTTGCAAAAAAAAAAAAAAAATGCCGTCTCGGATAATACATGTCAGATGTCTTGGAAAAGGTGTTAATGTGTGATGAGAATGTGAAGGGCAGTTTATATGGCCTCTAGAAACAGTTTGTTAACCCTCGTGGTGTTTATTCAGAAAGTGTGAACTTGAAAGTTGTATTTCCCAACATTCTGAAGCCAAGCTTGGTATGCTTGAAATGCTGGTTTTCATAGTTCATCCAAATATGAAAATTCTGTCATCATCACAACTAGCTGTAACACTTAAAGTCCCCATGGAGTCAATAATTGTTTCCCTTAAAGGGATAGTTCACTTTGAAATTAATTTTTAATATGTTTTAGCTTACCTCAAGGGCATCCAAGATGTAGGTGTCTTTGTTTCCGCAGTATTTTCAATTTTGATATTTTTAGGTCAAACTGTTCTTGTCTGTCAGTCATATAATGCAGGTCTATGGTCACCACCTCAAAGAGCATGCACAGAGAAGTCCAAATTAAACATGATTTAATGACTCGTAAATGTAAGTACTCATTGATGGCCAAAGACATGAAACGAGCGGTTTGTGTGAGAAAACGAACAGTATTTATATCGTTTTTACCTCTTGTAAACACAGCCAGGTCCAAGTGATCTGAGGGCGCCAGCGCTTCGGTCTTTTCCGGAAAGCACCGGAAGTGAAACCTCGCGCGTGTACGTCACTCATACAAATTTTTTTTTTTTTTTTTTTTGGAATTGTTTTCTTTTACGACGGTTTAAACATCCCAGATAAGCGCAAATTAGTACCCTTTTAATTAGCCGTCTTACCTACAATCTCTGTTCTGTGTAAACAATGAGTGACGTACACGCGCAAGGTTTCATTTCATGTACTTACATTTACGAGTCATTAAATCATGTTTAATTTGGACTTCTCTGTGCATGCTCTTTGAGGTGGTGACCATAGACCTGCATTATATGACTGACAGACAAGAACGGTTTGACCTAAAAATATCAAAATTGAAAATACTGTGGACACAAAGACACCTACATCTTGGATACCCTTGAGGTAAGCTAAAACATATCAAAAATTAATTTCAAAGTGAACTATCCCTTTAAAACTCCTATTTGATCACCAAAATTACATATTTAAACGTTTTTTCCTTGAAAAAAAATCTTCATGCCTTAAAATACAGTAGCTTGAATGTAACTTTACACCCTTGCCTCATTTAGTATACGCGGTTCTATGAATATGCAAATTGACCAGTTGATCTGACTGGTTACAAGGTAGTTCGTGACGTCAGAAACACCAGCGATTTCAAGCCGCGAATCTGCATATGGTTTGTCTTAAAGCATATTAAAAACACCACATAGACATAGAAACAACATTAAAAGCTTGATTTTCACCAAAGAGGGTCTTTAATAGAGCACACAAGAGTCTAATGTGACTCCCTGAACATTTTACAAGTGCTCTGAACGGTTTTCATGAAAAACTATATTTAAGCAATTTTATGGCTAATACTTCACACTCCAGTCCAGTAGGTGGCAGTAATATATGTACAAGTCACAATGTACTATTGATGTATTGAAATCAAGGTTTGGAACAACATGAAGGTTATTCATGTTGGTTATTCATAAGGTTATTGACAACACAATTTTCATTTTTGGGTGAACTATCCCTTTAAGACTAGACCTCCCTTTTTAAGGAAATCATCCCAGCAAGCACTAGCTGTCATTTCACCATCTAGGTTAACTATAGACTCGATATAGTCCGGCTATGAGTAACCCACTTCTATCCAAAATAACATTGAATTTGGTTACATGTCGTTTTTGCCAAAATAACTTGCGAGATGTATGATATTCCATCATGTAAACAAAGTAAACTTACAAGGTGTTTGGTTTCATTTCTTCACTCATTTCATTTCTTTGTTATCTAATTAATGACTAGTCTATTCTTGGGCTATGGTTTAGATGTCTATTCAATTTTCACTGACAGCCCAAATTTTGCCTTGTTTTAGCCTAGACATCCGGGCTGTGTTTGGCGGCTATTAAACGTCTGCTGGGATATATGATTAATTAATCAATTTCAGTGACATAATAATTACAAAGCAGTTGCTCATTTGAGCATATAACAATATTAAAGCATATTGTATTGTATGTATGAGCATAACAAATTTGTATGAATGCTCTTCAGTTGGTGTTTTTCACGTCGGTTTTTAAAAACCCTTATAAATCCCGAGTTGCTCCTTACTTTTTCTATAGGATCATCAAATCCGATGTTTTATAAATTAGGCCCCTTGTGTTATGAAATCATTTTCCAGGCACTATTATCAGTTGACCAATCACATCACCAGTCGGATTGGTTTACCACTTTTACGTTAGTGAAAAGAAACCGAAAATCTGCTGACTCACACATTTTTTCCATTGCACGAGGCGGTATTCGGTACTACCTCAATAGCTCACAGCTACAAAACTCAACCAATGAATTTGTGTTTAATCACCATGGCTGGATTTACAACCGTAAATCGTAATGTTCAGATGCAATCATGATGACAATACAAATTTCATGCACTGAAATGATTTATCCCTTCCCCCTCGTTCCCTCACACGGTGCTGGGGTCGGTCTTCGGCAGATCTGCTTTGAAAGCTAAGCTCTCATTTGGGCAGAGTGGATTCAGATGGCTTGGCCTCCGCTTAAAGGCGGCCTGCTCTCTGGGTCAGCTCATTACTTCAAGAGAAGCAAGGGTCTGATGCTCTCAAGTGTGGCGGCTTTCAATCACTATCCGACAGCTCCAGTCGCTGGGTCATGACATGTGAGATACACGGGACGAAGATGACACAGTCCTGTTGTGTTTCAACGGGCTCTCTGTGTCAATGGCTGGCCATCAAACTGTACGTTTTTTTGCGTTTTCTGTGAATTGGTTACGATTTGATGACCTACTACTATATTCTAAAGTATTAGAACTGCACTTGAGTTAGATATTATTATATTATTATTATCTAAAATTAAAGGTGCAGTGTGTAGATTTTAGCGACATCTAGCGGTTCGGTTGCGAGTTGCACTAATGGCTCAGCCCACTGCTCACCCCTCCCTTCCGAAGAAGCTACGGTGGCTAAAACGGGACAAACATATCGTCGTCTGAGACAGCAGAGAATAGCCAGAGTAAGCCAAGAGTGTGTAACATTGTCACTGTTTCTGTACCACAGTCCATTATAAAGCACATCATGGATAAAGTTTACAAAGCCATAGTCAGGTGAGGATCAAGAGTCTTAATATATAATATAATAATAGTAATCAGCTGATTGTCTCACGAACGTAACCAGCACATTTCTCCCCACATAGCAAACCCATAATACAGCGAGGGAGAAGAACCACATGAAACTATCCAACTACATATTTTTTCTAACAGGGTAGTAAAAGTTTAGCTGGCTAATATGAGCTGTAATGCTGTAGGGCTGTGGCTGAGCTGGTTAAAGCGTAAAGCCTTGTTTATACTCGACGCGTCCGCATGAGCGCAAAGGTGTGCGCGACAAAATGACGTGATTATAACAGCGCGCGCGCCTCCGCATCCCCTAGACACCACTTACTACACACAAATTAATAAATAATAATGAATAAAAATATTGTTTTTTTTCCTCTGGGTTTGAAAACTCTTCGCGATCGACTTAAAATGCTTCCAAGATAGACTTGTCGACCGTGATCGACGGGTTGGTGATTCCTGTAACGTGACTGTTTTACGGTCAATAGTGCTAATCTGCTGATTGTCAAAGCCATAACACAGCGAGGGAGAAGAACTAAGTTACATGAAACAATCCAACTACATATTTTACACCACTGACAAAGGAAAAGTCACTTCTCACGGTGTTTATGGCTTCTAGGTTTCTGCGGCTTCTCTTGCAAGGTAGTGACGAAACGCGGTCTGTACCTGTTTGTTCGCTGTCGGCTACGGTAAAAACATGACGTCACAATATGTCGACCTTCATAGAAGGGGTGTGCCCGCGGTTATGTAGATATAAATGTCTCATTCTATGGTAATAAAAACATAACGGTTCATTGAGTAAGGTCTTTATACACAAAAAAATCACTCATTGCACCTTTAAAATGAACACATATTCAATAAATATCTGTGTTTTGGACATCCCACGCTCTCTTAAAATGTCCCACCTCAGAGGTTTTGACCTTCTCAGCTGTATCTAAGCATAATATTTAATTCATTGTAGAATTTTTTTTTTTTTTTTTTTTTACATTTTGTCAAATTTGTAAATCTGTTATCCAATTTTAGCATGCTTTTTTTTATTATGTATATTATTCTATACATTGTCTATAAATTATTTTGTTAAGTCACATTTCTTTATATAGCACTTTAAACAATATAGTACGGAAGCTTGTTTCCGCTACGAAATAATTGCGACTTTTTATCTCACAATTCTGACTTTTTCCTCCTGACAATTGCGACTATACATCTCATAATTCCTAAATTTTTCTCAGAATTGTGAGAATTTAGAGAAAAAAAGAGTCACAATTTCAGGATATAAACTCGCAATATATTGCAATTTTTACTTTTTCTTGCAATTTTTTCTCAGAATTATGAGGCATAATCATACAAAAGAAATGCAATTAAAAAAAATATATATAGGCTATATATTCAGTGGCAGAAACAAGCTTCCATAATACAGATTGTTTCTCAAGTAAGTTGAAATGTTGTTGACATCTGATAGTGTCAGTGCAGTTAAATTGATAATATTACTAAACATCAATCTTAAATATGTTTTTTTAATTAAAACTTACGGAAACTTAACGTAAAACTTGGTTTTATAGAGGTTTCTAGTCAAGTCAAGTCAACTTCATTTATATAGTGCTTTTTACAAAACAAATGGTTTCAAAGCAGCTTTACAGAGATAACAGAAACTAATGCAAGAAAGATTGTTTTGGCTGTACAGCAGATCTAGAAGAAAGTAATTTAAGTAAGTTTTTAATTGCAATAATCTAAATCAATGTTGATTTGTTAGAAGAAAACAAAATCATGCAAATGGTGAACGTCATTGATCAACTGAGGTTGATCAACATCCATGAAGGTAAAGCTATATTTACTTTTTAGCTGCATGAAATCTTGATTTGGTTTTAACACCCTGCTATGTTTTAGAACGATTTGGAAAATCTACTCATTAGAAATACAACAAGAACACAATTCAACTGCTCAGGCCCTGGAAGTCATCTGTCGATAGCTTTGCCCTCATCTCTATATACAGTAAGCACATTTATATTTATAGCTTTGATTTGGAACAATGCCTCCAGTAAACTATTGTATCCATATGATAATCTATGACGAAATACACTTGCACATCCACAAAACACTCAAATGGCCGTTCAAATGTTGATATGTTTGATTAAAAATATGTACGGCTGTCGGTTACAGAATCTCACATTTTCTTATTGATATAAACCTAATTGGTTATGCTGTAAACATTTGCTGTCTGCAGGAATACATCTTGTGGCCCTACAGTTGTGTAATTCAAATCAAGCAAAACACGCCGTTCCCTGCCACGGTCTGGTGCCCACTCTTGCAACCCCTCAATTGGTTAATGTGGGGTTTAATGACGACCAATTAAAGCGGATCAGTGAGCAGGACGCACAAACAGCGCCATGTCACAGTCAGCTTGGACCTCTGGACACAGTCCTGGAGCGAGCCCAATTACCCCTTCAGACCACACACATCTTACCCCAAATGACTGAAAGCAGCTCTCTGTCTTTTATCCAATCTGGAGATCTTCCTATAGATTCATATCTGCGATTTTACAGGCTAATCCAATTTTGTGAGCTATCATCCTCTGGTCTGGTGACCACATGTGCAGTGGTGCTGGAGCGTGTGTTTAGAGGAATAACCTCAAGCACATCAAATCGATGGTACGATCTGATGGCCAGAGGCTGAACCAAAATATAAAACAGCAAAAGTAAATAATCCTGACACAAGCCGCAGAGAAAACTCCAGCATACGAATAAACTTGGTTTTGTAGTCAATGTTTTAGAGACAATCTAGCACATTATCTAAAAGAAAGGAACGGTCAAACGAGGCTAATTTCTTCTAATGCATGTTTTTTGGGGACTGATCGTGACAGCAAATCTGACGTGATACATTGCAGTACAATACGCTACAAGCGCCTGTGGTTATGTAGGGTAACTGTGCAGATTATCGTGAAATCTTTTATCCAAGGATGTGCGAGATTGTATGTCAGAGATAATGCATGCGGCGGCTTTTCCTGATGAAATTATTAAGTCATAACATTGTAGAGATATTCAGACAGACGAAAGATAACAGGAAAAGTCTTTTTAGAGATCACTTTATTGGAGCCGCTGCCAGTAGCAATAGTCCAAGCTCCGAGGCAATATTAGAAATTGTATAACATTGGATATGTTTCTTAAACAAGTCAATTTCTCAAGCTTTTTCTGCATGGTATTTAACTGAATTTTATTTCAACGTGGACCATGCCTTCAAGTCATGTCGGAATGATTGTATTTATGAGTTGAGTGAATACCATTGAGGGAATTTTTGGATTTTCTTTAACCCCCAACTTTTTGTGTTCAGAATAATAGTGGAAACAAATTAGTATAGTCTATAATCCCCTTGAAGATAGCGGTCAAGTTTTGGCTGGTTTAGCATGGATCAGTTGGTGGTAGATGTCATAAAACAATAGAATCTAGCTACAAAAAGCATATTTTTTTTGTATTTACAAAACTAAATTTTTCAGTATTCTTTGTGAATAGCAAGCACTCAAAACATGCATTGCTCTTAATTTTGTTGCACCAGCACTGCAAAGTATCCAGTCTTTATGAGGTTTGAGAAATATGAAAATTAATAATGGCCTAATTTACCCAGAAAATTACCTCAAAATGATAGCTTTGTGAAAATGGAGTGTCATACATGTGATCCCCCCCTCCCAAACCTGTTAAGTGCTAACCCCGCCACGCAGTCACCTGTCATGATAAATTCTGTCGCTATGATTTCAATAATAATGGATGGATCTGTCAGCATGTGCTACCAGTTCAATGCTAATACGGGTATAAGGGTAGGGTTAGGGGTTAGTATTTCAGAATCAGATGTGGGGTGAGGTCTTTTAAAAATTTGTACTAGCATAACATATTATATTAAAGGTGCTCTAAGCGATGTCACGCGTTTTTTAGGCCAAAACATTTTTTGTCACATACAGCAAACATCTCCTCACTAACCGCTGGCTGCCTGTCCCCTGAACACACTGTAAAGAAACGCAATCTCTGTAGACAGCCCAGGCTCCACAAACAGCAACAAAAACAAACTGGGCTAACCCGCTCCATGAAACATGACAAACAGTTCCAGCCAATCACCGACAAGAAGGACTTGGGGGCGGGGTTTGGGGGGTTAGTGCGCGGATGAGGAGGGGGGAGGGTCTAGCTAGCCTCTGTTTTGTTTGACAATACTTTAAACGTCAACAAGAAGTGACGTCACCTGACATCGCTTAGAGAACCTTTAATGAAATAAAAGGTCACTTATTGTACTTAAAGGGTTAATTCACCCAAAAATAAAAATGTTGTCATCAGTTACTCTGTATGAGTTTCTTTCTTCTGCTGAACACAAAATAAGATATTAAATTTTTTTTTTTTTGATAATCAAACAGTTGACAGTAGCCATTGACTTCCATAGAAGGAAAAAAATACTATAGTCAATGGCTACCGTCAACATTCTTTAAAATATCTTCTTTTGTGTTCAGCAGAAGAAAGAAACTCATATAGGTTTGGAACAACTTCAGGGTGAGTAATTGATGACAACATTTTGGGGTGAACTATCCCTTTAAAGAGAGTACACTTAAGTACAATTTTAAAAAGTGCACTTTGTAGTAATGTCAAATTAACTGTTCTCTATTTGTCAGTCACTTTGACATGGTGTTGATGACTGATACAAGAGGTTGCACTTAGGGCCCTCAAACTGTCAGGATTGGGTTAAGGGATGAGGCGAGGAATCAAGATGCAGAAACAATGCAAAAACTATGCAAAAACATTTTTTTTTAATACCAAAATAAAACAAAAAACTACCCCATAGGGGAAACATGACTGGCAGCAGGACTGGGCAGGCAAGGCAGGGCTGTAAACGGCAATCCAAGTCTTTGCAAGGCTAGATACAATGGGTAAATTCGGCAACGATCTGGCACAGAACTGAAAACACAAGGAGAATAACAAAGCAGGTAACGAAGGTGGGGCAAATGAACCAATAATCAGATAACATGGCTAGACCATAGACAGGAGAGCACATGGCACAGAGAAGCAAACATGACAAGCTATGTGCTCACACCAAAATGACAAAAAACAAGAGCACATGGCCATTGAACACATTCACAAAGCCATGTGCTCAAACAAAACATGACACAAAAGCGCAGCCAATGAGAGCTCACATGTTTGACACAGAACATGACAACATGCCGAAATAAACACAAACCGCATGCTACACCAAACACAGCACACACGGACAAAAGAGCATACGGCCTGAGCAAACTAGAAACCGCAAGCTCTCACAACAAGACAGAGGGCACAGAGAACGAGTGAATGCTCATCCTGTGAGCCCACAACAGAAGACAAACACACGAATCATGAATGTCCGAATCCCGACACAGAACCAAAACCAAACTAGACTAAAGTGCCGAGATCCGAACACCACGCCCCACACACAAAACAACTCATATGGACAGAAAAGTGCACTCGGAACTGCACGCTCACCATGACAAGACAAGGCAAGACAATAGGAGTGTCAGAGCTCTGTCACCAAACCAAGAATAAACAGAACCCTGACACAAACACATCTGATACTTTGAGAAAAGGCCAATAAGAATTGGCGAGTGGAATTTGCATGCCACTCCCCGACATAACGGGTTTAAATGAGGTGGCTTTCTCCACTCATGTTTTTCAGAGCTGAGCGGTTGTGTATGCAGTCACTCTACACAAGGGAACCTTCTATTGAAGCTGGTGTGTATTTCAGTGGTCTCTCCCCTCTCTAAAGTACAGAGAAGTGCAGAGAGTTCCCCTGGGCGCTTCAGCAATAAAAGAGCAGGTTTCCCTAAAAGAGCAAACACAGACGGAGAAGTCTTTTTTAAAGATGCCTTTCCACCTGTGTGTTTCTGGGTGCGGTTTATATTTCTTGTCCTCGGACGGCCACAATCTCTACCTTTTGGGTTTGGGTCAGACCCACGCAGAGGCAGTGTTTGTAGATGGTTCATGTTGTCATTGCAAGAACATGGCCATGGCAACATTGTGGTCGGGACTCTCTTTTCTGTCTCACTTCAGTCGCTCCCCATACCCGTCCTTCTGCTATGCACAAGGTCACAGTGTCAAGTGCTGAGGGTGACATGAGGATAATAATAGGAGCTTTCCCGCCGGGTAAATCCCCAATGATCTCCCCTTCCTCATTTTGCACGTTGCACCTAGTGGAAGTCCTGGATGAGTTAGGCGGCTTGTCTCATTGTTTGCCAAATTTCTCATTCGGGGCTCCAGATGAGGAAAAACTGTCGATTGCAGCACCGGAGGGCGGGCTTATGCCCTCCGATGCTGAAGACTCGGCTGGGCTTCCACTTGGGTGTGACAGTTCAGTCTGAGTTTAATGCAGAGATGGTAGCCATGCTTTCCCTGGCTGCCGTGAGTATTGGGCTGGAGTGGAATCCCCCACCCTGACCCGACCATTCGCAGCTGGATGATTGGTATCTGTGTTCGGAGTTTGACTCACAGCCGCACCCCACCCCAGTGCCTTTCTTCCTGGAGGTGCATGAAGAGCTCACAAAGACATGGAAGGCACCTTTTACTTCCAGATCCCTCTTCACAAACTTTTCGTTCCTCACTACCCTCGACGGTGTGGCAGCCAGGGGGTACAAGGAGGTTCCACAGATGAAGCATGCAATTGTGGTGCATGTATGCCCGCAAGACACTGCCGCCTGTCGGAATCATCCCAGACTCCCGTCTCTAACTGCAAAGGCTTGTAGCTCTACTAGGCAGGCTGCCTCCGCCCTGCATGCCATGGCCACCCTGCAGGCCAAGACATTAAAAAAAGATCTGCACAAGGATATTTCCGAGCCGAGATTGATGCAGGATCAGCACTCAGCCTCCGACTTTGCTCTACAAGCGACAAAGGTTGCAGTGTGGCCTCTCGGCCAGTCGATGTCTCCTATAGTGGTCCTCGGTAGTTAAGAAGCAGACGCACATCTGGCCTCTGGTCCTGCAGAGGTCCCATGGTCCATCTGCTCTTCGCCGAAGGTGTCAGCTACTGTCCACAAACAACACCAGGAAAGTGATGCAGCCTGTTCGTCAGGTGAGCGCTAAGAATCACAAGAAGGCAGCTTCCTCACTACCTGGTTCATACAGTTTGCAGCTCCGACATTTTGGACGTAAGTTTATTGTCTCCTCGTGCCTGGTCGCAACACACACACAGAACTCTGCACAGGTCAGCGTGGCACGCAGCCTCCTTACCCGTCACTGGCTGGTTCCAGTTGGGGTTCACTGAGCAAGGTAGGTGTTCCAGTACACCCAGTACTGCCACAGTTTCAATATGCGATGCGATGCTTCCCGACATGCTTCACCTAGCCACTCCACTGCAGATATGTCAAACATGATTTCTCCTCTGATGCCACTCATGTAGAGTTTGGAAGCCTGGCTAGTGCTTTCCAACCCATCATGCTGGCTCATCAGGAAAATCTGACTTGGCTATGTGACCCAATCATACGTTCAGCCCTTGGGCAGACCTTACATTTCTATGGGCAGGAGTCCTCCTAGAACAAGTGTCCAGGAACAATGTTGTCACAACAGATGCGTCCAAGTCAGGCTAGGGTGCCATATGGAATGAGTACGCAGCCTCGGGCTACTGGACAGGACCTCGTCTGCACTGGCATTACAAGTGGCTTGAGTTGCTAGCGGTGGTGCTGGCCATGCGGAGGTTTCGGTGAATCCCTCTGAGGAAGGACCTTCTTTCTCAGAGACAGGGAACAATCTGGCACCCATGGCCAGACCTCTGGAATATCCATGTATGGACAGGACGCGGACAGGACAGGACGTGGAATACTTGAGTGGGCTATCATCACCGGTGATAGACACTATCACTCAGGCTAGAGCCCCCTTTATGAGGCGGGCCTATTGCTTTGAAGTGGAGTATGTTCGCTAATTGGTGTTCTTCCTGAGGGGAAGACCCACAGAGATGCACAGTTGGGACTGTGCTTCTCTTCCTGTAGGATAGGTTGGAGAGACAGCTGTCCCCCTCCACCTTGAAGGTGCATGTGGCTGCCATAACATTTAATTCACACTTAAGTATATTATTATTTTTTTTATTTCTGTTATAAGCATTCTTTTTAAAAGTTAGCTAAAGTGCACTTCTTTTTAATAAGGGAAATTACTGAGATTGCTGTCTTTTGAATCTTCCATGACATTCCAAGGGACGTCACAGAACTCCATGGCAGCACCATAATACACGTCCAAAAACTATGATAATATCAAGGACAGGTATACATTTTTGCATTTATGTTAATGTAAAACAGTATGATCCTCTCATTTTAGTGTTGCATCTGGGTCTGCAGGCCCATGCAGAGATCTGTGGTTCAGTGCCTTGGAGAGGAGAGAACGACTTTTAATAAACAAACTAATGGATCCCATACGCAGCCCTCACTTCTCTCTTTTTATTGCTCTCTCAGTACAAGCAGAAAAGCTGCATTCAGAGCATCATAATTAGAGAAAGGGAGAGAGAGAGAGAGAGAGAGAGAGAGAGAGAGAGAGAGAGATGGAGAGAGATAAAGTGAAAGGCCGAGAGAGATGGAGAGAGAGAGAGAGAAACCAACAATTAACTGGCGTCATAGTGTTTATAGCTAAAGTTTGTTTAAGGGCGATGGCTTTCATAACTGGGCCCTGACCTTTAAAAAGCATGTTCTAAATTAGCTTTTGATGCTGCGATACCACCAGGCCACTTGCATCAGCAAAAAAAGCATGGGATCTCCATTGGGCAATACAGTATTACTTTTAAAGTTTAGTCATTAGTTATTTGTTAGAAAATAAATACAAAAGTCATGCACGTTACACCTTATAGCCCACTTTCTTCAGAAACACACTAATGATGACCTCAAAAAAATAATGAAGTTAACTAAATAAAAAAACAAATACTTGTTAGACTCAAAAAGAACATCACTTGTCATCACCTAGTAGAGGAAGATGTAAATAAACCTTCTGCTTCCTTTTACAGTCCTGTTACCCATGTACTTACTATGTATTTATAATATTAATTATAATTACTGGGTAATAACTAGGTACTAACCCTGAACCTAACCCTAAACCTACCCCTAACCCATATACTTACCTTATATTAGCCAGTACTTTCTAGGTAAGTACACTGTAAGTACACGTAAGTACTGTACTGTAAAAGGAAGCGTTACCAAAGATTTTTCCATTTAGTTTTGACACACTTCTGGTTTTAGCCACACCTATTCTGATTATATTGGAATACAGACACGGATGTATATAAATGTCTGGATTGCTCATTGCGCTCTAAACTGCCAGCAGGCGGTAAAGTCACAGGAAGTGTTCAAGTGGCCATAGTGGTATTCCTTACTGACAGAGGGTATCATTGACTTACAGCCAAAACCTTGACCTAAAATCACACGATTTGCAGCGAATCAGTGGGACAGGATTAGTTTTTAGGATATATATCTGTAAATGAATTGTATACTTCAGCCTTTATCTGTAATGCTTATGGTCTTTTCGGGCAGGATAAGCGATATATATAAATAGTTAGGATGGGTGGGTCTACTGCACACTGCCGACACAGATAACTAGACTAAAAGAAAATATGTATGTAATGGTGCAGGAAATATTTAGTGAACATCTGGTATTATTAGCAGAAATCAAATATACAATAATTATTACAATACTGTCAAGGTTTGAGTCTGTTTGTCATGTTTTGAGTTTGTTTATTGATCTGGTTTCCTGTTCTGTGAATGTCTGTTTCTTAGTTAGCTTTCTAGGTTGCTAATTAGTTCTGTCCTTTGCCTGTTTGTTTCCTTGGTAACTGATTTGATTTGAGTTTCAGTTCAGGTGTGTCTCGTTAATTACAGTAGTAACATTAGTTCCTCTGTTTGCTGTGTATTTAAACCCTGTGCGTCTTTCAGTTCATTGTCAATTCTACGTCATTACGACGTTGGTTGTTCTGTTCATGTTCCTGTTGTTTCCTGTGAGTGTGTTGTGAAGTTTTGAGTTTGTTCTTGAAATTAAAGTTAAAGCTGCTGCACTTAGATCCTGTTTCATCTCTGCTGCAACCAACGCTGACAAATACATACAAGTCCTTATTATATGGCACTATATTGTATTAAAATCCAAAATTTACCATGCATCCTCTTGCTCGGAGCGACCATATAAAAATTTGGAAATAAAACTTCATGGTCAATGGTCTAAAATCCACACGCAGTCAGCTTTATTTCTCTGAATAAGTTGTATATTATTTCCTGATTTCCTTTTTGTTGACCAACATCCACTTCAGACTCTTGGAAATTTTTAAAAAGCAGCAGGTCAGCTCAAATTTTATGGCTTTTTACCTAGCATGACAGTTTGCATAAGAATCAAGTCAAGTCACATTTATTTATATAGCGCTTTTTACAATACAGATTGTTTCAAAAGCAGCTTTACAGAGATAACAGGAAAATAATGCAAAAAAGTTGTTTACATTAGAAAATAGCATCACAGTCCAGCTTAAATTTAGTGATGTTTCATTTATGTTTTAAAATAGTTATTAATTTAGTTTGTTTATATATTTATATATATAGCCGCTCTGGAGTAAACCGTGATGTTATCGTCTAGCTCAGTTCAGTTCTTGTATAACAGTGTCAATGCAGGCAGATCAATATTATTGTTGAATATTAAATTAAATGTTAAATTTAAAATATCTAAGCAAGCCAAGCTTAGATATTAGATATCCCCAACTAAGCAAGCCAAGCCAATGGCAACAAAGGTGGAAAAAGGCGACAGTGGCAAGGAAGCAAAACTCCACCAGGAGACAGAATGGAGAAACAAACCTTGGGAGAAACCAGGCTCAGTCGGGCGGCCAGTTCTCCTCTGGCCAATGAACGAACAGTGTATGATTGTGATTCAGGCAGCATTATAAATCAGAAGTCAGATTGGTTTGGAACAATCAGAATATTATTCAGGTCCATCTGGTTGAAGATCGGAGTCACGCCGGCATGGGACGAGTTTGTTGAGAATCAGTGCCGATGGCTGTCGTGTCGAGGAGGCCTTCATAGGGGAGAGTTCTAGTTGACACAATCTCTGCTGACACTTCAGAGATGCGTTGTGGTCATGTCTAGGCGCAGGTCCTCCATCTGGTCTGGATACGGCCCGGATATGGCTGATTACAGTAAACCTCGGAATAAGCAGAAAGACTAACATTAGCGTAGATGCCATTCTTCTTATGATGTAACAGGTACATCGGGTGTTATAGGAAGTGTTCCCGGTTCCGGCTGACCTAATTTATGCAGCCTAACAATCATTTAACTAATTTGAATAACAGGAATGTATAATTTTCTATGTGTATGCCAGGTTAAAGAGATGTGTTTTTAGTCTAGCTTTAAACTGACAGAGTGTGTCTGCTTCCCGGACAATGTTAGGAAGACTGTTCCAGAGTTTTGGTGCTAAATAGGAAAAGGATCTCCCGCCTGCAGTCGATTTTGATATTCTAGGTATTATCAACTGGCCTGCATTTTGAGATCGCAATAGACGTGAAGGACTATAATGCATTAAGACCTTGCTCAAGTACTGGGGAGCTAAACCATTTAGTGCTTTGTAAGTAATCAGCAATATTTTGAAATTTATAAGATTTTTAATAGGGAGCCAATGCAGTGTTGACAGAACCGGGCTAATAGGGTCATACTTCCTGGTTCTAGTAAGAACTCTAAATGCTGCGTTTTGGACCGACTGTAGTTTGTTTATTATGCATGCAGGGCAACCACCCATAATAGCATTACAATAATCTAGCCTTGAGGTCATGAACGCATGAACCAATTGTTCCGCATATTTAATTGAAAGCATATGTCGTAATTTATATATATTTTTAGTTATTTAAAAATATTTAAAAAATGTTTAGTTATAAGTGTTATTTGTATTTATTGTTGAGCTAATTAATACTGAAAACCCTGTTGAATCATTTACAATTACTATGAATAAAAACAATATTACATAACACAACATAATTACATAACCACAGTGAATAACAGTACATGGCAACTAAGTTGTATGTGTATGCCTTACAAAGTATAAATCTGTATTCAGATTTAAGTAGAATCATTTTGTAAAACAAATGTGAAGGTGTCTCGTCCGTCAGCTGATCTGATATTTGCTACTGTAATGAAGGTGAACGTAACTTTTAACAAGCAGGGGAAGTTCCTGACTTTAAACAAATAACCATTGAAATGTTTATTAGTTAGTTTCCTTGGTTGTTAAGTTATACGCACCTGTTTCTGTTCAATTGAATGCTCTTCCTTGTATTTAAATGGGTCCTATTATGCAATTTCACTTTTCAACTTTAGTTAGTGTGTAATGTTGCTGTTTGAGCCTAAAAAAGATCTGCAAGCTTACAAAGCTATTTGTAAAGATATTTTATTTAACAGAATCCCCAACTACAACGAACGGCTCGTTTGAACGATGCCTTTTTTTCGGGCTTTATGAAGTCACAATGTTACTCATTTCTAATCCATCGCACATATAAACCCAAGGAATATGCAAAAAAGGGGACGAGATCTGGATGAGCTGCTGCTATGTCAAAGAGATGGTGTTTTTCCCACAACTCATTTGTTTGACCTTCCTCAGGCTGACAAACTTAGAGTGGTTAAAAATTATTTTAAACACTGTTCCTGAACATTATAACTCCAATGTTTATCTGTGTGCTGCATTTTATGGAGAACAGCTTCCAGAACCACGATGCAGGCTACACACAAAAGCTTCTCCTGAAATGGAGCAGTTCCCACTTTGTCGGGACAATCTGTCGTTGGTGGATCACAACTTGTAAGTATGTCTTATTATTTGTTGTTATGTTTTCTATTAACAGTTCCAATTATAAGCTGTATGTTGTTGCTACGATGTAAACAAAGGCAAAGCTTTGCCTCCGTTTGCCTGCTAGCCAACATTAGTGTTGATATAGTGTTTACTGGAGCTTTTGTAAGCTCTCGCTTTTGTAAGTCTGTTCACTGCTCCTTAGGAAAATTAACCATGGTTTTGTGATCAATTACTGTTTGTATTACCATAGTTTTCCGACAAGTATCATGATTAAAAGGTGTATAACATCGTATCTAAAATGTGTAAAAAAAAAAAAAAAAAAACTAAAAAAAAACATACCACTCTGAAACGTCCAATGAAATCCGTGCTTGCAAAGTCCATGCATGAAATCCGTTCAGCAGAATCCTCTTGTTTGTTAACTGTCTTAAGTCTGAATTAGGGATGAATTCGTTTGAAATTGACGCCATTCTTAATTACACCTGAGCAGAGGAATCTCGTGGTTTTTCCGCTAAGTGGTACCAATCACAACACACTGGGCCAACTAACCAATCACAGCACATTTTGTATTTCGGAAGGAGGGGCTTCATCGAAACAGGAACTGTTCGGCGGGTTCGAGCCAGACTGGGGAGAGAGGTGCTGTAATAATGTAAAATATGTGAAAACAATGTGTTTTTGAACTATCAAGCATGAAAGCATATTCTACACTCCAAAAACAAAATCAAGACTTCGTAAATTGGCATAGCACCCCTTTAACCCCTCAGATTGATTTGTTTCATGTTCTGGCAATACTGTATGTTAAGCGTGGTTATTTCCTGAGCTTCTTTCCTTTGATTCTCCTATGTGATTCTAGTGCTGTTAAAGACTCTTTTTGTTATCCTTTCTTTGTGATTGTGTGCTTACTACAGCCTACACAGCACCTGACAGTTTCTATGCTACCACTTTTAGCATAGCGTACCATGAGAGCAGCAGGCGTAATGATATGACGCAGCGCCTGAAAATAGTTCCGTTGTGTTGACAGAAGGTAGCCTATTTTCAGGCGCTGTGTCATATCATTACGCCTGCTGCTCTCATGGTACGGCAGAAAAGTTTCTTGATTATTACGCAGGAATGAGAGTATAGTTCCTAGCCATATCAGCCTAGAAAATCGCAACTTTACATTTTCCGTTGGTCTTAGTGCACGATGTAACTACAGAAGAGTCAAGTTTTAAATAGGAAAAATATCGAAACTCTTTGGTCATTTTTTTTTTTTTAGAAATGCTAATGGTCTTGTCCACTTCAATGATGTATGCTAAGCTATGCTAAAAGTGGTACCGCCAGAACCGGAGATCGGCTGAATGGACTCAAAAACGGTAAAACTCAACAGTTTAACTCTGGAGGAGTTGTAAAATGAGCCTATTTCCAAAAAATGTGGAGTATCCCTTCAACTTATTATATCATCCCAGTGTTTACTTAACAGTCGCATGTATAACTGTCACGTCCTGTTTTATTTAGGGACTCTTATTGTGATATTCATTTAGTTCCATTTTCTAGCTTCCTGTGTTTAGTTTCCTTGGTTTCTGAATGTTTCCGGATATAGCAACTGATTACGTATGAGATTATTTATATAAATGTCAGGTTTCTGTCACTCCGGTTGGACTTTTCCTGACACTCATGCATCACATTTTCGTTGTGTAAGAGTGTGACTTTGACTGTGATTGGGCCGTGCGCTCTATTGTATGCTTTATGCATTGTGTGCGAAGTTTGGTGTCTGAATTCTTGCACTCCTAGTTTGGTTTCGGTTCAGTGTCAGGGGGGCTGGACATTCATGGGTTCTGAAAATAAAAATCCCATTCATTTTCTCCATAGAAAAATAGCTTTTCTATTTACTACAGTGAGAAACATCTGAGAGACCTTTTCTTTTCTCTGATTTTCAAATACTTTCCCCCCCTTGCATAAATCAAATGTGTTCTAAGAGCTGGTTGTTTGGGGTTATGGCTTAAGAACTCTTCATTGAATCCCTCTGGAGGAAATGAATGGGAAACTCAAATCAAGGTCCAAGATCTCTATTCTGACAGACATGCAGCCTTTTGTTTTCTTAAGTATTCTGTAGCATTGTAAACTATAGCCTTGTGAAATATAAGTTATTGCACCACATGCCTGTGTGTGCTTCACACGTATGCCACAAGTAACCAAACATTCTCACACAAATTCGAAATAATGCTTAGTAGATTTGGGATTACATGGAAAATAGACTTATGTGACAGTGCATCACTCATAGTACAATAACATAATTCCCATCTGAACTGACTAACTAACTGTTGCGAATGACCACAGCTTTATTGCTGTAAAGCCACGGCGTAACCGGCTGATGTGAGTCCCAGCTGCTCAGACATGAGGACAGCCATGCATTTCTGTTATTGCTATGAGATTATTATCTCCATTTATCCTTGCCAACTGTGACTTTCCAGTAAATTGTTTCATGATAAACCGATGTGTTTGTTACTAGAAAGCTACATTCGTGGACTTACCAAAAACAAGTAAACTATTCATTGATTTTGTTACTTTATTTCATTTACTTTACCTGCTCTTTAATCTGCATTGTGTTTCTTTAAATTGAGTAGGTATTTCCCCCAGGGTTTGGCCAGACACTCTGATACTCTTATTAAGTGATTAGAACATCGCATGGTCCTCGTGCCAGAACATGCCGGAGGTCCAAACCGTATTTGCTCACTTCACAGGAATGCATCAGTCATGATATCCTGGCCATCACTGCTGATAATTCAATATGACAATATAATGAAGACTATGTAACATCATACGCGATATGCTCAATTTATCAAGAAAAGACACATAAAGCGTCAAATCTTGCCCTTGTTTATGTTCTGCAGTGTTAGCATGTGATTGTTTGAGGGCAGCGGCTATTTGCACTAAGTAAAAATAGCATATTTCCTTACAGTCAGATTTTATAGTAGTTAGATGCTATTTCTACTCTTAAATAGTGGCAGATAGTATTTGCACCTCAGTGTTGTTGTACTTTACAAGGTATGCAATAATAACTTTAATTAACATTTAATAAATTATTCTATTTATTAAAATTATTAAATTAATGCTTCCTTATTGGGACAATAAAGCCCTCCCACACCCACCCCTAACCCTAACTAATAAACACTTTATTAATAAACACAGGTTAGACAATTTATTTCCACTTTTCAAATATTTTCGTAATTTTTATTGAAAATACATGCCTTTTCGATCTGATATGTGATGGGAAAAGGGAGTAGAGCGAGTTCGGCAAACGACGGAACCGTCGATTTGCCTCAAAACTTTCTGCCACACGTTTCACCCCTACACTATTGACACGGATAACAATCCATCACTTTGTCTGTTCCAACCAGACTTCAGTGGGAGGAGTTGGTGTAAATAGCCTCTATATAGAAAAAAATATATAGAAAAATATGAGGACTATAAAATATAAATGTAAGGAAAGAAACCAAAATAATGTGTAAGTTTGATTCATTTGTGTGGATGACAGACACAGTTTTAAACTTGATAAACAGATTAATTTCATGGTTAAATTCGATTTTTTATCAGTTAAGGCTTTTATCTAAAGTGATGTCTTTTTTGTCATATAATGACTTTGAAAGGGTTATACATGTCTTCATTTTGTTTATTGTAATGCCCACTATTGGAGTCAGCTAGGCCTCTCTCTCACGGTTGCAGTTACTGCAGCTCAACTTTTAACGTGCACACATTTCCCCCATATTGGCTTTCCTACATTGGCTTCCATTGCGGTTTAGTAGCGTAGTTTAGTAGTGCGTTTTGATTTTAAGGTTTTAGTTTTTGCTTATAAATCCTTAAATGGTTTAGCCTCAACCTACCTTTCTGGCCTTATATAGGCTGTAGACGCAAAATCGAGCCAAGGTTGATCACTGTACAATCACTAAAACACTGTTGCTTTGTCAGTTCAGCGCAATCTCACAAAGTTCGGTTATAATCAATGAAGCTGCCAACAATGCAAAATGAATCAATTACTTACATCATGTCTACAATTTGTTTGTAAATGAGAGGTTTCGCAAGCCTGCATAACTCAGCACTGAATAAAAACTCTGGCGATTCTGACTAACTTAAACACCTCTGATTGGCCATTGCGTTCAAGAGATCAACAACTAAGTCTGTGATTGGCTACATTGCTCTCCGCTGGAAAAACACGTTGTAAATGTAGACATTTGACATTTGCACAAAAACAAATATGCACTGGAGCATTTGCCAAATCTGTTTAGCCAAATATATTATTACAGTATCAACTGAGGGTGCTCTTGCTTGCGTTTGAGTGTGCTTAGCACTTTCTTAAAACTATAGACAAAGGATTCAATGATGCAAACAGAATTCAATTCTTCTGTAAAGCAGCTCTAAAAAGACAATAGTGTAATTTTTCTGCTTAAGTCCGTTCAGTGTTAATTCAGTTCTGTTCTATAACTGTGCAAATTTCATAAATTTTATACTGAGTTTAATTCAGCTGTAAATCCAAGCATTGTGAGCTAAGTTAATCGCAGAGACCATTCGCTGCAATGGTTCTACGATCTTCTTGGCTTGATGATGCTTTTGGGAAATGCATCCCAGCTCAGTTCAGTTAACAACAATACTATGATCTCCCCACACTTCTATAATGGTTTCCCTCAGCAAATGTCAATTCAAACTAAAATAGAAGATTTTATATTTCTCACACTATTTGATGCATATCTTGTAAAACTATTTTAGTTTAAAAGTGAATCTTTCTAATGATGCCCCTTTTAATATTAATGTTGAATGATAATTAATGATGGAATTATATCCAGTATAATACAAGTCAAAAGGAGCATATACATTTTTTTGGTTTAAATTACGGTACTTGAACTTTACTGATTGGGCTGTGGAGGTAAATGAGAGTAAATTGAGAAACTCTGCGGTAATCAATAACAACATAAATAATAATAATAATAATATAAAACTAAGTGACCGGTCTATTCGACCACATCCACCCTCAGCACACTTTTTGGCCAAGTCAAGTCACCTTTTTTTATTTAGCACTTTATACTATACAGATTGTTTTAACGGCGATCTAATTTCCTCAAGCTGCTTTAGAACCACAGCAGTCAAGAGGTTTCCTCTGATCAAAATCCACTCCAACCGCACCTCAAGATTTGAGTATTGTATGAGCTTAAATGAATTCGCTTCCTCCCTATTGCTCTCCCTCCCTGAAGATCTGTGCGGGGGTGGGGGAACGGGGCATCGCCTTTCTGAAGACGGTGGATTAATTAGTGAAACTCCTCTCGGGGGAAGCATTAGACAGAGCATCCACGGTCAAACGGGAAGCATTAGCTCCTGAGCCCCCTGGCGCACCCGGGCTTCAACGCAGCCTGGGTAATTAATAGGGCCTCAGTGTAAGTGGAGGAACACTCATTCACTACTCACTGCCGCAAATGGTCTGCAGTTCAACCGAGCAGAACTGGGAGAAAACCTCATTTTGCCACTTGCCAAGTTAATGGAGTTCTAACTTGAAAAGCACACCATCTTGGGAGTTATATTCTTTGGTGTTTAATGCAGCAATGAGGCGTGGGTAAGTTGTATTAAGGCTCCTTTAAAGTCAACATGAAATGGCGTTCGCATCCCACTTCCGTAATGGGCCATATTTCTGCATCGATGTTCACTGCTGGGGTAGTCCAGGACCAGGATCTATAGTTCATTAAGGTCCTTTAAAGCTATGAGGGTTTAAGAAATGTCAGAATGGAAGAGTTAGTATACCTTGTTCTCTTGGTTTGATTATCAGATACAGTGGCTATATAAAGGACTGGGACTTATCATTAAAACACTAAATTTAAGGAACAATATCACAATACATTAATTCTGCCTGAAATCAGAGAAGTCACTAATGGAAATTAAAGCCATTCCTTGTATTTCTAAACATTGTTGCCTAATTGACTGCTAACTCCTGCTAATGCTTCTCCTGCATCAGTTCAAGTTACATTTATTTGTATAGCGCTTTATACAATACATTGTTTCAAAGCTGCTTCACAGAAGTAAACGGGGAAATAACAGTTACAAAATTCATCAACTATGAAATAACTTCCATTTCAACTTCCAAGGAGCTCTACGGAAGACAATTGTCACTATTCAGCTCAATGTTGATTCGATTTAGTTCAATAACAGTGTCAATGTTGCAAAGATAATCAGTTATCATTAGTTCATCACCTCTTGTTCTGTCTGCTTAACAAACTTTTCAAATGATAATTTTTTTCCACTTGAACAAGGGTCTTCTCCTCACCAAGAACTGAGGAACCACTATCTCTATCACTCTCATCCTCTTCTATCAAAGTGATCTCCTCTGATCTTCTGCCTTACCTATTCCATTCTGTCAACTTATTCTTATTTAGCGAAGCTGTCGTCTCAGACTAAAGCAATCACATCAGACAACATATCCTTGCTTAACTCCATACTAATTATTATGCATTTGTCTACACTGTCAACCACACTGTCTACAGAGAAGGGCATTTCCAAGTCAGCGCTTGCCTGGTTTACATTCATCCTGGATGACAAGAGGCTATATCTCCCTCATGCCTGCAGTTCCAAAGGGACGAATGCTTGGACCCCTGGTCTTCTCCATCACTTAAAGTAATCAAGGTATCTCATGGCTTCTCACTGCTTTGTATCATCCTAACTAGACATTCCAAATGTTGCTACTTGTTTGTGACTGTTAGAATTAAATCAAGTACACTGTTCCTGGTATACACTACTGCAAGTGGCTCCATGTACTTTGACCCTTAATCAAATAGTACTCCCAAGCCCAGTCACTTTATCTGGGCCACTTCTTACCATCAAGCCCATCCATCTCTAAACATGAAGATTCCCATTTGACCGGGCCCAGAAACTTCTCTACACATGAATCTCATTGAGTAAGCAGTTCTGAATCTCTAGAGTCTCTAAAACTCCCAAACTCTACATCTCACACTGACCTTCTCATAAACGACTTATATTAAATTGTCTTGTCTTCAAGGACAATCTCCTGTCCTCAAGGACTCATCTGTAGCAAATCTGTTTTTACTTGTACATATAACACTGTAGGATCCTGGCCAGCTGATCTAGTTAACTTGTATTTTAGTAGTGAAGTATTTACAATTTCTGTTGACATTTGAAGCTTAAAATTGCATGCACCATTTATTTACAGATCCTGTTCCAAATGGCACACTTGACTCCACCACTGTGGCACTTGAATTAGGTCTTTATTGTAAAGTCTGCTTAACTACACCACAAATCTGAATACTTTCCATTTTTCTCCATCATTTAATCATCCTTTGATCAATTACTGTTGCCATGACCATGAACAAAACGAGCACTTTTCTCAAGTAGTATTAAAACAGATTTTTTAATCAAATTTATTTATTCATTACAACTTTTTTTTTTTTTTTTTTTTTGATGACTTTCCATTTTTTTTGTTGGCTTTATTTCATTGGACAGTGGATATGTGATATGAAAGCACAGGGAAAGATAAGAAAAAGAAGAACAAGAACAGGACATGACATGACCCAGTACTCAAACCTAGGTCCCCACAAACAAAACAGCTATTTATATGTTGGGATCAAGCCATTGCTCTTTCTGGCCATCTGAGTTAACAGACAATCAAATTATGCTTGGTTATAAACTCAACTTTTACATTTAACAAAATCCAGTTTATTGTAACTTGTAAATGGCCCTGTGATGGACTGGCCAACCATCCAAGGTATTTCCCTGCCCAAGGCCTGAAATGCAGTGACCCTATGGGACAAGCGGTTTTGGAGAATGGATGGATGTAATTGGCCATCCTGGTAGTACTGCTTTAAAACTGTTGTGCTCATCTCTGTAGATTTTACTCCTCTTGGATGTTAGTTCATAATAATTGCAAAAAGAGGTGTAACCATGTAACCATTGAATGTGAATTCTCCCCAAGGTGTTTACATGTTAAAACAATGACTGGACCATGAGTCATGTGACGGAATAAAAGAGAACTATCATTAATCAGAAGTATTGTAATAATGTCCCATCTGTTACTAGATGGGAATGTCTAATGGACGAGGGAGTAATATCGCTCTCTGTTTCTTGTACAGGAATTGTCACTAAGACCACTGAGTTCAATCTTGCCCTGCTGTCAATAGCCATCTTTCCATCCACTTGTCAATCGAATTATCTGAAGTTCGGTAAAAAACCTCATGCGAATAAAGCTGCTGAAAGTGTGTTTCCATCAAACGGCTTTAAAGCGGATAAAAACCTGTGCGTAATGACGCCACATGCTGTTTTGCGATCAAATTGGTATATCGAATTGATTTGAGACATGTTAAGGTGTTTCCATTCATTTTCTCACCGAATTCCACAACATTCAAGCCAACATTTGCGAACAAAGTTTTACTTGGCAAAATGGATCGCACCATAATACCGTTTCTATCCGCGTTTATCGCATAAGCCGTATATCGATCAAGATAAAATCCGATGAGACCGATCGTATTTCATTTGAGTCGATATTCATGAAATTCAATCGAATTTGACTGTTTCCATAAGGCATTTTTCATTCGATATCACTTAATGCGGATGGAAACATAGCTAATATTACATTACAAAGCTTTAGAGCTTATCTACCCTATGTGAATTCAGCAATGAACTTCATACTTCACTCTCTCTTTCTCACCCATTATGGGCTCAATGCAACCTGCTGAACATATGCTTGGGGAGGCCTTCATACGCACCCATTTGCTTTCATTTGTGTTTGTGTGGTCAAATTTAATCAAGGAAGCATCTGGGCCTCTTTAATGTGAGTAATTGTCCTTTCCGCACGCCTGTGTGTGTGAGCAGACAGAGAGAGTGTGTAAAGCAGATTGCGGTGACACTGTATGCGCATGCATGGACAGTGCAAGAGCATGTTTCAGCATCTATCTAAGAGGCCATTGTACTCGGCCACATGAAGAACATTCCTCTGAGGTTTACTAATTATGCTGTGGCTTAACTTGGCACCAATGCGAGAGATCCTGGCTGAAGCTTTTAAATCTGTCCACAAAGTCTCGTCCTAAGACTAATAAGTACCCTGTGCACCAGACCTCCCAGGGGGGCAAACAGCCTGGTCCATCATAACATCAGTTCATAGTATTTGTGATCCCTCATGTGAATAGGGACAGTATTGTAACTATTGGGTGAAACTACAGTATACCTTGTGAAGTGGCACCGCTGTATGGGCTACTTTTATATTACTCCTTTCCCTCAGATTCCCTATATTGCTATAGACCATTTCATTCTGTTATAATTTCAGATACCTTGATCAGGAAACCACTTTTTACATAAAAAAAAACGTATTTTAATTAGGGAACCAAATATATGGAATCACGTCATTGTTTAAACATTATAATTGCTTTTCTTAAGTCAGACTTGTTTCATCCAGATTTATTTCACCTGCAGCTATCATGAAGTTTTTCGTGAACTTTCACACCCACCTCTTAACACATACACTTTCACCTCTTCCTCAGGAAACAGAAAGGGTGAAAGATGACTTGAAGCAACTCACCCCCTGCCTGTCTTTTGTCTGTGCTGTGTGGCAGCTGGAGTGATGACACCTTCAATGAGTTTATAGTCACGACAAGATTCACTTGCCACATGCTTGACGGTATGAGGGCATAACTGCATGCATACAGTCATCCATGCCCCAAAACACCGTCCTCTCTATTCACATCAGTCCGGAGCATACTCCTACTTCTTTATCCCTCTGAAGAGAGACCCAGAAGCTTCACACCCATTCAAACATGCCCTCTCAGATCTCTGAACCAAGTGGATTTTGAATGAAAGTCGTAGAAAAACACTATTTTAATATTTGACGATAATGTTGCATGGTTATTGTATGTGTAATAAGTGATTATTTAAGTGTTTATGTCTAACCTTCAGCTGGCTCTTCATAAATGAAAGCAGTACCACAACGCTAATGCAGCGTAAGTATATTGTGCATTGCATAAGAACAACTACTAAAAGTACAATTAGTAAATTGCACATGCTCAGAACACATAAGAGCTGTTCGTTCACAGTGACCCTGGTTTGAGTCTGACCTTGGTCAGATGCTGATCTCATTCCCCTCCCTCAACCTTTTTTTTGTCTTCATCCCATACAAAAGACAAAAAAACCCCACAAAAAAACATGGCCAGGACCATTGAGAGGGTCCTCTAAAGGCTTTGTTAAACTTACACATAATCGCACATTTGACCGTGCAAGCCAAGACTGTACTGATGATGAAAATGATGTCACACAGACAGTCGGTGACCCAGAGAGGACAAGGGAAGTATACTTCCGGTTTAAAGGGTTCACCCAAAAATTTTAATTCATTTACTCACCCTCATGTCGTTCCAAATCTGTAAGACTTTCGTTCATCTTCAAAATACAAATGAAGATATTTTAATGAAATTTAAAAGATTTCTGTCCCTACATTGACCGCTATGCAACAAGTTCATAAAGAGATCGTAAAACTAATCCATATGAATTGAGCGGTTTAGTACAAATCTTCTGAAGAGATTCGAATGAATGAATAGATTGATCAATGTTTATATGTGAATAAAACCCTAAATCAATCTGTTTGTCATATTAAGCGATTGAGTCTCTTCAGAAAATTTGAACTAAACCGCTCAATTCATATGGATTAGTTTCACGATCTCTTTATGAACTTTTAGATGTGTCAAAGTGGTAGTTGCTGTCAATGGACGGACAGAAAGCTCTCAGATTTTATTATCAAAAAATATTATTATTTGTGTTTCGAAAATGAGCAAAAATGAGTATTACGGGTTCAGAACGACATGATGAAGAGTGATGACCATTTTTTGAGTGAACTAATGCTTTAAGGTCCTCGGTAGTATAGCATGCAAGATATTGTTAATTTGCATATCATATTATGTTGTATTTCATATGAACAATCTTGTATATTAACTGAACATCTCACCCACTGTAATATTCTTGCTCTCTCTCTCTCTCTCTCTCTCTCTCTCTCTCTCTCTCTCTCTCTCTCTCTCTCTCTCTCACAAACACGTGTCATAAATTGCTTTGCTCCTATTTCTATATTTGGGTCTTCATTAGAAAGCTATCTTACAAGGTTAGGATTCATCGCAAAGGCAATCAACCAGCAATCAAAGACAGAGAATCTTGTCCTACAATGAAATAAATCTTTTACGACTCCTGAAATTTGTCTCAAACCGCACATCTTGGCCGAAATCATACAGCCTGCACTAGGCTTTACATCAATATAGTATCATACTTAGCCTAGCAAGTGAGCCAGGACTGCTTATAAAATGAGGTGCATGACACCCCTGGAGAGATCTGTCTATTTCCCCTTTGCACTCTTCATTTTCTCCACATTTATCATCCTCATGTTCTCCTTCCCTTTCGCTCATCTAGGTGGGCTGATGCCTTTCCATCTGCGTATGCAGTACAAATGCAGCCGCAGCCCACAGAGGTCGATTAATATTAATGTCAGGCCCTCGTGAGGTGTCGGGGTCTAATTAGGAGGATCTTGTTACTGTAACGTGCTCACCGGCCTGCTGGGATGCGAGAGGGGACAGGACACCCACCCACCTCTGCGCCGACCCCTGCAGCACTGTGCGTTTAGCGGGGCTCTGCGTGTTCCAGATCATTAATGCAAAAAACGGTCCACACGCGCTCTGTGCTGTATCAACTCTGCGGAACTTTCCCGCTGTTCCGTTAATTAGAGATTCCGTTTCATGGCCGACTCTAGCGCCCTCTGCATGGCTGAGAAATTCCGGTTGCCTCTTCTATTCTGTGACACAACTTGGTCTCAAACTTACGGGACCTCCTCGGGAATGTTTTAAGACTGTTTTATTTGAACGCCTCCACATTCCTGCTCTCCTGCATGAACTTTGTGATTACACAGCGGCTGCGGCGACCTCCTCCCACCGCCTGAGTAAAGCTCCAGGCTCCCGCTGCCAGGAGGGGGTATCTCTCGGCTCCACGCATCGTCCCCTGCCTCGCCAACTCCGGTGGGAATTTTCTTCATGTGCTCGGTCTCTGATGCTATTCCCCATGGTATCCTCCTCTCAGCACCTGCCTTGCCTCTACCTCTCTTCCCTTCTCCTTGTTGTGCATATGCAAAGAGAGGCAGGCGCTCTCCTTAAATGAGCAGGGTCTCTGACAGCCTCATCAATGCCGTTGACAGAATAAGGACGAGGGGATGATGATCTGAGGAGAGCTTGGTGTTGAGGTGCAGCCTCCCCGTGGATTCATCAAGCCACCTGACACGCCTTAGCTGTGGCGCCAATTGCGGGAGTTATCCCGGGAGAGCTTTAGCCCTTTATCTGTGTGTCTCCATACCTTCCTAAGTGAATTTACATTTCAAAACAGCAGGTTTTCAATCACACAGGATCAGTACAGGGTCCCCCTTTATCATTAAGTTTACCAGCAGTTGAAGGAGAGAGTTACTTGACAGAATGGACGTGAAGTTTAGCGGGAGGAGGATTTCGCTGTTTGATGACTGAGCGCATTGCGTTTCCTCTCTCAAATGAGCGAGTCAAATGGTCAAAGGTATATCCACTGCAGAACTGAAGTGCTAACGACAACCAGTGCAAGGTTTTATCTTCAAATTCCCAAAACATTACAAAAATACGTTTCTGCATACGGTGCCCAAGGAATGCCGACAACGTTTCCCGAACTCTCAGGCAAACTCTGGTGCATGTCTTAGTATAACAGACAGCCTGTGGGGTGGTGAGATTTCCCTCAGCGAGACCGGCTCTTATCTGATCATCCTGACAGACCCTCGATGAGATTATCAGCTCGGCCATTCATCACTCATGATCTGGCGATCAGCTGATCCTTATCCCCGTCCGTCCATGCTGTGACGGAGGTAAGGCTGCACACTCTCAGCTGAGCATTATTTAAACACTACAGAAAGCAAAAGACAGCACAATCATTAGGCCAACTATTAGCACAGGTGCCAGAACAGGTGTGTCTGAATCTACTCCTATTGGATCTCTACATAAGACCCTGTTTCAGAGTACATGCATTTAAAAAAAACAAAACCAGTTTATTTTATATGAATGCCTGAGTATGAATTCCAGTAGTTGGGAGGATTCTTTGAAACTGCAGCCTGTCGAGGTACAAGGTACAAATTGCAAAGAATAATTCGGGAAAGTCGGCATGACATGGACATTTTCTAAATGTTTTCTAAATCTTATTGTGAATAATTAATCCATGCATCTTTCTTTCTTTCTTTCTTTCTTTCTTTCTTTCTTTCTTTCTTTAGTCCGGGATTTTAATCAACATGTCATAACTCATTCTTTCTGTGAAACGACAAACTTCTCGCTGGCAATGTATCCTGGACTTCCTCCAATCATTTAGTCTGCTTAAACCCTGCCCCTTTCTTACATTCGACTGCAAGCTATCATTCAGATCTGCATCCATCCAATCAACAACTGTTTCACTTTGACGAAAAGGAAGAAAAGATCGGTCACTCACTACATCCATTACATTGCGACTTTCATTTTTTGTTGACAAAGTAGCCAGCTACTTTAGCTTTTACTCTAGCTTTTTAATTATAGAACTTATAGAATCAATAACACGATCGAAGTCTGAGGATTGCAATTAATATTCTTTAATAAACTCTGATCTTTTAAATATCATCACTTGTCTCCTGCTTCTGCTCTTCTCTGGCTTTCTCAGTAAAACTCTCAGGCTGTTAATAAGTTGCTGTTGACAGGTTTTACTGGTTTTGGACACCAGACAAAATGGTTATCTTTTGACAGGATCTGCATGGTCAGGGTCAGGTGATCAGATCTGATATTTCCAACATGGAGATCCATCCGACCTAACATCCAATAACATGCTTTAACTTTTAAAAATCTAAAATAGTGACGAACAGAAGCATTTAACTAACTGTTACTAACTTGTCAAATTATTGTGAAATATGATCACATTTTTATTTTGTGCATTGCTACAAGGTAGAAGATGCTAAATGCTTTCAGAGAATGATCTGAATCAGCGAATCTTTAATTAACTTGTTCATTTAAATTAAGCATCTGAATGAAATTGATTAATGCTTCAAAAATAGCTTGGGAAAATCCTGTCATAATTTACTCACCCTCAAGTTGTTTCAAACCTGTATGAATTTCTGTCTTCTGCTGAGCACAAAGGATGATATTTTGAAGAATGTCGGTAACCAGACAGTTGATGGACACCATTGTTAGTAGGAAAAAATTACTATGGAAGTCAATGGGGTCCATCAACTGTTAGAAATAAATTCATACAGGTTTGAAGCAAGTTGAGGGTGAGTAAATGAATTTTCATTTCGAAGTGAACTATTCCTTTAATACAGTGCACTTATTGTGTAAATACATGTTTTTACATTGTACTTATATGCATTGCATGTAATTACATCTGTAATTACACTGTTGAGCATTCCCTTAGAGCTTAACCTACCCTTAAACCGATCCATAGTACCAAACCTGTCCCCAACCTGATCCCACTTTATATTAAGTGGCTATAAGTACTATGTACTTACATTGAAATTAATAATTTGATACAATGGACTTATTGTGTACATACATGTTATACATTGTGCTTATATATTAAAAATAGCGGAATGCAATTACATGTGTAATTAATTTATGTAATTACATTTGTAATTACACTGTTAACCGTTCCCTTACACCTTAACCTACCCATATCAGCACACCTGTCCCTAATTTTACCCGTATCACACCTCAACAGCAGAAAAAGTTTTTCACAATACAACATGAACACAATAAGTACATTGTACATATTTTTGATGTAAGTACATAGTAGTTAAAGGCACCTAATTTAAAGTGTAACAATAGCTTGTTTAATGGAAACTGTCAAAAAGTTACTGTCGTAACAATGCGTCACACTAGCTGACTTTCAATCAATAAAGGGTTGATACAAATGCACTGAGAAAACAGTCATTCGGAAGCATCAAAGAAAACATCACCTTTGACAGAAAAGTAGGAATATTTTACACCCTCCTTTTTTGTTTTTAGCAACAACAACAAATTTTTTTTTCAAGAGTGCACTCTTAAGTGTCACTCAAGCAGAGCAAATTTACATCTATTAATACGAACGCTAGACTGATCAAACCCACCAAACACAATATATTAAAGCTACCATATGTGAACTATTTGGAGTGACAGTAACAGTTGACTCAAGTGGTGTGCACTAATGTCCTCCTGAAGAGAGGAGCAAGAGCGAGAAAAAAACAACGATTCGGCACAGCTGGAGACGCGTCAAGCATCATTTGCTTTTTCACATGATTAATTTGATTTTAATATCTCAAATCGAGGGCTGATTAATTTTGATCATATGTTAAAAACGATACACACTCCATTAATTAAAAGTTTTCTTTGAGTTGTTGGTGCAGAGTTTCGACCGTGTGGATCAATGTGGACCACGTTACTTCGTTCTGCATGCACAGTCGAGTTCAGAGCTGCACTGAGGCTTCAGTGTCACTTAGGGGACACCATTTTAAGAGCGAAAGCTGACCTGAGGTGCTCTCTGACTTCCCCTCTTACTTTAAGGCCTAAATCTTAATTTCAAAGCCAAGGAAAGTGGAGCACTGTTAACATTGCAGGTTATCCTTCACTAAAGTTCTGGATTTGTGTTGTCTTTGATGTTCTAATGGGGCATGAAAGAGTAACATTAGAAGATATATGGCAGGAATGCATGATGAGTGACATCCTCATTGCAGATCAGAATAAAAAAGAGCAGGCTTTAGGTCATTGTGCTCTGAGCCCGAGGCCTCAAATGTGGGTCTGACACAGTCAGTAAAGAGCCAG
This sequence comes from Rhinichthys osculus, assembly GCA_029959095.1. NCBI lineage: Eukaryota > Metazoa > Chordata > Actinopteri > Cypriniformes > Leuciscidae > Rhinichthys > Rhinichthys osculus. The sequence goes on along the minus strand of JARWKJ010000012.1, from coordinate 32,562,827 downwards.
AGAGGGTTTCTTCAAGAAAATAAAGGATTTGCATTACATTATTAACTAGTAATTCTTACTAGGTTGTTTGGTCTGTGTATTTAAGCATTAGAAACTCAATGGTGGTCACAATGAGAAGGAGTGATACAAATGTTAAAAGTTGTGAAATGTTCTTTTCCATTTTTATATAAAAATATCGCACCTAATAAATATTATTTTTTATATAATATTTTATAATAAAATGAAACTTCTACTTTCACTGTACAGACCGCCTACACATCAACTACTGCATTGTCACAAGTTCCGTTGTTACCAACATAGTTCAACGATTCAGTGTTTCCCGAAGCATGCAATCTAACAGCATCACAATGTGTGGTTGGAACTAAAGATATCGACATAGAATCATAGTTTCCTGTTAGTATGACATGTGTCCTGAGCAAAATAAGTAACTTAACATGTATTAAAATCTAAATCTTTCATTCCACTACTTTTGAATAGTCTGTTCTAGTAGCCAGAATTTGACATTAAAGGGAATCTGCAATTGGCTCAAAGAACTGGAAATAAAGCAAATCAACAGAAAACAAAAATAGTGAAGTAGCCCTCAGATGTCGTGCTCATTATTTACAGCAATAATTTGACATTAATTTGATCTCAAACCGATTAATTAGAAGCTACTCCACCACCTGCACGGCATCATTTACGACAATTCTATATTTCTTTCAGTTCAACCTGGATGTGCAACAAAGGTAATACAAAGTTCTGTCATGAAACTCTAGGCTGATAGGTCTTTAGCTCAATCTTCTTGCAATCACATCATTTTCTGCAGGGCACAGCTGTTTGTTCCTGCTGTATCAGCAGCCAATGAGTTTGCTGCTTATCTTTCAAATACTTGGTCAGCATCTTCGCTGCAGTTGCAACACACTTACAGAAACCCTCCACCTCCCCAGCTCCACCTGTATAGATCTGCCGTGGGTACTCCATTCAGAAATCCCCCAGCTCCACCAGTATAGATCTGCCGAGGGTACTTCATTCAGAAACCCTCCACCTCCCCAGCTCCACCTGTATAAATCTGCCGAGGGTACTTCATTCAGAAACTCTCTCTCCCCAGCTCCACCTGTATAGATCTGCCGTGGGTACTTCATTCAGAAACCCTCCACCTCCCCAGCTCCACCTGTATAGATCTGCCAAGGGTACTTCATTCAGAAACCCTCCACCTCCCCAGCTCCACCTGTATAGATCTGCCAAGGGTACTTAATTCAGAAACCCTCCACCTCCCCAGCTCCAACTGTATAGATCTGCCGTTGGTACTTCATTCAGAAATCATCCACCTCCCCAGCTCCACCTGTATAAATCTGCCATGGGTACTTCATTCAGAAATCCCCCAGCTCCACCTGTATAGATCTGCCGAGTGTACTTCATTCAGAAACCCTCCACCTCCCCAGCTCCACCTGTATAGATCTGCCGAGGGTACTTCATTCAGAAATCCTCCACCTCCCCAGCTCCACCTGTATATATCTGCCAAGGGTACTTCATTCAGAAACCCTCCACCTCCCCAGCTCCACCTGTATAGATCTGCCGAGGGTACTTCATTCAGAAACCCTCCACCTCCCCAGCTCCACCTGTATATATCTGCCAAGGGTACTTCATTCAGAAACCCTCCACCTCCCCAGCTCCACCTGTATAGGTCTGCCGTGGGTACTTCATTCGGAAATCCTCCACCTCCCCAGCTCCACCTCTATAGATCTGCCGTGGGTACTTCATTCAGAAACCCTCCACCTCCCCAGCTCCACCTGTATAGATCTGCCGTGGGTACTTCATTCAGAAACCCTCCACCTCCCCAGCTCCACCTGTATAGATCTGCCGTGGGTACTTCATTCAGAAACCCTCCACCTCCCCAGCTCCACCTCTATAGATCTGCCGTGGGTACTTCATACAGAAATCCTCCACCTCGCCAGCTCCAACTGTATAGATCTGCCGAGGGTACTTCATTCAGAAATCCTCCACCTCCCCAGCTCCACCTGTATAGATCTGCCGTGGGTACTTCATTCAGAAACCCTCCACCTCCCCAGCTCCACCTGTATAGATCTGCCGTGGGTACTTCATTCAGAAACCCTCCACCTCCCCAGCTCCAACTGTATAAATCTGCCGAGGGTACTTCATTCAGAAACCCTCCACCTCCCCACCTCCACCTGTATAGATCTGCCGAGGGTACTTTATTCAGAAACCCTCCACCTCCCCAGCTCCACCTGCAAAGATCTGCCGTGGGTACTTCATTCAGAAACCCTCCACCTCCCCAGCTCCACCTGTATAGATCTGCCGTGGGTACTTCATTCAGAAACCCTCCACCTCCCCAGCTCCACCTGTATAGATCTGCCGTGGGTACTTCATTCAGAAACCCTCTGTCACGGGTGACAAAATCGCTCGGCAAGCGGAACCCTCTTGAGAGTCCTAAGTTTCCCAGGGGAAGGTATTGTGTGCAACACGCCCCACTCCGGTGATGTAAACATGCCCGCACTGATTAGCGCTAATGCATTGCAGGTGTGAGAGAGAGAGAAGCGGCGCTCACACAGGCTTCCTGTTACGCAAGCCAGGATAAAAAGGGACCATTCAGAGAGTGTTGGTCGTTGACGTTCAGTGGGTTTGAAGTGCTCAGTGAGTTGGAAGTGTTTGAAGAGCGTAAAGGGTTGACTTGGAGCAGTGTTGGAGACAAGCTTCCTCAGGAAAACCGTCGGGGTGTGGAGATCGCCCATTTGAGTTGGCTGGATCAGAGTGATCGTTTGTGGGAAGTCTGCTGGACTGAGCTATCGTCTGGATTGGTGCTGTGGAAGGAGAGAGAAGAGATAAGTGAACTGATTTCATCTTATGAGTATTTAAATTGCTGGAAGAGGACGCAGGAAATGTGGATCTGATTGTTGGAAGAGCTATGTGTTTCAGAGTGTGTTGAGGAGGAATTGAGAGAGAAATCCCTCGTGGAGCGAGCGCAACAAACTGAGTGGGGCCTCTGACCAGCCTTAACGTGTGAGTGAATTGCAGTGCTTTTGCCTTATTGATGCACATTGATTTGTGGCTGTGGAATTGAAGTGAACACAAGTGTGCTGTGCCTTTGCTGAGAAGTGGCCCTAGCCCCATTTACACGTTGTGGAAAGTTATTATATCTGCTCCCCATTGGAAGTCCAGTGTGATACAGCTGCACTGAAGAGGGTACTCTGTACTGTGAAGGTCCTTAATTGTTATTTACTGTTTGAGCTTAAAAGCCTACAGCATCACTGGAGAAACGATCTTTTAACCCATTGTCTCCTCACTGTGAATTGAAGAGAGTACTGTGCAGATCCTTACCTGTTCCACTTACTGTTGAGTCCAGACGCATGCAGCATTACTGGTAACGTGCCCTTTTTAATCCATTGTCTCCTTACTGTGCACTGAAGAGAGTACATTGTACTGTGAAGATTCTTACCCGTTTTACTTACTGTTTGAGCTCAAAAGCCTACAGCATCACTGGAGAAACGATCTTTTAACCCATTGTCTCCTCACTGTGAATTGAAGAGAGTACTGTGCAGATCCTTACCTGTTCCACTTACTGTTGAGTCCAGACGCATGCAGCATTACTGGTAACGTGCCCTTTTTAATCCATTGTCTCCTTACTGTGCACTGAAGAGAGTACATTGTACTGTGAAGATTCTTACCCGTTTTACTTACTGTTTGAGCTCAAAAGCCTACAGTATCACTGGAGAAACGATCTTTTAACCCGTTGTCTCCTCACTGTGAATTGAAGAGAGTATTGTGAAGATTCTTACCCGTTCTACTTATTGTTTGAGCCCAGAAGCCTACAGCATCACTGGTAACGTACCATTTTAATTCATTGTCTTCCTGCTGTGTACCGAAGAGAGTACGTTGTACTGCGAAGATCCTTACCTGCTCTACTTACTGTTGAGTCCAGAAGCACACTGCATCATTTGGGAAGCAACCTTTTAATTCACTGTCTTCTTACTGCGAGCTGAAGAGAGTACTGTGTACTGTGAAGATTCTTACCTGTTCTACTTACTGTCCGAGTCCAGAGGTATACAGCATCACTGGTAAAGTACCCTGTTTAATCCATTGTCTTCCTGCTGTACATTGAAGAGAGTATTTTGTACTGTAAAGATCCTCACCTGTTCCACTTACCGTTTGAGTCCAGAAGGACGCAGCATCATGGGCGAAGTAAACCTTTAACTCACTGTCTTCCTCCTGTGGACCGAAGAGTACCGCGCACTGCGAAGGATCCTTACCTGCTATACTTACTGCCCGAGTTCGGAAGTCTGCAGCACTGCTGGGAAAAAGTAAGCCTTCAAACCGTTGTTCCATTACGGTGTGCCGATGAGAGTTCTCGGTACTGTTAATATCCTTACCTGTTCTACTTACTGTTTGAGTCCAGAAGCATGCAGCATCGCTGGTGAAGCCGTCTAGTGATTCGCTGGCTCGCCCCCCTGTGAACCGAAGGGAGAGCTGTGTACTGTGAATTACCCTTACCTGTTATTCTCACTATCTGAGTCTGGGAGTCTGCAGCACCGCTGGTGAACGGAGTCCCTAAATTGCCGCCCAGGGGACACCGTGACAGTTGCGACACGCCCGCCCGTGACAGAAGGATATCTAGAGGACAGTGAAGGCTATCCAATTGATGCCCCTTGTTTTATCGTTCAATAAAGATTGTTCCTCCTTTGAAACTTACCTGTGTCTCCGTAGTCCTCTGTTGTGTGCCTGTGGTGTCGGCTCCCCACGGTGGTGACTCAGTAAGAGAGGGGGGGGCGGTTGGTCATCCGAGCATTCCTCCCCTCGACCTGTGTGACATCAAGTGGCGTAGTCGGCAGGGTTTCCGCCCGAGTTGAGCGACCGGGGACCATGGGGCGACCAGTTTTTTTTTCTTTTCCCACTGTTCCAGGGACTGGAACAGACTGGTGGGGGAGGATGTCACGGGGTGACGAACAAGGAGGAACTTTCGTCCTGGGAAATGTTTCCGGGGGGAGCGGATTTAGTGGGACACTGAGATGGTTCCGGGGTTGCACCCATGTAATGCGTCCGGGCGCAGCTGCTAAAGAGGAGACGAGCATCAGCTGGGCGAGAGGAGGAGAGTTAACGGTGATTGGGACACGTATCCACGACGTGGATTATAAAAAGGCCATGTTAGCGTGAAGAGGGAGGAGACGGAAACCAAAACGGAGCGTGCACGCAGCAGGCCGAGTGGCCGAAGCCGAGGCCGAGGCCGAGGCCGAAGCAGCGGGGGAGGCTGTGAGAGGGAGCGGGAGAGCGAGAGAGAGGCGGAGAGACAGAGGGAGTGAGAGAGAACGAGATTTCGGCGGGATTGCGGGTGTAAGCCCTGATTGCACAGTGAGTCTGTTGAAATGCAGTTCTATTGCGAGCACGAGTGAAGTCTTGCAGTGTACTGGTGAATATACGAGTGTGGGAATGGTGTTGTTGCTGTCCACTCGCAGTCTCAGCACGTTTACAATTCTCTCTCTACCCGAGCCTTGAAGAGGAGAAGCGGAGAAGAGAATGCGGAAACGGTGAAATATGTTCATTCCTCTCTGCCCGAAACTGCCGTGCTGTTCTATGAACGAAAGAGACTCTGTGAATTGAATCATTTTCCTGAAGTGAGTCTGCTGACTGCTGTGCTGTTCTATGAACGAAAGTGACCCTGTGAATCATTCACCTGAAGTGAGTCTGCTGACTGCCGTACTGTTCTATGAACAAAAGAGACCCTGTGAATTGAATCATTCTCCTGAAGTGAGTCTGCTGATTGCTGTGCCGTTCCAGGAACGGAAGTGACCCTGTGAATCATTCACCTGAAGTGAGTCTGCTGACTGCTGTGCTGTTCTATGAACGAAAGTGACCCTGTGAATCATTCACCTGAAGTGAGTCTGCTGACTGCTGAGCTGTTCTATGAACGAAAGAGACTCTGTGAATTGAATCATTCTCCTGAAGTGAGTCTGCTGAATGCTGTGCTGTTCTATGAACGAAAGTGACCCTGTGAATCATTCACCTGAAGTGAGTCTGCTGACTGCTGAGCTGTTCTATGAACGAAAGAGACTCTGTGAATTGAATCATTCTCCTGAAGTGAGTCTGCTGATTGCTGTGCTGTTCTATGAACGAAAGTGACCCTGTGAATCATTCACCTGAAGTGAGTCTGCTGAGCTGTTCTATGAACGAAAGAGACCCTGTGAATTGAATCATTCTCCTGAAGTGAGTCTGCTGATTGCTGTGCTGTTCCATGAACGAAAGTGACCCTGTGAATCATTCACCTGAAGTGAGTCTGCTGACTGCTGAACTGTTCTATGAACGAAAGAGACTTTTAAGTTGTTTTTATTTAATAAAGAAGATAAATAGATTTTAAACGCTGTGTCTGCCTCATGTGTTCCACGGCACGCTCCTCGGGTGGTGTTTCGGTTTGGTTCGAGGGGGTGGGCGGCCCGCTGGCGCCCGCCCCTCACCTGTCACACAGGTCGAGGGGAGGAATGCTCGGATGACCAACCGCCCCCCCCTCTCTTACTGAGTCACCACCGTGGGGAGCCGACACCACAGGCACACAACAGAGGACTACGGAGACACAGGTAAGTTTCAAAGGAGGAACAATCTTTATTGAACGATAAAACAAGGGGCATCAATTGGATAGCCTTCACTGTCCTCTAGATATCCTTCTGTCACGGGCGGGCGTGTCGCAACTGTCACGGTGTCCCCTGGGCGGCAATTTAGGGACTCCGTTCACCAGCGGTGCTGCAGACTCCCAGACTCAGATAGTGAGAATAACAGGTAAGGGTAATTCACAGTACACAGCTCTCCCTTCGGTTCACAGGGGGGCGAGCCAGCGAATCACTAGACGGCTTCACCAGCGATGCTGCATGCTTCTGGACTCAAACAGTAAGTAGAACAGGTAAGGATATTAACAGTACCGAGAACTCTCATCGGCACACCGTAATGGAACAACGGTTTGAAGGCTTACTTTTTCCCAGCAGTGCTGCAGACTTCCGAACTCGGGCAGTAAGTATAGCAGGTAAGGATCCTTCGCAGTGCGCGGTACTCTTCGGTCCACAGGAGGAAGACAGTGAGTTAAAGGTTTACTTCGCCCATGATGCTGCGTCCTTCTGGACTCAAACGGTAAGTAGAACAGGTGAGGATCTTTACAGTACAAAATACTCTCTTCAATGTACAGCAGGAAGACAATGGATTAAACAGGGTACTTTACCAGTGATGCTGTATACCTCTGGACTCGGACAGTAAGTAGAACAGGTAAGAATCTTCACAGTACACAGTACTCTCTTCAGCTCGCAGTAAGAAGACAGTGAATTAAAAGGTTGCTTCCCAAATGATGCAGTGTGCTTCTGGACTCAACAGTAAGTAGAGCAGGTAAGGATCTTCGCAGTACAACGTACTCTCTTCGGTACACAGCAGGAAGACAATGAATTAAAATGGTACGTTACCAGTGATGCTGTAGGCTTCTGGGCTCAAACAATAAGTAGAACGGGTAAGAATCTTCACAATACTCTCTTCAATTCACAGTGAGGAGACAACGGGTTAAAAGATCGTTTCTCCAGTGATACTGTAGGCTTTTGAGCTCAAACAGTAAGTAAAACGGGTAAGAATCTTCACAGTACAATGTACTCTCTTCAGTGCACAGTAAGGAGACAATGGATTAAAAAGGGCACGTTACCAGTAATGCTGCATGCGTCTGGACTCAACAGTAAGTGGAACAGGTAAGGATCTGCACAGTACTCTCTTCAATTCACAGTGAGGAGACAATGGGTTAAAAGATCGTTTCTCCAGTGATGCTGTAGGCTTTTGAGCTCAAACAGTAAGTAAAACGGGTAAGAATCTTCACAGTACAATGTACTCTCTTCAGTGCACAGTAAGGAGACAATGGATTAAAAAGGGCACGTTACCAGTAATGCTGCATGCGTCTGGACTCAACAGTAAGTGGAACAGGTAAGGATCTGCACAGTACTCTCTTCAATTCACAGTGAGGAGACAATGGGTTAAAAGATCGTTTCTCCAGTGATGCTGTAGGCTTTTAAGCTCAAACAGTAAATAACAATTAAGGACCTTCACAGTACAGAGTACCCTCTTCAGTGCAGCTGTATCACACTGGACTTCCAATGGGGAGCAGATATAATAACTTTCCACAACGTGTAAATGGGGCTAGGGCCACTTCTCAGCAAAGGCACAGCACACTTGTGTTCACTTCAATTCCACAGCCACAAATCAATGTGCATCAATAAGGCAAAAGCACTGCAATTCACTCACACGTTAAGGCTGGTCAGAGGCCCCACTCAGTTTGTTGCGCTCGCTCCACGAGGGATTTCTCTCTCAATTCCTCCTCAACACACTCTGAAACACATAGCTCTTCCAACAATCAGATCCACATTTCCTGCGTCCTCTTCCAGCAATTTAAATACTCATAAGATGAAATCAGTTCACTTATCTCTTCTCTCTCCTTCCACAGCACCAATCCAGACGATAGCTCAGTCCAGCAGACTTCCCACAAACGATCACTCTGATCCAGCCAACTCAAATGGGCGATCTCCACACCCCGACGGTTTTCCTGAGGAAGCTTGTCTCCAACACTGCTCCAAGTCAACCCTTTACGCTCTTCAAACACTTCCAACTCACTGAGCACTTCAAACCCACTGAACGTCAACGACCAACACTCTCTGAATGGTCCCTTTTTATCCTGGCTTGCGTAACAGGAAGCCTGTGTGAGCGCCGCTTCTCTCTCTCTCACACCTGCAATGCATTAGCGCTAATCAGTGCGGGCATGTTTACATCACCGGAGTGGGGCGTGTTGCACACAATACCTTCCCCTGGGAAACTTAGGACTCTCAAGAGGGTTCCGCTTGCCGAGCGATTTTGTCACCCGTGACATCCCCCCCTGCCAATCGGTTCTAGTCCCTAGAACCGGCGTTTCCTCAGTCCCATTCGCCATACCTCGCAGGTGGCTGTCCTCGGGTGTCCCGCTGAGATCGTCGGGGTGGCGAGGGCGGAGCCGCTCTGGCCTCAACTTCATGGTCCCTCGGGACCACAGCCCACCCCACCATGGGTACCTCTGGAGCGGGTGGCGCACTCGGGGTCTCAGCCACTGGCTGCGGGTAATTCGGACATGGACGGAGCAAGTTTCGATGGAGCACCCTTATTGGTCCTGGCTTCCCTTCGGGCCGTACAGAGTAGACGGGAGCATCGGGCCCTTGTCGTTGTTCCACCACATATGGCGTCGACTCCCAGCGATCGCTGAGCTTCCCCTTCCCGGGGCGCCGGTTGTCCCTTACCAGCACTCGCTCCCCAGGCAACAACGGGGCCTCCCGGGCAGTCCGGTCATATAGCCGTTTATTCTTGGCAGCGGCTGCACTCAGATGGTCTGAGACTCGTCGATAGGCATTTAGCAGTTGGTGGTGGTGCCGATTCACCCAGTCAGTGGTACTATACCCTCTTTCTGCAGCCTCGGTCCCCAGGAGCAAGTCCACAGGCAAACGGAGATGGCGCCCAAACATAAGGTAGGAAGGAGCATACCCTGTGACACTGTGCACACTATTGTTATAGGCTTGTAACAGCGAGGGAAGATTCTCGGCCCATTGGCCCTGTTGTTCACTCTCTAAGGTCCCCAATAACCCCAACAAGGTCTGGTTAAATCTTTCGCACCCCCCGTTACCCTGAGGGTGGTATGAGGTCGTATGGGTTTTTCGGCACCCATAAAGGTGGCTCAGCTCCTGGATGACCCGGGACTCGAAATTTGGACCTTGATCTGAGTGTAGGGTTTCTGGGCAGCCAAAAGGTTGTATCACTGCTCTCCAAAGAGCGCTGGCTGTGGTAACTGCCGTTTGATCGACGGTGGGGACAGCCCAAGCATATTTGGTGAATAAGTCGGTCATGACCAGAATATTTTGAAATCGGTCCGTCGGCCGACCCAGAGTCAGGAAATCTATCCCTACCATATGCAGAGGTGCTTTAGGTCGTAGGGGAACCAATGGGGCTCGGACTTCCTTCCTGCGCTTGAACAATGTACACCGTGGGCAACTCTGAACAAACTTCTCGACCTTTTTTTCCATCCTAGGCCAGTAGAAATACCTCCTCAGCAGGGACAGTGTCCTCTCTTGGCCCTGATGGCCCGTATGGGTGTGATATGCAGTCAATAGCTCCGAAACTTGGCCCTCCGGTACAGCAACCTGATGTATGATCTCCTGTGTGCAGGGATCCCGCCTTAAACGACAGATTACTCCTTCTCGGAGTTGCAGCCTCTTCCACTGCCCCAGAAGCTGTCGTACCCCCACCGTCTGAGCCCGCCTTTCCTCTGCCCTCGGCATGTTTCCCTGTCTGAGGTACAACAGGAGCTGACCCAGATCTGCATCTCTCTGCTGCAGCCCTCTCCACCGTCCGGGGTCCCACCCCCAACTGGACGGAACAGGCTCCGGGGCCCCAGGGGCTTCCACCACTGCCACTAGCAACTCGTCTTCAGTACCAGGGGTACAGAGGGGTGTTTGATCGTCTCTCCGGGTGGCTGGGAGTCTAGACAGGGCATCTGCGTTCACGTGTTCTCTGCCGGGACGATATCTGAGCTGGTAATCATAATTTGCTAGCTGTGCCACCCAGCGCTGCTCTACTGCCCCCAACTTAGCGGTCTGCAAGTGTACTAAGGGATTGTTGTCTGTAATCACCGTTACCTTGGCTCCCCACAAGTAGTCCTTAAACTTCTCAGTCATGGCCCACTTCATCGCCAGCAGTTCGATTTTAAAGGAGCTATAATTTGACGTGTTTCGTTCGGCGGGGTGTAAACTTCGACTTGCGTAGGCTATTACTTTCTCCACTCCTTGCTGCTCTTGGGCCAACACGGCCCCCAATCCTGCGTTGCTGGCGTCGGTATACAAGAGGAACGGCCGGGTGAAGTCTGCATAGGCTAAGATAGGGGCCTTCAGAAGTTCCTGCTTAAGGTTCTGGAAGGCGGTCTCACAGGTGGAATCCCAGTGTACTGCGGGGGAGCCTTTACCACGGGCACGTCCAGTACCAGCCAAGAGTTGGTTCAATGGCTTTGCAAGCCCAGAGAATCCCTTTATGAAGCGCCGATAATATCCCACGAACCCCAGGAATGACCGCACCTGTCTCACTGTCCGGGGTGGCTCCCATCCTTGGACCGCCGCCACCTTCTCCGGGTCAGGGGAGATCCCTGCAGCACTGACGCGATGTCCCAAGAACTGCACCTCCTTCCGCAGCAACTGGCACTTGTCTGGCCTAAGCTTCAGCCCATATCTCTCCATGGCCCTGAAGACTTCCTCCAGATGATGCAGATGGGTGCGGAAATCAGGGGAGAAAACGATCACATCGTCTAGGTAGACCAGCGTTGAGTCGACTAATTGTCCTCCTAGGCAGCGCTGCATCAGGCGTTGAAAGGTCGCAGGAGCATTGCACAGACCGAATGGCATACGGTCCCATTCAAATAACCCAAACGGGGTGGTGAAAGCTGTCTTCTCCCTATCCCGGTCGTCCACCTGCACCTGCCAGTATCCACTCGCCAGATCCAATGTTGAATACCACGCCGCTTGGGTGAGACTGGTGAGCGAGTCCTCAATCCGTGGCAATGGAAATGCATCTTTCTTCGTTACGCTGTTGAGTTTGCGATAGTCAACGCAGAACCTCAAAGCTCCCGTCTTCTTTTGCACCAGAACGATGGGCGCAGCCCACGGACTACTGCTTTCTCGGATGATTCCTCCCTCCAGCATCCCTTTCAACAGGGTGCGGACCTCGGTATAAAGAGTGGGGGGCACCGGACGGTAGCGCTCCCGACTAGGTGTCGCCTCACCAGTGGGTATTTGATGCTTCACCACCCCTGTGCAGCCATAATCCTCTTCGTGTGTTGAAAACACATGTTGCCACTTCTTCAGCAGCTCCTGAAGCTGTACCACTTGTTCCTCTTCCAGGTTCTCACCCTTCAGGGACTCTCCCATCAAATGGGCCGGCACTCCTCTTCCAACCGAACCCAGTTCTACCTCGACGGGACGGACAGCAACTTCCACCACCGCAGGGCTCACCTGTCTGAAGCAGACGTCTTGGTGTTCATGCACCTGGACAGGACGTACTGAGGAAACTCGGGCCAGACGTTGGTGTCGGCGAAGGAGCACAGGGTAAGGATTTGTATTCCGTACTTTGACTGCGACTCGCCCACGGCGAACAACCGCCAGCCCGTGAGCCACTTCAACTGGCTGACAATCTTCATGAGGCTCTACCAGGACACAGGTACCTGCCTCACGGGGTCCTGCGGGTACACGGACCCAAAGAACGGTCTCACTCTGGGCTGGGATAGACAGAGCGTACCGACAGGTAACTCGACCGATGTCTTCTCTTTCTTCCATGTGATTAGCTGTGTGCACTCTTCGGCAATCGGCCAGAATTCGGTCCCAGTCCTGTTTCACCGGTGACTGAGACGTCCGAGCCGGCCGGTCCCGAAACAATTCTTCCCAGCAATCCAGTATAACGTTCATCCCTAACAGTGCTCGATGAATGCCCAAGCAATGATCTCGGACGATAACTACCCCTTTTTGTGGGACGGGGACCCCTCGGACAAGAAAGTCTACCACGATGTACCCAGTATACGGGATGTCCAGACCATTAGCCCCCCGTAAGGTCAGCTTGGAAGCTTCTGTTGCTTGGAGCCGATGATCTGCGAACAACTCCTGGGCCAGGCTCTCTGAGAATAACGTAACTTGAGACCCTGTATCAACCAGACAGTCTATCGTGACTCCATTAGCTTGAACCTCCACGGTGGGGCAATGTCCCACCCAGTTATCTCGTGCAGCAGGAAAAGGAGGGTCACACAAAGGGGTCCCGGCCACTTGACCCACAGTGGCCGGTGGGACTAAAAACCCCCTTGAGAACCCCGGCGAAGCCCACACTGGCGGCTGATATGTCCCGGATCTCCGCAATTGATACAAATGGGCCTTCCTTGATCATCCCACTGGAACCGGGGGCCCACAGGACGTAGGGGGCGGCGCACAGGGCCTCGCCCCTCCTCCGAATACGACCTCCCTCTCGCCACTGCTCCGCCCTCGACTCGTCCTCGACGAAGTTCACCCAGCAGGTTCCGCGATAATTCCGCCATCTGTCCCTTGACATCCTCTAGCAGCTCGGTCCTCAGTTTCTGCTTCCAATCGTCCGGTTCGGCAGGAGCAGGTCCACTAGCACTACTTGCTGCCACACAAACTGGGGTACGAGTTACGTCTCCCTGGTCTATTTCCAACGCCAAGGCCTCTTGTCGCAGAGCCTCAAAGGTCATAGTGGGGTCTCGTCGAAGCTGAAGTCGTATGCCCTGGCGTACCGGCCCTTCACGCAGCCCCAAGACGAATTGGTCTCGTAGCAAGGCATCCCCTTCACCCAGTCCATGATCCAGTCGCCCCTTCAGCCGGCCAAACTGCTCCCGTAACTTTAAGGAGTATGCCCGAAGTGTCTGCGTAGGTCCTTGTTGATAGTTGAAGAACTGGGCACGAAGAGTGGCCACTGGGGTAGAGTCTCCATACGATCCAAACAAGAAATCAAAGATAGTTTTCGCAGTAGCCCGTGTGGCTTCCGGTGCAGCCAGTACTTCCCTTTTTGCTTCTCCTTCCAATGAGCCCAACACAAACTGTACTCTCTGCGCGGCACTCAGTCCCTGTAGTCCAGCCAGGTACTCCGTCTGCGCCCTCCAATCCTGCAAACTTAACTCCGACCCCTGTCCTCCATAGCGCTGCGCCCAAGGAGCTCCCATGAAGATCGGCATGACTTGTGGACGAGCCGCGGGTGCCTCTTCGTCCGCCATCGCGTACCTGTGGCCGCTACAACTCACGGTGTGTACCCTGCCGACTACGCCACTTTGTCACAGGTGAGGGGCGGGCGCCAGCGGGCCGCCCACCCCCTCGAACCAAACCGAAACACCACCCGAGGAGCGTGCCGTGGAACACATGAGGCAGACACAGCGTTTAAAATCTATTTATCTTCTTTATTAAATAAAAACAACTTAAAAGTCTCTTTCGTTCATAGAACAGTTCAGCAGTCAGCAGACTCACTTCAGGTGAATGATTCACAGGGTCACTTTCGTTCATGGAACAGCACAGCAATCAGCAGACTCACTTCAGGAGAATGATTCAATTCACAGGGTCTCTTTCGTTCATAGAACAGCTCAGCAGACTCACTTCAGGTGAATGATTCACAGGGTCACTTTCGTTCATAGAACAGCACAGCAATCAGCAGACTCACTTCAGGAGAATGATTCAATTCACAGAGTCTCTTTCGTTCATAGAACAGCTCAGCAGTCAGCAGACTCACTTCAGGTGAATGATTCACAGGGTCACTTTCGTTCATAGAACAGCACAGCATTCAGCAGACTCACTTCAGGAGAATGATTCAATTCACAGAGTCTCTTTCGTTCATAGAACAGCTCAGCAGTCAGCAGACTCACTTCAGGTGAATGATTCACAGGGTCACTTTCGTTCATAGAACAGCACAGCAGTCAGCAGACTCACTTCAGGTGAATGATTCACAGGGTCACTTCCGTTCCTGGAACGGCACAGCAATCAGCAGACTCACTTCAGGAGAATGATTCAATTCACAGGGTCTCTTTTGTTCATAGAACAGTACGGCAGTCAGCAGACTCACTTCAGGTGAATGATTCACAGGGTCACTTTCGTTCATAGAACAGCACAGCAGTCAGCAGACTCACTTCAGGAAAATGATTCAATTCACAGAGTCTCTTTCGTTCATAGAACAGCACGGCAGTTTCGGGCAGAGAGGAATGAACATATTTCACCGTTTCCGCATTCTCTTCTCCGCTTCTCCTCTTCAAGGCTCGGGTAGAGAGAGAATTGTAAACGTGCTGAGACTGCGAGTGGACAGCAACAACACCATTCCCACACTCGTATATTCACCAGTACACTGCAAGACTTCACTCGTGCTCGCAATAGAACTGCATTTCAACAGACTCACTGTGCAATCAGGGCTTACACCCGCAATCCCGCCGAAATCTCGTTCTCTCTCACTCCCTCTGTCTCTCCGCCTCTCTCTCGCTCTCCCGCTCCCTCTCACAGCCTCCCCCGCTGCTTCGGCCTCGGCCTCGGCCTCGGCTTCGGCCACTCGGCCTGCTGCGTGCACGCTCCGTTTTGGTTTCCGTCTCCTCCCTCTTCACGCTAACATGGCCTTTTTATAATCCACGTCGTGGATACGTGTCCCAATCACCGTTAACTCTCCTCCTCTCGCCCAGCTGATGCTCGTCTCCTCTTTAGCAGCTGCGCCCGGACGCATTACATGGGTGCAACCCCGGAACCATCTCAGTGTCCCACTAAATCCGCTCCCCCCGGAAACATTTCCCAGGACGAAAGTTCCTCCTTGTTCGTCACCCCGTGACACCTCCCCCTCCCCAGCTCCACCTGTACAGATCTGCAGAGGGTACTTCATTCAGAAACCCTCCATCTCCCCAGCTCCACCTGTATAGATCTGCCGTGGGTACTTCATTCAGAAACCCTCCCCCTCCCCAGCTCCACCTGTATAGATCTGCCGAGGTTACTTCATTCAGAAACTCTCTCTCCGCAGCTCCACCTGTAGATCTGCCGTGGGTATTGTAAAGGGGTAATACAAATAAAATAAAAAAAGATCTATTCCGCCAAGACCAAATGTGTCACGATTTGGTTATGTTTCATATTTCATGTCTGTCATGTGATCCCCTGTTCAAGTCATATGACCCTGCCATGTGTTCCCTTGTCTGATGTGTCATGTTGTCATTGGTTCATTGTTTCATTGTTCACAGGTGTCCCTTGTCTTGTCATTAGTCTTGTGTTAAGCCCTCATGTTTGCCATGTGTCTTGGTCAAGTTTTGTTTCACTGTAACCAAGGTTGGTAAGCGTCACTCTTACAACTTGCCTTCAGTGGGATACTTTACAGCATGTCAACATTGTCATATCCAATACCATGCCAAGCACTCAGAGTTGTCATGACAGAACTACACTTATTGCAGCCTAGAGACGTTTATGGACTGCAGGCCACTACAACTACAGTATCTGATGAAAGTAATCACTACTGGCTATGCATCTTCTTGCGCAAGTCTTAAAAAGTCTCTGTCCTATAAACTTGATGCATTGATGAACCTACAATGAATCTACAAACTCTTCACATTTTGTACATACTTGTGGCGGAAACTGGAAAACTGCTGAACACACAGTTTGGTTATTAACGACAGGAAAAACTGCATTCTATTTTCGGTAAACCTGTGCTGTGTGAAAGGAACTGCTCTGGACAACTAGTTGTCTGTCATGTCAAGTAATGTGTGTTGCATGTTTTCCCGTGGGGGTTCCAGTAACTCTCAAAGATGCAGATGTAAGCTGTGCGTCATCGCCTCGGCTCTCATTAGTTTTATGGTCCGTGCATGACCCAAATGCTGCTAGTTAGATGAGCTCTTTTTTTTTTGTTATTTTTTTTTTTAAAGGAATGAATGCTTTTATTCAGCATAGATGCATTAAAGTGGTAATGACGTGACTAATGTCATTGCATAGCAAACAGTATCAATGCCCACTCACTATTGCACGCGAGTATACTGTATCCAGTGTATTCACCGTCAGTGGGTCTATTTGCTTTTGACATGAAGCTCATCTCCAGTGTAGTCAAATATCAGCCGTTAAGTGACTGAACGCCAGTGGGCGGGGCCTATGGTGCGACGATGTATTACAATTGGTCGATGGAAATGACGTCACTGATCCTGCAATATCCAAAACGAGCTGTATTTGGAGCTCGATTAAATAAACGCTTCATAATGCGGAGGACATTTTAAGCTATGAAACTTTCAGGATGTTTTGGTTCTTCAAAGACCTCTTATATGTCAAAAGATCAAGGCAAATTTGATTTCTCCCCTTCTTCTCCTATACTAAAGAGCTTGTATAGATTATGCAGAACTGTGTGTAACATTTTGAATAACTTTTCCACCTAGGCTTAATTACTGTATTTAACACTGCCCTTGTGATCTCTCTGAAGAGAACTAAGCTTACGTAAGTAAGTCCGGTTTGGATAAGGTATGGACATTCAATAAAAGCCCTCAAGGGCAAGTGTAATGCAAAACTGTCGCAAGCAATGCTTGTCTTCTTGGCATCTTTAGCAGAAGGGATAATTTCCTACATCATTAATTGCTGAATAGATTGCCTGTTGAATTCTTAATATGTTGCCAATGTGTGTTTGTCATTACAAGGTTGGCAGAGATTGGTCAGCCTTCAGTCAGTGGCCTTGGTTTACCATCAGTGAAGCAAAAGACAAAGCTTTTCAACATTTGTTTTCAACACCTGGCACCCCTTTTGGTCCTCTTAAACAGCCTTCATAATTGTAGAGATGGCAATGACTGAAGTAGCTTGCACTTGTATTGGTCTTTTAAAATGTTTTGTCCATCCAACAAGCACCGTTTAACCAAAGACCCTGATTTCGGTTTACCTGTAGGAGTCGAGCGTTTCAGAATCCATTTTAATGCGTAAGTAGGGGGCTTTAGGTTTAATTCATATTCAGTGACTTTGCATGTTTTAAGCTCTATGCAAATATTATTGGATTTTCAAAGGATTTGATGGATTTTCTCTGGATTTTCTCACACAAATGTTGGCAAAAATAGAGTGAAATATCTGCCTCTTTGTGAGGAAGATTTGCATGCATGAAATATTTTAATGAAAGCTTCCCCCAGTCCTCACAGGAGAATAGGATTTGATTTCAAAATATCATCATTTTGGGGGGCTGGGCGTCATACACAGAGGCCACCCGACTTTTCAAACACATTAAACACTAACCTTTAGTAGTCTTTAGCACATTTTCCTGTTATTTACACAGAATAGAGACCCACAGTAAACACTTCAGGCATAAAAGATTGAACAAAACAGAAACGGAGTACAGAAAGTATCACAATTTAACATAACGACGTAATGTTTCTAATAATGGTTGTGTACCAATTTGCACTTGTGTGGGAGTGTACGGAATGCTATATTGTTCCTCTATTGGAAATGTCAAACTCTGTCAAACTCTTTTTTTTTTTTGTAGCTCAGGGGGTTGAAGGCAATATAAGCCCAAAAAACATGTATCGGGAAAGATGGGATACGATGTCAACAACATCTTTAATTTGTATCATGATGTCACTCAGTCTAAGTATTAAATGGCAATGCATCCTTGACTTTACATTTGAACACCAACATTTGTGTGATTTATTATTTGTATTATTAAAAAAGTTTTATTGTGAAGTGTGAAGGGGTAAACATTTGTGCTGGTATTTGGTCACACTTTAGCTTAGGGTCCAATTCTCACTATTAACTAACTAGTAGCTATGACTTTTTCCTCAATAAACTCCTTATTACTGCTTATTAATAGTTGTTAAGTTTAGGTATTGGGTTGGATTTAGGGATGCGGTCATGCAGAATATTAATATGTGCTTTATAAGTACTAATAAACAACCATTATAAGTACTAATAAACAACCATTATATGCTTACACCATTATATGCTTATTACACATTGCATAAAATGCAATATGTAATAAGCAACTAGTTGATAGTGAGAACTGGACCCTAAACTAAAGTGTTAGCGGTGTTTTTTAGATACCAATAATATTGGAATTATTATATAATTACTCATCCATTAACTCTGTTATTATTTATCTATTCATAGATTTATACAGTGTGATTCCGATTCGGATCCTGTTGTTTGATTTGTCTGTCATTTTCTCAGTCGCAGCTAAATTGTAAACATGCATAAATTTGCACAGAATATTTAATTCAGTATTTTACATTAATGGCACCTTTAAAAATAGAAACATGATGTCATATGTATTTTCATATTCTGTTTTTCAGATGACAAAAAAATCTGATGACAATTGGAACGTTTACACACATTTCTCTCTTAGTATGGATAGTATGAAAACTGAAAGAAAGATAGCGATTCACTTGCACAGCCTCAACCCTGATTGAACACTGGTGATATCCGCATGATTGTGAGTTTAGACGTTTTAGTGATGAAAAAAAAACCCCCTAAAACAGGAAGGAATCTTTAGAAATATGAGCCACGGTGAAAACTGGACTAGAAGGCATTCATTGGGCTTTTTCAGTCTGTCAGAACAGGAGACAGTACAGCCAGTGGCAAAGACTGACAGACTATATTTAATGTCTTATATATTTTCTGTCACACTTAAATATGAAGTATGAAGTAACTAGTAAGTATGAATTATAAAGACTACTGCAGCCCTGCTTTCGTACTGAGGAATAGAAACCGAGAGACATCACCTTGTCTACTAGTCAGGGACAGTTTCCTCTACATATTAACGTACACACACACACACTTATCAGGTTAGGCCCCTTTAGCTATGTGTTGTGAGAGCAGACAGTACAAGAGATACAGGACTCTGTTTAGACAAGAGAACCAGACTGCCTGCAGACTCAAAAACACATTCTAGACCAAAAAAAAAGACATTCTTTGGGTTCACGTTCACCTGTCTGTGGTGAAGACAAGACCAACGTACTTTTATGTCAGCTCTCACACTTACACCCCACAATGCAATAAACAGCCTCCCACCAAAAGATGAAAAGCTGATTAGGTGGAGAACACGGTTTGGGGAAGAGTTTAGAGAAAGGAAGTGATCTGAATCATGTGGAAATCTGGAGCCGAGTGAAGGATCAAGGAATAAACCCACTGAGTTCAGAGAAGAAATCAATATTCTCATTATATTATTGAATAACTTTAGTCTAGTCAGTGATTGTTTTTTTTTCTTTCTTGTGTGGCAGGGGAACAACAAGTCAACAAGAGGAAATTTAAAGACAAAGACAAATACAAATTAATATGTTTTGGCATTATTATAACTTGGTTACTGTTATTACAATGTAATACTAACAACAACTTGCACTTAATAAATATGTGTGCACTGTGCAGTGTTTTTTAATTACATAATGTCAGGGCTTGACATTAACTTTGCTCAACCGGCCACTGTGGCTAGTGGTTTTCCAAAGTTACTAGCACTCAACATTTTCACTGGCCACTATTTTTACCGATATAATGGTGAAAACTGCCATATAGACATTTTTTATATCATCTCATAATTTGGCAGCAGGTATATTAGGCTGCTGTCACTTTAAGACCTGACGCATGGATCCATTACACTGTTACACGTGCGTTAACGTTCACTTAAAACATAACTGACTGTGTTTATGTGAATACTCACCAAGACCTTTGTGTCCCAACATTACTAATTTACATTTACATTATTATTATTATTTTTTTTTTTTTTTTTTTTTTTTACTGACAACAAATTATATATACCCCCCTTTTCCTGATTTTTAAATGTTCTTCTGTTTTCTAAAAGATAATTGTGTTACCTTTTAGGCATACGCAAGCATATAGTTGACCTTAAAGCTAACAGACAAGAATTACAAGCCACAAAGCACTTATTTTGATACTTTTGGGGTTCTTAATGGCACCAGTGTGTAATGGTTTGACTGCACCACACGTTTGAAACCAAACTACACTGTAAAAAATGATTGTGTTTTTAACGGTAAAACACTGTAAAAATGCTACAGTGAAAAACTGTTAATTGGTTAACAGAAAGTTTCCTTACTATATACGGTAAATAACTGTGATATATATAATGGTACATTTAATGTAATTTTACTGTAAAATACCGTTAAATTTACAGTTTTTGGAAGTGAAAAAGAACAACTCATTGTATAATTTACAGTGAAAAAATGTAAATTGACATTCCCACAATTCCCTGCGTGACACTTCACATTTGATGTATTTTGTTTTTAAATAACTGTTTGATGTATTTTGTTTTTAAATAACTGTTTCTTCATAATTTTCTTAGTTTTTTTCTAATCAGTATGTACATTTGGGTTTTATGTTACATTTAATGTTGTTAAATTAATGCTTATTGCATTTTTTAAATTTCAACATGTTACCATGATGGTGTTTAATTGTGTGAATGACACTGTGCAGCTTCTGTAAATCAGTATTAACTTTCTTGTGGAAGAGCTGCTTATGATGAGCTTTGATTGACCATTTGACTCTCATCACTGCTGTGATTGTTGGCTGTCAGTGTATTACACTGGAAAAAAAAACAGATATTAATACTTCAAAAGGTCAGTATATTATTAACATTATATCAGATAATGAAATACGGTTTATCGCTGTAAAATTATATACGGTTAAAATTTGTAAAACCTAAAACGTTGCTACCGTATTTTTAACAGGAAAACTCTGGTAACCACAGCTGCCAGGGTTTTCCTGTAAATTTAACTTTTTTTTTACAGTGTACGGTAGTATAGTTGTCTCTGCATATTAAGCAGGATATACACATTTAATGCCTTATACTCTTGTAATCTAAAACCACTTCATCACACCAGTGAAGTTGCCCAAATCTGAGTAAAAGTGTAATGTAGCATTATTAGAGGCTGTCAGAATTCCTCTTCATGTTATGACTCTTCTTTGAAGAGTCCTCTGTCGCTGTACACTAGGCAGGTGAGGAGGAATAGAAAAGTCATTGTGCTGAGTTGAAGTGTGTTTATCATCATCTCAAACAGCCTAACTTGTGTTTTCAGGTCTCCAAAAAAGCCCCTCCTGAAGTGGAGGTGAAGTCTGAGAATAATGTGCTCAGTTGTGAAAAGCGCAGGTTGTTAAAGTAAGATGATGGTTTAGATGAGCTGTGATATGGTGAAAACAGTGACAGGAATGCTTAAGAAACATTCTTGCAGATATTGGGAAGATATCAGCATAGTAGAAGGTACTAGTCAATATACTATACTATACTATACTATACTATACTATACAAGTAGAAATTTTAATTAAAGGCACAATATGGAGGTTTTTTTCGCCACAAGAGGCCGCAGTTTCCAACAATAACAAAGGCGTAGGTTGATGACGCAGTGATGAGCTGAATGATGGGACTTGCTGTCAAGCTGATAGATCTAATAATGTTTATGGATGAGTGCAAACATTCATGTTTTTTAACATTACAGTGGTATGAAGCAGGTCGTGATTGCTAAAGAGACAGATATCACACGCGAGTCCCGTGGATATAAAGGAATAAGGACATTTAATTCTACCGAACTACCCGCAAGTGCTGGATTACTCACACAGGTCAGTTTATTAGACGAATTAAACTTGTGAGGTAACGCAGCGCTGCTTCACTTGCTCTAACGTTACACTATCACACTAAACGGCATTTAAATGTGTGTTGAAAGTTGTAATGTTATACTACGTGTTAGTTCGTTTGCTATACGAAATTAGCAGTAAGCTAGATCAACATTAGAATAACATACTGACCATATTCTAACATTTCATCATGTTGAGCTAACGTTATATAACATTGATTTGTTTTATGTACATTTGCTCACCTGTCTAATAAAGCTGTCAAGTCGTGACTCGTGAAGCTCTGTCAAGTCCAAGTTAGTTGCGGACGTGGAGCTCTCGGCATCTCAAAAATGCCACACTGATATTGATCCTCATTTTAGTTCTCCTTGTTTGTCCTAAAGTCTGCTTGCCATGGTCTATGTTTGAAAGAAACAAGAACTGCGTGCCGCTAAATGTTACGCA
Organism: Rhinichthys osculus; assembly: GCA_029959095.1. Classification (NCBI taxonomy): domain Eukaryota; kingdom Metazoa; phylum Chordata; class Actinopteri; order Cypriniformes; family Leuciscidae; genus Rhinichthys; species Rhinichthys osculus. The sequence continues at coordinate 32,540,286 of JARWKJ010000012.1, read as the reverse complement.
CTACGCAGTTGTCCACGTCTGTCGCCATGGTTACGTCATGGCTATGGCAGTACGAGCGGAAACCGAGGATAGCGCGGATATTGCGTCATTGACAGGCGACATTTTTTTCCGGGACGGCCACTTATTTAAAATTGAAATTTATCTGAAATAAAACATCTTTGGAGACTTTTGGGAAATTGTAAGTACACAACTGCAGGAAATATATCACACTGTGCAAGTGATTTTTGGATATTTTATTACAAAATTCTTACATATTGTACCTTTAATACCACAACGTACGTTTTAGTCCAACTGACATTGTTTTGTTCAGAAGCCACTCTTCACACTTTAAAGATCAGAGGTTTCTTTTTTTTTTGCTTCTCACAAAGAGGACATTGTCACACAGAAATACAATAAAAGCAAAAGCATGAATTTTTAGTGTGACAAATGAAATAAAAGCAACAACCTCTCACTTAAAAAAAAAAAATAATTTCAAGATTTTTTTTTCGAAATTATTTCTGAATACATTATTTGGGGTAACACATTACAAGCAATGCGAGGTTAAGTAATCAGATTACTTTTCAAGTAACTAATAACGCATTACTTTTACATTTTCTAAGAAAATATCTAAGTTCCTTTTTTCAAATAAGTAACGCAAGTTACTTTATTTCATCATTATTTCCTGTTAAATTAAACAATTATACTTTATGTATTTAATCTCACTTTATTAACCAATGTCTTTGCTGCTGACTTTGACCTAATTCAACCATACTAATATGCAGAAAAAGAGTGTTGAACTTTCTTCTTCATCCTGAGACTTATTCATTTCACTTTTGGTGTGAAAGGGCCTTTACATTTGCCAAAAATATAACTTTTTTATATGTATATAAAACACAATCAAGCCCAGCGCAGGTGAGAATAAATATTGCAGAAGTAATGTAAAGCATTATACTTTCCATAAAAAGTAACTAACACAATTAGTTATTTTTTTAGGGAGTAGCGCAATATTGTAACACATTACTTTTAAAAGTTACTTTCCCCAACACAGTATGCAGTACACTAAGATGCTTCTTTCTTTCTTTCTTTCTTTCTTTCTTTCTTTCTTTCTTTCTTTCTTTCTTTCTTTCTTTCTTTCTTTCTTTCTTTCTTTCTTTCTTTCTTCCTCGCTTCCTGTCTTCCTTTCTCTTTGTCTCTCAGTTGGCTAAATGTCTTCTTTGCCTTCCTTTGTGCTGTCAGTCTTTCTTTGAATCAAAAGTCTTCACTCTGGCTGTGGTTATTTACAACTGGCAAATCTGCATTTCTCATATAGATCTGTCTGCCACTGATTTTAATATCAGTGATGTTTCCCACGACACCTTTTGTTTTATTATGCATTATGAATTTCTCCTTCTCGCCCTTCATCTTCTCAAATCCCTATCCCCACGCCGAGGATTATGAGGCCAACTATTTTATCAGGAGGGGCGAGATTTATCATTTCAATCTCATTTCAATAAATAAAATAATCTCTCTTCTCTTAGAAGTGACAGCAGCTAATGCTATTTTGTCATCATTAGACTGAAACTTCGCAGACAGAGCTCGAGTGATTTCAGAGCCGTGGTGTAACTTTGATCTTGGCGGCCATCGTCACTTTAGTGATGGCATTATCCATTCTGTTGGTGTTAAAATACACTCTAGACAAATTCACTTTGCATAGCGCTTCAATCGCATCAGACTTTTTTTTGTATTTAGGTGATTCTAATGGTCCGTGGCAAATCACCACAATAAAAGGTGAAATGATGACCTTGTTTCAATGCTTGTTCCCTTAATGGTCTTCCATGCATGTGCATGTATTCTGTTATCTCCCTGTCGGATCGGCTTCACAAAAAAACGAAGCTGTCAAAATCCGCTGCTCGCGAAGCGCATTGAGAAACAAGGGCCGACCATCAAAACGGCATTTTTTATTTTAATTGCTATCTCCTTTCCTCCCATTTCTTCGTTTTTCACCCCCAGAGCAAATCAAGGGAAAACGTGGGGCAAGCTGACAGCAAAACAATTGCGTTTCAAATTGAAGTCCCAGCAGAGTATGTTCAGTTCCTTAACCTGACATCCGTTTTTTCCCACACACATCCTGTAAAAAAAAAAAAAAAAGAAAGACAGATAGAGAGAGAGAGAGAGTAAGAGCTACAAAAAACAAAAAAAAGACAGACGTCTCTAAGAAAGAGGGACCGTCCTTTTGAATATGTGTTTTCTGTTTATCATTAGCTGACTGGGTGCTTCATCATTCTGTGAAAATCCCTATCTGCTGAACATAAGGCTGCGAGACAGCAGGGAATCAATCTTTTGTGCTTGGGCAGATAAACACAGGACGCAATCAGGGGGGAGACGGAGGCATGAAGCCGGGCGCAGGACTCACGCCGCTGGTGATGGATGGAGGAAGTAAAAGTGTCAGGATGGCATTATGCAAATAGGGGAGGCATCCGAGCATCGCCCTGGTGATTATGGGAGATGGGGAGAGCAGCCCGTGGTCCCCCTGGCATCGCTACTGCCCGCGTTTGCTTCCTCGCTTTCTTTTTTCCCCTCCTTTACTCATTAGCTGTGCTTTTATTGCTCTTTTTAACTGGCTCTGTCATTGTTTGTCAGTAAGAGCCACTGTGGGATCGGCAAATGCAAGGATTATTTGCTTACGGGGGAGTGGGTTTCACCAAGCACTTGAACTTGACACCAGCATAGTTCAACGAGTCGGTGTTTGCCGAAACCATCGTTCCAAACACACAACTTTGCGATGCTGTTTGCGAATGTTCGTTGGAACGACGGTTTTGGCAAACACGACTCGTTGAACTATGCTGATAACGACGTAACTTGCGACCAAAGTTGGCTAATGATGATTTTGGAAAACCCTAATCCGGCCCAAATCTGGTGCGCGTGGAATCCACATGTACCAGACATGGCCCGGATCTGGGCCGACTCTATGTTGCTGTCTGGGATTATAGTGTCTTAATAGGGGGCAAACACTTAAGCTAATCACCACTTTGACACCACTTTCCACTATCGTGACCTCTGACAGCTCTCGACCTGTGGTTAGTCGAGAATCCTTATCTTGAGCAAAATAAGCAAGCTGACATTCAGTACAACCTGTGTCTTTTATTTAGAATACATACAAATGTAATTTACGTCTTTGAGTTTGTCAAGAGATTTAATGCACCGTTTTTGAAGACTGCGCATGTGCGAACGTGCTCTACTATGTAAGAACGAGCCTATGATTGAATCTGGAAATAAGGCGAAATAACTGAGAAAAATTTGAAATATTCCTCAGATGCCATGTCTGTAATTTATAGCAAAACATAGCATTAACTCGATCTAAAACAGTTTCATTAAAATAAGTTATTACTCCACCACATGCGTGACGTCATAAACCAACGTGGTTATACGACCACTTTGCGACAATATGTGACCCGTCACGGAAACCAGGGACACAAGTCGGCAGCACAACTTGCGAGCAAAATGAGAAAGAAGCGTTTTTTTCCAAAATTGGTGATTTCCGCTTTTTTGCAGAATCTGTTAGTTGAGATCATGAAGAAGCCTCTCCATGTTTGAGATAACAGTATTGGTATATTTAAAAGCGTACATTTTGAGGTTGAAATCGGCTTGTTTTTCGGAGATTCTAGCATGCAGTAGGGGCGTGTCATTGTCTGTGTGTATTTCCATACTGAATAGCCGCCGGCGCTTTTGCCCCCGCCCCCCAACAGCGTGGCTACTTAATATGCAGCGCTCTGGCCGGCTCTATCTGATATCAAAATTCAATGAAGATCGATGCCGCAAAGATTGTCGCAGACGAGCTGAACCGTGGCCGTTACACCGAAAATGTTTTCGCCGCACTTTGTGGGCTCGGGAAACTGAACCGGAGGTATGGGCGCGGCGCGCGAGCCCTCGGTGCTTGAATACGGCGGCTCGGCTCGCTGACAGCGGTGGCTAACTGTTTCATATGTGACGTCCCGATTGCTTTGAATGGGGAACGTTTTGTGAACAGGGAACAGACTTAATGGACTGGCAACAATCTCCATAGAACATGAACTGGCACAGAGAATCGAAATCAGAGCCGGCGCCAGCTGAGCGCTGATGAGGGGGCGTCTGACATACCGAGAGGGGGCGTTAACGCACGTCACCACTTTTTGCCAGGGTCTCCCCACCACTTTTTAAAACATCTTTGCGGCACGGATGTACCAATACAAATTAATAAAACATCTCCATTTAACTAGCAGAGCATTAATTTTGTTCGTTTGTCAAATTAGAGTCGTTCTAGCTAAAATGTGTTTTTTTTTTTTTTAATCAAGTGATCAAAGTGCTTGCGCTTCGATCAGTGAAGCAGATACATTGTTGTCTTGTGGCTCGCACGCGCGCTTCAATCCGTTGCGGAGACTAACGTTTCGTTCTGGTGAAATCACAACAAAATGTGCAAAACACACACACACACACACACACACACACACACACACACACACACACACACACACACACACACACACAGTCACACACACAATTATAGCCTACACAAATGAACTTGTAGTGCTATTACCATACAGCTACCCTTGATATGATATGAAATTTGGTTCAGCGCTGTGGCACGTGACAAGCAATGACGCGTCACCATGGAAACATTAAAGTGACAGATTCTAAATAACGGTTGCCTTGGAAAACTCACGCAGTTAGAATATTTTAAACTTACGTGTAAAAGGGTTAACTAAAATATTATTAATTTAGCTTAATATTCACAAAAATAAGACAATTTAATTGGCAAATGTGTTTTTTAAATAGCATATTTTATCAGTAAAATCCTGTTTACATTCATGGTGATCTGAGGGGGCGGGAGAGTCCCGTTGAGGGGGCGTCGCCCCCTCACGCCCCCCCGTGGCGCCGGCCCTGATCGAAATAGAGGATGCAGTTAAGACCTTTGCTGCGATGAATGCCTGCCGTGCGCGTTTCTGAAACGTAAGTTAAGCTTTATTTGCTCCTTAGTCGTTATGTAAGATGCTGAACCTGCTGATGATATAATGTGCTTGCGGACATTTCATTTGTGTGTGTATACGCACATAAGAAAGTGGTGTAAAGAGATTTGCAACAGTAATCTGAGGAGGAAATATGATTATTTGGAAAATTCCTGTTATGACTGCTTAAAGAAAAATGCCAGCAGGCATTTAGCTCCTGCATAAACTTTAATAGTGTTGACATTTTGGGCACACGTGCGTTGCGCACTATTTGCGTTATATGTAGGCCTATGGCTTATTGGTCTTTGTGTGTTGTTGCTGGTTTTGCGTTATATGTATATGGCATATTGGTGTTTGTGTGTTGTTGCTGGTAAACGTTGCAAATAGAGGGGCAGCACAATTGTTTTTCGCCTAGAGCGGCAGAAGTGCATTCGCCGGTTCTGGGGGTGAGTTTGCATTAAACATTAAAGTTTGTCGTTTTGTTTTAATTCTAAGAACACGTACATGTTATCTCATGTTTAGTCTGTTTAGACCTTCCCATACCTACCTATTGTTATTAGCTAGCTCAGGAAAGAAAAAAAAGCTGTAAAGCACAGGGGGAGCTTTACAGGGGGTATGGCTTATCTAAATGAGATGTAAATGAGCCCTATTGTCACTCCCAGCAGGAGAGAGAGGTGAGAATGCACAATCTTTTGAGGCCGTTTTCTCCCATTTTAGTTTTTTTGAGTTCCTACCTTCAAATGGCCACAACTTCTCCAAATATTATCAGATTTCCACGTGTTACACATCGTTGGAAAGCTTGGAGACTACACTTTCAGAATCTATGAATAACTCAAAATGCCGAAGAACCGACTTGTGTCCCTAGTTTCCGTGATCGGTCACATATGGTTTCGGGAAACAGTCGTGACTAGCTAGTTGATTTCTTCAACGATGCATGGTATGGTGGTGAAGTATCGAGTTACGTCGTTGTAAGGGAAACGCACCCCTGGGCGACACTATGTTGCTGTCTGGGATGTGGCCAAAAGCGTTTTTACTAAATAAAATATTTAGCAATTAACATTTAAACACTCAAAAGTTTTGATCTTCTTCTTCTTCTTAGAACAAATTTAGTATCAGTAACTGGTCTTTCCATCTAGTTCTATCTAGAGCTTTCCAACTATGGCCACCAAACTCAGCAGAGATCTTTAGGATGTTCTGATTCTGTATTCTATATATTTTCTAAATGATCAGACTTATAGTTTTCCTAAACCGGATGATCAAATCTACCAAAAAAACAAAACAAAAAAAAAAACCCATAGACTTTCATTGACGGGGTTAAAACTTTCAAACAGTAGCTGTGTCCCAATTCAGAGGCTGCATCCTTCGAAGTGTTGTTAAATGGGACGGTCTAGCCTAAAGAGGATTGTTCTTGTCGCCTAGCAACTGTGACAGCTGCCGTTGACGAGCGGCAGTAGCGTTTGTACAGGACTTTTTTGAAAGTTATATTAAACAGCCTGAAAACAAAACAGGGTTCACAAACTGTCACCAGAGTCCATTTCTGGACATAATAAAGAGTATAATATATATATAATCACATCTTAGGAAGATATGTCAACATTTGAACTGTTTAAAAAAAAAAAGTTTTTTATTTTTTATTTGTACAATTGTATCATTAGATATTTGAGTAAGCTGAAACCTAATACTTAAGTTTAAAAGTGTAATTTGAGTAAGCTGAAACCTAATACTTAAAAAAGTGTAATTCGCAATTTCTCTAAAAAAAAATCCTGTCATCACTGGCGAGCAATGAATTCTGGGGGAGGCGAGGCCGCGAAAGGGTCCATCTGTTGTATCCTTCATTTCACGGGAAACGAAAAAGGCATTTGAAGGAGCTTTTGAATTGAGACAGCCTTCGTCGCACCGCTATGACATAAATTTGTCTTCGAATGAGCCCTTGGAAGGATGCAGCCTCTGAATTTGGACGCAGCTTATCTCTCTATAGAGTATTACGTATTAACCTTAAGATTTTCATCCATCCATCCGTCCTTAGCAAAGCCTAGAAACTTGTTTGAACATGATTCATTGTGATGAAACATGGTAGCAAAATGCTAAAACATCCAAGCAAAATCTTAAAACATGCAGCAATGTGTTAAATCATGCTAACAACGTGCTAAACATGATAGAAACATTCTAACAACATGTTAAATCATGTTAGCAACATGTTACAACTTAATAGTAACATGCTAAAACATGCTAGCAATGTGTTAAATCATGCTAACAACGTGATAAACACGACAGAAATATGCTAACAACATGTTAAATCATGTTAGCAACATGTTACAACTTAATAGCAACATGCTAAAACATGCCAGCAATGTGCTAAATCATGCTAGCAACATTGGTGGCAGCTTTGTCAAGCCAACATGAATTCAGTTCTTGCCAGGTCATTATAGTATAGTAGGTGTTTCAATGAACAGTTCAGCAATCACCTTTGAGATTATCAGGAGTGCTTACAGATAGCTTTCTACAGTTATAGATGTCCTAGGGGTGAAATAATTGACCCAAAATACTTGACAGAGTAAAAAAGTTTTAAACTGAAAACAAATACAGTCTAATTTGATGGCCATCAGGTTAACAATTGGCATATAGTCAATAGCAGATCTTATCTCTACAGTATGATACTGTAATGGCAAGACATGGCTGAAAAAAAGATCTGAAATGGGACCGCCACAATTTCTCTTCGAAACTTAATTTCCTGCTGGTGTCATTGTGAGGTGTAGCCCGAGGGAAAGAAGAAATGACACGACTTCTTCTCCTGCAGCACAGTTAGTATAAGCGTCAAACACCCACCACAGCGGAGGATGCTGCCATATGGCTTCCTCTGCTCATCTCCTCTAAACTCTTTTCCTGGGAAAACACTTTGAAGACTGGTTCAATTGGTTTTCTGAATAGCACAGACCTTCTTTCTTTATCTTCACTTACTTTTTTTCTGGTTTTAATCTATACTGTTTTGTTGCAGACATGGCTGGCTGTAACTAGTCCTTACTTACTAGTACAAGTTTCTTAATTACTAGCCCAAGTCTAAAAATCCCACAATGAACAAAGTATGTGGACCTTTATGCAGCTAATAACTAAATAAAACCAACACATTCTCATCCCAAGGCGTCATCTAACTGACACTTTTGACCATGCGTCAACATGGCGACGCACATGGTACCCCTTAAGCGTCAACATGAGACGCTCATCCTCGGGCGTCATCTAACTGACGCTTTTGACCATGCGTCTAAATCCGACGCACATGGCACCCTTTAGCGTCAGTTAGATGACGCTTCCGTTATGGGTAGGTTTAGGTCTGGGGTAGGGTTAGGGTTAGACCACTAGGAGGCGCGTCTCATATTGACGCTTAAGGGGTGCCATGTGCGTCGGCATGTTGACGCATGGTCAAAAGCGTCAGTTAGATGACGCCTTGGGATGAGAACGGGCTGAATAAAACAGCCTGCCTGACTATGAGGAAGGATCATGCCATAGGTATTCAGAAATGCAGATGTGACATTTCCAAAAGTCCCTCACATTTCTAAAAAAAACAGCTAAATAAAATAAATGAATTTAATACATATCAATCCTTTTTTTTTGTATTCTCCCTATGATTCATACATTGGAATTTCTATTACCATATCCCAACCCGATCTCACAGCAATTCGTACGAATTTTACGAGGTGGCTAATTCGTAACAATTCGTACAACCTCACTCGTACGAATTAGTACGATTTTTGCTAAATCGTACACATTTTACCAGTCGCCCAATTCGTATGAATTCGTACGAAATATGACCTACCCCTGACCCCACCCCTAAACCTACCCATCACGTGGCTTTAGACAAATCGTACAAATTCGTACGAATGAGGTCGTACGAATTCGTACGAATTAGCCACCTTTTAATCACTCATACAAATTCGTACGAATTGGTCGTGAGATAGCGTTGCATATCCCTATAACATTTCCTTAGCTACTGTAACAGTGTAAAAATAGCAAGAAGTAAGATAAGTATCAAATATGAGTGTTTAAATGTACATTACCGTTCAAAAGTTTGGGGCTTAACAAGATTGTTTTAAAAGAAATGTATCATTTTATTTAGTAAGGATGTATTAAATTGATCAAAAGTGACAGTAAAGACTTACACAAACTTTCTATTTTAAATAAATGCTGTTCTTTTGAACGTTCCTTTTATTAAACAATCCTAAAACAAAATCATTTTCAACTGTGATAATAATAATTCATGTTTTTTGAGCAGCAAATCCGCATATTAGAATGATTTCTGAAGGATCATGTGACACTGAAGACTGGGGTAATAATGCTGAAAATATAAAACAGTTCTTTCAACTTGTAATAGTTCACAATAATTCAGTTTTTACTGTATTTTTGATCTAAAAAAATACAGCCTTGGTGTAGCCTTGCAAAAACATTAAAAAAACAACTAACCAACATTAAACTTAGAAGTAGAAGTGTAGGTCAGATGACTGAATATTATTTACGTATTTGGATGAAAATGACATTTAAAAGTCATCCAAACAAATTGAATGCCAAAACATCTGCTCTCATATGTTTATGCTTTTTCATTTTTCTTTACCAGAGAACATTTTGGAATTGACTGATTATGTAAATGGTTTATTTTTGATATTCTGGTCCCTGCCCGTCCACAAGACTAAACTTAATAACATGAGGTGATACTCTCATCAAGCTGGATCTTTCATGTCCAAAGCACAAAAGCTATGGACTAAGGTCAGGGGTTTGTTCAAAATATGAGCATGAGCAATAATAATAATAATGTCGCTTGCCTTAGCAAACACCACTAATGATAAAATAAGCATTCGCCTTTTCACCATCAGAGAGATCTGAGAGGAAGGACCGGCCCTCTCTACGCCCGTTCCAGCAGAGTTACCGTAACATCTTGCCCTTTCTGTGCACAGGAGAATTTCGGCATAATTAAACATAGTGGAAAGCCCACCCCTCAAACAATGAATCCCATCAGGTGTAATAGTTTTTCCATTAACACAGAACAACCTCGGAGAGCACCACCGAGCTGTTTCCAGCCACGAGCCTGAAGCTGCCAATCGCGCTCCCTCCAGCTTTGGCTCTCTCCACAACACACAGACAATACTACTCTGTTTCGGCAGATTGGATCCATTTGCATCAGATTGGAACTCCTCTGCATATAGATTGATGGGTTTAATCAGCGAATCAGGGAGAGCGCTCAGACATCAATCATTGTCAGCGCTGTCTTTTATTCGTTGCCTGCGTTTCCTTGCTCCGACTCATCAGCGGGAGTAGGTTCAGGCGGAGGAACCCAACCTGTGATGAGAACAATAGCTCCTCCGGCGCTCCGGGGGGAATTTCTACGGCCCATGCAGATGAGGAGAGGACAAATCACCAGAGAGGACTCAGCCAGCCATTAAACAAAAGGAGCAAGTCCTGAAACTGGGAGAACCAGAGAGCTGAAGTTGATACACATCAGAATGGAGTCGAAAGAGCGCGCCTGTATGACGTACACAAATATTCGGATATTAAAACGATTAATTAGAATCCGATCGCGTTTAATGGGTACGACAATGACGCCTATCACATCCGAATTCTCCCACACATTAGGTTATGACACAGTCTTTTGCAATTAAAATCAATTTCTGCTGATTTGCATTGTGTCAAACAGAAAAGTGTTAAAGGCTCATTTTAAAATACCTGTGAGAAAGTGACAAAATCCTCTCCTTGATTTTCTCACATGCGTTCCAGACATTGTGTTGATTGAGGTCTCTTTTTTTTTTGTTGCCCTCCCTTGATGCGACATGTATATATAGCAGGTGATAATTAAGTTGTGATGGCATTGTGTTCTGAACCAGGTACCATGATCCAGACCTTCCCTACGGTGTCAGAGTATAAACTTACCTTTCACACTTCCAGTGGGGCGACACCCTCAACGCTTCGCATTTATCTCCAATGCCAATTAGTACCAGTTCAATTAAGACACAAACAAGTTGAAAGTTATTGCTGAACTCAAATGACAATAGAAATGACTTTACGGATCCTTGCTTAGGCATTTGAACACACCTATAACCCTGAGTGTTAAACTTCAGCGTGAAACTAATCCTGCACGGTTTATTACAGACTATATGATCAAGAGACTTCAGATAATAAGCAATCAATACCCAAAACACACTCTGCCAATGAGTTTTGCATGAGTTTTGCAATCACCATATATTTGAATCCAGTATTACAGTGTACAGAGTTTATTTTCAACCAGCTATTACAGTAACCTCTGTGTACAGCAGTGCACTCTGTCTGGTGGGGTGGCACGCGCCTCTTAGATTTTTGAGTCGTGCATTTGTTTTCCAATAAAAAATTGCTAAAAATCCTTAAAACAAGAGTGCAGTGAGACAAAACACACTTCAAGTAATGCTGTATCTTATGGAGACTCTAAAGGTGCAGAAAAATGAGATTGGAAGAAAAAATATACTTGTATTAAAGTTCATAAATGTTAGAAATATCAAATATTGCAGCTTTCTATCTTTTTTTTGTGTGTGTGTGTGTGTGTGTGTGCAAAGGTATAGAGTACACCTTTTTCAGCGGCGCTGGTTCTGGAAGTATTTATTTTTCATTCATTTTTCCCACTGGGATTTTGAAATAATCTTTGTTAAAGCGCTATACGAGGTGAATCACAACATTAAACTTTGATTTGAAGCAGAAAAGATTTTGAAAATCAGACAGAAAGATAAAGGTTACAGGACTGTGTACTTACAGTAACGGTTTTGGTGAGGGAAAGAACTACAATCCCATGAAGCATTGCGAACAAGATAATTGAATTAAAAATTACTACTCATTTAGTTGATACTCAAATATTTTAAGTTTATTGCAAAATATGCATATATGTATACAAACATTTTAGAATTTTGAGAGTGTAGCGAGACCGACTCGATTATATCATTCGCAGTGCTTCGTGGTAGGGGGCGGAGCTAAAGAAATCTTTTGGAGCTTGTCTCTGATTGGTGAAACTTTCTGTACAGCATCATGGGTAATGTAGTTTTTCACTAGGAATTCCACTGTTAAGCATTATTTAAAAATTAGCTGAACTAATGCAAGAATATACCATGGATTAACAACCTCGTAGCACACAGTTGGTCTGTCTTTAAAAGTTTATAAGTTATCGTTCAAAATCAATTTACCTATGGAGAAAAGTTCCGGAACCCGATTGCACTCTATTGCATTCTCCCCGGATAAACTTTGCGTTTGGTTGTCTCAAATAAAATGTGTGTTCATTTGCGATATTGCGTAAAATTTGTATGTTTAAACTTTGCCTTCGCTGGCAAACCGTTTGCGTTGGAAATAATAATAGGTGGGAGGAGTTTCGGGGGAACAATACTTTTTGTGAGGGAATGCAAAAGCATTCAAATATAATGAATGCTTTATATTATATTATATATACAGGTGCTCCGTAGTAGTTTTGCTTCTTAGGTAAATTTATTTTTAGATATTTTAAATAAAATTAAGACAAAAATACTCAATTAAATAATTTGCAGGGTGTTATTATGTTGCATGTAAAAAGGGTTAAAAAAGGGTTTTTGTAGGTTAAAAATTTAGAATGGCGGAATGGGGAGTCAGAGACACTTTAGATAAGTATGTGGATACTTTTCTTAAAAAATCTGTAATCATCTTCACACCCTTATGTGTCCCATTGCACATTACAATAAGTTATATCTACAGACTGAGTCAAAAGCACCACTAACACCCCCTCAAAGTAGGTGCATTATATAGCAAAACTCAAAACATCTTGCTTTGTCAAAATCTCTTTATAGGGCTAAAACTAGTCATCTGTTCTATATTACAAAAACTCACTCATCCCACCAGGAGCTATGCATGATGCAATAAGAAGACGGTGGTCTCCATTTCTCCACCACATCTCTCAAGATCTGAGTACTGCTGAGGAACTACTGTATTTTACGACACGGCTATATTGGCTTTAAAAAACGTCCTTCTTGAAGTTGCTTTGACAAGAGGAACACGAGTCCGCTATAAAAAATCCACAAACCTATTACTATAGGAAGAAACTTTAATACCGAATATCTCTTAATGACAGCGTTCCAATTAGACTTACTGCATTTTTCCTCTTGCCGCAAGTCAAAAAAGAAAACAAATAAAGCAGACTGATTTAGAAACCTTATTAGCCTTGCAGTCCCAAAGCAATTAAATCATTACAGCATTATGGCTTCTGTGAGCACGAGTCGGAAAACATTTAGGTGGTCCTGAGTTTAGAGGTGGTCTGGTTTCCTTTTGTTTGTGTTTTTGTTTTACATTTTCAACATCTGATGCAAAAACATCTGCTGTGATTCTCCGTGTTGTGCATGTCTGTTCTAATCTAAATTAAAAGGGCTATATGTGGAATTCAGAAACCCGTGTTTATAGTGACACCGGTGGCCGTTAACTGAACTGCAGCCTGCAACTTATTGCTCACGTAACGTACAAGAGACTGATTGAATGTTGAATGTCCACCAAGTTTACAATGTAATGTGAGACTATAGTTTGAATTAATAAATTTCATTTGCATGAAATCGACATTACAGTCCAGAATGGCATTATCCTGAACATTGTATAAGCATTCCTTTCATGTGTCATTGAACGGAAAAGAGGATCTCGGGAGCGTGTGTAAACGTCACATCCTTTTGATTTTCTCTGCAAAAAATGACCCATCCTTCACATAAAAATGAATCTACAGGCTTTCATAGAAAACCTAGGAAGTCGGGGAAGGTCTTGTTTTTTTAAAAGTTTTGTTAAAAGCTGTTCACACATTGGCATTCTTATATTCAACCCCTTTAAAACAAACAACATTTACTTGAAATTTTAATTGCATAACCTAATAAAAAAAATGTAAACCCCACAAATATTTAGGCATAAAAAAAGTGGCAAAACATACTGTCTGAATTTAATTTATACAGTTTTAACGTCCATCAAATGCTGTGCACTTTGTAAATGAGTTGTGAATGTACTGAACTGTACGCAGCAATATGGAGCTCTGGGCCAGTAGGGGGGGACAGTACTACTTATGATGTTAGTCTGGACGCAAACTCTCTCTCTCTCTCTCTCTCTCTCTCTCTCTCTCTCTCTCACTCTCTCTCTCTCTCTCTCTCTCTCTCTCTCTCTCTCTCTCTCTCTCTCTCTCTCTCTCTCTCTCTCTCACACACACACCTATTACTGGTAGACAGATATTCATCATTTTAAAGCTTTTACGTCCACTATAGCTTAACTTTTTGAATAGGTTAACAAAGCATTTTAACAGCCACTGTTGCAAAATATCACTTTTGAGTCACTGAGTCATTTTGAGCACGTTTACGCACACATTTCACAGACATGACCTCAGCTCAAACTGAGCATGTGTGCTCAGCACTGCTGAGGTCTTCAGGCTCCCTCCGTAATTACACAGCAATATGCTATCAATGCCTGACAGAGGTGGTGGGTTTACAGATGATGGGGAAATGCACTGAGGATCAGAGTCGGTCTCGGCATGTTCACTTGGCCGCCGTCCAACCGGAGGACAGGTTTGCTCTTGTGCAAGAGTAGAAAAGACACTCTCTCAAATGAAATCAAAACCAGAAGCGGCTTCATCCAGTTTGTCTTTTTAACTCTCGCTGACTGACCAAGCCGGTTTCATGCTCCAAATGCAGTCCAAACTGAGTGGAGTTTTCGCTGAGGTCTAGTGACTATTGTCTTAGTGAAGACACAAACACATACACAAAAACTTAGTCATGTTGCTCCAATGGAAAGTGTGCCTTTATCTGCGGCGATTGAAGCACTTTTTCGTTTAGTTTGTCCTCCAAAACTAAGCAACTTGTAATGTTTTTCAATGCAGTAGGTCTTTTTTTGAATCTGTCTTGGAGGACTCGCAGAAATGTTTTCCTGTGAAGAGGGGCGAAGAATAACGGCCTCCATGAAAAAGCCCGATTATTGGTATGGCAACCGGTTTCTACAGAAACAAAATGTGTAAAAGTGGAATAAAATAAAGTCGGGATATGCAAAGCCACACTGTGGGATATAAAGATCCAATTATGAGTCACAATTGTGGGAAATAAACTTACATTTTGAGATATAAAGCCACATTGTGAGATACACTGTCCCAATTACTTATTAATTACCTTTTCATTTCTGTGGAACAAGAAAAAACAACGTGACATCTTAATATTTACTATTTGTTTACTCTGCAAAAACTCGACGTGCAATCTCATTTCTAGCCATAAATTTTATTGATCATGTTTTGAGAAAAATATATTATGCAAGTATGTAAGATTATTAAGATTGTTTTAAAGTACCCCTATTATGCTTTTTCGCATATTTCCATTCATGCAGGGTGTAATATAGCTGTTTGTGAATGTAAGCAGTCTGCGAAGTTTTAAATATCAAAGTGCACGACAAATAAAGTTGTTGTCTCCTAATTGAAAGAATTGATTCTGAACTGCCGAAACGAGTCGTCAGTAATTCCAGTCTCACTTCCTGTTACATACATATATAATTAAAGTAACAAATCTGCATAATGACAGCCTATGGTCTTCATTGGCTGCCCGTGAACGACTTTGACCCTCAACTGTAGTGGTAGCTGAGACTGGAAGAGTTTGGTTCATGTTGAGAAGACGTTGTTTTCAGCGCTGCGAATCCACTTTGCTGCACTTCAAAAGGATGATGAATCGCGCTAGAATTGATAAAAAAAAAAAACGAGGCCATTGTTCGTATCACTGAGTATCAAGCGCTGAGGAAGCCTCCGGAGCTGAAATTCAGATGTGGTAATAGACATTTAGTTTCCAACACAGGCAGTAAGAAGACCAATCACAACAGAGTGGGCCATCTGACCAATCAGAGCAGAGTAGACCAATCACAACAGACTGGGCCATCTGACCAATCAGAGCAGAGTAGGCCAATCACAACAGAGTGGGCCATCTGACCAATCAGAGCAGAGTAGACCAATCACAACAGAGTGGGCCATCTGACCAATCAGAGCAGAGTAGACCAATCACAACAGAGTGGGCCATCTGACCAATTAAAGCAGAGCAGAGTAGACCAATCTCAACAGAGTGGGTCATCTGACCAATCAGAGCAGAGTAGACCAATCACAACAGAGTGGGCCATCTGACCAATTAAAGCAGAGCAGAGTAGACCAATCACAACAGACTGGGCCATCTGACCAATCAGAGCAGAGTAGACCAATCACAACAGACTGGGCCATCTGACCAATCAGAGCAGAGTAGACCAATCACAACAGACTGGGCCATCTGACCAATCAGAGCAGAGTAGACCAATCACAACAGATTGGGCCATCTGACCAATCAGAGCAGAGTAGACCAATCACAACAGACTGGGCCATCTGACCAATCAGAGCAGAGTAGACCAATCACAACAGACTGGGCCATTTGACCAATCAGAGCAGAGTAGACCAATCACAACAGAGTGGGCCATCTGACCAATCAGAGCAGAGTAGACCAATCACAACAGACTGGGCCATCTGACCAATGAGAGCAGAGTAGACCAATCACAACAGAGTGGGCCATCTGACCAATCAGAGCAGAGTAGACCAATCACAACAGACTGGGCCATCTGACCAATCAGAGCAGAGTAGACCAATCACAACAGACTGGGCCATCTGACCAATCAGAGCAGAGTAGACCAATCACAACAGACTGGGCCATCTGACCAATCAGAGCAGAGTAGACCAATCACAACAGAGTGGGCCATCTGACCAATCAGAACAGAGTAGACCAATCACAACAGACTGGGCCATCTGACCAATCAGAGCAGAGTAGACCAATCACAACAGACTGGGCCATCTGACCAATCAGAGCAGAGTAGACCAATCACAACAGACTGGGCCATCTGACCAATTAAAGCAGAGCAAGCTCCCGGAAAGGGGTTTAGAGAGATGGAATTTCGAACAAACTGTTTTCAGACTCTTTGAGAAATAAGGTGAAGAGTTTTGTATTTATTTATTTTTTACTTTTGATGCACGTAAACCTATTGTAGGAGACCTCCAAAACAAAATTAGGAACCTTTAAAATAGCATAATGGGGAACTTTAAGATTGTCTTTTTTTTCTTACTTAGAAAATCTTAAAGTTAGTTATTTTACATGAAAACCAAGCTAAATATCTGTCAGATACACTGTTCAAGGCCAACATTGTGTCTTTTAAGACTTGTCCAGCTTGCTAGTACAATTTGCAGTATTTTACAAACAGCCCCGTAAAGAGCAATAAAAAGAAATCTTACATCAAAGAGAAATTGCCCCTTGTAAGTGTATATTATTAAAATGTGAAGAAGACTTTCAAGATCGACAGGTCTTTGAGATGATATATCTTGTCACCACATAGCATATATGTTTATGAAAATCACCTCGTCTAATAATACTCAACATTCACTGCGTGTGTAAACACCATTCTGTTCCCTGTCCAAGTGACACATTTACATCGACTCCAAACGGTTTCTGTGCTCTCGTATTTCAGGGAGCCTTTGGTTGTCCTTTGTGCTGCACAACAGCTCGTATCATGTGCGGTTTGCGTGGCGATCTCGCGCGCCGGTTGGTCTGCTAGCTGACTGCAGGCGCTGTGTCGTGTGAAGTATCAGGGCACAGGCATTGCTTTCCTGCTGCATAAAAGTGCAGGTGTGTTTTTCACCCTGGTCTTTTGTAACTCTATGGGTGGCAGTGCTGGGAAAAAAAAAGCTATTGGTCAATCTTTTTACACATCCATTGTTCGGCAGGATTTTGACAGAGTAAACCAGCAGTGACACATGTGAACATAAAGGAGGTCTGCTGCTTAAATGCAGGTGGGGGGGTGTTAGGGGTGGATTCCACGCAGCTTGTGGCGAACGGTGGGAATGATAGCGGAGGTGGGGCAGTTTTTTGTAAAACTGGGATAAAGGGCTCTTTTGAGTGTGTGTGAGTTCAACGCCGGGAGCAGCGTGCCGCCGGACCCCAGAGAGGCAGAGTTACACACTGAGGTGTGCTGAGTGCTACACGCTCAGGGAACTTCATGGGATCATTTTTCTTGATAGAAAGCAGAAGATTTGTCACTGTGACAAACTTAGATATTCTTCAGAATTGGGGAAGCTACTTTGAAACTATAGCCAACCAGGAATAGTTCACCCAAATATTAAAGGGACTATATGTGGAATTCAGAAACCCTTGTTTTTAGCGACACCGGTGGCCATTAAGTGAACTGCAGCCTGTAACTTACTTCTCGTGCTCGCACTCGTGCACACGTAATGCACGTTATTCAATGCACCGATATACTCACGGCAGTACTTTTTGGTTCTTCTTCGCTTAGAAAGTAAAGAAGTTGGAAATAGCTTTACAGTGATATACCGCTAACGAACATCCCGACGCCGTCCACGCTGCTGAGATCGACGTTTAGTGAATATGTAATTATGTGCTGCCCACTTTCCTCTCAATAACAAAATAAACACACAACAAAAATGCGATTCAGATCTGGCTCTGTGAGACTAGAGTTGAATTAATCCCCTTTCGCGACAAATTGACATTACAGTACAGAATGACTTTATCCTGAACATTGTATAAGCATTCAGCATTCAGTGTCACTGAACGGAAGTGTAAACTTCACATCCTTTTGATTTTCCTTCACAGTCCTTCACATAAAAATCAGTCCTCAGGCTTTCAAAGACAACAGTTGCATTAAAAGCTGTTCACACATTGGCAATTAAAAAGTGATTAATACTTCAACAAAGGTCAGTCTGATTATTTAATGAACCATTCTTCAAGATTTTTTTCCGTGTTCCTCAGAAGAAAGAAAATCATAAGGGTTTAGAGCAATGATGCATAAAATCATTTTTACACAATTCTGCTGCAGAAAAGTAGTCACAAAATCACTATGTGCATAAAGTTTGCTTTCGTAAAAAAGTGATGATTCAAATTCATCTTTGATTCATGGAGAATTTACTGCAATAAACTTTCCAATTTAACTTGTTTTCTAAAACAAATCAGACTTCCCAGTGCCACTTGAAAGAGAGAGAGAACATTTCATCACTGCTTATTACTGGAAAAACTACACTTTGGAAACATTTAATCGACTTTTTTTTATTTATTTTTTTAAATGTAGTTAAGTTAATAGTGTTAAGAGTACTTAAAAAATGGCCCACCAGTGGAATTACAAAGTGATCGTCTTAGCAGACAAATTTACACTGCCACACTTTGCTACAACAGAAGCAGGATGCCGTGAATACTTAGTTTTTCACTTCTGAATGGCAGGAAGAGAGAATGTGAGAAGCAGATGCGTGAGTTGTTGTGACCGTAGTGTTATATCAGTTCAGATTTTAAGACGGGCTCTGTTGATCCAGTGCTCATCCTTGCTTTCAAAGAGACATTCAGTTAAATACCTGCAATTCAAGTCAACCAAGCTGAGTTGTTGATACAAGAAAGATTGAGTCCTCTGTGTGGTACACATTTACTTCCAGACGTTTTCATAGTCCATAGAATGCCTTTTCTTTGGGTGCTGAAAATGCTCTGGGTGGTAGCCAGCACTTGTCAGTTGTCACCACGGACCGTATGAGCCAACGGAGGTGAGTGTTAACAGTAACAATAGTCAGTGTGAGCAGATATTGCCAGCTGGAAAGCTTGACTCACTCTTCATTAGCAACTGTTCTTGTTTCAGTTGTCTTTTCAGTGACCAATAAGAAGCATCTAGGCTTAGTAACCATTAAAGAAAATAACACTACTCAAAATAAAGCCTTTTTGCTACATTAAAGTCTCCCACATGGAGGCTGCCATTTTGAGGTCACATGACAAGTCATGTTGTGAAATTTGACCTGAGTTAAAGTCCCCGTGAACCGGAAGTTGCAAACGACTTTTCTCCAGTGTTGTGACGTATTTCCGAGAGAAACGGAATACTAAATGAGGAAAAATAGTGGGCGTGGCTTTTTTTCCAACTAGCACCTGATTGGATCTAGAAAAGTAGGTGTTTTCATTCAGCCCAGATTCAGCCTGTCTACTGTCAGTTGGAGGGGCGTGGTTAAGGATGTTAAGCAGACGCCCAAAACGTCAAACCTACATCATCAGGGAAGGTCCTCCAATGCAGAGGGGAGGGGAAATTTCAGATTTTGATTAAAGATTACGAAGCCAAATAATGTTTTTGTGTGGATTGACTTGCATGGATGAATTGTTCACCACAAAACGATCAATTTAGGCAAACAAAGTAAGTATGGTCAATTTTGAATTCATGCGGACTTTAAATTTTTTTTCAACATTTTTGCTGTCTTCAGAGCTAAGGACAGCAGAGACGCTAATGTTGTCATATTGGTTCTTTGCAAAAGTGAATAAAAAAATAATTTAAAAAATGCTTAGTTCATCATTAGCTAGTTTACACTAGATGTTAGCATCTATTTTGCATGATTTGATTACAAGTGCTCAGCCAAGACATTTCCATTTACAACTGGTATTTATTTATTGTGCATGCCTTAAAGGGATAGGTCACCCAAAAATGAATTTTTCCAAAAAAATCATTTTCTCATTTCTTTCTTCTGCCGAACACAAAACAAGACATTTTGAAGAATAGGGGTAATCAAACAGTTGAAGGTAGCCATTGACTTCCATAGTATGGAGAAATAAAAAAAAATACTATGGAAGTCAATGGGGACCAGAAACATTTTAGTTATCGACATTCTTTAAAATATCTTCTTTTGTGTCTAACATACAATCTCGCAAATTGTGTGTTATAAAGTCAAAATTGCGAGATATAAACTCGCAATTGTGAGATAAGTCGCAATTATCTTTTAAAATGCTTAACTATGTGGCGGAAACAAGCTTCCATACAAAACAGATGCTAATACCAGATGTAGACATGCAGGCTCATGAATAAAGAATGAGAGCTAAACTTGACCTTTTGGCATATGGACTTGCAAGAGAAGAGGTCATTGTCCTTTTAACAGCCAGCCATGAGCTCACTCAGAGACAATTTATATAGAGACATGTCACTTCCTCGATCCTCAATACAACTATATAGGGAAAACCCGTAACGCCAAAGATGGCGGTTGTATGCACATGCCCCGCCCCTCCCGCTGGTAAGCCAATCGTCTGCTTTTAACAGTCAAGCCGGGAAACATGTAGCCTATCGTCTGGTTCCACCGACGAGAACCCTTGCGCATGCGTAGTAAACGTATAACCTGTGGGGAAAAAGGCCTTTTAAACCTTATTTTGGGGCAAAGTCATCAAACTTTTTCAGCGATTTTTATCATATTTTACTGCTGTTTCTATACATGCAGTTTTTATGTCCCGGTGAAGTGACCAGTGAAAGTGCAGTTCTGACTCTCTGCCCATTCATTTAGATAGGAGCCTGGTCTTGTTAGTCCGAAATAGCTGCCCGGAGGTGTTGCCAAGATGGCGGCCGAGTGGCATGACTTGCCTAAAAGGACTTTGGCTCACTTCACCTGTCCTTTAACGGCACCTGTCGTCTTTGAATACCTGACACGTTACTGCTTGTCCCAAGGGTTCAGGTATGTTGTTACACACCGCTGCAGAATGCAGCCAGTACAAAATAATTGCTAGAGTTTCATTGCAAGTCATTCAGTGGAGTGACCATATCACCTAACTGAGAGTGCAAGCATCTCGGTCATCATCGCTATAATGAGAAATGATAGCATGTCTTCCTCAATGGCCCCTCGTTTCGAGATGTGTCACCTTATCTCCAGAGATGACAAAGAAACACACAAGATGAATCGGACAGAGAAGCTGACAGTAAATGATGAGCTCAGATAACAAGCAGAGATGGGAAGATTTGGGTTATTTTGCATTTGCCCATATTACACAATATAGGTGTGAATCATGTAAACCAGCACTCAGAGTGTATTTGGTTATAACAAAGCCAAGATGCAACACAATCAGTCACTGTTTAGGGTGATCGAACTGGGATCCGAAAGGGGTCAGTGACAAAGTTCAGGGGGAAATTATTCAAAGAAGAATATAAAATATCATTTATAAATAACAAATAGCTGCTCTACAGAATATGATCACGCTATCCTTCATTCAAGAGTAAAGAGTAAGGAAAAAATAGGATGTGTGTCAGATCGGCGTCATGCATGGCAGGTCTTAAAGTGACAGCAGCCTAATAAACTGCTGCTGTCTCTTTCATTAATGTAACTCAACGAACAAAAGACAAAGAGAAAATCACACACTGCTCTTGATTGAACAACTTTTGTAGCTTTAATAAGGTGATGAACGATAAAAACATTGACAGCCAATCAGAATCCATCCTAGAGCTCGAGCATTTAAGGCGACAGACGACAAATCTGCAGCGCGAGCTTAAAATAAACAGAGTATTATTGTTCGCTGGCGTGGACGCTGATATAGGCTAGCTATCATTCTTGGTGTGAACGGACCTTAAGTCTGAGCTCTGGCTTCTAGTAAGCATAAGTCTCTTCTCAAAACGAAGAGCACTGCTCTCTCATTAGGCTAAACGTTCCTAATGTATTCCCAGAACTATAGCTATTAATCAAACAGAAATTAGATTCTGACAGTGTGATGTAAGCTATAGCAGTGACAATGATAACTATAACAATAATTACATGACGCCTGCTGCATTCATCATGGTAAGCTATGGTTACTTAATACTCCCACACAATAAATTAAGGACTGTTAGGTGGGTGAGAGGGCGTTCCTTTCAAAGGCACAGGTCTGTCAATTCAACTAACCCCTTTAAATAGTGTGCATAAATATACTTGACTTCAAAACCTCAGTTTTGGTGCTCAATAGGTGCCTGCACATGCAATATGACCATAACGATAATAGCGATGATTGCTTTAGCATGAACCTTTCATTAGATCTTGTTCAATAGGAACACACGTGTTCCTATGACGCTTGTGCTGTTGATTATAGCTTGATAAAGAAAGGAATTACTATAAAATATAAATACATAAATATTTTAAAGTAGTTAGTCATTTTTCACATTTTTGTGTCTTTTCAGACCTCAAGTTCCTCTACTGTTATTTGTCTGACACGAGGATCAGACGGCTGTGCACTTGACCTTTGGCCTGACTGGCAGCTCCTAAACACTTCCTCTAGGTTAATGGCTGTGTAAACAGGCTCAGACGTTGACCCTTTGACCTTTGAGGATGTGTTTGGTAAGTCTGACTAAAAGTCTAAATGTCTTTGGGGCTGTGATATCTGTAACTCAGCAAGCATCATATAAGGGCTTTTTCAGTAGAAAGCATCTGGAGAATTCACCAAAAATAAATTTGCATGCTGACAGCGTTGTGTTTTTTATTATTATTATTAGCATGATCTCAATGTTATTTTAGCCCTAGTTATTGACAAAAGAAAATTGGTAACAGCCCCCCAAATTTTCTAAATATAATTAGCATTTTTCATTACTTGCAGGTTCAAGGTTGTTGTGTCTTAACAAAAGCTCAGGTAGTGACATTAATTTTGGCAGGCAAATTTTAATACATTTTGACAATTTAATAAGTTCACATACAAGTACACTGAATTATTTTGAACTTTGAACTAAACTTTGAACCAATTTATATATACGAAAAAAAAATCCTAACCTTGTTTCAGCCAAATTAGTTTTCTAAAATGATATTTATGGTTTGGTTCAAACCTTACATTTTGATTTGATATTAATCAAAAATATTTCTTATCCTAAGACAGAATCTTTCACACAAAGAAAAAAGTGTATTTATTATAAAGACCATACACCATACTTAAACAATATATTTTCTTTAGACCAAAATGTTACTTAATTAAGGCAAATATAATAACTGTTTTTTTTAAAGCTTAATTTCACCATAACATTAAATTAGCTCATTTTTAAAATATGCATAATATTTCCTATGTACAATAAAAATTAAAAATAAACCCACAATATTTTTCAGAAAACCTCAACACCCTTGATTTTTTATTTCAAAACCAGAAACAATGATTTTCAATTGGAGCAATATAAAAAAAATGCACTTTAAATAATACTAGACAGTCATTTCACTTTTTTCAGTGTTCTCTATTGTTACACTTTTTGTGTTATTGCCTCCTTAAGATTAATCGCTTTGTTTTATTCCTCATTCGTAAGTCGCTTTGGATAAAGGTGTCTGCTAAATGAAAACGCAATTGCCATTTTAACTATGTAAACGTTAATATATTAGCTTACTATTAGTATATTGTGCAAGGAACAGGGTGAAAAATAAGACTTTATTGATCAATTGATTGATTGATTTGAGTGAATTCTTTTTTTTTGTTGGTGTATTACTGCCACCACTAGCGTTCATTTCAGCTGCAAACTGTACTGTATACGTTTGTGGTGTTTTGCAAAATTGTTGGCAAAGTCATTTTTTTCCAGTGAGACCAGGTTGAACATATTCCAAGAACACCAAAGTCATTCGAGTTTCAAACCAGGACTTATTTGGCATTCCTTTTGAGAATGACAATACACATAAAAGTTAATAGAAAAATAATTAAGTCTTTCAACCAAGAAGAGTTTCTCATTAAAAAGGGCAGCACAAAAGAAACAAAAAAATATTACTCATAGGGGCTAATTAAATAATTCTACTTCCACATATCAGTCCCTTGCTTATTGTTATGCGGTTGCACGAGCCTGCTTTTGAAAAGTTACTGAAATTATCATTAAAACAGCAAGACTTCCCTGTTTTGTTCTTTTTATAGCGTAACTTTGTGAATTCCCCACTCCTGGTGGAATCTCGACGTGTCTCCTGAGAACCTCCGCTGCTCCACTTACCAGGAAACTCTTTCTAGAAAGAACCCCATGTAGCCAGTTATTATGCAAACTGTGGAAATAGCTGTGAGGCATCTTAGAGAGCGGGCAGGGAGGGACGCTTTCCCACACACCGCGCTGGCTCTCGTGAAGCCCTGTTGGCAAAGATGTCCTAAAGAGGAATGGCTCAGGGTGGAGTCAGCATGAAGGTCCCCTTCGAGACTTCTCCGAACGCACAAGAATGAAGGGGTGGGGGTGGAATAATGTCCATGATCATGTGCCTGACACCTTCAACGTCCTCAACTTTACTGTGCATGAAAAAAACCCTCAACTGTCTGATTGATAGAGGGCCTGCAGTCTTCCTCTGTCCATACGATAGCGACAAACGTTTGCTCGCACATTAGCGAAATTTCAGGGAAATTTTACATTAAAAAAAAGGTCCATTATGGATTATGCAGGTGAGTTTACTGCTCTCGCCCGGTAAGGGCTTTCGATTGTGGATTATACACTTCGTTTTTGTCAGCTTGCCCATCAGACTTTGCTTAATGATCATTTGCTTAAAATCATTGATCTAGATATCTACTTACTATGGACCACAGGATTTACCTGATTTGGTGGATGGAACATGGAGAGAGGCCATTCTCTGGGGTTTGGAGTATGCTTGCCCCAGGGAGATGTCGTCGTTCCACCTGTGGATGAGGAGCCTGAGATCCACCAAAGGCCGAGAGACCCAGCTGATACCCGCCACCAACACAGAGCCAAAGCCAGCAGCCTCGTCCATCCAGGAAGAGAAGCCTGAGGTTCCGTCTGACCAGGTGTGTGAGCCGGCCATCACGTCAAAGCCAGTGGGGGTCAAAGTGGAACTGGTAGAGGAGGGGCTAATCGACCCTGCCCACCCACAGACCTTCTTCACCACTAGTCCCTTCCTGCATAAAAGTATGTTCATTGCAGCTGATCCCGTCCAGCCAGACTGATCTCATGAAATGGCATATGTATGACACGCCAATTAGTATTTCCATTTTTGGCGTGCTATCAACACGCATAATCGCTTTTCAGCGTGTTTATCAACGCTGTTGACTTAATGTTACATTACTATATATATAATATATAGACCTACCCCAACCCCGTCCCTAAACCTACCCGTCACTGGGGTTAATACCATTTATGAGTCTTCCCCTACCATCCTAGGGAAAAAAATATCGCTCCCAGATGTAGATCTACATTTTGCTTCGTTTCGCTCGGACATTTAACGGCGTACACATACACGCGGAATCACTCAGACATTTAACGGCGTAGACATACACGCGGAATCACTCAGACATTTAACGGCGTACACATACACGCGGAATCACTCAGACATTTAACGGCGTAGACATACGCATTTTGCGTAAAAGATGACGGTTCGTTTCGGCGTAGACATACACGCGGACAGCTCAAAATGCGTATAGACAACTGTCGTCCCTTCGACTCCACCGTGCTTCTTCGTCCCACCGGCTCCACTTGGGTCAGTTGGCGCCGCACATTCGCCACGACTTCCGGGCTGTCTGCTGCACTCCATCGCTTAGCGATCAGGCTCCTCAATCCCTCAGGCTCAGTCCTCCAGCCGCCTGGTTCCACCTCTCTGGTCTCTGGTCTCTGGGACTCTGGTCTCCTGGTCCATTGGACCTCACCATCTCCCTGCGTCACCTCAATCACTCGGGCTCAAGTTTCCATCAGTTCTGCCATGGGTCGCCTTCCTCGTGGCTGCCTCCCGTTTCGCTCGTAACTCTCGACTGGGAGAAGCTACTCCATGTCCTTTCCTCCATTTGGGTTCTGTCATGTTTTGCTTTTGTTTTGGTTTCGTTTTCATGTTGGACTTTCTCTTACCTGTTTTCATGTGTTCCTTTGTTCTATTTTTCCCGCCACTCATTAGTTGTCATGTTGTCAGTTGTCATTAAAGGGATAGTTCGGCCAAAAATGATATTTAACACATGCATTACTCACCCTCAAGCCGTTCGAGATGCATATGTCAATCTTGTTTCAGACGAACACATTTTCAGTTATTTTAGAAAATGTCTTAGACCCTTCAGTGGATATAATGTGAAGCAATGGGGTCCACCTCCTTCAAGTCCCAAAATGTGCATACATCCTTCACAAAACTAATCCATCCGGCTCCAGGGGGATAAACGAAGGCCTTCTGAGGGTAATCGGTGCGGTTTTGTCGTAAAAATATACATATTTAAAACTTTATAAATGAAAACATCTGACTTCCGGCAACGATCGACGCGCGTTCACGGTTGAACTCAGGGTGAACTGAGTGGAGTTTTGTTTTGCTCTGCTCTCTGGCTGCGCTGGCGCCTTCGTTCTACGTCACGACGTTTCCTACGCTACGTCATACCTCATACGCCGACTTCCATCCGTGAACGCGCGTCGATCGTTGCCGGAAGTCAGATATTTTCATTTATAAAGTTTAAATATGTAAATTTTTATGACAAAACCGCACGGATTACCCTCATAAGGCCTTCGTTTATCCCCCTGGAGCCGGATGGATTACTTTTGTGAAGGATGTATGCACATTTTGGGACTTGAAGGAGGTGGACCCCATTGCTTCACATTATATCCACTGAAGGGTCTAAGACATTTTCTAAAATAACTGAAAATGTGTTCGTCTGAAACAAGTTTGACATATGCATCTCGAACGGCTTGAGGGTGAGTAATGCATGTGTTAAATTTCATTTTTGGCCGAACTATCCCTTTAAACGATCAAACCTGTCTGTATTTAGTTCATTATCATTGTGTATTTAAGCTCCTCTGTTTCCTACATTCACTGTCCGGTATTCTTTGTGCTATCCACGTTGTTGCATTGTGTTTGCTCATTGGATTAATCTATTTTGGCTTTATTTATTAAAGTACTCAGTTATTTTGAACTACCTTCATTTCCCGTCGTCATCCTTGGACACTAAACATTACAGCTTACCTGGCCAAAATGACTTGCTGCCGAATTTCTACGGCACGGGGCTCCACCTATAGGCCCGCAGCCAACATTCAAACAGTACGCATAACACCAAGCTGTGACCATACGTAAAATATTGAAAAATCTCCCGCCCTGCAGAGCTGTCTGAGATGGAGAGGTCGCTTACCTGTAATTACTCCATGATTTGCTGCCCTCATTGGGAACGCAGCCAGCTTTTCTATACTTTTATGAGGATTTTGTGTGTTTCTTGTGGTCGTCGTGTTGCAATTAAAACTGTCTCTGAGCTTTTGGGTGGCAAAGGCGCTGAGACAGACACAACTCGAAAGGAACGTCTCGCTGCAGGCACCATGAAAAGCATGGGATGAGAAAAGCACAGTTAATTACGCTTGACAGGTAACTATTAAATGGGATTTCTGTCCAGGCCTTGGAGGTCTCTCTGTTGTAAATGAAAACATACACATATAATGCCCACTGAGACATAAAGGGTGTAATTACCTCACAGTGATGCTGCTGGGCTGATACCTGGGCTGGCCATGTATATGAGCGCACAATCAATTCCCCCTTTTGTCTGTCTTCTGTCTTTATTAGTTGTTTGCTGTAACAGGTCATCCCCGCAAGACTTTTTCCACTCAGACTTTGATGTGGGATCCGTGTGTCGGGCCGCCAAGGCGCCTGTGATGGAAGACTGTGCCAAATCGGACCTTATCTCTTCTCAACCTGTCAACCATGCAGCTAAACGTATCACAGGAGCCTCCATGAGAACGGTTTGGATACAATAAAAGATTTTGGGTCACATTAAAGGTATTACGCCTAAGGCCACAGACTTTCACAGGAGTATTTTATGTTAGATGTGTTGGCATCCCCCTCCTCCTCTATAATAGTTTGGGGCCTCCAGTCTGTTTCGTTAAATTGCCTGCACATGCTATGCATTCCGACAAACAATGTTCTTTTTATAGCAAATGCTAGACAAATCTACCTCGCTTCACATCTAGCTCTGTTTTTTGTTCTTATAGTGATACTGCTGTGAAAGTAGCATGAAAAACATGAACCTTGTCGCATTATAATATCATTAAATATTCCAAAGTCATGCACCCAAAAATAAGTGTGCCGGTGTAATCTTTAATTAAAATAACTTCCCCTTCCTCATGCAACATAGGGCCAGATTTACTAAACAGGGCGAATTAGCGTAAGAGTGCAATTCTATAATATGGGAGTGGAAAGGTATGTGAGTGAACGACTGAAGACACGCAAATTAAAGAAAACAGACGCAGCCGGATCATTTCCATAATTACCAACGCAATCTACCAAGCGTCTGGTTTAAGACATGCTTTTTTTAAGGCTGTAAATAATGGCGCAAATACCAGTAAATTGACGAGCGCAAACCTTAGTAAATCACCTTGCGTGATTCATTGAACTACTCTCCTTCTATACATTTTGCATCTGAAAGGGGAACTTCTACAGATGCATGCATGCCTTTTCAGCGCTAATTTTTCACTGTCTTTAGTTAATCCTGACAGAAGTTTTTTAACGCCAAAAAGGGTTTATCTCGCCATAATCTCTTGATGACGTGTTCAGGAGGGACAAAAAACTCCACCATTCGGCAACCTGTCACTCACATGAGATCCCAGCAATACCAAATGACAACAATCCAGTGATCTAATCAATTCCCAGTGTGCAAAATTAAGTCCCGCCCTACATTTTGTTCGAGAAGCCATTACACTCACGATTAGGGAAGAAAAGACGATCACAACTTCTGTTTCATGACTTTAATTTTTTTTTTCCTCCGCCCACATGGTCTTCGCTACACTAGCAGAAAAGTCCAAGGACGTATTTACACTTGGGCTACATCCACATTCATTCGGATAAATTTGAAAACAGCCTTCCGTCATCATTAGCGGTTTGCAAGCTTCTTCCAAAAGTGCCATTACTGCGCATCCGTAAATCATAATAGCTCAGTGAACTCGTACAAAGAGACCAGACATAATAAAGTCCTTACATTACTGGCACGATTCTTTTATTAGTAAAATATCCCACCACTTCTCATGGTCTAAAATGCAATTGCTGTCATGGTTTGCCGCAGGACAGCAATTGCAAGTACATTTTCTATAATATGAAGATTTCACAAAATAATACTTATCTTTAATAACACAGGCTGCCATCTTGTTTGTTTTGGGTTAAATAGATCACATGACTGCATCACATGAGTCATGAGGTATGTTCAACTTCAGTGTCATTACAGGTAGGCCTACATGCCAGATAGAAGTTTGGTCCAACCTTTAACCGTACCGCTAGAGTGATTCGAGAGCAGTCGGCAGGCTCATTCTGTTTTACGATTGGCCAGATTCCAGGTCGCTTCATACATTTTAGTAATCAGATTGTAAACAGGTTCTATTTATTCTTGACCACGTGAATGCATCTCTTCAAAATTGATATAAATTCAACCTTCTATTCCCACACTTCACAAATACAACTTTCTTTTTAAGTTGATGCGTTACATTTTTAAGTCAGTGTCACTTCAGGATTGCAGTAATTGACTATAGCAAATAAGTGTAAGTAACCAGGAATGTTGAGGTTGAAATGACACTGACTTATTCTACAGAGGCATAAACCTTTTTTGTTAAAATTATAATTTTATTTTTGAAATGTGTTTCAACATAAATTTCAAAATCAATATTGCCCAAATCAGTCATGTCCCCATATTTATTTATTTGGTGAGGCATGAAAGTAACAATGTACAGTCAGCCCATTATTGTTGCAAAATAAACCTGACAGGGTGATCAGGATTTAAGAGTTATTTTGCAGTAATGACTGGCTGACTGTATATTACCACTTTACATTACTTAACAGCCTTGTGACTCATAGTAGGCCTGTCTTGAAAGGTTTACCGCTAAAATTCAATCACTTACAAGTAGCCTTTACATATAAGACCAGGAACATTTATTAAGAACGTTTTTTTTAGTTCATATCTTTAATGGCTGAAATTAGCATGTTATCATGTGTGATGTAATCTTGGCTGTGCTGTATGAAACTGCGGGAGCAGAATTCAGCGGCAGACAAGCGACACAGATGTTTATTCCAATTAACTGGGGGAGTTCAGAAGTTTGCTTCTCCAGCTCGCAAAGATGTCTGGAGAGGAATGTCGAGCTTCCAGCGCAAGGCCAGCCAAAGTCAGGAGGGCAGAAATAGTAAGAGGGATTAGAGAGAGAGAGAGAGAGAGAGAGAGAGAGAGAGAGAGAGAGAGAGAGAGAGAGAGAGGACAGCCCTGACTATTCACTCTTGGCACGAGCAAGGCAGCCACCGGTACAAGTGAGGTTTTTTATGCATTCAATTTAAGTTTAATTACTTAAATCTCTGTGAGGGCACACAGGAAGAAAGCCCGGGCGTTTGTATGGAGCAGATTACCCCACTGCCCTGCCAAGCCGGCACATAGCTGCATCATAAGATAGAATTCAAATTCAAATGTGGGCTAAAGAAAATGCAGCTGTCACCCCTCTGGCCTGCGAAGCCCCTGCCGGATCAAAGATGAGCTGTCCTCCCTCTCTGCCTGTGTAAAAATGAGCTGTCCTCCCGTTGCCAGTGTCTCATCTCCCTGCTCGTCTCCCTGGGGCTCCTAATCCTTTGCTCCTGACGACACACTGACAGTCTGAATGAAGGCATTAACCCTGGAAAATAATTACCAATTAAAGCAAAAACAGGAGCAGGTATGGCAAGTGTAGGAGCGTGCGTGTTGCACTGCACTTTAATCCCTGTGTCTTTTTCTTACAACCTGTTTCACCCCGTCAGCTCACGGACATACATCTCAATAAACAAAAACACCTAAAACACACATCCGACTGTCATGCAGTCTATGTCTCTCAGCTGAAAGTGGGCCAAAGTGAGCGCGGTTCAAGCTAGCGTGCAACCGCACCTGAGGGGCTAATCCATATCCAGGTAAAACGATCCTAAACCCACAGCCCCCTTTCCTTTCCTTCTGATCGGCCCTGTACTTTAAGCCTCTGCCATTGGCCCATGAAGGATCAGACGCTAAGATCCGTTCAGAAAGACCAGTCTGGCAAAGGACTGGTCGCTTGACAAGTTAATCTGGTATAAACGGAGGGGGGACGTGTTGACATTCTGACTCACCGCAGGACTTTAACAGATAGTTCTCACACAAGTCTGCACACAGTGACATCTGATAGGGATCTGAGATCAGAGGTGTGGAATATTTTAGACGAACAGAAAATTTAGTACGCAGGAAAACATCGCATCACTCAAATAGGAAGGAATGAAAAAATAATGGAAATTGGCCACCCTTCCAAAAACATAACCTTTTCATAGTTCCTTGAACTATTGGTGGAAGTACCCGCTTTTTTGGCGTGTTCGCACCGCAGGAACTTGGAGCGGTTTTAGTTCTAGGAACTCCTTTTGGGAGAATAAAGTAGCTCCTACTTCAGAGTAGAGTCTAACCCAGCACAATAGGAACGGAAAGCCTGGAACACACCAAGCCGACGGTCGGCCGTCGAGCAGTTTTTGTGCGTCGGCCGACGAAGTCTTCTCAGTGTGTTCCTCACCGTCGGCTGAAATTGGTCCTCGTCGGCTTGAAAGAGGGAACTCTGATTGGCTGTTCAGCTTACTGAACAAGTCAGTGCACGAGAATAATTGCAAAACAGCGAGCAAAGAAGTCAAAACGGTACAGATAGAAGGCTTATGTTACGTATTCTTACCTGAGTGTTCCTTGGCGAATATTTCAATATTAACATGAGTGGAGTGGAATAAAGAAAGTGTTTAGCAGGATTGATATTCAAAACGGTAAGCACGCACTGCTTTGTTTACGGTGTGTGTATCTGCAGCCTGCAGCGTCGGTTTCCCTTTTTGAATGACGAATAGACCAATATATCAGCAGAAATAGACAGTTGCCTCATTTACACGCCGGCGCAGAACGCGCATTCTAGCTAACAGTCGCCATGTAGTTTTCTCGTGTGTTCAAGTGCAGCTTTTTACCCCGACACAGGCGACCACACAGTCGGCTTTCATCAGCGCTAGTTCGTCGGCTTGGTGTGTTCCAGGCTTAAGTGTTCTTAGTTTAGTGTTCTTTTCTCAGCCTTGATGATATTCAGCACCACAAGTTGTCGTAGGAGATTGAGGACCCTATCATACATCCGGGGCAATGCAGCGCAAGTGTATTTTGCTAGTTTCAGCCCGACGCAGTTATCATTTTCACATCCTGCGCCATGTTGTTTAAATAGCAAATGCATTTGCACCCATGAGTGTGCTGGGCTGAAAACGAGGTGTGTTCAGGCGCATTGTTGGCGCATTGCTATTTTATAATGTGCCAACGAATACCCATAAAGCATTAAAGCCCATACTGTAATTTAATAGTAAAATAACATATACAAGTTAACATTTGCTCTATATGATAAATATAATGGATCAAATTCAAGGAAAAAATATTCTCATCAGGTTAAACATTTGCTCTTGTGAATTAAAAAAAAATTGTAGCTAAATATGATTTGAATATACAATAAAAATGTGCATAATGAAATTCATCAAGTCAATGCATCAGTTTTTATAAAATAAAATACAAATATTTATGCTGATACTTAAATATGCTGACCATTTCAATTGTGTGTCTATTACATTTTTATTTCATCCTATAAACTTAAAATGAATACTCCTGTATGTTCTAGAGGGCATGCACATGTTGAACTTCTGTAAATGCTCTGTCTGCATTCATAAAAAAAATCATGAGATAAAAGACACAAATAGAAACAGTCAGTGAACAGAGAGCAAAGAGCAAGAAGATAAAGCTGATGCAGTAAAGCCTCATGTTCAAGTCTGTGGTCTTGCTGTGTGTGTTGTCGCTAGCTAGTTCTCATGCATATGATCATCTCACTGAGGTGGTACATGCATGTGTCTATAAGTGGGCCTGTTTTTTCTATAATACACATGCCGTCGATGGTTTGAGAAACCACAATGTGGTCTATAAATACTTTCTTTTTTTTTGTACATAATGTCCTCTGCATATTACTTTACAAAATGTCCTCGGCTCTAAAGCATATCCTAGCTAAACTATGCAAAATTAAGATTCATGGGAGTAATATCGTAGTACAGGTACATTGAAAATGATATGTAAAAGATACCCAGATGTAGGCCTACTTTTAATCTATAATAAATATATTTCATGTGAAATGGCATTTGCGGGCTGAAACTGCACACAACTGCACTACAGAAGAGACGTCTGTTTTCTTTTTTGACTTTTCAATTTCATATGAAATGAACCTAGTTGAATTCATGCCACGTGAAATGTGGTGTTGGAGGCAAAGTATTAGAAAGTTAATAAAGTGCCTGTGTGTTTCTCAAGATTTACAGTACACATCCCATTCCTGTTTTTCAAGATTTACATTACTGTAATTTATTTTTAATTATGGTTATTATCAATGTTGAAACCAGTTTTTATTGCTTAATATTTTGTCGACGCCAAAATTCAAATGAACCGCATTTATCTGAAATAGAAATCTTTTTGCTATTTTGAGGCAACTGAAATAGACTGCGACATTGACCAACTGAAACCTGGTCTAAAGTCAATTGCGCAATATTATTATTTTTTTGTTTAAAGAGCGCGTTAGTAATATGCCCCAACCTGCGTACACTTTGTCCCGTATATGGTCTGCTTGCGCGCACGAGCAGACCCATTTCCTCTCTAGAGAAGCGTTCAGTTTTTCCGCTTACAAATTCCGTCATGTAAATAGCGAATCCACCATGGCGCGAGCGCAACTGGCATTTAAAGGGAATGGGAGATGAGACTCTGATTGGTTTATTGCACATTATGCCCAAAACACACCCATTACTCATTAAAGGGGTCATATAATGATACATGCACTTTTACAAGTTGATCGTACTGAAATGTGTGTTGGCAGTGCCTGTACACAACCATCATATAATGATAAAAATCCATCCATTGTTTTTGTTTTAATCTCCTTATATGTTTTCCCCTGCCTCAAATTGAGCCGTTCGATTTTGTGACGTCACACGCTCGGAAGCCCCTCCCACGAGTGTTGATTGACAGCAACGTTTCAACACAGACCCGCCCTCGCTCGTGAGCGAGCTGTCAATCATAGTCTGCGCGGACCGGCGCGGTCATTGTTGATATGCTGGAGCACTGTCTATGAGCAGAATGGCGTCTAAGCGATTGTGGTGTTCTGTTCTTGGGTGTAATAACGAACACAGTCATTTTAATGTTCCTAAATCCGAACCGCTGAAGACGCAGTGGCTGAGTTTGTTTTCGAAGGGAATATTCCCCACGAGCAACGTCAATGCGTTCATATTTGCGCGAATCATTTCTCACCAGACTGCTTTATAAACGAGGATCAGTATAAAGCTGGTTTTGCTAAGAAGCTGCTCATGAAAAAAGGGATCGGTACCAGCTATTCGTGTTCCTGCTGAACCTCTAGAAGAACTGAAGTGAGTGTAACGTTTTATTAAACTTTATATTGATATTTATATTAATCTTTGCTAATCGCTAGCTGCACGCTTCACGATGAATGCGTCTAAGGTTTACACCTAGGGTATATTACGGCATGTTTTCTATGTATGATGTTCTCAATATAACTCATAATCCCACGTTTATACTGAACAACGCGTTATGGTTATTCAACGCAGTCTCATCCCAAGACGTCAACCAACTGACGCTTTTGACCATACGTCAACATCCGACGTTTTAGGGTACCCTTTAACGTCAGTTAGATGACGCTATCTAATCCTAACCCTACCCCAGACCTAAACCTACCCGCGTCATCTAACTGACGCTAAAGGTAAAGCGTCAGTTGGATGACGCCCCAGGATCGTCATCTAACTGACGTTAAAGGGTACCCTAAAACGTCGGATGTTGACGTATGGTCAAAAGCGTCAGTTAGTTGACGTCTTGGGATGAGACTGTGTTAGGTTATTGTGTTATTGTGTTACAAACGGTGTATGCACAGAACAGAGAGGAGGAGTGAGCAAAGCTCATTATCATTTAAAGTCATATGCACTGAAACCGCGTGCTGAAAAAAAAGCTGTTTTTGACCAAGTAAAATAAGTGTTTTCTTACCATACTAATGAGAATTTTTAATTAAAGTATATTACAAACTTTTAATTTAGACCCTAAAGAATCATACTAGCTTGTACAAAAATGGCATTATATGACCCCTTTAAGAGAATAGGGACGACCCTTTAAACCATGCGCCGGGAGCGCCAAACATTTTTGTAAAAGTGTATTCGAACTTGCGCCATGCGCTTTAGACCATGAGCTTAGATCCTTAAAATTGGGCCCTCCTTTTTGCTCTTCCCATTGAATAACTTATATGTATACATTCCATCTCCTTATCAAGAATCCCACGACACACAACAAAAACACAACTCCAACCGCAATGTCCTCCATTGTCCAGTTGTTGACGTTGGTAAATGCCGCTGTTAAATGACGTCACTGTTGGCCGCTTACGTTACTTCAGAGTTCCTACTGGCGGTGCGAATGCAACCAGGAAAATGGCCCTAGGGAATATTTTGTTCTCGGGGAACCACCCTAGTTTCTATAACTGAATTCCTAGACTGTGCTGCCTACGTAGGCATTTTGTGCCTAAACAAAATAGTGGTTAACAGAGAGAGAAACATTTTTTTCAATTGAAAATTTAATTATTTTATATTTGGGCGATGTATAATTTTGCAGTGATGAGGTATTTTTGTAGGCCAACCCGTAAGTTCGCATCACCCTGGTTCCCTCGACAAAAGCCAATATTATTTGCACATTGGCTTTTGAATTATTGCAGAAAATAAGCTCTGTGACCAACAAAAGTCTATGATTCTTACACGTTTTTTTATATATCATAATCACGAATTCACAAATTAGCACAACTTTAATGAATTTTGAAGCATAAGTATATTTGCCAGAAGTAAAAA
Organism: Rhinichthys osculus; assembly: GCA_029959095.1. Classification (NCBI taxonomy): domain Eukaryota; kingdom Metazoa; phylum Chordata; class Actinopteri; order Cypriniformes; family Leuciscidae; genus Rhinichthys; species Rhinichthys osculus. The sequence goes on along the minus strand of JARWKJ010000012.1, from coordinate 32,503,779 downwards.
TATAAAAAATATATAGAGAATTCACAGTTCTCATGAAAGATTAGGCAAAAAGTACCCGGATGACCTATACTTCTTCTGGCGAGATCCTTAAGTGTGTATATGATGGACAGTTTACTATCCCATGAGGCCACAGGAGAGGATTTATGAATGGAGGTGACGCACGCAACTGATGCTGGTAGATCCCATGATTATGACAACATGGCGACTTGAGTACGTCCGGATTACTTTCATACTGCTCATACTGTATAAAACATACTTTTTTTGTGTGTTTTTTTTTTTTTGCAGCCTCTATGTGACCAGTTGGGAGCAAGTGTGACGCACAAGTCCTGAATAGTGAAGCCAAAGCATTTTGATCGCCCCCTGGTGGCCGGCTGCAGTATCTTAAACCCCGCCCTCTCCATGTAATTGAAGTCAAACTAAAAAATCCGATTAATTTTTTTTTTTCTAAGCATGGTTTCTCTAGTTAATGTAGTTCTCATCACGCAGACATAAGTTCAAGTGTTTGTTTTCCCAAAAAGTTTGGTTTTAGTTAGTTTTTTGATGCTACAAAAATAACATCATGATTGACAGCTGTGCTTGCGATAGCGGGAGTGTGAACGGGACCTCAGAACCTAACCCTGTTCCACAATGGAAGGAAGCAGAGTCCATTTTTATTTATAGTCTATGGTTGGGAGTGAGAACGTCTCGGTTACGTATGTAACCCTCGTTCCCTGAGTACAGGGAACGGAGACGTGTCGTCGGGGAGTTCCCTGACGAATTGGGATCACGCTAGGGAGACCAATTGCCTTCGAGTGAATTAAAACGAGCCAATGAAAATTGGCATGCAAGGTTTGCATTCCGCTACCCGCCTACCAACGCGGGTATAAAGGGCGGAAGTAAACATTGCGCAATGCTTTTCGCTGAGGAGCCGAACGGTGTCCAGTCCTCCGCGAAGGTACAGCAACATGGCGAAGGGACGACACGTCTCCGTTCCCTGTACTCAGGGAACGAGGGTTACATACGTAACCGAGACGTTCCCTTTCGTCCAGGGAACTCCAACGTGTCGTCGGGGAGTTCCCTGACGAATTGGGATCCCTAACAAAACGCCATGGTGCTGGCCCCTTCCAGCGCCCAGCTAAGCTACCCTAAGCAGTTTCACAAATTACGGGAGCTAGCAAGGGAGTCACACTGCTGTTCCGCAAGACCCACACAGTGGATTGAATAACACTGGGAAAGCGTAACCAACCCGAAAAAGGGGCAAGGGAACGCTGCGGAAGCCAGATGCCTGAAGAAGGCCTGGAATACACATATGTACTAGCGCAGGGGGATAGTGAAACATATGGCAGTCCCTGAGGTAGTCCCCTCCAAGGGGAGTGGGAGCGTACTTAAAGGGATACTCCACTTTTTTTGGAAATAGGCTCATTTTACAACTCCCCCAGAGTTAAACTGTTGAGTTTTACCGTTTTTGAATCCATTCAGCCGATCTCCGGTTCTGGCGGTACCACTTTTAGCATAGCTTAGCATACATCATTGGAGTGGACAAGACCATTAGCATTTCTAAAAAAAAAATGACCAAAGAGTTTCGATATTTTTCCTATTTAAAACTTGACTCTTCTGTAGTTACATCGTGCACTAAGACCGACGGAAAATGTAAAGTTGCGATTTTCTAGGCTGATATGGCTAGGAACTATACTCTCATTCCTGCGTAATAATCAATAAACTTCACTGCCGTACCATGAGAGCAGCAGGCGTAATGATATGACGCAGCGCCTGAAAATAGTTCCGTTGTGTTGACGGAAGGTGGCCTATTTTCAGGCGCTGCGTCATATCATTACGCCTGCTGCTCTCATGGTACGGCAGTGAAGTTTTTTGATTATTACGCAGGAATGAGAGTATAGTTCCTAGCCATATCAGCCTAGAAAATCGCAACTTTACATTTTCCGTCGGTCTTAGTGCACGATGTAACTACAGAAGAGTCAAGTTTTAAATAGGAAAAATATCGAAACTCTTTGGTCATTTTTCTTTTAGAAATGCTAATGGTCTTGTCCACTTCAATGGTGTATGCTAAGCTATGCTAAAAGTGGTACCGCCAGAACCGGAGATCGGCTGAATGGATTCAAAAACGGTAAAACTCAACAGTTTAACTCTGGGGGAGTTGTAAAATGAGCCTATTTCCAAAAAAAGTGGAGTATCCCTTTAACAGGGACGACAGAACGAGTCTGTCAAGGGGAAGACACGGCTGGACTGCACGTGGCATAATGGGTCACCGAAGAGACCACTGGACATAACACCCAGCCTACACAACAACTCCCTTAGAGGTAGTAGACCTGGCGCCGGCGGTCCGCCACGCCTGGCACCGAAGGGGTGATGGAGGAACTCACGAGGCTAACCAACGTGGGGCGCCAACGGAGCGAAAGACGCACGTATCCGGCTGAGGCACGGAGTGGCGTAGCAAGCCGACACAACCTATTCCCTCGCACCACTGGCCGTAGCGAGTACTCGGGAGGAAATAGGTTCCACACGTAGGCTATAGAATCTAGCGAACGTGTTCGGTGTCGCCCAGCCCGCAGCTCTACAAATGTCTGTCAGCGAGGCGCCTTGAGCCAACGCCCAGGAGGCGGCAACACCTCTCGTAGAGTGAGCACACAACCTGGGAGGACAAGGCTCACCCGTAGCTTCATACGCTAGGGTGATAGCATCCACTAACCAGTGAGCTAACCTCTGCTTGGAGACGGCCTTCCCCTTCTGCTGGCCTCAGTAACAGACAAAGAGCTGATCTGAGGTCCTGAAGCTTTGCGTTCTGTCAGTGTAAACCCGCAGGGCGCGGACTGGACAGAGAAAAGCTAGGGCTGGGTCTGCCTCCTCCTGGGGCAGCGCTTGCAGGTTCACTACCTGATCCACGAAGGGAGTGGTAGGAACCTTGGGCACATATCCGGGCCGGGTTCTCAGTATCACGCGAGAAAAGCCCGCCCGAACTCTAGGCACGATTCGTCGACCGAAAAAGCCTGCAGATCCCCGACCCTCTTAAAAGAGGCCAATGCCAACAGGAGCGCTGTCTTAATGGACAGGATATTCAGCTCCACTGTCAGCAAGGGCTCAAAGGGAGGACTTTGAAGAGCTCTCAGTACCAGAGCTAGGTCCCAAGAGGGTACAGAGCGCAAAACACGAGGTGGATTTAACCTCCTAGCACCCTTGAGGAATCTGATGATCAGGTCGTGCTTCCCCACGGACTTACCTTCTACTACATCGTGATGTGCGGCTATTGCGGCAACATACACTTTGAGGGTGGAGGGAGACAGCCTTCGCTCCAACCCATCTTGTAGGAAGGAAAGCACGACTCTGATCGGGCAAGTTCGGGGGTCCTCCTGGTGGGAGGAACACCATTCGACGAATAGGTTCCACTTCAACGCATAGAGGCGCCTCGTAGAGGGGGCTCTAGCAGAAGTGATGGTGTTTACCACTGCCTGTGGTAGATCACCTAGAACCTCCGCGTCCTGTCCAGGGACCAGACATGGAGTTTCCAGAGGTCTGGACGCGGGTGCCATAGAGTCTGTGCAAGAAGGCTCACTGTGGGAAACGCATACTTGCGCAGGCCCAGGGGCCAGCTGTGAGCCAGGGCGTCCGTGCCGAGGGTCCCCTCGGACAGGGAGTAAAACCACTGGCATTGGGTCGTGTCCGGAGAGGCAAACAGGTCTACCTGTGCGACTCCGAAAACACTCCAGATCAGCTGAACCGCCTGGGGATGGAGTCGCCATTCTCCTGGCAGGGGAGGCAACCGTGAAAGCTCGTCTGCCACACGGTTGAGCTCCCCTGGAACATGAGTGGCGCGAAGCGACCTCAGATGCTTCTGACTCCATAGGAGGAGGTGGGAGGCGAGTCGCGACATGCGGCGGTAGCGTAGACCACCTTGTCGGTTGATGTACGCAACGGTCGCAGTGCTGTCCGTACGGACCAGTACGTGCTTGTCTTTGAGAAGCCCCTTGAGGCGGCACAAAGCCAAGCGTACTGCTTGCAACTCTAGGCAGTTGATATGCCAATGCAGCTGGGGCCCCGTCCACAGACCCGAGACTGCATGCCCTTTGTACGTGGCCCCCCACCCCATGGCAGAGGCATCTGTGAAAACCACAGCATGCCTGGAAACCTGGACTAGGGGCACTCCGGCCCGTAGAAACACAGGATCCGACCACGGGGAGAAGGTTTGGCGACAGTGCGGGGTTACTTTGACCCGGAACGTGCCGCTCTGCCACGCCCACCTCGGGACTCGATCGTGAAGCCAGTGCTGGAGCGGTCTCATATGTAACAAGCCGAGCAACATTACTGCGGCTGCCATATGCCCCAGGAGCCTCTGAAATTGTTTCAGTAGAACCGCTGTCCTGCCTCGAAAAGACCTGAGGCAGGTGAGCACTGACTGGACGCGCTCCTCCGTGAGGCGCGCAGTCTGGCGACCGAGTCCAACTCCATACCGAGATAAGAGATCCTCTGCATGAGGCAGAGTTAGCTCTTGTCCCAGTTGACCTGAAGCCCCAACCGGCTGAGGTGCCGTAGCACCATGTCCCTGTGATCGCACAACACATCTCGCGAAAGCCAGAATGAGCCAGTCGTCGAGATAGTTGAGAATGCGAACGCCTTGTTCTCTCATGGGAACAATGGCCGCCTCCGCGACTTTCGTGAAGACACGGGGCGACAGGGCCAGCCCGAAGAGTAGGACCTTGTACTGATACGCTCGACCCTCGAAAGCAAACTGTAGAAACGGTCTGTGACGAAGAAAAATCGAGACGTGAAAGTACGCGTCCTTCAGGTCGATCGCTGCAGACCAATCCTGGGGACGGATGCATTCGAAAATGCGCTTCTGCATGAGCATTTTGAACGGGAGTTTGTGCAGGGCCCGATTCAAAACTCGCAGGTCCAGGATTGGTCGTAACCCACCGCCTTTCTTGGGTACAATGAAGTAGGGGCTGTTAAACCCGGACCTCATCTCGGCAGGAGGGACCGGCTCGATCGCGTCCTTCGCCAGCAGGACATCGATCTCTTTCCGCAAGACAGGGGCATCCACTGACCGCACACGGGTGAAGTGGATGCCCCTGAACCTGGGAGGCCGGCGTGCAAACTGAATTGCATAGCCGAACCGAATGGTGCGGACGAGCCATCGGGACAGACCCGGAAGCGCTAGCCAGGCTTCCAGGTACCGACCCAATAAGCCCACCCGAACCACCGGCGTACCCGCGGAGGGGCAGCGGGGTGGAAGGCCGGGGCCTGCCTCCAGTGGCAATGTAGCCACTGGAAGCGGGGTCTGGGCGGTCCACCGTGGGGCAGACGGCAGAGAGAGCTCGTAGGCTTTCTGCTGCGGGCTGCCCTGTGGCGAAGGGAGGGGGAGAGACGAAGAACGAGGCCCTGACTCCTCGTGTCCTGGTCTCTGCGCCTCCAGGCCCAGCTGCAGACCGGAGTGATGCAGCCGAGGCTGCGTCACTGATATCTGCAAGCTGGGGAGAGGGGAACGGGAGTGGTGCAGCTCGGGGGCGGCACGCACTGCCATTCTGACCCTCTCGGACGGAGGAAACTGGTCTTATTATACTGCCAGTCTCGACCGTGAGGGGAAACGAGGAACGAGGCCCGGGGGCATCGAGTCCTGGTTTCCCCTCACCCAGCGAGAGACGAGAGTGACAAGGCCGCAGCCCTCACTGCCATCTGAGTGCTGGAGCCCGTGAACGACTCAGAGGAAGTGGACTGCTCAAACTTTGGGTACCGCTGATTACAGGATAACCAGCGGCGGAAACAGAAACGAAATTCTCCACCCGGCCCTCCCCCGGGGGAAGGAGTGGTAATGACACGCACTCCCAAAGAGCAGAACGTCACATACTCTGGGTCGCTCCTCTCAGGGTTGTTTCCCTTCCCTTTGCTGGGGGAAAACAAACTCCGAGCGGGCTGGTTTTGAGGTGCTTCTGGACCACCAGTGTGGACATCGTCTAACCGAGGGCCAGCGCTGTGACTAATCACGGTCAGTCACTAAGCACAGCTCAACCCCGAGTTAGAACTACGCACGTGCAGTGGTAGTGAGAGAGGAGCACCAAAATGCTTCCATACTGCCAAAATTCTTCACACACATCCAGGCGCTTTAGAACAGCCCAGGAAAGTGTGGCCGTTAAGTCTGAATCTTCAGCATGAGAACACACCATTATAGTACGAACTCAGCATCATTTTCAGAGTATAACCGCCCTCTCTCCGATGTAGCGATCGACATCTGTCCTCCCTGGGGCCCCGAATGAAATCCCTGGTCCCTCATGAGAAGGACCAGAAACCCATTCGAAAGCCTCGACGGCACACGGCACGCTGAGCTGCTCCAACCTTTACGTGAAAGGGGAGGCGAACAACGTGCCGACGTGGTCATGCACTCCTAAGAGAACATGAACCACCCACGAACGCAGTCTCAACACACTGATTAGGCATGTGAAACCGTGATCGTGGCCGTCAACCAGGCATGCAAGATAGTGAACGTGGCCATCGCTTCGATGACACACGGCACGCTGGACGCTCAAGCCCTCAGGCAGGCGAACAACGTGCCGACGTGGTCATGCTCTCATAAGAAAGCATAAACCACCCACGAACACAATCTCAGCATGTTTGCGATGCGCTAGAGGAGTGAGTGGTTCGTGCTCACTGAAACCCTCAGATCACCAATGTTATTCGCCAAAGCAGCCCTCCTCTGGTGCACCAGAAGAGAAACTGGATCGGGAAACAAGCAAAGGGACTCACCTCATAGAGGCACGCGAGTCTTGATCTTGACCACGCATCTTGAGCGCCGAATGACGCGCGCTGGGTTGCCGTGACAACCCGCGCTGTCAGCTGGCGCTCGACGGCACACGGCACGCTGAGCTGCTCCAACCTTTACGTGAAAGGGGAGGCGAACAACGTGCCGACGTGGTCATGCACTCCTAAGAGAACACGAACCACCCACGAACATAGTCTCACACACTGATTAGGCATGTGAAACAATGAACGTGGCCGTCAAATAAGGACAGGAAACGATCGCATCCAGAAACACACAAGTGAAACGTCATCCTGAAAAGGACGCGATCTTCACTCGTGTTGCTCTTTCAGGAAGAGAGTACTCTCTCTATCGTGCTGAAGCCACAACACCCAAAACGCGGCAACACAGCGGGGAAACTGCAAGCCCGCTGTGCGCACTCAACCGTTTACCAGCTATGAAAACAGCTTTTTGAATTAACAGCATATAGACGCAGCTGGCAGACAGGAAACCGCGCGGTCGCAGAAACGCCATCTCACCAACTACAGAGAGATCCCTTCCCGAAACAGCAGACTCGTAGTTGTAAGAAAGATACATTTCTTAAAGCTCACTCACTCAGAGAGGACACAATCGGACGGCTCCGAAGCTAAAAGCATTGCGCAATGTTTACTTCCGCCCTTTATACCCGCGTTGGTAGGCGGGTCGCGGAATGCAAACCTTGCATGCCAATTTTCATTGGCTCGTTTTAATTCACTCGAAGGCAATTGGTCTCCCTAGCGTGATCCCAATTCGTCAGGGAACTCCCCGACGACACGTTGGAGTTCCCTGGACGAAAGGGAACGTGTTGGTTTCCGGGTTTCGGCCTGCGAAAATACGTCATCCATGCAGCACTCTATTAGAGTACTATGTTGTTAGCTTAGCATTATGCTAAGCTAACAACATAGTACTCTAATAGAGTGCTGCATGGATGACGTATTTTCGCAGGCCGAAACCCGGAAACCAACACGTTGGAGTTCCCTGGACGAAAGGGAACGTGTTGGTTTCCGGGTTTCGGCCTGCGAAAATACGTCATCCATGCAGCACTCTATTAGAGTACTATGTTGTTAGCTTAGCATTATGCTAACATCAAACTATTCAAATACACTGTGCGACAAGTCTACCCTTGCTTTTTGTGAAAGGAATATTACTTTTATGGCATAGGAGTAGTGCCTATAGAGCGTTCCAAACAGGTCAATGTCAGTTAGACAGCAAGGTTTTAGGATCTCAAGTCCCTCCGAACAATCCGTCCCAACATGCAATAGCAGGCAGTTGGCAGGTCAACAAACTGTAAATCAAGTACGCTCAGTGAACATTCCTGCGTTTTTAATGTCAAGGCTCTGTCACACAGTATACCTGAAGCGGCTTCCCATGGACCTGATTATCATTTGACATGTCACTCTTCTGGTATTTAACTGATGTTGGCCGCTGAAATTAATTGATGTTGATTCTTGCCTTGTGGTTTTGGGTGTTGTGGTCAGTTAGCAGGAACGTGGGTGTGGAGTATTCACTGGAAGTAACAAAGGAAATATCTTTTATCTCAAAGATGGCTAAAACATCCATTAAACCAGCTGCTAAATAAGGGTGTGATTTATTCTTTCCCATTCTATATGCTTTATTCTATTAGTGAGTCAAACCATAAAAGTTTATTTTGATCAAATATCAAGTTACAGAAGGTGTGGTGGCTGTTAATGTAGTTCAGCCTAAACCTGTGTGGCCACATCTGTCTTTTTACCCTGATGTATCATTCTATCTTTGGTCATCAAAAACTTTCCCATGTCAAACACATTTTAGATTGCAGGCCATATTAAACAAATAGCAAACTTATGCAGGCCGCTTTTTTAATCGGTTAAACCTTAAAGTATCCATGCAAAACACACTTTTATAGTCCATTTATTAAATAGCTGATGTCTTTTTACCCTGATGTATCATTCTATCTTTGGTCATCAAAAACTTTCCCATGTCAAACACATTTTAGATTGCAGGCCATATTAAACAAATAGCAAACTTATGCAGGCCGCTTTTTTAATCGGTTAAACCTTAAAGTATCCATGCAAAACACACTTTTATAGTCCATTTATTAAATAGCTGATATCCAAAAATTGATTCTTTATGCTGATTCAAAAACTACTAAGCAAACGGGGACGCATGCATTTACTACAAGTCATCAAAACTGAACAATCACACAAAATTATTCCATATACTTCATGTTGCAACTGTATACAATACATTTAAAAGTTTAGAGTCAGTAAGACTTTTTTTTTTTCTGGATTGAAATGAATACTTGTATTCAGACAGTTAAGACACTTCTAAAAAAATACAAATTACAAATTATATTTAAATAAAAGCTCTTCTTTTAAACAGCAAAACTGTTTAATAACAATAAATGTTTCTTGAGCACAAAATCAGCATATTAAAATGATTTCCGAAGGATCATGTGAATAAATTACATTTTAAATGCTTATGTAGTATCTATCTGACCAAATGATCAGCCAACAATGACTCATTGATGAATATTATTTTGTTTTTATAACTCATGCAATTCATCTCAAAACTTGTGTAATGCGTAATCTAAAAAAAAAAAAAAAAAAATTGGAAAATGATGACCTTTGCTTCACTGTTTTCATCAAAACTTTGCGCAGAAGTTTGCTCAATATATGTGTCACATCTCCATTATGATACATGTCCTAGGGGTTGTTTTAAGTTCACTCTTTTTAATCTGTCTTTCACTTATACACACACACACACACTCGTGCAAATACACGGGAGGATGTATCATTCAGGAAATAAAACGAGTGATGAATCATACGCAGACATCATTATGTTTCTGATTATGGATTAGTCGTCTTCAGCATGTGTGATCCTTCACATACCTTTGTTGTTTTCACCAACTTGAGTGACATGTCTTGAAATTAATGCACCGGTAGAAAGGTGCATCTCTTTGACTTTAAACTGCTGTTTTGCCGGAGGGAGTCAAGCTGATTGACATTGCTGGGACATTTTAACAACAGTTGAATTGATAGTCTCTGCCAATGGGCATTAACACAGGCTAGGTTACTGTGTCCTTTCAGGCTTATGGAGTTCTCTTTATTCCAGATCCTCTGACTGTAAGCCCTCAGACAGTCAGGTACGAGATCAAAGTTCACTGTAAAGAGGTTTAAATGTTTGAGATTGAAAGGGAAGATCCTGGAATTCTGAAATTTAAATATGAGATTGATCTGAAAAACATTACCATAATTGTTTTAAAAAAGAAAATGAGTGCCATAAGCAGGGTGCAGAATAACATTTCCATAGTTATCACAGAACTCCATGAGCCTGACACAGCAACACTGGTTCAGTGGTATCAGGTTGGAGGTTTTTGAAACTATTTTTCAAGATGATCAAACGACCAAAAAAAGAATAAAAATACAAAACAACAAATTTACATTTGAACAAGAACAAAGCAGTTACCGAGGCCCTCCAATCCCCAAGACACTGGTGCATAAAGGACACAAAGCATACAGTTTCCAGAAAATGACACAGACAATTCTAACACCTCACCAGGGATACAAAGAGCAGAGACGATTCCCCAAAAAAATAAATAAATAAATAAATAAATATCATGCTTACTATGTGTCAGGTTTATGTTCCGGTCTGTTGACTCTTTCTTGTTTTTTTGTTTCCGTTTGTTCCTGTTTCTCCGCTCTGTTTAGGGTACAGATGTACAAAAAACAAAGATGTGCTAAAAATTTTAAAGTTTCTCTTTTGTGATTTTGCGTACAGACCACACCGCTGTCAAAACGATCCCCGTTCACACGGATCCGCGGAAACGACTAAAAACGCGGTATTACGCTGCCAGGCCAGTAGTTGGCGATGTCACTTTTGTAAAGAAACACTACGCGCCTATAGACTGAACACATAATACAAAGCATGATGGTACCGGTTTTGTAGTTTACGCTGAGAATGGTTACTTTAAAACCCGTTTTCAAATGTTTGCATTTCCAGGCCCCTAAAACGCCGTTGTCATGTAAATGAACAGCCAAAAACACATACGTTTTTATAGTGAAGTGGCGTCGAGACAAAGTATGGTATGGTAACCCATACTCTGTTTTTAACCCATCAAAGTGAACACACACACACACACTGCAAACCATGGACACACACACCATGCAGCCATTTTGCTGCGGCGCCCAGGGAGCGATTGGGGGTTCGGTGCCTCAGTCATTTCTTGCCGGTGTTGAGAATCGAACCCTTGACCTTCGGGTTACCAGTCTGACTCTCTTAACCATTAGGCCACAACTGCCCTCTTTTTAATATTTTCCATTTTTAGTTGAAAACAGTGTCGTGTAAACAAGATAATCGGGACGATTTTGGGCCCAATTCTCCCCTTCCAACATTCCTAGGAAAGTCCTGATTATCTTGATGGTTCTACAGATTATATTATCAGATTTTCCTTTGGTGTGAGGTGTGTTAAAGGGATACTCCACTTTTTTTGGAAATAGGCTCATTTTACAACTCCCTCAGAGTTAAACTGTTGAGTTTTACCGTTTTTGAATCCATTCAGCCGATCTCCGGTTCTGGCGGTACCACTTTTAGCATAGCTTAGCATACATCATTGAAGTGGACAAGACCATTAGCATTTCTCAAAAAAAAAAAGACCAAAGAGTTTCGATATTTTTCCTATTTAAAACTTGGCTCTTCTGTAGTTACATCGTGCACTAAGACCGATGGACAATGTAAAGTCGCGATTTTCTAGGCTGATATGGCTAGGAACTATACTCTCATTCCTGCGTAATAATCAAGAAACTTCACTGCCGTACCATGAGAGCAGCAGGCGTAATGATATGACGCAGCGCCTGAAAATAGTTCCGTTGTGTTGACGGAAGGTAGCCTATTTTCAGGCGCTGCGTCATATCATTACGCCTGCTGCTCTCATGGTACGGCAGTGAAGTTTCTTTTCCGTCGGTCTTAGTGCACGATGTAACTACAGAAGAGTCAAGTTTTAAATAGGAAAAATATCGAAACTCTTTGGTCATTTTTTTTTAGTAATGCTAATGGTCTTGTCCACTTCAATGATGTATGCTAAGCTATGCTAAAAGTGGTACCGCCAGAACCGGAGATCGGCTGAATGGACTCAAAAACGGTAAAACTCAACAGATTAACAGGAGTATCCCTTTGAGAGTGACTGAATTACTCTTAGTGTATATAATGAGGGCTTTCATTTAGTTTTGCATAGACCATCGCCAAACAGTTGCAAATTATAAAATACCGTATATTTGCTAATAAAGCAAGTTGCAAATTTTTGCCCTGTTTGTTTGTTTTCTTCCATTCTTTTTTTGTTAAAAAGTCTTTATTATTGCAAGAATTTCGACAAGCCCAGATCTAAAGCAGAAGTTTGACTCTGCATGCAATCACTGACAGACGTATTGTGCATTTAGAAAACACATTCTCCCCTTGTCAATAATTAGACCTGGACCTTGATGAATCCTGTTATCTTATATTCACTTATAGTTTTTAGTCATTAGTAGCAGCACAATACAGCCTTCTGCAATTAAACCAGGACTGTGTGGTAAAGCATATAAGGATATTAGCCAAAGAGCCCCGCTCTTAAAGATACGACACATTAAGATAAATAATTACATTCTGAAGGGCAAACACATGATTTCAATAGCAGTTCCTCAAGTGGAGCCCTAGATAGAGCAGTGCGGGGGATACTGCACACATGTACTCTAGTTCACTGTTCAGCAGAAGGACATTCTCTGTACTTGACAGTAAAATAAAAAATATATACATGTAGTATGCTTATCACTGGCTACATTTTTTGTCACAGTTTTTTTTCAGTGTGCCATGTATTTAAAACACTGTATTAAGCATTTAAATTGCAGTTTTGATGTTTGGATATTAGATTGGGTATGAATGACGACACATTTTTATTTATTTATTTTAGATTAAAGCAGAAGGTGTGACTCAATTTACATGTGCATCTGTAACTACGATTATCGTGATTGATATGACAAGGTTTCCACAATTTTTTTTGGGAAGTTGCTTGGCTCAAACGTAGTTTGAATGGTCATTTATGTTTCTGACTGAAATTAAAAATCGCATTTTCAAATCTCATACACTAATAGACTGTTATAGGTTAAGGTTGGGGTTAGTAAAATAAGTGGTAACACTTTACAATACTGTTCCGTCATTGATGAATAACTGGAACAAATGAGTAACACACTATTAACACTCTAGTAATTACTATTAACTAACAAGAAAGTTTAATGAATTAGTAAGTAATAGTGCTCAGTTGAATGTGGTATTCCACTATTAGCTAATTATTTTTTCATAGCTCCAAGAGGACTACTAAGAACTACTATACAGGTTCATAATTAATGTGAAGAATACATAATGTATAATTAATTCTGAAGTGAAGATCATGCAATGACTCAAGTATTACCAAATCCTTCAGAAGGCATTACTAATTATTTGGTACAGTATTCTAATGTGAAAAGTATTACCCTCTAGTAATGACTGAAGTCATTGTAAACTTTTGAGGCTTTTGTAAGGTTTTGGATATAAATTAATTTCAGATGGATTTGGTAACAGTCGAGTCATTAAAAGTGGGTAATGTCCACAGAATACTGATCCAAGTAATTAGTGATTCCTTTAGAAGGAGTCATTACTATCCAAAATCAAAAAAACTCAAAAGCTTAATTGCAATGACAATGGCATCCTCCTTCATAAAAGGATTTGGTAATACTTGAGTCACTTTTCTTTAGAAGTAATACATTATGCATTAACTATGAACCTGTTTATTAATAGTCCTCTGGGAGGTATGAAACATTTTTAGTTACTGCTTAGCTAATAGTGAAAGTAAATAGTATAGGTGACTATCGAAATCAACTTTTACCTAATTGTATTGTACTTGGGTCCTAAAAACAATCTTCATTTACTTTTTCCTTCATTTTTTGGTAAAAAAAAAGAGTCGTTTCATGACGTTGACCACAAGCGTACTATTCAAACTTAACTTTAAAACGGTCAAGCTTATTAATTTAGCTTGCGATGGCACAATGTAATTATCACAGCATCACAATATCACAACATCAATGTCTGTCGAAAAATAACGTGCACGATACGTAGTAATTTCTTAAAGGGGTCATGAACTGGCTTTTTAAATTGTTTTATATTGTTCTCTGAGGTCAACTTATGACGTTCGCTTGGTTTTTACATTAAAAAACATCAAAATGAATAAGTAGGCTACTAGGCTATTTTCTACCCTAGTTTTGAGCCTAGCTCAAAAACGCTCGGTTTTTATGGGCGTCTCGCATTGAAAACTTGGAAGTAAACGGCCACTGCTGTGAGTGGATAACAGTTTTGCATATTATAATGAGTTTCGTGTAATGCGCGAATCGGTGGGCGGGGCTAAACCGGCCGTGTTGAAGTAGGCGTTGATCTTCTTCTGCTGGGGTGGTGTTTTATCCTCTTTGTCGTCATAGTTCCCCACTTTGAAAAACGAGTCGTTTGCTGAGCCTGGTGTCAATAAAAGCTTTTATTGGACTAACAAGGACGTTTTCAGTTCTGAAACGTACAGGATATTCTTATAATTTGATGACCTCTTAGATGTCAAAAGCTCAAGGACAATTTGATTTCTCAGTTCATCACCCCTTTAAAGTCGTTCTTTTGGTTCTTGGAATGTGTGAAATCTTACAGAAACGCATTCATAAAAAAAACACCTAGATATATGCCAAAGGGGACGATACAGTATACCGATCACACAGTGCAGTGTATTGCTTGTACTAGGGCACCTTTTCTTTTTCAAATGGCATTCAATAACAAAAACAGTTAAGGATGTACTTCACAAGACATGCCAGAGGAAGAAAAGGAATACATTTCAGCAGGTCTTCATCAAAAACAGAGAGAAAGAGGGAGGCCACGAGGGGAGAAATAAACAGATTAGAAAAGCAATTGACATTTCCCTAAAGCATGCAAGGGCTTATTTGCATCAGTTCACCAGCTCATGTTTTATTTATCAGTGATCACAACCGATCGTGAGGAAAATTAATCAATAGGAAAGCCACCCGGAGCGCCGGCCTGCGCCACGCCACCCCCCTCCCCCCATCCGTTTCACCCCCATACCTTTACACCCTGCGTCGAGGTGACGGATTTCTCTATCCGAGGAATGCTTGGAGGAGCTCCATATGGCCGGGATCAAAGGTGTTGTTCACTGCACGGTTCTGCTTGGTTGCCAGCCACTGCCGTTAATTAGAAAACAAGATCAGAGGCGGTATTAAAATCCAATTAAGCCGGAATGAACAGATTGCCAAGTGATGTTCACTAATGTATTACCGAGCACCATGCAAATTTCAGCGGCTGTGTTTGGTCGGTGTCGGGTGTGCGTTGCGTGTGGGTGTGCTTGTGTTTATCCCCTGTCTCTTCCTCCAATCTTCCGCACTCAATGAAAGTTCTTCAAATTGCCTGACTGATCACACTTCAGCAGCATAACATTACCTGGAGGGTGAAGATCCTGCCAAATCGTGAAGAGCAAAACAAACCTCATGCCAGACAGAGAGAAGAGGGGTTTACATGGCCTATATGTGAGCTTCAGAGTGATTCTTTAGGATTATTCCAACAACACGAGCAAATGATCTTGTTGAATTGGGCTAATGATCGCCGATTCCCATGGACACGAGGCATGTGAACTTGCGGAGACGTATAAGTGCCTCCAGCTGGTGGTCCGCGAACGACTTCGCTGTGGCGGATGAGGGGCTAGCAAAGAAAAACACACCACGCCACATAATAAAGGCTAATGAGTGACAGGAAGGAGACCTCGAGTGTCAGGAAATTACCCTGATGCAAAGACATAAAAATAATGGATAATTAATAGGATTTTATAAATAGAGCCACGCAAACGAAGATGAAAGCTGGAACGCCAGTTCGGCAGATGACCCGGTGTCATGCGTAATGCTACGTTTGCGTTAGTCCTCAAATTTGTTTATCCGCTACTCTTTCTTGCCAGAATAGCACACATTTCAAACAGGTTCATCATCCAAGATTAACACTTGGATTCATGTGATCAAATCTAATCTCCCCGACCAATTTATCTAGTTAGCTTGAAATCAAGTTACGCTTCAGTCTCTTATACATTAACAGCCAGCCAGAATTTACATCATCAATAGTTTTGCCGTGCTCATATTTTACACATTACGAGCATAAAGAAGTATTCATTTATAAGTTTTACTATATTGATCCTGGAACGACATTCCAATCAACCAATCAGATGTAAGGGAAAAGTTTACAGTTTATGTCAAGTTTAGGCTTACAACCAGAGTTAGGTGCTTCTACATCAGTGTTATTCACCTGTCATTTCCCTCTGATTTTAGGAATAAGTTATGGGTATGGTTAGGTCTAGGGGTAGTGATATGGTTATGAACTTTTTGGACAGGAATGTTGTCAGGATCAATAAAATATGTTGACGTGTCTAACTCGGCAAAATCAGGACATGTGGGTGTTGACAGTATTTTCTGATTTAGAAAGGGATAAATAGGGAAATGAGTCCAAATCTCCTGAGGGGTAAGAGATTTATAAATTTTAAAAGAGATTTATAACAGGATATATACAGTACATATACATCGATTAAGGCCCGTTCACACCAAGGACGATAATGATCAAGATATCTTAAATTTGTTCTAAATATAAAAGAATAGCAGAGTCCACTCTATAACTATAATGATAACATCGCAGAGAAACAATATCGTTGGAATCACTTTCAGAATGATTTTACCCAGCTGATGAACAGTAAAAAACATGACAGCCAATCAGAATCCATCCTGCTTAAAGAGCTCGAGCATTTAAAGCGACAGACGACGTAAACGGAGCGCTATTGTTTGCTGGTGTGGTCGCTAATATAGTTATCGTTATCTTTATGGTTATCGTTCTTGGTGTGAACGGACCTTTACACAATGCACTAAAATAATGTATTTAACATTAACTAAATAACATAAAATGTAACTAAAAAAAACGTAGTCATCCAGGGACTTCTGGTAATGTTTTGCTTGCAAAAGCATTTTACAGTATATTACAGTGCAATGAACAATGTTAAACCATTTACAATTTTTCACTGTATAAGATAACATACAGCTAACTAAATAAAATGTTTCTGTGATAATTTCTCTTAGCATATATTAGAGAACACTGTATGACTTATGTTGTGTAAAACCAGATCAAATGTGGCTCTGAATACAATTAGCATACAGAAACATTAACGACAATTAATTATCAGCTGTAATCTGAAAAACGAGTGAAAACAGACACCATTAATGAATCAAAAGCGTTTCCTCTCTCTCCTCTCACCTTCACCCTCTAGTGCCTCTCTCTCACGCCACAGAAATGTCTATTTCCCTTAACCTCTTAAAAGCCTTTAATGAGGCAGAGTCCTTTAAGCCGAGGGACAAAGAGGACCCTCATGCGGGAAGATGTGAGCTCTTCTCCAGCCACCTGCCCAAACACAGGTGACTGCTTTATAAAGAACTCACAATGGGAACGCATCCTACAGACACACTCACAATGACCCCGGGGCCCTCCAGACCCTCCCATTGATTCCCCAGAATGCACTTGAGACAACAAGAGGTCAATCTCCAGACAGTTTTTCTGTTTTTCTCCGTCTGTTCTGACTCAGTGATCTGCTCATGTTTAGGACTGGGGATTTACCCCACATGAGGTCTTCAAGCTTCTGTCTTCCTGTTTTGGGAAATGGTCGGTTGGCTCTTGACTGCAGTGATGTTGTAATGCGTTTCACTTAAGGTGGCTCGCAGTAGTATCAGCGTGAAGGCTATATGTATAGACATAATTTTGCAAGATGTGAAAAAGCTACAGAGGTTTTGGCAGCTTTGAACATTTTATGGATGGTGTTAACCAAAGACAAAGAGGCTTATTCAATTTATTTGACAGTCTAGAGGGTTTAAATGTGAACAGAAACACAGCACAACCTGAAGCGTATGGTATCCTGCTAGAGCATTTGAGTGAAAGTATCTGTCTTCACTTACCGCGTAACAAGCTCTGTGCTGAGCAGACACTTCTCAAGATGTCTTGCCATAAAACAGACAGATATAAAAGTCACTTGAATATGAGGAGCTAATTATCTGCTTGTAAAAGAAGAGCACATATTTATTCACACAGGAATGGAAGGTCTCTGCCTAGAACCATTCCTGTCATATCTAAATTTTATAATGCAAATGATATGATATATTGCGTTTCACAAGTTCAGATTTTGTCTTGGCTATCGGCCTCACAGCAAGAAGGCACCCAGTTTTGAGTGTTGGCTGAGCCAGGAGTCCTTTCTGTGTGAAGTTTGCATGTTCTCCCTGTGTCTGTGAGTTTCCTTCCGGGGGCCCCAGTTTCCCCCAATCCAAAGACATGCAGTATAGGTGAATTCGAGATGCTAAGTTGTCCATAGGTGTGAATGCGTGTGTGTGAGTCCCAAATCATGTAATGGGGAGGATTGGAGAAAGACCTGGAAACCCACGCTGGAAAAATCATTGCCAAGAAAATTCATGGCAGTCTCTCATATATGTCGTGTGGCAAGCAATAGCCATAGAATCACCAAGAGTCGGATACAACTGTGAAATGGTAATTTATAATAGATACAAGATAAAGATATAGATATCAATAGAAAAAAAATATAATATTATTGTTTTAATATATATCTACAGACTTCCTAAGTTGTTTATGAAAGCCTGTATAGACTGACTGAATTTTATGTGGAAGACTCTGGCCGTTTATGCCGGGAAAATCCAAAAGATGTGACGTTTTCGCTCTCTCCTAAGAGCCTCTCTTCTGTTCTATGAAACATGAAACAAGGTCCCTTTTCCAAATGGCGCCATCATTCGCGGTCTTCC
Source organism: Rhinichthys osculus (assembly GCA_029959095.1). Classification (NCBI taxonomy): domain Eukaryota; kingdom Metazoa; phylum Chordata; class Actinopteri; order Cypriniformes; family Leuciscidae; genus Rhinichthys; species Rhinichthys osculus. The sequence goes on along the minus strand of JARWKJ010000012.1, from coordinate 32,485,161 downwards.
AACAAGTCTGCACTTTTTCGTGACTTTTACATGTATGTATTCAGCCCGTTCTCGTCCTTTGGTGTCATACATGTGACGCTTTGTACATTTCGTTGAAATCTAAACACACATGGCATCCTTTAGCATCAATATGAGACGCAGAACCCAAGGCGTCATACAGGTGATGCGCGTCTAAATCCAACGCACATGGCATCGTTTAGCGTGAATAGTCGACGAAACACTGAGGACGGAAGGTGCCCACTTGAAGACCCTAGAGATTTCCCCTACTCGGCTCAATCCAGACGGTTGTCGTGCTGGTCCTGTAGTTGCAGCCGTCGCGTGTGCTGACGCGCCAAGTACACTGCTGCCGTTAACGCCGGACAGAAGGGGAGTCACACCACCATATGGAAAGAAGCGTAAATGGATGGAGAAGCATAGTTTACTGTAAAGCTACGTCTTAGTTTTGCTTATCTTGGCGAAAGCCGAGTACAAATCAGCATGAAGTTTTAACATACTCTCGTGTAATGAAAATCATGGCGTCACCTATATGACGCCAAAGGATGAGAATGCGTTGTATGTATTTGGCAGACACTTTTATCCAAAGCAACTTACATTGCATTTCAAGGTACACATTTACATTCTTATCAGTTCTTGCTTTCCCTGGGAATCGAACCCATGACCTTGGCGTTGCAAGCTTCAGGAAAGCTGAAAGCTGTACGACTTAATGCCGTAATGCCACTTTGACTGTCGGGTAGAAGTCTACTGCGGAGATCCCTTCAGTGCAGGCTCGGCAAAAAGTGCGCTTCGAGGGCGTATACTGACTGCAAAGGGGGTGCTCGCGAACACACTTCGGAAAACTAAAAGGACAAATGGGACACCCTATGGTCTCGTGGGGTGCTTCAATAAGTGCAGTTCACTTAATGTCCACCAGTGTCACTTATAACAAGGGTTCATTTTGTTGGATTTATAAAACATTTTATAGGGGTACAAAAGTGTAAGAAAATAAATGTAAGAAAAACCCTAAGTCTTATTATTGCAATAAGTGAGTAAAGCACCTAAATGTATTGTTTTAAATCTGTTAGTATAATAAAATACGTATTTTGCGCACCACTGGCGTGCAACAAATGGACAAATATAATGATTATATTCAAACACTCCCCCTTTCTGTCATTGATTTTTGATAAACAGTCCCACCCCAGATTCACACCATTGGTTGAGCATATGTTGCTGTTTTGGGCTGGGGTGCATTTCCCAAAAACATAGTTATCCAAACTATGGTCGCAAGTTTCGTTGAATTGTGTTGGTAACGACGGAACTGCACCGCTGGATGGGATGCGCAAGCAAACATGTCCTGATAGTGCCAGCGAGCCACGGCGTTTGCATTTTTAAGGGGGCTCAACCTACGAATGGCTTACTTATACTTGTCTCTGCATATTTTAACCTTGAAAAAAATGACACTTATACACATGCAGTGTTGACATTGATTTATGGCATATCTGACCCATTTTTCTTGTGGTATCTGCGTATAATTAAAATGCACTAGAAAAGCCTGACCATTAAAAGATGAGGAGGGCTAGAAGTTTATCCAACCTTGAAAGTTGCACAAGAGATGACCTAGACACTTTGCTCTCTTTGTCAAAATTCCTCTCAAGCCGCCGTGAACAGCACAATCACCTTGTGATTAGCATCAAACAGAGGAGCGATACGGCTCTGAAAATAAAACAACAGACGAGGCTTTTGCACTGAAAGATGGCTGATCGTGTACTCTGTAATTAAGCCAGTCTGCACTTGATGAAAGCAAATTCAACTGGCGGGGCAGCAGTTTCACAGCCAGTTTGCTTTTACGACATAATTACAGTCCAAATCAAATGACAAGATTTCATATTTCGCCGGGACATTCGTGGACTCTAGTGTCAACAATTACACTGACCCCCCCTTCCCCCCCCCCCCCGCCCCGAGGTAGAGATGAGGCAGTCTAAATAGTTCAGTAATTCACCTCTGTTTGGGTGCTCCAGGGAGGTCTGACTAGGAATTCAAATGACTGCAACTTGGAGAGAGTGGTGGCAATTATTCAGACCGTAGGTGTGGTTTTTCATTATATACAGGCTACGCTTCACTGTTTCCCCCATTCCAATGTGTCATCAAGTATCTCCAGAGCTTGTATCAGCATGACCTGAGCTCATATTTCATTTATACAAATGAAATTGTTCTGCAGGGGAAAATTAATATCGGACTGTGCAGAATGAGTGTCAGCATGCCATTGAATACAATGGTGACTGAAACAACATAGTTTCACCCCCTCACCCCCTTTTTTAGCGTGACGTACATCCCACAAGCTTAGCAACTAAACAAAACATTGGTTGTTAACCATTTTTAAAAAACTACATTTAGTCAGTGTTGAGGATCTAACCAGTAGCAACACTAGTAGCTTAAATATATTTTTCTTTAGCAGAATAGCTTTTTCAGTAACAAGGTAGGCTACTTCTTCCAATGATTAGCTGTTTGCAACATGCTACATTAGTGTTCTGACTGCAATATACCCCCCCCCCCCCCTTCAGTGTTGAAATAGCATTTGTAGTGAAGCCGACCACTTTATCAAAACAGTTGAACTACTTCAAGATATTAGCAGCTTAGTTTAGCAAGCTCCAAATTCAAAGTAGCTTCTCCCACACTGCAGTTATTGTGCCATATCTGTGCCCTTTTTCATAGTCTCTGCACTGAATGAAGGTAAATCCTGTAAAATGTGTGAAAATATGGTCAAATGCTGTAAAGCGAGCTTAAAATGCTACACTCTTAAAAAGGTAGTACCAAAAAACTTTCAGGGAACAGTTCTTAAAAGAACTTTGAGCTATTTATCAAGTTTTTGTGACTCATGTTTCTCGGGACTCTTATCTGAGCATCGTAAGTGTAGTCTCGCATAGCCAGACCTTCAGACTGATGGCAGAAGGTCTGCAGCTTTAATTGGCCATGGACCGTCCCAAGAGGACGTCTGACTGACATATGAAGCAACTTATCACAGTTCGTTTTGTTTAGGGTAATGTTTAGGGGCCTGAAATGTAATGTCAATGCCCCTACAATAACAGACTGGTATTTTAAAGAGTCTATGCCACAAATTTGACATACAGTTGTATTAAAAAAACCTATTCAACCCCGATTTCAAATCGCGTTTATTGGCAAAATGTACAGACTTTCAGTTGTTTGCAATGATCAAATCAAACAAAAGTAATTGAAATAGCTCAACACAACAATGTTTGAAGAGGTTTCCCCAAATTCAACTGAAAATCCAACTTTTAATGACTTCTGCAGTCTCCAAATATTTCAATCTCCTGAATAGAATCCCTCACAACAACACAAATCTGCAAAACAGGTGTCTCAAGCGCACGTGATGCAACTAATCAAGGGCTTCATTAGTTGCACCAGGTGTGCTTGAGCTAGAACACATGAAGTATCTGAACTGGCTAGGTTTGTTGAGGGTCAAGTTTAAATGCATGTTAGAAATATGGCCCATAGTCAAAAGAATGATCTAAAAAGTTAAGAGAAGATATAATTGCCCTTCACAAACAAGGAACAGGATGCAATAAGATATTGAAGCACTAAATGTTCCTAGAGACACCGTTGCATAGTTTGCAAGTTCAAAGTTAAAGGAACAGTGGTTGCACTACCTGGTTTTACATCATCAATCAATGACACGTTCAGTGACAGTGAGCTGCAATACACACAGGATTAAAATGGTGGTACAAAGAGGTGTGCAAAGTGTACATAGTGTACAAAGAAATCTCTAATGTTAATTTTGGTCATGGCTTGACTTGAAAATCAAAGACAATTTGACGGTCGTCGTAGGAGAAGTCACTGACACTGCCAGAATTTTGTCTGAGATCAAATTTGATCACAACTGTCAACAATCGCCTGTCTGTAAACATGTCAAACTAACGATCAAAGACTTCAGATTTTAGCCTAGGATCAGAGGAATCTTTAAGGATTTGCAAATTTTGTCTCAGACTGCCAAAATCGTACAGTGTGAACCTGGCTTTAGGCGCGTACTAAACACATGCCAGAACTTCAAGATGTACACCACTACTGATCCTCAAAGCACAAGAAAAGAACACTCTGCCTACAGTTAAGCAAGGGTGGTGCTCGGTGATGCTCTGGGGCTGCTTTGCATTCTCTGGCACTGGAAACCTGCAGTGTGTGAAAGGCAAGATGGATTTTTGTATATCACGAAATCCTAGGAGAACACAACATGCCATCAGCTGAAGCTGGGCATCATTGGACCTTCCAACAGGACAATGATCCCAAACATACCTCAAATTCCATAAATGCTTGGTTGCAGACGAAATCCTGGAAGATCCTACAGTGGCCATCACAGTCACCTGACCATAGAAACCCCATAGAAAATCTCTAGTGGGATTTGAAGGCGGTTGCAGAATGCAAACCCAAGAACATTACTGAACTTGAGGCCATTGCTCATGAGGAATGGGCCAAGAGTCCTCAGAAACACTGCTAGAAGCTGACATCTCGTATGCAGCAGGTCATAACAACAAAAGGGTACTAATCATGCTTGCCATGAAGGGGTTAAATAATTTTGAGACTGCAGAAGTCATTTAAAGTTGCATTTTCAGTTGACTTTGGGGAAACCACTTGAAATATTTGTTGTGCAATTACTTTTGTTTGATTTGTTCATTGCAAACAGCTGAAAGTCTGTACATTTTGCCAATAAACCTGATTTGCAATGGGGGGTTAAATAATTTCGATTACAACTGTGGTTAACATACTTTTGAAAATCCAGCGTTAACTTGATCCTCATTATCACAGTTGTAAATACGATGGCGTTCTTCTTCAATAAGGGAGTTTGGCGTCACGGCAGGCTTGTTTCCAGGCGGAACGACACACACGTCTCCCGGACATCCTGTAGAATTCAACCAATCAGACTTTGAAAATCCTGAAGTGTTTCCAGTTGTGTGCCATATGCATTAGATGTTCAGAGGCTGAGACTACACTTTACCAGGTGAGCTACCAAGCAAGTTTACTACATTAGGAAGGCCATACATATGGAGCTGGTTATGTGATGCGAACGTCCAAAAGTGTTAATTCAAAAATCATGCAGTATAGTGCAAGTGTTTTGAGGTCCTGACATAGTATTGTGCAAGGACCCACATGAAAATAAATGTTTATTTATCAATAATTTACTTCATTAATCATAATTTGTGTAAAAATAAATAAATGTGGTCAGTGGCTAGTGGCTCTAGTGTTCACTTTAGCAGGCAACTACATACTTAAATGTATGCATAGTTAACTTTTTTCAGTTTTTCAGAAATGTAGGCAGAGTCCTATATTTCCAATGAGCATGGATTTGAGCTTTTTCCACTATAAAGAACCTTTTGTGCATTGAAAAAGTTCCATGGATGTTCTAACAGTGTACATTTTTATTGGTAGCTTCCAAGCATTATGCATGGAAATATGTAGAACTCTGCGACAGGCAATTCTGCTTACATTTGCTTTTGTGAAGGCCTAAGTCATATAAATAACAAGAAAGATATCAATTTAGTTTTCATCACCATACAACAGTAACTCAATGGAACGGGAGGCATCTTAAACTAGGACAGGGCGTTTGTATATTTGGTCTTCAGCTCTGCAAAGTCTTTGTTCCTATAGGTCATATCGCTGCTTCAGACAGATCTTCAGAACCCACAGCTGCTGAATAGCCACAGCGTAACCAAACATCCCTGCATCCCTGTTTTATAAAGAAATCCTCTCCTTACCCTCTCATTCCCACGGTAAGCCAGCTGGAGCAGATTTTCCCTGGTTGCCGTCTTGTCTGCCTCATGGGCTCGTCCTGCTCACGGGACGCAGTATGATTGGGCAGTGGTCAGGGGAACAGAGATTAGTAACTGGATACATAGAACAGGGGACTGCTGGGAAGACTCCCTGTCATCCGATGTAAACCTAGGACTCTGCGGTGGCGATCCATGGTCAAGACGTGAGCCGCAACCTCTGCTGACAACCCGTTTGTTGGGACCGCGCATCGTTCAGACCCCTCATTTGCCTGCCACTCTCTCTGTGTGCGACCCGTTTGGATCCTAGTCGTTTTGGCCTGACAAAATAAGGGGCTACTTTACCACCATAGAGAGATATGTCTCTTCTCATGGCAGAGAGAGGACAGGCCCAGTGGGACCTGCCATTACGAAAGCCTAAAAGAGACCTTAAATGGCACATCATATCTGAACTTCGACACCAGCTCATGTGGGGACGTGGTAAGAGCTACTTGGCAGCTCATTGGTGTGGCCGGTCATAATTAGAGTGTGAAAAAAGAGGAACCTCGAGGGGAAACTGGTGCCATGAATGAGGCTCTGGGAATCTCGACTTCTTAAGCCGTCCGGGATGTTCTGGGACCGGGATGTTTGCGGGCAGAAGATGTCTCCCAGATGTCCGGCTCCATTGTAACCATATTCATCCTTTCCTCTTTGAAGGGACATTCACTTCATGTTGCCCAAACATGAAGGATGAACAAGACAACATGGGATGAATGAACTGTGAAACAATTGTTTGTTTACAATATCTCTAGGTCAGACTGTTTTTTAGCTTGTGGGTCTCCACATGAGTGGCTCATTCAGAAGGAAACGTCTATGGTGTGACTGGCCATGTGTAAATGTTCTTTGAAGAGTTTTTAAGTGCTTCCCCTCCCCAACATGAAACATTGTTGGAGCTACAAAAGACCCACCTGCCTCACAAAAGACAAGACGGGATGAGGCAAGATGAGAGAGGTCAAGAGAGGTCAGACGAGATTTCGTGCGCTCTGCACTCAGACTAAAGAGGAGGAAGGGCAGGTGCAGTGAAGAAGATGGAGGTTTTACATATTAGTGAAGTGCTTGGGTCAAAGGCCAATTGCAAATCAGCCCTGTTGGGATTAATTTGCCAGTTTAAGTGGATTATAATCGAACAAAGAGATGCATTTAGACTTGATAAAAATGTGTTTGCTGATTCCTCAGACTATCTAATGTTGGGCCCTATGATTTCGCAATCCGGAAAAAGGGGAAGGAATCATGGAATTCAGTCATAAAAAAATGACTGTACACTTAGTCGAATCGTGATATTAACTAGTGTCTGTGAATATTCTTCATTGTTCTGTGTCTCTGTGTGAGTGAATGGCACGGTTTAGTTTTCTACACATACACAAGCACGTGTGAAGTTCGTGGTGTTTTCAGCGTCTGCCGTCCCACTATATGAGGACATGAGAGTCACTTCACCAGCATTTCACATAAGAAAAAACAATCGTCATACACAGAAACTCAAAGGTCTTCACAACAAGTTCAGTTTAACTTGAAGGGATTGTGACGGAAATATATTACCATTGTAGAGTAAAATGTACCACTCAAAGTAATATAATATTAATAATAATAATAATTAAAACTTTAAGAAATGATCAAAATTTTTCTTCTTTGTTTTAATTTAAACCTTTTTTGCCAAATATACTGTATATATATATATATATATATATATATATATATATATTAACATTTTTATTACTTTTAAAATATTAATACATTGTTTTATGCAGTCATTTGATTACTACCTTTTTATAATAGATTTGTATTAAATCAGAACAGCAGAAATTTTTTTTTTTTAAATAAATAAATAAAATAAAATAAAAAAGGCCCTATTATTGCAATAAAAAAATCTAATTCAATTGATTACACATGCTTTTTATTAATTAAACTATTAAAATGGAATCCAGAATTTTTTTAATGGAAAGCACAGAATTTGGGCATAACTGAGAAACAATTTACTTTTAATAGATTGTTTTATAATGGTTATATAATTCTCTGCACAATCACATAACACAGACAAAAGATCGTCCCACCTAATTACATTGAAAAATAATAATTAGCAAAAGATGATTTTCTTGTTTGTTTTTATTTTTATTTTATTTTTTTACATCCTCCTGTGGATGGATTTACCAAAATTATGAACAGATATAGTGACAAAACATTTGAATAGACTCACAATTTCATAATGGACTGCAAAATATAAAGATTTTTTGCATCATTTCATAAAATGCCACTGAAATTACAAATACATTGAGCATTTAACAATGAACAAAACATACACGCGCATATATCCATAGAAATTTACGGAAATACCTGCACCAAAAAATGGGGGGGAAGGAAAAAAAACAAAGGGAAAAAGGAGAAAACCCTGCTATGATATTCAATATTGTAGAAAAACAGAGGACAAAACATTTGTCTCATTTAAAACACATATACAGAAGAGCTCAGTATTCTTACTTCAACACTGTAAACATCATTTAAAGACAGTGTCATAGTTCTTTTTTTTTTTAAATCCAATTGATTTTTTTTTTTACCTCCACTGTCAATAATTCTCTAGTCCATCTAAATAAATCAGTAAAGAAATGTAATTTCTCAAACAAATCTGTGCTTTAAGACTTTCCCTCAAAAATGAAGCACACTTTACATTTCCCAAATAAACGGACAATCATCCTTTACAAGTTTATATGATTTGATTCCTCTTAATTCATTCAAATGACACTGGTTAGTGATAGTTTGTTCATGGATTGTTTTCCCCTCCCCCGCTGTATAGCAAGAGTCAGATCTACATCAGAAGATAAAGGCTGAATATTAATTTGAGGCACGTCCGTGTTGTCTGGTTATGTCTGTCTCCGAAAGCCATTGGTAGCGCTTAAATTCAACATGCTTTCTTGACTACACATTTCCTCCTGATTTTCTTTCAAGTTATGGCAACTTCCTGTCATTTACGCAAAGAGAGGTTTGACAGTTTGCAAAGTATCTGAAGAGTAGGTGATAAACTATGCATCCATATTTTAAAAAAAATGACTCATCCTTGTGTTGTTCAGTTCTTTATGATGTGCCCCGCTGACTAATTTCGAGTCGGAAACATGAGCAGCCTTAGCTTATATTCAAATCAAGTCACAAATAATATGTAAACTGTAAAAAGTCATGAGCATAAACGGCAGGATGTTGTGAATAGTGAATATGCAGATACAGAACAGTGGTGTATGCCGAGGGATGGCTGTCGTGTGAATTTGAGCTGGTGATGAAAAGAGACAGGTGGAGGCGATTCAGTGTGTAGGAACAGAGGTCGTAATGAGGAAATCATTTAATCCCAGGATCCTTTAGAGGACAGGCAGTCACCGAGGGCTTCCAGAGAGTCCCAACACAATTCAGTGATTGCAGTTTCAACAACGCACAGGATGGTGCATAGAATGCTGCTACAAATGAATGGCCTGTGTGCGTTTACTCGTAGGATTTCTTCAGGTGAGCACCTGTGCTTTATATTGGTGCAAAATCATTTTTGATTTCAGAGTTGATTCATTTGTGAATGAACACATTCCTTTGATAATTTAATAGTAAATGCAACAATTTGAGCTTATGAAACTTATGACTTCCAGTCTGAATTAGTCAAGACTGCACAATAAACATATTATAATACCAATAACATATGAAAGGATTTGACCTTGTACAAGGTTGGTGACTGAAACGCAATTAAGAGATAGATGAGGGTGGAAGAAATGGCAATGGATGTTAATTTGAGCGAATGTAAACATTTTCATCTTTAAAAGTAAAATCTGGGATATGAAAAAAAAAAAATGTCAGGAATGCAACACTGGCGGCCTCAACACTGTTTATATATACAGGGATCATAATAATGTAGAGGAAATGTTGTCATTTTTGTTGTCATTTGCACATAAATGTCATGGTTGATGAACTTTAATTTAATTTATTTTCATTTAAAATGTCGTCAATAGAAAATCATTCAGATGCAGTCAAACTGCATCAGCTGCCTTAAAACATCCCTGGGTTTTTTTTTTTTTACCCTTAAAATTGTTGAATATTTTTATTGTCAAAGTGACATTCAGTGCTTTACGTCTATCTACTGAATATAACCCATGATGAGTGGGGGGCATTGACAGCAACAATAACATGAAAACTTTCTCAGATTTTTAGAAGTCGACCTCTTCTTTAGAAATTACCCATTTATTTCCTTTGAGGAAACTAGTTTAGAACACATAACTGGCTGACAGCCAAAATCTCAGTATTTGTCATATCATAAGATGGGGTGTGTAGAAATATAATTTCAGGAACTGAATGCATTAGAAACCCATCGATAATGTACCTGCACATGCCATGTGTCATTACAAATAATCCAATAAATACAGAAATTATTGCACAGTAGAAAGGCTCCATGAATTCCCAATGGACTACTCCTCTGTTAGTTGCTGGGAAATGCAGGAAGCGTTTTTAGAACCGCAGACTAACATTTCCCTGTGTTCTTGTTTCTCAGGTGGCAGTTTGTTTTCACACAAAAAAAAAAAAAAAAAAAACACTCCAAAAAATATATAGTCAAGAAAAAGGCTATCCAGCTAAACCCATAATGCAGTGCATTGAAAAGTGGTCTCAAGCTCTGTCCGACTCCTCAAGTTTGACCTCATTGGTCAACAAATGCTCTCCATGCCACTTCTTCATGTGTTTTTCCAGGGTGCTGTACACGCTGAAGGGCATGTGGCAAATATCGCAGCGATACACCTCTTTGCCAAACTGCCCGTGGGTCTTCATGTGACGGGTAAGCTTGCTGCTCTGGGCACAAGCGTAGCTGCACAGGTCACACTTGTAAGGCCTCTCACCTGTGTGGCTGCGCCGATGCACGGTCAGATTGCTGCAGTTCTTGAACACCTTCCCACAGTACTCACAGGTGTCACTCCGTCGACTCTCCTTGGAGCTGGGTGGTCTCCCTGGCCCGGGACCCCGCAGATGGAGGTGAGGTGTACTGCTACCACTTCGCCCTGACATCCCACCACCCTCCAGAATTTCCCCTGGAGGGGTGGAGAAGCGCAGGCTGCCTGTCTCAGATGAAGAGTGCTCGGAAGAAGTGCCGAAAGGCGACTGCCTGGAGTCGGTAAAGCTCAGGAATGGCTCCCTTATGAAGTGGTGGGATGCAGCATAACCGGCAAGCAACTGAGAATACACATTTTCCGGGGATATGACGGGCACCTGCGGATGCTCCATATCCTTCTCCATCTTGATCCTCTTGGCAGAAGACCCAGAGAGGCTGGAGCTGGAAATAGGCACTGGCTTCCGGTGAAACATCGCTGAGATGGACTCCTTCGGGCCGCAGCCTCTGCCATTCACCATGGGCCGCCTATCTCTGTCGATATCCCTGGCTGCCGAAACGGTGTCCATCTCCTGGCATGGCCTGCTGCCCTGTGGCAGTCTCAAGTGATTGTCGAGGTTGTTGTATTGGCTTTCTGTCACTCTGTCAGTGGCCAGAGGCTTCTCCTCTGGGGAGGGTCTTGGGCCATTCTCTCTGTTTCTGCTCAACTCCGAGTCCATGCTCAGGTTGGACTCAGGCCTGCTTCCATTTTGCTGCTCTTCCTCTTCTTCCTCCTCCTCCTCTTCCTCCTCTTCTTCTTCTTCCTCCTCCTCGTTATCCAATCCCTCCCTTGTGCCATTGTCCTCACTGTTTTTCAGCCCCTCCCCAGCTGAGTCTTGCCCTCCCTGCTCAGGTGAACTCCCCATGGAGCCTGACTTGTGCATGTGCGTCTTCATGTGGCGCTTTAGCTTGCTGGCCTGCGAGCATGCGTGGTCACAGAGATGGCACTTGTAGGGTCTTTCGCCAGTGTGGCTACGTCGGTGCACAATCAAGTTGCTTTGGAACTTGAAAGTCTTGCCACAGAACTCACAGGACTTGGCTTTGCCGACCTGATTTAGTGGTGATGAGGAATGGCCTCTGGATGGAACTGATGGTGGCTGTGAGGGGGTGGTTAGAAAAGGTAGAGGTTTGGAGCCAGGCTGGAAGAGAGTGGGGCTGAGAAGCCGATGCATAGGGGGTACACGGTTAGGAGAAAGAGGGGGAGTCGGACCACCGTTGTTGTTGTTGCCCGCCAATTCACGAAGACGGTCAGAGAAGCCCATGGATGGTTCAATGCCCATTGATTGATGGTTCAGCCGCATCACTCGCTCAAAAGCACTTGGATGCTGGGACAGAAGACCCATCTCCTCTGGGCCAAGGCGTTCCAGAGGATGACGGGGTGGCGGAGGGCTTACAAAGGGCGGGGTAGATGGCATGCGGGTTTCAATGTATCTGGGTGGTGGAGGCTCTCTTAGCAGTGGGGCACCCATACGAAACAGTTGGAAAGGGTTGCTGCCATCACCCAGAAAACTGGCTAGAGGGGAACGGGGCAAGGCATCAGCCCCCAGTGGAGGAGGAAGGGCCATGCGAGGGGTAAGCGAGCAGCTAGTAGGGTGGGTGTCCAGGTAGATGCGTATCCCATGGATGTTCTGCGCATGCTGCAGCAGAAACCATGCACTGGAAAAGGGTTGCTTACAAGTGGTGCAGATGTAACTGGAGGGCTCATCTCTTCCTGGAAGACACAAAACAAGGGGATGTAATTAATATATACATATTAGCTATTAACTCTCTGATCTGGTGCGAGGGGAGGTTGAGATAGCACACTTTAATAGCTTTCCATGTCATTTGCGCATCTGTTTGTTCTCGGTGATGGCTTTAAATGTAATCAAAGCAAAGAGTCCTCTATGGTGAGGTTCATGGATCATTTCTGTTTAAAAATTAAACAGGCAACATGTGAAAGACATTTCATTGCGCTGCGGCGACAGCCATTTTATAAGATTGAATGAAAATTACATCACCCTAAGAGGGGAGACAAGAGCTCTCTGATAGCCTAGCGGGTTATCTACTGTGAGGCAGGGCCGGCTGCTCTCTAAAGCTGTGTCAAAGAGGATCTGCCTGTATGTGACTCACCCAGAATCTGAGTCACACTAGGGGGTTAGTGAGAGCAGGGAAGCTCCCAGAGGGCTGGAGCCTAATGCAGATGGCAGGTATCGCCCACAGGCCACAACGCATTGTGCTAATGCTAATGTCAGCCAGACGTTAATATAGAACTCCCCATTCAAAACCCCGACACCCCCACCTTTCACTATTTCCATATGGAGATAATTCTGTGGCAAGAAAGAGAAAGAGAGGATTAAGGAAGAAAGAGAATGAAATGGAATCGCGTTGATAGGTCCATACATTGACAAAGTCAGGCACATAGTTAGCTACTGACAGTCCCCCATACACTTATATTTTTGTGATATGATATTTTCAGTAAAATGTACTTTGCAAATACATGCCAATGCTCTCATGTCATTGCTTTCACACTGAAAAAAAGAGAATATTTACCATACGAAGACATTCATGTCAGTTTTTTTTTCATAATATAAAGCAAATCACATTGCATGTTAGTACAGATAGAAGTGTCACCTGAACTCATGCATTGATATAGACCATGTATTATTTTCGCATGTTTAAGAAGCCCAGTGGTTATAAAAAAATATGATATTTTGGGGATAATATTTTCTTTTTTGGGGGGGGGGGTTAAAATTTGACAATTCAATGGAGTAAAAATAATGGAGTAAATAGTCACCTTCATTTATATAGCGCTTTTAACAATATAGACTGTTTCAAAGCAGCTTTACAGTGATAATAGGAAATTACAGTAACAGAGATTGTTTTGATTTTACAGCAGCTCTAGAATAAAGTTATTGTCCAGCTAAAGTTAGTTTTGATCGATTCACTTCAGTTGCAAAGATCATTAGTTATTAACTTAGGGGTCGCTAACAGGACACCGTTCTAACAGAAAACCTTTAACGCGCTCCGGCCCGCTCATCCGCGCAACAACACACAACTGTCTGGTGGCTCGAGAACGCAAACCTTAAAATAGGTTCGTAGGTGCAAGCCTTGAAATTATTTACTTTTTTTTATCTCTGCTCAAGCTTTAAAAACGCAAACCAGTGAAAACGCTCACGGCGTGCACATGCGTATTACGTGTTTAGTCTAAATAAACTGGAAATCCTCGCAGAGAGAAATAGATCCAAATAGAGTAAATATGTTGAGAATTGTGAAACATAACATTTAATGCATGTACAAAAAATCATTCTGATCCAAACCGGTTAGCAAAGGAGCCAGTGACTTTGATATGCCAACTGATTCAAATTTAAAATATTTTATCATCCATACTTGCACTTGCTACTAGTTGCTGTTAAAAAAAAAAGAGTTCAATATGTCCCCACAGAACCATAAGTATTTATGGTTAAGGTGTGATATTGAGGATTTGTTAAGATCAGCATATTTCGTTGAGAGTGGTTCTTTGCCGATATGACTTGAGGTTTGTCCGAAAACCACCTGACTGATGCAGTGAAGAGGAAGACCACATGTAAGTGGTTGTGTATGACATGTCCACAGCCGGTGTTTGAATTGGCTGGCCTTTAAATGGACACCTGGCAAGAGGGATTTTGGACGCTAAGAGAGTAACAGAGAGAGAGAAACTAAAATACACACAGGCTGTTCATTTTCATTTTGAGGCCCTGGACAGGAGCCCAAGCCTGGATAAAATCAACAACGGACATATTCTGCACAAACGCTAGTTCCAAAAAAAGCCTCATTAACATCCCATATTCCTCTGATGGCTGTACAGGACTAAACATAACATGGGATGGACAAAAAGGGTGCAATGGAGCATTTGTTCGTGCACTAATATATGCATTTGTGTGTGTGTGCGCTCGTGTGTGCTTGAGCTTTTGCAATTTGCATCCTATCACATCATACAAAAAACACCATATGTTACTAAGGGACCGTGTCAGCTAACAGACAGGCAGACTTAATGACGACCAAAGACAAATTTCATCAACTTTCCAAACAAGCCAGAACGAGAGAGAGAGAGAGAGAGAGAGAGAGAGAAACCCATAGTGAATAAGTTAGGATATGCTAATGACCCATCAGAGATCCATGTCTTCTGACAGCAGCTTGTGTGGCATGATGGTGTGAAATTACCCATCAGGCACCTCAGGAACACAAATCTCCATCTGATCATGGTCCATTGGGTCCTACTGTGTATGTGTGACACACTATGGAGGCCTGGGAGGGCCATGTCACAGCAAAGCGCTCCAGCCAATAAAAGTGCTCATTATAGAATCATCGCTGTTCGCTCTGTGATTCAATTTGCAGTAATTACCGCGGTCCGCGTCCATGAAACCGTTCGCTGCGGGCAGAGGTCAACTGCCAGTTAACAGAGTGTCTTTTCTCCTCTCAATGTATTCAATTGCAAGGGCCTAATAGCCTAATTTTCTTCCCTCTTGCACTTCAATAAATATTGCCGGGATTACAGGTTAAACAGCTAAATTGAGTTGTGGCTGTTATATTACAGAGCTGGCTGTTGGCGTGCATGAAGCTAACAGCTCTGCAGTAGCGTTCTCGTTGTGTTAAACAAGTGCTGGGATGTCTACGTGCATGTCTTTGTGTATGTGTGTGTGTGTGTGTGTGTATAGGATATGTGATTAATGACAAACGTGTGTGTGTGTGTGTGTGTGCGCAGAGGGGCTTTTACACTAAACTTATCCACCCTCTTGGGTTTAGTATTACAAAACCTCACGGCCAATTAGTCCATCCTCAGGGACCTCCAACCTGGGTTTAGATATGTTGATTTCAACATTTTGTGGCAATTAATTTCCTTTTAAGAGCATGAATGCAGTGACAGAGAAGTGAGGAGGAGGGGCTGGAGGGTGTTTTTTAATTATCTGCGGACAAATCTGGCAGACTTGAGAGCACTGCTGTTTCATGAGGGAAACAACATTAGCGTTAGCTACTGCTGTCTCCAGCATTACCCGACCGTGAACCAATCACTTACCGAAGCTGGACTAATGGAATAGTCATGGGATGATGTGCGAATGTGTGAAACTCGTTTGATGTTGCCGTAATGCAAGGACATATGTGTGTGGCATAATGTGCAGCTTGTTTGGTAATGTCACAACACAGGGACATATGAGCAAGTGCGAATGCGTGAAACTGTTTTGTTGGTCACATTGCAAGACGTGCATGTGTGAATCGTATTTGATGATGTCACAAGGCAAGGATGTGTGTGTGAGACTCGTTTGATGATGTCACTACGCAAGAGCAATATACGCAAATGCGAGGACAAAACGAGGGCATCTACGTGTGTGCAAATTAGTGCTGTCAAACGATTAAAATATTTAATCGCGATTAATCGCATCAATGTCATAGTTAACTCGCGATTAATCGCACATTTTTATCTATTCTAAAAGTCTCTTGATTTCTTTTTGTCCCATTATTTTTTCTCATTTTAATGCTCTTATCAACATGGAAAAGTGGATCGGCTTGCTTTGTGCAAATGTTTTTTATTGAAAACAACATTGGCATACACTGTGTTCAATTTCACACTAACATTCTCACTTGGAGCAAATAATCTCTCACACAATGTAACACTGTCCAGCAATAAAAGGGTGAAAGAAATACTGACGAGGTCCTGATATTGACGAGGGGGCGGAGGATTCGCATCAGCTGTGTGTGTGTGTGTGTGTGCTTGGCCATCATCAAGTGGTGTTTCAGACTGGACGCGCTGCGATGATGATAGCTCAGTTCACAACGACAAAACACACAGCTCACTTTGGTCTTGTCAATGGAACCATTTGGCAACTTTTTCAAAGTAAACTTTCCATTCAGAATCTTATTGGCGTCCATTTCGGCGTCTCGCGCTCGTCATCCACTCAAAACGTAACGTTAACCAACTATTTGGCCGGCTCGCAAGCCCAAACGAGTGTGTGCGGCGTGCCTGGTGTTTTGTTTCCGGTCTTGCTAGATCCGCTTGCGCTTTGGCAACAAAACGTCCTCGCGCGGCGCAAGCCATTGAAATGAATGGGTCTCATAGCGCACCGCATGCCGCGTCCTGTTGCAAAAGCATGTGAAAAAACTACAAAGTTTGCTAGGCCAAAAAGACCGTTAATCGCGCGATAAAAAAATTAACGCCGTTAAAATGGGTTTGCGTTAACGCCGTTAATAACGCGTTTAACTGACAGCCCTAGTGCAAATACATGCAATCCCAGACAGCAACATAGTGTCGGCCCAGAATCCACGTGTGAGCCGGATCTGGGCCGACACTATGTGCCTGTCTGGGATGCGTTTGGTAATGACATTGCGAACTAAGACAAGTGCATGTGCGAATCCGTAAAACGTGTTTGATGATGTTACAATGCAAGGACATATGAGCATGTGCAAATAGCTGGCGTGACAGCAACACAAGGGCATCTATGTGTGTTCAGTTGCATGAAACGCATCTAAGTTTGTGCAAATTCATGCAACGTGTTCTGTAATCATATCACAAAGACAAGTGCACGTACGAATGCATGCGACTTGTTTGATGATGTCACAACGTAGAGACAAATGAGCGTGTGCAATTGCGTGAAACTCGTGTGATGGCGCAAATTCTTCTCTGTGTGTGCAAAGACAAGAGCGTGTACGAATGACTCTAGATTAAATCACAATGCAAGGACATACGTGCGCATGTAAATGCATATAACCAGTATGATGATGATGTCACAATTCTAAAATAGCAATGCAACAACAATATGTGCATGTGTGTGTGTACAACTCGGTCCTGGCAATCTCACAGCTCTGCCCCTTGAACCCGCTACATTCCTAGCTGTCGAAAGCCACAGCGGCACATTTGCATAGAGAACAAAGGAAGAGGTGATGCCATGGGGACTACGACACGCCTTCACTCCCCTCCGGACCCTCCCCTCCCATCCCGAACGTCCCCTCTGTGCACCTGTCACAAGCCTGGCTGACACCTCACACCGCAGTAACACGGGCCCTCATTAGCATGCCTCTGATCTTGGGCTCCCAGGGGCTTGTGGGGCCTCACCTCGCATCACTGATGTCTTGTTTGTGATGATCGTGGCTAATCAGGGGGCCAGACCACTATGCTAATGAGAAACACAGAGGTGCAGCATTCTGTGTAGTGCAACTCTGCTGTCTGTGCCACCAACACACTCTAGGGACTGCTGATGTGATTTGGATGCGAGTGTTTGTGTCTGAGAGAGATAAACAATATCTATGCGCTGCTTATGGGGAATATGTTATTTAAAAAAAAAAAGTTTAAAATATTACTGATTCTTTGAAGTCAGGGGTGTCCAAACTCATCCTGCTGGGGCATTGTCTTGCAGAGTTTGGCTCCAACTTGTTCAGGTGTGTTTAATTGGGGTTGGAGCTGAACTCTGCAGGACAGTGGCCCTCCAGGAGCAGGATTGGACACCCCTGATTTAGGGGCGGTGTACACGACTCTTTAAACTTTGTATGCGTTTTGGCCGTTCGTTTACACGACAACAGCATTTTGGGAGCCTGAAAATGTAGCGTGTAAATGTACCCTGCTATTTCTATACCTTTAGTGGTACCAAATGGAACTGCAAAAATAATGACTGTTTACCGACAGGTTTTCTGAACACTGAACATTGAGATTTAAAAATTTGAACACTTAATGACATACTTGAACTTGAATTTTATAGATGGTTCACTGTCTATCCTTTTCTTACTGTTTATCTTTGTCCGTCTGGATTTCTCTCAGTCCTCGTGATAGATAGACTTGATAGACTGTACATTGATTGAGCTGTGAGCCTTAACAGACCATGATATTGTGTTTGATAAATGATTATGACAAAGAAATGAAAGATTTTGGCAGGAAGATGATGAGTGGAAAGCCAGACCACATGCTGGGGCTAAAACCACTATACCAGTTTCTTGAGGGGAGTCTGATATTTTTCATGTTGAATTCCACAGCCTGCAGCGAATTGTGTGTCTGTGTCTATGTGTTCGTGTGTATGTGTGTGTTAAAACTTTGGTGTTAAAGGGATACTCCACCGTTTTTTTCATATTAAACTATGTTATTCCCTTAACTAAGACGAGTTGATACATACCTCTCTCGTCTCAGTGCGTGCACTCAATCGCTCTGGCGCGCGAGACACTTTGATAGCACTTAAAGCTGCTGTAGGTAACTTTTGAAAACATGTATTTGTTAAAACTGTCATTATGTCCTGACAGTAGAATATGAGACAGATAATCAGTGTAAAAATCAAGCTCCTCTGGCTCCTCCCAGTGGTCCTATTGCCATTTGCAAGAAATACACGCTCCCGGTCAGAAACAACCAATCAGAGCCAGGAGGAATGTCTTAGCAGTGTCAGTCACGCTCGTGTACGCGCTGATCACACCCCTCTCTTGCACAGCGCGAGCCGTCGTTCAAACTCAAGATTGCCGGCGTGCTGCAGCTGTGCTTATGACGGAGAAACAACCTAAACTGCCAATTCTCGAGTGACACCTGCTCATAAAACAAAGAGGTAAAAGAAAAAAGACTGATGACGATAAACAAGCGAAAAAGAAAGAATTACACAGAGCCCATATACTCGGTGTCAAAACTCTAGCCGCATAACATGAAGATAAAATGTCACGCACTCTGCTAAGCAACAATTGAACCCTGCTAATTCACTGGCTTGTCATGTTGCTGAAATAATGTACTAGCACACCTTATCTAGCATTATATATCGCTAGAATAATTACTTACATACTGTAACGTTAGTTACCGTTATATTAACGTTATCTTACTAGCTATTTATAACTTATAGAAAGAGTGCAACGTTATAAAGTTACATGTAGGCTATTGGAAAATACATAATGATTTGAGGACCAAGTTTGTAGTCAAAGTATGGGCAGGCCATAGTCAATGTAAAGCATATTATTGACGTTTAGTCCCTATTAGTGAATGTGCCATATAACTTTTATCCGCCGTTATGGGTGGCCCTGTTTACTAGCCTGCGCGTTCACGACAGGCTCCGCTGTGGAGGGAGGGCTGTAGCGCAGCAGAGAGCAAGGGGGTGGGACCTGTAAGTTGTGCTTGTAACTCGACTAAGAATGGTGACACAAAATAAAACGTTGCGCTTTTCTAAGCGTGTAAAGTGGATAACTATAATGTATGGCGGAATACCATAGCAAGTGCTTGGGAGCACTTCGACTCGGCGCAGTAATATCATCACTCGTAAAAAGTCCTCTCCCTCTCCAGAGTGATGATATTACTGCGCCGAGTCCATAGATATATATGCGCCGAGTCGAAGGACTTGCTATGGTAATCCGCCATTCATTATAGTTATCCACTTTACACGCTTAGAAAAGCGCAACGTTTTATTTTGTGTCACCATTCTTGGTCGAGTTACACTACTCGTGTAACTGTATTTAAATAGGGAAAACGTGGAGGTGTTTGCTCGCTTCTCTGCTTGGATCCTAATGAATAAACTGGGCTAAGCTAAGTGCTAACAAAGTGTCTCGCGTGTATGTGTGACACAGAGCGATTGAGTGCACGCACTGAGACGAGAGAGGTATGTATCAACTCGTCTTAGTTAAGGGAATAACATAGTTTAATATAAAAAAAATGGTGGGGTATCCCTTTAACAAACAAAGATATTAATCAATATTTTTCTTGTTTTCCACTAACAATATCTAAATGCTTAAATAAAGGTAAATTTGCTTGAGAAATAAAAAGTAAAAAAAAAATGGATATATGGACAGACGGATGGATGGACGGATGGATGGATGGATGGACGGACGGATGGATGGATGGATGGATGGATGGATGGATGGATGGATGGATGGATGGATGGATGGATGGATGGACGGATGGATGAATGGATGGACGGATGGATGGACAGATGGATGGATGGATGGATGGATAGGTGCAAATGTTTGTTGGCCCAACAAGGAACCAAGCTTGCTAACCACAAGCCCGGTGCTTAGTGTGAAAACCTCTGGCAAAACTGAACTAGTGATTACTGTTATCAATTTCACTTTTTTTTTTTTTCATAATCCTCCCATAGTTCAGTGCTCTAGTCTAGTGGATTAGAGTTATCTGTGATTCCTGGCCATAATAAGGACGGACAACTGTATATGAAAAGACTCCCAATCTACAGTGGAAAAACTGTGTGTGTAGAGAAGCCACAGAGGATAGTGGCAGGCATAGTGGTTATGGCAGGCACACACACATACATACACACACACTTATGTCTCCCGTCTAAGTGAAAGCAGGCCTGTTGCAGTAACCGTTCCAATCTGTCTCCATCTGCAGGAGCACAGAGGAGGGACATCACAAACTGTGGTCTCACACAGTTTGCACACAGCACACAAGCATATTGATGCATATACACGCAAAAACACCTTCATACACACAGTCACACCTACACCTACGAAAACAAATAAAACTTATATTTTCTCAGCCATTGTCACAAACCAAAAAAAGACAAAAGAAAAGAAAAGAACACCTTGTTAAAGTAAATTTCTCTTGCTTTAAAGATCTTAAGATACTTTTTTTTGCAGTGCACCATGAGCCTCATACCTATCCCATCCATAATGACACACCCACATCAGCCTTCCTCTTCCTCCTGCCAGTCTCATGAAGAAACAGGCCAGCCAAGGGTAGCGTAACCATCTAAATGAAAACACATGCCACCCTAGAGTGCCCTGTCATCATCTGATACTGCCAGAGCGAAGACGTCCTACGGCGCAGACGGGAAAGGACAGTGAAAAACAACTGGAAAGACTTCTCTGTCAGTAAGAGCTATGACTCTTGGCTCGGTGAGAACAGAGAGAAGTGCATTAGCACAGCGTTTTGTGGCATTGCAACTAGTCTGAATCATAGCTTGGAGTGTGCGTCACTGTGTTAAGATCTGGCTGGCGTGAAAAGGCCGTTCAAGAAGAGCTGCAGGAACTTGATGGATGACACTGGTGCTTGCGGCTGAAGGGAGACGGGGAAAAGCCAGCGGGGTGGAGAGAAAAAAAGCAAATAGGGGGACAGCGAGGGACCAGTTCAAAGCAAACATTGCTCCATGTCATCGCAATCGTACCCTGGATCACAATCAAAATCTCCCAGCCGTATATATCTAGCGGTTTGCGCTAATAGCTAATCTCTGTATGTTTGACATGAGACGGAATGAAAATAGCCTCGCGTTAGTTAAGTTGTTACTTTGAAATAGGTTTGCCTTTTAGATGCATTTAATCCTTTCCATTTGACATGTTTTTAGAAGTAAAGATCGATAAAAAAAAAACATCCGTTAGCATACTCATTCATCTCTGTTCGGCTGTCGCAGGACTTCCCAGAAGTGAACCGTTTGAATTCTGACATTTTGCTCGTGGCCGCTCAGGTCTGGACACAAACGTTTTTAATAAACGTTAAATCTGACTACACTTAGAAAAAAAAAGATTTTTTTTATCGTATTTCCTAGTAAAAATATCTAAACATTCTTAAATGAAAAGCAAAATCACATAATATAAGTCTTGATTTCTGAAAAATGTGTCATAATTAAGTGACTTCACACTTAAAAAAAAAAAAATTGCTAAATAAAATTGTTTTCCTTTTAAATTAAAGCGATAGTTCACCCAAAAATGAAAATTCTGTTCCAAACTGTTTGGTTAACCATATTCTTCAAAATATCTTCTTTTCTGTTCAGCAGATAAACTAAAAATAAACTCATACAGGTTTGGAACAACTTGAGGGTAAGTAAATTATGACATAATTTTCATTTTTGGATTCCAAAAAAATGTATATATATATGTATATTTTCTTCAAGGCTTGCACCTTGGAATCTATTTCAAGGTTTGCGTTCTCGAGCCACCAGGCAGTTGTGTGTTGTTGCGCAGATGAGCGCGTTAAGGGTTTTTTGTTAGAACGGTGTCTTCAAAACTAACTTTAGCTGGACAATAACTTTATTCTAGAGCTGCTGTAAAGCCAAAACAATCTCTGTTACTTTCATTTCCTATTATCACTGCAAAGCTGCTTTGAAACAGTCTATATTGTTAAAAGCGCTATATAAATGAAGACTTGACTTAATTTTTTTTTTTAGAAAAGACTATATATCTTAAGTAATTTTAAGATATACCTTCTTAAGTAATTATATGTTTTTCATCCTGGCACTAGCATGGGATGCAGGTTGCAGGTTTGCTTGTCTCCAGCAAGACCAGTACTATCACCAGCATAAACCAGCCTGGACCAACATACAATTTTGGATTTTTCATGTGTGTGAGCAAGGGAAGCAAAAAAGAGCGGAGAGCTATCCCGTATGTGAAATAATTGCCCTGGTATTTTTTTGGATTACGTCTACTATAATGGTCCCCAGCTGGGCCCAGGCTTCTATTCCCATTTAAAGCTCACTGTAAAAAATCCCCAGGCCCTCAGCGCGCCTTCCCAAACAATCAGGGCCCTGTAAAACAGCTCCTTCGATACCTAATGTGCCGGGATCTGCGACACATGCCAGTCATGTGAATGGATTCCACTTCTGTTGCGCTCAGCAGGACCAGCGCTGCAGCGCTACAACCGGTGCAAGAATCAGTGAGTACCCAGAATCCCTAGCACAGATCACAGGCTCCGATGCCAAATCAAAAGCATGTAGTTCAAGACTAACGCTGTGGCTGCAGAATATACATGCTAAATTGTGTGCAATATTCAAATTAGCATGTCTCAAATCATCAAAAAAATAGTGCCTCGATGATGTTTTAGATTAAGATTTACACTATTACACGCATTAATACCAGTACAATAATCATTAAGCATACAATAATCATCTTAAGGGACAGCAGCACCAGATTATCCCAATATTAACCCATTTAGAAGCACTATTTCTTGAAAAGCATAATTGCGTGCCGGTGTGGCGTTTTGTCTTTGTCTAATTTTTATTATACATTTTTTGGTAACACTTTAGTTTAGGGTCCAATTCTCACTATCAACTAGCTAGTTAGCATGCATATTACTAGGATATTGTCTGTTTATTAGCACTTATAAAGCACATATTTATGCCTTATTCTGCAAGACCATATTCTTCATTCCTTAATCCAACCCAATACCTAAACTTAACAACTATTAATAAGCAGCAAAAGTCATAATTAATAGTTAGTTAATAGTGACAATTTGGCCCTAAACTAAAGTGTGACCCTTTTATTTTTTTGTGCATTTAACATGTAAATACATTTATAACATGTAATGTATACACAATGAGTTCTAATTTTTACTTTGAAAATTAAATACTTTCTATTTACCTCACTACAAATGTTATGTGCATTTTAATTGTTATTTATACTTAAATACCACGTTTATACACTTTTTTCAGACCACACACACACACACACACACACTACTCTATCAATGTTAGATATGGTTTATATTGGCTATTTATTGTGGACTCTTTTATCTGCCTAAGTTAAGTTTTGCACTATATCTTCAGGATGGAGTATGAATACTATAGCCTATGTTTTTAAATATAATGTTAAACATAACTTTTTTTGCATTTAACATGCACATACACTAAAATGCATTATAATAATGTAAGTTCTCATGTTGAAAATAAAATACTTTCTATGTTCATCTCAAGGCAAATGTCCGTATGTGCATTATAATTGTTATTTATACATATTACCGCATGTTTATCCAACTCAGTTTCAGACCACACACACAAACGTGCCTAATACCCAACTTAATATTAAAATCCATTGTTATAACTCTCGGAGCTTTTTCTAGGACTAACCAGCATCCCAGAAATCCCTCCTCTATTATTTATGATTTTTTTTTCTAGTCAGACAATAGACCTTTGTTCTTTTACATCTTTCCTACTGTGCATTATAAATATTGTGTGACCTAAATGAACCTGTGCAATTGATCTTACTGCATACACTTTCCATCCATGGACTACTTTTAGAAATATGCAAATTCCAAAGAGAAGTGTTGTATCTACAGTTATAATCTGATTGACAACATCGACGGTTAACCGCTTCACGCCAGTCATATTCACAAGAACAAAAGTTAAAAGAGAGAGAGAGCCGATTTCTCCGTGGTGTCAACTCGCCCTCAGCCCTCTTCATCCTCTGCTGGGGGAGATCAGCTTCTCCCAGGGCTGTTTTCACAATGATGCGTTTTCAGCTTTTTTGGCACAGCTCCCCGCATAGCTTATGGTTAAGAACAGTCTTTCATCTAGCCAATGCCTTCAGCAAACATACCGGGAGGGCCACATCTGCCGCACACTACATGCAAGAACAAGCCTTACTGGCATGAATAAAAACTGATAAGATCCAGGGTTTATTCATTCAGTGGGATGCCAGGGAGGGTTTAATGCTGAATTATCATGGCGGCTCTCATCCTGCAAAATCTCGGACTGTAATGTCATCAACCACTATCAACGTGACAGAGCAGCCCCTTCCTCTTATTTTGGAGTACTAGACTCTCGTTCAAGTACTTTGTGCTGATTTCTGAGATGGGAACAGACCAAAATGACATCTAATAAAAAAAACTGTGATCTCACACTAAAACATTCATCTGTAAATTCCCAGTAAAGTATGCCAGAATGCAGTAGTCCCTGCAAAGTGACCTGGAAGAATTGCAACATTATTTGATTTGAATTGTTCCTTTAATGTGTGCAAGGGATAGTCCACCCAAAAATGAAAAATCTCTCTTCATTTAGCCACCCTCATGCCATCCCTCGATTAGAGTTTTTTTATTTTTATATTCCCTCTCTGTGATGCTTCAAAACCACGCAAAGGGAACACGACGGAAATCCACACAACCCCAGTGGATAAGACCGTGAAAAGAGAGATGTGTGTAAGAAAAATACTAATATTCATTTTGATCATTTTCACAAAAATGTCATGGCCACCAGAATATTTGGTTGTATGAATATCTGAACATGCCACATATCAAAATAAAGAACAGCCTCTGCTTTGCACATTCCTTTTTTATCAACACGAGTGTGGAAAAGTTTCCTTTTTTTTCTTCTTCAAAGATTACAAAGTGCATAAGCAATGCTTTTATTTCTTGTTTCTGCTTTTCTTTTGCCTGTGTTTTGATCAGGAGATTCAGTACTCTTTTGGAAGTTGCGTAATAGCGCCCCCTACCGTATAACAGTGGAACATTTTTTTAATGTTTCACAACGTCCTGACGGTTACATCAAACAAACGCACACATTTATTTCGATGGTTCACTTTAGACACTCTGCTATAAGTAACTTTGCAACTACATGTCAAATAACTCAGAGGGCCCTATCTTGCACTCGGCGCAAATGACTTTGTACACTGACGCATGTATCATTCCTATTTTGCACCCGCGCAAAGCGGACTTTTCCCTCCACAGACAAACGTCGGTTAACTAAGAAATACACTTGCGCTCCCCGGGGCGGTTCAGCGCAAAGAGGAGGCGTGTTCCGGCGCAAACTTTCCCTCATGCTATTTTGCTGTTCTATAAAACAAATGCGCCACTGACCAGAAAAAAACGAGTCTAAAGTCAGTGGTGCGTTGCGCGTTGTTCATTATGCTATTTTAAGGGCGCATTCTTGGCCATAATCAATGTAGCGTGTGCACAACGCGCATACACTTTGATTCTCTCATCTAAGCAGCAGTTTTCATTTTTGCAAATCATACATTATTACGATCGATAGATAGATAGATAGATAGATAGATAGATAGATAGATAGATAGATAGATAGATAGATAGATAGATAGATAGATAGATAGATAGACAATTTATTATAAAAGCATACATGTAGCTTACACATTTACCTGGACACAACGCCTGTTTAACAGAAGTTAATTTGGGTGGGTTTCTCCATCCCCAATGTCACTTCTCTGACGAGAACGTTGCTCTCCTCGGCTGTGAACCGCTCCTGGCGCGCGCCTGGCAAATCCGCCGTTATAATAGGAATCCGCTTTAGAACAAGCGCGCCTGCTCTTAAAGGGAATGTGAGATGACGCTCTGATTGGTTTATTTCACGTTACGCCCAAACCACACCTATGAATAATGAAGCTACTTCAGACCAACCCCTTTTAGATTTGCGCCAGGCGCAAGAGGCATTTATCCCGCCGGGAAAATAGCAACAGCGCCGGGATCCGCCCACAAAGTTACTTGCGCTTTGACACTTGCGTTTCAGATCGTTAAAATAGGGCCCAGAGTATTTGTAGACTGTTATGGTTAGGCGTTAGGGTTCGGGTTAGTAGAATAAATCTACATGTAGTAGCAAAGTTACTTAAAGTCAGTAGAATGTGGACCATTGGTATAAAATATAAATATTGTTCTCACACACACCAATCGTTTCACTCGAGAAGACATTTATTCATCAACTGGGGTTGTGTGGATTACCGTAATGTTTGCTTTGTGTGGTTTTTGAAGCGTCAACTTTGAAGGTCGTGCACACTTGCATTAAACGGACTCACATGGATTATTTTTCTAAAAATCATCTGAAGAAAGAAAGTAATCCGGGATGGCATGAGAGTGAGTGAGTGATCAGAGAATTTTCATTTATGGGTGGAGTATAATGCTAAAAAAAAAAAACACAGACAGTATGTGCAAACACACAACATTGCTCATTCCCAGGGAATTCCCACATTATTGTAGAACGACATTAATATACTGTGAAAATAAAGACGGACTGAAAAACAAAAGTAAAATCTCCTTTAAAAGCCCAACTTTTACGGTGCCACCCGGCAGGGCTCCACACACAATGACAGAAATGTGCCACCAAACTCTGACACTAAACCACAGCAATGGTAGAAAACTGCTGTTTACTGCAGTATAATTCAGTGCAGTCGACAAGATCTCGTCTTGATAATGACACTGTTTTTATTAACATCCTTTCAAATGTTCACAGACTCTGAGATTTTCTAAACTAAACACGTAAAATGTTTGTTGTCAATAAACTGTGCCACGTGGAAGATGACATTAAAGTAGATAGATTGCACATGTTGCAGTTTTGAGAGAGTCCGCCAGAGTCTTCTCCTCTGGGCAGCAGCGTGAGTGTGTGTGTGTGTGTGTGTGTGTGGCTTGGCTGCCTGACTGTGACACTGTAGTCAGTGTTTGGCAAATAACTCTCCACGCAAACGCTTTCTCACCCTGCAGTGCCAAGACTATTGTAATGTCTTACTGGTAGAGACATCCTTATGTCAAGTGAATAAAAGGGAAAGATAAACACAATGCATTAAGACTTGTCCATTTTACTTAAATGAATAGATGTGACAGTAACAGTTTAGACCAGCCTAAGATGAGCCTGGTTTTAGAGGGGTTTTGGGGACTTACTAGCTGTTCAGACTGGAAGACCAGATAATGACAGGCTGAGAGATCAATAAAAGCTGCACAATATTGAAAAAAAAATGCCATTGCGATTATCTGCATTGTATGTTGCGAAATAGCTATATTTGGAAAGAATGAATCATTCTTGGGTGATTTTGTTGGGGAGTGCATCTGCATGACAAACACCTGAAAATAGCTTGAATGTAACTCTACACACTCGCCTCATTTAGTATATGCGGTTCTATGAATATGCAAATGAGCCCCGCCTCCACTCACTCACTCACACCAGCTCAGAGATCCACTCGTTGATGATCACTCGTTGACCTGATTGGTTACAAGATAGTTTGTGACGTCAGAAACACCAGCGATTTCAAACCGTGATTTTGAGACTGTCTTTGGTTCACTGCAGTTTTAAATAAAAATACTCAGCAATGGTGTCGACTTATGAATTTGCACATGGTTTGTCTTAAAGCATATTAAAAACACTGCATAGACATATAAACAACATTAAAAGCTTGATTTTCAACACAGGGGGACTTTAAAAAATATATATGTAGTGCAAATAATGTAGTGAAAATTAATGTTAAAAAATATCAGCATTTAAAACAAATAATTCTAAAATTACAACTATATTATTCCAAATGAAACTGAACTATAAAATTACAGTACGACAATTAACGTCTTAATTTCTTAAATTTCAAATATTCAACCATCGT
This sequence comes from Rhinichthys osculus, assembly GCA_029959095.1. Taxonomy (NCBI): domain Eukaryota; kingdom Metazoa; phylum Chordata; class Actinopteri; order Cypriniformes; family Leuciscidae; genus Rhinichthys; species Rhinichthys osculus. The sequence continues at coordinate 32,456,511 of JARWKJ010000012.1, read as the reverse complement.
GCTTTTATTTTGTTGTTTTGCCTACAATAAGCTCTGTGGGTTTCAGAGTGAAGCGCGATACTGTGTTCATATGCACACATTCAGCCCATTATACGTTATTTCAGCGTCTCGTGGTTCATTTACTGTAAACCGAGATGCAGAAGGATACACTGTATCATGAAAAGAGAAAAAGTGAAAGTGAAAGTGACATGTGAAGGCCAAGTAAGGTAACCCATACTCAGAATTTGTTCTCTGCATTTAACCCATCCAAGTTAGCGCACACACATTAGGAGTAGTGAGTAGTGAACACTCACACACTGCAAACTGTGGACACACACACACCCGGAGCATTGGGCAGCCATTTTACTGTGGTGCCCAGGGAGCGATCGGGGGTTACGTGCCTCATTCAAGAGCACCTGCCGGTATTGAGAATCGAACCCGCAACCTTCGGGAACCCGCAACCAATCTCTAACCATAAATCATATCATCACAATATTGATTTAATTGCAATATATCATGCCACCCTAGAGACCAGCTTAAAGGATTAGTTCACCTCAGATTTAAAATTTCTTGATAATTTACTCACTTTTGAGGAAAACATTCCAGGATTTTTCTCCATCTAGTGGACTTCAACGGTTATCAATGGGTTAAAGGTCCAAATTACAGTTTCAGTGCAGTAAATTATCAGGAAATTGTAATTCTGAAGTGAACTAATCCTTTAAACCAGCAAAGACTAGCAAACCAGCTTATAAGTGTAGGTTTTGAAATAGAGCTGCAGTGTTCCCATTGGTAGCAGTGCAAACTACATCCAACGTTTACGAACTACTGTCGTGTCATCTCACCATCCTTACAATTTCTTCTTAAATATTTCACTTGAACCCAATCATGGATAATTGGACAAAAGTGCAATAGTGAGACAGAAAGGAAGAGGGGGGAAAAAGCGTTACACATCTGGTCAACACCATCGGCACATGTTGAAATTTAGTGGCGACGCTCACAGTCCAAATTAGTGGCGAGTTTTATTCCCTGCTGTGGAAGGAAAAATATCAAATCTGCTGCCATATGACTACAATAAAGTGGTATGTGGAGCGTTTGATGCCTTCATGTGGGAGACTTTAACTCTTTCCAGGGCTCAGCGTGGAGCGCACATGCAGCGCTGTCCTGCTCTATAATGCGTCCAACATGGACCAGGTTGACCCCTGCCGGCAGACAGCACCAATCAGACTGCGAAGGGGTGGTCTCATTTGGACGGATCCCAAAATATAAGCAGGCCTGAAATCCCAGAGGCTCTAACCACAGGCACCCTGCAACAGAAATGCTGGCATTGCATATAGCATGGGTGTTGCAAGGGATCATGGGTATGGTTTTTGTTAAGTGCCCAGGCATCATGGCTTTGCATTTTGCTGGTCAGAGAGACTGAAATTGGTACTGTCCATCAAACACTATAGAGACCAGATTTGAGATTTGATGACTTGTAGATCAGCAAAAAGATGAAGCGTGTAATTGTTTTGATGATTAAATACTTTATTCTACCTTGACATATGAATAGGACATTTATAGCACTGTAAAAAAAATTGTGGAAACTGACAATTACATATTGGCTCAATAAATGACTTCCAAATAATGATCGCCATGCAAAACGATGCATTGTACAACTAATCCTAGCTTAAGGTCTGCACTTAAAATGATTAAGGATTCATGCATTCATTGGTTTTATAATTATCTGATGGTAGCCAATAGTTTTACTCTCCTCATATCATACATATGTCTAAAATACGGTTTGATCAACTTCTGAGATGTAATTTGCATTAGATTATTGCCTTTTAATACCAAACACGTCAAGCTCGTGATTTTCTTATTCATCCATTCGTTTTATTTTTATCGCTTGTATCAGTAACTGATAACAGAAAAGCTGGATATTTACATACCATGAAATAAACGATAAAGCAAAATCTACATCGACTGACACAAGTCTCATCCTCATTATATCATTCAGTAACTTCTGTTCTGTCACTTGCCAGATGTGGTGGAGGGGATCTTTGTCATTAATGTTAGTTTTGATTTTCATTTGCAGATTTTTACCCCCCTTTTTAAAAGTGCTCTTCGCCACATCGACACATCCTGTTATGCAATGAAAATTCTGTCATAATTTACTCACCCTCAAGTTGTTGCAAACCTGTATGAGTTTCTTTCTTCTGATGAACACAAAGGAAGATATTTTGAAGAACGTTTGGAACTTTGGCACCATTGACTTCCATAGCATTTTTTTTTCTACTATGGAAGTCAACGGTGCCAAACAACTGTTTGGGTCCAATCGTTTCTTCAAAATATCTTCCTTTGTGTTCAGCAGAAGAAAGAAACTCATACAGGTTTGCAACAACTTGAGGGTGAGTAAATGATGACAGAGTTTTCATTTTTGGGTGGAGTATCCCTTTAAATGTATTCAGTGTTTTTCCCTCATTTAAAATAAGATATTTTCACCAAATATCCTGTGTTGGAATTGATTTCTTAATAAAGTGATGTGATAAAATGTAAACCTTGTTGCCTTGTGTTCTGTATTTTGCTTAATGTATTTATGTTTTTAATATCATTTTTTTTGTTCTTTTGGCACAGTGAGAAAAGAATTGGACCAACAACACGGTTTGGTAAACTAGATTTTTTCATTGTTAACAGACTTTTGATAAAATTTCATTCACAGAAATTCAATCAGGGCAATTCAAATTTTTAGATTTTGAGTTGGAGAGGTCTGACATTTTTTCACAGTGTGGTTGATTCCCTGGAAATGATGAATACTGGGCGGAGCCATTTGTTTATTGACCAATTAGAGAGGGGAGAAACCTGTTTCTCTATTTGTTTGGTTTTTTAAATACATACTTCAAACCATTCATCTTTATCCTCCTTCCTTTATAAAAACTTGGGGAATTGTACATTCCAATATGTTTTTTTAATTTAAATTTTAAGTCAACCCTTACAATAAGTACTGTGGTGGAATTTGACATACTATGGTACTGTATGTGCCTTGTTTTTACAAATAGTACTATGGTATGTCCAAAAAAAATATGGTTATACAATGGTATGTTTTGCCTCTATTTGTCAGTGAAATTACATAATCTGAATTTTAAATTTGTTCATATTGTCTGTAGAAAAAATTAAGATGTACTGGTTTTAGTTTGAATTTGAGTTGAGAATTTATTGCTGTTGAATTTGCTGAACTGAAAATGAACCGATCTTAATCTATAACAGCGTTCTCAACTGGTATGTGGCGACACAAAAATGGGTCACAGATCTGTTCGGATAAGATTGCAGACAGCAGAAGAAAAACAATGCTAAATGCAAATAATAAAATGCAATTAAATGGATAGTCAATAAAAAATGAAAGAAATGAGGACAGGTTGTGTGACATGCTCTTGACATCCTCGAAACCCATGAAAAAAACTATGCACAGCAAAAGAAAATATGACCCAGGCGACATTAAAATACATAAAAGAGGATAAAGAGGATAAAATACATATGGTTTGTGTGACCACAATGTGTTTTTAGCAATGAGTTATTGGCTGCCAAGAGCATGAAACTATCAAAATTCAATTTACATTCATAAAACAAACACCAAAACTATAAAGACTGTAAATCACTGTTTTGTGGTTGCTTGTGCATTTATAAAATTGTCCATTTTTGGTAACACTGTGTGATTGGTACACATTACATGTAGTAATAACTACAAATTATGCATAATTACATGCAACTAACCCTAAACCAAACCTAATCCTAACCCTATAGTAAATACATGTTGATATATTTTATTATAAGATATATACGTTTAACAGAATTAAGTCTATTAAACAATGGTGTCCAATGTATAATATGGGTCCAAACCATTTGAGAAGCAAAACTTTTTAGAATTGTAGAAAAACTTTTGGAGATTTATATTTGAGGTCTTGTGGTCAAGGATAAGCTCAACTTCCTTTATGGTGTGAGAAAACATCGGTCTCTCTCTGCACTGCTGGATCTGTGGTAAATTTTGCAAAAAGGTGTACAGAAACAACCTCTTGATGATTTTTACTTTTAAAAAAGTCTGTATAAGAGCACTTGAGACAACACCTTTGTGGAAATTCAAAAGCTGATCCTTGAGCTTGCGGAGGACGCTGTGCATTTAAAAAATGGCTCTGAACTTCAAAAACATGTCTACTCTTTTAACTACAGAACTCAGAAGTGCTGTTTTCACATGCCAGAAAATTAGCAAGAGTTTGGACCTAAAAAAGAGGAAAAAGGACTGAGAAACTGACTCATCAAATTCACAAATTCTATTCTGCTTTACAGACAGACACACACACACACACAGTCTGAAACAGCCACTGTAACCCCTAATCACAACCCCGAAGGCTGGACATCAAATGCTGCAACGTTGAAAACAGATGATCAGAGGTAATTAACGCAGTTTCATATGCAAATTTAATTAATGCAAAACTACAAAGTCATTATGCAAATGGCGTCTTCTTGAGCCGCTGTGCAAATATTCATCACTTGGAACAGGGATCAGTCTCCTCATCTTTTGAAACTCTCTCACAACACACACACTCACACACACACACACACACACACACACACACACACGGTTCTCTTAGGATCATGTATGAATAGTGTTTTTATTTTAAACTTCTTTCCATTGATACCAGACTGGGGCCATCAGAGCAGACAGCTGAGAGGCAGGAAGACACGATTTGGCACAGGAGTGAGACAATGAGACAGTTAGACCGGCACGGTATGAATATTCATGCCACTGATTACTTTCCATGATTAAAGCCTACTCTAATATTTAAATGAGCGCGTGCTAGGTGATTAGAGGAGCGGTGGAAAGGACAAGCGCACGATGCGGTACACACTTTCTCCAGTGTTCGTGGAGTATGATTAGCTGGATAGTTCAGAGATTGATTAGAAACTAAGGGCAGTTTCAGATATGAGGGAAACGATTTGAAAATAGCATGAATGATGATGGTACACACTTGACGGCGGAATCCTATCAAAAACAGCAGGTAATGGGCACTTCCCATGAATAGGATAGAAATTGATGTATGTTTTTTTTTTCTGAGAACTATTAGATGCTTTAAATAAACTAGTATCTAGCATAAAATAAACCTAGCATGAAAAATAGCTAGTTTAAACACTTGAATTCTCTATATTAGAGGAACAGAGAGAAACAGACATGCGTTTATATGATGCCATTTAAAAATGGTCAAACATTTATGAATAAATAATGGTTGTTTAAGCTTTTGCTATTTTTGGGACTTTGCTCCATTGTTTTTCTTCCACAGAACACAAAAAGAGATGTTTAGCAGAATGTTCATGCTGCTCTTTTCCATTTAATGAAAGTGAATTGGGGGTTGGTAAGCTCAAGCACTGTATATTTAAGCCTTCTAAAGCCATTCAATAGTTTTGTGTGAAGAACAGATAGAAATTGAAGTTTACTTATAATCTTCTCATTTGCATATGCAGATATTCAAACCTCCGCAATCAGTTGCACAGTGTCACTGATGTCAGATCTGGTGTGACGTCTCAATGCACGATACTGTATTTGAATGCATGTAAATTAGGGGTGGGAGAAAAAAAAATTATTCTCTGATGCATCACGGTTATCTTGAAGCTGTATTAATTGTTTAATATATTATTAATTTGGATTTTTTTTTAAAAAGTACATATAATTAAGTGATTTTATTTCATTATTCATTTAATAAAAATGCACAATTAAAACTCATTACTGATACAAAAAAAAAAAAAATAGACAGAGAATGTGTGTTTGTTTTTACTCTGGAATCAGATTTATACCCGTAATGTAAACTATAGATTTGAGAGCTGCAGTGGAGTGGAAGATTACTAAATGTTTTTTTTTGTTTTTTTTTGCAAACATACTTATCTTAGATCACTTTTGAACTGAACTGCCATTTTCAGCATTCATCATAACATCTCCAGATGAGATGAGAAAGGGTTAACGCTTGGCGTTTTGGCCCACAGCATGAATGGATTTTTGCCTCTAGGCAACCATAGCTCCATATTGTATTTAATTAGCCCCATTAAATATAATCTAATTTGGCTGAAACTTTAAGACAGTTAAGTGGCAATCTAAGGTGTTGAGCAAAGCTTTCATGCTCTGGAAATATTAAATACAAGCCCAAAGCACCTTCCTGTCCTGCATTTCTGTGGATAACCTTGACGACTTCTGTCAACGAAGCAAAACTAAAGCTGAAGTTGTTCAGTAAAAACTTCAGATAATATTTAAAAAAAAACTGTGCTTTAAAAAGGCACATTCAAACAAATACAGAAAACTAATAACTTTAAAAAAAGAGAAGAAAGAAAAAACTCTTGACGAGGCTGAAGTCTGGGTCCTGCTGACTTTGTCTCTATTTGTCATATATTCTGACTAGCAATTGAAGCATTTCCTTGTCCAGGCTGTGTGTGCTGAGAGGAGGGTGGGCGGCACTGTGCTGGAAGATAACATGTGGCCCCTCCAGGCCCCGCTCGCTAAACTGAGTCTTTAACCCTCGGAATAAGGAATCTTCTTTATTAATCCCCACACTATGTCTCTTAGCACTTGAATTTTAATGGGCTTTCTTAGCCTTTTTCTTTTTTCTTTTCCTTAATACGATGATATTTCCCTCAAACACGTCGGGTGAGGATTTCTGGAGTTTGTCCCTCTTAGAGAATTGGTTTCAGCTGCTGGCGCACTCAGGGCTGTTATGTTTCACTTAAAGATGAGAGAGAGAGAGAGAGAGAGAGAGACAGAGATGCTGCGTCTTGCTTTAATAAAATCATGCAAGGGGTGTTAATCCCTCTTGAAGGCCCGAGTCAAAAGAAAAGGACTTTTTGAGAGAAGCGATCCAGTCAGAACCGGTGAACAGTATGTGTGTGTTCATATATATCTGTGTGTGTTTGTGTTGTAATAAGCAGAAGTAAAGGCCCGGGTCTTCTTCCTTTTCCGCGTTACGCTCCGTCTCACCCACAGTTTTCAAGGTATACTTGCAAGGTATACATGCGCAGTACAATTGCTTTTTTATACCCTACCCGACGTCAGAGGGCAGCACTGAGTCGTGTCATTTACAGGGCATTCGCTCGGAAGGATAGAAGAAGAAGAAAAGTTGCGTATCTGCCATTAGTGTCGCTCTTTACGAACTCTTCTTCGACTAGTGAGTAGTACATCACAACTGTGCGTATCGCCGACTAGCGGACTCTTCTATGTCAACATTCACCGTAAGCATGCGCTGTTGTGCGCATCATACGCGTGTCACGAAAACGAATGTGCGAGGAAGTCCGCGGACCCTCCTCACACAGTAAAAAGTGTTCAGTTCACTTAATTACATTTTTTTTGTAAACCCGTTGGCTTAAAATTATTAAGTAAATAAACTTCATGCTCAATCAAAAAAATTAAGTAATTTGGAATTGTCAAGTTCACATAACTTGATTTTTTCAATTAAGCATGAAATATATTTACTTCATAAATTTAAGGCAATGGGTTTCCTCAATTTTTTTAAGTTAGGTCAACTGATCACTTTTTACAATGACGGAAATGACATCACATGGACAGTGCGTGGACCGCTTAAGCATTTAAAACGACTTAAATAAATAGTCAAATTTTGTCATCATTTACTCACCCTCATTTCATCCCAGTACCATTTTAATAACATGTCCCAATGTTATAATTATTATTATTCCAAAGGGGAATGCCAGGCTGAATATCTGAGCTACTCTTTTTCATACAACCAAAATGGATGGTGGTTTCTACTTGTCAAACTCAAAAAGCAGGATAAAAGTACTCTTATGGAACTATTTCGTAAAGACAGCATGAAACAGAAGTCGTGATAGTCTTTTCTATCCTATTATGAAGTAATAGGCTTCTCGAACAAGAAAAAATGTGGGGCGAGGCTTAATTTTGTCCATGGGGAATTGATTTGTGGTTTGCTATTGGTGGATCTCATGTGAGTGACAAGGTTGCCCCGCCCTCATGCCAGTAAACGCATCATCAGAGAAGAGAAGTCGTTGCAAGAGGAAGAGGACGTTACTTTGCTTAAAGATTATTAAGATAAATCATTTTGTAATAAATATTGCAATATTCTTGGTGATTGGTGATTTATGGTGATTCCAATTTTCTAGGCCGATCCCGATTCCGATTTTTCCTTGAGTTTGACCTGCCGATACCGATTTTAGCCGATTCCGATTTAATTTTTTCAAACCACTTTACAGCACACACAAATATTTATTTTCTATCTTCTCTTTAATAGAACATTTTGCATAGAACATTTTTTTGAACAGATAATCGCTATAAAATAGAACTATATAAATTACTCCTGGTGTGGGAAATTCACACACATCTAAAGTGCAGTGCTATGGAAGAACCATTTCCTTTTCACATCCAATATCCAACTAAAACAATTTGATTTTTAGCAAACTAAACTTCTGTATGAAAACAGGTAATGACAATAAAATAATATATAAATAACAAATAAAAATAAAATAAATATTGCCTTGCAGTATAAAGATATTTCTCTCACACACACACACACACACACACACACACACACACACACACAGGCCTATTGCAATCACTTGTACATCAATGGCAAGTTATATTTCTCACACAGTTCTTCTCTCATCTGACACATGTCCAGCCAAGCTAAACAGGACAAGTGGAGCATGTGCAGGGAAACGATTGGGAAATAATAAAAACAAGTTTAAATGGGTAAATTTTCTATAAATATTTTTGTCTCTTCATTTTCTTTCTGACATAGCCTAGCCTACTTCAGTTCTTGTTAAAACACACCAGACATGCAAATTCTGTGCATTTTGGGCACTTTTTGGATGAAATCATAATTATTTTGTCCATCAAAAGTGAGCTTTCACTTAAATTGAGCGCAGCAAAAATAGACTCTGCGCCGGAACCCGCGCTTCACTGTTGCTCACGCGGCGCTCCTGCTCGACGCTCACGCGCTTCTCCGGCTCCCGGTGTGAATGCACTCATTGATTAACATGCACGCGAAACAAAAATAAAACGCGCTGCTCCCGCTTGCGGTGTGAAACGGCCGTAATTCATGAGGTTTCCTACATGTGCGCGTTCCGTGTGCACGTGTGATGCTGATGTTGCGCGATGTTAATCATGCGGCGCCAGAGTGCATTTGACCGGCATAAAATCGGATTATGTCAGACTGACCGGCCGGTCGCCGATCACGTGAAAATCGGCCGCTTCCGGTCACCAGCCGATCAATCGGTGCATCTCTAGTGATTTAAGTCATACAATAGCTTTGTGTGAAGAACAGATAAAAATGTATTATTTTGTTATTGACCGAAAAATCGTATTCTCTTCCAGAGCTCACAAATCTCAAATGAGATCCTTCGTATGATTAGTTGTTCTCAATTTAAAAATGGCACCTTTAACCCATCAGCATCATCTGACACTAGTGTCATTGTTCAAAGCTCAGCCATCTCTGTTTGTGTTTCGCGGAAGAAAGAAAATCGCACAGGGTTGAAATGAGTCATTTGGTGTAAAATATAGTGAGGTTCTAATTAGAATCGAATGGGTTTTAATATTGATACTGTATAATAATGTAGTAACCATCTAATCAAAGTTTAATTGTCTGTTAAAAGTTGAAAGAATGGTAACCTAAAAATGTTTACAATAACATCTAAATTAATTGATTGTATTCAAATAAAAAATGTTTTTTTAACATGACTGAATTAACCTAAATATATAGGGTTACGCCAATAAAGCTAAAATTAAGGGTACGGTGAGGTAGAAATGGCTCTTTAACTTAAAGGGATACTCCAATTTTTTTGGAAATAGGCTCATTTTACAACTCCCCCAGAGTTAAACTGTTGAGTTTTACCGTTTTTGAGTCCATTCAGCCGATCTCCGGTTCTGGCGGTACCACTTTTAGCATAGCTTAGCATACATCATTGAAGTGGACAAGACCATTAGCATTTCTCAAAAAAAAAGAGACCAAAGAGTTTCGATATTTTTCCTATTTAAAACTTGACTCTTCTGTAGTTACATCGTGCACTAAGACCGACGGAAAATGTAAAGTTGCGATTTTCTAGGCTGATATGGCTAGGAACTATACTCTCATTCCTGCGTAATAATCAAGAAACTTCACTGCCGTACCATGAGAGCAGCAGGCGTAATGATATGACGCAGCGCCTGAAAATAGGCCACCTTCTGTCTTTGGTCTCTTTTTTGTTTGAGAAATGCTAATGGTCTTGTCCACTTCAATGATGTATGCTAAGCTATGCTAAAAGTGGTACCGCCAGAACCGGAGATCGGCTGAATGGATTCAAAAACGGTAAAACTCAACAGTTTAACTCTGGGGGAGTTGTAAAATGAGCCTATTTCCAAAAAAAGTGGAGTATCCCTTTAACAATGGCAGGTTACCACTTTTTAAAGCGTATCAAAAATACGTTTTTAGTTACTATGTACTGTAAAATCGGAAGAACCCTTAACAGCGAAAAGGTTCTTGACCAGTTCTTTAAGAGTGTTACCCGTTTCAAGAATATAACTAAGAGGCTTTGTGTGTTTGTAACTTCACAGACTTCTCTCTCCTGCCAAGCTTAAGACTATTAAACCTCCCCCTCCTCCAGCTCTCAGTGTTAAAACACCTACCTGTTGGGACGCCCTCCTGCTTGGGGCAGATTCCTCTGGCGGGCGTCAGTCGTTTCACCTCCTCCTCCTCTGCTGGCGTGACCTGGATCCCAACCTCCACGGGCCCAGACCTCCGGCACACTTCCAGCCGCGGGGGTCTGGGGGACGGGGAGCCGCCGGAGTCGGTCGGCTTGTCGAAACAGACGCTGGGTCCGGGACACAGTCTCCTCTTGTGCTCGATAAACACCAGAATATCTCCCAGGGGGAAGTTGGTTTGACATTGACCGCAGGTCAGCAGGTCACTCTCTCCGGCTCCGCCCACAGAGCCGTCCGATGGGCACTGGTCCACCCCTGCGTCATGATCTGGCCCAGCTGAGGCGTGAAACATGGGGGAAAAAATATCAATCAGTGCACAGTGCATAATAATAATAATGAATGGTGTCTAATAATCAGTTTTGAGATGTGACAGATCAATCTGGTAGTTGCAAATTCTGTAACTGTAGAGATAGAAGTTTTTCAATGTGTTTCTGTCTGTTTGAATCATTTTGAATATTGTTTTCATTGGCTATTTCTCTCTTTTTATATATTTTCCAATCCATTTAATTTAACATTGATAAATAAGGGTCTAAGTTAATGTTTTGGTCATCTGAATCTTATAGGATTTAAATTAAGTTTCAACTTTAAGTTAATACCAAATGATAAATAAAGGAAATCATCAAAGCGGTTTCTGTAACTATCAACGTCACAAAATGCACCACTGAAGCTATATATTTGTTATATATATATTATACATACAGTAGTCAATATTTGAAGTGGATCAAAACCTTTCATCAAAGTTATCCATGAATTTTGAACAATACCCGTTCTCGTCTTTGGACAACTTTGATGAACTTTTTTGATCCACTTCAAATGTCGACTTCTGTATATATATATATGACGATTCACCAAAGGCCGCTGTCATTTGTGATTTGCAAGATTTGCTGCTAGCGACAAGTGTGACTAACTACAGCAGTGTGAACAGCATTCCATGTTTGGCAAGTGCAGGTGAACATTATTTGATTTCCAAAAGATGTCAGAAGTTCCCGGACGGTAACCACATTCAAGTCCGGACTGACAACATCTGTTTGCATTCTCAAATTAACCACGTTGCTGAAATTTTTACTGATCCTGAGTTGAATCTTCAAACAGCTATTTTGGCTGTCAAGCTCCAAAAAACCAAAAAAAAAAACAGTAGGTCTTCAGAAATCATTTCATAGCTTTTGAGGAACTTATAACAGTTATTTAGGATGTTCACTGAAATACATGTTCTCTACTTCAGCTGTGTGTAAACCATATTTGATAGAAGAAAAAACTGTCAGTGAATTGCAACTTAAATTGCAGTCTTGTTTGTCACAAAAAGCTATCATATGAATTCAGAAGACCGAATTGACTACTTTTATGCCACTTTTTTCATCATTTATGAGGCTTGTCAGTGAATTGTCATTTTATGGAAAAGAGCTTCTTGAAGATTCTTCAAAAATACTCCTTTTGATTTCTATGGAGAGAAAAAAACCCTGCATCCATTTGCAATGACATGAGAGTGAAAAAGTAATGACTTTTTGCATAAACTTTTATATATGTCTTTTATATCTCTCTTTATAGCTCTTTTTTCTTTATTACGACTGTGTGAAGCATTTTGAATTAACATCGTGTTTTAAAAAAAGTGGAATATTATAAATAATTGCCTTGCCTTCACTAGTCTGACTTTAAGATAGTTGGTTTAACTAATTAAAGTACCTGTCGGGTTTCTAAATGACAAATTGCTATTGGTGTGTCTGTGATTTTTGCTCTTCAGTTTTTGTGAGTTGAAAATCTGTTTGTTTTTTTTTTGTTTTTTTTGTTTGGCCATCAAACTGGTCCAGACATGATTAACTTGCCTGTTGGGGAATTGCATGTACCGTAGACTCTACACACAGTTGACGACAAATGAGTTCTTTTAAACGACTTCATGGACCAAAATGTTCCACACACATTTGCAAGCTATCCTCACAAATCACTGCGAGTGTCTAAAAAGAGCAAAGGACAGAATTTGTTACTAAAAAAATGACATGATCAATAAGTTATGACATGTTTTTTTTTTTTTTTTTTTTTTACATAGCTTGAACTCATCAAAATAAGATAACCAATTTTCAACGTTATACAAGATTCAAATCATGTTTAAGTCAGTTTAATGTAATTTAAGTTGACAAAACTTAAACATTCAAGTTGCTTACAGTACTTAAAAATTTAAGGCAGCAACTTTTTTCTTTTTTTTACAGTAGCACTAGTATCAAAACTGTCTCAAGCTTTTCTTTGTGGAACTGATATGTCAATATGGTCCTCTGTGCCTGATACTGTCCTCAAAAAGCGAAATTCACAGCTCACACAGCATAGACGAACACCTGTGAGTTGCACAGTAAGATGAGTGGAGGGTGTGTGTGTGTGTGTGTGTGTGTGGCAGGTAGTACAGTCGCAGTCTTGCAGTGGTATCTGTGTTTCCGGTCTACTTTTCTGCACGCTGGACGGATGTTGGAGAGGTGCACATGCACCGTACAGGTATATCGCAGCAGACAAACTAGCACTCGCAAAAGCCGCAAAACAGCCTCAATATACGCTCTCAGGCACGGGTCGCCTCGCATCGCAGGTGCACCTCGGGAACAGTGGTTAAGGAGCCTCACAAACAGCCGTTTCAGTGTGTGAAAACCAGCCTCATCTGTGTCATTTCGCACCCTCTCGAAATTCCCTGTTTGCCATCTCGGCGCCCAAATTATTATCGATGACAAAACAGTCAACTATTTGCTGCGAAATGGATCTGACTCAACACACAAAACCACAATGAGATACAAAACAGATTCACAGAAAGAGAAAGAAAAAACAGCAGCACTATGAGATCCAATAGCAAATCAACTCCAGTCTCTGCCTGAGGGACAAACACACTCTTCAACACACACTGGTTGGCAAGAGTCCTGGGAAGAGCGACAGTAACTTGACTCCTGTAGCATTTTTTTTTTTTTTTTTGACTCAGCACATTGACCCACAATCCCTTGGGGCATTTAGTGACAAATTGATATTTAGAGTTCTTTTAAAACAGTATATCTTGATCTGCATTACATTTAGAACCTCTGACATCATACAGTTCAGGGTTTCCCATGGGGTTTGTGAGTTGATGAAAAGCTAATAATTAAATTGAATGTAAAAAAAAAAAAATCATGTAAATAAAACAGTAACACTATTTTAAAGTGTCCTTGTTTGTTACACGTTACAACTATAAATTATGCAGAACTACATGCAACTAATCCTAAACTAAACCTATTCCTAACATTATAGGGTAACATTTTATTTTAAGCTGTCCTTGTTACACTGTAATTATACATTTAAGTACTAAGTAATATTAATTAACTACATGTACTTACTGTATGGTTAGGGTTTGGTTTGGTTTAGTTGCGTGTAATTATGCATATTTAATACATTAATTAACCACATGTAACATGTAACAACGACACTGTAAAATAAAGTGTTACCTTGCTTTGAAACAATCATATTGTATAAAGCGCTATATAAATAAAGGAGACTTGATTTGACTTGAAATATACTTTTAGTTATAGTTTTTCATACGAGATGAAATGTCTTTCAAACGCACGGCAAAATAATTGCACTGTGATTTTTGGCGTGCAGCCAAAGAAATTATATAAAGAATTTAGAAATGAAAACAAACAAAATTAAACACTTACAACTAAAAGATTAAAAATATTAAATATTTGATCTGTTTATTTGCATGCTTCACAGTTAAAAAAATCATTGTTGGTTTAACTTAAAAAAGTAAGTTGCCTTAAAATTTTGAGTTGATTGAAATAAAACATTTGAGTTAAACCCACAAAGGAGATTGGTTTAATGAATAGTAACTCAAAATATGATGTTATCTGATCCACATTACTTATGTAAGTTAATTTGACAAAAGAACAATTTGTGATAACAAATCAACATCAGAGAACCGTGAACATGTGATTGTGTCGTAAATGATTGACCATATTTGACATCTAAGGGGTTCAGCTGAGAGGAAGCTTTAGGAACCCCTGATATAGTTGACAGCATGTGATATCTAAACAGATATAAACAGACATCACACACACACCGGGCCGCTGCCACACACTCGGCTCTCGAGAGCGGAGCAGTGGAGTAACGCCAAAGGAGGAGAACACAAACATCGTGGACTTGGAATGAGTCCAATGCCACGGAAACTGAGCGCTGGGAGGGAGCCGTCCCGAACAGGCCAGACGAAAGCAGCGGACTCGACAGGAGAAGGGGGTTGTGGGAGCCACAGGTGCACAGCAGATGATGTGTGCGGTGTGATATTTCAATCAGACGCTGAAACATACACCTTTACAGGCTGATATATTATCAATCAGCTTAGGGTTTCTATTAATAATAATAATACTGTGAATTGACAGATATTTGCTTACTATTCAGGGGAATGAAAAGGTCCATAGATATGCAATCTAACTCAAAATTAGGAAATAAACAGTCCAGTTTACAAACAGTATATAATGATTGAGATTGATTTAAGATTCTTCACTAAGGCAATGATCAAAAAAGCTCATTTGTGACACTGACCATGCAAACTCTTTTGAACAAATAGTCAGATTTGATTTGCACTGAAGTGTCAGACGATCATTGAAACATTCTCGGGAAAAAAAATCAGGTTTTGCACAAATGCAGCTAAAGTGCTTCTGTTATTAAAGCCAAGGTGGGGCATGCAAAATAGATTTTCAGAAATTCATCTGTTGTTTTGATCAACATTTCACTCAAACTGGTATACGATAATATAACAATAATAATGAAAAATTAAATGGTCTAAGACTTTTGAACCCCACTTCAAATATGTTCACGAAGAGGAAACCAGTACGCACGTATAACACTAAGAATACTAAGTGTGTAATGAAACAATCTATATATAAAAAAAAGTGAAAAAAAAGTCTAGTTATCCTATTAAAAAGCATTTTCATAACACTGTAGTAATTAAGAGTAATTTGTGATGGAAGCAAAGATAAGCGTTTATTAACTACTCACTAAAAAAAAAAAAAATCCATACTCATCAACAATTTGCCTAATTATGAATAATTCTATATAATGAATGATTTGAGGTCAATTCTATGATGATGGTTATGGCCCTGGATTAAAGTAATAATAAGTCAAAGGAAACACACATGTAGAGAGCACAGAGCGCATTCAGCACAATCCACAGATTGTGAGTGCTGTATATTTGAGGATCTGTTAACGTCTTCAGCATGTGTAAAAAAAGACTTTGCCTAATTGTGATTTCTGAGCTCACAGGTGCAAGTACAAAAAAAAATAATAATAATCCATATGCAGACGTGCTTATCTTCATTTAAGGCCTATACACTCTCAACTGCTTCTGGACGTGTGCCAAACAAATGCGCACAATTCTGAAATGCACGTGTGCGCCAGCGACTGAAGTCTCCCATAAAGCCCTATATTTGAAAGCGGAACCACAAACATTGTTTTAAAAAGTTAGTGTAGGCGAGGACGTGAAATATTTAGGAGCGCGGCGTCTAAATTTACTGCTCCCCAGGGTGAAGTCTATACAGCAATAAACTGAATTAATTACCTTTAACGTAAGATAAGAGATTAATACTGAGCCTGTTGTGGGAATGATACACTTGGGAGAAGAGATAGCAATTTAGGGTATTAACCATTATAAATACAGTTATCATGGTTCCTGAAGGCAGTAATCAGATTCTCAAGGAAAACACACACACGCATGATCACTTTCCCTCTCGTAAGGACTTACAGCACCCCCTATCAGCTTCAACCGTGCACACTTACACTCCACCGAAGCTGTGCAAAACACCAAATACGACACTCGTCAAATAAACCGAACAGAGACTCGCCTATAATATTTGCCAAGTCAGGTCAGACGAGTCCGATCAGCGGGTAACCGCACGTCCATCAAACAGCTCTCGGCTCACACGGTCTGTGAAAGAAGTTCTCTCCGAGGCTGTGCTAACACACACACACACACACACACACACGAAGAGGCTGGAGATTGCTATAAAATCACTCCAAAAAAAAAAAAAAAAAAGTCAGCCAGCTGTAAAAAGGCTGATGTGACCCTTTCCACTCTCAGAAATCAAAGGCACAGAAGTCCAGTGGTTCACGGTGACCAGCGGCCACTGAAAGATCACGGGAAACGTCATGTGAACATTCAAAGCAAGAGTCGTTTTAGCATTTTAAGAGCCAGTGAGGGCCCTAATGGACGGCCCCCACCCACAACCGACCCATTCAACAACAACAACAACAAAAAAAAGCAGAGATGTAATGAATCATACATGTTCACATGCTTCTTATGAAGAAACACTAATGAGGGTGCCGTTGCGGAAATCTAAATACGAGCGCTTTCGTCTTGACGACTTCCTCAAGAGCCCGTATTTTGCATGTACGAGAGCCCTGCCATTTTAGGTCGCGGCTCGAGACGTCTTTTATAACGCGCACACCTGCGGGCGGAGAGTGCACCCCGCGTTTGTTTCAAGACGGGAAGTATGTGGACATTCCTGTTTCCTTGAGTGTGATCTATAGGTCCTGTCACTCTCTCTATTGTGCAACCTCCAGCTAACTGACATGTTTTTGTGCCAAGAGCATTGACATAGCCAAATGAGGGCACTTTTGGGTTTTCCCCCTGCGGACAGACACCCATGAAAGAGCGCGAGGATCTTGCCCCGTGAAGGCTGAGGGTGGAGGGTGGCGTGCAAACCTGAGCCGAGTCCACTTAAAAAAGTGTCGGTTTACGCTCTGCACACATGCGATGGAGTGTATAGAGCGCACAATGTAAACTGCGCATTTGCCAAGCGACACACACTACTGCCAGACTAATTATGTTTGTATTTGAGACACAGTATAATTATTCTGCTCAACACATTTGCACACTGAAACATACACTGGACAGGTTTTCGCTGTACAAACACACATATTTAAGTAAGCACTAATGTACACGACGTTTTTGTGTTTGTTGTTAATCACTACATGTGGAAAGAAACCAGAAACAATAACTATGAGGGGGGGGGAACTATCTGCTAAATAAACCGCATCAGGTGAAATGAACTGGCTGACTAGCAGTGGTTTTGAATTTAAAGGCCACCGGCTCTCTATAAGCCCACCCACTCCTTTAACACAGTTTTTTCTCATCTCCTGTCTTCTCGTTTTCTGAAAACGCCAACATCATAAACAGTGTCAAATTTGACGTGTAAAGACCATCTACACTCATACTCTACTATTTTCAGGAAGGCACGCCCTCGCAATGTACACACATTCTTAGCGAAACCAGAAATTACTTAATAAATAACAAGGCAAAAAGCACCGAGCATAAAAATGTCAAGTCAGATAAAAAAAGATTTTAAAAATACAATAATTTGTAATATGAATTATTTGTTAAATGCATCTTGAGGTCAGTCAATAAAATGTGTTAAAGTAAAAAAAAAAAAAACCTGGAGTACAGGATAATTAATATCGATGATATGCAAAGTATTATGAATGGGGGGGGTTACTTCCTGGTCTTTTATTGTTTGTGGATATAATCAGTGTTGGAAACATTTCGTGGAGATTATATCATTGAGCTGTTATAAAGTAGATGGATTAGGTTGCATTGTGTAATTCTGAATAGTTTACACTTCAGCTAATTTATTCTTTTTTTTATTGTGCAAAATAAAAAAGCTTTTAGGTGAATAATAATAAAAAAACCAGAGCAAAGGAAAACTTAAATAAGGGTTTAGAGCACTTGAAGCTTTTACATAAAGTTTTACAAGAAATAGTGTGTAAAGCACCTTAGATAAAAGGCTAAATTAAGGATGAACGAAGAATGATCAACATCCATGCATCTGATCCCTGATACTGTAAAACAGAGATTATAATAAAAATACTCAACAAACTATAAACGTATAAGCACTTTGTTTTTAGATGTAAATGAACGGCAGGCTATTTAGCAAAGTTTGGGCCTTTTAAATAAACTACATAAAGTAAACTTGATAATCAGTGTGTGTGTGTGTGTGTGTGTGTGTGTGTGTGTGTGTGTGTGTGTGTGTGTGTGTGCTCTGAGGGGGACAGAGCAGATGAGCGTAGGGGTCTCAGTATTTTGGCTGAAAACTGTAAGCTATGAATCGCATTTAGCACTTGTAAATTGATCAAATAATGTATTCACAGTAAATGTGAATCATTCACAGTATCATAGTGATTGATTGCAAAACAATAAAAACTAACAGGCCCAAACGGTTATAGATTATCGATAAAAGAAAATGTAATAATAGCTAGGATATAGTGCACACATAAATAATTACATTTGGCAAAAATAGAACTTATATATGGTTTATGAGCTGATAATCATAAACGTGTAACACTAGCAGTGCTACATTTAAAAAAAGCTAATCATGTTTACTTACAGATATCAGTCTGACTAACAGATAATGTTGTTTTTGTTAGATACACCTTCTGCGCTTGCAAAAGAAAGAAAGAAAGAAAGAAAGAAAGAAAGAAAGAAAGAAAGAAAGAAAGAAAGAAAGAAAGAAAGAAAGAAAGAAAGAAAGAAAGAAAGTTTTGATGAAGTATGTAGGAAACAGTGTGTGTGACAGTGTGTGTAGCCTACTCACTCGGTCGGTTCTCCCTCTGTGTGAGGGACAGATGCTGTGGGTTTCCTTGCTTCCGTCGGGACATCGCCCCGCATTCACAGCAGCATCTCACGGACACTCGGACTAATGCTCCCGAAGCTCTCCAAACTTTCCTCCACAGTCCAGGTATTGTTCCCACTGCGTTCGCGGGTCGTTATCAACGGCTCAAACTAACACTTGTCCTCTCAGAACAGACTAAATTGGTCTCGGCTGTTGTGAAGCGGTAACTAAGTGCCACTTAACCTGAGACAGCGATGTGAGGAGATCACTCCGACGACAACCTCTGACGACATCGATTCCGAGTCTTTAAATGCGCGTATTCTTTCTTTTAAAAAGTCGTAAAAACAGTTGTTGTCCGGTTATAATGGAAATCCAAGATCCGTGGACGGCGGGCTCGCCAGGTGAGCGCAGTCTTTGGCACAGTCCTCCATGTGCGCTTGGCATCAGAGCGGAGAATGGCTCAACCTCTGAAGACAACACCTCCTCTCCAGATCAATCAGGACGCGAGCAATCACGTCTCAGGGAGGACCCAGCCCGCGCGTGTGTGTGTGTGTGTGTGTGTGTGTGGCAGGGGTTGCCTCTGAAGAATGGAATGGGATTCAAGTTCAAGTACGGGCGTGATGTGACGCGTGGCGCTGGGGGCGACTAGTGGCGGCAGTCTGGGCACAGCGGGGTCTTCATGCCCACCAGTAACGAAAAAAAACAAAAAAAAAAACTACAAAACTTACAGGAAGAATGGCAACTTTGGCTGCTAGATCACTATGGGATGACATGTTGGTGCTCGTTTGTTTCAATTCAAAACCGTATGCCAATGTTTCATTAAATACAATAAGGTAACACTTTATTTTACAGTGTCCTTGTTACATGTTACATGTACTTGCCATAGTAATTACAGTAAGTGATGCATAATTACATGCAACTACTGTAAACCTAAACCAAATCCTTACCCTATAGTAAGTGCACATTTGCTTAATATTACTCAGTACTTAAATATATAATTACACTGTGACAATGACACCTTAAAATTGTAGCCTAAAATAATATTCCAGCATAGCCTTGCTTAAACAACTAAAATCTGATTTGTAGCATAAAATATAGTTGACTGATGTAACCACCATAAACACAAGTGCACATGCTGAATTAAAGGTTCAAAGAGCTAAACACTAAACACCAATTAACAATCAACAATCAACTTGGATGTTTAGGTCATTTCAACTTAAATTACATTAAACTGACTTAAAAATGAGTTGAATATTGTAGGCCTATAAAAAAAGTTGAAAATTGCTTAAATTATGTTGATGAGTTCAAGCAATGTAAGAACTAGTTGTCATAACTTTTTGATCATATTTTTTTTTTATGTAAAATAATGCAATAATGTACTACATAAAACACTCCAATGTAGCCTATGTAACTGATGATGAATATAATAGCATAAAAGTGATACGTCACGCAGAGACTCCTGCACGTCATTTTTACAGATTAATACAGTAAATTATGAGGTGAAATAAAAGGTGAAATAAATGTTTTAATTTTAGAACAGGCATTGTTTCGTCATCTAAAAAACAAGATTTGTGCTGTAAATATTTATGGAAATTCATAGCTAAAAACTTTTTAGATGTAGTGGTAACATATTTTTACTGTAGCGTTTTCCATTTTTTACTCGTTATAACACTGTAAAAACGAATAGCAGTACATTTTTAATAATACTCAACTTGGCTGTAAGCAATTTAAACTTAAATTACATTAAACTGACTTAAAAAATAGTTTAATCTTGTATAACTTATAAAAAAAAAGTTGAAAATTGCTTAACTTATTTTGATGAGTTCATGTAATGAAAAAATATATGTTGTCGTGACTTATTTTTACAGTGAATAAAATGTTTACATTTCTGTAACTTGGTATCAGCCATCTCTGTTAGTGTAAAAACAAATTAACAGAAGTTTGAAAGCTTTTTCTGTGGCGAAACAAACTGGTGCTGTATTTGACTACAGAACTATAAGAAAATAAACGTTTTTTTCCCTAACATAATTGCTGTGTTTTGCATTTATTAATTTACAAAATAACAATTTATACACCTACCTATCTGTAGCCTATATATTGCAGATCCCATATGCTCAGATTTATGGAAGATAATCTCGGTGCTATAGTTCCCCAGCACGTGTTTGTCCTGTTCCAGTTAAGCCAATAGCGCCACCTGATGGTCTACAGTGGACCTGAAGAATCCACATTGAGACAGCGGTTATGACAGGTGCTCCAGATCTGCACATATACGGGGGAAAATACGGCTTAAAACAATACAGGGGCTAGTTGTCACATGGCAACTCATATATATTAGTTTTTCTCATTTAATATAAGTTTTTTTAATTAAAAGTCCAATCACATAAATGTGTTAGTCTCAAACATGTAGGGAATCCTAGACTTAAGACAGTGTGAATTATAACGACAATTTTAGGGATGTGCCAATAAACTTAATACCTTAAAACTATCTTAAAAATAGATGTTAAGCACAATTAACAGGCATCTTCTTTCCATCACTTAAAGCAGATGAACAATGATAAATGGCATATCGCTTCACACTGAAGCAATAACTCATACAATGTGAGCCCAGAGCAAAGTCAGATTCATCAATAAAACATGATGTTTTCCATTAAGGGTTACCGTTTTTGCCTCTGGGAGAGGAACACTATTGTACGACGCCGACACGCCACACACTGGAGGATAAAAAAACAAACATTTATGCTGGATAAAAAAAAAAAAAACATTTATGCTGTTATTTTAGCCTCGTTGTTGACCTGCCAAAGTTGACACTTAATTACTTTATTATAGGGCCTACTTTATTGCTGATCAATATTGTAGATATTAAGTAAAACATCTTGAGTTGACCAAATTATGACAAACCCATAACACACTTGAAATAGATGAGTGGCTAATATTTATATATATATATATATATATATATATAATATTTATATAATAATTATATAATATATATATATATATATATATATATATATATATATATATATATATATATTAAATGATTTAGTTTTCCACATTAAAATGAGTGAAATGTATCAAATGACTAAAGAAACCCATTTTGCAGAAACCCCTGAGATTGAACCAGTGTGTCATTTATACACAAGTAGACTCTAATTATACTTAAATGAATGTGTTAATTATATGGAGATATATAGGCTAAATATTAAACAAAAGACACATTTAATTAAAATGTTATCGAATAATTGATTTGTTTAAGTTATTGTAAACTCTGTTTATAGCTAAGCTTAAAAGAAACATCTGAGAATATTGTTTTAAATCTGGAAGCTCCATCAATAATGGCGAAATGTTGATGATCTTCTAGATTTACTGGGCTTGAAAGAGTTTGGGACAGTGAACAGAAGATCTGACCGGTGATTTCACGGTCAATTGCGCCCTCTAGTGGATTCATCTGCACAGTTTCATCTTCTTTCACACACACACACACACACACACACACACGTTTTGTGTGTGTTTTATGAGGACTCTCCATAGACATAATAATCCCCTAACTCTAACTCTACACCTAAACATTACCTTTACAGAAAAAAAACATGTATGATTTTATTTAGAATGATTTATACCTAAATTGTTTTCCTCATGATACCGAAATGTTGACTTTAAAAAGAAGCATCACCGTCCGCTTGTCTTTTTAGGGAAAAGGCTCTAGTGCTGAAGCGCGCATGGGGGACGGTCCAAAAACGCAGTTTAAAAACGCTGGTGTTTCTGACGTCACAAACTACCTTGTAACCAATCAGGTCAACGTGCCGGCGGCCTTCAGCATATCATTAACTGCAAAGCGTCTCGAGAGATGCCAGGTTATCCAGGTATATTTTTCTGTTTATATGAAAAATTGGGTAGATTTAGCAATATAGCGGGGGTATGATGTATATTACGAACTTTCTCCACTGATGTTCTGGGTTGTTCAAAGCGTTTCTGATGATTGGTATACGGCAGCTGTCCGACTCTGAGATGGCGAACAGGAACATGGTTTGTGTAACATTAGTAACACATTACTTTTTGATAACATAGTCAAGCTAAAGGCTAATCACATTAATTACCGTTATGTGTCCGGCGTTGTAAAGATCGATACCATCGTGCGGTGTTTACCTCAGGAAGTTGGCCGAGTGGATATGAGTGCAGGCGGGGCTAATTAACATAATTATTCATGATTACGACGTGTATATTAAATGAAGCAAGGGTGTAGAGTTACATACAAGCTATTTCATGACATGAAGGATTTTTTTCAAAGGAAAAAAAAACTTTTAAATATGTAATTTTGGTGATCAAAGATGAGTTTTAAAGGATACAATTATTGACTACAGGGGGACTTGCAGTTGCATTGATTTCCATAGTATGGAAAAACATAGCAGTGAGTGAGTATTAATAATTTACAGCAATTCTTTTTCATGATATGACTAAATACATGTGTTCTTTTCTTGCCTCGAGAGACAATGGAGTAGCTGCACTAACTGTTGATGGGAGAGGTAAACCCGACCAGTTGCGACCCAGGGAAAACTGGACCAGTCAGCTGTGAGTAAAGTGACATGTATGATATCTGATGCAATAAATACATCACTCCTGCATCTCTCACTCCAAATTAAAGCAGTTTATAGTAAAATAATATTAGAGACAAAATCGCCCATCTTTTGCTGCTAATTATTTAATACATTTACATTATATACATTATAATCATTTGAATTCACATAGTATATTCATATTAATTAACAGTTTATATTAATCATTGCATTTAAATTAATATAAATATATTCAATAAATACAAGCTTTAAGCTTATGTGTTTTCTTTTGAGCTCTCTGTGAACCTAGATAAATTATTTCAATTGATTCACTTGCATTGATATATGATCTTCTCAAGCGTTCACTATCCCTGCCTTGTAAACGCATTTAAATGTATGATATTGAGGCTGCATCCTTTAAAGGCCGCATTCGAAGGCCGATTGTGTCACTGCAGCGCGACGAAGGCTGTTTCTCTCCAGTTCCCGCTGGATTTCATCCTCTGAATTTAGGCGTAATAGAGCCTGAACCTCGTTGTCTGTCCATCGGTTGTATTTTTTTATCTCCATTTTTGATTCGAATAGCAAACAACTCTTACTACACGCACCGCAACAGACTTTTAAAAACGGTGGTTGAAATAAAATGCTGCGTGGTGGAGTCAACCAATCAAAATGCTGCGTGAACTCAACCAATCAGCATGTTCAGAGCCCAAGTCCCACCCCTGACAGTTCCTGGTCTTTGATAAAGTACCGCCTCGCCACGGGGACTTTCTGAGGGGGACATTTTTACCTGGAACTTCGTTTAGACACTGGTTCCTGCGGTGGAAACACACATACCCGTCAACACTCCCGTTTTTCCCGGGTTTCTCCCGTTTTTTAGCCCTATCTCCCGGACCCCTCCCGGTTTGTTATTTCTCCCGGGAAACTCCCGTAATTTGCATGGCCCAAACTCCTTTATGAATAATCGGACCAATATGTTTGTCTAATGTTGACCAGTTGCCAGATTGTATTAAATGCATTATATTCACACAATCCACAGACCATTTACAATTTCAACCCGTTTGTCACCTCAACCTGGCAACCTACAACCCAGTTGCGCAGTCGCGGAAAGTTTAACCCGAAAGCGAGCCGATAGACATGATGGCAGGTGAAGGTGGTGTCCCCGCAATGAAACTGAAGTACAGTTTGTAACGCGTTGCTTCAGGAAGATTAGGGATAGCTCACAACTGAAGTTATTGCATGCAGAGGCCAGACAGACACACGGAGGC
The DNA here is from genome assembly GCA_029959095.1 of Rhinichthys osculus. NCBI lineage: Eukaryota > Metazoa > Chordata > Actinopteri > Cypriniformes > Leuciscidae > Rhinichthys > Rhinichthys osculus. The sequence goes on along the minus strand of JARWKJ010000012.1, from coordinate 32,431,409 downwards.
GATTGGCATCTCACAACTCGCACTTTATTCCCAAATCGAACTCGTGTAGCCTAACTGTCTGTCACACGTTCGACCGTCCACATCCTTACTTAATAAACAACATAAGATAAAAATTAGCATCAAACAGAAAGCTCTTAAAGGGGCCACACCTTATTTCCAGTCGTTACAAGTTTACCCCAACCCCCAAAATCACAGAGTCCCACCCCAAAGTCCCTAGTTCCTTCATTAAGACAGTTTATGAACCCAGTTTTGTTTTCAGACAGTTTAAAGGTGCAGTAGGTGATCTGGGAAATGCTAACATTAGCCTTTAGCATTTAAAGCATACAATCCCACTCTCCCGTCCAAAAGCCACGCCTCCTGCAAAACACATGAAGGCACACACACACACACAGCTGCTCTCTGCAAAGCCGCGTCACAAGAGACAGCGTTAAACTACCTCATGTCTCAAAGCACATAACATTACAATAATAATGAACGTAAACAACATAGAGATTGTATGGTGTCTTCTGAAATCTAAACTCACTATAGTTTTAGTAAATAGGCTACTTAATAGCCTATCACAATATGTCAACAGAAACAGGATTGAGGTATTGTTAGCTTTGTCATATAGTACATTTAAAAGTAATGGTGATGAATTGTGATAAGATTGAATCAAAGATCTGACAGATGAAATCGCGGTCAATCGCGCCCTCTAGTGTGTTCATCTGCACAGCTCCATCTTCACCAGTCACTCTCAGAGATTGAAGAAGGTACTGTATATATCCTGTAGTTCCCAGGACAGATTTGTCATGGAAAACCTTTTTAGTAGGGTGCGATAGGACTAAAATGTAACACCACAGCTTTTCGTTATAATGATAGTCGAATCATGGCTATCTACTGTAGTGTGAAATAAATCCTAATGATGTTTCTTTGTGTTTCATTACCACTGGTAAGGAATGATCTCTTTGTTATCCTCATGGTGACCGTCTTATTTGTTTAGTATTCATGGTAAATTCAGTTACTTTCACCCTCTATTCTCCCCTCTGTTCCTCTCTTTGCTCCACTTGCAACCCCATGTCACCGGAGCCATTGGGGTTGCATAGTGTTGAAACAGGGAGACATGCTAATACTGTAACAGCAGTATTTAATCACTTAAATCTGTTAAACCTCTTCAAATCAGCAAAATCTCAGTAAATTTAGATCACATCCGTCTATTCAGTGTACATCTATGTCTGTAGCAAGAGCCATCGGCCCTGTTTCATGGTGGAAACTAAGATAGACATAAAACTTACTGGTTAGAATGAACCAGTCAAAAATGTCAGTTCTATCGTTTAAGGTCTGCATTATTATTTCTAAAACATTTATATACAAATTGCCCTATAAAATCTGAAATGTAGAATGTTTGAAATGCCTGTAGCATTTCTTTTAACATCTCTGTCTATGATTTTCAACTGAAACACTGTGCTTTACTATAAATGAAACACTGGTCTACTTTCAAACCCACATTAACACCAGAAATTTCTGTCACTTTCACACTTTTCTGAGTGGGCATTTATAATTACGCGCTAAATGGCCCCGATGACCATAACTAAAACCCTATAGTTTGATCATTATGAGCTTGCAAACGGCTCCAGCTGACGCAGTGTGTCCCAATCAGGAATGCACATAGAGCCACTCATAAGCAGTTCTCTGTATTCTGTTGACAGTCCACCAGTGGCGGATTCAATCACAATAGCCAAATCATAATCTTCATCATTATCATTCCATATCATATCGCCATTGGATGTCTCTAGAGAACTTACATTTATATAATAAGGATTGAAGGAGCAAGCAGATATAAGGCTATCTGTGTGAACTTGGGGATTGAGATATGAGTAATAGGATATTTTGGTTTCTGCAAAAAAAGTAGAGATAATTGGGACTGAGACAATAATGATGATACGTGTTGTATCTGCAGACTAACCATTTGATAGAAGAAAAGAAATATAGCAGAACAATTATTTCATGAAAATAAAATTTATGAGACTATTTATGAATAACTGTGCTTTACAAAAAGCAAGTAAAGTAAATTATGGATCGGGGATCAATTCCCTGGACAAGTGTGACTAAAGTAAACAGAAACTTCACTTAGAATATGTTGAGCGTTTCCGTGTAGCTTATGAATATTAATGTGCCGCCAATGATAATGATGAAGATTATGATTATTGTGATTGAATCCGGCACTGGTGGACTGTCAACAGAATACAGAGAACTGCGTATCAGTTGGCCTGTGTGCATTCCTGATTGGGACACACTGATTCAATGGTGTGCAGAATAATAATAAGAGATCAAAATAAGGTCAACAGATTGAAGTCTTAAAGGATTAGTTCACTTTAAAAAAAACTTTTTAAACTTTATAATTTACTCACCCCCATGTCATCCAAGATGTCCATGTCTTTCTTTCTTCAGTCGAAAAGAAATTAAGGTTTTTGATGAAAACATTCCAGGATTTTTCTCCATATAATGCACTTTGCTGGGCACCAAACGGTTCAAGGTCCAAAAGACAGTTTCAGTGCAAACTGCAAACTGTTCAAAGGGCTTTAAACGTTTCCAGACGATGAATAATGGTCTTATGAAGCGAAACGATCGCTCATTTAAAAAAGAAATAACAAAGTTTAAGTTTTATAAGCTCAAATGCTCGCCTTGCTCTGTTCTGTGTGACTCTCCTGTTCGAACTCGTTCATCAAAATGAACGAATCTTTTTCCGAGTCAATTCGTTCATTTCGTTCGTTAAATGAACCAAATGACTCGAAAAAAGATTTGTTCATTTTGATGAACGAGTTCGAACAGGAGAGTCACGAACGTGCATCACAGAACAGAGCAAGGCGAGCATTTGACATTATTAAACTTAAACTTTGTTATTTATTTTTTAAATGAGCGATCGTTTCGCTTGATAAGACCCTTATTCATCGTCTGGAAACGTTTAAAGCCCTTTGAACAGTTTGCAGTTTGCACTGAAACTGTCTTTTGGACCTTGAACCGTTTGCTGCCCAGTAAAGTGCATCATATGGAGAAAAATCCTGGAATGTTTTCATCAAAAACCTTAATTTCTTTTCGACTGAAGAAAGAAAGACATCTTGGATGACATGGGGGCGAGTAAATTATCAGCAAAAGTTTTTTTAAAAGTGAACTAATCCTTTAAGGAAATCCTTTTGAAGGAAAGATCTATAATAATATAATTGTGTGTCACAATCAGAACCAAAACAACCCAGATGACTTTTTTTATAAAAACAAATGAAAAATGAACAGACATGATTTGGAACTGGTCAAGAGAACATGTAAAAGTAGGTAAAACATAAAAAAAGAATATTGTGAAGTAAATAATTTTAGAGCCAATTGCTAAAAAAAAAGAAAGACAGAAAAAAACCCTTGACTATGAGCAGTGTATAGTCATGCGTGTCTAGTATGAGTGTGTGTGATGGCGACTGCACTGCATGTTTCGGACGTGTTAGTTTGGGGTTCTATTGTGTCCCTCCCTATTGTGTGTATATTGTGTCATTAACCTCTGGAATGAGTGTTTTATCATTACAGATGAGTGAAACGACAAAACTTTAAAGAAGCTGTTAATTCTGTGTGAATCTGATGAAAGGATTCGTGGAACGAGCTTTAAATGGATTAGTTATCCAGCTCTGTCTGCTACTGGTAATTATGACTAATTGTGTCATTTATGATGTTTATTTTGTAACAAAAAAAACAGAACCGACGTTGCCCATCCTTGTCTTCTACAATAAGTCACAGCGGTTACTCATGTTGGTTTCAAACAGGCCCAGTGTAGTTAAAAATACACATTCTGTTCTAGACTCTTTCCTTATTTCAGTTTTGTGGTGTTAGTTTTTGCCCATAGCAATGAAGCAATAGATGAATAAAGGGGGGGAAACTGTCACTTGGTGGCAGAATACACACAGGAATTGATTCTGTTCTGTTATCGCCTGCAGGGAAGTCAAACGCCATTTGTCATAATGTCAAGTTGAGCACTAAAAATACACCACTTCAGCATTGCACACCTGCAAAGTGACCCCTTTTAAATGTGTCAGATCATTTAGCTCATTATGTGAGACAGATGGAGAATCCTTTGTGTTGAGCCTCGCAGGAGCCGTTCTCATACGAGCCCGTCTGAAGCGACAGAGCGGTTCACAGCAGAGCTCGATCTCTAAAACACTCTCATATGGCGCAACTAGATTGTGTTTAGTTTCATTAAAAGTGCACACTGGTAAACAGACTGTATATGAACAGTAGATTTTTTTTTCTTTATTTTTTTTTACAATTGAATATAAATAAAATGACCAATAACTAAATAAACCATTAGAAATAAAATTTATAATTGAACAGGAATTTAATTATAACAGGAAAGAATCAATTCCTGCATGTATTCTGCCACCAAGTGAGTGTTTGTTTATTTGTTTTTTTCCTTTTTTAATTTATTGCTTTCTTGCTGCTAACACCACAAATCTGAAATAGGGAGATTGAGACTAGAACAGAAATTGTGTGTGTGCGTGTGTGTGTGTGCGTGCGTGTGTGTGTGCGTGTGTGTGTGCGTGTGTGTGTGTGTGTGTGTGTGTGTGTGTGTGTGTGCGTGCGTGTGTGTGTGTGTGTGTGTGTGTGTGTGTGCGTGCGTGTGCGTGTGCGTGTGTGTGTGTGTGTGTGTGCGTGTGTGTGTGTGTGTGTGTGTGTGTGTGTGTGGATATATATACATATACATTTACATACTGTACATACACACATAAATATTATACATATATATATATATATACATATATAATATATATATATATAGTGCACATATCAGTGTCGCAAAATTAGCCTACATTTCGCAGATGGGCTTGTTTTGGTACCAAATTATGGTTTGTTACTGATTTAGTCTGATATATGAAATAACAGTGTGAAAAAAATAATTTTGTTGTTGCTGTTGTTATTTTTTAATTTTTTGCAACCAAGTTATTGAACATTCAGACATAAGTAAAAAAAAAAAAAAAAAAAAAAAAACTGATATATATATCAGGCTTTTATGATTTAATTTATTGATCTCCAAAAAAATGTGATAAATATATATATTTATATATGAATGACTGAAATATAAATACGGTTATAGTAGCAAAAACAATGATGTGGTCAACAGCAAGATTTATTTAGAGCCAGATGCATATATTAAAAAATGCATTTAAATATCAGTTCAGACTAAATATATCTTATATAATTCATTGAATTTAATATTTTAGATATTTGATGATCATTTTTATTGTGGTTAGTATAATACACCATGATACAAAGCAGTATAATGACAATTTAAATAAAAAATAAAAAACCTGCTCTATCATACTTGATACACACATTTTCAAAACAATTTACCATAAATAATGTAAGTTGCTTAAACCCCCTAAATGTTCATTTCAAAATTAGCGAAGCAAAAAGATGTTAAGGCAGACATTTAGGAAATTATATTATATATATATATTATTGGGGAGTATTGATCATGTTAATGCTTAAGTCCCTAATACCACATATCAATATATGACATATGTCGCTTTTTAGGGTTCAGATTTGATTTTTGTTCTTTTTGAAGGATGCAGCACCAAATTTGACTCTATTCATGGAAAGAAGAATAAAGACATACAGTAGGAAAATGAATGTCACCGTTTCTGATCCCAAGAGCTCATAAACACAATGAGGCGCAGCTTTTATTCTTTTGATGAATCTCTTACTCTCAGCATTTGAATTGTAGAATTAATTTCAGTGTCGCGAATAAACAATGTCTCCATCTGTGTAAACAAAGCACATGTAAAGTAGCAGATGAATATGACAGCTGATTTAACCTTAGTGTGATCAGTGAGAGGGGGTGTGTGTGTGTGTGTGTGAAGTGTTGCTGGATTCATCATGAAGTGGCCACACTGTGTGACGGGCAGTCAGCTGTGTAAATGGAGCTTATTTGATGCTTGGATTCACTCACAGAGGAGTATGCAGATTCTCATCTGGACCGGCATGACTCCTGGCCAAAGCAGCCAACCAAGACACCTCGTACCACAAACACACACACACACACACACACACACACACACACCCATTATGAGGAGGCATTTGCAGTCAGATCACGAGCTCACAACAAAGAGGGAATGATGTGAAATTGGAGAGCCAGTTGTACAAAAAGTCCTTGATGTGAGAGAGAATAAAAGGCGGTGTTGCACTTGCTGTGTTTTCTGGAGTCGGTACATGACAAAAACAAACGTACAAGTTCTGCTGTACATGTGCTTTAATTGGATTTGATTCCTCATAATTACCGGCCACACATCAGTTTATAACTAGACTAAACGAAGCCCTTATTTTATCAAGTCAAAATGGAGAATTCAAATAAATAAAGCAGTTTGTTGTGCCTTTACATAATATTATGGCAAATGGTTTTCACCTTTATCCAACACAGTTTTGTATAGCCTGGTCAACATTCGCTGTGTCAAAAAAAATTGTAAATGTTGCGTTAGATTAAACATCACAAAAATCACAATCCCATTCTATATACACACCTGCAAAAAAATGTATATTGTCTTTATATTTAATATTCACATATTAAAATTATAAGCAAGAGAGGAAATGTAGCAAAGAATGAGGTATTTATGCAACAGTTATATAAAACCCATCATGTGTCACATGACAGTAACTGGATTTCAGGCACATTTAACTGCAGTGACGTAACCTAGGCCTACTGTTTACAGTGCGGTCCATAATACAGATATAAGACTTTTAAAAAAAAGATTACTTCACTCAAATTGTTATGCTGATAATATGATTTATAATGAAAATATATTATGATGCAAATAGCAGCAATAATGCAAAATAGCAGCATTTAGCAGGACCCCAGTGACGCTATCAAGCCTATAAAGCAAGACATGGTCCTTTGGCACAGAGATCGCGTTAACCGAAACGTTTCCACCATTTACAGATTTTTTTTAATTTTTTTTAGCAGTGACTGAAAAATCTGAAAGCCGTCCGTCATTTTGACAGATATGGCTGATTGTAACTTGTAACTGTAATTCTCATCTCTGTACACTTGGTGGCGAGTGCGCTCTTGCTGACTATCAAGTTAATGGGCAACGAATGACTTTTCTGAGTTACGTGACAAGCTGTTTTATTTAAGTCTTCCTGTGGTTGAAACACTGATTGAGCGATTACACGAGAGACATAATACGGATTTCGGTAAGCTGGACTAGATGATGTTCGTTCATGTTTATTTATTTCTGTAACGTAGAGAAGAGAAAGGAATTGATCGCGTTCACACGCGCTCCGCTTCGCTTGAACTCCGGCTCTACAGTAATCTCTCGCGCCACATTAAAGAGCGCCAAAACGGTATTGTTTAAGCTGATACTTTGTTTTATATCAAAAGTAACAAAGCATAACGATTATTGCGATTTATTAGAGAAACATTCATGATGAAACCTGAAAAGTGACGCACAGCCTGTGTTCAACTTTCTCTTCATAAATAAATAAATGCATAGGCCTAATCTTGCCTATATGCTTGTCCTGTAAGTTTGTGAATAAAAATGAAAATGTGAACAAAACAGAGCCTATTAAATGGCTTATTATCATTAAAATGTGAAAATTAAAATGACAGGTAATAATAGATTATGACAAAATTTTTGCGACCTCTGACTGGCACATAATGACATTAGTTTTTCTGCTCAAATTCATTGTCACCCTCAGTCTTTGCATCAGTATCTAAAGCATTATGTACAGTACATGCGTATCAAACACAAAGAACAGTAGCCAATGTATGCTTATTATGTGATATAGAAATGAAAAGCAGTGGCGTCTCTCTGGAGACAAAAGGAGCCCTTGACCATTATTATGACAGAAACAGCAGATACAATGACACTTAGCATTAGCTTCAGTCAAATATTGTACATTATATTGCACATTGCTGTCTTCCACTGACTCTTTGAAAACACATTCAATGGCTTGACTGTAAGTGAAAACAGCATAGCAATCAGAAAATACTGTTTGACTGAATTGAGACGTAGACCAAAGGTGTAATTGTTGCCCAGCGGGGAAGTCTGAAGCCACCGCTGAGATTTCCCTCACCTTGGTTTTACTTTTCGACAAAAGTGTGAACAGCGTGTTACTGCGTCCTGTTTGCCCTAGAACAGGACCAACTGCACTTCCTGCAGGCACGACACACTGGTGCACAGCATCATGATGATTGGGTGCAAGCCCCCATTACCGTTCTAGCAAGAGTACGAGGGAGGGAAGGAGAGCTTATGTGTGTGTGTTGGTGGATCTGTGTCTGCTCGCAATAAATGAGCAGCGTGCACCCATCCGTAGCGAACCTAATGGAAAAGCAAAGAGCATCATTACCTCAACTGATCTCTGCTGCTGTGCCTCCCCCCCTCCATTCTTTGAAAAATATGGACTGGACATGTCAAAATCCCTTTTCTGTAGGACACGCACCATTTAATGGACAGCTGATGTTGTGAAGCATCCTCAGGTGCAAGCTTGATTATCCGTTTGCAGCATTATTAACAGCATTATCTACAAACAGCATGCACATACTGCCTAATGAATCATCTACAAGCTTCTGAATTAAAACTTGCTTATCACACATGGTTCCAGAAGGCTGATAAAATTGCTTGCAGGACTCTCGAGAGTTTGCGTTTTACTTTGACAAGGTCATGAAATGATAGGGCAACAATAACTGCATTTTTTCCAACCTTTAGTAAGCAAATGCACCTTCAGAACTGTCCTTACATTAGTATCTTCATGAATTCCTCTTTTCTTATGTTGCATTTTTATGATGCGTCATTATTTGGCCCCCCTTTCTTACTTGTCATTGCAGTTAAAACCATGTACCCGAGGTTTCACAATCCTTAGTTTGTCTGTTCCGGTGGCTTTGGAAATACCTCCAGTGTTTCGCTTGCTGTAAGCGAAAGCACAGATGAGAAGGGTTGATAACGGCATCAAAGTCATTATTCCTCCTGCTGCTCCACTGCTTTTCCCCTCCTCTTTTCGCCGCTCACAAAGAAAGGCAGTCTGACAATCAAGAACACCCTAAATACTCGTGCTCCTGAAGTCGATGACAGTTGTCTACACGTAGTCGTGCAGACTATAGACGGCCTTGGGATCTTGAATTCGGGTTCGAGATGGAGACTGGTACTGCTTGTCCTTCTCCAGGATCAATCTGTCCGGCACCGACTTCTCTTGCTGACGATCGTCCGCTTGTAGCTTTTCTTGGTGTCGATGCGACTGCTCTCGTTCCGGCGGTTCAGTCTGACTCTGCTGTTCGCAGTGCTGCTGTTTCTGTTGGTCACGGCTCGGCTGCTCCTGGCGCAGCTTCTTCTGTTTTGGCTTGTCTGGGTGGGACGAGCCCGAATCCAATGTACCGCCTCTCCTTCCAGGACACGATAAGCAGAAGATTACGCCTGCAGCTAAAAGGAATCCTGCCGAGACGAACGCCACGTACACCGCTGCCCCTGGCTCGTACTTGCTGCTCTTGGGCACTTTGGAGTCCATAAACGTAGTGATGACCTCATTGGTGAACCAGGATGCGGGGACCAGACACAGGACCCCTGCTACGATGAAACAAGCCCCTGCGGAAATAGCCGTGTGTCCCTTAGAGCGATAACTGCCACCCCATCGAGTACATTTCAGCCCTAGGGCGGCCAAGCAGAGTCCCATTGTCGCCATCATGCAGGAGAGCACCATAGTGGTGCGTGCGGTCTGAAGATAAGCCGGCAATGACAGGACCGAGTACTTAAGCGAGCAGCTGAAGACTCCGGTGCTGTACCAGGTGCAGTCCATCCACAGTCCCTGCATCTGCGAGATGGCAGTCATGATATTGTTGCCCACATCCGCACTCACCTTCCAGTTGGGTAGCAGTGTGGCCACCGTGGCACTCAGGACCCCCAGTAACGCCAGAATGAAGGCGAACATCTGCATAGTGGAGGACGGCATCATCGGTCCCGGACTTTTGGTTCCCTTCCCCCTGCGGCCGTCCCTCTCACCTTGCGGTGGCCCTCGTTGCGCTGCGTTTCCCTATCAGCCCGGCGCAGGACCTGACAGCAGATAATTCCTCCGCACCGGCTCTGCTAGGCTGCGATAAAAAACGGAATGAGAATTGAACTGAGCGAACAAGCGTGACGGTCTGACAGATGAGGCACGGGGTCTGATGAGTGGAAGGGAAAGCCGCAATTTTTTGTCCCACCCTATCCTTATTTGGGACATTTATGTTTTAAGTGAACCAGTGAGCGTTTTTGGGGGAAGTGACTGTAGTGTGTGTTGAAAGGCTAATTGTTTTTTGACTTCACTGCTGCAGAAACACCCTTTGGCATGGGTTATGCTGTTACAAGAATACATAAAAATGGCACATGACCGCTGTAAGGTAGAATTGAGCCAATTATCTGGGCAGGGATGGCTGTTTTGTTGGAGTTAATTGATTTTTTTTTTTTTTCTTATCTCTGCAAACCATTTGACAGCTTGAAAAATTAGAAAGGGAATGAAAATTACCCTTATCTTTTGTTGTCCTTGAATCTCATGAATTGATCAAGACAAGTGCATTGTGAGAGTGTGTTCTGTTTCATTTATCTCTGGAAACAAACAAAAACCCTTACTTACCCTTTCACTGGTGCGCAATATATGCGTCAAGCTGTTCTGAAGAGATTTCTTCTAGCTGTTGAAGAAAAGAGAATGAAAAAAGAATTACTGAAAGAAAAAAACTCTGGCAAAAACTACTGTAAAACTGCCTCTTTCTTTTCAAATAACATCTCCTTGGCAACCCAGCATATGTCTCAAAGCTTTTCAGTGTCCTGTGAAAGAACCCCCATACGTTCCTGATTGTGAGTGACTGGATGTTTCAGCATGTGATCAGTAATCACTGTAGGCTGGACAACCCACTTGAAGGTCAGTCAGAAAAAACAGGGTAAAGGGAATGTCATTTCAGGTGATATGCAAGAAGAGGTGATGGAAATGATAATACATGATTTTTCTGCAGAAAATCAATTTCTATTACATGTGGCAGGCAATTATCTATGGCTGCACTATCACACAGGTCAGTAGAAATGGGTTGCTGATTTGGGTCATTTTTGATAAGTGGCAAAGGAGGAAATTGCTTACAGGACTGCTACAAAAAGAAATGTATTCTCTGTCACTCAACCACGCTAAGATAAAGCTGCTAAATGGACAAAGATAGTTCTTCAAAGAACCTACAATAAAAAAATATTTTTAAATATATATATATTTTTTGTTTATGTCTTGTAATCCCATGATCACACAAACAGCAGTTTTATCGCTGGAAGTCATTGCTGCGTTTTTATTTACTAGAAGGCGTTCTTACTGCTGGATTCTAGTGTTATTGGTGGGCTGTACAACTGGCCATGGCTTTTGAAGATCTGATAACAATGAGATGTATTGCCTGTAAGAAAAAAAGGAGAGAGAGAGAGAGTGAGAGAGTTCAATTTGGACAATGAATCAGTTTAATGCTGATAACAATTATGACATAATGCAGAGGTAAATTTCAGCAGCTATCATAATTTGAACAAGATTAATGATTATTAATGCATGAATGCCTATGATTTCTGACACTGTTTTCTACTCTTTATTATGTTGCTGTATGTGGACAGATACAAATCATGTAGATGAGTCTTGACTACACTCCACTACAGTATATCATATAAATCATATGATTGTACTGTATGGCCTTGACTGTATTAACCCTCAAAACAATACATTTAATGTGTTCATGCTACCAAGTGTGTGTGTGTCAGTGAACAGTTTGTCTGATTCCTCACATCTGAGAGATGTATACAATGTACACAGGACACAGTAATTTCTCTTTATAAGCCAATAATGTTATGCTCAGCTGCATTTTAAAAATGTTCTCATATTATTCAGTGGTTGACAGTAATAAAATACCATTTACTTTGTTACTGTACTTAAAGTGATAGTTCACCCAGAAATGTAAATTCTGTCATCTTTTACTCTTGTTCTAAAAACCTGTATGAATTTCTTTCTTCGGTTGAACACAAAATAAGATATTTTGATGAATGTTGTTGACCAAACAATTGCTGGTCCCCATTGACTTCCATAGTATTTTGTCCTATACTATATCCCTTTGTCTGTGCCTTTAACTGTTTGTTTACCCATACAAACACAGGTTTGTCCACTTCAGTTTTAAGGAGAAAATACTCAGTAATGGTGTTGACTTATGAATTTGCACATGAATTGTCTTAAAGCATATTAAAAACACCACATAGACATATAAACAGCATTAAAAACGTGATTTTCACGGGCGTTTTTAACAGTTATATTACTTTGTGTATTATCTTGTCGGTTTAATGTATTTTACTGTCTAATTTTGTTTGATTTTACAGCACTTTGGTCAGCAGTGGCTGTGTTAAACGTGTTTTAGAAATAAAAGTGCCTTGCTATGGTGAGTTTAGAAATGTTTGGTCAGGAGAGGCTCGAGTCCCAGGACTAAGCATGTGTACTAGCGGCATGTTTAGCCTCTGGATGTTTGTAGGGCGTGGGAAAATAAAATGGAAATTCACTTTTCTCAGAGGGATGTTTTTTCACTTACCACAGCTCACTTTGTCATCATATAAACTATGATTTGACACAAGTTTCAACTGAACGTGTAACAGTAAAGAAACTAAATGAAAAGGTTGATGGAAAAATATGGAGAATAAACTTATAAAACTTTTCTTTATTATTATTCAGAGGTTACTAAACACTAAAATAAGTAAAATGGCTTTGGTGAGTAGAGATTACATGGTTTAAATCGAATTGCAAGAATAATCTCAGTAACAAATTTATATCAGAAGTTTATATAACTTTTTTTTTATCCAGGTGGCGACACATTGTGAAATATTCCTTGCATACGCCACCAAAACAAATACTGTATATTAGGAAATACATCACAATATTTACACACTTTTTTTGTAAAAAGATATATTTTTAATGATTTTAAAAAGTCTCTTCAGCAAGGCTTCATTTATATGGCTAAATATACAACAACAAAAACACTAATATTGTGAGGAATTATTACAATTTAAAATTGTTTTCAGAACTGTTTTCTATTTGAATATATTATATTAACATGCAATTTAATCCTGTGATCAAAGCTGAATTTTCAGTATCATTACTCCAGTCTTCAGTGTCACATGATCCTTCAGAAATCATTCTTATATGATGATTTGATGCTCAAGTAACATTATTTTGTTATTATCATGAATGTTGGAAAAAAAATCAGGATTCTCCGATGAATAGAAAGTTCCAAAGAACAGCATGTATCTGAAATAAAAAGCTTTTGTAACAGTTACCGTTCAAAAGTTTGGGTTCAGTAAGATTTTTTTTTTTTTTTTTTGGATAGATATTAAAGAAATTAATTATTTCATTCAGCAAGGATGCACTAAAAGTAACGGTAAAGGCATTTATAATATTACAAAAGATTCCATTTCAGATAAAAGCTTTTCTTTTGAACTTTCTATCCATCAAAGAATCATAATAAAATACCGTTTATTAGAGCTTTTCAAACATCGTGAAGTCTAAGGTGAACAGGGTCAGTAATGAAAACGGATGTAGAAAATAGCGCGGTCCACAGATCAGTGGCACAGACAGAGACTGTATATCTGTCAGCTAACAATGAGAGCTGCTTGTTCCAGCACAGCCCTGCACCATCACTGAAACCACTCTCTCTCTCTGTCACCTACCGGCACATCACAAGCTGCATTGTTTTCCTCATCTGCCAGTGGTGTTGTCTAAAACTGAGAAAAAACTCTTTGAGACGGTGATTATTAAGACATCTGACAAACTCAAAATCATTGTAGTGATTCAAAATGAATGAGGATAAAGGTTTAATTTTCTCTTTGTAGATTTATACTTGATTTCTGCATTTTCACAAGGAGAATGCGAGTGTTGCTTGAGAGAGAACTGCCTCCACAATGCAAGGTGTTGATCTGAGTGGGTTTTTAGCACATTGTTTATGGTTGCTAAGGTGTTCTGAGTGTTTTTTTTATGTGTTGCTATGTGGTTGGCTGGTTGCTAAAGTGTTTTGAGTGGTTTTTTAACACAATGCAAGGTGCCACTGTGCAGTTGCTACCGTGTTCACAGTGCTTTTTAGTGCGCAGATGTGTTGTAGAAATGGTCTTCTGAGTGGTTGCGTGGACACCGTTTTTTAACTAAAAATGGAAAACTTCGTATGCGTTTTGGCCATTCGTTTACTGCGGTTTGAAGGCCTGAAAACGCAAGCTTTTGAAAACAGGTTTCAAAGTGCTCGTTTTTTAAAAACACTACTGTATAAAAATACGTGTTCAGTCTGTAGTGTTTCTTTACAAAGTGACATCGCCAACTACTGGCCTGGCATGAATGATACAGCGTTTTTAGTCGTTTTCACGGACGATGTCAGTTGCACACGAAAACGCAAAGGAAAAACGTTTCCGGTTTTAGTGCATCGTTGTCGTGTAAACGTACTCTGAGCCGTTTAGCATGTTGTGGTGCAGTTACGAAGTGTTTTGAGTATATTTTTGTGTTTCGCAATGCTTTTGTTAAGGTTTTGGATTAGTTTTTAACGTCATTGTGGTTGCTAAGGTGGTTTGCGTAATTTGTAGTGCGATTTCTACGAGGTTGTTGATTAGCATTGCTAGGTAGCTTACTAGCTCAACTCAAAATACTTTCACTAAAGGCATGGTCAAATTAGCTTTGCAGGCAAATAAGTGCATTGTCCATTATTAATGGTGTAATGATTCATGAAGCCCTGCATACTCATTTCCAAACTAAGCAGCTTTACACTACCTGCCAAAAGCTTTTGAAAGAAGTCTCTTATGCTCACCAAGGCTGCATTTATTTGATTGAAAATGCGGTAAAAACAGTAATAATGTGAAATATTATTATAATAATATTTTTTTTTTTTAAATCATGTTTAAAATGTAATTTATTCCTGTGATGCAAAGCTGAACTTTCAGCATCATTACTCCAGTCTTCAGTGTCACATGATCCTTCAGAAATCATTATTATATGATGATTTGATGCTCACAAAACATTTATTATTATTATCAATGTTGAAAACATTTTCTTTTGGAAACCATAGTACACTACCATTCAAAAGTCTAAGTAAATAGATTTATATACAAAATAATAGACTTTTATTCAGGAAGGATGCATTAAATTGATCAAAAGTGGGAGTAAAGACATTTACTGCATGTTTTATATACAAAATATTTATATTTCAAATAAGTGCTGTTCTTTTGAATTTTCTATTTATAAAAGAATCCTGTTAATAATGCAACACTGTTTCCACAAAAATATTAAACAGCAAAATCTGTTTTCATTGATAATAATAAGCATATTAGAATGATTTCCTGAAGACTGGAGTAATGATTATCACAGGAATACATCACATTTTCAATTATATCAAATTAGAAAAAAATTCTAATTGTAATAATCTTTCACAATGGTACTGTTTTTACTGTATTATTGAATAAATAAATGCAGCCTTGGTATGAATGAAGAGACTTCTTTCAAAAACATGAACAAATCTACCAAACGTTTTGACTGGCAGTGTATAGTGGTCAATATGGCAAATTAAAATATGATCAATAATTAGCATTTTCAAAGTTTAACAAACTTGAATCTGTTTCCAGATCATGCTTACTCCAACTGAAATGACGATGTTTCGTCTGTAGAATTAAGTCTCTGATATTCTGGTCCCTGAATATGCCTCAGGCCCCTCCTTCAATTTAGGTTTTTGTGTATATATATATATATATATATATATATATATATATATACTGAATATGTTTCATCCACTAGACAAAAATTCAACAAGTCTGATAGTATAACTTCAACTAATAAACTGTAAATAATCTCCCAAATATGTTGTCTAGTAGCTAATTACTCTCTGTATAAGTATGTTTATAGTAAAGAAAGAAAGAAAGACAATATCTCACTAACCTTTATGTCTTGACAGCTACAGCCAGAATATGCCAACACACCTACACATGTGTGATCAGCACACGTGTGTGACGTCCAGGTAGTGGGAGAGCGGGACGCCCTAAACGTGACACAGGGTGGACGTCAGGCTGAGCGCGGCACATTCCCCATGAGCTCCATGCTGACGGTCATCGGTGTCCAATCCCATAGTTCCCACTACTGTACCAGAGCCAGACTCTGCACTGAGACTTTCCCTCCGATATCTCCAGTTCTGGATGCAACTTGTGGCAAGTCTAGAAGGCCCTAGAACTGTGAGTGAGATCCAAACCAGCTGATTCAGAGAATGACAAGGCTAAAAAGCAAACCGGAGAAAGCCAACGACAGGCTCTCTGAATGGTTTTGAGAGAGGAAATGAGGCAGAGTCTGCTTTGGTTACTTCAGCAATCTGTCAGTTCATTTCAGAGCAGACAGAGGGCAGGGGAAGTCCAGCCTTGGGATCTGAGACACTGCTCTCTCCACTTCCCACGCTCTCCCGTCAGTGCGCTGGGGCTCGTAACGATCCGTGTTTGCTCCCGTCCTCCGGCTGCTTCTGTTGATAAGGATGGAGTCTCATTCACAGTTGATGTGTTGGAGAGGTGGGCCGTCTTTATGGTCCTCCACACTGATGTTACTGTGGCAACAGGAGCTTGGGCTGCTTTGCCATTTCCCCTACATCCATTTTCTTTTTTGACATTTCCTATGTGCATTCTATTCATGTTCCTTAAAAGGCACACTTGGACATTTCACTTAGTCACGTTAGATTTCAAAACACATTTCAAATGTATTCTGAAAAATTAAATAACTGTAACCTCTTGAGAGATTTCCACCTAAAGTTCCACTTTTTTTGTTCAAAATGAACAAACTTTAAATGAGTCAATACACTTTTACGTGGTCTCGGTCTTGTCAAGGCCTTGACGGGCTTTGGTCTTGGTCTTGTCTTGGTTTCGGACCTCTCGGTCTTGTCTAGGTCTCGCTGTCTCAGACCGACATAGTGGTCGGGGGATTTAGCAATACAATACTGCAATATCCACGACGATATCCGCAACGGATTGAAGCGAGTGAAGACAGTGTGCGCGAGCCACACAAGAAAATACCGTATACGCACCACTGATCGCAGCGGCAACGAGCACTTTGATCACTTGATTTAAAAGACACATCATGTACAGTTTTTGATGTATTAATATTTAGTAAAACACATATCAGTGACATGATGGGTTTTAACTTCATTCAGGAGATTTTGGGTAACTGCACAACTGACAGATGACTTTGAGCGCACCGCCAACGGGGTGTGTGTGTGTGTGTGTAACCATAGCGACAAAACGACCAATTTTCGGATATTGCACTTAAGCCTATAATTTAGTTTTTAAAAATATATTTATGTATTTAAAAGTTGCAGAATGGATTCATTTGGAGACTTCGAAATCGGCAGAGATAGGCAGGCAATGCAAAACAAAATCTTACAAGTTATTGCTTAGCTTCAACACTAGTCAGTTTTTTTTTCCCTCCGGTCTCGACTTGGTCTCGGTCTTGGTCTCGACTTGGTCTCGATACCCTCTGGTCTTGGTATAGTCTTGGTCTCGGTCTTGGTCTTGTCTTAGTCTCGATACCCTTGGTAGTGTCTTGGTCTCGGTTTAGGCAGTCTTGACTACAAGTCTAGTCAATACATAATCAATCCTCCTTCTAAAAATCCTTCTTCTATCTTGATTCCCTATGGTAAGCCTATTATAAGAGTTTATATTTTAGATGTTTTTTTTTGCGGGAAACTGCATACATACACTACCGTTCAAAAGTTTGGGGTCAGTGAGAATTTTATTTTTATTTTTTGGAGGAAAGAAATCAATACTTTTATTTATCAAGGACAGTAAAGACATTTATAATGTTACAAAAGATTCTATTTCAAACAAATGCTGTTCTTTTGAACTTCCTATTCATCAAAGAATCCCCCCCCCCCCCCCCCCCCCCAAAAAAAACTGTACAACTGACAGACCAACAACTGTTTCAACATTGATAATAATAATAAATGTTTCTTGAGCATCAAATCCTCATATTATACTGATTTGTGAAGGATCATTTGACACTGAAGACACTGACACTGGTGATGCTGAAAATTCAGCTTTGATCACAGGAATAAATTACACTTTCTATATATTCACACAGAAAACAGCTGATTTACACTGGAATATTATTTAATACTATAACTGATTTTTGTTGTATTTTTAATCAAACAAGCGCAGCCATGGTTAGCAGAAGAGAATTCTTTTAAAAGTATTTAAAATCGTACCGACCCCAAACTTTTGAACGGTAGTGTACGTCACTCACCCATGCGTCTCTTCATATCCGTATTAGTAAATAGTAAAAAGTTGATCTGGCTACTTTAACGCGTGTGGTGTGGGAGTGGCAGAGGTTAGTTGTCACAACGCGAGAGAAAGTTCGACATGGAGCCGCTAAATCTCCAACCTACGGGTAATCGCCCGTTTTTAAACAAACGCCAGAACAAAGGAGAGTGTGTTGCAAAAAGAGAACGCGACAGAGCTCGTAATAAAACAAGAATCAACATTGGCTTGGTTTTTCAGAGATGATGAGAACTTAGGGATTTGAAATGTTGTAAAAGCAACACAGAGATGGTGTTTTTATTACTCAACAGATAAGGTGTATTATTGAACAGATATACATTTCGCAGATAAAAATTTTAGCTCTTTATTGTAAACATTTTCTATTGTTTACATTATCTATTGCTTACATATCTGTTTACCTTGTCTACTTTTTAAAAAAATGTTCTACTGTTTTAATATATCTATGTACTTTGTCTCCGAATATTATGTTAATGGGAGATTTTAATATTCACTTTGACAATACTAGCACTCAATATAATGAATTCAAATCAGTTTTTGATTGTGCTGACATTGTGACGTTTGTTAATTTTCCAACACAAAACAAAGGTCATATTTTGGATTTAGTATGTTGTTCTGGTGTCATCCCTTTTAATTTGACTTTTATTGAATTTTCTATCTCAGATCACAAGCCAAGGCTATATATTTTTTTATGTTTCTGCTCCTTTAGCAAAAGTTAAAACACAACGTTCTGTTTCATTTCGTAAATATTAAAAATATTGACCATAATGTTTTGGATGAAATGATTGACCACTCTGTTTAATTATTTAGATATGTCGTCGATTGTAGAGACTGTGTAAAAGAACTGGTCTTGAAATACATAGTTAGACTAATGTATTCTGAACACCTGGTCTTGTACAAGGCTGCTCTTAATAGAGCTAAATCATCTTTTTATGCAAATATCATTGCCAATGAATGGACAGAGTAATACGAAGACTTTTTTTAGCACTGTTAGCAAACTGTTGAAACCTCTTGATACCGTTTCACTTTCTTCCAATCAATGTGTATCTTTTTCCATTTTTTTTATCTAAGATTGACTGTATACATCAAGAATTACTTAACTCTGTTTTATTGTCTGATGATTATCAAACTGGATATGATCAAATGTATTGGTCTGCAAGTATTCTTTTAAAATTCGAGCTGCCTTCAGTTGATTATAAGGTCTAAGCCTTCTACTTGCTCACTCGATCCTTTACAGTACACACTGTGTTAGTTAAGTCCTGCATTCATTAAGTTGCCCCAATTATTACAGCTATAGTGAGTTCTTCATTATCTACTGCTACGCTTCCTTCATCATTATAATTGGCTTCTATTACTTCAATTCTTAAAAAATTCTAGTGCAGATCCCAATGATCTAATTAATTATCGGCCTATATCTACAGTAATCTTCCTTTTATATCCAAAATACTCAAAAGAACAACTCAACTTGAAGCGCATTTGCAAAATAACCTCTATGAGCAATTTCAGTCAGGATTTAGATCCAAACACAGCATAACATATGGATGACCAACAATTTTTTAAAGCTAAATACCAGCAAAACTGAAGCCCTTCTTGTTGGGTCTAGGTCTGTTTTATCTCGAACTAAATCCTTTACCCTTCTTATTGATACCGTAACTGTCCGGTTAATATTTCCACTGAAAAGTCTTGGTGTTATTGGTTCCCATATTAATAATATTTCACATACTGCATTTTTTATTTACGTAATATTGCTAGACTCCGTCCATCAGCATAGCACTGAAGTTCATACTTTGGTTACATCACGGATTGATTCTTGTAATTCTCTTTTATTTGGCCTTCCTGAAAAACAACTCCATCTATTACAGTTAATTCAGAACTCAGTTGCTAGGATTATTTCACGTACCTCTGATCATATAACTCCTGTTCTCTTCCAGCTACATCGACTTCCAGTTTGTTATTGTATCCATTACAACATTTTACTGCTCATGTATAAAGCTCTTCATAATGTGGCTCCTCTCTATCTCTCAGATCTTCTTCATTTGTATACTCCTTCACGTTCTTTGAGATCATCCTCAGCAGAATTATTGGCGGTTCCAAATTTTAAGTTGAGTGCATTTGGTGGCGGGGCTTTCAGTTGTGCAGCGACAAAATTACGTAATTCATTACCACTGCACATTCGCCAGTTGGATCCAATTTCCCTTTTTAAAGCTCAAGGCCCGTATTCATAAAGATTGTAAGAATCCTCTCAGAAAACTCTTAATTTAGCTTAAAAACTTTTACGTAGGAGTCTTAGCTTAAGAGCGATTCGGGACCGATCTGAGAGCAACTCTTAGCAAGGAAAAGACAAAAACGGTCATCTTAGTGAGGAGGTGGGGCTGACCCCGTTGCTATGTATGACACAATCTTTTGAAGACTGTGATTGGTTGGTTGTCCAAGAAGGAAAAAAAAGAGTGATTTGAAGTATAGGGTCTATTCTAAGCCTTCACTTTGAAATTACATGCATAATTTTTCCTATTTGACCGTTCTCACACACACACACACACACACACACACACACACACACACACACACACACACACACACACACACACACACATTATTATACACACACATTATATATGTGTATATAAATCCTTTTTTCTATTTACCATGCTGTTAATTTCCTATAAGGTATTTGATTGGCTTAGAATGATAAAAATTGTTCCACTCTTTCCAATTACACTGATTGCTGGCTTGTCTATTTAAGTGGTGGTTTGAATGTTGGCTTTAATGTAACAAACATGGAATCAAAACCAAGAAGGCCGAGAAAGCCCGACTGGACAGAGGAACAGTGTTTACTGTTAGCCCAGTTAGTGGATGAACACAAGGCCATCCTTAAAGGACCATTCGGGCCGGGTGTCAATCTATAGCGTCTTATTAACTCACTGTCATCCATTGTCTGTAACACATTTCTTCTCCCTCTTCGTCTTTCTGCCATTTTCTCCTCTGCTAAAGAAATTCTTAAGCCTCTTAAAAGTCCTCGTCCGTACTCCTAACAATTTTGACCCTAAGACCTCTTTTAAGGGTTAAGATACTTTCTGAATTACTTTTTTCTTTAATTTTAAGAGTAAACGCCCACATTTCTAAGAATTTTCTTAGAATTTTGTCACTAGGAGCTACTAGTGCATTAAGATTCTTTATGAATACGGGCCCAGATTAAAACGTATCTGTTTAAAATAGCTCTTAGTGATTTGATTGTTTGATTTGTTGATTGTATGTTTGATCTGTTTTTTTTTTTTGTCTTTTTGCATAGCTTTGTACAGTGTTTTACTGATTTACCTTAATGTTGTACGGTGTCCTATAGGGCCTTGAAAGATGCCTTTCATCTAAACTGGTTACATCTCTTAAAGGCCCACTGAAGTGTCTTGAAACACGCAGCATTATTTAATGTGCTGACGTAATTTCCACTGAAACGGGAAGAAAGGGCGGGGCATATCCAACAGGCCCTCCCCCTTTTTTAAAATAGCCAATAGAGTTAAGATTATATCACAGCTGGGCCAGAAAAATAAAAATACACAAAATAGAAATTCACTTTTAAGATAAAAGTTTGAAGACCTCCCATTGATTTACATTGATTAAATGTTCACCATTCAAAATCTTATCAAGTCCTCACTTTTGTATTTGCATAGTGAATTGCGATTGGTCTTCTTTCTTGCATTTTTTTTTTTCGCATACTGACTCATGATTGGACTATTCTTTCTGGCATTTGTTTAACTGTCTATACGCTCCTTTATTCTGCGTTCACATTATGTAACTGGAGGGTGCCAGAACTATTGTTGGTCAGATAATTGTCACTCTTTTTTTATTTATATTGCTGTATATATGAAGAGACAAAACAAATCCTTCGCTCACAATAACCTTCTCCTTTTACTTGCCTTCACATGACTACATTATCTCCGTGAGCTTCAGGGCTCATTTGCATAAAGTCAAACTTAACTCATTCATGGCACCGCAGATTAGCAATTCTTATTGAAAATGAATGACCTCCATTCACTTTGTTGCTGCAAATCGCTGTCAACAATGCAAAGACAACTGCATTTTGTGTACACAAAACCAAAGACTAAAACCTAAGCTTACCTAAAACTTTAACACTATTCTTTAGGCAAGCTCTAGTACAACTTCAACTTCTTTTTCCCCGTCCCTCTTTTCAATCTAAGAGACAAAGAAATGTGCTATCAAAGCCCACGTACACAATTAACATCGCCCACAAAAATCCTGAACAAAGGAAGCTAGAGAAAAGGGCTCGTAATTATGACTCAGTTGAGCATGTTTTTTTTTTTTTCTATTTCATTTCTCTCTCTCTCTCTTGTACTTTTAAAACAAGGCTGGTTCTGCCTGTCAGAAAGAAAGAGTGAGTGAGAAAGAACTAAATCACAGTGCCGCTTTTCTCTTATCTGTCGATGTTTAGAATCTCTCAACTTTTCTAAAAACATAGCAATGTACAAAGCGGTCAAGGAAAATGTAAAAAATACAGCTTCACATAACTGCATATTAAACGCTAAAGGCATGTTCACACCAAGGAGGATAACTATAGCCATTATGATAACGATATAGTTTTAAAAATCATTCTAAATATTAAAGAATAGCAGAGTCCACACCACAGCTAACGATAACGACACAGATAAACAATATCGTTGGAATCACTTTCAGAGTTTTTTTTTTCAGCCGATGAACAATAAAAACACTGACAGCCAATCAGAATCCATCCGGCTGTAAAGAGCTCGAGCATTTAAAGCGACAGACGATAAAACTGCATGGTGCTCAGAATAAACGGTTCTCCGAGAACGCTCACTCTTAGCGCGCTAAGAAGACTGTAAGAAGTCGTTCAGTGCTATTGTCCATATGACTTAATTTTAAAAAACTATATTTATTCCAATAAATTAATTTATTTTTCTTTGTTTGTTTTTTGAGTTATTAATAAGTAAAAAGGGGGAATATTTTCGTAACTTAATATTTTGTATAATAAAATTAATTTCATTGGACTTCACCATAAATTGATTTTACGAAACTCATTTTAAAAGTTTATATCAGACGTGTTAGACGTAAAAAGACACGACCCAGCCACCTGCAGCAACGGAAAAACAAGCCCGGGCAAATCCTTCTCGTCTGTTCCAGGAGTTTTTCGAAACAGGGTTTTCCACGGATCCGGATAATTAATACTTCACGTACGACATGTAAGTAACTCTTTGTATTGTTAAAAGTTAGATTTTGCCCTAATTAACTTGTTTGTGTTGTGCAGTCTGTAAAAGCATCGTTCTGTTTCCTACAAGCTTTTACGAACAAACTTCAGTCACATACTACATCTACGTGTGTGTGCGTTGTACGATTAACGTTGTCTTTGTGTGATATTTTAATGTTTCAGAGGTGTTTCAAAAACATTGTCATGGCTTCGACGTAGTTTGGCAGTGGACTCATGGACGCACAGAAACACACGAAGCCACAGTTAGCTCTTTAGTGCCAAGGGAGGAGCATCTTGATGGAACTGATACAGGTGGGCCAAAAGTGGTTACAAAGTTAAAAGTTTCAATATTAATAAATTGAGTAGTTTGTTTTTCAGTTATCTTGCTTATGTGGGAGGTTTTTTGTTTTGTTAATTTAATATATATTTTTAAATAGTCTTATGTGTGTTATTACTAGTAATCTATTGAATAATAAAGACAAACTAATGCAGACCTACAGTAATGATGGCATTACAAGGTTGAAGTTAATTTACCAACAAAAATAATGTATTCATTATTGTTTATTCCTATTAACTAGGACCCAAGTGCCACTGCAGTGAAGAAGAGAGATGTCACTCTAAGATGCCTCTTCGAGTATATGGGACGGAGAGAGTGGACAGGAGCTCATCTCTGATTACTGTGTAAGTATGGTCTCAAAGCAGGTTTGGCTCAGTATGGTGTACAGGTTTAAATTGTGCTGACTGTTAATGTGAACTGACTGGCAGGTAGTTGTGGAGTATTTGTTTTTCATCAATAAATGAAATTGTTTGTCTTAAATAATTTATCTTTTATCTCAAAGGGAGCTGCAGAGACCACAGTTCATGAGGACCTGGAAATGAGCATCTATGTCTGCCGTGAGCCAGATGCAGTAAGATTCATCATTGAGGGAATGCCAGTCCTTACCAATCTTGGAAATCTGGCTAAAACATGCTGCTTACTGCTTGGGTTAACATCCAAGCTTTCCAAAACATATGAGGTGTTTCAAAGACTTTTCCTGGGACTTGACACACTGCACCCAAAACCAAGCCCCAAGTTCTTGACTCTAAAAAAAGCAATCTCCTTGCCTAGGCACTCAGACATGACTGTCACTCTGCACTTGTGAACAGCTCATTTTGAATATGGCTTGTGAATTGTTACAAAAGTGCCTATTGACTTCATTTTAAAATGTTGTAACATTATGTATGCAGTGACAAACTGTACTTTGAAGGTATTCCAGTAACCTGCACTTTATTAGCTGAGGGTATGCTTTCTTTAATGCATGAATACAGATGTTATTGATTGTTTATACTGTCCGGCTCATTGTTACTATTTGGATATGCCAATGATTTAATAAATGTTGAAAATTGACATAATGGCAACTAATTATTTGAAACTGTTTACACTTCCAAAACAAAGAAAGGGCAAATTGGTCAAAATTAATAAATCAGAGGACTAGTATTAGTATTAGTTTTAGTAACTAGTATTTTTTCATTTAAATGTTACCTATTTTAATTAAGTCTAATGTGTATAATGTATAATATGCTGATCATTTTAACATTGATTGTACTCAATTTTTTGGCTTTTTCTGATAATGCTACTTAATAATATGCATTTCAATGTATGCGAAAAGATTAAGTTGTTCATACTCAAAATATCAGTTAGTTCACTAAACTTGTAAAAAGTAGTTGGAAAATGTTGTCTTAATTTTATTGAGTTAGATCCAAGTAACAGTTTTTACAGTCGAAGTGTCGGAAGCTTCTTAACACGCTGCCTCTTACGTTCGACGTTACAAAGGCGCTGTTTCAGGTGAAGGCGCTGAATTAGTTGGCATCGATTGCTCAAGAATCGATTTTCCACTTCACGCAAAGACCGCATTACGGCATTAAGAAAGACAACACGTTCTATGCAAATGAAACATTCCTCAAATGATTCCAGTAACATTTATTTTAACATAGTTTAAGTTATCAGTAAAATATAGACTATTTATTAAATTATCAAATGGTCAGTTATATCTTCACACGATAATTATCCCGTTGTGCCACTTGTGCATTAAACGCTTTAATGACATTGCGAAATAGCCTATAGGCTAATTACCACCATATTAGTTCTGATACCAAATTAAGTCAACTTCATAAATTGGCCTGTATCCATTGCGAACATATTTTATTATTAGTCTTAAAATGTCCATAACATAAAATCATTGTTGAGCCACAACATTGTCAACATACCATAGTTTGACTTGCGCTGCGTCTTGAGCTCAAACCACGCTAAGAGAGAGCTTACGAATGGTCCAGACCAACCTTACGAAAGTGTGACTTACAGAAGATATACTTAGCGTATGAACGTGTCGGGAATCGTGCCATAAAGTTAAGAGAGGTTTGGTTAAGAACTACTTGGTGATAAGAATGTTTTGGTGAACCAGGCCCAGAACATTATCATCCACTGGTGTGGACGTTATCGTTATCTTTATAGCTCGTTCCTGGTGTGAACGGGGCTTAAGCGTGATCTGATTGGCTGTGATTGTGTTGCATTTTTGCTTTTCGTTTGGACAGAAAAAGTAGCTGTCGCTGAAATCTTGATACGTCGCGGCTCCTCGAACGTTTTTTTTTAATGTAGGAAATCAAGATTAGCAAGACCTTCATGCTATCAGGAAATATTATAGAACGCAGTCTTTATTAAATATTAAAACAAAATCATTTTCACAAGGTTCGTTTAGTTAAGTCATATATTTTTACAAATAAATTACAATGGCCAAAACAGAGCATATCAACATTTATATCTTAACAGTAATAACGGTATTTTCAAGCTTAGGCTAAACAATAAAGAAAACTTAAGTTTTTAAATACGGAATGTAAAACATGCCTTTGAATAATAGTAATAAAAAAATCACACATTACAAATGTGCACACGAAACGTCTGTAAGAAACATGTACAAGTATAATTTAGAAAAAAAAGAACATTTCATATTCAGACCAGCCATTTCAGTACTGAACTGAGAAAAGCCTTTGTCAAAAAAGCAATACGTATGTAAAGCTACAGTATTTACATACAGTGAAACAGTCTTTGCTCGTGTATTAATAATACATGTGTCAGCCCATATGGAACGCTCTGGCCATCGAGATCCACTTTAGCTCCAACCCTGATGGACGTCTCCTGCCTGTAGCAGTCTAGAGACCCTGAAGACCTCCATTAGCTTGTTCAGGTGAGCTTGAGTAGGGTTGGAGCTAAACTCTGCAGGAAAGTGGATCTCGAGTGCCTTGAGATAGGCAAACTCTGCTCTGAAGTTAATGCAGGATTATCGGGATGTTCATTAACACAGTGGCTCTGTTCCAAACCCCAGTGAGCTGACTAATGAAACCTCATAAGTGACTGATTTGGGACAGAAACCTTTTTATTTGAAGGGTCCCCATGTACGCTAACAGGTTTCTCTGGTACATCTGCTGTAAAGACAAAGGTTTGTTTTTAAAACTTTTTTTTTTTATTTGTAAAAACTAGTTTTTTAAACAAATATAATTAATAATTTTTAGGTAATTGCGACTTTTTATCTCAATTTTGACTTTTTTCCCCCCTCAAGTTTATAAACTCACAATTGTGAGAAATAGTCATAATTGCAAGAAATAAAAAAAGTCTAATTCCGTGGCAGAAACAAGCTTAGTGTCCAGAGATTAAAATAAGTCAAATAAATATAATTAAAATAAGATTCAGAACTCCGAATGTTTTTCAGCGATCCCACTCTTTTAAACCAATGAATTTACTGAATTTATTTATTTAATGACCTTTCCAGTCGGTCATGAGTTATTGTTTTAGTATTTCATATTTTTATTTATTCACAATTTCTACCCGAAAAAAATATATTTTAGAGCTTGGCGAATGAATATTCTTTATAAAAATGACGTTTTAAGACTTTTCCGGGTCTAATATTTGTTTTGTTTTTTATTATGCATCCTCATATATCCAGGTTTTCCAAGACTGTAAGAGACCTGGTTCTTAATTGTTGAAGGGATTAAATAATTTGTGTTTTTGCAAGGCTGCATTTATTTGATCAAAAATACAGTAAAACCTATATTATTACATCATTGCATAGTACATGTATTATAATATTATTACAAATTAAAACAATTTATTTCTTACAATTTTAATATAGTTAAATTTGATGCTTTGCCATGACATTAATACATTTCATTTTAAAATATATTAATAAAAAAGTAATTTAAATTGTAATATTTACTGTATTTTTTATCAAATAAATGCAGATTTGGTGAGCATAAGAGACTTTTTTTTTATCTCACCGTAAGTCTTCCAAACATTTCTGACCGCTAGTGTTCTTCTCAGAGTTAAATAAGTATATACATATTCCTTGAAGAATACATGTGATGCTGCCTTAGCATAACTATGTGCCGTCTAAGTAGTCAGCTCACTAGATCTGGCAACCGAGCCACCACAGATATAAAACTGTCTGGTTAAGAGCTGTTCATATCAAGGCACGATAATCATGTGTTAGTGCATTTTAATGTTCATAGCACCAACTTCCTCTATAGGCTGGGAATGGCAGCTTTTTGGATGCCCATGACCGTGTCATAAAAACAATCCTCGTTCACGACCGATCCCAGGCTCTGCACGCTGTAGTCCCTGGCCAGCAGGGTGTCGAGGTCCAGCCCTGGAGAGTCCTCCAGCAGAGTCACCTGACTGCCCTGAAGGCTGCTGGAACTGCTCTTGCTCATTCCTTGTGGTTCTTCTACAAAGTTCAGCCTCTGGAGTTGAGCTTCCAAAGCGCTGGTCAGGGAGCACAGCGTGGAGCTCTTGCTCAGAGCAGAGTTCTCGCCTCGGCTCGGGATGGGGGGCTCAGAATGAGCGTATCCGTCAAGCAGGCGGCCCTCGTCCGGGTCTCGAGTCTTTGGCTGTGGCGGCAGCCTCTGCCAGGAGTTTGTTCTTAGCGCTCCTGGGTGGCTCCTCCTGGGGAAGGTGAAGTTAGAGTTTACGTCTTTGAACCGGCGCTCGACCGGAGCCGTCCGCTTGGCGTTCTCTCTCAAGAGGGTGCGGATGGTCCTCACTGCACTGGCCTTGTTCTCCAGATTACTGCAAACGAACAAAACAAGACCAGAGGACATTTGAAATGTGCTTAATGTATTTAACAATGCGCACTTGTAGTGTATTTCAAATCTTAAAAGTTTTTTTTTTTTTTAAAGAACTTTACTTGCAGATTATATAAATGAAATAAAAGGCCACTTAAGTGCACTTTAAGAGAATACACTTTCATGGCTATGTTTCTGAACACACTTAAAATGCTTTAATAATCTTATGTCATGCTTTAAAGAAGTACACTTATTTTGATGTGTTGACTAAGTACATGTTAAGAGTTTAGTTATTACATTTAAAGATGATTTATTTTAAGTGATTCATACAAATGTGTAATTACAAATATATTTAATATCAATTTAATTTAATTGCAATGATCATGCTATTAAGTGTCTGAAAACATTACATTGTTGGCACTTAAGTATGTTCTCTTTAAAGAATATCATTCCCATAATTAGTACTCTTTTCTAAATGTATGCTTAAGTTTACCTCTTTTTCTTAAGGGATTACAGTGATTTCAAGTCAAGTCACCTTCATTTATATAGCGCTATTAACAATATAGATTGTTTCAAAGCAGCTTTACAGTTATAATAGGAAATTACAGTAACATGCGCATCACGTGTAGTCCTTCTTTACAAACTAACCCTCAACAAACTACTTTTCTGGCCTTAAGAATTTATAATAAAGAATTATTTATCGCTTCCGAGTTGCCATGTGCACCGAAATTATGCCGACAATGTTTTATCTGTACAGAAGTAAAGGAGGCCATCACAGGGGAGATACTAGTTGACACAACAGGACTGCATTGAAGGGGTACTTCACTGCTGGCAAAATGGGATTTTATTAAAACGTGGCTGCCTGTACAGTAGAAAGGCAAAAAAATAATAATAATTATAATCTGAGCCACCTGACTAGAGAAAACAGAGAAAAAAATTATGTTGTCTTTCCTTTTGCCAAATAGGTAGGAAAACTTCAACACCCATAATGCATTGGGCATGTTGCCGTCCAATGCCACTTCAACCAGTCTGTTATGTATCTCTTATCGGATACCCCCTTGCTTTAGAAAAAAAATATTACTTAGCAAACTTTTAGTCATAATGTGGTTGACTTGTATTGTTCCCGGTTGCAAGAACTCACACTAAACGTTTAGCGGGAGTGAGTTATATCCAGTGAAGGATTCAGCGCATTAGGCAGTGGCTAAAGACTGCAAAGATTCGTAAACATGAGAGAACGTTGCAACGAATAATCTGAAAAAACGTAGTATTTGTGGTCAACATTTCAAAATGAGCATGAAGACTCACTGAAGTTTTTTAGGCCAAACGGAGGGGGGGAAAAACGGAAAGAAACTGCCGTTCTGTCATTTCCGCCCAAACCCCTGAAGCAAAACGCCGTTGCGTACAGCTAAGAAAGCTGTTGCTATAGTGTTCCACTTTTACTATAACGCTGTTTCAAGAGTAGACATTGTACAGTACAAATTTCAGAGATAAACCTACCCTTACAATAACTCTTCTATTAATAACCCTCTGTCGATCCGACTGCCCGTGGGCGGGGATACAAAAATGCGGAAGTATAATCTGTAGTCTTCATTCACGAAAGCCCTGGGGCCTCATTTATAAAACTGTGCGTAGGATCCTTACTAAAAGTGTATGTGCGCCCGAAAGCCAAAAATGGCGTACGCAAAAAAATATTCAGACTTATAAAACCGTTCGTACACCAGAACCTGCGCAGAATTCACTTTATAAATCCCAGTCTGCGGAAGATTGTGCGCACATGCGTCCCCTCCCCGAAATAATCATATATGGAGCTTACAACGCCTAGTTTAAATATGCATATCCTCATCTGCGTATCATTTGCATATGATTATTCATCCATGTGATACCATGTTTAAAGGTACAAGGCGTTAGGAAAATATGAAATACGGATGTGCCGTCACATTACATTAATATATATATATATATATATATATATATATATATTTTTTTTTTTTTTTTTTGCCTATATCCTTGCCTTGTTTTTGAATAAATAAATCAAATAGTTTAAAATACATTTCAGAGAAAGTTTTTCTCAATCTTTTCCACTGGCCAAATAGTATTTATAATTTATATATATTTTTAATGGAAACAGATAGACATGGTTGTGCATTATTTGCACAAAACTATTTTCTCAGACAATCTGCTATTATCATGATAAGCAATTATCTCTGTAGTTAAAACATTAAAACACAGCATGCCAGAGGAAAAGTGTTCAAAAGCATTGCATCCACAACAAATATTTATATTTATTGAATATAAAAAATGTTGTAACTTCTCAGTAATAATTTCATGTAGTTTAAGTGTTTAACTCCATTAATGAGAATGGCATATTTAATCTAAATGTTTATATCAGAAGTAAAACATAGTTTAAATCATTCTTTTATTTATTTAAACTGTTATTGTGAACATGCACTGCAGATTTACGTCAGTTTCACTAAACGGCCCAACGCGCTCGTTTGCGCAGACATTTAAGAAGGCACAGATATTGGCTTCAAGTAATAGGCTTGGTGAGTGAAATGATATTTATAGGCTATTATCTTTCTGTATAGGCGATGTATAATTTTTAGTGCTGGGCAACGATTAAAAAATGTAATCACGATTAATCGCATGATTTTCTTGCGATTAATCGCATTGTTACGCGCAAAATTGAATAATGAATTCTAAAGTAGTGTATTGCGCACTTTTGATTTAAATGTACTGCTACAAAAGTGCAATAACATGTGGTTTGCAAAAACTTTAAACAAATAAGGTGCTTTTATACCAGCAGTATTCCCTTTACACAGTCTCCATAAAATATTTCTTGTAAATCTCAACTTAAACATTAATATAATCAAATCAAATATTTAAACAAAGCTATTTGCCACTGCCAGGGCATTACCTTTTATCTAGCTTGTTAAAACGAGTCCAGTTTTCTTTTTTTTTCTTTTTTTTCTGAACAGGTATCAGGGAGCAGCAGAAACAGTCTATGTAGTCAAAGGGTCATGATCACTACTACAGAGTCGACCAACGTTACTTCTCTGATAGCAGCTTAGGTTTGGTCATGGCATGCCATGGTTTCCCACGTAAGATTACATTAAACAGAGGTAAAGCCCAATTTATACTTCTGCGTCGAACTCACGCCGTAGCTGTGTAGCACGCGTACCCTGACGTGCATCTCTCCAAAAATGTAACGTCAATTCTGCGCGTACCGCAAGCGCTGTGATTGCTAGAACCGCTCCCCGGGTTTCACACTCTCCCTCTGCATGTGTAATTGCGCGTCAACGCGGACAACGACGCAGATATATATAAAAAAATCAACGCGTAGTCTATAGCGTAGAGGCTCCGGCGTAGGTCCGAAGCAGAAGTATAAATCAGCCTAGAGTGAGGTGAAGTGGGCGAGCACAGGTGCAGCGACAAGCGGGTGCGTTCCTGTGAAACTGTTGCGGTCATGCTCGCCTCACGCACGCGCCCGCGCGTTGCCGAAGTTGAATTGTCATCTTCAAATGTTATAAGACATTTGGTGGTGTCCATAAGCCCATCATTAACTATATTGTACATGTCGTAGTAACACCACAAATGACATTGTTTTAATTTAAGTTAAAAAGGCTACAGCTGCGTAGCGCACAGAAGCCGTTGCCATGGTTACTATCCATAGAGCGCCTGTCATTCACTCGCGTAGCGCTGTCTGTCTCCCTTTCTGTTCACCTGCGAGAACCTGCCAAAGCCTCTCCACTGCTTGTTTGGGTGGGTTATTTGCTGGCTGACCAACATCCCACCCCTGATCCATGGTTTGACTGTAGGCCTATGTGTATTCAGAGCCAGTGAGCAACGGACTTTCAAAATAATAATAATAAAAAAAAACTGCGTTAACGGGCGATAAAAAAAATTGTCGGCATTAATTAATAAATGCGTTAACGCGATAATAACGCGTTAACTTGCCCAGCACTAATAATTTTTTTTTTATTTTAGATCTAAAAGTGACCAAAAAGACATTTAACTCCAGCTCACCATCGGTGTCGCCAAACTGCTCCATCTCCAAAACGTTCGTACGCATGGGTCAGAGTTTGCGTGCAGGTGCGAGTTTGTTTTTATAAATTACAATTTATGCGTCGGAAGTGGCGTTCTCTTTCAGGGCCTGTTTTGTGCGTACGCAACGGTTGTAAATGAGGCACCTGGAGCTGTCAAATAAATGTGAATTTCTTGTCGATCCGGGTAACATGGAGAACGAGTAAACGATGTTTATCCTACCGACATTGTAACAATACAAAGCGGGTTAAAAATCGGCGAAGTTACACTTTAAGGGATGTTTGAGTTCTTAAAACTGCCTTAGAGCAATAGTTCACCCCAAAATATAAGTTCTGATAATCAATGACGGTTTCAAGTGTTCATTTTCATTTAACTGTTTTATTTATTTATTTTTTAGAAAAATCAGCTCATGGTAAATAAGTTGCTCTAGGTTGTATTCTATTTGAGTTTATTAGTATTATTTATTTATTCGACTTTCAAATATCGGTTACCTGCTGCAGAGCTGGAAGAACATCTCTGGCCGTCCCTCCACTTCAGACTTGGTGTGAACAACCTCCCAAACACAAGGGTTCTCTGACCCTGAAAGAGCCAAGAGAAGGGAGTTTAAGCACGTTATGGATTGCATTTTACATTTTTGGCAACGTTTGGGTCTTTTAAAAGGGCTTGAGACTTTAATGATACACATTTGTTTAAATGATGAGCTCTGATGTGATGTTTTTAAGAGGTTCTTGAAGTCCTCCTTTGAATACCATGTTTCTCTTGGTCTGTCTTGGATCTACATTCTGCCTCCTCTGTTTAATCCATGTCAAACTCATGTTCAACAGAGATGTCTGTTAGTTTACACAGGAAGATCATGTTACACACACCTGCTGAATTTCCAGGTCGGATCTGAAGGGATGATACGGGAATGAGCCATCGGAATTTAAAAGGATCCAGATCCCCGGGCCGTGAAGAAGTCTAGTTGGAAAAACATTCAAATGCCTGTTATATTAGCTGTCAGTATAAAGCATACAAACAACAAGAACATGGCTGTCATTTTAATGTTACTTTAGTGAGATAGTAAAACTAACACTATTAATCATAACCTCGGACCCGCATGCAAATCTTGAGGTTTCATCCTTCAGGATTATGCCCAGTATCAAAATAAAACTAGTAATATATTTGTGTATACATTGAAAAATATGAAAACAAAACTTTTATTCAGATAAAAGGCTGAAAAGTTACAATAAAGACCTTTGCATTACTACAAACAAAATCTATTCCAAATAAACGTTTTTCTTTTGAACTTTCTATACAACTTGGTCTATTCAATGCTACTGTACATCCATCTGCTCCAATAACACTCTTAAATTGGGGAATTTCCCTCTCCAAAAACTTATGTATGTGAATAATTCAATTCATTTAGCATGTAAATAATCAACCAAGTTTTTTATCAATTGACAGACCTAATAAAAACACACCATGTGCTACATTCCACGACTCACCATTCTTTTCTTTAGCTTGCTTTCCCGATACACCAAAATGAGCGCTCTCTTGAAGACTGGACGAATAAAAACACATTAGTGCACTGAGCTTTTAATAACACATATCTTGCACACCATAAACCGCAATGGTTTTATAGTTCCAGTGCATCAGGTCTGACTTACGGAAGAGGGTGAGTTCAGGGTCTTTTCTCATGCGGCCCAACGAGGGGAGAGGGTTTTGCCAGAGTGCCGAGCTGTGAATGATGAACTCTCCCATGGAGATCTCGGTGACCTGAGACGCAGAACACATCGGCTTTATTTTAAAATCATAAAGGGGAAAAATGGCATATCATATGTTCCTTTTATTAAAAGTAATTCCAGAATGGTACACACCTCCTTCTCAGGGCCACTCTGCTCTGCCACTAGTTGGTCGAACACTGTGCCGTAGTCCTCATAGATCTTCTGCATCTCATTTATGTGACTGGCCACCTTTTCCATGGCCTTTAATGCCTCTGCACCAGAAAGAAAGAGTTTATTTCAAACCAATAACTGACTCAACAGTTCATAACTGAATCAAAAATGGATTTAACACTATAGGGCTTTTCACATTACGCTTAAACCCGGGATGCCATCATTATAAACACCGCTTTTAACCCCGAGTAAAGCAACGTTTCACACTTAATTTCACACTAAACAGTTGATGAACCCTATTGACTTCCATAGTATAGAAAGAAATCAAGGGCATATCAACTGTTTGGTTATGCATATTCTTCAAAATGTCTTCTTTTGTGTTCAGTAGAAGAGAGAAATCCATACAGGTTTGGAACAACTTGTGGGTGAGTATATGAAGACAGAATTGTTTTGGGTGAACTATCTCTTCAAGAAGAGACCGTTTCATTCTCACCTTTATACATCCATTCAGTGTAAACTTGATGGTACAGTCAGCAATAGACAATATGAGGATCTGCAATGCTAGAGCTTTTATGATGTAAACGAGTCACATGCTGCATTCGTCCAATCAATGACGCTGACACCGCAAATATGCAAATAAG
Source organism: Rhinichthys osculus (assembly GCA_029959095.1). Lineage (NCBI taxonomy): Eukaryota > Metazoa > Chordata > Actinopteri > Cypriniformes > Leuciscidae > Rhinichthys > Rhinichthys osculus. The sequence continues at coordinate 32,396,239 of JARWKJ010000012.1, read as the reverse complement.
CGTTTAGGAATGTACAGTGTGAAACGGCAATTTATGAAGACCCAGGATTAACCGTTAACCCTGGGTAAATTACGAGCAATGTGAAACGTGAAGCAAGATAACCCAGGATTCGGTTTACCCGGGGTTTAGAATGACCCAGGGTTAACTAAATGGTAAATGGACTGCATTTATATAGCGCTTTCACAGACCCAATGGCTTTACATTTTGCCTCACATTCACCCATTCACTCACTCATTCATACACCAATGGCGAGTTCAAGTGTGAAAACACATTCATACAACTAGTTCAAGAGTGAAAAGCCCTAAATTGTGCCTGGGATGAAGTAAAAGAAAGAAAGTGGCATGGATGTTAGGAGAACCATGTGTCCGCACACCTGTGAGGTGGTTGCGCTCGTCGCTCTCGGGGTCGGTGAGAGACACCAGCTCTCTCAGCAGCAGCGGGTACTTCAGGACCCTCTGCACGGGTTTGATGAGGTACGACTCCAGGGTGGACGAGTGCTGTTTGGTGGGGTTCCTCGCCTCCAGGAACTCTTTGAACGCCCGGTCTGTTTTTGCTGCCGTCAGACAAATCAGAGCATGAAATAAACCAGGTGCTGCTTCTTTTGGCTCAAGATGCCAGTTAAAATATGCAATTAAGACATGTCAGAGGAGGCTTATGTTTATGTTTTACCTCTTTCGAGAACTTTCTGCACCTTTATGTGATTGGCACAGAAGCCGCTGTAAAGCTTAAAGTGATCTGCATAGTATAAGAAAGATCCGCCCAGGGAGAAGAGGAGTTTCTGGAGGTGAGATTGAAAGAGAAAGACTCAAAATGCGCCTCAAACCGAAAAACACTTCATTTGTCAGCTGTAAATCAAATTAAAGGTCTAATTCCTGCATGGTGTCTGTACAGTAAGAGCTAACCTTAATATTATTTATACACTATTAAGATTTTATTCATATTTTGAATTAGCTTTTATTTTTGTATTTTCTTCAGATTTTATTTTTAGTTTAATTGTTTTGTCATTTTCAATGAGTTGTTATGCTTTTAAAATATCCTGAATAGTTTTAATTTATTTTTATTTCAGTTTTAGTTTTAAGTTATTTAGTTGCCAAAGCAACATTTCCATATTTCTTTAAGTTTTTCATCTAGTATTTATATTTTATTGTAGCTTTATTTCAATTAACAAAAATGTTTTAATAGGTTTAGGTAACCATGTCAACACTGCTTTGACTTGACCCTTACCCATAGGTCTATATTCTATATTTATGTAATTGTTTTTTAAAATACACTCACCAGCCACTTTATGTACCCCATGCTAGTAACGGGTTGGACTACCCTTTTGCCTTCAGAACTGCCTCAATTCTTCATGGTATAGATTCAACAAGGTGCTGGAAGCATTCCTCAGGGACTTTGGTCCATATTGACATGATGGCATCATACAGTTGCCTCAGAATTGTCGGCTGCACATCCATGATGCGAATCTCCCGTTCCACCACATCCCAAAGATGCTCTATTGGGTTGAGATCTGGTGACTGTGGAGGCCATTTTAGTACAGTGAACTCATTGTCATGTTCAAGAAACCAATTTGAAATGATTAGAGCTTTGTGACATGGTGGAAGTAGCCATCAGAGGATGGGTACATGGTGGCCATAAAGGGATGGACATGGTCAGAAACAATGCTCAGGTAGGCCGTGGCATTTAAACGATGCCCAATTGGCACTAAGGGGCCTAAAGTGTGCCAGGAAAACATCCCCCACACCATTACACCACCACCACCAGCCTGCACAGTGGTAACAAGGCATGATGGTTCCATGTTCTCATTCTGTTTACGCCAAATTCTGACTCTAACATCTGAATGTCTCAACAGAAATCGAGACTCATCAGACCAGGCAACATTTTTCCAGTCTTCAACTGTTCAATTTTGGTGAGCTCTTGCAAATTGTAGCCTCTTTTTCCTATTTGTAGTGGAGATGAGTGGTACCCGGTGGAGTCTTCTGCTGTTGTAGCCCATCCGCCTCAAGGTTGTGCGTGTTGTGGCTTCACAAATGCTGTGCTGCATACCTCGGTTGTAACGAGTGGTTATTTCAGTCACTGTTGCCCTTCTATCAGCTCGAACCAGTCTGGCCATTCTCCTCTGACCTCTGGCATCAACAAGGCATTTCGGCCCACAGAACTGCCGCTCACTGGATGTTTTTTCTTTTTCGGACCATTCTCTGTAAACCCTAGAGATGGTTGTGCGTGAAAATCCCAGTAGATTAGGAGTTTCTGAAATACTCAGACCAGCCCTTCTGGCACCAACAATCATGCCACGTTCAAAGTCACTCAAATCAACTTTCTTCCCCATACTGATGCTCGGTTTGAACTGCAGGAGATTGTCTTGACCATGTCTACATGCCTAAATGCACTGAGTTGCCGCCATGTGATTGGCTGCTTAGAAATTAAGTGTTAACGAGCAGTTGGACAGGTGTACCTAATAAAGTGGCCGGTGAGTGTATAACGACACAAATTTAAAATGGCTGACAAAAGCCCTATTCGGACGGGATTAGCTTAACAAGGGTAGATGGAGTAATGTAATTTTACCACAGGACGTCTGTAATAATAATGGCCAGTTCGCACAGGATAAGATATCTCAGTAAAAAGATATCTCAGTGGGCAACATGACATCATGACTTTGCGTAAACATACACGCCACTTTCAAGTCAAGTGGCGTGTTATCTATACGCATTTTGAGCTGTCCGCGTGTATGTCCACGCCGAAACGAACCGTCATCTTTTGCGTGTATGTCTACGCCGTTAAATGTCCGAGTGATTCCGCGTGTATGTGTACGCCGTTAAATGTCCGAGAGAAATTAAGTAAAATCTATATCTACATCTGTGGAGCGATATTGTTTTTCCTAGGATGGTAGGGGAAGACTCATAAATGGTATTAACCCCAGTGACGGGTAGGTTTAGGGACGGGGTTGGGGTAGGTCATATATTTATATTTACAGTAATGTAACATTAAGTCAACGGCATTGATAAACACGCTGAAAAGCGATTATGCGTGTTGATAGCACGCCAAAAATGGAAATACGAATTGGCGTGTCATACATACGCCATTTCATGAGATCAGTCTGCAGTGGGAGGGGTAAGTCGATTTACGCACTGCCGTCACCTGATATCATGTGCGCAAACACATATATCCTATATTTATAAATATAAAACAGTTAGGTCCGGTCGAACGATGTATTAATTATATTCAGATTGGATTATGTTGGTAATAGGCACTTATCTTAAGCTAAAAGAAGTGCCGTGCCTCTAAAAAGTGCGTTCAACCTTCTTTTTGATCTGAATGGTAGGCTATGTGAAAAACAGTGTTGCCGCAGACTTGTCTCACTTGTCCCGCACCTGAATGCTTTTTCAAGCGTCTCCATACTTAAAAAAAAAAAACCGCGTACTTTTAAACAGGAAATGACGGATCATTCACGTACATATTTGCAGCGGGTCTATTTGCACGGGATTAGTATTACCTAAGGTAATTTCTCCAGATTTTTTTTTCCCGAAGGTAAAAGTCGACGTTATATTTACTAACATTGTGCGCAATAATAACTGAGATGGCACATTCGGACGGGACTAAAATCGCTGAGAAGCTCTGGTAATTTGATTTGATTTGATTTGATTTAATTATATCAAGAAGAATTATATCTAAAACATAAAAAACAAAAGGCATCAAAATACAATCGAGGATTAAAACACAATAAAGTCCAGGACTTATTTCCATTGTGGTCCTCTACTGTTTATTGTGGTAATAATTACTTTACCCCACTTCTCCATGTTAAACTAGTCCCATCCGAATAGGGCTGAAGTATATCTGGAATATCTAATTCTAGTGATCCAGACTAGGAATTGAATATTTCTTGCACCAGTTAATCATAAAAATCTGGCTTAATGTCACCACTATATTTTACCTTAAGTTTCTCTGGCGTCTCCAGTGCATGGTAGTCCGGCGAGGAAGTGGTCCTCTCCTCTAGGGTTTGTAGGAAAACCCTCTGGAAGTCCAGCATCTCGGGCAGGCTGCCGAACAGAGACTCCATCTACCAGTAGAGGAAAGGATTGCAATTAATGATTACAAAAAAATTCTAAACGCTGTTTTAGTTTAGTATACACCATCATTTTACACCTCAAAACGTACCTCATCATGGCTGAGGAACGTTTCTTTTTGTAATGGCTTCAGGTAGATCTCAAACAGAGATCCAAGGTCCTAAACAATGTGAGACGCACATGCGTATGACAATGTTAATATAGAACAATGCATTAATTAATGTCTCAAATGTAAACAATGAATACACATTTAAAGTCCCACAGCTGTGATTTTATACCTTGACATAAGATTTCTCCGTGTCCACCAGCTCTTGAATAACCATGCGCAGGCGCTCAGTGACGGACATGTGACGGGGAGAGGATCTGGCAAGGGCATTTTCAGTGGAGTAAGGGTTCTTGTGGCCCTCTGGCGCGAGAACAGATCCTTCAGGGAACGTCTGGTAGAGATTACACACCGTTTCTGAGTTCTACAAGGTAAATCAAAGCAGAAGAACATTGTCTTTTAGTTCTAGTTCTAATCTGTTTTAATAGAGTGCTGCGGGGATGATGTGCTTTTGTAGGCCAACTCGGAAGTTCACATCACCCTGGTTCCCTTGACAAAAAGCCAATTTGATTTTTCCATTGGCTTTTCCATAAGCTCTGTGAGTAACAAAAGAGATCTGGGGGCTCGTCCGGGATATTCCCTAGAAACATGGGACCGAAAATCAGCCGCCATCACAGGTAAGTAGTTTTTAATGTTTCTTGTGGTGTGACTTAAGACGATGTAGAATACATTGTCCGATTTACTCAATCATAGTATTTGAGCAGAGTTAGCATTTAGTATGCTAATATGTGCCGTTGCTCGTTAAATGTTCGTTAGTTCTTAAAATCACTGATTATTTATTTACTTAATTCGGTCACGTCAAAATATCTTAATTCGATGATGTCAACGTTATCTGATTGATGTGGAATCGAAGTATATTGTTAAATCTTGTAAATCCATCACTTTTGAGTCTACATGAGCCATGTAGATTACTTTTATGGTGATAAAAGTGGTGCCTTAGCCTCTATGCAATTTCATTGTATTTAAAAAGCAAACAGATATTTATATTTAATAAATGCTAAACTGTGTGTTTGAAGCTTTACACGCTGACTGAATCTAACTGTATTGGAATCAAAGGGATTTTAACACAGCCTGTGTCTAGGGCCATCACCCAAAACCTTTATGAATGATGCTCTCACTCACATTCACTCACTCAATGCCAGGCCCGGATTGGCTAATCGGGAGCACCGGGAGAATTCCCGGTGGGCCGGTATGGATTATTGGCCAGGAGGGCCGGTGTTGTCATGGCACTGGGTTGAATGCTCCAGTCACAGTGCAGCCCCACTATTTTTTTTATTGTTATTTTCTCGCAGCCCCACAAAAAAAGTCAGTTGTGAGTTTTGCGTCAGCATGCGATTCGCATATTGCGACGATAACCGACCTCATCGGATCTGCTTCAGTAGCTACTCAACACCGCTAGTCGGCAATGGCAAAATGTTTGAGATGACCGATCAAAGCAAGCGGGATGTATGTTCACAGAAGCGCGAGCGAATCCCAACGCGACGCTTCACGAGATAAGATGCAAGTGGCTAAACTAAACAGCTGTTTTACGATAGAAGTTTTAAACGACCGACATAAATAATCAGTTTGCAAAGACTGTATCAATCAAAGGTAACCTAAAGATAAAGAGACTGAGAGAAGAAGAATGAGAGAAGGAGATGGAGATGAGAGAGGAGAGCAGGAAGAGCAATATTGCATGCTGTGCCCAGAAAGATAATAACTTTATTACAATGGATTCCTATTTAACACAGATATACACTCACCGGCCACTTTATTAGGTACACCTGTCCAACTGCTCGTTAACACTTAATTTCTAAGCAGCCAATCACATGGCGGCAACTCAGTGCATTTAGGCATGTAGACATGGTCAAGACAATCTCCTGCAGTTCAAACCGAGCATCAGTATGGGGAAGAAAGTTGATTTGAGTGACTTTGAACGTGGCATGATTGTTGGTGCCAGAAGGGCTGGTCTGAGTATTTCAGAAACTGCTAATCTACTGGGATTTTCACGCACAACCATCTCTAGGGTTTACAGAGAATGGTCCGAAAAAGAAAAAAACATCCAGTGAGCGGCAGTTCTGTGGGCGGAAATGCCTTGTTGATGCCAGAGGTCAGAGGAGAATGGCCAGACTGGTTTGAGCTGATAGAAGGGCAACAGTGACTGAAATAACCACTCGTTACAACCGAGGTATGCAGCAAAGCATTTGTGAAGCCACAACACGCACAACCTTGAGGCGGATGGGCTACAACAGCAGAAGACTCCACCGGGTACCACTCATCTCCACTACAAATAGGAAAAAGAGGCTACAATTTGCAAGAGCTCACCAAAATTGAACAGTTGAAGACTGGAAAAATGTTGCCTGGTCTGATGAGTCTCGATTTCTGTTGAGACATTCAGATGTTAGAGTCAGAATTTGGCGTAAACAGAATGAGAACATGGAACCATCATGCCTTGTTACCACTGTGCAGGCTGGTGGTGGTGGTGTAATGGTGTGGGGGATGTTTTCCTGGCACACTTTAGGCCCCTTAGTGCCAATTGGCCATCGTTTAAATGCCACGGCCTACCTGAGCATTGTTTCTGACCATGTCCATCCCTTTATGGCCACCATGTACCCATCCTCTGATGGCTACTTCCACCATGTCACAAAGCTCTAATCATTTCAAATTGGTTTCTTGAACATGACAATGAGTTCACTGTACTAAAATGGCCTCCACAGTCACCAGATCTCAACCCAATAGAGCATCTTTGGGATGTGGTGGAACGGGAGATTCGCATCATGGATGTGCAGCCGACAAATCTGCGGCAACTGTGTGATGCCATCATGTCAATATGGACCAAAGTCCCTGAGGAATGCTTCCAGCACCTTGTTGAATCTATGCCACGAAGAATTGAGGCAGTTCTGAAGGCAAAAGGGGGTCCAACCCGTTACTAGCATGGGGTACCTAATAAAGTGGCCGGTGAGTGTACATGTTCTTTGCCAATGACAGTGGAAAAATAATATGCCCCCGAACCCAGATCACTTTTGGGACCTTTGTAGGCCTATTTATAAAACCCTGTGTACGGCTATTGCACTGAATAGAAAATTATATATTTGAAAAATACAATGAATTACAAGGCTGTACAGAACAGTGCACTATTGCAGACTTATATACTGAGGGTTTAATTACATTATTTTAATATAGTCGGTCGGGAACTAAAGTGGGCCGGTTTAAGGTATGAAACTCCAGGGCTGAAAATTAGTCCCACTCCGGCCCTGCTCAATGCTGTATCAATAACCTGGTTATCAATAGATCAGTAATCAATACAATCCACCACTGCTGAGTAAAACAACCGAACCATTAGAGACAGGCTCCAGCGCAGTGCCCGAGGGCAATAAATGTTGACTCAAAGCTTGACTCAAAAATGCAAACGCTCTACGGAAGGCTTTATCTCCAGAGCGCATGTGGTGCACCTTCAAAAAACAGCACCACCGGTGAAAATTCAAGCCATTTGTCATCGTAATCTGTGCTGTCAGAGTGTAATAAAGTGCTGACAAACTGATAAATCCCTCTGGGCGGCTCTGCAGAGCTGCTCTCCGCACGTAAAGGATGGGGAAAAAAACACATTATAAAAAAACAAATGAAATATTCACTCTCTTCAAAACTCAATACAATCAGAGTTTTTTAAGGTCATAGATGAGTGTGTTTGTGAACGTTTCTCCTATTTTAACACACAATGCACAATTAAGATCATTTCAAGGCCTACTGTAATTATAGACCACTAGAACACAACAACATGAGATAAAACTCAGAGTCTCTGAGTGCATCCAATAGGCAGAAACACAAGTTATACAACACTTAATGATAACGCTTGAAAATATTATTTCTAAGGATAAGGATTTCTAAATGTATGAATTAAATGTACATATTAATGAAATGTTTAATTCTTTATAATCCCACACAAAATGTTTTGTACCCCAAAATGTTCATTCTAAAAACAAAACACTTTAAATATGAATTTAAAAGGTAATTTAGATAAATTGAGTTATTTGTAGTTATAATACATATATTTTATAACAATTATCTTTTATAAATCTAATAATTGTAAGATGTTATATAAAAAAATTAACAATATATACCTTTTAGTTTATAGTAGGCTAAAAGAGCAAATATTCCAGGAAAAATACATTTTGTCTTATATATGCTCAAAAGTTTGGAAACAATACTATTTTAAATGTTTTTTAAAACAAGTTTCTTATGCTCGTCAAGCCTGCATTTTATTTGATCGAAAGTACAGAAAAAAACTGTAATATTGTGAAATCTTATTACAGTTTAAAATAATGGTTTTATATTTTAATATAATTTAAAATATGCTTTATTTCTGTGATGCAAAGTTGAATTTCCATCATCATTACTCCAGTCTTCAGTGTCACACGATCCTTCAGAAATCATTCTAATATGCAGAAATTGCTGCCCCAAATGCATACTACAAATGGCTAACTTATATTTGAGTTTTTATATATAATGAATAAAGTTTAGTATATGTGACCCTGGACCACAAAACCAGTCACGAATAGCACGGGTATATTTGTGGCAATAGCCAACAATACATTGTATGGGTCAAAATTATCGATTTTTCCTTTATGCCAAAAATCATTGGGATATTAAGTAAAGATCATCTTCCATGAAGATATTTAGTAAATTTCCTACCGTAAATATATAAAACATTTATTTTTGTGAGTGAATGCAGCACAATCGCCAACATAAATGTACAATTTTAAAGGCGATTTTTCTCAATGTTTCGATTTTTTTGCACCCTCGGATTCCAGATATTTTAATATCTCGGCCAAATATTGTCCTATCCTAACAAACCATACATCAATGGAAAGCTTGATGTATAAATCTCAATTTCAAAAAATTGACCCATGTGACTGGTTTTGTGGTCCACATATTATTAAAAGTTACTATGATGAAGTGCTACCAAGTCTGCACACAATCATAACCACAAAAACAACGAAAAAAGCGCCTGAGAAATGATGTCACTACCAGTGAGACACACTCACACCTCACACACACGTTCGCGTCACCCAGAAGCCCCACCAACATCTCCTTAAGGGTCTGATGAAGTGATGACAGCTGGAAGAGGAGTCAGGACAGGAATTCCCTTCATCTGCACTTTTCTGACTCACCGAACGACACATGACCACATGACACCGGACCAAAACACACTGTCCACTGCAGGAAGATGCTAATCTTAACATGTTGCTAAGCCTATAAGTTTCCAACAGTCCATTTCTAAGGTGTACATTTTAAACCTGCCGATGCAATTAAAGTCAAATGATATTGTTTGCGAATGCCAAGTGTGCAGTAAGAGCTGTGGAATTCAGTTAAACACGGCTCTCTCTCCGTCTGTAATCCTGATCACACCGGCCAGTCTCTCAACACAAGCAGCTCACACACCTCCTAAATCTCTGACATTCCCTCGGCTTACCTTCCCGCCGCGCTCGGCCTTATCGTTCACCTCCTCCAAAGCAGGCGCCACCGAGCCCTCGGGAAATTCCTGATCTTGAGATGGATCTGAGGGAGAGAAAGAGGTGGAAAAGATGTTGAAAGAGTAGGCTGTATACCTAAGTAAGACATGATGGTTCACGGGGATAGAGAGTGAAATAAACACACTCGAGGATCATTGACTCTCTTGGGAGAGGCCGAGCGTTTGACCTTTATTAACCGCCATTGATCTGAACTCACTAAATCTGCACGCAGGACTCTTGTGTCGGATTCTACAAAGCTTGGCATCGCAGCAAATTGAAAAACCTAATGTACTATGCTTACGGTTAAAATAATGTTACAAACATTTCCTCTTCAGGAAACACCATCCTGCAGGGAATAACATCCTTGTTGTCTGTGAACGGACCTGTGGTGTAATAGTTTATGTCTGGGCATTTTGACAGCATCATGCTGTGAAACAAGTCGTCCGTCGTTAGGTTCTCATCATAAAAACAGCGGGAGTCATTTCATTGTGTATAAAGAGCCAGGGGCCGTCCACCGTCTCAGACATCCACAAGCCCTGCAGGCAGTCTGCGCTTTCAGGTCGAGGCCTGGCCAAATTGATTTGAAATGGTATTTCCAAAATAAAATAAAATAAAAAATGTAAATAAAATGAAATATAAAAGTATATAAAATTAAATGTCAAATTAAATGAAATATAAAATATAATTGAATTAAATATCAATTTAAATTATATATAATTAAATATAAAATGAAATAATGTTAAATAAAATATAAATAAAATGTTATAAAAAAATTATTTAAGGAAATATTTAAGGAAATATAAAATCAAATTAAATAATGTAAAATAAAATATAAATCAAATGTAATTAAAAAAAGTACATAAGTAAATCATTTAATTAAATATTAAATTAAATTAAATATAAAATAAAATAATATGAAATAAAATATATTCATACATTTTTTTAAGGAAAGGGGCACTAAATTAGGAAAAGGGGCACTAGGTTCGGACCCCCACCCCCCATAAAAAAGGCACATGACACTTAGAAATAGCTTGCATTAATATATAGAACCCCAAAAAAAGTCATAAGGCAAATGAGACGTGTGTCGCCCTCTGCAGGGTTTCTGCAGCAATAGCAGGGCACATGCAAAGATGTAAGTAGCACATACACTACCATTCAAAAGTTTGGAGTCAGTAAGATTGTTTTCTTTTGTGATCAGTTTTTAGTGATCAAAGAATCCAGATTTTTTTTTTTATTATCAAGGTTTCCACAAAAATGCAACTTGTCAATGTCTAGCTGCACATGAGCACTAAATCCATAGTCTCGTGTAGCCAGAGCAGCTTTCATTGGTCAAGGACCGCCAAGAGGCCGTCTGAATGACATGTGATGCAACCAGTCACAGTTAACGTCAATGTCCCTACAATAACAGACCGGCGTGTAAAACTTATGCATCAGATGTTCGGCTGTGGGCTTGACGTCCGAGTCTGACACTACTAAATCAATATATTACAGTGATTTCTGAAGGATCATGTGACACTGAAGACTGGAGTAATGATGCTGAAAATTCAGCTTTGCATCACAGGAATAACTTACATTTTGTAGAGATGCACCATATATCGGCCACCATGTCTGTATCGGCCAATATTTGATCATTTTTAATGTTTTTGGTATTATTCTATTAATAATCCGGTATTATTTCCTTCAACTGCACGTTGTTCACCATGATGGATTTGAATTGCTGGAAATATGATCGGAATCACTTCAGTGTGAAGTCTGTCATATAGTCTATACATAAAATTATAACGAGAACATCATAATTGTGTGCTTGGGTCATGGCTTTTAATGGTGAGATTTTTGTTTTTGTAATCAGGCTCTCAAAAATTATATACAAATTTGGATTTAGATTTATCGGACAATATATATATTTCAAATATAAAGAATAATCGATTATCGGTATCCGCCAACATGTTCATATCAGTGCATCCCTAATATTTTGAAATATATTAAAAGAGAACAAAGTTCGGTAACACTTTAGTTTAGGATCCAATTCTCAGTATTAACTAGTTGCTTATTAGCATGTGTGTATTACTAGGATATTGACTGTTTATTATTACTTATAAAGCACATATTAATGCCTTATTCTGCATGACCATATTCTACATCCCTTAATCCAACCCAATACCAGAACTTAACAACTATTAATAAGCAGTGATTAGAAGCTTATTGAGGCAAAAGTCATAGTTAATAGTGAGAATTGGACCCTAATCTAAAGTGTGACCACAAATTTGAATAATATTTCACAATATTACTGTTTATTGTATTTTTTATCAAAGAAATGCAGTCCTGGTGAGCATAAGAAGCTTCTTTCAGAAACATTAAAAAATCTTTCCGACCCCAAACGTTTGAACGGTAGTGTTCACAGTGCATTACACAGACAGCTGCTGTCCTACCAGTGGTCCACTGCTCCAGGTGAAGGATGTGGCCCGCATCCGGTTCACTCGGGTCACAGTCCGGCCAAACAGAGCTCTGCTCATCTGAGCTGTTTTCCTCACGTCTGAGGACAAGATGGAGATCCTGTTGGCTGAAGAAGCTCTGCATGAGGCCGAGGTCGAGAGAAGCCACACTCGCGCCATTGAGAGTCAAGATCTCATCTCCTGCTCTCAGACCTGCGAAGACAAAACACGTCACACACATAAATCCCAACATCATTCAGAACATTTGACATTTCATCGAGGCAAAGGAAATATTGAAATGTTACCTTGGATAAACGCCAGGCCTTCAGGATTCACCTCGCTCACGTAGACGTGACTTCTCCTGGCGCCATCCACGTGACCCGTGACCGCGAAACCTGCAGAGACGTCGGATTTAATCTATTTATCTTTAGCCAATCAACACACTGGCAAATTTAAATAAATAATTCATAAAAAAGTAGACCTTTTTAATCATTTACTCACCAAAGTCTATGGTTGTGTCCGGACGGGACATGTTTAAGGTCAACACATTGAGAGGCCAAATTTCCAGTTCATCATAAACCTGTTAAACATGAGCAGGACATCATTGTGCGGTGTAATACAGCAAGGTTTTTGAAATAAGTGTGTATAACAGGGGAAAAAACAACTACTTTGGACCAGTTTGGACCTGCTTAACTTCCAGTCTAGTTTTAGATGGCCAGTGTTGGTCTAGTTATTGTTGGAGTCAATGCTAATACATATATAGCCCCGGTTTCACAGACAGGGCTTAGATTAAGCCAGGATTACACCTTAGTTTAATTAGGACATTTTAATACCTTTGATAAACATGCCTTAGAAAACATTAAACATTATTGGTGTGCATCTTGAGACAAAATATTTTAAGATATGTAAGTGAACATGCATGTTAGTCTGTGACTTGCTTAAGTCTTGTCTGTGAAACCAGGAGCTAGAGTTTAGCTTGAACAATCTGCTTCATAAAGTGTGTTTTAGTCTCACCAGGGTCCTCAGCAGGTCTGTTGGCGCTGCAGTGCGTCTCTCCACATCTTGTCCCAAATGTCTCCTCATGTGCAGGCAGTGCAGAGCCGGGTCAAGCTGCTTTACCTAAAAAAAAACATCCATTATTATATTCATATGGTGAGCATTATGGATAACAGAATGTGTAATGATTTATTGAATGATCTCAAAGTAATATGAATCCTGTGACGACCTCAAGCTAGTGTGGAGTCTTCCTGCCACTTCATGAGGTCTGAACCAAACCACAAACGACAGAAAATTCAAACTTTATTTGTTCATGTGTCCAGGTCACGATCTCTGAGAGGTGACTGATGAATTACCTTGCACGCCAATGAGAGAACATCAGAAACCAGAGAGTCCCGTTTGACCGGCACGTTGATGACCTGACCGTCAGGCATGAGCATATAAGCCCGGCTTTCCAGACTGCAGTCCCACGGGTGACCTTCAGGTGGCGCTGGTAAATGCAGTTTGGTAAAGACGTCCAGCTTCTGCTGATGCATAGAAAAGGACCAAAAGTGATTAAAGTTCTAGTATAGATAAATGGTGAAGTCCAATTACATAACATTACATAAAACATTACATTGAATTCTCACTTATCCTTTTAAATTATATCCTAATGAGCGCTCTTTTTAAAAGAATGTTAGGTGTAATGAATTTAATTTTCAGTTTTGATTCCCTGTGTATATGAAAAAAGATTTTCAAGTCAAAACAATGTCAAGAACAGCACCATTTAACTAAGTATTTCACTACAAAACAGGTTGTTAATATCGCACCGTTTTTTTTAAATCTCATCAGTCCAAATAAAATCCCACTCAAGTACGCAAGTTTGATTGGAGATTGTCATTTTGTTACTTCACTCAGCATTTTTCTTTCAGTAAGGACATTAAAGTAACTTGACGCTGGAACACCGTGTTACATTTACAGCTGCAAACAAAAGTGAGGGAAAATTCCCTCCTAAGCTTGTCTCTGCTCATGCTGGGTCAAAGCCAGGTGCCAGCAACACTATTGTGGATCTTTAGCGCGTTCCTTATTCTGTGAGAGAGGGAGAAAGGGGGGGTCACGTCCCTTTTCACTGACTCGACTCACACAGCTGTCACAACAACCTGCTGATCTGTTGACATTATGCAGCGCAAGCAGATCGGGGTGGAGAAAGGGCCAGAAATGGGGGAGGATCTTTCAGTGTAGTTCTATTGTCCTTCAGCTGCAGCCTCAATATGGGGATTTGACAGCGCAAAAGCATAAGATTTCTTTACAATGCTATTTTTAAACTGTTGCTTGCTGAGGACAATCTACTGATAAGATAAAACAATAGTCAAGCCGCTCTTTATGAAAAAGCAGCTAATTTAAGGGGACAATATATGTGCGATGATACAATTAATCAGAGCCAAACCTATGATTTTCTTTTCTGGTAAAAAAAAAAAAAAACAGTGATATTTTTTGCATGGACAAAAAATAGTAAGACCAAAAAAATGTAATTACAATAATAGCATATGAGATAAAGTACCTTCAAAAAGAGTACTTACTATGGAAATAAGATATTTTAAAAGAATATTCTTAAGTGTAAACTGAATGTAATTTTTTCTGAAATACGTAATTCCAATTGTATTACAGTGAAATAAAAATGTATTATAGTTTAAATTTATATTAAATGCCATTATTTGAACTTAAGTGCTATTTTGACGTACTTAAGTAGGACTAAAGTACAACCTTATATGTAATTTCATAATTACTTCTATTGTCTTTGAAATATGATTAAAGTGTACAGCTGAATGTACTGACGCTTTGTGGTAAATTCAAATATACTTTAATTTATTTTCGGAAACTTTTGTCATGACTCATATATTGAAATACTTTATAATATTAACTTTAAATGTAATATCAATATAAATCTAAATTCTACAGTTAAAATTATAATCAAGCTTTAGTATGTTAGTCAACCACAACAAAAGATCATTAAAAGATGATTAGTTAAAATGCACTTTTAAAGTAAATCTTTTAATATCACATTATTGCAAATTACAATTTTTAAAATTGTTTTGAAATATAATCATGAAAGTGGACTCTTAAGTTAATATTATATTATCTGAAAGCACTTTTACGATTTGAAGTGCACAGGTAATGCAGTTTAGTGCACTTCATTTTCACAAGGGCTAACATGGATTCTCCCTTGTTGATGTGTAGTAATGTTAAAGTGGTGTAATTACCTCTGAGCTGCTTTGCGTGGATGGATGACCAAATGATCCAGAGGAATATCCTTCAAATATCTGCATCACAAACACAAACATATACAGAAAAATGTAACACACGTCATAAGACATGCGGAGCAGGATCTGGGCTAAAAAAAGAAGCATGTTCTGCATTTCTGTGCCTTAATTAGAAGCCATCGATCTGAGGCGCCAGCTTTGATACTATTCTGATTGTAGATCACAGCAGAAATAGCCATGAGGTTTGCTGAGAAATAATGAGAGGTCTGGAAGATGCTAAAATTATAGATCTATGAAAGCTGACGGATGGATCAGCCTTAATCTTGAGGGCAGAGTGGGAGACATGGCTTCCCCTCACCCGAAACACCCATGCTAACACATAAACACTGTGTGCGTGTACAAACACATACTTATATTAAGGATGTAGTCTATACAAACAGACAAGGGTATGCCTTGCACTCAAAGCAAAACCTGAAATATCAAAATTGACGTGAGCTTTGTTCGAGCGGTGAGGTGCATCACTGTCTGCATAGGCAGCTAGCTACTTTCTAAGTTAGTATTCTATCTTAAATGAAACCTCACAAAGGACCTCATTGAAACACTCTTCATGAGCAACAGTTAACTTCACGCTGATAGTCGTGACGCGCACAAGTAACTCAACTTTTTCTTGCAATTACAACATAATCTGATGTTAGCATGTTGCTAAGCTAACAACACAATACTCTAATAAACTCAAAACAGATATATAACACAAATATTGGGTAAATCATCCATTTTATTTAGATGAAAATACTATTTTATCAATACCTTTTAGCATTGAATTCAATCTGACAATCGAAATTCAGCGGCTATCTTAAATTAGTTTTTTTCACAAAGCTTGTCTCAACACATTCTGGATGCATTGATCCATGTCCAAACCAGCTGTATTAAAATAAGTGGCAGGTGACAAGCTATTTGTCTGTCCACACTGAACAAACTATACCATTATGTGATACTATAAGATTTTAGATGTTTAATATACATTAGAAATGAGTTACGAGGAACAGGATTTAGGACTGGGATTTCACTATTGGTTGGCTGCAAGCAACCAAGTAACCAACAAAAATATGTCCTGTTGCTTTTTATGGTCCAACAAAAACTCATATTTACATGGGAGAAATAGCTTTTATCCTCACAAGTGTGGTTTACGTACTTTACAAGGCTAGTTTCGATGCCGAAATTTCAACTATATTTTGTGGGCAAAAAAAGGTCTGTAGTGATGTACTGTATGTAGCAACGTTCACACACGTCACTTTAAAACCAAGCAGCTTTCCGTTGGTGAACGTGGCAAATTTGTGTGACCACAACTTTAGCACAAGCGAAATCTGTGTGGGGAACTATTTCGCCCTCATTCGAAACTCGCGATCATGCAGATTCCTATTAAAATGACTGCATTTCGTTTGCAAAATTTCAGTGATCAACAGCAAATGTGATCACAACTTAAGTTGACGTTAGGATTGCAAGATATATTGAAATATCGCAAACATCGCTAAAGTACAAGTCGCGATAGGCATAACTCAAAGGCTTCCAATAATGGAATGATATTAATACTTCAAAAAGTTATGAAAAGTCTACAAGAGCTGGACATCCACGGAACAGTAGCAGTACCACAACTGAGCCATTTATCTGTGGGACAACAACTCTGACTTGACTCTGACTAAAGCATCTCACCCCTCTGGAAACAATCACACTGCCCCCTGTAACCCTGCTGAATCACCCAGCATCAGACACTACATCTGTGTGGTGGAAGTCTTGTGCACTCAAATCGCAAGCAGTCTCTCCTCTCAGACTGCTCCCAGCTTGCAGCAATTAACCTCATCCAGCTTGTGGTAATTCCCGTCTTTGGAATCATGCACTATTAGGGGCTGTTTTGACCAGATTTGGTCCATTTAAGGATGGATCATTATGAGACTGGAACCGCTGAGCGATTGGCTCCGATCTCACGTGAGGCCGTCCACATAATCATACATGTGGATTTAAAGCTCATGCACTGTGTTAACAAAAGCCCTTCAGAGAAGGAATGCTGATCTGGGCTTAATTACAAGAACTGATCCAGAAACAGTATTTCCAAAACAGCCCCCAAACACTTTGACGGGAGAAAGGAAAGGGCCACTGTGTGTTTTTCTGCCATTTGACCTCTAGAGAAAGCTTTGATGAGTGGTTGTTTGTTTTATCCGGTGAGTGTGACAGTGTTTCCCACCCTGACACCTGTGGACAGCATTAACATGCTACTGTGAGACTAAATGAGTAAAACAGGCCTATGTCTTAAACGCGTATTTAGTGCTGCAGTCATAAACACAGGCCAGTAAACCTCAGAGTAAGACGCCTAATGCAAACACACTTCTTTTTGTACATATTGATTCATTTCAATTAGGATTTACAGAATTTAAGGGAAACTGCTCCTTTTTTATTTATCCTTATTATATCCTTTATTGTTAGGTTTTGGCAAGTCTCAAAATACAAGGTTCCCAAACTTTCCTTTACATTCTGACTAAAGACTTGTAAAGAGAAGCACTAACTTCAGTCTTACCTGGGACAGGGACTGTCTCTTTTCACAGTTGCGTTTGGTCAGACTGTCCAATCCCTTCTGTGAAGAAAACAGTAGTCCTCGTTTGTTCCGCATACCTCGAGGATGAGAGCGAGATCGTCTCTTCAGGGTGGCCTCATCACGAGTGCATATCTGCACAAACACAAGCTCATTTAAGACATTTCTCAGAATCTTAATGCTCCATCATCTTAATTGAATTTTTGTGGTGTGTCTCAAAGGTACATTGTTTTAATGAGGTCTTTTTTGGTATTTTACAAAATACCCTGAAAGCATGTGACGGATCCTCACCAGTGCATGAAAGGATGAGACGGAGAAAATTCCCAGACGACCAAGCACCATTTTAGATGGGCGTCCAGCAGTGGCTAGCAGGCTTTTTGGATTGGGCAGCTCTGTGCCCTGCAGGCTAGCTAGGTAACAGCGCATGCGGAAGAGCTCTAGGTTAAACTTCTCCAGGTTCTGTTCCCATTGCTGGATCTGTGGGTCAGAGATAAAGGAGAGAGAGAAATGTGACTGAAATACAATTGAGAAAGCTATAGACATTTTAAATATTATATAGTATTACTGAAGTTTGACTTTTGCGCTTTACTTGTCATGCACGATAGACATATTTAGACAACTAGATGTATTTTAAATTGTGTGGCTTATTGAGGAAAGGGGAGATATGAGAAGGTAACATCTGGGAGATTTTTAATTTGAAACAAAGACATGAACTATATGTGGGGGATCAGAATATCATGGAGACCTGGCCTAGGCTCTTTTGACTTGGGCCAGGAAGCAATCTCCCAACCTCCCAGAACACCCAAACTTACCACAAAAAGCTCTAGCAACACCCAGAACACAGTAGCTATGACCAAGAATTACCTATAACATCCAAGCAACCATCTAGCAATGCCCTAGAAATCACACAGAACATCTTAGCAAAGCAATGCTCTAACAACAACCCATACAGTATCACGTAAAAATCTAGTAAATTAATGGGGGTTTCAAGTTTAAATGCATGTACCATACTCAGATATATTGAAGGCACGTGGTGTGGTTTCTATTCAAACACAAACATCAATGACTTAAGTGCCCAATTTAGCAAACCACTCTTTCTGAACTACTTGGTTTTGGCCTTTAATCTTTTAAAACAAACCACACACGTATGCATAAACATCCACACACACATCCGTTTTGTTCCTTACCTGGCTCTCAATAGCCTTCCTGTTCTTCTGGTCGCTGATGACGGACAGCTGCAGCTCTGCCATCTTCTTCATTTTGCCATCCATGTCGATCTTCTGCAGGAGAGCTCTGCTTTGGCTCTTCAGCAAACGTAGAGTGTCTTCCTTCCCCTGACGCTTAGCTAAATGTGATGCGCTGGCAGAGTGGATGGCTGTCACCCAGTTCTCTAGGTCTGTTTGGTTTGCAGCCTACAGGTAAGAGGCAAGAGGTGTGAGGTAAGAGACAACATGCAGCCAAGAGTCAACGATGTGGAAATGGTGTATTGTGTAATATATTATATGATAAAGGGGGCAGACCTGAAAGAGATAGACGTCTCCATAGGCATTGCTGAGGCAGAAGACATTCTCTTTCTTGGGATGCTCAGGAACTGCCTGCACAATACTGTCCTCAGCAAGCACTGCGTAATGTGGTGTGCATTCCTGCTCTGGGGAGGTCTTTCCATTGGATTCACCCAATAAAAGTGTACAGCCTACAGGAGACAGGAAAACAGAGATAGAGCTTCTAATACTGTAGAGGACACACTATTTATTACAGCTATTTTTTAGGACTGAGAACAGAAATATTACATTTAACTGGCCATGCATGTTTTACTTCATGAAAATTCAGCATTGGTTTTAATCTGCATTTAGTGACCGCTTGTTTTCAAGACTACTATCTTACCTTTAAGCGTGACCCAATACTGCTTCCACTTGCGTCTTGCTACCAGCTCCAGTTTGCGATCCTTGTGGAGGGAAATGAGGGGCTTAAAAGCCAGCCAACCAGCCCTCCGCACAACACCTTGCTCCTTTTCAAACAGGAAGTCCATTTGCTCCAAGGAGCCCATTGAGCCATTGCTGCTCTCCCCTTCACATTCCCAAAACTGGGGTCCATCAGCAGTTCCGCTGCAACTGCCAGTCTCCAGGCCCTGCATAAAGTTCTCATAGATGTTCTGCCTCAGGGCCGCACCCTGGTTCTGATGGCCAAATGGGACCGTTAAGGACCCAGAGCAGTCCACCTTTGTCTGGGAGGACATGGGATTCCAAAATGGTCTGGATTCCTCTAGTGTGCCCCCAGCTCCACAGTTGAAAACCTCTGTAAAGTCCACAGTACTTGGTTCCTGAGGTTCCTGATGCACATGAAGTGAGAAGAGGATGACAAATGTACTTAACATGTACTGTGTTACAAGGTTGACACAATGTTGTAAAGCTTTTATACCCTTCCTCTGACTTTTCTCTTAACAACTTTGCAAATTATGGTCAGTTCAACAAGTATACCCTTTTAAAACTTCTGTAAATCATTGTTTCAGAGAGGTCTGCCATCTAAGAATGTTACAGCATTGGAAAAATGTCAACTTCAACTAGAACACTGAATAGTAGATGGAATTTTAATATGATAACATCAGCATGATTATTTTGGAGTCAAACAGGAAGATCTGCTATGCTGACAGACAGGCGCTAATCCCCAATACAGCAAAAAAAAAATTTCTCACCTGCAGCCTCCGCTTCTTCCTACTCAGACTTCCCGTCCAGTCGCTGAGGCGGCGGATGCGACTTTTGAGCGAGTCCTTCCTTGTGTTCCCATCAGGAACTGCTTTTCTGCATGGGAGGGTATGTGAGGTGTAATGCTGGGTTTCCTGACTCTCGTCTTGGGAGTTTGCATCCAGGGAAGAGGTCAGTGAGGCTTGGAGCTGAGGAGTGTCCTCAAGCTGATCCGCCACTAGGATGCCCACGGTAGGGAATGGCACAGTCATGTTGGGGTTTGTGTATATATCAGATAATCCATTATGTTCCAAATGAAGGAGCACAGAGTCCCCAATACCACTGTCGCCCTCAGCGTGGTTGGTATTGTACCCATTGCTATAGGAATCACTGCTTGCGTATTGACTGGCATGAACTGTGGTTTGGCAGGCGAGGCTACCCATATGATTTTCAGACTGTTCTGTAGTGTACCCACTAAAACATCCAAGGTCCACTGTACGTGTGGATGAGAGTGTGGTATATCCACTACTGTTGTCTGAAGGCTGGCTAGTGGTGAAGACGTTGTCACAAAGATCTGTTCCATTCCCCCAGGGTGAGTCATACCATGAGCCCTCGGAGCTAAGAGAGCTTCCATTACTGGCCCTCTGGGTAGCATCAACAGGTCCACTGAGACAACTGCTCAGTGACAGCTCAACATCTGGTTCCTTCCGTGCATTGGTAAACTCTACCCTCAGACTTCCATCCTCACGAAAAATAACTTTGGGACTGCTCTTACTGTCTTTAAGCTCAGAACTGGGGCTCCTCATAGGGGCCTGGAGGCCTCCAGTCTGTTGTCTGCAGCCAACAAAGAAACCATTTCCCTGGAATAAAAGGTTGTCTTGGTGGCTCTCTGCACATATTTTGTCACTAGATCTCCCCTTAATGCAGTCATAATGGCGGGAGATGTAAGGTTGGCTGTTCTTGTGTGGTGAAAAAACATTTTTGGCCTTGTATCCAGACGTGCTCTCAGAGTTCCTCCACCAAGAGTGCGGGGACAGTACCTCCTCTTTTTTTTTTAGGGAGCTAGATTTTCCCTTACCAGGGATGATGAAACTGCTGTACTGACTATCTGTATTTCCCATTCTGATCTGTGAGGAAAATGGTAGCAAAACATTAAGCTGAAAGTTAAGTATCCCATTCATCCATCTTCCTACCTAACTCCATATATTTATACATCTGTCTACATTAGTCTATCCATCCAACTATCCACCTATCCACACACAAAAACACACACACATTTAAAACAACAATATTGTATAGTAGTAGAGTTACTTTTACCTGTTATAATGCCACTTGTCAAAGCACACAAAGATATTCCTTCATATTTCTGTTAGACGTATTCCTTTGCAGTGGTCATCCTCTTTTCCCAATGTTCTCTATGGTCGACTTCTCTCTGTTCCTGCCTTGTGCAGCATCTGACTCTTACTGAGATCCTCCTCCCTTCACTGTCTCTCTACCACAGCTGTTCCCCTCTCTCTCCATCGCTCATCTGTGGAGAAACAGAGGAAGGGAGGGGCATGTGTCAGTAACACACAGTCGGCTCTTATGTGTGCAGTCTGCAGTGGGAAGCCCCACTCCAACCCCCAACCCCAAATCTAAACAGACCTCATGCTTCTGTCCTGCTGCCACATTCCATGACGTAGCACCACAAGCTTTTACAAGGGGAGACTTCATACAACCTCACTGTTTATTTTCAGGCTAGGAAATTCCTCACAATTTTCTTTATTTTTTTGTCTGAACCATAATGGTTGAGTAACTCGACCCCTCCAAGCAAAGTGTTTGGACTGAATATATGTTTGTGTTAGCATTGTTTTGTCTTAAAGCTAAATTTGGAAAATATCCATAATGAGCATTTTATTAGTGGCAGGATGAAGTGCTGCAGGCTGCTTGGGAATTTTCATATCCTGTGAACGTTATTGAGGGGGTAAGGGTGAGAAGGAACTTTGGGGTGCCAGAGCAGCTCGAGAGGATATGGATATGGTGGGTTGGGGGAGGATTATAAACACTCCACCCTAACCATGACCTCTAACCTGAGAGTGAGCACTGAATGCCGCTAACACCATCTTCTTTCACACGACCAAGCTTCAATGAAGCAAGGAACAGTGCGCTGGAGATGCATCAGGGAGGCAGACGGCTGCTTCATTATGATAAGTACCAGCAGGCGGTGTGATGATATGCTTCGAACACTGTGGCTTTTTAAGACACGGAACACAGAAGCAGCCAATGTGCTTTGGCGGTTCCAGACGCCGGGCTGCAGAGGGCTGAACCAGGGTATTGTGGGATGTATGTCCTGTCCCATTCAGAAAAGATGATCTGAATGGCAGTCGCTCACATTGTAAGCTTCTTTGTGCATCTCACTGGCCATCTGCTGCCCTAAGGAGTGAGATCAGTCACCCTCGACCCGCGCAATTCATTCATTCCAAAAGAAGCACAAGACTGGGCAGTGCCAAACGATACTAGAATTCAACAGCCTGAGCCAGGAGCGGCTATGTGATAAGTCAAAGGCACTTGTTGAAGGATGCATGTGTATGTTTTGTTATGTATAGGTATTTTCCATCTGCTCTTGACACAAAGCGTCACAGACCTTTTGTGAATTAAAAGTCAAGCATATGCCTGCCACTAATATTTTCATAAACTCTTATGATACTTTTTTGATTATTGTAAGAAAAATGCTCTATGGACATTAATGAAACCTTAAATCATGTGATTTTTTTTGCTATTCACTTTTCCAACTTGGTGATCCAACTTACGATTTTTGCCAGGTGTACAATAAAACAGGTGAAAAGTCCCTTAGACCTACACTAAAAGAGGGACACATCTAGAATATCATAGGGCTCTTTGACTTTGTCAGCAAGCAAACACCCAGAACACTCTATAGAGTTTTGCACGGTCCACTCACATATAATTCAGGAACTATGAATGTTTAGTTATAAGTTAAAGTGGGACAGTTGTATTGATTTATTGTTTTCATTTTAAAGTCTACCAGGTGCACATATGCATAAGACACTGTGAATGTAGTCTTGCTTCTCCAAACCAATAAGCAATCACAGTTCTGTAGCCTGATATAAAACACATGCACATCTACACACACATTACACATATTACGCCCAGCAAACAGTGATTATGTCTGCCTGGCTCTAAGAATGAAGGCATTATAAAAGTATGTATTTTTATAAAGGACAACTCTAAGCGGTTTTGGGAGGGGTAGTTTTGGGTGGTAGAGCCAGCTGGCCGCCTGGAAGACCATCATGACTGGGCCTCTTGTTTGACCCAGCATGCCATAACTACCAGCACACCACGTTTAAGACAAACTACCACACCAAAGACAACACAAGAGCACCAAGGAGAAGGGAGAAAGAGAGAGAGAGACCATTGTTGGTTCCAGGTGTTAGGGGTGTGATCGCTTGATAAAAGTAATGGGTTGGATCAAAGAAACAGACAGGAAGTGTGGAGTTGCCACTGCAGACATAGCACACACACACACACACACACACACACACACACACACACACACACACACACACACGTTGTTTGATTCCAAGATTATTCTCTGGAACATAGGGGTAATATGCGGCTCATAGAAGAGACTAACCCTTGTGAAAAAGAAGTGCGCTTAATTTTACTGAATGTGCACTTGTATTGTGCTTTAAATTTTAGAGGTATATTAAAAAAAGAATATGTACTTGCAGATGATGATATAATATGAATTAATTACTTGAGTACACTTGTCAGTACATTCGGCAGTAGACTTTTATCAAATTTCAAAGACAACATAAGTAATTATGAATTTACATTTACTTAAACATGTTCTACTTAAATGTGACAAAAAGCACTCCTAAGTTCAACTACTTGCATTTAATGTACATTTAAACTATACCACATTTTCATTTAATTGTAAATAGCATGCAATTAAATGTCCAGCAAAATAAATATATTCTTTTAAAGTATCTAATTTCCGTAATAAGTACTCTTTTTAAAAACTATGCTAAAGTGTAGTTCTTTTTCACAAGGCAAATCATAGCATAATACAACACTAGGCAATACAGGAAATAGATTTTCAATTTGCTTTGGCTGCTGTTGTCAACAATAACTGATGATGAGATGTGATGGGCCAAGGTCTGTGTGCTATCAGACATACAGAAGCATTTACGTAACACACCACCATCAATACTAACTGAATATACTGTAACAGAGCATCAAACTGCTGCCAATTTCCAGAAAACTGTTTTTGTTGGCGCTAGACGGCAGTCAATTCAACAGCAATTTGTGAGAATATAAGGCCGATGGTAGTTTCCATGAGAGATTTTGTTGATGTCAGGCTGGTAAAAATGTGGTTAGCTTTGTTAAATGCTCACTAAATAATCTACATTTTATGAACACAATTTGAATAGTGTTTGCCCTGGCATAACTCGCCATCATGTGTCACAAACCCAGCTCGGGACTCATGTTTTGTGTTTCTGTTGCTCTTTCCTGTTTAACTTGTAGTAGTTGTGTAGTTTTCTTTGTTGATTAGTTTCATTGATTGTTCCCTGGTTTTTATGTTAAGCTTGTTTGGCCTTCATCCCTGCAGTATTTACAGTAAGTCATTGTGTTTCCCTTGTTCAGTGTCTGGTGTTGTCCTTTATGGATGTATTGCGTGCACTTAGTTTACATCACATTCGTGAACCTTGCTATTGCTAGTCACAGCAGGTGGCATTAGGTGGAGGGACATTCTAAATCTAGAGAGCACCTGATTGGACAAAAAATTGGATGCGCACAAGAGTGCAAAAGTCATCACTATTTCTGCTCCGATTTCCTGGAAGGGAAAGGAAGAGACTTCATGAAAGTTCAAAAAGTTAATGTTGTCTATTTTTAAGTGTAGCCTACTCTAGCATATACATGTTCTCAAAGCTTTCCCCAAAAATGTCTTTGATTTTTTTATTTCGAAAAATACTTTAGAGGCTACAATCCAAATGAAATAAAAAGGAATAAGTGGTTGAAGGGGGGTTGCAAGCTTTTTCCTGACAGGAAAGCTGTTGTGTGCGTCACAGAACAATCCAGAACGGAAGGAAAGCACTGCAGGCCAATGTGAGGTATAGCTCACAGGAAGACCATGCTGAAACAGGGTAGATATATAAAAAGGGCAAGGTCTGTGTGCACTGCGACATTTCTCATGGGAAAATGAAGGGATGATTGGATATGACGGGTCTGGAGGGAACAGCACTAGGACACAGGAAGCATGGCTGGACCTGTTCCTCCCTCTTCCTGAGACATAGACTCTTATAGCCCGCTTGTGGGCAGAAAGGCAGAGCCTAACATAGGGTCAGCGCTGGAATGGGAGTGTTCTTCAATCTGCTTCCGCTGTTCTTCTGCTTTGTAATGAGCAGTCATCCGCCAAAACCAAGCAAACTAAATGTTTATGAGGAGTTTGTCTTGGTTTAGCTTTATCTTTTCTGAATTGCTTGACTTCTGTGGGTATCCTCAGAGTCCTTTTGAAGCAAGTCAGTCCAGCTGTGTCTAGTCAGCTCCTACTTGCTTTCAGTAAGACTGAAATCTCCAAAACTGTTAGTCAAGATTACATTACACTCATATATACAGGGCTTGACATTAACACCCGCCAACCCGCATTACATCAGTGGCGTGTAACGCAGTCACTCCTACAAGCCACTATGGCGGATTGAATTTTATTTATAATATATAAATATTTCAATTGTAGTCTTTAAAAAAATGCTACTGAAATAAACTAAGTGCAATGTAGTCTTGTCAAAAATCTTCTCTTTTTTTATATCTGAAACACCTCCAATACTCATTTCCCGCAGAATAGATACACTTTACCAGCTGCGCTTTCTCACTCTCATTTCTCCGACAGCAAGTGACAGAAGCCTATATACCTGCTGCCAAATTATGAGATAATATTAAACATATCGGTAACACTTTACTTGAAGGGGTGTGCATAAGACTAACATGACACCTTCATAATCATGACATGACACATGTTATGAATATGAAGGAAGTTTTATGCATGTTTGTGACAACTGTCATTAAGTGTCATTCGCTCAATTATGACATTTTTAATGCAAATATGACATTGTTTGAGATGTCTTTGTTATGACACCTTGACATAAACCAATACATCATAACCTGTCAGTGTCTTTGTCATGACAACTTGACATTACTAAGACAACACAACCTGTCATAAACATGACCTAGCAGATTAATTATCAAACTTAAGAAACCACTTAGCTTTATTGGTTAACATTACATTAAACTGTCAGGTGGTTGGTTTTGACATTGGCTGTCATGAAGCCATTATAACTGTTTAGTGACAAATTCAATTTGTACCACTGTAGTTGAAGTCACGAAAAATATTCATGACACAGTTATAATGGCCTTATGACAGCCAATGTCAAAACCAACCACATGACAGTTTAACTTAATTTAATGTCAAGTTGTCATGACAAAGACACTGACAGGTTATGATGTTATGGTTTATGTCAAGATGTCATTACAAAGACATCTTAAACAATGTCATATTTGCATTCAAAATGTCATTATTGAGCGAAAGACACTTAATGACAGTTGTCATACACATGCAAACCTACTTCATATTCATGACATATGTCATGTCATGGTTATGAAGGTGTCATGTCAGTCTTATGTACACCCCTTCAAGTAAAGTGTTACCAAAATATCTATATGGCAGTTTTTCCCCGAGGTAAATATAAATGTCGATGTCAAAATTGTGGCCAGTGAAAATGACAAAGCATACTTAAAAAGGTGCTTAATATGGAAATGATATACATTAAATGAATACTTAATTATAAACCTAATGTAATATTTTCTTACACTTAATTGCAATTAAATGAAAAAGTATTATGGTTTAGATATATATTAAATGCAATTATAAAAGAAATATGGTACTACCAACTGGACTGACCAGCATTTATGGTAAACTAAAATATACTTTAATGTCATTTCAATTTAAACTTTTATGCCATGTATTTAAATACTGTATGATTATACATTGTATATTAACTTTAAATAAAATATCAAGTATGTTTTGTTAAAAAAAAACACTTATCAAAAATAAATGTAGGCCTACTTTAAAGCACAACAAAAGATTATTAAAATATAATGTTTTATAATGTACTTTAAATAAAACTTATTTTGACTTTGGAAAGTTCCCTTTTTAAAAGTTTACTTAAATCTGCAGTCCGTAACTTTTTTGGGTTAAAAATGATGGCGATGATTTGAGGCGGATCCAGAAAGGTTCAAACGACAATCACCAGGGACAAATGTAAAAGACTTCGGACTTCGGAGTGGCTACAGAAAAAAAGAGACTGCGATGCTTTTTTCCCTTACTTGGTCAGAACAAAAGTGGATGTTACTATTATTTTGTTGGTCATACTTCCAAAAAGTAGAATCTGTGATTCCGAATGCCAGTATCCACACCGGCGCGGTGACTGACAGCTGCACTCGCCTCAAAACATTGGATTCATCCGCGCTGTGCCGTGCCGAGGCACAACCCACGTAAAGTTGATAATTCCGCGAATGACTGCAATTGCAGATTTCGAACAGAGATGGCGACAAAGAGAAAAAACTACGGACTGCAGCTTTAAACATAGTAATGAAAGTATTCTCTCTTGCAGTATACTAAAGTGACCTTTTATTAAATTAAATTTATATCGCCAAGTTTTTAATAAGTTTTTAATGCTTGTCTGAATTGAAATACATTAAAAGTGAACGGAGACTTCTGACCACACAGCGTTCTGTTTTCCAAGTCTCAAAAGACGCATACATAAAAAATGTCAAAGTTAGCTTAGCAGTAAGACAACTGGTTCGTTCTGCAGTTTTTGGAGTATTCTAATGTTTTTATATTACAGTTTTACACTGCAAGGCTGTATTCATTGGCTCTGTATGCTTTTCTCTGGAGGACTAACATTTGGCCATGTTTTAGCACCTGACTCCCACCAGCAAACCACACAAACACACAGTTGCTGCTAATGGGCAGGATGCTGCGGTCACAGCTAAGCCCGAGTAAACACGGCAATGCTACACCTTAAACACACCGAAACACACAACTCCTAAGCGCTGCACTCACAAAATCAATACAGCTCCAACTGCATCTTTCTTCAATACATTTTTATTTTTATCTTTTTGCTTAGACTTTAATAATAGTGTTAACAATGACAAACTGATATTTTCCAGGGAATAAATAAAGTTAGTTGTATTGTACACTATACAGTTAAGTAAACAAAGCCTGGCCAAAGACTCAAGAAAACATAGATGATTTGTTAATATTGTTTGTTGCAGAGTACAAGCCTGAAGACCTTATTAACATTCCTCTCATGGTGATCCATTCAAAATTGATCAGGCGAGACACATTGTCGTTTAGGCTACACCTGGTAGTAACGTGTCTCAAATGTGTCTCCTTGTGATCACTTTTCAAAAGATCTCTGATTTCGTGAGTACAAACATCATTTAAGTGCATTGGTGCATGTTTATAAAGGTCAAACATAAAAAAACATTACCTTAACATGACTCAACATGACCTTAACATTAAACTTAACATGACTCAAAATACACTATTCAACATGTGATTCTCCCACAACTGTTACTGTATGTACAGAGCCTCTAATGGGTCATGGTGGTGAACAAATATATGACATGGGAGAAAAATAATAAGTCAATGCTTTTGCATTCTCTCGCAAATGTTTTGCGTTCCCCTGAGAAACTTTGCATTCGCTTGCAAAACCTTTGCGTTCCCTCACAAAAGCTTTTCCATATTTCATTTCTCAGAATTGAAAGATATAAATTCATAATTGCGAGATATAAACTCGCAATTGCATGTGACTTTATAACACGCAATTGCGAGTTTATATCTCGCAATTATGAATTTATATCTTTCAATTTTGAGAAATAAAATCAGAATTGCGAGATGAAAAGTCGCAATATTTTCTCGGAATTCTGACTTTATAACACGCAATTGCGACTTGATATGATATAAACTCGCAATTGAATTGTCAGAATTGAGTCAAAAGTCATAAAAAGTCGCAATTACCTTTTTTATTTTTCATTCTGGGGCGGTTCTGTGCTTTCCAAAAATGTTCAATCGGACGCTTTTTTTCTTGTAAAGTTACACAGTTTAAAACCTGTTGTAGTTCAAATCATAATGTATAATAACAGGTGAGTCAAGTTGCCCTTACACTGCAAAGATTCATACTGATTTGGAGATATGTTGATTCTTTTGTTGTCTTGCAACCACTGATATCTTTGGAAATACAAAACTGTTTGATATAACTAAGTTTACCCATGATCTAACATAATTTGTCATAAAAAAAGCACTTTTCTGGGTAAAGCATGGCATTGCTCAACACTATAGATAGATTTCACCAAGGTACGGAACTGAACTGCCCATTCATTTCACTGATAAAAGTCCAGCCTGCCAAGAATTTCTCTCTCATATCGACAAAGAAAAGAGTCATTTCCTTTGGCCATACACTGTTCTTGAGCCCTTTCCTGCTAGTGGGCCACTGTCCAATCAGAAAGGGCCTTTTCTTTTCAAATGTCATTGAGAAACAGTCCACCCATCCATGTCAGTTCCGGTTAGGCAGCTTGGGTCAAACATGCATGGGAGCAATGTTGAAGGGTTATTCCTTACAAAACTCACACTGGGAGTTTGCATCTTAAGAATTGGGTTGGAATATTCTTCCTACATCCACTGTAATTGCTTGAGTATACTTCATTTTCCATGTTTCTAGTGCAAATTTGAGTGTGAAAGCCTTTAAAAGTACACTCCATTGGCCATGAGTATGGATGCATTTGGCGAGTGCACACTACCTAGTGTACCTTTGTTTTTGGACACTCAAATCACTCACACATGCACAGAGTGCTGCAAACAGTGTGCATAGACATCAGATCTGTCAGCAAGCCGGAGCAAAACACCGACAAGGAAAGTATACTTTGGTCCTATAAGGAAACCCATCTTCTGACCCAAAATACCCCTTTGATGGTGTCACATGGATGTTTAGATTCAACCGCACCCTTGTCGGCTGGTGCTAATTAAATGCTTCATTTCTAACGTTTGCTGAAGTTGTTACATTCAGTCATCCTCTGCTACAAAAGAACCTCCTCTAGGCTGAAAGGAACATGTAAACAAACCCAAAAGACCCTTCTCTCTTACATAACAGGACTGAATATTGTGGTTCCTGTCTACACCAAAAATCTGATCTCACCCCAGGGAATTTAAGAGGCGTGCCTCTTACACAACACAGCACGAGCGCTGGACAGAACGGAAAATACTGTTGGAGAAAGACTCATGGGCATAGTCAGAGGAGAGCACGTTGAATCAGAGCATGTCCTTTTGCAGGCTTCATGTACCCTGTACACTTCTGAATGCATCACTAGTTAGTGGTGTTTGCTAAAGCGAGCATCACAACAGCACATAGGTGTTTACATGACATACTTTTGAAACCCAATATAAAATCAATGGTAAGAGGCAATGGTGAGAAAAAGTGAATATTACACAAAGTAAAGTTGCATTTGTGAGATATGATGGATTTCACAGAAATGTTGTGAGAATAGTGGCAAGGATGAGGAAACAGTGGCAATTACAAGAAATAAAGTTGCAATTCTAAGATATGGTAACTTTGTGAAATAAAGAGTCATATGACGAGAAATAAAGTGGATTTTACATGAAATAAAGTCACAATTGTGAGATAAGGTGGATTCCATAGCAATGTAACGCGGTATACTCAAGGCTTAGTTATTGTTTTAGTTGTTTATCCATGTAACCTTAATAAATAGGTTATGACACCAAAAACTATTAGCCTAACTTGTTAACATTTTAAATTGTTGCAGACAGTCAGTAATGAAATAAGATCAAATAACGAGCAATAGCACAAATAAATACAACAGAACAAACATACAAATTAAATAAACAGTTATTTTAAGGTTTTCATGTAGGTCTAAACTTTCAGTTCCTCTTCAATCGGCCAGTCAACGCCACATCGAGACTACTAAACGAGCCAGTGTGCATCGGACAGTCCTTGTTGTCGAGCCCTGTTAATGATACTTCAAATTAGTTGTCTTGAGAATTAAGGCTCTTTTGACTTGGGCCACTAAGTAACCAACCCAGGACAGCCTAACAACCAATTAGTAACAACCTGGCAACCACCCACAACACCCTAGCAACTTCTGCATAGTCAAACAGCACTCATATTTCTAGTTTTACTGTGAATTATGGGTCATAGAGGTTCACAGAAAGTCTTTGTGGGAAAAGGGGCTGTGTTTAATGCACATTAACTCCTTAATCTTATAGGATTTGAGAGTTCCCAGTTTACCGTTCCACTAGTCAAGACTCTGTGGCTTAGCTTAGATTGGCTTTTAATGCCTTAAAACAGGCATTTCTCATAGAATTTAAACAATATTCTAGTTTTGTCTAGCCTGGCATGCCAGACCTACATCAAGATGTTGGGTCTGGGAACTCTCCATTGACATACCTCAATCCGAGGGGCGGGATAAACGGTTACCTTTCAAAATCCCTCTGCACGCAATAGGATAGCGCTACAACCAACCAGAGCAACGAACGGTTGTGGATGAGTGAGTCCCATGCGTTTTTCCACCAGCGGAGCTAATTGATATATTAAACTTTTGCCGTATCAGGTCGGCAAAACTCCGAACACATCTTCCTTTTTTAAGAATGACTTAAGTGACGTTCTCTTAACTCCAAGTCCTCCAGAGTCGCGATCAAAGCCGATTCGAAAGACCGCTGCATCTTCATTGTTTTCAAGTAGCAGGAAAATCACCAATGGAAATCACGCGGAACGTCATGAACTGTGCGTCATTGTGTTAAGCCCGCCGGCCGACTCTATACACGATGTGATTGCCCTGACCAGTTTTTGGTTTTTCCAGCTCAAAAGCCTATGGAGAGTTGCTAGACCACACTGGCTGCGAAATAATTTCCGCTGCCGCTAGGGTGCGTCTAGATTTCTAGGCTAAGTTTTGTCAGTGTACTGTTTAATACCAATTTTAATGCAAAATGTTGGAGTAACTGTTGCTGTGGTTTCCGTCAAAGGCAAAAGAGACTGTTCTCTTCTTTAGTGTCGAGTAAAACTATGCACTTTAACTAACTTGTAGCATAACTTTTGTGGTTTGTTTGAAAATGCTGTTGCAAACCCCCTAATTCACACCCTGCACTTCCAACAGACATATTTCCGTAGGCAAGCTAAAGTCCTGATAAACAGTTTTCTGGATAAGGGAGTGAATACGAATCATCAGTCTTGGGAACTGAAGAGAAACACTGCATGTGTAATTAAAAGCAGCTGCGGCTGAAGGCTGATCATTATACTGGGGGGACGGCCTGGGAAAAGTGGATGATGTCATGAGGAGCCTATCTTAAAAGAGTTGAACATAGCGTTCTGCATTTTACTTAGCAGTTCGGTAAGGGATGGGAAAACGTTTCTGTTTATCGCTGGAGGGATGGATCAGGCTGGGAATCAAACCAGCTCTTACTCTACGGTAAATCTCATTAGAGAAACCAGAGAAAACAAACTGTTAAAATAGCACATGCCTATTCGGTTTCTCTGACTGAAGACAAAAGTGTTTCTCTGAGAAGTCGTGGTCATCTCTGTGAATTTACTGCAACTCTGACATCATTTGATGAGCGGCGCAAAGACGACACACTGGCGCATGGCTTTCCCAAGGTCCATTATTATCACAGAAGCGGGATGCTGATAAGATCGTATTTTACTGTTAAATAGCAGAGCGGCTGATTCGGGGTCCTTGAATTTCCAGTGTGGTGTGACCACAGCAAGCCCCCGAACCGCTCGGTGCCCCCCTCACCCAAACGGACGCCTAGACTAACCGACCTCCGGCTCCCAAAATTACAGCCATGGGCACACAGCACTCCTCATTTCCATTTGGTACATGACTAAAACTCCCCATTTCTAGGAAGCTGTGTGTTCACATGACACAGACAAACACAAGGCATGTTTAACCATAACTATGCAGGCTGAAGTGAAGGCATCCATATATCCATATGTATATAGTTGAGGAAAGGAGATATTTAAGGTGAGATTCATACTTTGACTTAATTTTTAAGAGACATTTGTTCATGAAACATGTGTTATTAGTCTGTTTTTGTGTGCAGATTGAGTTAGAAACCTAGTCCTCTTCAAAAAGAGCTATAAATAGGGACATGTATGGGACGGCTAGGAGATTAAACAGAAGCAAAGGTGTCAACTATTTAAACTCAAACTAATCTTGCGTTCTGTCACATTTGCACCTTTTCACTTAAGTGGTCAGACTGGGTTTGATCCAAATTCCATAATCAGTGAATTCACCTCAATCCACATTTGCCAAAAAATGTAAAAGGGGGTTCAGGTTTGCCAAGGACAATGTCAGCCCTGTTTGATTTGGACTAAGGTGAATTCCCTTTCCCCATGTGTTGAGTATCCACATCAGATCCCTGCTGGATGTTCAATGGCTCTTTGGCTTGCAGAGCTGTGGGTGTTCGGCTGAAATTCAGGCACGTGCTTGAGCTGGATTTGCCTTCATACTGGTGTTGAATGAGAAGAATGGAAACTAAGTTAGATTTTATGCTAAATACAGCTTTGGTTTTAAGTCAGCATACTTCATACATTACTATTTTTTCAAATGTAAAACCTCTGTAAATTACATTAAAGGTTCACACAAAAATGAAAATTCTGTCATTTACTTAAACTCACGTAATTCCAAACTTTTGTCACTTCAAAAAGTTAATAAAGGGATCGTAAAACTAACCCATATGAATCGGGTGGTTAAGTTCAAATTTTCTGAAGAGACTCAATCGCTTTATATGATAAACAGATTGAATTTAGGTTTTTATTCACATATAAACATTCATCAACTCACACATCAGCTGTGGTAAACAGAAGCTCAAGCATGTTTGCTTGAGGTGCGAGAACCAATGAGGTTCATTCTCATGTTACGCAGCACGTTTGAGCTTCTGCAAGAACCAATGAGGTTCATTCTCATGTTACGCAGCACGTTTGAGCTTCTGCAAGAACCAATGAGGTTCATTCTCATGTTACGCAGCACGTTTGAGCTTCTGCAAGAACCAATGAGGTTCATTCTCATGTTACGCAGCACGTTTGAGCTTCAGCAAGAACCAATGAGGTTCATTCTAGTGTTACACAGCACGTTTGAGCTTCTGCGAGAACCAATGAGGTTCATTCTCGTGTTACGCAGCACGTTTGAGCTTCAGCAAGAACCAATGAGGTTCATTCTAGTGTTACGCAGCACGTTTGAGCTTCTGCGAGAACCAATGAGGTTCATTCTCGTGTTACGCAGCACGTTTGAGCTTCAGCAAGAACCAATGAGGTTCATTCTAGTGTTACGCAGCACGTTTGAGCTTCTGCGAGAACCAATGAGGTTCATTCTCGTGTTACGCAGCACGTTTGAGCTTCCGCAAGAACCAATGAGGTTCATTCTAGTGTTACGCAGCACGTTTGAGCTTCAGCAAGAACCAATGAGGTTCATTCTCGTGTTACGCAGCACGTTTGAGCTTCAGCAAGAACCAATGAGGTTCATTCTAGTGTTACGCAGCACGTTTGAGCTTCCGCAAGAACCAATGTGGTTCATTCTCGTGTTACGCAGCACGTTTGAGCTTCCGCAAGAACCAATGAGGTTCATTCTCGTGTTACGCAGCACGTTTGAGCTTCCGCAAGAAAAAAATGAGGTTCATTCTAGTGTTACGCAGCACGTTTGAGCTTCAGCAAGAACCAATGAGGTTCATTCTCGTGTTACGCAGCACGTTTGAGCTTTAGCAAGAACCAATGAGGTTCATTCTCGTGTTACGCATCACGTTTGAGCTTCTGCAAGAACCAATGAGGTTCATTCTAGTGTTACGCAGCACGTTTGAGCTTCCGCAAGAACCAATGAGGTTCATTCTCGTTTTACGCAACACGTTTGAGCTTCAGCAAGAACCAATGAGGTTCATTCTCGTGTTACGCAGCACGTTTGAGCTTCCGCAAGAAAAAAATGAGGTTCATTCTAGTGTTACGCAGCACGTTTGAGCTTCAGCAAGAACCAATGAGGTTCATTCTCGTGTTACGCAGCACGTTTGAGCTTTAGCAAGAACCAATGAGGTTCATTCTCGTGTTACGCATCACGTTTGAGCTTCTGCAAGAACCAATGAGGTTCATTCTCGTGTTATGCAGCACGTTTGAGCTTCCTCAAGAACCAATGAGGTTCATTCTCATGTTACGCAGCACGTTTGAGCTTCAGCAAGAACCAATGAGGTTCATTCTCGTGTTACGCATCACGTTTGAGCTTCAGCAAGAACCAATGAGGTTCATTCTCGTGTTACGCATCACGTTTGAGCTTCAGCAAGAACCAATGAGGTTCATTCTCGTGTTACGCAGCACGTTTGAGCTTCAGCAAGAACCAATGAGGTTCATTCTTGTGTTACGCATCACGTTTGAGCTTCAGCAAGAACCAATGAGGTTCATTCTCGTGTTACGCAGCACGTTTGAGCTTCCTCAAGAACCAATGAGGTTCATTCTCATGTTACGCAGCACGTTTGAGCTTTAGCAAGAACCAATGAGGTTCATTCTAGTGTTACGCAGCACGTTTGAGCTTCAGCAAGAACCAATGAGGTTCATTCTCGTGTTACGCAGCACGTTTGAGCTTCAGCAAGAACCAATGAGGTTCATTCTCGTGTTACGCAGCACGTTTAAGCTTCCGCAAGAACCAATGAGGTTCATTCTAGTGTTACGCAGCACGTTTGAGCTTCAGCAAGAACCAATGAGGTTCATTCTCGTGTTACGCAGCACGTTTGAGCTTCCGCAAGAACCAATGAGGTTCATTCTCGTGTTACGCATCACGTTTGAGCTTCCTCAAGAACCAATGAGGTTCATTCTCATGTTACGCATCACGTTTGAGCTTCCTCAAGAACCAATGAGGTTCATTCTCGTGTTGCGCAGCACGTTTGAGCTTCCTCAAGAACCGATGAGGTTCATTCTCATGTTACGCAGCACGTTTGAGCTTCCTCAAGAACCAATGAGGTTCATTCTCGTGTTACGCATCACGTTTGAGCTTCCTCAAGAACCAATGAGGTTCATTCTCATGTTACGCATCACGTTTGAGCTTCCTCAAGAACCAATGAGGTTCATTCTCGTGTAGCGCAGCACGTTTGAGCTTCTGCAAGAACCAATGAGGTTCATTCTCGTGTTACGCAGCACGTTTGAGCTTCCGTAAGAACCAATGAGGTTCATTCTCGTGTTACGCAGCACGTTTGAGCTTCCTCAAGAACCAATGAGGTTCATTCTAGTGTTACGCAGCACGTTTGAGCTTCCTCAAGAACCAATGAGGTTCATTCTAGTGTTACACAGCACGTTTGAGCTTCAGCAAGAACCAATGAGGTTCATTCTAGTGTTACGCAGCATGTTTGAGCTTCCGCAAGAACCAATGAGGTTCATTCTCATGTTACGCAGCACGTTTGAGCTTCCTCAAGAACCAATTAGGTTCATTCTCGTGTTACGCAGCACGTTTGAGCTTCAGCAAGAACCAATGAGGTTCATTCTCGTGTTACGCAGCACGTTTGAGCTTCCTCAAGAACCAATGAGGTTCATTCTCGTGTTACGCAGCACGTTTGAGCTTCAGCAAGAACCAATGAGGTTCATTCTAGTGTTACGCAGCACGTTTGAGCTTCTGCAAGAACCAATGAGGTTCATTCTAGTGTTACGCAGCACGTTTGAGCTTCAGCAAGAACCAATGAGGTTCATTCTAGTGTTACGCAGCACGTTTGAGCTTCCGCAAGAACCAATGAGGTTCATTCTAGTGTTACGCAGCACGTTTGAGCTTCAGCAAGAACCAATGAGGTTCATTCTAGTGTTACGCAGCATGTTTGAGCTTCCTCAAGAACCAATGAGGTTCATTCTCGTGTTACGCAGCACGTTTGAGCTTCCTCAAGAACCAATGAGGTTAATTCTCATGTTGCGCTGCACGTTTGAGCTTCAGCAAGAACCAATGAGGTTAATTCTCATGTTACGCAGCACGTTTGAGCTTCTGTGAGAACCAATGAGGTTCATTCTTGTGTTAAGAAACACGTTTGAGCTTCAGCAAGAACCAATGAGGTTCATTCTCATGTTACGCAGCATGTTTGAGCTTCCGCAAGAACCAATGAGGTTCATTCTCGTGTTGCGCATCACGTTTGAGCTTCCTCAAGAACCAATGAGGTTAATTCTCATGTTACGCAGCACGTTTGAGCTTCAGCAAGAACCAATGAGGTTCATTCTCATGTTACGCAGCATGTTTGAGCTTCCGCAAGAACCAATGAGGTTCATTCTCGTGTTACGCAGCACGTTTGAGCTTCCTCAAGAACCAATGAGGTTAATTCTCATGTTGCGCAGCACGTTTGAGCTTCAGCAAGAACCAATGAGGTTAATTCTCATGTTACGCAGCACGTTTGAGCTTCTGTGAGAACCAATGAGGTTTATTCTTGTGTTAAGAAACACGTTTGAGCTTCAGCAAGAACCAACGAGGTTCATTCTCATGTTACGCAGCACGTTTGAGCTTCTGTGAGAACCAATGAGGTTCATTCTCGTGTTAAGAAACACGTTTGAGCTTCAGCAAGAACCAACGAGGTTAATTCTCATGTTACGCAGCACGTTTGAGCTTCTGTGAGAACCAATGAGGTTTATTCTTGTGTTAAGAAACACGTTTGAGTTTCAGCAAGAACCAATGAGGTTCATTCTCGTGTTACGCAGCACGTTTGAGCTTTCATCAAGAACCAATGAGGTTCATTCTCGTGTTACGCAGCACGTTTGAGCTTCCGTAAGAACCAATGAGGTTCATTCTTGTGTGTTAAGAAACACGTTT
The DNA here is from genome assembly GCA_029959095.1 of Rhinichthys osculus. Classification (NCBI taxonomy): domain Eukaryota; kingdom Metazoa; phylum Chordata; class Actinopteri; order Cypriniformes; family Leuciscidae; genus Rhinichthys; species Rhinichthys osculus. The sequence goes on along the minus strand of JARWKJ010000012.1, from coordinate 32,357,773 downwards.
GAGCTTCTGCAAAAATCAATGAAGTTCATTCTTGTGTTACGCAGCACGTTTGAGCTTCAGCAAGAACCAATTAGGTTAATTCCCGTGTGTTACGCAGCACGTTTGAGCTTCAGCAAGAACCAATGAGGTTCATTCTTGTGTGTTAAGAAACACATTTGAGCTTCTGCAAAAATCAATGAGGGCTTTTGTCATGCGTCAAGCAGGTTCAGTTGAGGTTCTGCTTATGTTCGCTGATCAATGTTTATATGTGAATAAAAATAATTAAATCGGTTTGTTCTACAAAATTAGTGATTCTCTTCAGAACATTTGGACTAAACCGCTCGATTCATATGGATTAGTTTTACAATCTCTATATGAACATTTCGAAGCGTCAAAGTGGTAGTTGTGTTACTGTCAATGGAGAGACAGAAATCTCTCAGATTTCATAAGAAATATCTTAATTTGTGTTTCGAAGATGAACGAAAGTCTTACAGGTTTGGAACGACATGAGGGCGAGTAATTGATGACAATTTTTGGGTGAACTAACCTTTTAAGGCCGTGTGTCCACCAAAGTGTTTTAAGACAGCTGAAAACAGCAGCCTGGCTGCAGAAACTTGAGAGTGCTTCGGTGGCGCAGCGTTTTTTGTTTTTTTCAGTTGAGACACTTTGGTTGCTAAGGTATGGAATATCTGGGAAGTGTTACTGGTATCTGATTTTGCAGATAGTTTGTTTTCAAATATAAAAATGTCAAAACAATGTAAAGAATTTGCTCTGGCTCTTGTTTTAAATTATTTTGTTCCGCTGTTGTGCGTGTTGTTGTCGTCTGTTGCCATTGTACAGCAGGATGTGGCAGTTGGTCGCTGTGGTATTTGACCCGGCCCTCCTCCCACACTGTGATTGGATGGTTGGGTAAAAAGCTGCGTTTTACCCAATGTTGAAAAATTTTCAGCTCTCGGTGTCTGGAAAAACTGCCAAGCACTCAGCTTGAAACAGACACTAAGCGCCTCGTCAGGCTGCTGCCGTTTTTAAATATGCGGCACTCCCATTGAATACAATTGAAAAATTCGCTGGCATTAAGCAAAAAATGTTTGGCGGACACGCGGCTTAAAAATATTTTTTATACTATTTACAATATTTCAGAGGGTTTTCAGTCTTAAAAGGTGTATTTTTAGATTTTTTATCAATTTTAAAGACCTGCAGGAAACGCATTTCTTCAGGAAAGGCAAATCTAGTTTACAATGTATTAAATGTAATGTGCAAACATCATTTCAGATTTGAAAGATCATAAGGCACTCAACTCAATTACCCAAATTTTCAGTCACAAGTTTGAAAAGCCAGTCTGTTCAAGGAGCAGGCCTCTATAAATTTTGGCAGTGCTGGTCCGAGGGCATGTGGTGACACTAATTGAGTTGAGCTGGGCTAAAATAAGCTGTGAAGATGTTATCACGCCTACTCCAGTGTTGTACCATCTCCATGGCCTTTGTGCAATTACATGCTTCTACTGGGCCCCAACAAGCGGCCCAATGTTGAGATTGAGCCAGGCTTAGCAAAAAACAACAGAACTCAAGGAGCACTAATGCCTATCGCATTCCTCCATCACAAAAAAGTGGGTCTCTGCACACAAAAAATGGAGGTTAATTAGGGAGAAAATCCAGTGAAAATTCCATACGGCAGCAGTTCAGACAGCGGGGAACAGAGGGTCCTTCTTCCAGCCCACAGCACAAAGACATCAAGGCACTTTAGAGGGTGGATTAGGGCTGAGAGCCCACAATGACTAGCAGTGGAAAAATGAAAACAGGAGAGACACGTGATGCAGGTCCAATCTGTTACTCTCCTCTGATAAAAGTTAAACGGCATGGCACTAATTACCTATTCCAAAGGAAAACAAACACAAACAGCTGGCTAACACAGAAAGCATTTCACACAAAAAGCCATATGTTTGTTTGATGGACATTTTGGCAAATCAGTCTAACCAGTAAGTTAATTATCCACACATCAACAAAATAAATGTTGCCTAACAAAAAAATCTATAAATTATGCCCTGACTATCTTTAATTTTTATTTCATAGGCTACAAAGCGAGCTGCTATGTAAAATGAAAGCACTTACTAAGTTCAGTAGAAGTTCTTCTAAGAAGAACTTCTTACCAACTCTAACCTCTAAACTATTTTTTTCTTATTATTAATAATTTAGTGATTTGAACGGTCCCGCTGCTTCTACTATGGATAAACAGTTATTTGTTTGTTTTGTTTTTATAATGTGATCTATTGTAACATTTACATTGTGTATGTAAATTTAATTTGTATGTAAAAAGTATACTTTTAAAAACTGTATTCTCACTATTAACTGTGATTTTTGCCTCAATAAGCAACTGTTAGGGATAAGCATAAGAGTTTATGTTTAGATGGATTTTGTGTGGTTGTCAAAATTAAGTACTGAAATTTAAAAAAAATGTGACGATACCAGCATTTCCCTCTAGCATTTAAACACCTCTGATTGGCCATTGTGTTGAAGCGCTCAACATATATGTCTGTGAATGGCTACAATGATCAACAATGACATCTTTGACGCCCTTCATCGAGCACTTACACAGATATATATGGGAGTGTTTGAAAGCGGCATCTATCTGAACATCTATCAGTGGATATATTAGGGATCCACTGATAGTCCCCTGCTTTTAAACGTGTCAACACAATGGCCAATCAGAGGTGTTTAAGAATCTGTTCAACAGCGCTCAAAATGAAAGAGGGAAATACTGGTATCGTCACATTTTTAAATTTCAGTACCAACTTGGTACCGAAGTCGGTACTTTTAGAAAACAAGTTTTGTATTGTGTTTCAGTTTTGTGCCTCAGTTCTCTCTAGTTTCTCTGTTTCAGTTAGTCTCCTAGGTAACACATAGTTTAATTAAGTGGTCACAGATGTTTTCACATTTCTTTGATTGGTTTGTTCTGTCTATTTAATCCCTGTTTCTGAGTTCCTTTTGTTAATAAAACAAAGACTGCAGTATTTAGACCATTTTCTCCTCATTATTGCACCCGATTTGTGACAGAAGAACTGACCAAATAATATGGATTTAGTAGCAATCCAGATCCTCCTGCTTTCCCAGGAGAACCAATCCCTAGAGGAACACATACAGGCTTTCCTGGACCTTCAACATCTAGTCCACTAAGACGACACCAGCCTGTGTGTGTTTTTCCGGGCAGGCCTTAACGAAAGGACCAGGGTGTGGACTGGGGAATTAAGAGGGGAGAGGGGGCTCTGGGTAATTTCAAGGAGTATGTGGAGTGGGTACTTCTCCACAACGGTTCCCCATCTGCAAAGACCAGGGAGGAGAGCAGAGCGTCAGCCATTTCCACAAGCCCAGCGACACCGCCAATCATGCCTGATCAGGTGTGTGAGCTGGCAACATCGCCTGTGCCCCTGGAAGCACTGGTGGAGTATAAGGTGATGTCTGTAGCCCAACACCTTCAACTACAATGGACAAACTGCTCATAGACTGGGAGAGCGAGTGCTTAAGGCCAATTTCTCTTCCCTGCACTGAGCCTGTCCCTGTTGGCAGTACTGAACTCTTGGTTTTGATTTTCCCACCCTGCCTCAGACTCCCACCTCCTCTCCCTGTTTTTAAACTGTCTTTTTCTAAGTCTGCAAGTTCAGTGCCAGCCTAGAGACCAGTTCCTGGGTTTTATGCCTGTTCCATGTTACCCTGTTGTGCCTGTCAGTTCTCACCCATCTGTACTGCTCAGGACTCCAGCTTTGCCTGCACAGCCCCTCCTCAGTTCTTCGGCTTCCTCTCTGATCATCATTGGGTCGCCTCAGTCAGAGAATTCGGCAGTCCAGTCCTGGTGGCTCGACCCAGTAGCTCCACCTAGGACCTCCGGTACGGTACGCCACTCCTCCTAGGTCTGTCGAGCAGTTGGATCCACTGTGGGACCTCCCTTTCTCGGCTTCCTCGTCCCTCTGGTTCCACCTTGGTCGGTTCGTCGCTCTTTCTACACCATGGACTGCTGGGCTTCAGCTTTGCTTTGTCCCTCCACTCCTTTGGCTTCATCGGGCTCCTCCTTCTCTTCAACTCCGCCTTGGTCCTCGGTCGCTCTGCCTTCGCCCCAGTCCACCGGCGCCCTGGCTTCACCTCAGTTACTTGTCGCTGAGGCTCCACCCTGCCCTCCAGCACCAGCGTTGTTCCCGGTCCCGGTCCGTGGTTCCACCTGGGTCTCCACAACCAGCTTCGTCTTAGTCACTCATCCCCCTGGTTCCAGCTGCCAAGCCTCCCCATGACTCCTCCCTCCCTCTCCTGCCTTCATCTCTGCCCTGCCTGTACTTTGTCATGGTTCCACGGCCCCCATCTAAGGCCCCTCCTACCCCCTCTATTGAACTCTTGTTTTTGTGTTGTTATTTGTAAGGTGTGAAGACGCACCTTGATGGGGATGACATGTTAGGGATAATCTGAGTTTGTTTAGGTGGGTTTTGTATTATGTTTCAGTTATGTGCCTCAGTTTTCTCTCGTTTCTGTTTCAGTTTATCAAGATTACAAATGGTTTGATTAAGTGGTCACAGGTGTTTTCACAATTCTTTGATTGGTTTGTTCTGTCTATTTAAGCCCTGTGTTTCTTTCAGTTCATTGTCAGTTCTACTTCGTATTAAGTTGGTTTCTCTATTTCTGCGTTTATTTTGTTAATAAAACAAATGCATTTAAATAATTTTCTCCTCATTATTGCGATCAATTTGTGACAAATCCTAATTGCTGCATATTAACAGTCAGTAAGGTAGTTAAGTTTAAGTATTGGGTAGGATTAAGGGATGCAGAATATGGTCATGCAGAATAAGGCATTAATGTGCTTTACAAGTACTAATAAACAGCCAATTTCCTAGTAAATGCATGCTGATAAGCAACTAGTTAATAGTGAGAATTGGACCCTAAACTAAAGTGTTTCCAATAATCTTGTCATGTTTTAAAGAAGGACACTTATTTTGATGAGTAACAAAGCATATGAAGTACCTAGATATACTAAATCATTAGAAGTGTTTAATTACAAATATTTAAATACATGACCATAAGATAAATGCTTAACAGTACATTTGACACTTTAAACATATTTCAAAGACAATAGAATTAATTATGAATTTACATAAAAAGACACACTTAAGTGGGTCAAAAAAGCAGTTCAGCTAATTGCATTTAATTAGTAAAAACTATAATACATCAGCATTACATAAACTTGAGGATATTGTTATTCGTATATTATTTCTGTAAAAAGAAAGCTAAAGTGTAGGGAACATCATCAACGGGCCGGAGCGCGTTGAGTGTTTACTGTTAGAACGGTGTCTTGTTAGCGGCCCCTAAGTTAATAACTAATGATCTCTGCAACGGAAGTGAATCAATCAATCAAAACTAACTTTAGCTGGACAATAACTTTATTCTAGAGCTGTTGTAAAGCCAAAACAATCTCTGTTACTGTAATTTCCTATTATCACTGCAAAAAGTGCTATATAAATGAAGGTGACTTGACTTGACTTCTCAACAAATTAAATTTTCTGGCTACAATCTTGCCCAAATGCAGACTAATTAGGCGAGTTTGTGCTATAAAATCAATAAGACAATGACAATAAAACCCACTGCCCTTGCGATCCGTGTAATTTGACCTTAGCAGCTGAGAGCTCACAATGCTTCATTAGTATTCGAACGGAAGGGCGGCATGAACTATGCAGCTCAAAAGGTCAACAAAGTATGCCACATTATACAAGCAAACAAGATATACCAAAATAATCATCTGTTATAAATTTAACAAATGTACACATTGTAAAGAAATGTGATTATGCTTATATGATGCTAACATGGTTATTCCTGACCTTTCAAGTAGTTTCTGTTCACCGGGACAGATGGACTGGCACAGTTTTCCCCAACTTGAGTATGAACCAAAAAACGGCCGCAGGTCTGTTCTGATAGGGTCGTGGACAGCAGGAAAACAATATTAAATGCTAATAAAACATTAATTATATATGTATCAGATCTCCATCCATTGCGTGCATGTAAGCACGCAAGTTTAGGATAGCAAAAAAAAAATATGATATGGATTGCCAGAAAATTCCACCAATGGAGGGGAAAGAGTTCAAATGGAGGAGACGAAGCTTACAATTTATTTTGATTCCTAGAACATTTGTGCTACTTTTGTACAATTTTACAATTACTATTCACTGCGCTTGCTTGGTTGACACTCACTGGAACACATTGGCTTGTTGACTGAAACATTGGATGGAGATCTGATTCACAAAGACATTACAAGCCCGAATGACGCCTGGACAGAATTCAACCTCTGAAACATTAGACCAACCTCAGCTCCATGTGCTTACAATTTACCAACAATTATCAGGTGCATTAGCATCACTGAGTAAACTTGGCACGCTGCTGCTAGTCTGTCATATGTCCAGGTGTAGCTACCTGGCTCTTACCCTCAATTGAAATCAAACAACAGAGCTAATTTGTCACAATCAAGAGATGGAATCAAACCGCTTGTCAGCACTAAATGTAGTGTGTAGTGACTTGCAGCAGGGCAAAAGGGAAATGAGAATGCATCGCGATCAGTTAAACGCACGCCAGAACCAATGACGTCCACTGATGTCATACTTGGCTTAAAGCGTTATAAGGAGCCAAGTGTGAATGAGATTTGAGAGCAAGATTTTCAGGTCACTGAAACTACCCCGGCAGTTTAGTTTGAAACTGGGTACGGTTCGCATGGAAAAATTGGTAATGCGAACCCGGGAGTGCACTGGGGTACCAAACCCGAGACTACCATGGTCTGAGTTCGTTTGCACTCGAAATGGCGCGATTCACGTGAATGTGAAAGCAACGCACTTGTTCAGGAAGTAAGTCAATGGAAAAAAAATCCAGAGAAATAAAGAGCATGTCATTGACCTAACTACTTTAATCGATCTGTTCCTCATACAAAGCTCCCATAGACTTCAGAACACTTGGAATAATGTGCACGAGTCATATTTATGATATGTTTATGGAGCTTGAAAGCCCCTGGTTACCATCTTTTAACCTTTAAGACCAAAAACATCACAGACAGCTAAGTTTAGTTCAGCAGACTAAACATTTTTGGATGAGAAACCCAAATATAACATTTCAGATGCGTACCATCACAGGCAAAAGTCCAATTGCAGCTCATTATATATCAGCGTGCACATTCCATTATGATCTGATCAAAAAGCCGGGTTAGTTGGAAGCTGCAGGAGTGTGTGGTGGTGATTATGGTATGGCGTTTCCATGACAGAGCCAATCTAGTATAAACCTTCTGCTGCTGCTGAAGACGCTCGCTCTACCAAATCCATGGCTTTATTCATCTGCAGCTGATGCTTTGAGCCCCATTCACCTCAGCTGCACTCTGGGAATCCAGCTGGTCTCTGGATGCTCTTTGAGATCTTGAAATCCATAGCAAACACTTTGAGGCGGCGGCAACAAAGAAGCACACACACAGCCTGCGGATGGGGGTGGTTAAGGCTCTTGAAGACACAATAAAGACGCATGAGGACTCTAAGGGGGCAACATGCGGTGGATTTCGCGCCGTGTAAATCATTAATAGGTTTCTCCTATTAACTTAAGGCCCCTGTTATTAAAAAATATATGGGTGGAGAATGAGATTATACTGCTCAGCATCGCTACTTAGACCTTAACTAGCTATCATTAAAACAAATGGAGGACAATCTCATTAACATCATCATTTTATTCAATACTGAGGCAATTGGGAGAAGACCTATAACATTTTAATCTGCGCTCTCAAAACTCTTCCTGCATATCTAGATTGTGCTTTGTCAACCGTAGAAAGGTTCTTCAAATTTAGTGGATACCAAATTTGACTAACCAAACGTTTCCAAACAGCTGTCCTAAACACTCCCTTTGGCAGGGCAAACAAATAGTCCAACCCCAATCTTGCGCATTGGCGGAGGCAATGTTGCTATGCTGGTAAGGATTCACAAAATAATAGGACATTTAAAATCACCATGTATTCAAAATTGACGATTCTTATTTTTCTATGAAATATTGCATTATTATAAATTATTTATCCGAGCACATCATTATTTTTTTTAAGTTTATGTGCCCTCTTTATCTTTAAATATTTCTCTTGCAGCAACATCTCTTCTCTGATGACGTATTAACCACCTGTCTCTCACATGAGATCGACCAATAGCAAACCACAACCATCCAATCGATTCCCCATGGACAAAATCAAGTCCCGCAGATGTAAGTCACACAATAGGGAAGAAAAGACTATCACAACTCCTGTTTCATGCCGAGTCTGCCGACTTTAAAATCAAAAAAAAAAAAAAAAACTTAGCTATTAGTTTGACACACAGACACAGAAAGTGTGTAAATATGTTTGTCTTCATTTCTCAAGTGTCTTTTTGGACATATTATGGTGTAGGTGTGTTCGTATTGTAGCTATTTCTTTAAAATAAATGTCACTTGGTTATATTTTGGTATCTAATGAATGAATGACATATCATACTTTTTAACTTTTGTTTAAGTGTCCAAATATTTTGGGGCCACACAGCTGTGTGCTGTGCAATAGCCTATTCTTAACAGAGAAAAAGAAGAAACAGACAGGAAAAATAAGAGCTCAGTAGCCTATTGTTTGAACATTTAATGATAATAAAAACAGCAGCAGAGAAAGAGAGAGATCCGTGGCAAAATGATTATTATGCATATAGGTGTCTAATAATGATGCTACTTTACACGGTCACGATCGAAGCCTGACGCGTTTATTGTGACATGCCATACAGATACATCTAACAATAAGTTATAGGCATCCTTACTAATAATAGATAATACAAAAACTGAAATATATAATCTGATTTCGACACAAATGTGCGTAGGCTAATATAAAGGTGTTGTAGATACGCTCAACTTTGACTGTTTCAATTTCAAATTTCACAGCGCTGAACCAAAGAACAAACGCATTGCAGAAATATTAAGAAAGTTATCCACTCACCACAGCTGAAATGAAGACAACTATTGATCATTAATCTTTGTCATTAGACAATATTATCTTTAGGAAACAACATCCTTTAATATGGCTTTATCTTCAAGTACACGTCGTTCTCTCCTCAAGCGCAGAATGCCAACTGACCATCATGAGCCAAGCGCGCGCCGAAACCACACCTCCACCCTCTCCAAAATCTCTTTAAAACAGCCCACTGAAGACATTGAGTTGTTATTCGCATTCCTGTCGATATTATTCACTTATTAACCAGCTTAGTGCTGTTCACGTGAATAATGTTACTTCACACACTGTTAATGTCTTAGTCTTGTAAAAGTCTTGTTTTTAGTTGGATATTTTCAATGAATCTGGTGAATCTTTTCACAAAATCTGACTGATCTCGAATGAATATCGTTTCTTTATGAAGCTATATTGTCGATACTTGTAGTGGTCCGAGAGCGATTGGCAGGAATCAAACTTGACGATTATAGTTGTACAAAATGATTTAAATGTTTATTTGTCAAAATAGGGAAGAAAAGACTATGACAACTTTTTTGATTTACTTTTTTGTTTGACCATCCGCCCACAATTCACCCACACATGTGATTCTATGATCATGTACTCACCCTTGTGTCATTCCAAATTTGAATGACAATGACCTACTTTCCTCTGTGGTGGAGTGAAGAACTTAAAATCCAATCGTATTACGGAGCCCGGGAAGTCACCTGTAGGGAAAAAAAAAACAATCCGAGGCGACGGTTTTGAAATCCGTCCCCTCAGTTTATAAACTGTACTCACGAATTCTTAAACTGTTCCCTCGGTTTAACAATTCGTGCCCACGGATTAATAAACCGTACCCACGAGTTCCTAATCCGTGCTCTCAGATTTGTAAACCGTGCCCTCAGTTTTTGCAATCTGTACCCACAAATTCATAAACCGTGCCCACGCTTTCGCAATCCGTACTCACGGGTTTGTAATCCGTATTCACGGGTTTGTAATCCGTATTCACGGGTTTGTGGCTCGTCCCCCAGAGTGTGCCGCGTGATTCAACCAGGCCTCCTGTTTAGATGCGGGATGCATTGCATTGTTTTTAAAACCCTTTTTTTTAAATGGATAATTTCTTGCATTTTCTAAAGAAAACTGCATTTATAAATAAGTTTAGCCTATAAGCTACTTTTATCTTTAAAGTCCATTTTTTAGAGGAAAAAGCAGTATAATAAGCGAAAAAAATAAAATAAAATAATAATAACACACAGTTCAAAAACTGTAAAAGATTTGGTTATAAGTTATAAATTATTTTATGTTAGGCTAAACATATTACTGTCTCCGGTGAACTCATTCATAGTAATAAACGCAAATAATAATTAGCTATCAAATCCATTTAGGCTACATAGGCCTATTTAGAAGACGCTTTTATCCACAAAAAAAAAAGAAAAGAAAAAAAAGAACAAAGCAATTCGTCAAATGTCAGTCTTAGACAATAATAATGGGCTAAGATTATAACAAACAAACACAGGTTTTTAACGCATATCCAAGTGTTTGTGTGGAGCGCGCACTGCATGTCACTGAGCCGCGGCCGCAAACGCTTGCATGTTCCTATCAACAGTGGAACAACTTAAAATAATCTAGCATTTCTGTACAGAAAAAATACATTATACATAATACATTATTTGCAACTACTTTTATTTGTGTAAACTCACAATAACAAGAAAACGTTGTGTATTTGTAAAATAAAATAAAACAATCAGGCGCGCATGATCTCCGGAGCGCGTCTCATAAATGAACTGAAACAAAAGCCTATATAGCCTAAAGCTTTAAATGTCCACTTTTAAACGAACAAATTCGATTCGAAAGCAAATACCGTCTGATTATACAATCCGAGAGCTGCATTTCTCTAAAGGTGCATCCTTTACAGCGGAGATGGAGATATGTTTAGCCCGTCACTAGATAACTGTTCATTTAAACAATAAAAATCCATCGTTATTTTTCAGAAACATTTATTATGATTATTAGCTTATAAATCACCTATAAATCATCTCTCGTTATGGTTCCAGAGACATGTTCTTCTCATTTAGCACTGCGGGCAAAATATAGTTTTTAGAAAGTAAAATCTATTTTTTTTTCCATATTAATTTGCAAAATTTTTAAATGTTTAATAAAGGCAAAAAGTCAATGGTATTTATTTTTTGTGCACAAACACTTGGATATGCGTCAAAATCTTGTGTTTATTTGTGATAATCTCAGCTCTGTATTATTGTCTAACCTGTATTATGACTGACATTTGACGAATTGCTTTGTTTCTTTTTTTGATAAAAGCGTCTTATATCTAAATATGTAGCCTAAATGTAATAATAATAGCCTAATTATTATTATTAGGCCTATTATTTGCGTTTATAACTTTAAATGAGTTCACTTAAGACAGGAAAATGTTAATCATAAAACAATTTATGAATGTTTTATTTTTATAGGCCTATAACTTTGTGTTTGTGTTATATATATATATATATATATATATATATATATATATATATATATATATATATATATATATATGTTTTGTATGTGAAGTCCTTTTAAAAACAATGCATCCCGCAACTAAACAGGAGGCCTGGTTGAATCACGCGGCACACTCTGGGGGACGAGCCACAAACCCGTGAGTACGGATTACAAACCCGTGAGTACGGATTGCGAAAGCGTGGGCACGGTTTATGAATTTGTGGGTACAGATTGCAAAAACTGAGGGCACGGTTTACAAATCTGAGAGCACGGATTAGGAACTCGTGGGTACGGTTTATTAATCCGTGGGCACGAATTGTTAAACCGAGGGAACAGTTTAAGAATTCGTGAGTACAGTTTATAAACTGAGGGGACGGATTGCAAAACCGTCGTCTCGGATTGTTTTGTTTTTCCCCACAGGTGACTTCCCGGGCTCCGTAATTTCCTTATGCCTGCTACAGCGTGTGATTTCGGCAAACCTATAAGATACCTATAATACCAAGATACCAAACCTATAAGATAATTAGAAATCACACTGTATGACATGGATCTAATAACTGTATGTAGACTGTACGATGAAGACACCTATTGAAAACGGTATTTTTTTAAGATTCTGGTGGTTTCGCGGTATATCACAGTTTCTCGACTGAACCTTTATTGTGGTTTATTTTACTGTCAGGAGTACAGAGAATATAAAAACATTGTCTATGGAAAAATACAAATTTACATTAAAAGATAGTGGCGCGTAGTATAGTATAGTAGTATACTATACTTGCTTATCACATAGATAGACTACACCACTGGCTACAACGCAAGTATAGAAGAATAAAATGTTATCAGCATGCGCTGGAGGTAAACAAATAGAGCAAGATGAATTGCACTTTGGCAATTGTTTTTATGTGCGCTGAAAAAAAGAGGAGGAAGTGAAAGAGGAGAATATGGACTATACCATAGCTAAGTAAAAGAGGCCAACTTGGTGTGCCAATTTTGCAAATTGAGCTTGAGGTAAGTAGTTTTAGCTGAATGTTGTGTTGATCAATACGCCATTTCCTGTTGCATTTTTATTGGCTAGTCAGTAGACGTCGGTCGTATCAGCAAGACACACTGTGAGATGATCATGCTAAATTTATGACCCTGTCTGAATATTATGTCAGGTTATCTTTAGTCGCAAGACCGTGACAACGTCTATCTTTGACCCTCTCTCACTGTATGATAGGAGCCACGACCACAGAAATCGCCACGATTGGTCATCTTTCATCCGGGACAGCCCAAAATCATACAATGTGTACTGGGCATAACACAACACTATGGCTTAACTGTCACCGTCCCGCTACCGGGACGCCTAAATTTACTTCACTATATTTCTATTAAATCCTAATATAATTATGACAAATTATATATCGTTGGAAAGGTCAAAGACTTCTAAATAGATATTCTACCCCTGTTTTGTGTTACAAATTATGTAGGAAGAGTAATTGATGAATTTATGACAAGAGTGCACCTCAAAAAATCTGCATCATAATAGGAGGTCTGACCTTTGTCACAAAAAGTCGATGCACCCACTTTTAATGATTGAAACTTCTGTTTTTATGCTAAAAGTTCATAATAAAACATATAATCTAGTATTTTTCAATAAAAAATTATAATATAATATTATCCTCTAAAAATTATAATATATATATATTATCCTCTAAAATATAATATTTATTTTTTTATCGCCTTTTTTATTATATCACAGTTATCATAAATTAGGTATCATTTGAAAGCTTATAAACTCAGAATTCATCCTGTGAAAACCGTTTTATAATTGAACGTTGTGTTACCATAGAAACGGTACTCTAAATTATTTTATCAGGCTCCTCCCCTTTTAGGCATCATTATATTTCATAATTTATGATCAAAACCTTTTCTAATCTTGACAAAACACATATTGTCAGAAAGGTCTGTGTCTCAAAGTTCCAAGTTTTGTGACAGAATTGATATTTGGACAGAAATGTATTAATTTTTTAAGGCAGAATATATACAACTAAATTCAATGGAATTCAATGGCACCCAGTGGCTATTTTTGGTACTACGCCTAAACAAAATCTCATGGGAACTTCAATTTTTGTGATATCAACTTCAAATTTGGAACATAACTTGGTTAGATTTATGGCTTTAATTTTATAGTAATTTTAGACTAAAAAATATTTTGTAAAATATATATTATATAAAATAAAAAATATATAGTATAGTATATCTGATTTACTGTAAATTTAAACTTCCATAACTTTTTCATACTTTCATTTTTTGAAGTGTTCTCACTTCAGCAATAATCTGCTGAGTGTTTACTTTAAAACAAGACCAAACTTGGGTATATATTCCAAAGCATTCTTGAATTACAACCATTTAAGTTTGAATAGTGCATTTTAACCCCCATTCTCAAAAAGGGGGGTGACAGCTAAGGGGTTAAAGAACATCAACAGCATTAAAACTCATTCACTCTTGTTTTATTGATAAAACATCATCAATATTCCTTAAAAAATCTCCTTTGTCTTCAGTAGAAGTGAGAAACGCGTATGCTGTGACCTATGTCTTTAATGTCTTGTGTTCTTAAAGGCTGGCTGTGTAGAGACGCAACAATCCACACGTCTCCGTAAACACATGTTAAGAAATCTAATGTGTTAACAAGAGAAGCCTGATTTCAATTTCTTCAAGACACTTCAGGCTCTCTCAAAACAACTTCCAGTCCAGACTGTTCTGTCTAAAAACCCACGTAAACCCATTTAAGAATGTTAATGAAACTGCATTGCTGTCATGTCTAATGGTCAACAACAAATTAAAATTAGATTTAGATTTTTAAAGCACATGTACACATATGCAAAAATGTGTATCTTGAAACAACCCTTTGACTTCTCGTCTCAGAGATTCAAACCCAGCCAGCCAGCCAGCCAGACTAATATTGTCCATGCTTGACTGGTTAAGACTTTTGCTGGGAATGGTCTATTGTTATTTCTGCCTCTGCGTTTCTTTTCATTGAGGTCAATGTCTGTTTAGAGGGTCGTCCTCATTCACACATGCACACGTGTGTTTTGTCCTGCAGCGCTGGCAGTGTCCGCTGATCACACAAACACTATTACCTACACTGTTACCCCAGGCCTCCACTCTGGATTGACCGCATTGCAATCTGAGTGCAACATTTCACATCTTGCACACCTTGTTAATGTTAATAGCGATCGCTCACAGGACACCGAATCATAGCCGAGGGGCCCGAGAGTTAGCCATCTCAAGAGCAGAGACGTATAATCATATCATGCAATGGAAACAACATCAGAGACCTCATGGGGAAACAAACCGCCCGCAGTAGATATAGCCAATTAGAATTATTATTCATGTTTTACTCCACCGAGGCAGAAAGAAACTCATGATGAGTCGTATTGACACTGAGGATAAAGGAAGATTGAAGTTTGCACAGTGGGATTTGAAGATGGATTAAAGGAATTGTTGTTAGGGAAGTTTAATAAAGGCCTCAGAAGGGTGGAATAATTCTTATTCAGAAGCAGTTCCACGTTCTAAAAACAATGTCATGATGCTCGGTTACCAGTTCTTTAATGTATACGTTGTGGACACGTTACACTATAGAGAAAAAAAATGTTGAGTCGATTGTCGGAATTGTATGCATCACCTAAAATGACATCTGCAAAACAACAACATCAATCAAACAAACCTTGAGACTTCCACACAAGAAACTTTTGCACTGAAGAAATTACTCTCTTATGTAAATGACTTTTCAGATAGTGTATTTAAACTTGTTTTGTATGCACATAAGTTTCTTGGGTAACACTTTACTTGAAGGGGTGTACATAAGACTGACATGACACCTTCATAACCATGACATGACATATGTCATGAATATGAAGTAGGGTTTATGCATGTTTATGACAACTGTCATTAAGTGTATTTCGCTCAATAATGACATTTTGAATGCAAATATGACATTGTTTAAGATGTCTTTGTTATGACACCTTGACATAAACCATAACATCATAACCTGTCAGTGTCTTTGTCATGACAACTTGACATTAAATTAAGTTAAACTGTCATGTGGTTGGTTTTGGCATTGGCTGTCATGAGGCATTATAACTGTGTCATGAATATTTTTCGTGACCTCAACTACAGTGGTACAAATTGAATTTGTCGTTAAACAGTTATAATGGCTTCATGGCAGCCAATGTCAAAACCAACCTGACAGTTTAATGTAATGTTAACCAATAAAGCTAAGTGGTTTCTTAAGTTTGATAATTAATCTGCTATGTCATGTTTATGACAGGTTGTGTTGTCTTAGTAATGTCAAGTTGTCATGACAAAGACACTGACAGGTTATGATGTATTGGTTTATGTCAAGGTGTTATAACAAAGACATCTCAAACAATGTCATATTTGCATTAAAAATGTCATAATTGAGCGAATGACACTTAATGACAGTTGTCACAAACATGCATAAAACTTCCTTCATATTCATAACATGTGTCATGTCATGATTATGAAGGTGTCATGTTAGTCTTATGCACACCCCTTCAAGTAAAGTGTTACCGTTTCTTGTGTATATCACTGTGTTTCTAAAAAAAAAAAGAAGAAAAAAAGACAAAATAACACAATAAACTGACATCATTACATTATCCTCACAAGGAAAAACATACAGAGCAACCAGCATGGTCAGATTTCTGAATTAATGACTCTTTTGTTCTGGACCTTTTTAATGAATCAATCAAAAAGACTTGAATTTGTCTAAAAATCATGTATACTTAAGCCTCATGAGACTTGGTTGCAATGAAACTGGAAAGAAACAAAGTATGGAATTTTTAATAACAAGTAAAAATAGCCTTCAACCCGATTTAACCCATGACATTTTGTTTTGTTGGTATAAATTAATGTATTTCGGTTGATTTCTTTGATGTTAAATGATATTTTTGACCAGGTCATTTAGTTAATTCAGATGTTACCATCAGTGAACACAGATGTTCAGTGTTCTCTATGCAGAGGAAGAGGAGGGGCTACTAAAGAGGAGTACTAAAGTTAGCATCAACACATCACATGTGTCTGAAATCATTTCCTTCAATTGGAAAATGGTCATGCTACAGTAAAAAAAAGTGTTGAGACGACACCTTTCTAAAATGCCTACAGTAGATGGAAGAATAGTAGTAAGTGTGCAGTGTGTAGCACATAATTTAAGACACAACCACTGGCTGGTTGTTCTAGTTAAAGATACATATTTAGAACAGAGTACCGACTCCTTAAAGCTGCCGTCGGCAACATTTTTTTGATCATATTCAGTGAAATCGACACTATAATCTGACAGAACAACATAAATAAAGTGGTTTTAGAAAAACCCCCGAGCTTCTAACTCCACCTGGAGCGTGTTATTTGTTTTGCAAAAATCCACAGCTCCCGGTTCATCGGGTCCAATCAGCACAGGGGGGTGTGAGATCTGACTGTCAATCACAGGTCGAGCACACGCCACCCCTCGCGCACGTTACAATCACATGCACACGCCTGAAGTTCGCGGAAGTTCGCGCAGTAACGAAGAGTGATGGCGGAAAATCAAGTACGCTCATTTAGAGTATAAATGACGTTAGCAATTGCAATCTATCGGTAGATTAGCCAGGACAGCATACCTCCAAATACTCCATGGTGTTGATGGATGCTGATGAGACGGGCGCGTTCCAGGGCTCTCAAGTTTTGAAGACAGGTAAGAGTGACACCCAGCCGATGGGGGGTTGGATACATTTTTGTCATTGGTTGTTCCGTTAAATCTTACCCAGATACAATAGTGCTATTTTCTGATTGGCTATTGTGTAGCTCAACGAACAACACCAGAGGAAACGTGCTTGATTCATGCCGGTTCCACAGTGAGAGCGGCGCGGCCAGAGTTTTGGGCACTGCGGCATATTAAATATATTACAAATCGTTTTTCAGCGTGAGAAATACAATGTGTGGCGGGAGAGCGTGACAAAAGACCGAAATGAGTGACTGTCACGCTCAATGCGTGACACTTGAGAGCCCTGGCGTTCACTGAAAATCTGGTGCACACGCACTGACGAGCATGAACTGGGTGGGAGGATATCTGTTGATAGTGGGGGAGGGGCATGAGAGTTGTAAACATTCAAAATTTTCCTAAATCCACTCAATCTGCCAGACTTGCCGACTGGAGCTTTAATGGCAAGTGAATTTGGAATTGGAACCATTATTGTTAGTGTCCCCCTGTTGTTAAAATCAAGTTTTTAATGTTGTTTATATGTCTGTGGTGTTTTTAATATGCTTTAAATAGACAAACCATGTGCAAATTCATAAGTCAACTCCATTGGAGAGTAAATCATCGGGTAAACAAAGACGCAGTTTGAAATCGAAAGTGTTTCTGACGTCGGTTTGTGTAACATTAGCAACACATTATTAGCTGGTTGATAATGTCAAGAAAAGGCTAATCACATTTATTAACGTTATGTGTATGACGATGTAAAGAGCGATACCATCAACCAGCATTTACCTCAGGAAGTCGGCCAAATGGATCTCTGAGCTGGTTTGAGCAAGTGGAGGCGGGGCTAATTAGCATATTCATGGTTCCGCATATAGAATAAGTTAAGCAAGGATGTAGAATTGCATTCAAGCTATTTTAAGGCATGAAGAATTTTTTTTCACAGGAAAAAAAAAAGTTGAAATATGTCATTTTGGTGATCAAAGATGAGTTTAAAGGGATACAATTATTGACTTACAGGGGGACTTTAAATTCCATATGATTCCTATGCCTAGACAGAGTGATTGTTACATTGGGAAAAAGTGTATTATGGAACACACAGCCAAAGACAAATAAATGGAAATATTATAAGAAGTATATGCTATATGGAGTCTCACCCTTAACCATGGAACTCTTCCCATATAATTACAGAGCTTCAACAACAATTCCCTGGAAAATGAACAAACCCGTCACAGGCCTTTATATTTTAGTTAGAATGAGCAATGTATTCTCTTATATACTGTTATGAGTCATCCCAGAAGAATGAGTCATGAGTAAGTTTGCTGCACTGTGGTTTATAGCGAGTCACAGCTCAAAACCACATTCCCTCTAAGGAATGCACAGGAACCTCAGCATCTCTCCAAAACCTACCTTCAGCCGGCCAATGAATGAGCCAATGTCGCATCCACAGAATAAAGCTGCATTTCTGGAGGAAGAACGTACAGTACATTTAAGAAGCTCTGGTTTAGTTTGTGGAGCATTTTCTAATGCTTGAATGTCTACATAGAACTGGGAAATGTCACCAATTCAAGTTGAGACGGTCACATGATCCGAATTAGATTCTCACACTTTTAGAAAATGAACACTTTTAGGACTACTTTCATTTGAGAATAGTTTACGCCACAGATGGAGAAATATACATTGAGATCTGCGGTCCGAGTCAGGGATCTATAAGCACAGATGCATTTCATTAACATTTTTGAAGCATTTTTAATGTATTAAGTCACCTCTGTCTGCGATTATGATTAATCGCATTTATTGTAATGGTATCGTGATTATGTAACAGCCGCACTGTGCAGGAACTCTCCAAAACTTCCTCCCTTACATGCTTGATATGTACAGTATTCCAGTTCGGACTGCTTTATATTAAGTTCGGATTGTCCTTTATATTAAATGTGTTAGGATGGGTACAGATTAGAGTGCACAGTTCCTTAACCCAAGAAAAAACTCATTCATTTTCTATATAGGGAAGTCGGTTGTTGTTTTTATCGATAACTTACAAACCTTTAAAGACAGACCTGTGTGAGCTCCGGGGTTGTTAATTGATGGTATATGCTTCAGTTGAAGCCATCTGTTCACATTATTTCAACTTATATTTTAAAATAACAGAGGAATTCCTTGTGAAAACTATACACTACCCATGATGTTACCCAAATGGCACCAATTAGAGAGTCACGGCAAACAAATCACATTATTAGTCCCCGCCTCCACTCAATCACACCAGCTCGGACTATACCTGATCCACTCAGTCAATTGTAGTAAACGCTACACAATGGCAAGTGGAAATAAGCCGTACATGTTTGAGCCAGAAACTGATTCAGGAGAAGTGGAAGAGTGAATCATACAGGGTTGTCGACAAGTAAATGTCTCTAAAGACTTAAATCCCTAAAAATGACTGAGAAAAATGAATGGAAATTGAATTTAACGGACAGTTAATGGAAATTGCCTTCACAAGCCGGAAATTGGTGGCAGATCAGTGCTTGTTCATGTGAGTGATAATCGTTCTGAGTTCATTTTCAAATACATTCGGTAAGAATCTCCAATGTGTACTTGGATATTTGGATTTATTTCTGCAAACCAAGACCAGCAGTGTGAAATGTGTTTTGACTGGAACTGACAACAGACAGTTGTGTAGTGTAAAAGAAGAGTTGTATACTGTGTGGGCGGCATAAGTTGAAAAGTCATTTTAATGTAGTGTCTATTTACCGATAGCCCACCATGTGGGCAGAGGCTATTTACACTAACTCCTCCCACCATTGTCTGGCTGAGCCAGACAAACAGAAGCAGTGGAGGGAGTAAGGAAAGTGGATATGACTTTTTTACGTGACCAACCCGAGTTCCTCTTTTTCCCGATCCCAATCTTTTTCCTTTTACAATTGCATATTAGCTTAGAGAAGCATTTATTTTAAATAAATAATATTCAAAATATGATGTGGTGTCCTTGATCGGATGGATCAACCGTGGCACGTGTTGCAGCGCATATTGTTACCAGGCTCTGGTGCAGTTATAACAACCTTGAGCTGAACACGCTCAAAACAGTGGAGATGATCGTGGACTTCAGGAGGAACAGCCCAGCACTCCCCCCACTCACCATCATGAACAGCACTGTGGAAGCAGTGGAGTCATTCAGGTTCCTGGGCACTATCATCTCTCAGGACCTGAAGTGGGACAATCACATTGACTCCATTGTGAAAAAGGCCCAGCAGAGACTGTACTTCCTTCGCCAGCTGAGGAAGTTCAACTTGCCACAGGAGCTGCTGATTCAGTTCTACTCAGCCGTCATTGAGTCTGTCTTATGCACTTCCATCACTGTCTGGTTTGGTTCAGCTACCAAATCAGACATCAGGAGACTACAACGGACAGTCCGGACTGCGGAGAGGATTATTGGTGCCCCCCTGCCAAACCTCCAGGACCTGTACTCTTCCAGAGTGAGGAAGAGAGCAGGTAAAATCATCACAGACTCCACTCACCCTGGACACCACCTATTTGAACTGTTACCGTCAAGACGGCGACTCAGATCACTGGCCACTAGAACATCTCGGCACAGGAACAGTTTCTTCCCACAGGCCATATCCCTCCTGAACAGTTAACACACCTCCCAAGGCATATGCTTTAAGTGCAATACTCCCACTGTTTAGTGCAATATCCTACAACTCAGGTGATACTTATATGTAGATTTATTTATTCATAATATTCAAAACACTGTAATATATGTGATACTTGTGACAACTGTGATACTTTTATTCTCATATATTTATATTTTTATTTTTTATTCTTAGAATTTGTAGTATTATGTTTCTTGTTGTATTTGTATTTGTATATGTCCACTGGAAGCCTCAGTACCAAAACAAATTCCTTGTGTGTGCAAGCACACTTGGCAATAAAGCTCTTTCTGATTCTGATTCTGATTCTGATTCTCAAAACCAGCTCCTGTCCTGGACCTTTCCTGATCCACAGGTTCAATATTAGGGTTAGGGGTAGGTCTAACTGTACGTTCACACCGCAGCCGACTTGAGCGTCAAAGAAGATCTGGCCGCCCTGTCAAGGACGCTTGTCAAAAAGTACGGGGAAGCTTGTTGTTGCTTTGAACGCTCTGACGTTGCAGGGAGAATAAGTGTCACAACATAAAATGTAATAAACAGAAAAAAACTAGCAATACATTAAAGAAACCTTTCATAATGACAGCATTTTTATAACCGTTTTGGTCACATTTGGTCGGGAGAAAAAGAATAGAACTATTATTATTATTATTTGCGGTCAAATCGGTGTCACCGTGAGCAAATGAATTGCATTCCCACTTTAAAACGTAAATATCGTAATCGTAAATATTTCAAATAAAAGTTGCGCTCTCACGGTCCCTATAAGCAAACAACGTCATGTCATAAATGATAGGAAACCCAGCAACGGCGATTATTAGCTTCTCATCATTTTCTCGGAACTAATGTTTTGGTAGGAACGAAAGTTTACAGCGTGTGTTTCTCTGGAATCAGCCAGCGCGAGGGACGTCTATATTCCGATTGGTTGCTGGCGTTTTGCCGCTGCTTGCCGCTGAACCGCGTCACAGCTCATTACCATAAAGTTGAGCTTCTTTCAACTTTCTGATTGACGCTCAAAACGCGACGCCGAGGGATTTGACGCTCCTTGCAGCTGAGAGAAGCCAGCTTCCATTGAAAATTAATGACTTCCGGCCGCTTTGGAAGCTCAAGTCGGCGGCGGTGTGAACGTACAGTAGGGCATAGAATTTAGAAGGGATGATAGGGATATGTCCCTATAAACATCTAACGATATCTAACACTTGGGCATTTTCACATCTGGCTCATTTGGAGCGTTTGTTACAGAACCTGGTATGTTTTCTCCCTGATTTCGTAGTCATATGAACACGGCATTCACGTTCAGATCCGCACCAAAACAATCAGTCTGCGATCACCTGAACCGCCTGAGGTGGTATCGGCCAGCTTGAAGAATGAACTCTGGAGCAGAAAATGAATCGTGGGTTAACCTGGATCAAAGATAAAGTAAAATGCCTAATTGAAATTTGGTTGGATGATCTTATTTCAGAACAACTGTCATAAAAACAGCTACAAAGAAAACCACAATAAGCCTGTGGAGCTGTGGTCTATCCATCCTGATGGATGAGCAGAATCACGTAACACAAACAGGTTCACTCTGACCAATGAGAGGACAGTTTGCTCCCACATGACTCGCATTAACAAATTTTGGTCCGTTTATGAATGTTGCCTTGTGAATGCGAACAGAACCATCAATGTCAAAGTCAAACCTATGCCATTAAAGTGTAATAATGCTGAGAAAAAGAGGCAAATCACTCACTGCTCTTGATACTGAAGACACTCTGTTTATTGCTTGTGTAAGAATCGAAAGGAGAAGGTAAAATAAAGTTACGCGAGATATCGCGAGCGTAAGGAAAAGAAAAAAGGTGAAAAGAGGAGGAGTCGAGAGAGGGGAAGTGAAGAGAGGAGTGGGTTGAAGGAATGGTCAATGTAATCGGTGGAACGATGTTTAAGAGAAGTTATTGGGCATTAAAAAGCTCCGCACATCACCCTACCACGCCCAATGCGACGGCGCTGTGGAGCGCTTCAATCGTACCCTAAAAGATGAGCTTGCTAAATATCTCTTTGAGTCTGGTAGGGAATGGGACGAACACCTCACACATGTCGCATTAGCGTACAACACCATCAATCATTCCAGTACCGGGTTCACGCCATTCTTTTTAGCGCATGGACGCGAGGCCCGCGTTCCCTTAGACGTGCTATTTCAGGACAGCACCTCTGTCACTTCAGCCACATCGGGTACGCCTGCAGCGTTTGCTCATTCACTACAACGCAGATTATCCTCTGCTTATCGATCAGCAACTGCCTTCCGGGACAAAGCGCAAGAACAACAACGACATTACTATGATCGTCGTGTGAAGTACACTCCATACAAGGCGGGCGACTTGGTACTCCTTGATGACCCAGCCAACAAGCATAATAAACTACGTCCTCGCTGGGTGGGTCCTTATGAGGTTTTACAGTCAATAGCACCTCTTGGTAGTCTTACTCCCGTGGATTTTGCTGTTCGTGATACTTCCAAACCACACGCCAAGACCAAAGTCATTCACTATAACCGCATTAAGCCATACATCACTGACCACTCACAAACACACGCACCCCCCTCACCTCAGTTAACCGCCAAACCAAACACACTGAACACACTATCAGGTCTCCTTCCACCTCATGTTACGCCAATGGCCCCAGGGCCTTCCGCTGGACCCCGCAGGCCATGTTTGCCGCCAGCACACCAACCTTTGCCGCAGCACGGCCCCTTACCTGATGTTTTAAAGGACAATGCTAGAGACATTTGCCCCGCACCTCCCTTGGTACAGCCCTCCCAAACGCCAACTTCGGTGGTAGTGGGAGTACCCGCTGGTTCCCCAGTGGCCCCGGTCACGCAGTCCTCCACACTACACGGACGACCAAGGTTGCGTCGAATGCCGGCTTATTTGAAAGACTTTCAATTGTACTAAATGGTGTACCTTGAATGGTGTACCTTGCGGTTTTGATGTGAGTTGGTTATATCATTATACAGTAGGAATAGTATAATGAGTATTTTGTGTTATTTTTTTATTTTTATTTTATTTTTTGATACAACTGTAAGTTGTTTAACAGTATAACAAGTTCATTGTTCTCATGGTTATACAGCAGTGAAAAACAAAAGTGTATGATAATGTGTACGTTTCATGACATGCACTGTTATATCACGTTCTCTTGCGTTTTGTGTCAACATACATGGAAATGAGGACATTTCTTATAGGAAGGGGAGTATTATGTAAGAATCGAAAGGAGAAGGTTAAATAAAGTTAGATGGTACGCGAGATATCGCGAGCGTAAGGAAAAGAAAAAAGGTGAAAAGAGGAGGAGTCGAGAGAGGGGAAGTGAAGAGGAGTGGGTTGAAGGAATGGTCAATGTAATCGGTGGAAAGATGTTTAAGAGAAATTTTGAAATAAACACTGAGTTCTGAGCACAGAAGTCTTAGTCTGCCTCTTCTATCAAGCGACCGCGACAGAAGCAGAAAATAGTCAAGAATCCACGCATAATACTCGGTAAGCACGGATTTCTCAAGACCCGCGAATCTGAGTATTACACTTGTAATGTGTTTCTTCTAATGTGCTTCGTTATTACTGATTATTTGCTAGAATGTTTTGATGCTAAATTTAGTTAAAAAAGTGAAAACATTCACTTGAAATTATTTTATTGTTATTTTGTAATAATTCATAAAATGATTTATAATTAAACAATTAAATCAAGTTAGTAGTAACAATTTTTAGAAATTAATTATTTTAAAGTTGTTAAACATGTTCAATAGCTTTTTTTTTGTTAATCTTTGGTATTGAAATTTGTTTCATTTCTCTGGTATTTGTAATGGTTACTGAAATTTATGTATCGTGACACTAACCCGTAGTGAAAAAAATTGGAAGTTGTGATGAATTGAGAATCAAGTTGAGGCCAAATCATAAATTACACATACACTCTTAATAAATAAATGTTCTTTATTAACATTAATGGTTTCATGAAGAACCTTTAACATCCATGGAACCTTCCCATTGCACAAAAGCTTCTAAGGAGAAAACAGTTAAAAATGTTCTTCACAGTAAGAAAAAAAAAGAGGTTATTTTAAGAACTGTTCACTGAAAGGTTCTTTTGTGAACCAAAAAATGGTTCTTATATGGCATTGCTGAGACACCCTCTTGGAACCTGTTTTTAAGAGTGTATTAAGGTCCTGGTTCTGTTCTGGGGTTGCTGCAGTAGAATACACACACACACACACACACACATTGTTAAGAACTTGTGGACAGCACATTATCATTAAGTTTCATTGGGCTGGCCACATATGACCGCTCTGAAGAAATATAGGAAACATAAAAATACGTAGTATTCCATTCTCCGTCCAACACAGACACTTTCTTCTGTTTACACTGAGTGTCTTGCCTTCTGTCTGACCTCTGTTGTGTGTTAAACCGCTGTCTGCTGCGTAAATAGACAGTAACATTGTTATTTTGAGCCCAGGAGACATGAGTTTACCCTCTCTTCACCTCACAAGAAACAATAACCTGTTTTCATGTGCCTTTTTACAAATGGCCGAAGGCCTGCGTTGCTTCCCAATTCACATATCCATTCGAAATAGAATAGTATTAGTGCACCCCGAAATGTATAGTGAATATAAACAGTACGCTAAAGGTACTGTGCATACTTTTTCTGGAGGATGTTTTAAGCGTACATGCTATAGTGAAACAGTGAGGTTAAGGAAGTAAAAATCCCATTCATTTTCTCCATTGATTTCTGGGTAATTGATGAGTTTGAACAATAAACCATTAAAGGCAGACCTATACTGTGAGCTACGAGGCTATTAATTGTTGGCATATTCTTTTGTTAAAGCCATCAGCTTGCATTATTTCAACTTATTCTATAACTGTGTTCAAAAGTGGAATTCCTGTTGAAAAACTACATTATCCATGATTGTACAGAGAATCTCCACCAATCAGAAAATTGTGCCATAAGACATAGGCTGCGTCTGAAAAGTTGACTTGACTTGTTACCTCGCTGCCCTGTCAGGCAATGACTTTGTAGGCAGCATTTGCGAGCAAGCTTTGGTGATAACTAAGCAAATAATTACTAGAATAGTAATTTCTCGGTAGAAATGGCGACAAAAGTGGAAAACGTTCATTAAAAATGTACATTTACATAAACTGACCACCAACTGCAACCTTCAGATGCCAAGTTTATAATTTTTTTTGCTCAACTGTCAAAGAATGGAAAGCATAGGATTGTGGGATAGCGAAGGATACATCTATGCTGCCTTAAAACATTGATCAGATGAAGGTTCCATTGATCGGATGCAGCCATTGAGTCTGTTTCCCTACACTTTAAATATTTGTTTGCATAAAATGCATTTTTGTTACAATGCTCCAGAGAATTACAAAAAATCCATGCCACTCTGAAACATCCTGTGAAATCCGTGCTTGAAATCCGTTCTGCACAATCCTCTTGTTAACATTGTCAGGGTCTGAATCGAGCTCGAAATGGTTTAAAATTGCCAATTTAATTGCCAAAAATTAAAACTCCATTGTTAATATTTAAATCTGAGTAGAGCTCGTGGTTATGAAGGGGCGGGACTTTTCCCGAGCACATGCTGAGCGCTGCCAATCACAACACACTGGGCCATTAACATTTTGTATTTCGGAAGGAGTGGCTTCAATGAAAACGGTGTGTTCAACCAGACTAGGGAGATAGGAGCTGTAATAATGTCAAATGAAAAATAATGTTGTTGTTTTTTTTAGCAATCAAGACTTCGTAAAAGGGCATAATCATAAACACTGTCCGTTTTTCTTGATTTTCAAATACATATTTGCTTCAAATAAAAGTTGTGGAAATGTTACGATTCACCTCCTGCTGATTTTGGTTCATAGTTTATACATTTTTCAAGACTTTTTGTAAAATCTGTATGGGAAAAAAATAAGGGGAAAGAATACTCCCGCAACGGTTGCTGACAAAGTATGCGGGCTCTGTTTGGGCCAATATTACCCAAAACAAAAGCCAAAATGTTTGTGACAGACTTTGAATTTGAGGTCAAACGCTTTCACAGCCGTTTGTAAATGTACAGACTTGAAAGTTAAGAAAATAAGGGATTTATTAGCCAAATGCTAACATTTACACGCAGACAAAACATAGTGTCCTCGCTACATAACAAAAGGGGTGTGTGGTATCAAAACATAATTTAGCATGTTACAGTAATGACATACTACGTAACTATGTATCCAAAATTATGTACTTTACCATTACCAGTCAAGTACTGAGATCTTCATCTGATATTTGCTTATTTATCACCAAAGCTCTCTCTGTTTTGTTGTAACATCAGTTTAGTGAGGTACCTTCGTGCGTAAACGCTGCCTTTAAAGTCATTGCCTGATAGGGCAGCGAGGCAACAAGTCGGCTGTCTAAGCTTTTTGTTTTTGAGACGTAGCCATTGTTTCAGTGCATAATATAGCCAAATTTAGTAGCATAAGGACATTCATCTGTCAAGTTAGACATTTTACTCTATGGTGCTCCCTACAGGCCTTCAGCTGAAAGTGCCCGGACTCTTCTATTCTCATGTAAATGAGTGTCAGGACAGCAGCCGGATTAACTCTCTTTGTGTTTGAAGACAAAAGCTGGCAGTAGCAGATGGCCGAGTGTGATCGGTGTGCTGGACTTTTCTTAAAAAGTTTCTGTTTGTATATACATTCATATACTCGTCCCTCACAGATGACATGCCGAGCGTCATTCCAGGAAAGACATTTCGCATTTCTTTTTATTTAAATTAAAGATGTTAAAGGGACCAACAATGAAAATTCTGTCATAATTTACTCATCGTAATGTTGTTCCAAACCCATGACTTTCTTCGGAATCATCTTTGAAGCACAAATAAATATATTTTTGTGTTTTAATCCCATATTTTTTTACCTATCCATCGCAAATCCAAGATATCAAAATATACACACCTCAAAAAGTTGCTTAAGACATTGTGAAAGTAAATGAAGAGACAAACACTGAACAGTGCACTTACATTCATACTTATTTTTCACTGACATTTTAAGATATGCAAATTGCTTTCAGTTAAAACATTTTAGTCTGGGACTAGGCTTAAGCCTTGTCTGAAAACAAGGGTTAGACTTTTACTCGTCGCATTGGAATTGGTGACTTTTGAATCGCTGTAAGGTCTCTGCACATTTACCCAAGTATGGTTTCCGGGCACCCTTTAAACCTCTGGTCAGTTCCCTGTTCCCCTCAAAAACGAACCACAGGTCATCACATCAACTATAAGCATATTTCACAGATTTTAAGTGTTTAC
Source organism: Rhinichthys osculus (assembly GCA_029959095.1). Classification (NCBI taxonomy): domain Eukaryota; kingdom Metazoa; phylum Chordata; class Actinopteri; order Cypriniformes; family Leuciscidae; genus Rhinichthys; species Rhinichthys osculus. The sequence goes on along the minus strand of JARWKJ010000012.1, from coordinate 32,329,668 downwards.
AGTGCATACGTTTTGGGTCCAGTACATAATGAGCACTCTCAATTTCTCAAATACACACAAATAGACAACACAATTTTGAAAGAAACTATTAAACAGACATTTTTTATTCTTCTGCACTCCTTGAGCATGAATTAATTATAAAATACCAAGTAAACATTTATACAGTTAAATCATATGACATTTATACAAAAATGTACAATACTTAATCCATTAAATTACAGTTGTAAAATGCTAAAATATGTACATCTTAAAAGAGATGTTAAATGTTTATCATGTTAAAAACACTCATGTTAAAAGATCAAGCACAAACAGGTGTGTGTGTGTGTGTGTGTGTGTGTGTGTGTGTAATGGAGTGATTTGGTAACAAACAAGGGCTGAACAAGAGATGTAGTACATGTACAGTATGAGTGTGTTTGTCCTGTCTGGAATGCAGAATTTGGTGAGATAAATGTATAGCCTGCATTAAAAAAGCTAAGTCCATCCAGACAACCAATGTCATGAGTGATTAATAAAACCAAATTAAAAACACCATTCAATTCAAACATTTGTAATAAAGCATTACAGAACGTCTATAAACATGTTCTCCCGCTTTTATCAAAACACTGAACGACAAGTAATCCATCAGATAAAATGATTCTGAATGACAAAGGCGAAACGCAGTAACTATTCCTCATTTTTCTCAGTTTCATGATGTAGTTATGCGTTCCTCCTTTACGGGCCTGAATCTGAATGAAGTGTTTCAGAGAAGCTGCATGTTATACCCAGCAGGAAACCAGAGCTGGTCTTTCGGGGGTTATAACGCGCGCCTCGCCTTCACAGGCTGGTCTCCGTGTAGACGGGGACAGCAGGGGACGCAGCGATCGGGCCGAGGAGCGACTGGCGCCGGGGCTGAGTTTGAACCAGTGGTTTCTGGGCCTGCGACTCCACGGGACTCTCGTGTTTCTCTCCCATCTCTTGCAGCAGGAGCACATTAGCGTCTCGCCACTGTCTGTATTTACAAGCGCTCAGAGACGTTTCGCTCAAGACCTGCTCTATGTTCTGCAGATCGGCCTCCTTAGCCTGAAATAAAGCAAAGAATGACATGTTGGTTTCTTTTGTGAAAGTGCTTTGTTTGTTTTATCAATACTGCCATCTAGTGTCTGTAGATTAGAGTCAATGACAGATATGAGTGAGAATTAATCTAGTTGTGCATGTGCAAAATACTTTGTATTAATATTTGTTTCGACCCTATTCAAACTGAATTTTTCAACAGAACTGTCAAGTAATAACATTAATATATATATATATATATATATATATATATATTTTTTTTTTTTTAAGAATTGTATTAACCTTCAGGGGTGCTTTCTAATGATACAATTATCATAGAATAATGAAAAATAAAATATCATAGAATATTATAGAATTATGATAAATAAAAACCTAATAAAACGACAAAAAAAAAATCACAAAATAAAATGACAAACTAAAAATTTGGGGTCAGTCATTTTTTTTCTTCTTTAAAAATAAATTAATACTTTTATTCAGCAAGGATGTGTTAAATTGATAACAAGTGATGGTAAACATTTATATTGTTAGAAAAAAAAATCTATTTTGCATAAATGCTGTTCTTTTTAACTTTTTATTCATCAATGAATCCTGAAAAAAAGTATCACAGTTTCCAAAAAAAAAAAATATATATATATTAAGCAGGACAACTGTTTCCAACCAAGTATTAAATCAGCATATTAGAATGTTTTCTGAAGGACCATGTGGCATTGAAGACTTATGTAATGATGCTGAAAGTTCAGCTTTGCCACACACAGAAATACATCATATTTTAAAGTATATTAAAATAGAAAACCTGTCCCACTTGTGGCCTTTGCACTTGACCACTGTATTTGGCAGTGGTCAAGTGGACTCATAAGTGTTCAAGTGGGTGCAAAGTCTGCAAGTATGTAGAACTTCTGATTACCTGATGGGACACACTTACAACATAGCATTGTAAAAATGCAAGAGCTTTATTTACACATTTTGATTAAACCTTTAAATGTCTGTTCAGTCCCTATATAACAAACACAATTTAATTGTGGGCTTCTAATTAAGTGATAAAAATCAATCAAAAACATTTGACACAATTTTACACTCATTTCTGAAAATAATAATTTCCAAGTACTGCCAAGTTGAATGTAATATTCAAATAATTTAACTTGCACTGGAAAGTTTTCCAAGACAAAATCGGTGCACACAAGTTCCTGATCGTGATGAATGATGGGATAACGCTTAGCGTCAAATACCTCTCTGAAGCGTTATTAAAGATAGTGTGGTTTTAGTGTGTTAAATGCACTGCACTTTTTGGCCCCGGTCACAGTCTTGCACACTCACTTCCTGTCGCGCACATGGGCTCTCGAGTGGCGAAAGTGTGGGTGTTTGGACAGACCTCTGACTAAACACATTTACAGAATGTGCAAGTCAACTAGCCTTCTCTTGGTATATAGAGGAAGTCAAATATCGAATTAGAAAAAACAGCACTGACGAAAAGAGGACAACGTAAATGACATACTTTACAACTACAAGTCATGATCATTACTAAAACGTCACAATGTTACAATAGTAACCGGTTTTATGACAGACATGTTCCATATTGAATCTAACATCCATTCGATTTTAGTGTTGTTCAGAAGCATTTGGCAAATAAACCTTCTTCTAAACAATGTTTTGCAATTATGTTATGAAGCAACAACATCAAGAAGCCATTTAAAAAAAAAAAAAAAACAAAAAAAAAACCCGTCTGGCTTATTAAAGGAACAACACGACTGAATCTAGATAACTCGAGCAGTTTTATAGGTTCCCTGCAAATTCATCAGCATTGAGATTGACCCTTTTAGGAGGACACACAATCCGAGCACAATCTCACCTTTAAAGTGCTGTTTAAAGCTCGAATGAGGTGCAGTTTGTCATTGACGCTCTCATCTTTGCAGCGTCTAATGAAGGAGGACCTGAAGTCACGTTTGGTGCTCGGCTGCAGGGCTCCTGTGGGCGACAGACTCGCTTGCTTGAGGTGAAGATACAGCATCTCCATCTCATCGGATGGGGCGCCTGATGGAACAATATCACACACCAAACCATTTACAGGATTACCACACTTTTTCAGCAATGACTTTCCCATGACTCTTCCAGGAGGTCACAGTAGCTGGATAAGGATTTTATAGAGACAATTTCGAGTTGAGTATAATTAAAATGATTTTTTGCTATTTTCTTATGTTCAGAGATATTCACATAATGTTAAGAACATTTTAGTAAAAAAAAAAGAATTGGGGAATTCTTGGTATTTTTAAAGGGTCATGACATGGATTTTTTTTTTGATTATTTAATATGTTCTTTGAGGTTCACTTATTAATGACGTTCTTTTGCACACAAAAAATATTATTTTCAACCCTCATTCTGCCCCCTTGTTTGAAATGATCTGTTTTTAAGGTGCTGCTCCTTTAAGGCTTGTCAGTAAACGGCCACGGTTATGATTGGCTAACGTCATTGCATAAGAAGAAATGGTATCAACGCCCACTTGCTATTACACACAAGTCGAGTCAAGTCAAGTCACATTCATTTATATAGCGCTTTTAACAATATGGCCTGTTTCAAAGCAGCTTTACAAATGATAATATGAAATTACAGTAACAGAGATTGTTTTGGCTTTACAGTAGCTCTAGAATAAAGTTATTGTCCAGCTAAAGTTAGCTTTGATCGATTCACTTCCGTTGCAAAGATCATTAGTTATTAAAGGATTAGTTCACTTTAAAAAAAACTTTTGCTGATAATTTACTCACCCCCATGTCATCCAAGATGTCCATGTCTTTCTTTCTTCAGTCGAAAAGAAATTAAGGTTTTTGATGAAAACATTCCAGGATTTTTCTCCATATAATGCACTTTGCTGGGCACCAAACGGTTCAAGGTCCAAAAGACAGTTTCAGTGCAAACTGCAAACTGTTCAAAGGGCTTTAAACGACACCAGACGATGAATAAGGGTCTTATCAAGCGAAACGATCGCTCATTTAAAAAAGAAATAAAGTTTAAGTTTATAAGCTCAAATGCTCGCCTTGCACTGTTCTGTGTGACTCTCCTGTTCGAACTCGTTCATCAAAATGAACAAATCTTTTTTTGAGTCATTTGGTTCATTTAACGAACGAAATGAACGAATTGACTCGGAAAAAGATTCGTTCATTTTGATCCTGGAATGTTTTCATCAAAAACCTTAATTTCTTTTCGACTGAAGAAAGAAATATATGGACATCTTGGATGACATGGGGGTGAGTAAATTATCAGCAAAAGTTTTTTTTAAAGTGAACTAATCCTTTAACTTAAGGGCCGCAATCGCACGACGCCGTTCTAACAGAAAACACTCAACAGTGCCTGGCGGCTCGAGAACGATTTCTGAAAACATTTATATAGAAACATAATTTACAGACAAAGCATTATGACATAATTTACTAACGGTTTGTGATGGAGCTGCTGTCAGATCTAAAACAACTGACTGCTTCAACAAAAGATTCTTTGCAAACTCTCAAATACACTATGCCTCGGTTACAAAACAAAATGCTCCGAACAAACATAGAATTATCAGACGTGATCCGGGATGCCATTGAAATAAACCATACACTTGTTCCTAATGCTGGGATCCTTCTGAAGTCTCTACAGAAATGAGCAAACAAGCCGTTTAGACTGGATGCATCAAAGTGAACGTTCTTCCACTCAAATCTCATGTCATGAACCCTTTAAAAAAAGATATGGCAGAAAAATCTGTAGAACATGTTTTGTGGTCTATGTATATGCTGATTCTTGAGCATCAAAACTGGTCAACAGTAACTCAACCTGTTGTCTCTCCAGAAGACTTGGATTAAACCGTTATTCATATGGATTTCTTTTGGAATAGACTTTCAATGGAGGAACAGAAATCTCTCAGGTCTTATTTGAAATATCTTAATGTGTTTGGAAGCTGAGCGATTATGACAATTGTAAGCTATCTCTTTAAACTGTTTTTAATTTGGATTTGCATTTGTAAAGGATAAAACATCTCATTCCAGCGCTCACTCACTGTCGTTTCCTTTGAACTCCTGTATTTTGAGGATGGGGTCGTCCTCTTCGCTGATCTCGTGCCACGACTCACTGTCTGCGCTCTGAGTCTCTGTGCGGTGACATGGAGAGGAAGAGGAGCGGGGAGGCGGGAGACAACCCTGAGACATACACACACAAATACACTTCAATTATAACAGCAATCTTTCAAAACCTCAAAGAAATACTATTTCAAAACAGAAACTTGGGTGACAATATGACAAAAATATATATATATATATAGATATGAGAGAGAGAGAGAGAGAGAGAGAGAGAGAGAGAGAGAGAGAGAGAGAGAGAGAGAGAGAGAGAGAGAGAGAGAGAGAGAGAGCGCAAAGGGTGTGTGTTCAGTTTAGGACAGGAGAGATCGAGACAGAGACACACTTCCTCCTTCACGGTCACAAATACAGCTCAGTCAGAGACCTCTACTTTAATAAACTTAATAACTTAATACAGAACTTTACAGCCATGACTGAAGTAGTCAGATAAAGATCTTACTAGGAGAGGGACAGACAGCAACACTGGCTGCCAGATACGTGTGTGTGTGCCACAGCATGAGAGACAGCAGGTAAATGTGTGTTTGTGTGTGTGTGTGTGTGTGTGTGTGTGTAACCTCAGTGTGTTCCCCTACTGCCCACCACAGTGACTTCAGTAATGTGTGTGTGTGTCCTATTTATTGCTTTTACTTGATCAAAATACAGTAAAAACAGTAATAATGAGAAATATTGCAATTTAAAAAACATTTTTTTCCATTTTAATATTTTATAAAATAGAATTTATTCCTCTGATGGAGAGCTGAATTTTCAGCATCATTACTCCAGTCTTAGGGGGTCACATGATCCTTCAGAAATCATTCTAATATGCTGATTTGTTAATATAATCAAGAAACATTTATTATTATCAATGACTCATCCTGTTTTATATGTTTGTGGAAACCATGATTCATTTTTTTTCAGGATTCTTCGATGAATAGAGAGAGATCAAAAGAACATCATTAATTCGAAATTAGTGCTGGGAAACGATGAATCGCATCCAAAATAAAAGTTTGTGTTTACATAATATATGTGTGTGTGCTGTGTATAATCATTTTGTATATATAAATACACACATATGCATGTATATATATAAAAAAAGTGCATGTATATATATATATATATATACATAGTGTATATATATATATCTTTATACACAATATTATATATAAATATTAATATTTTATATATAAATAACACATTTTTCTTAAATATATACATGCATGTGTGTGAGTGTGTATATATTTAATAATTATACAGCACACACACATATTATGTAAACACAAACTTTTATTTTGGAAGCACAATTAAATATATAAATCTTTAGCAACATTATAAATGTCTTTACGGTCACTTTTGATGAATTTAATGTTGTTGCTGAATAAATAAATAAAGAATTGGACCCAAATTTTTTTATGGTAGTGCATGTGGAAATGCACCATTGCTTCAGCCATTTTCACAATCACATCACATATAAATGGCAAAGAATAGAGGATTTAAATGCTGGAGTTTAATACTTGCGGTTAGCAAGCTTAAGCTATTAGTATTAGCATGTCTGGATAAAGTGTGGTTACTCACATGCAGAGAGCCGGGGGTCAGCTGATCCGTGTCCTCCACAGACACCTCAGCTTCATCATCATCATCGCTCTCCTCACTGTAGCACTCTATATTCACACAATCACAGTCTCAGTATGACAACTCAGCCATTAAAGTGTCAGGTTTGGCTTTGCTGAAAGACGTGCTGAATTGGACTCTCAGTGTTAACTAGGCTTCCGTAGGCATGTGTGGTGTGAATCTTTACCTCCGTTCGTAGAGTCTGTGGGTTCAGGTTCATTAGAAGCCTGGGTGAGTTTAGCCAGCCATCTAGGTTAAAAAACACACACACAAAAAACACATTAATTACAGTAAACCTACACTTATCAGATGGGTGGAATGATTGTAATGGATCATTATGTGTCCTCTGCCCACAGTTTAATGGCAGCACACCCACAGATTTCTCTCAATTTTTTCCACTCACAGGTTTATTTAGGTTTCAACACAGCCTTACAGGAAAGTTTTACAAGAAAAAATATATATATTTGTCAACATTTTCTCACACTTGTCTCAATCAAAACCAAAAAAAATGTTTTTTTCCTTCCATGCAACACAAAAGGAGATATTTTGAATAGATATGCACCGATTGCAATTTTCTTGGTTAATTCTGATTTCCGTTTCTTTTCTTTTTTTTTTGTAAATGTGACCTGCCGATTCAGATTTTCTTTCAAATAACTATAATTGAGAGCATATGCAAACAGAAATCTACTTTTAATCAATGCAACATTTTATTTTCATAAAAAAACAAGTAAAAAGACAGTAATAAAATAAGAACAAATTGATTTCAAACAACAGCATAAATGCATGCAATTGAATAAAGAGAGATATTAAATAAACACAGCTTTAAGTTTTTCAGGAGGGTATACGGTATATTCAGGTAAGAAATATTACAGAATTTAAAGTAATCAAATGTAAAATAACACTGAATAGTCTTCATTGTAAAAACTAAATGCAGATTAATGCTTACAATTAGTTACAAAAGTTACTCAAGTCAAGAGATTCGAGTGATTTTCTCTTCTTTGATTAACATGACGGACAGCAGCAGGTTTATTAGGCTGCTGTCACTTTAAGAGTTTATGCACAGATCCAATATACTGTTACACAACTGTGTTTAACTGAATACTCGCCAAGATGTGCATTTCCGGCTTCGTTTTAAGCGCAGTAAGCCACTCATTTTGGTACTTTCGACTCAAGCTGCTTGAAACTGAGGCGGCTTGTGCGCTCATATAGATCACAGGTGTGTGCGCTTTTGGTGTGAAACCTGTGAGAATTAGTAAAATTATGCGCAATACAAGCACTATTTAACAGGACCGAATGAGAAGAGTGAGTGAGAGGAGGCGGGTGTGTGTCACTTCACCGTCAGAGAGAAGAGAGAGCGAGAGCGCGCGCATCTGACGTTATTGCCTGTTGCCACTGGCAACAAAACGGACCGGCTTGGAAAAGGAAAAAGAGGTGAGACTGACCGTTCGGTTACCGGTCAAGCCGATCATGCCGATCATGCGTGGAAGAATCACCATTAGTGCTGTTACTGTATTTATTAAAAATTATATTTTTGGAATGTTGCAAGTTAGAAGGTCCTAAGTATAGTTTACAGCATTATCTGGGAGAGAATTTCTTTAATATATACACACACTATCTTTCAAAAGTCTGCGGTCATTTTTTTTTAAAGAAATAGGTTCCCGGCCTTTGTCCGTTTTCGAACTGATCCGTGCATTTCCACCCCAGCCCTAAAAACTTGATTCAAGCTGGACTGGTACCCCAGAACCAGAGCCATAGAGTGAGGCCCCGTCCACTCTACTGCATTTTCGTTTAAAAACGGAGACCTTCTGCTACGTTTGCACCTCCCGTCCACACTAAAACGGCAAAAACGGAGACCCAAAACGGAGAAGTTTAGAAACGCTGCCGATCCGTTTTTCGTTTTGAATCTCCGGAGGGCGTTTTAGTGTAGACGGGTCAAGACGGAGGACTTTAAAAACGATGACATAGTAGAGGCTCACGCTCGGCTCTATGATTGGATGTCATCAGTCATGGCGTATATCTTTGCTAGCAGCTGTTGTACAAGTAAATTCTGCATTTTACAACGCTATAACTGCCTAAATGCGCCGGAGTCAAGCTATTATTCCAGCGATCTGTGACGATTCCCGTGTGCAGCGGCGGCGTTGACCGTACATGGAGCGTCAGTTTGGGGTTAACCCAGAGAGCATGGTGGGATAATTTTATCAATGAAGTTGTGTTTACACCGGCACGCGCATGCCCAGTGTTGGTGAATGGTCACGTGATCCACATTTTCAGTCGTTTTAATGTGGACGGAGATCAATTCTAATATGCAGCTAAAACGCTGGTGTGGACGGAGATCGCATTCGTTTTAATTATCCGTTTCTAAACTAAAACGCAGTAGTGTGGATGGGGCCTGAGAGAGAGAGTTGCAACACTCCCATATACCGCCATAGGAACTTTGGAATGCGGAAGTAAAGCGTGTCGTGGAGCGGCCAATAGTCCCAAGCACTGATAGTTCCAGCATTGAACCCCATTCATTTTCGGTGCTTCCGAAGTACGCTCGCTGGTAAATTAATGAAATTACTGTATTTTTTTTTACTTTTACACACAGTAGCCGACCTCTCGTGAATCTAGTCTGTAGTTATATTTTATGTAGCCAGTTTTAGTCAATGTTTATTGAAAGATAATGGGTTAATTGCAGCGATAGCTTACGTGACCAACACTTCACTAACGTTAGCTAACTTACGGTAACCTGATGTATATAATATTTTTAATCATATTTTATATGTATGTATATCTATATATATAGCCTATATATAATATTAAATATATACATACACACACACAATTCATTTATTTAAATGGGTTAGGGTTATGCATATATGTGCTTATATGTATTTAGGAACATAGTTAATTCACTCCTTAACTATCTCTCCGGTTTAATTTTATGAAGAATATTTTTCGAATTAATATTTACCGAACATTGCTGTATATAGTCGCTGCTTTCTACGTTATGGGAGCAGTCTATTTCCCTCCTAAATCACTCATTTGTACATGCACAGCGTAATTATTTATCTTTTATGTTGGTTGGAGTTCTGAACGGACTGCAGACCTCTTTGCGTGATCACGAAGGTATGCTAATGGCTGAATCGGAATTTATAAGCAAGATCACGGGAATCAATAGCCTAATACGGCCCAGTTGTGCTAAAATAAATATCATGAGACGTCCAACATCAGATGAATGACATGGAAAAGTTAAGTTAGAGCCGCTAAAGCCAGTGCTATTACTACCCATGCGAACATGAACACTAAGCTTTTCCCTCCAAAAATATAGCCTAAAACTTATCTAAGTTGTCACCCTGCCTCTCCAAATGCAAAACTGACATTAACAAAATGCAATAACAGCTTAAAAAGTACTTGGGTGTGTGTTTTATTTTATATCTACCGTTTAATAATGCTATCACTGCTGTCTGTCCATAGAAGAACATGACAGCCCGCGTGTGTTTTGGAACTAATGGGGCTTACATGAACCATGTGACAGCCGTCGCGGCGACATCAAAGCGTGTCGCAACTCTTTCTCTCTATGGCTCTGCCCAGAACTAGTGACGTAGGGGACGGAGAAATGTAGCGTCACAAAGTTTTCTGAAGAAAAACAGTTTCTGGTTCCTACACTATAAAAAAAAACTTTTATTTTCTTTTGTCAAATCAACTTAGATAATTAATGTGGTATAGATAACATACGGTAATCATAATACAATGAAGGAGATTGGTTTAATCAACAGAAACTCAATTTTCACTCAAATTTTTAATTTCAATGAACTCAAAATTGTAAGGCAACCATGTAACTTATTTTAAGTTAAAACCAACAATAGTTTTTTTTACAGTGTAGCTACTGTGCTAACATCTCTTGCGAGTTTCAACTTTATCGGAAAAAGACACATTTCTGTTCAGCAGTGGTGTGTGTGCGGAGGAAACATGCACTCTACGGTCTAATTGGTCTTCACCGGAGATCCAAGACAAACTAGATAGCTCAACGCAGGCTTATATTCAAATACGTTCTCTAAAACATAAGCAACAGGTGCCGGTTGCACCAGCTGTGCGTAAGTTACAACTTAGCCTAGTTTTGACGTAAATGGGCACTAAATTACAACTTACGCACTACTAAATATTTTTACGTTGCACCATTAAACTTAGTTTAACCGTAACTCTACGTTCCAACTAAATATTTATGGCAGCCTCTAATAAGGAGTAACGGTTGGAATAAAATATCAGATGGACTGAACTGCATCAATAAGCTCTTCTTTTACCTGAAAGACTTCAATTCTTTATACATATGATAATGCTGACATTTACACTCGCTTACATTTTAAGAAAGAGAACATTATGTGAAAAGATTACTTTGTTAGCAGCTCTTTAACACGAACCCGTCTTAAACAGCGCCGCTGTTTGCAGTCCATGTTGTGCATGTCAAATATCAGTCATCAGTCTTCAATCGTATTAAATAGAAACTTATTTTTACCATTAGTAACGTGAGGCAAAAGTTAGAATGAAGGATAAACTGAAATTCACGGCATTTCAACACAACTTCTGCACACGTATTTGAAGGCTGACTATTGGTTCATCGAGGTTAAACGTCATATTATGCGACTACGCATTACTTTACGGAGAGTTTATGACCTGCTAGCTACGTTCTACCTTACGAACAAATGGTGCAACGGAATAAAGAACAGAGTTAGTTACAAACTAGCTAGTAGTTACTAAGCCTCTAGTGTGGACTTTACGTTACAATTTAAGAAAGAACTTACGAACGGCTGGTGCAACCCAACCCTGATGTACACAAACACCCTGATGGGCCATGTTGGTTTTTGAACTGGTTACGTAATCCGATAAACAACATGTAGCAAAGAACCCCGTTACGTCATCGTTTGTTTCTTAAGTCTGTGGAAACTCGTGGCCAGTTCACAATAGGCTCCAGTTCGCTGAGAACTGGCCGAGAGACGGGTTTCGCACAGGAACGTGAACGTTTCGGTAAAAAATAAGTATGTGTGAACTGCTCTATTAGGATGTTTTCACACTAGCATTGGTGAAAGCAGATTTCCGCAATCAAATTGAATGCAATCAAACTCGGGTTTGGACCAGGCAATCAAACCAAGTGTGAACGCACCCTTAAGTGTAATATTTGATAAAATACTTCAATAGTTTGCAGAACTTTGGACACATTATATCAGATAAAGCTCAGTTGCGGAGACCATGCTGTATTTTTAGCACTGGAGGTCTGCAAAACCCCGTGTTTGCAAACCTTCATCAAACGTGCTCAATTGCATAGTGTGCAGCAGAGAGCTTTGGTCACAGCTAGGTGTCAAAGCCTGTCACACTGACTGCAGTGCAAACATGTCACCACCAGACCAAAAATTCACTCACTTGTTCATGTCTTTCAAGCTTTCAGCTGCAAAGTAGAGTGTCACCATGTGGAGGTGGCTTGCTTTCATTGCACTGGAAAAGAAGACATAAGTGAACACAAATGAAAACATACCCAACCCCAGCAGTTCTCAAGGCTGATATACTGTATTTGGGGATGTGTGGTGTAGTGGAAGCATTACACAAAAACGGACATGTATTTGACACCAAAGTTTGTCTTCGGTCTTATCTACATCCAATTATTGTTATCAAAGTAAAGCAACATCACTGTATGTCTTTAAGAAGGAAGTCTCTAGACAGCGGTTCAGACCACACATTTATAACACAGGAAACTGTCTGCTCTGAACGCACATTAAGTGGGGTACAGATGACACACTTCCAGTGCAAAACAATTCTGATTTATAGCTTGAGACCACATGTTCTAAATGCAACAGTCAAATGACAACCCCAGAACTATTTTAACTATGATGTTCTGAGTAGTTGCCAGGGTGGGGTTTTTTTGCGATTACTAGAGTGGTCTGGGTGGTTTCTAGGACAATGTTAGTTGGTTGTTAAAGCACTGCTAAGTTGTTGCTATGGTGTCGCTACGAGGTTTGATAGTCTATTTCGAGTGGGTTCTCGATGGGGTGTAGGATGTTGCTAAGATGTTCTGTGTGGATGACAAGGAGTGTCTCTGAAGCTGATTGGGAGTTGTATGTGGTTGCTAGTTGGTTCCTAAGGTGGTTTGAGTGTTTTAAATGTGTTATCATTGCTGCAACAGTATTCTGGGTTGTTGTTAAGGCGTTGCTAGGTGGTTCCTAAGGTGGTCTGGGTGTTTTTAAATGTGTTTCTAATGCTGCTACGCTATTCTGGGTCGTTGTTAAAACGTTTCTAGGTGGTTCCTAAGGTGGTCTGAGTGTTTTTAAATGTGTTTCTAATGCTGCGACATATTCTGGGTGGTTGTTAAGACGTTGCTAGGTGGTTCCTAAGGTGGTCTGAGTGTTTTTAAATGTGTTTCTAATGCTGCGACATATTCTGGGTGGTTGTTAAGACGTTGCTAGGTGGTTCCTAAGGTGGTCTGAGTGTTTTTAAATGTGTTTCTAATGCTGCTACGTATTCTGGGTGGTTGTTAAGACGTTGCTAGGTGGTTCCTAAGGTGGTCTGAGTGTTTTTAAATGTGTTTCTAATGCTGCTACGCTATTCTGGGTCGTTGTTAAGACGTTACTAGGTGGTTCCTAAGGTGGTCTGAGTGTTTTTAAATGTATTTCTAATGCTGCTACGTATTCTGGGTGGTTGTTAAGACGTTGCTAGGCGGTTCCTAAGGTGGTCTGAGTGTTTTTAAATGTGTTTCTAATGCTGCTACGCTATTCTGGGTCGTTGTTAAGACGTTTCTAGGTGGTTCCTAAGGTGGTCTGAGTGTTTTTAAATGTGTTTCTAATGCTGCTACGTATTCTGGGTGGTTGTTAAGACGTTGCTAGGCGGTTCCTAAGGTGGTCTGAGTGTTTTTAAATGTGTTTCTAATGCTGCTACGCTATTCTGGGTCGTTGTTAAGACGTTTCTAGGTGGTTCCTAAGGTGGTCTGAGTGTTTTTAAATGTGTTTCTAATGCTGCTACAGTATTCTGGGTGGTTGTTAAGGCGTTGCTAGGTGGTTCCTAAGGTGATCTGAGTATTTTTTTTAATGTTTTGTTAAAGCTGCTATGCTATTCTGAGTCGTTGTTAAGCCGTTGCTAGGTGGTTCCTAAGGTGGTCGGAGTATTTTTTTAATGTTTTGTTAAAGCTGCTACGCTATTCTGGGTCGTTGTTAAGACGTTTCTAGGTGGCTCCTAAGGTGGTCTGAGTGTTTTTAAATGTGTTTCTAATGCTGCTACGCTATTCTGGGTCGTTGTTAAGGCGTTGCTAGGTGGTTCCTAAGGTGGTCTGAGTGTTTTTAAATGTGTTTCTAATGCTACTACGGTATTCTGGGTGGTTGTTAAGGCGTTGCTAGGCGGTTCCTAAGGTGATCTGAGAATTTTTTTTTATGTTTTGTTAAAGCTGCTATGCTATTCTGGGTCGTTGTTAAGGCGTTGCTAGGTGGTTCCTAAGGTGAGTATTTTTAAATGTGTTTCTAATGCTGCAACGCTATTCTGTGTGGTTAAAGCCTAGTTCACACTACATGATTTTAAAACGTCGGGCTGAACTGTGCGGTTCACACTACATGACTTGCTCTCTGTGAAATCAGGAGTGTTCAAGTTGTTGAGCTGTTCACACCACACGACACAACGTGATTGATCCGCAACAGGAGGTAACGCACTACACGAGTTGACAACAACTCTGTCACCCAACGATTCTATCTTGTCTACAAACCACGTTTTGTCACAAAAAATCACGCGATAAAACGAGCCGGAAATGACGCAAAACAGCACGCGCGCTAATACCCAGCGAAGAAGACAAAGACCCATGCCTTGCTCTGATTGGAGCAACCCATGCCTTGCTCTGATTGGCTGTAGCTCACGACATTACTGAGGTTGAGTCGGGCGACAGCTCTGGATATCTAGCATGCTAGATATTTTTCTGGGCTCGGCGACGCGTCTGCGAGGCGTCAGCGAGCGTCTTTGATGCGTAGTTGGCTCTTTCATTCTAACAGATTGGCGAGCGTCCATCGTTCGCTAATCCCCCGCGATTTGCACGCGATAACACCCTGACCTGTCGGCGAGCTCAACGATTTGCAAATCGGGCTTAAATCGGGCTTATAATCCTGTAGTGTGAACTAGGCTTAAGGCGTCACTAGGTGGTTCCTATGGCATTGCTATATTGTTGGTAGGAGATTGCTTACTTGCCCAGGTGAAAACAGCTCACCATCTCTATGATATTCTGTTCATTATATCATCCCCAGGTAAAAAGCATAAATCATTCAAAAAAAAAATTATACGCCTCTCCTTAACAAGCCACATATTTTAAGGTATAATTAATGTGCAAGGGGCGAGTTTCGCACCAGAGTAATACTTGTGGTTAGGGATTTGACCAAGTATTATATGTTGCCAAGTATGAGCAATATATAACCATATATAGCAAACTGCACTAACCATCCAACATGAAGTAATTTCAGAAAGACAGATAAGATGCATTGACACGATGCAAATAGGCATCTCGTGTTGCTAGGTCAGGTTTTTTTTAATCAAACCACAAGCAGTCAAAAATCTAAATAAGGAAGACAAACTCACAACTTCTTCTTGCATTCAGTAGCTTGTTCTACGATGAAGTCCCTCATGTTGATGTAGCCTTCGGCCTTCTCTGCCTAAAAAGGAAGTGGAGATCATTTATCTCTAGAAAAGGGCTGCGCTTTCTAAAAGCATCGTAAAACCAAGTACATCGTAGAAACCACTGGCACCAATGGTATCTACTTACGATAGCTATGCTTTTGAGAAATGTAGCCTTGCTCTGGAACAGGTTTTATTTTGGGTAAAAGATTGCAAACCAAAATTGAACCAATCAGCTGTGAGCAAAAATACATTTCTCTGATGCAATAAAGTCACCCCAATGTTGCTCCAAAGTTAAGAGCTTCACAGTGCAAGAATTTTGTGTCAAAGACGAAAAGAGGTCTTATCAGGCATATTTAAAACAAGATATGCTATTAAAAGATCCTATTTAAAAAAAAAAAGCTATATTTATGAATACGACAACATAATGACATTAATAAGATGGGTATTTTGGCTGGAGAATCCCCTCAATGGCCTTTCTTGAACTTGTGAAATGCCGTAGTGAGGGGCAACTCTGTTCAGAAATATTAATAAGCTATTATTCTGACATTTGCAATCCTCAATACCTTTCTCATTTGCTTGCTAAAGGCCCGTTCACACCAAGTACGAACGATAACTATAACGCTAAAGATATGGTTCTAAAAATCTTTAGAGCCCTTAAGCTGCTTGATTTGCATTTACTTTTTGCCATTTTACAGTGCCTAGCAACTCTCTGTTCAAGGGCATCTAAAATAAATCAATAACACAAATAAAACAAAATAAAAATGCACTAAAATAGTCATATTTATTAAAATGTAACATTTGCCAGTGCTATTTATCTGTAATACAAATAAGATGCTTACATTGTTATCTAGCCAGTGATACTGTCATTCAGTGTAATAGATGAAACTATGGTATAACAGAATTTGCATTGCACTGAATGACCAAAACATTCGGGGTGCCTTTTGATGATGTCACAGAGTGCCAGTCAGTTTTTTCTATATGATTTCAAAATGGCTCCATGTTCTTTTTCACTAAATGACCTCTAAAAAAACTGTGTGTTCGGTAAAAACAGTAAGACATAGTCCTTTTTACAGACCCCATAAGGGGACCTTTGCAAAAAAAAAAAAAAAAATTATATACAGACTTTCACGTGTTCACAAGAAACTATTGTGCGAGAAACTTTTCACGTGAACACAGGATTTATTTTGTGTGCTCGCTTTACAATTTCCATTTTGTATACTATCTATTACATATTTCCTTTGTGCGTCACTGCCATTTTACTATAAAAAAAAAATGAGAGTATGGATGCGCAGAAATTGATAAAGATCTATTTGCTCAAAATTTGGCTTTAGTTAGGGACTAATATACCTCTAATGTCATTCTCGGTGACGGGCGAGAAACTGCGCCGTGAAATAGGCTGATGGCGCAATACAGCTGTGCATTGTCCTATTTGACAAGTTCAAGGGTCCATAAAAAGGGTTTATACAGCAAAAATGGCTAAAAATTTGACTTTCGTTAGGACAGTGCGTCATATATCAACGCCTTGTCACTTTAATTAATTTAATTCTGTGGCGACCGAGAAACTGCGCCACGAAACGGCTCATAAGTCAAGTTTAATGGTTAAAGTCCCACTCCGATCATATTTTGAGCTATTTTTAAACATTCCCAGTGGTCTTTAAATTATGATTATGCCATTTTTAGCCAAAATCACAAAACCTGTGCCGTTTTCTGGGACTTCGCTTCAGCAGAGCGGCAGTAGCTCATTAGCAATTCGCCTCTGCGTTGTGGGCGGAGCCGTTGGCACGGAGATGCCCCTCCCCCTGCCCGTTGCTGAGAGCTCTGTCTCTCCCGCTAGCTTACACCCCCAATACCGGTGGGGCAACAGTATTATATCCACGTTAATTATTATTATCCGAAGTTAATCAAAGTTATCACCGATCACCGATCATTATTTCACTCCAAGACGTCGCGTGTGGAGACGCCCAGTGGAGTTACTACGTCACAACTCCAGTCGATTTTAGCCTGCATTTTAGCGTCTGCTACTGATTCACAGCCATTTGAATGTAGAAATACAACTTTGAGCTTATTTTTCTCAAGATATGTCCTCTAACATCAGAAAAATGCCACAAGAACATGTTAACACCTAGAAAAACATTATTTTCATCGGAGTGGGTCTTTAATGAAAAAAACATTGGTACAGTAAAATATTATACAAACTCGGATTCCATTAGGGCAGTACATATACATTGTCCCCTATTAAAATGATTGGAAAAATTTCATATTTCGCAAGTAACAATTTAACAGTCCAGACTCTTAATGAGAAATGAATCAAACTGCTCGCGTGATTGGCTGTTCACTGCACTTAGCTGTTAACGCTCCAGAGCAAATCATTAAACTCTGGTTCAAACCCACACAACCCAGCTGACAGAGAACATTTATAGCGACGCTAACACTAACCTCAAAGTTGGTTCAACCAGCTTTGTGCCATAGGCTTCTCATTTCCAACACGAGATAATAAATGATCTTTCAACACATAAACACACTTGTTCACATTTTCCATAGAGACGCCACACATGATCAAGGGAAAACCACACATACGACTTACCGTGTCGGATGTGTACCAGTAGAGCGAACATTTCTTGAGCACAAACCAAAACTTTTTCCACCTCCAGCCCAAGAGCCCTTTGCTTTCTTTCCTTTTGTACAACCAGCCCTGACAGTCGCCCTGGCCCAGGTCTTTCACCGAGACCCTTCTGCGGCTCATCACATCATCTCCTATCACAAACAACAAACAAACAAACAAACACATAAGACAACAACAGTGCCGTTCTCACAGGGTTCACCGCTTAACGGTACTTTGGAACATCAATAGCAAAGATAACAGTGCATGATGCAGTCAAAAGGGTCATGATTACGTTAACAGAATCCAAATTTATCTTTGTACATTGTGTACCGGCAAAAACAGGAACATTTTACTCAAGTTTTAAACATCTATAACTTCTCTTGACAATAATAATCGTGTGTTACAACACTTCTTCCTGCTTACCTTGAGACTTCTCGGCTGCAAAGTCTTGAAGAGGGTACTGAAAGCGCAAGGAGAAGGAAAGACTGTAAATTAAACCGTGAGCATCAGCGCCCACAGCTCCGAGAGACAGCGCTAATAACACAGCCTTCACTTCCCTGTAACAACACACACACACACACGCCAGTAAGGGTGTTCAAGTACACACGCACACACTAATGCTGAGATCCTCCCTCTCTCTGTTTCAAAACGCATTCACATATAAATGCTATATATAGGTACTAGATACAGTGTAAGGAGACTTACCACAAGGCTTCTGAAGATCAGGTGAAACTACCATAATCAGATAGTTGATATGACGTGCGAAGCAGTCTGTCATATTCCAAAACATTTTTTTTTTTTTCTAATTCTTGTTCAGTTATTATGCGTTCATATTTTATGAGTGCATATTCATATTGAGAGGCTATATGGAATATTTAGACTTTTTTTAAATTCATGTCACGCCGCAGGACTATTTAAGTGATCTGCAGAAAAGCTGATTAAGAATGGTAATACATTTAAAAAAAAACTTATTCCCAATTTTCACATTCATTTCCTCAAATCTATTTCCTAAATGCCTATTATAGATCTTATGAACAATTCAAGTTTCAATTTCGTTTTAAAAATCTTTTTTTTTGTTCTCGTAATTTTTAGTTAAAGTGCCATAACTGGATCTTCCCCAAATGACGATTAAGAACCAAATCACTGCACTATTTGTTCTTCTTATTTTTTTTCTCGATAATCCGTTTAACTTGGTATGTAACAACACGGAAGAAAAGATTGGTTTCATTGTGACTTTAGGGGTTGTTTACACGACACCATTTTCAACTAAAAAAACTGATTTTTTTATGCGTTTTGGCCTTTCATTTACACGACTCTGGGGTCTGAAAACGCAACCTTTTTTGAAAACGATACCATTATCGTCTCCGTGTAAACTTCAAAAACGCAAATTTGAGAAAACAGTGACGTCATGTGTGTATTACGTGTTCAGTTTCTTTACAAAGTGACGTCGCCAACTACTGGCCCGGCAGAATAATACACATTTTTAATCATTTTCACAGATCCATGTGAACGGGATCGTTTTGACAATGTTGTTGTCTGTACGCAAAAAAACTCAAAGAAAAAACTTTTGAGTAGATTATTGTTGTGTAAACATACCCTAAGTCTAAGACTTTTTATTCCACATAGTGGCATTTCTAATATACACATTTGCCAGTTTATAATGCACATTTTCTGTTTTAAAAACTTTTTTGTACATCTTGAGTTAACATTTACTTAAATTCTGAAATATTGTGACAAGACAAGAGTTCCAGATAACCTAAACCCTAAAAAAAAAAACATTAGTTTAGTTATGACCTAGGCTATTTTTCTCTTTGTGAAAGTTTGTAAAAGACGGTTGCCAAATGTAGCTAACAGTGTTTGAACAGATAAGCAATAATCACACTCACAGATACACATTCTGCTGAGTATTATGTGAAATAATCTTCAGCAGAGCTTAGGAACAGCTGACAGTTCAATAGGAAGTAGTTTATGATGCAAAAAATAGAATACATATATGATAAAATCAGCTCTGAAAACACTGAACGTACAGGAAACACTCACAACATCTGCAAAACTTACAACAATTAAAAATCTAATGCTATGGGAGTCAGAAAAAAAAGACCATTTAGTGGCAGCTGTCCAATTATTTAAAATAATTTTCTAACAGTGTTTCATAATAGCTTGAACATTATTTACAGCTACTTCTATTATACTTAAGACAATGGGATTTTTCACTCGATTGATTCAGTTTGAAGTATTTCACAGAAAGTGTAGACACAGATGCTGTGTGTATATGGAAATAAATAGGCCCTTAGAAAGGTGAAAGATGAATAGCATGCCACTATTCCAGGTGTAAAATACTGGAAAAGATATTTCTGATACTAGTCGTTGATCCCAAAACAACAACTGTGAGGAAAAGTGAATACTTACTGACTCATTCTGTCTGTTCATCGTCCTGTGATTCTCCTCTTCTGCTGCTGCCTTCAGAGAGGAGACCAGTAGAAATATCTCCTCTACCAACTGAACCAACACAAACAAGTCATTATCAACGTCGTTTATATTCTAATTTAATAATGATAATAAAGAAATATAAAGTAAGTTTAAAGTTTGTTTGAAGCATTTTTTTTGACTGACAAACAGATGCTACACGTATACTGTGACCAGTGCATAAGTTACGGTTGTTAGACTCTTTCTTTGTGTTACTGTTATTATTAGTAGTTTTTTATTTTATTTTACTTACCTGTATCCAGCATGTGAAAACCTGCAGGTATTTTATCCCTCTGAAAATCGCTCTTGCAGACATCCCAGATCCTATTCAAGCTGTGTAACAGTGTTTGTGAACGCTGAGTTGGACTTGCATGAGCCTCTAATAACGCCTTTCATTAGCATAATTGATTTAATCAGTCGCTGTCTCTTCATCACATCTTTTGTGTTTAACTTTGAGGAATTATAATCAGATCTTTTTCTGTCATTGTATTCCAGAGTAAACTGATGGTTTGCTTAAAAGAAGCACTTGGTAAAGCTGTGTGTTGTTGTCTGATCAAATTCCCTGCGCTTCAGGAACCGACCATTGTGGGGCGCTATTGCAATGCACTGATGATGATGATGATGATGATGATGATGATGATGATGATGATGATGATGATGATGATAAAGAGACATTTTTTCAACATGCTACGCTTTGTAGCCTATAATCTCGTTTACGTTTTTATTAAGGTAATACGGATGATACTGTATACCACACAGGGAGAGAGTAAAGTATAAAGGAGAGTATGTGTGACGTGTTCAACAGTATTTTGGTCATAAATGAAAACATGAATTGGAAAAATTATGGTCAGATAAGTTTTTTATACCCTAATAATAAAGATAGAGAGGTATCCTTTAAAACATTATACAGAATTTACCTTGTTGATGGGTTATTTTGAACGTTTCACTGGGGGGAAAAATCTGTGATACATAATTTCTTTCAATGTGCAGCCAATATTCAAGAATATTTTGGATGGATATCTTCATTTCAAGGTTGTTTGGAACAATGTCATTTTTTCCTCTATTTTTTCTTTTCTTCCAAATGTCTTGTTTTAGGCTACTTTTAAATAAATGAATTCCAAAAAGTTAATATATATATATAATACTTTAATTTGTTTCATTCTTGCAATTTTACTCCTGGCATAAATAGGTTTCACCTACCTATATCCGTATGTTTCATATTTTCATATTGTTAGTTGTATATGTTTGTACAAATTTTATACATTCTAATTAAAAATAAATAAATAAGGAAGAAAAAATATAAAAATATGGAAGCATATGGGTAGCAATTTTCAATTTGAAATGCAATATGTAAAATGACAATGCATTTTTCTGTATTTAAATTTACATTTTCCATTACATTTGCGCAACGTTTGGGGCAAAATGAAAATGAAAATTCAATTATATAATTTACATTTGCCATTTCATACACTAGTTTTAATATGTAAGTTGAATAATATTTAACGCTTTATAAGTTGATCACCCATCACAGCTGTTTGTCATTGTCTCGTCACCATCATCTGCTTCACCTGTGTTCTGTTAACCAGTGTTCATCTGTGTTTGTATTTACTAGTTCATTTCTGTTCAGTCAGTGTCTGTCCGTTCTACTTTGTATAGGGTTCTCAAGTTTTATCAAAAGCTTGGAGTGAGATCACATGCAGTTAGGGGAGGAGCCAAAGGGGAGGGGCCCATTGGAGCCCCGCCCATCCCCACCCCCCAATTTTACCCATTGTTCATAATCAACCAGCACAAATTGAAATTATAACAATTGGTAAATCTGATAAATGACAGAGCAATTCATCACATCAAATATACTCTTTAATGTTATATTTCAAAATCACAAAAATATAACAAATTGCTCCAAACAGTTTGGAAAAACAATTATTTTTGCATTTTTCCCTGAAATCTTTGAAAAATACAAATGCAATGGCAATGATTAATGTATGTTTTGACAGGATTCTGCTTTAATACATGTAGCCTTAATGTAACTAGAAAGACTATTAATACAGTATAATATATAATTTAAAATAAAATTTAGAAATACATCTTCATTCCTTCCCATAGCCACTAACATTTCCCTTAGCCAAAGCTTCTGGCCTGGTTGCAAAGTAGTTGTAGAGTTTTTGACTGCACTAATAATAATGTATACGATGGGCTATATATTAAATGTTCTAGCCTAAAAATGTTAGACAAGCTTTCTTCCAACTTTCTCCATCATGGCCTATGATCACGACGTGTGTTCACGCGATATTGTTGGTTACCTAGTAACGAACGTACGGTGGCCGAGAATGTTCCGTCAACTTCCGTGTGTTCGCGCATCTATGTTGCCTAGTAACGAACGCAATTTGGCCGAGATACGGACGCGCTGGCGGCAGGAAACTTCACTTTGAGTGCCTGCGCCTCGTATACAACGTTATTTATAAAGCTTGCAGGACAACTTGGTTGGCATTGCCTTTTCAGCGTGAGAAATACATGGTGTGGCGTGTGAGCGTGTGAACTGGTTGAATTGCGTGTGTCTCACGGCCAATGCGTGAGACTTGAGAACCCATAACCTTCTGCCCGCCTGTACTGGTGTTAGTTGTATTTGTAAGTAAACACTTTGCTAAATTGCTATTGGAACTTCTGATTCTCCGTACCTTCTGCCGGCACCACACCCTGACACACCATTGTGGTACACTGTTGCCCTGAGGCAACAAACTTTTAAAAATTAATTAAATTAAAAAATAATTAATGTTTATTGTTATAGTGTTCAATTTTAAGCCAGAAAAACACAAATAATTTTTACTCATTGAAATATTGCGTACCATAGAGGGTTAACTCTTTGAGTCAAGAATTGGTGGTGTGACTGAATCAATGGAATAACATCTGAAAGTATACGGCGCTGCATGGGTGTAGCCTACTGACCTGGTGAAACACCACTGCGTAGGCTATCATTTCCTACAAGGAAAAAGAAAAAGGATGTCAGAGATGAGGTGAGTGCTGTTTTATTTCTGTAACTCAATCTGAGCATTTGTCAAGTGGTAATGCAACAGAGTTTGCAATCAGATTGGGCAACTTTTATGCATTTAAAACTCATTGTAGCTTATCTATAACGTCAAGTTATACTGTTTAGATTATACTCCTAAAAACAAATTCTGCAAATCTGCTTTGAAACAATGTGAATTGTTAATATCTCTATAAATGTGTACTGTATAACTCAAATGCAAATATAAATGAGTCCTGGTGTATCTACAGTATTAGAGCTAAATTTCACCCCCTAAATTCATTCCCATATGGCTATTTCGTAGTTAAATATACCCAGATTTGTTCAGGGCATGATAAAGGTATAGAGTGAATAGAAAAATATGTAGCTTATTGTTTATTTGATATAAATGTCTAATTTAGTTATAGCATATCATGAAAGCATGTTTAAATATTTTCATCATATTAGCTCATATTAAATATAATTTAGCCCCAGCCTACTTAGCTAATTAATTTTATTTTGTCAGTTCAATCCTGGACGGTTTAAAAGTGAAGCTGGATCAGCTGGAGTGTCACTTCACATGGAGCATTGAAAAGGACGATGTTGACACAGGTAATCTCGTCATCAGACTTGAAGAACAGGCCAAGCTGGATCTAGGCAGGGAAGAAGGAGCTGCACGAGCACAATGCTCTTTGGGATTTGTGAAATTCCTTCTTGACCTCAAAGAAGAGGCCCTTGCCCACCTGTTGAATTCTGAGACACTCATTAAAGAAAACCTGGGTGACAACTGTGACAAAACTCTCATTGTCACCTATGGAAATTTTGCCTGGGTGTACTACCACATGGAGAACTACACCGAGTGTGAAAGTTACCTGAAGAAACTTCAGAAGATAAATGAAACATTTCCAACTGAGTTTTCATCCATTCCAGAGGTTCTTGGTGAGAAAGGATGGGCCTATCTTAAATTCTCTCACAAGTATTATGACAGAGCCGTAGAAGTTTTCCAGAGGGCTGTGGAACTGGATCCAGAAAATAGCGAGTGGAACGCTGGTTATGCCATTGCTCTGTATCGCACTGAAACTGGTACTCACACCGAGTCTTGCACTGTGGATTCACCTGCGGTCAAACAGCTGAGAAAGGCCATTGACATCAACCCAGATGATGATGTCCTGGGAGTCCTTCTAGGACTTAAGTTTCTGTCATTATCCAAGAGCTTGATGAATGAGTCTGAGAAATTGGTTGAGAAAGCCTTGAATGGGTCTCCAGAACATCCGCATGTCATGAGATATGTTGTAATGTTCCTCAGGGATCAAGGACCTGTAGACCGGTCTATTGCACTGCTGGAGAAAGCACTTAAAATATCACCAAACTCCAGCTTCATACATCATCAGTTGGCAATGTGCTACAAGACCAAGAAAATTAATTTACAGAAAGAAAAAAGGAGCAAGGTGGAGGTAGATGAGGCTCGAAATAAATTAATATACTATTTAGAAAAGGCAACATCCCTAAAAGAGTCCTTTATCTTTGCAATGAATGAGCTTGCATTACAATATGGAGAGAGTCATAATCTGCGCAAGGCAGAAGAACTGTTTAAAAAAACATTCAAGACAGCAAAAGAGAAAAATGAACATCTACAAGTAGTCCATTTGTATTATGCTCAGTTCCAGCTGTACTGTAACAGACGTGAAGATTTGGCAATTTTGCACTACCAGGAGTGTTTGATAATGGCTCCCCAAACTATTAATGGGACTAAAAGTGCACAGAAACTGATGAATATCGCCAAGAGACGTATCAAGGATGATCCAAATGATTGGAAAGCTAGTGGGATAATGGGATTAGTTTATCAACACAAAGGCGAGATGTTTCAGAGTTATTCAAACACTTCAGGCAATGAAGAGAATGATGAGTTCCTGAGTAATCTTTGTGAGCTTATGTCTTTGTAATCAAATAATAACTGTTTACAAGGATGCCTAACTAAGGATAAAAAAAAATAGGTCTAATTTGCGCAGAAACCTGGTGCGTACGCATTTAGTTAACCCTTGTTCAAATGTTGATGACGGAGTGAGTCTTCTTAACTAGTATAATTTGCCTGAAACAAGGAGATTTTATTACGCACTAATGTATGAATCATGATTTCTTAGTTAAAATGTTAGTGCACAAGAGCTAATGTGTAAAGTGGCATGTTATTGTTACCTCTGAAATCCTTGCAGATCAGGGCCCGTATTCCTAAAGAATCTTAATGCAAAAAGTAGCTCCTAGTGACAAAATTCTAAGAAAATTCTTAGAAATGTGGGCGTTTACTCCTAAAATTAACGAAAAAATCCTAGTAAAGAAAAAAGTAATTCAGAGAGTATCTTTACCCTTAAAAGAGGTCTTAAGGTCAAAATTGTTAGGAGCATGAACGAGGACTTTTAAGAGGCTTAAGAGTTTCTTTAGCAGAGGAGAAAATGACAGAAAGATGAAGAGGGAGAAGAAATGTGTTGCAGACTATGGATGACTGTGAGTTAATAAGACTATATGTGAGATCACTAAGCCATAGATTAGATCGTGCAGGGATCATGTTTGTGACAGATCTTATAGAGACACGCTAACATCTCAGACACACCGCAGAAATGCCATAGCGCCATAAATTAAAGTAATTACTACATTAAGATATTTGGCAACTGGGAAAATGCAAAAAATGCAGCAGTGATGATTTGGGTCTGTCACAACCTTCTGTAAGCAGAGTGATCACACAAACATTACAGCACTTTCAGAACCTCTTATTGTGTCGCAGTTCATTTCCTTTCCACTGGGGGACCCTATACTTAAAATCTCTCTTTTTTTCCCCCTTCTTGGACAACCAACCAATCACAGTCTTCAAAAGATTGTGTCATACATAGCAACGGGGTCAGCCCCGCCTCCTCACTAAGATGAAAGTTTTTGTCTTTTCCTTACTCAGAGTTGCTCTCAGATTGGTCCCGAATCGCTCTTAAGCTAAAACTCCTACGTAGAAGTTTTTAAGCTAAATTAGGAGTTTTCTGAGAGGATTCTTAGAATCTTTAAGAATACGGGCCCTGATTTATTCAGTTCTTACGATTATTGAATGTGTTGGTTATGTGGGAGGAAGAAAATCCAGTTGTACTTATTTTTTAGGAGAATATGGCACATGTTATGTATTCAGATGTATGTTTTATGAATTTACATTTTAGCTTTAATTTTTTCTCCCTGTTGTATTCTTATTAGGTTGTATATTTGAGTTGTATTTTATTTCTGTTAAAGCTGTGTTATGGTGTTTAATTTCAGAGCATTAACTACAGTTGTTATGCTTTGATTAATAAAACATTTGACAAGAAAAACTGCAAAACCTTTTTGTTTTAACATATAGACCTTAGTCAGGTTAGATGCCATGTAGAAAGAAAGAAAGAAAGAAAGAAAGAAAGAAAGAAAGAAAGAAAGAAAGAAAGAAAGAAAGAAAGAAAGAAAGAAAGAAAGAAAGAGAAAGAAAGAAAGAAAGAAAACAAACTCCACAACTGGAGAAAAATGTGTCCTCATTCAGTATCTGCGGCCGTATTTTATATTGTCAGGCTATATGTCTAATAACAATGCCCAATTGGCACTAAGGGGCCTAAAGTGTGCCAAGAAAACATCCCCCACACCATTACACCACCACCACCAGCCTGCACAGTGGTAACAAGGCATGATGGATCCATGTTCTCATTCTGTTTACGCCAAATTCTGACTCTACCATCTGAATGTCTCAACAGAAATCGAGACTCATCAGACCAGGCAACATTTTTCCAGTCTTCAACTGTCCAATTTTGGTGAGCTCTTGCAAATTCTAGCCTCTTTTTCCTATTTGTAGTGGAGATGAGTGGTACCCGGTGGGGTCTTCTGCTGTTGTAGCCCATCCACCTCAAGGTTGTGCGTGTTGTGGCTTCACAAATGCTTTGCTGCATACCTCAGTTGTAACGAGTGATTATTTCAGTCAAAGTTGCTCTTCTATCAGCTTGAATCAGTCGGCCCATTCTCCTCTGACCTCTAGCATCAACAATAGGGCTGTCGCGTTTAAGGAATTTCCCTTGCGGTAATTTTGAGTGGCTCAATAGCGCGATATGCGGTATTACCGCCATTTTATTTATATTTATTTGTTGCTATAAATACGTGTTATGATGTGGTCAGCATACACAAAAACAATGTAACCAATGTAACCGAAACTAAACAGCGTCTCTGCGCATTGAAAGACTGTCACTCAGCGCGCAGTTACATTGTTATGCCAACGGACTTCATAGACTGAGTGAGTCATTAAACCGTTCAAAAAAGCTGATTCCTTAAATGATAGATGTAATGAAACAAGGCGTTAATTATTTTTTTTTAACTTTGAGCTCCACTTTTCAAGGCTCAGCTGGCCAGCAATGCTTCACTTTTGGGCAAAGCTGAAGCAATGCTTCACTTAATAGAGACCAATGCGTGACTCGCTGCTTTCCCCCCACGGCTTCCACGCGCTGTGTAATGCTGAACAGCGCTGACGCCGTTCATGGTAAATAGCCTACCCTTACACGTTAAAAGGATGATACGACAAATATTTCGCTTTCCTTGGAAACGGCAACCTTTACACGAATACATGATTTGACTTCAAAGACAGACGCAGGTAATCGCACGCGCTCAGGCGATCTCATTCACTGTCTGTTTAGGCTTAAGTCCAAATCCACGAAGCCTCTGTACAAATCACCATGATAAACAGTCTTGTTATCATTATTAACTTATTTAACATTCAATACACATGGTACGAACTACGAAGGGTGGCCTTATGAAAAAAGAAAACGCGGTTTGGCGGTTGCTGCGGTTACTTGCATTCCTCTGCGGTTGGCCTGTCAGTAGCGCGGTACCGCAATATTACAATATATACAGCCCTAATCAACAAGGCATTTTCGCCCACAGGACTGCCGCATACTGGATGTTTTTCCCTTTTCACACCATTCTTTGTAAACCCTAGAAATGGTTGTGCGTGAAAATCCAAGTAACTGAGCAGATTGTGAAATACTCAGACCGGCCCATCTGACACCAACAACCATGCCACGCTCAAAATTGCTTAAATCACCTTTCTTTCCCATTCTGACATTCAGTTTGGAGTTCAGGAGATTGTCTTGACCAGGACCACACCCCTAAATGCATTGAAGCAACTGCCATGTGATTGGTTGATTAGATAATTGCATTAATGAGAAATTGAACAGGTGTTCCTAATAATCCTTTAGGTGAGTGTATATAAACATTAAATAAGTTACATACGCAAATTACTAGAGACATATAGTGCAGTATTATGTGACGCCATGTCGGATTTACCTTAAAGGAACACTCCACTTTTTTGGGAAATTTTCCAACTAGAGTTAAACAGTTGAGTTTTACCGTTTTCGAATCCAATCAGTCGACGGGGTCTGGCGGTAGCACTTTTAGCATAGTTTAGCATAGATCATTGAATCTGATTAGACCATTAGCATCTCTCTCAAAAAAATTACCAAAGAGTTTCGATATTTAAACCTTTTCTCTTCTGTAGTTACATCGTGCATTAAGACCGACGGAAAATGAAAAGTTGCGATTTTCTAGGCCGATGTGGATAGGAACTATACTCTCATTCCTGCGTAATAATCAAGGAACTTTGCTGCCGTACCATGAGTGCAGCAGGCGCAATGATATTAACTGCAACTACACAAACTTAGTACCGGTCACGTTGGAAGTTACCTAGCTAGGGACTATTTTCAGGCGCTGCGTAATATCATTGCGCCTGTTCCTTGCTCACAAATCACAGTCGCACCAATTCAGGCCAGTGATCAACAGTTGCACCTGCACCTGCCAGTAGTACGAGTGGCTTTCACTGAGAGCCAAAGTGCCATTCTGCATTCGAAGGTATTTACAGTCCACATAGTTCTTTACATTAGGGCACTTTATCTCAACTAGTCCAAATGGTGGCTGTGCAACTGGATCAAAAATCAAGCCATCTGGTGAGGCACCAAGCCAAGGGGCATCAGGGTGGATGACGAGGCCACAGGGTGTGTAGTTGACATCTTTCATCCTGCAGTACTCTATTCCCGCCTCAAACTCCATGTCTGCACCTCTTCTCATCTCAGCAGTCTGCCTTCTTTCTGTAAGAGACTCTGCAGAGCTATCTCCCCTCACAAAACACACCAGGTAATCCTATGCCTATAGAGCTGATGCCACTCCTGGTCTGCTGCCTGCTCTCTTGTTGCCGCCTCAGTCTTATAGGCCATGTCCAGAGTGACCATCAAGCTTTTCGGATGGAAGTGCTCCTCCTGTGCACTCTGTTGGGGCAAGCCTGCACTCCCCAAGAGGTAGCGGTGAGTAAGGTGGAGGATCTTGGTGCATCTTGACTGACTTTGTTGGGAATATAGGCTGCTGCATGGCAAGCGAGCACACTCCCCTTTTGTGCTAAGCCAAATGCGGTCTCAACAAGGGTCTTCTCGTCACTGATGCCAATAGTTGCTGCAAGAGGTTTGACGGTAATATTGAAGTCTTTATACGCATCTCCAATCTGTAGCAAGGAGATGTCAAGTGGGTCCCCAACCAAGCCCTTGTAGAGTGTACCTCTGTAAAAAACGGTAATGTGTGTAGGGGAAATTTAGTTAAATACCAGTATTTATTTTTTTCATCTTGTATCATTAATAAATGTGACAGCATTCACAGACAGGGCTATTGTTATGAGATTTTTTTTATAGTTGGCTTTCAAATACTTGTGAAGTTAGGACACCATTGAGGTTGTCCTGAAGTTAAAACTGTTTTTAGGATTTTTTGTGGAGTTAAGATGCTTCTGTTATCCCCCATTCCTATCTGTAGGTAAGATAAGATTATACACTTAACAAAATGTTATTCTGTAATAGCTTTTGTCCTAAATGTTGTCCTAACTAAAATTGCCATGGTTACCAAACAGATAAGATGTGTGGTTGTGAAACAAAAGTAACATCCTCATAACTGAAGCGCAGATCTGGCAAACTGCTCAGCAACAGCTAAGCAGCGCTACGCCTGCAAAGAGAAACAACACAACCAAAACCACACAAACAACAATCCTAACAATTGTATAACCCAGTATGATGCAGTATTTACAGTAATCACAGCTCACTACATCACCTGATTCCTCCTTCCATAAGCCGGATGAGTCTTGGTCTGGTGATGACCATGCTGTTTATGGGCCCAGGTTTCACTCCCTGACAAACAACATAGAATCTTAACCATGAGAGACAAGAAAATGAAAAGGGGAAAAAATGAACTAGTCAGGGAAGGTATGTGACATACATGCAACTGTCTATGTAAAAAAAAAAGCGAAACAAAACTGTTTTGCTCTCCATCTGACCCTTTACAAGTTGGACATTGACAGATCGTGCTTCCAATACAGTTGTCTCATTGTTTATAATTAAGTACATCACAAATACCAGAAAGACTAGGCCTAAGAATTGCATCTCAACACTTACCGCTGTTCCGGGCTTGTGCCGTTGCTGCCCTGTCTCAGTGCAGGTTTGGACCAGGGGCACAACCTGCACATTCAGCTCTAATAGTGTGCGGTTTGGAAGAGCAAAGCAACTGTGTGGTTACACACTGCAGTGCCAGGTACACATGAGCACTGGCTTGATATGAGGATGACAGGGTCAGAATCCCGAAGCACTATCTGTACCAAAGTATATATTTTTTCAAACATTGACACTGATTTGAGTATGTGGTTTAGCTTTAATTTATCCTTCTTGATCAGAGGGATAACCGATGCCACTGATTTGAGCAGCAGTCTAGTTAAGGTTGCTGGGGCAAGTTTGGCAATGACATTAATTCAATAACAGGATTATTTATTACTGTAATAGAGTTTTTTTTTTTTCTTGGTAGGCCTGATTATGAATATTATTGAACGATGGGTGGCACTCAAGATCAAGGATTTACAGTCAGTCAACTATACCCCAGTGACCTCACTATCCTAGCTCCATAACAAGTACATAAAAAAACAACACTGAACTTGAAACAGCTGTGCATGCATGAACCAAGCATCTCAGAATATGACAGCTCTTCCCTTTCTGACGATAGTCAAGGATCAGTCGGGATCACTGATTAGTCTACTTTATAAGAGGCTTCTCTGGAACAGATTGAGAACTCGAACAGAACACCCGACCCATCTCTAACATTACTCTCAGGCTGCGTGGCTTCTCCATTTTCCTCATAGACCTGTGACAGGCTGCCCTTATGCTGACAGCACCATTTAGCTTGTCTTTGTTTGATACTGGGGAAAAATCAGTGACAACGTGATTATGCAGGGGAACATAGATCAAAATATTGTTGGCTAAAAGTACCTGTCTCACAGTTTGTGTTAGACACTGATCTTATATATATATGAAGATAAATAATCACTAATATACAGCTCTAAAATAGGCCTAGCTACCTCCCTGAAATAGCTCTATAGCTAACTTAGCAATCATAAGTTAGCTAACGTTCGTAGATTTTGAACATGCCCTCGTAGTCGCATATGTATGAGGAAGCGTATAGCTTAAACCCTTTATCCATTTTGGTGGGAGGAGTTTTAGATGTCAACCTGCTAATGCGATGGACATCGGTTATGCTCATCTTCGGTAGCTCCTGAAGACATCTCGAGTAAAACAGCGCCATATTCAACGTAGCTCGTACAGAGGACCTAAACCGGAAGCGACGCGTTGTGTTTCACAGAATATGGAAGTTGGTTGCGCATAACCCGTATTGACAATGGAAGGCGAGGAGACTTATGATCGTAAGTTCATGAGTTGATTTATGATGAGTTGATATCGCATTTTAATATGCTCCCGTTCATAGAGATTTTTAGATGGGTGCAGAGGCTTTTTAGGTAGGGTAGAATCTGCGATCTCTGACAAAATACTATTGGGCGAGATCACACAGAACAACACAAAAACAGACATTCCAACACGGTACACACATTTCAAAGTAAAATGGCTGTATAAAATAACTCAGCATGTTTCCTAAATATCTGCAAACATATTATGATATTTGTATGCTTTAGTCCAGTCAAAAACTTACATACAGCACCTTTAATTACTAGACTCCAACTTTGTAAATAAATGTTAACATCCTTGTCCACATCGTTTTTTTCTGAGCAGTTTTCCGAGGCTTCTGTACACCTCATGACATCTCAAGATGGTCACTGACTTATCACATGACAGCTCTCTATTTAAACCAAACCAATGATACAGTACATCGATACACGGTCATGGAAAATAATGGAAATAAAAACCTTTAAAGGTGCAATGTGTAATATTTCTGAGGATCTATTGACAGAAATGCAATATAAGATCAGCTGTTCAGTGGTTTATAAAGACCTTACTCAATAAACCGTAATGTTTTTATTACCTTAGAATGAGACATTTATATCTACATAGGCGCGGGAATCCCCTTCTATGAAGGTCGACATATTGTGACGTCATGTTTCTACCGTAGCCGACAGCGAACACACAACTCTACAGAGCGCGTTTCGTCACTACCTTGAAAGAGAAGCCGCAGGAAGCTAGAAGAAGCTAGTCATAAACACCGTGAGTAGTGACTTTTCCCTTGTCAGTGGTGTAAAATATGTAGTTGGATTGTTTCATGTAACTTAGTTCTTCTCCCTCGCTTTGTTATGGCTTTGACAATCAGCAGATTAGCACTATTGACCGTAAAACAGTAACGTTACAGGAATCACCAACCCGTCGATCGCGAAGAGTTTTCAAAACCAGAGAAAAAACCCCCAATATTTGTATTAATTATTATTTATTAATTTGTGTGTAGTAAATGGTGTCTAGGGGATGCGGAGGCGCTCGTGCTGTTACAATCGCGTCATTTTTGCCGCACGCACCTTTGCGCTCATGCGGACGCGTCGAGTATAAACAAGGCTTTACGCTTTAACCAGCTCAGCCACAGCCCTACAGCATTACAGCTCATATTAGCCAGCTAAACTTTTACTACCCTGTTAGAAAAAATACATAGTTGGATAGTTTCATGTGGTTCTTCTCCCTCGCTGTATTATGGGTTTGCTATGTGGGGAGAAATGTGCTGGTTACGTTCGTGAGACAATCAGCTGATTACTATTATTATATTATATATTAAGACCCTTGATCCTCACCTGACTATGGCTTTGTAAACTTTATCCATGATGTGCTTTATAATGGACTGTCTGTTGTACAGAAACAGTGACAATGTTACACACTCTTGTCTTACTCTGGCTATTCTCTGCTGCCTCAGACGACGATATGTTTGTCCCGTTTTGGCCACCGTAGCTTCTTCGAAAGGGAGGGGTGAGCAGTGGGCTGACCCCTTAGTGCAACTCGCAACCGAACCGCTAGATGCCGCTAAAATCTACACACTGCACCTTTAAAAAATATAATTATTCTAGTGAAATATGGATATAGTTTTGCTCAGTTATGTGCAGTTCTAAAATGTTTTATTAGCATATTTTATCAGCATATTGCACTATTTGTTGTTTTCTAAGTAGTTTACAGTTGAATCATAAGTTTGCATAGGCTACACTTTGCAGAGTGTGAAAATTGAAAAATATTAATAATTTAAAAATAAAAGGGATCCAACAGCGACTGTATGATTTTAAGATCCATCTTTTCACACTGAGTGACTCATACACAACTATTACAATTGGTGAAAACATTTACTGGTGCTCCAGAAGTAAACTTAATGCATTAAAGATCAGGGGGTGTAATTTTGTACAGGATGTGGTAGAAATTCCCCTATGCACCTTAACCTGGGGCATCTCCTAATCGACGCTTATATATTTATCCTCTTGCCTATAGTCAACATTTTGCTGAGTCGAACAACATCTCACCCCCTATAAACACTATTACTTGGGAATAAGATCTCTCGTGCTCCCGGCGGAAAAAGTTTGGGAACCACTGGTTTAGAATATCTATGGCAAGAGCTCTTCAGTCGATGGCATGACATACTCTTAGATTGATTATAAAATTACACCAGTATTCAGGGACAGGCATTTGGGTCGTTTAGATCATACAAATCTGACCAATACCATTTTGTTAATTTAAACGGTGGATTATCCAAGTTTACATCAGAAAATTATGGAGTGCCTCAATGGTCTGTTTAAGGCCCTCTGCTATTTTCGACATTCATGCTGCCCTGGATGACCAGTCATTTTCATCTATTAAATTCTGATAAGACTGTATTGTATAGTTTTGTTTTGGGTTCATGTTTTATGTTACATGTAATTGTCTTGATTATGTGGACTTGTGTGTCTTGTGTAGTCATTGTGTATTTAAAGGTATAGTTCACCCAAAAATGAAAATTAGCCCACCTGAAGCCGTCCTAGGTGTATATGGCATTCTTCCTTCAGACGAATTCAATCGGAGTTATATAAAAAAGAATATCCTGGCTCTTCCAAGCTTTATAATGGGAGTTAATGGGCACTATTTTTTGAAGTCCATACAAGTGCATCATATCCATCATAAAAGTGTCCCAAACGGCTCAGAGGGTTTAATAAAGGCCTTTTATTAAAGGCCTAATTTTCATTTTGTGTAAACGTACCGAGTCATAATCTTATTCTGTTGTTACAGGAGCTGAGTGAGGCAGGGGTGGACTTCTGGTGGCGTCTCTTCATCACGAGTGGTGTGTGTCCGTGTGTGTGAGTGTTGATGCACAGATGGACGGGAGTGGTGTCTTGCCATGGAGGCCTTATTGTGCCCTTTATTCCCCGCTGTCACGTCTTATATCAGATCAAAAGCATATGACTATTGCTTAAAACTTTATGAACAGCAGCTACACTAATTATTTGCTTTCTGTTTCTACCCCAGGATTATATCAGGTCCAGTCTGGATCCAGCCCCTTACGAGGACTTCAGATGATGCCAACTCTGAATCAACATACACTGCCAAATCAAAACTTATAATGGCTTTAATGAGATCACTGTTTCTGCCTAAATAAATACATTAGGTTAGCTAACTGCATGATTTGTAGTATTTTTGATGTATGGACATTATACTTTACACCAGGTATTGACAAACCCAGTCCTGGAGGGCCACTGTCCTGCAGAGTTTAGCTCCAGCCCTGATAAAACTCTCCTGCCTGTAGCCTATAGTATTTCTGAAGACATTGGTTAGCTGGTTCAGGTGTGTTTGATTGGGGTTGGAGCTAAACTCTGCAGGACAGTGCCCAACTAGGACAGAGTTTGCCTATGCTTACGTTACAGTCACCTCAAATAACAGAATACTCAAAATTGAAATGTAGAAACATGCATTTTTTGAAAAGCTGCTTTGAACTATATGTATTGTGAAAAGCACTATACAAATAAATGTTAATTGAACAGAATGTGAATACCATATCACCTCTTTGTGATCCAATCTAAACAGTGGTTAAGGCTTGTCTTGTTCCACATTCAAGTAATAAATTGATTTGTGCTCTTTCACAAAGAGGTTGTCAACAAACCATATGTAATTTCCTATTGGAGTAACCTTGCTAATATTGTAAAATGGTTGGCTATTGCAGCATAAATACCTTAGTGTGAAAAGTTATGTTTTTTTGTTTTGTTTTGTTTTTTTAAATTAATCCAGGGAATTTTTACCTAATAAAATTGAAATCTGACATTGACACAATGTGTAACTTTTGTAGGCTAATATGCAAGAAGAAGCAATTGTCCTTTTATTTTGGTACTGTAAAGGCTACACAAGTGTTTTGGGAAAGTTTTTCAGGGTATGGGTTTAATTTTGTGTACTCTGTTTCCTTTATTTTGGAAATATGTATTGTTTGATTTCGTAAAAAAAAAAATTAAAAAAAATTAAAAAAAAAAAAAAAAAATACTTTTATAAATGTATTACTCCTGGCTAAGTATCATAAGTGCAAATCCTCCAATCATTAGCCACATTTCAAGGCCTTTCTCAAGTTTCAACAATATTTTGAAACGCTCTCTGTATCGAAAAAATACTGCGAGGAAAACCCTGTCCTGTAGTGCTTTTTTTCAAGATTCCCCAATTAGTTTCTTTAAATAGCATATATTTATATATGCAGGCCGTTTTTATTATTTATTAATTTATTTATTTTATTTGGTTATTTTATGTTTGCTGTTCTTTGTTGTATTTTTTTTGTTACTCTGTTATATCTGTATTTGCTGACTGATAAAAAGACAGGTAAGATATAAAAATATAATTCTCAAATATTAACGATAAGATTACCTTTTTAAACACAAACCATTTTTATAGATTATTTATGTAGAAATAGTTGGAATTAATAGATTTAAATGTTTTCATTTTTATTTTACGCAGACATTTTTTTAATGAACAGATGTAAACAATTATAGACTACATTTTTTGATACACAAAAAAACTCGTTGTCTTTCAAAGCCGCGGAGCGCCCCCTGGAGGAATGTTTCATTTTATTTATTTATTTTTTATTTTTTTATTTTTTTATTAATTCCAACTATTTCTACATAAATAATCTATAAAAATGGGTTGTGTTTAAAAAGGTAATCTTATCGTTAATATTTGAGAATTATATTTTTATATCTTACCTGTCTTTTTATCAGTCAGCAAATACAGATATAACAGAGTAACAAAAAAAATACAACAAAGAACAGCAAACATAAAATAACCAAATAAAAAAATAAATTAATAAATAATAAAAACGGCCTGCAAATATAAATATATGCTATTTAAAGAAACTAATGGGGAATCTTGAAAAAAAGCACTACAGGACAGTGTTTTCCTCGCAGTATTTTTTCGATACAGAGAGCGTTTCAAAATATTGTTGCAACTTGAGAAAGGCCTTGAAATGTGGCTAATGATTGAAGGATTTGCACTTATGATACTTAGCCAGGAGTAATACATTTATAAAAGTTTTTTTTTTTTTTTTAGTTTTTTTTCATCTGTTTTTTTTACGAAATCAAACAATACATATTTCCAAAATAAAGGAAACAGAGTACACAAAATTAAACCCAGCCTAAAAAAAAAAAAAAAAAACTGCACTAAAATTGAACAGAGGGGTTATAGCACTTACATATTGTTGTCCTACTGTTAGTTTAACTGCTTCTATTGTTCTCATTTGTAAGTCGCTTTGGATAAAAGCGTCTGCTAAATGAATAAATGTAATGTAATGTAAATGTAGGAAAGGCGTAGTGGCAAAGCTGACCGCATTTGCCCCAGACAAGAATCCATGGAATGAGAGGATTTTCCCATTTATAGCATTCTTTATTAACAGTTCTTGACAACATAAACAAGTATCGAGTAGTATCCCATCTTTCTCAAAACTATGACTTGCTCTAGTGTTACTGGTTTTAAGACTCAAAGAGAAGTGTTCTTGTTTATAACAACTTGTTTGCATCTGTTACTGTTCAAATGATTTAAGCATGAACAACATTCCCAATAGAAGACCATTTATGATAGGCAGTTATTTTCACACTGAAATGTAAGTAAGTAAGGTTAAAAGGCTTTCAGACTATATTGTGCTCATGTGGCAGACACTTCACGCTATGAAATACATCTTCTCACCAGGGATCTCTGCCGTTCAGAGTTGAGTTCAGAATGCCGATTCCTGAATTTGAATTGAGGTAGCAAACAGGATGCAGAAACAGCCTATGTAGGCTAGTTTAAATATGAATTTAAGGAAGTCAAATTAAAATGGAATGAACAGAATAAACTGCTATTGTTATTGAATACATACACACAGTACCATTCAAAAGTTTGTGCTCGGTTAGATTTTTTCAGAAATCTTTGATTTATTTAAAATAGAATTCTTTTGTAACAATGTAAAGGTCTTTACTGTCACTTTTGACCAATTTATTGCATACTTGCTGAATAAAAGTATTAATTTCCTTAAAAAAAACAATACCGACCTTACAAACCTCAATATAGTGGTACTGTATGACACAATGAAAAAAATTGACTGTTAGAGTGTGAAGTGTTGAACTTAGTTTTGAGAAATATGTCTAATCAGTTTGAGAATAACGTATAGATTCTACTTATCAGGCATAATTAGTCAAAGCGTCTTGGACCAATGAAATCATTACCTTGCGTTTCAGTAAATTTAACTTCCTGTCATTCCAATTCAAAGTCCATTCCAACTTCCTGTGAGGCGTGGCCAAATCGATTCAAATTCACTCTCGTGAATGGAAAGGAAGTCAATTTTAAATTCTGAAAAATTCCCAAACATGAATAGGAATTGAAGTGCCTTATAAACATGTCAATGTGCAATGTTTATTAAATAAGGGACACTTATAAAAAAAAAAAAAAAAGTTTTTGTTTAGTTTTTTCTTGCTCTATCTTCTCTATATTTCAGAGATAAAATAGCTTTAACTCACACAAGGCATATGTTTAAAATAGAAGGCTATTTAGCAAGTGGAAAATAAGTTGGACCAGTATCTATAATATACAATATATGCACAAATTTAATAAGTTATAACACAGTTCCAAGTGAAAATCCTTTTAAAGACCTGATTAATCATGAACAAGAGTTTTCAGTAGTGTCTTGATGAAAAGCAACAGGCGTTCCACCGAGGAGGTCTTTAATACTGGCCGAGCTGAATTTCAACAGATCCTGGTCCCGGATCCTATGGGACGTTCCAGATTTTAAGAGATAATACTGCACGCGGATGGCAGACCCCCTGCAGCCTTCAGTGCGTGAGCAGCTTGAGCCGTGCGATCCAGCTGCTGAGCACAGAGGGTTCGGACGGGGGTCTCTTGGGAGATTTCGGCGCAGGCTTGCGTGCCATGGCTTCCTGGTAGGGTATGGTGGCGCTGTCGTGTAGGTTCGCATTGATGAAACACTGGCTCCCGCGGATGTGGTCGACCCCTCGGACGAGCTGGCGTTCGCCTGTGGGCCGGTAGGGCAGTGGGTAACAGGGCGACTCTTCTGAGATGGTGGGGATCTGTTCGTTACTCAGATACCTGTGCAAAACCTCCTCACCTGAGGACAGACAAGACACATCATATAAGGATGGAAACACTTTTAGGCCCTGTTTACAGCTGGTATTAAAATGCGTTTTGGTCGACCGGATCATAAGTGGACGACGGCGCTAAATACACGTGTGAACGGTGTCTAAAACATTTTGAGCTTAAAGGGGTGGTTCAGGATTTTGGACATCGGGCCTCATTTCCAAGTTAGCCTTAGTGTTATTTATCAGTGGAGACAGCTTTCAAAAATTTTCCTCCAGTGGTTCCAGTTGCATAGTTCGCCGGTGCTAGGCTAGCGCGAGTCAACGGTAACTGCTAGCCTGCCATTAAAAACTGTTTTACCCACTCCACAGTACACCAAACGCAAATAAATTATAACGCCAGACTATCCATGTAAATGTCTGTTGAGAGAATAATGTTAGAAATCAAACTACCCTTTCATTGCATTGCAATAGTTATACTTTGTTCCCTGTATTTATTAGCACAGTCTACAGCAGCGGCGGAGTGATATGTAGTTACCTAGGCAACCGAGAGAGGTAGTGAGAGAGAGAGGTAGAGAGAGAGAGAGGTAGTGAGAGAGAGAGGTAGTGTGAGAGAGAGAGGTAGTGAGAGAGAGAGAGGTAGTGAGAGAGAGAGGTAGTGAGAGGTAGTGCAGGGAGTCCCGACTGTAGTGCGCTTCGGTTCTGTGTTTACTTTTCGGCGCAGGACTACTAACCGGAGTAAAGTAAAATCCCGCCGCTGCTGAGAAACTAGTTCCTGTAAATGTATTGCGATCATTGAGATGCAAGAGTAGTTTGATTTTTAACATTATTCTCTTAACAGACATTTACATGGATAGTCTGGCGTTATAATTTATTTTCTTTTGGTGTACTGTGGAGTGGCTAAAACTGTTTTTAATGGCAGGCTAGCAGTTACCATTGACTTGCGCTAGCCTAGCACCGGCGAACTATGCAACTGGAACGACTGGATGAAAAATTTTGAAAACTGTCTCCACTGATAAATAACACTAAGGTGTCACGTTACGCTAAATAGAACCCAAGCGCAGACAGTAATTTTACAAAACATGGTTTATTACAAACGGAAAACAAAGACCCACGATGGGGCAAACAACCAGTAACTCAGACAATAACTAGACTTGACCACAAATAGGAACTGGAACTTTCACAGACAGAGCACAATACTCACAGAACCGACTGTTAACAAGACGAACCAGCACTGAGGAACAAACACCGGGAGCTTA
Source organism: Rhinichthys osculus (assembly GCA_029959095.1). Lineage (NCBI taxonomy): Eukaryota > Metazoa > Chordata > Actinopteri > Cypriniformes > Leuciscidae > Rhinichthys > Rhinichthys osculus. The sequence continues at coordinate 32,289,125 of JARWKJ010000012.1, read as the reverse complement.
CATAGAACACATCACAAAAGGTACAGGTGACACTGATGAACATCAATACTAACAAGGGAACAAGGGGCGTGGTAAGGACACATGATCACAATCATAGGTGACACTGATACAACATTAACAAGGAAACCAGGTAAAACACAAGACAATGCCAACACATAGCCCAAAACAACCGACCATGTGTTTGCACACAAAACAAGAGACAAATACATGACATAACCTCCTCCTTACGGAGCGGCTACCAGACGCTCCACATGGGACATAACCGACTGTAAACTAGACATAAACCAACAAAACATAACAACCATTAACAGTGGCAAACACGAAAACATAACAGTAGGATCGGGATGACACAATAAAAATAACACATGAGGGAGGGGGGGGGGGGGGTGGGGGAACAAAAGAGTTCGTAGGTGGAGGTCCAGGGTGGGTGGGTGGGTGGAACAAAAGTCCTAAATTCACTGGACATGGGCACTGATTGAGGACACGAAAACCGGGCAGTTCTGGGTGGAGACACATGAGGTACAGTCTTGGGGGGGACAGGTCGGGGCACAACAGGAACAGGGGTAATCGGGGAAACAACAGATGTTGTGGCAGCAAGCAGAGGAGACGATACAGAACCCAAAACTGGGGGCGTTGCAACTCGCAACGGAACTGGGACAGGGGGTGCCACAGACGACTCAGCGTGGGCAGTAGTAGACTCCACAGCTGGGACAGGGCTGGACCTGGTCACTCTCCCATCTACCACAGCGTGGACAGAACTAGACTCCACAGCTGGGACAGGGCTGGACTTGGTCACTCTCCCATCTGCCTTAGCGTGGACCAGACTGTCAGAAGCAACCTGAAGAATCGGCACGGAGCCGGGAAGGGATTGAGACGGCAAACCCGACGATCTCTTCCTCCTCCTCTTTGACCGCGGTGCAGAAGCCATAGCCGGATCTAGGATCGGTACCGTGATCCCCGCAGCCAAGGCTGAAGGACCCCCCGCCAACGTCGAAGCAGCGAGAACGTGGGCGCCAAGCATTGTCGTGGCTAGGACGCGACTCTCCGGGATCGCTGGTAATGCAGAAGCTGACAACGTCATTGTGGGGTCTTGCCGCTCCTTTCGACGCACATTGTCCACTACCTCTCGAAATGGGCGTCGGATCAGCCCCTGCCGTTCAGCCAGCGGAGGTGGTACATTGAGCCCCGCGATGAAATAGGAGTTTAGGAGGACCTCCGGCGTAAAATTTCTCTTCTCCTCTAGGCCCTGGGCATATCTCTCCAGGGATCTCTCTCCCTGGGGAGGAAACGGAATCTTGCCCCTCCTCATGTCCTCGATGGTCGACTGCCACCATCGCTCCTCGTCACCCAACTGGCTACTGGCGGAACAAGACATAGTCGACTGTCTGCTGGGTTCAAATGGGCTGGTTCGTTCTGTCACGGTACGCTAAATAGAACCCAAGCGCAGACAGTAATTTTACAAAACACGGTTTATTACAAACGGAAAACAAAGACCCACGATGGGGCAAACAACCAGTAACTCAGACAATAACTAGACTTGACCACAAATAGGAACTGGAACTTTCACAGACAGAGCACAATACTCACAGAACCGACTGTTAACAAGACGAACCAGCACTGAGGAACAAACACCGGGAGCTTACATAGAACACATCACAAAAGGTACAGGTGACACTGATGAACATCAATACTAACGAGGGGACAAGGGGCGTGGTAAGGACACATGATCACAATCACAGGTGACACTGATACAACATTAACAAGGAAACCAGGTAAAACACAAGACAATGCCAACACATAGCCCAAAACAACCGACCATGTGTTTGCACACAAAACAAGAGACAAATACATGACATAAGGCTCACTTGGAAATGAGGCCCGATGTCCAAAATCCTGAACCACCCCTTTAATTGTCCACTTTCAACCACTTCCAGAGGTAGTTGAAAACGCATTGCTTTCGTAAACGCTCATGTGGTCAAATGCGTTCGAACAGCCAGAAAACACCGTCTACTCTCCGCCTACTGAGCTAACGTGTAAACATTATGGGAAGTGCACTAGCCCGACGGGATTTAAACTCAAGACCCAAGTTTGGTTTGAGGATGAAAAACATACCAAGCACAATGTTCTCAGAAAGTAGACAGTATGAAAAGGTATTAGCGTATGCCGTGTGGTTGATGTCCATTGTTGCTAGCTGAGCAGAAATACATAATCATGTTTGGCTTGGTCCCCTCAAAGTTGCGTTGGATTTTCTCCTCAGCGTGAAGGTTGAGAGGTCCATCTATCACTGTTTTCCAGGTTCATGAGAAAAATATAGGCTATAATCTAAATTTAAAAAAATGGCGGGTGCTGGTGTTTCGCGTGCGTTCGGCCAATCAGCGTCAGTAAAGTCACGGATAGTTCCTATAGAGCTGGTTTAGACTCTACTCTGAAGTAGGAGCTCAATTAGTTCCTCTGAAAGGAGTTCCTAGAACTAAAATAGTTCCCAGTTCCTGCGGTGCGAACACGCCAAGAACGGGAACTTCTGCCAATAGTTCTAGGAACTATGAAAAGGTTTCCTCTATAGGGTGCGAAAGCCCCTATAGAGGAAAACCTTCAGCTTTGGGGAAAGTTACTTTTAAAAGTTACAATATTGCATTACTCCCTAAAAAAGTAACTAGTTACATTACTTTTGTACTGTTACGTTACTTTAGCTTTACTTTTTCTCTCCTGGCTGAGGCTCACTCTCTTCCAGGCCTTGCATGTGTGTTTTTTAATTTTTTTTACTTTTCACATAATTATTTTGTGCAAGTATTTAACAGTAATGCATTCAACATCATATCTTATATTATAACATACACCTTTAAAAACACTTTAAGGATATTACTATATTCTGACTACTTCGAATATTTCCCGACCCCTAGAGCTATGTACGCCGCACAAAAGACCTCTTAACGTTACAGCTTATATTACCTACTGGACAACTCTTTTTATTGAAAGCTGAAAGTAATGTGTTGTTACTTTTGTACTTTTTGTCTGTTCCTGCACATGCATGAGTGCGCGAGAAAAAGTAAGTATACCTCAAGTCAATTTTATGAAGTATACTTATGTACAGTTCAAGTCAAGTAAAGTCATCTTCATTTATATAGCGCTTTTAACAATGTAGATTATTCCAAAGCTAGTATATTTTTTAAGTATACTTTAGTAAGTATATTATTATCAATGTACTAGTATGTACTTGTAAGTCTACTGTTTCAATACTACTTGGGACTAATTTGGTCCACTTTTAATCTATAAAAGTATACTTTTAAGTATACTTTAAGTGTAACAGTAGCAAACGTTGCAACAATGTAAAAGAAAATTCATGATGACTTCAGATTCTTCAGTACAACAGGAAAACAACCCTGCATGTATTTCTAATCTGCTAAAACATTCCAAATGTTTACTGATGTCTGACCCAAATGAACTATGGGTATAGAGATATTACCCCTTGAGCTACTTACAGAGACAAAAATGCAAATATTACAGTGTTATCTGACCTTTGTCTGCTCCTCCCCATGTAACTGTGCTTGTGAAATGTTTACGCTGACAGCTGGAGATTAACACGCTTCAGTTGTAGTTTACACACAGGCAGGTGTTGCGCTTACCTTTCCTTCCAAGAGCCCAGGGTCTGGAGGGAGAGTCCGACGCGCCCAGGCAAGTGTCTACCGGCATGGACATGGGACGTGGCTTTCCTGAAGCATGTGCACAAAGACAGAATCAGTCTAATTGAGTCCTTGCTCGAGGCGTGCTGGATAAGACATTTATTTCGTCATTTAATTTTCACTTACAACTTGTGTAACTCAGACGGAATGAAAGTAATGATAACTAAGTGAGTCTTGTTGATTCAGTAAGTTCATTCAGTGAATGATTCGTCAGACTGATTCTAATTTTGTGAGTCTTTTGAACCATTTATTAACAGAACTGGCTCATATAATGAACTGGACTAAAACTTGTCATCTGGAATATAATTTGGTTTGCATTGGGGTCATTCATTTATTTATTTTTATTTTTTTTTGCTGTTCAGACTACATGTTTGGATACGCAAAAAGAAAAAAAGCCTTAAAGGGTTCTTTTCCCCAAAAATGAAAATTATCCCATAATTTACTCACCCTCAAGCCATCCTAGGTATATATGACTCTCTTCTTTTAGCCAAACTCAATCGGAGTTATATTAAAAAATATCCTGGCTCTTCCAAGCTTTATAATGGGCGTAAGTAGAGTTTTTAAAGCCAAAAATAGCACATCCATCCATCATAAAAGTGCTCCATATGGCTCTGGGGGTTAATAAAGGCCTTCTGAAGCGAAGCGATGTGTTTTTGTAATAAAAATATCCATATTTATAACTTTATAAACTATAATTACTGCCGTACGTGAGTCTAGTTCTGGCGGAAGAGTGACCTCTGACCCTAAACTAAAGCCTTTATTAACCCCCTGGAGCCGTATGGATTACTTTTATGATGGATGGATGTGCTATTTTGGGCTTCAAAAACTCTACTTACTCCCATTATAAAGTTTGGAAGAGCCAGGATATTTTTTTAATATAACTCTGATTGTGTTTGGCTGAAAGAAGAAAGTCATATACACCTAGGATGGCTTCAAGGTGAGTCAATTATTTTCTCCATTTTTGGGTGAACTATCCCTTTAACAATCATGTTATGTATAAGTGACAATAGTTTGGAAATGTCACAAAAATAAAGTACTGTTTGTTAAACAGGTTCTGACCTCTAGATGGAGTCCGCTGTCTCAGTCTTGCTTGTGGGATGACGACCTCGGCTGGATTCACGCTAGGTTTGCTGGTGTAGTCGCTGGCGTTTGAACGCCGTCTACCAGCTAAATCCAGAGAGGAGTTGGGCGACTCTGAGCCTTTTGGTCTCATCTTCACACCTGCACATTCACTCGTCTCTGCATCTCTACAGACATACAGAGATAAAGAAGCATTATAGTGTTAACAATCCAAGACAGAGTTTTAAAATTCTCTAAAATGGTGGATGAAGTATAGGTAAAAAGTTCATAAGTACAAATAAAAATGACAGTTCTACCCAATATTATATTATAAACATAAATCTGGGTATCCTGACTCCATATGTTAAGCCTTTTGTTAAAAACCTGGGAGTGGTACTGGACAGTGGCTTAAAGCTGGATAGACAGGTCAATCAAGTGGTGAAATCAAGCTTTTACCAGCTTCGAACCCTGGCAAAAATTAAGTCTATTCTCTCAGTCTCGAACCTAGAAAAAGTTATACATGCTTTCATCTCTACCAGGCTGGACTATTGTAACTCAATTTATATGGGGATCAGGGAGTCATCCATCAACCGCCTCCAAATAGTCCAGAATGCCGCTGCAAGAGTCCTGACAGGAACTCGGAAACGAGAACACATAACTCCTGTCCTCAAGTCTTTGCACTGGTTACCAGTGCGCCATAGAATTACTTTTAAAGTTTTATTATTAGTATATAAGTCGTTAAACGGGATGGCTCCATCGTACCTCACGGACTTATTGACTGTCCATCAACCACCTAGAGCTCTTAGGTCTGCGAACCTAGGCCTTCTGGTGGCTCCGAGAACTAAACTTAAGACTAGAGGAGACAGGGCTTTCTCTAGTGCTGCTCCTAGACTCTGGAACAGCCTCTCTCCAGAAATCAGAGCTGCACCAACCCTGCTTATCTTTAAAGTGAGATTTAAGACAATTTTATTTGACCTGTCGTATGCAAACTAAAGGTTGAAGCAAATGCCCTGTGGTTGTTTTTATTTTAATTTACTATTTTCTGTGTACAGCACCTTGGTCAACGGAAGTTGTGTTTATGTGTGCTTTATAAATAAATTGAAATTGAAATTGAAATATTGGTGCATGTTCACTATGCATTTCTGTGCTTGTTCGAGCTTAGGGTGCATTCAAGTTCTCTTGGGAAGTTCGTATGTAAGAGTTGTGACGTTGTAATTATGACTTATGATGCGTTCAAGACCGTTTGGTTGGAGTTTGATGGCGATGTACCATTTCTACAAAAAAAATTCAGCAAGATTTTTTAACTCTACTTCTACAAAATGATGAATCAAGAATGCATAATTAATTTGTAGTGCTTATTATGCCTAAGAAGGCAGCCACCTATGCAGGAAGTACAGTAAGAGGATTCACTATGTTTTGAAACAGAGCCACAGAGTAATTGATTTAAAGGGTTAATTCACCCAAAAATGAAAATTCTGTCAGTAATTACTCACCCTCATGTTGTTCCAACCCCGTAAGACTTTCGTTCATCTTCGGAACACAAATGAAGATATTTTTGATGAAATCTGAGAGCTGGATCACTCTTCCATAGGCTTCTTAAGGGATCGAAACTGGCCGGCCCAAAAGTTATGAAAGACATCGTTAAAATATTCCGAGTGACTACAGTGGCTCAATCTTAAGTTTATCAAGCGACGAGAATACTTTTTGTGCGCAAAAAACAAACAAAAATAACGACTTTATTCAACTATTCATTTCCTTCTCCGTGGGCCGTGATATTTCACGTAGTGATATTGCGCAAAGCTTCAAGGTTGCACGTCACACGTAGGCTCACTATTGGCCGACGCTGGTCATGTGTGTGATGCGTGTGACGTACAACCTAGAAGCTTTGCGTAGTTTCCCTACGTGAAATATCACGGCCGTACAGAGAAGGAAATGAATAGTTGAATAAAGTCGTTATTTTTGTTTGTTTTTTTTGCGCACAAAAAGTATTCTTGTCGCTTGATAAACTTAAGATTGAGCCACTGTAGTCACTCGGACTATTTTAATGATGTCTTTCATAACTTTTGGGCCGGCCAGTTTCGATCCCTTCAGAAGCCTATGGAGGAGTGATCCAGCTCTCAGATTTAATCAAAAATATATCTTCATTTGTGTTGCGAAGATGAATTGAAAGTCTTACGGGGTTGGAACAACATGAGGGAGAGTAATTACTGACAGAATTTTCATTTTTGGGTGAACTAACCCTTTAATATGATGGCGATACTTTATCAGAGAAACAGAAACTGACCGTGGGCTGTATGGCATGGAAGGAGGAGGAGGAATATAGAGATCTAAAATTGCAGGTTTCTCCGGCCGCTTGATGGAGATTTGCACAGGATTTCTGGATGACTGGGCGGCAGGCACATACGATGGGCTCTGAAACAAACAAAGTTATTAATCCCTCATCCTGCCATGTTTAAGATATGTTTGCATATGATAATTGTGAAGAAACCCTTGCTAAATTACATCTTACATAATCTTTTTAAATGATATTAACAGTTGTATCAATTTCACTCCATTTCAATCCACCGACCTTTGATCTCAACACCAAATCACTACAATAACATACTTTGTAGTGAATTTTTTTTTTTTTCATCTCAAGGCTCTGCTTTGTTTGTTAAGACATGCCAATTTTTGTTGAATGCAGACTTTCTTTTAGCCTATAATCATAGACTTTGCCAGGGCAAGAATGAACTTAAGTCCACATCATTCCAAAAGTACTGTTTGACTTTTGTTAAAATAACCGGTGGATGGTCTTTATACTTAATAAGTTCCTGTATGAATTATATGAATTGCATAAACAGATATTGAAAAGAACATTTGTTGGCAAGCAGGCCTTTCAATTAATTGAAAGGTACATTTTGTAAACTAGATTTTTACACTTTCTGAAATGTGAGTGGTGCTTGTGTAACGGAGGCAAGATAGTAAGAGCTGTGCGTGTAAACTACTCTTCTGGCCTGAAGAGGTGCACTGGCAGACGCTAGGTTTTTAGCATCCTTGTTAGCGCACCTGCCTCCCATGCCGGAGACGTCAGGTCGAATCCCGCTCGGAGCGGTGCGAGTAGAACCGGAGGGGTTATATTGGTGCCGTGACCCGGATGGGAGTACGGTTTAGGGAGGTGAGTGTAACGGAGGCAAGCTAGTAAGAGCTGTGTGAGTAAACCTCACTCCCCTGATCTCAAGAGGCACGCTAGTGACTGCAGTCTTTAGCGTCATTGTTAGCGCACACCGCCTCCCATGCCGAAGACGTCAGTTCGAACTCATCACCACAATGGTATAGGACATTATGGATGGTACTATGAGTTTGTAGGTGGTTGCATAGTTGTTACGATTAATCGTTAAAAAGATCACGATCTCTATTCAAACACCCACGCGATCTTATTCCTAAATGACAACGATTCCGCTTTGTCTATTACGAATGTTTCACATCGCAAGCGTCAAGGAACATAATTTCGTAATTTGTCGCCGCCCATGTTAAAGCTGCAGTCCGTAGCTTTTTTGGGGTTAAAAAATATCCAAAATACATATTTGAGAAAATACATAACCAGCCAGTGTTCAAAACTCTCTGCTTGCCTTAGCTCGATTCAAAGCGGTATGCTTGTAATAATGTTTTTAATTCCAGTGATACTGGTGGATTTCCGCGGGAGATTCGAGCATGTCTTTGAGTCATTAAGTCACATCTGTACACATAAAGAAGAGTCTCGGCTAGTATAAACTATGTTGCGTGTAAGGATGCTGGAGGTGGAGATTTATAGCCTTTTCTCACAGCACTTGATATTCTTATGTTGGTCATACTTCCAAAAAGAATAATCTGTGATTCTGAATGCCAGTATCCACACCGGTGCGGTGACTGACAGCCTCACAGTCTCCTCAAACATTGTGTTCATCCGCGCTGTGCCGTGTCGAGGGTGTTAAAGTACAACTCACGTAAAGTTGATAATTCCGCGAATGACTGCAATTGCAGATTTCGAACAGAGATGGCGACAAAGAGGAAAAACGGCGGACTGCAGCTTTAATGAATGAGACTGTTGGCCGTCACGCTTCCAATGTGAATTCATTGATATGGGCAGCGACAAAACACGTGCTGCTCACGTTCCGCTAACGCTCGCAATGTTAAACTGGTTAAACCGAAGGCTTTAGGGAGTTTGGTTAACCTTTAAAAAAAACGATCATCACACTGCAACATTCGAATCTGCTTTCGAGCTGCCGCTGATCTGGAGAGAGCAGCTGCCATGTAAATGAACAGTATAAAGCAGTCTTTTCAACCACACATTATCATTATTTATCTGTTACAAAGATTTAAATAACAGGGGATAAAAGTTTATAGTTTAGGTATAAACAGTAAATCATGTTTTGAAAGTATTTTGACACTTGTATTGTATTGCTTATTGTTACGCCAGGAGGTGGCGACAAGTGACTGTTTAAAAAAAAGTGTTTGTCATTGAATCATTAATATTAAAGATTTATTCACAAACACTGATTCATCCAATAGCGAAACAAGTCTTTATGAATGAGACATTGACTTTTTGTGTAAAAATAATTTCGTTCAAATTTATATATTTGTTAAATTGACTAACCATCTGTCAGAACCTCTAGTTTGCAAGTTATTTTGTTTGTTATTTTTCTTCAGAATCGTGGGATAATCGCAATCTCCATTTTACACACAAAATACACTAATACATAAACTATTTCTCCTCGATTTTTTTATTAATGTTTTTTTCATCAAATGGAAATCGCTTTTCTTGAGCTGTAATCTACGGTCTGACCTTTAAAAAGAATGGCGAGGGGTTTGAGAGAGTCCATATGGACTAATATTAGCTACAGTATTTCTAAAAAATCAATGCCTGCGTGACATTTGGACCGGGAGTTTAATCAAGTGGAAACACACATCCTGATGTGAAACCCTGCTGCTGGTCCAGCAATCTGAACTGATAATCAACACAAGTCAGCTGTGAAAGATCTGTGAAATCTACATGCATTTTCAGAGGCAAGTTAATGTGTATGTGGAGGGGAAGAAGCGTTTCATTGTTTTAGTCCTGCAACACCCATACAAACCCATCCACTCATGTTGAAACAATGAAAGTTCATGGAGTTTGTGCAAATGTGAAAAACACAGAGAAACACACTGTAAAATACCTCACAGGCTATTACTATTTGCATACTGTAACAGTCTACACAAGTGTTCAAAAGTTTGGGTTTAGGTAACATTTTTTAAATCTTTTTGTCTCTTTCAGTATGCTAACTTGTATTTATTTGATAAAAAAGATATAGTAAAACAGTAATCAGTATCGTAATGCTTTCAAAGCTAGCTTGCTATTGCTAGCCTCTCTGAAACGGCACACTCTAGCTTTAATAAAGTGTGTAATTTGCATCTGACTAAAGCATTCAAAACAGCATCAAACTGATGTCACTGGGCTAAACCTGACATTTCGGATTACTCAAAGTGGACAATATTAGTCCAGATCCATGCAAAAAGACTACTTTTTTAACAATCCTGATGTCAACAGCATGGAGATTGGATTCCAGCCCGAATCTAAACAGACAGAGACAGCGAGGGCAGTACCTGGACGACAGGGGGTCTCCAGCGCATGTTCTTCAGTGGTGCGGGGGTGAAGCCACAGGTGCCTGACGGCCTTTTCTTCACCATCAGTGTCACGTTCTGAGGATCTTCCCTGAGCTTTTCCACCAGACTCTTCAAATGCCAGCCCACCTGAGAAGAAGTTACAGGAGTACATCAGTTTACTCTCACAAAACCTGTCAAAAACATGTTCAGATCATATTTCACCCCAGAATCAATATGAAATAAGAAATGATATTTCACTTAATGAAAATGAATCCTATTTCCAGTTCCAGTTTAGGACAATATGATTTATTTGCATTGGGGAATGACGTTCATATTAATCGCGCAGATTTCTCATTACCGTTATGCATTTTCATTTGTGCAATGCAGTATAAATAAATGATATATTATTTAAATTGTAAATGTAAAGATTTTTTGTATTATTTTGGTGTGAAATGTATTTAACAATTTTGACTTTTTGACGTTTAGTGCCTTTATCTCTTGTAACTACGGCTTTCTCGTAATTGTTTTCTCATTATTACATATACTGTATTATTAATTTTAATAATTAACTTTAATCTGTATCCAAATTATTTTGAACTTTATCTCACAATTATGTGATTTGTTTTTTGCAGTGAGGCGGAAATGCCCTTGTGAAAAAAGGACACTTTGGCATACTTTTAAAAAAGTATTACAGAAATAAAATACTTAAAAAGAATATACTTGCCACGTCTGTTCTTGTTTCATGTTTTCAGTGGATAATTGTTACAATACTTAAGTGTGAAATAAATGTAATGATTTTATGTTATTTACAATTAAATGAAATTGTATTATAGTTCACATTAATAGTAAATCCATTTTGTTGAACTTTTAGACCAACTTATGTGGGATTAAGTACATATTTATAAGTTATTTCATAACTACTTGTCATTTGAGTATCTTGCCAATGTACCGACAAGCATTTATGGTAAACTAAAATATACTTTAATGTCATTTCTACTGAAACTTTTATGTGTACGTGTATTTGCAATTACACATTTATAATGATGAATTTGCAATTTAATACATTTAAAATACATTAACTTTAATAATGTGATATCAAATAACACACTACAGTTAAAACCACAGTTATAATCAAGTACTTCACACATGCTTTAGTATGTTAATCGAAATAAGTGTAGTTCTTTAAAACCAGACAAAAGATTAAGGGATAAATGTTTTAAGAGTGTACTTAAGTGTGTTAAGAAACATAGTCATGAAAGTGTACTCTAAGTTTACTTAAGCGGCAATTTATTTCATTAATATTATATTACCTGTTTTTAAAACTATACTTTTAAGATCTGAAGTACACTACAAGGGCACATTAAATACAATTAAGTGCACTTCTTTTTCACAAGGTTGGACTTAAAATTAAACCTGGACATAAATGACCATAAATGGGGGAAAGTTGATCCTACTGTAGCTGAACAAATGTAGTCTGAATAGCTTTATGCTGTACAAACACAAACGGTTCGGCACCAGTGCTTTCACTGTACAGTAAATATGAGGTGAATAAAAAACAGCCCTGATCCAAAACAATGATAAAGGAGTCCATAACAATACGGTTATCCAAAAGGCTTTTCAGCACTGACATATCTCTCTCTCACATGGATCGGGTTTACTCAGTCCAACACAAAAAGCTCGCCATCTTGCTTCCTTTCACTCTTTTAGAGCAGATTAATTACCCATAATCCCCCTCACTATCGTGTGACAGACGGATGGACTCACCACTGTTTGTCTGTTGACTTGTATCACCTCATCGCCTGCATGAATCCGCTGAGTTCGGTCCGCTGGAGACTGAGGAGTGAAACAGAGACAGACATTATCAATCAATTGAAGTAATGCTCTGTTTCTTGTTTTATGGATCTTGTCAAAGCATTAGACACTATGAAGTGATGCTGGACATTGATGCATTAACAGCAAGACAAGTCACAGCGATCTATTGTTCTATCAGTGAATTAAAGAAGCTCGGCTCACATTTTCCGTGGTTCCGGTGATGACGTGAAGTCCGTCGTAAGTGGATTTGATATACATCCCCTTCAAAGAATAAGCAAATAACATGCAGTTGTTACACAACGAGCACAACAATACCAGCGAGTCGTGTGCAAAAGGTGTTGACACTCACCAGTCCCTCGCCTGGTTTGATATTGGGGATGGGGACTTCCTCCAAACAGGTCATGTGAGTCTTCAAGGGGTCAGAGGTAATTCTCATGGTGGAGTCGCAAATGCCAGTCAAAACCCTTGCCTTAAGTAAACAGAAAGAACAATGTTGTGATACTTAGAATCCACCATTTGGTTATTATAACTAATCCAGAATTTGGAAAAATATGCCTATGTAATATGCACAATTTTAAAGGGTTAGTTCACCCAAAAAATTATGTCAAGACATCATGACATGAAAAAGACATCATCAAAGTAGTCCATGTGACATCAGTGGGTTAGTTAGAATGTTTTGAAGCATCGAAAATACATTTTGGTCCAAAAATAACAAAAATTCAGCATTGTATTCTCTTCCGGTTCTGTTGTGGATCAGCGTTCAGTGACGCTGATGACGTAAGACGCTGCTGACGTGTGTCTGGTGTGTGTGTGTGTGTGTGTATTCTGGTTCTGTTGTGGATCCGCTTCAGTGACGCCGCTGACGTGTGTCTGGTGCGCCCGAGCTTCGTTTACAGTCTGAGGGAGACACACGCTGTCAACAAAACAATCTTCGCAAACATGTCTAAGGATTTCCACACAGAGGAAGACTTGCATTTTTTTGCCCAGCCATATTTATTTGAACCCGAATACACGGACGCACCAGACACACGTCAGCAGCGTCTTACGTCAGCAGCGTCACTGAAGCGGATTGACAACAGAACCGGAAGACAATACAATGATGAATAAAGTCGGAGTTTTTGTTATTTTTGGACCAAAATGTATTTTCGATGCTTCAAAACATTCTAACTAACCCACTGATGTCACATGGACTACTTTGATGATGTCTTTATTTCCTTTCTGGACAAGGACAGTATACCGTACACACATTTTCAATGGAGGGACAGAAAGCTCTCGGACTAAATCTAAAATATCTTAAACTGTGTTCCGAAGATGAACGGAGGTCTTACGGGCTTGGGACGACATGAGGGTGAGTCATTAATGACATAATTTTCATTTTTGGGTGAACTAACCCTTTAAGTTGCTTCATGCATGTTTTGTAGTCTCGTGTAGCTTCAGACTGACGGCAGAAGATCTGGGCTGTGTCTGAAATCGCCCCCTATACCCTTAAATAGGGCACTATTTGAAGCGACAGCCATTTTGTAGAAACCATAGTAGACATTATCGAGTGCACTCATTCAATCCCATAATGCACTTTAATAAAGAGTGTGCAACTGATGTACGCTCAACAGCTAGAGAATACCCATTATGCACTGTGAGGGTCGTGCTGAATGAATTCCCGCGTCTGACCAGAAGATGGCGCCTGCAGCTGAATCAAATCATCCATCCATTTTCCAAACCACTGGTCCAATGTGGGTACTGCGTAATATTATACAGGTATAATTGTTTAATTAAGGTTTTATACATGCTAGTTTCCATGACAGAGTTCAAGATAAATCGCTTAATTGCTACTGGAGCTGCCAGTTTGCTAAGCTTCAAATGATTATTAAACAGCAAACACAAACTATGCAGAAGCAGCATCGCTTTTGGGAAACACAGTGTCCGAATTCACTCACTCGTTTTCATTCACTCCTTCGAGTGCACTATATTAGTGGAGTAATGTAGGGAATTTTGAACACAGCCCAAGACTTCAAATAAATATGTTAGATTAGAGACATTAACAATGTGCAGTGTTGGGGTACTCCAGGGCCAGGACTGAGAACCAGTGTTTTAGACAAATGGCATTCGGATGCAAGTTTTTTTTATGGAACCAGCGACCAATTTTCAAGTCAAAACCAACACAATTTCATAGCAATTCATAACTATTTTATGTTCCGCAGAACCCATCGTAGCTTTCATTGGCCAAGGGGACCGCCCAACAGGACATCTGATATTAAACAAAAATCATAATTTATCAAATCCCATCCAATCAAATCCCAAAAGAATCACATTAAGTATTGCTAATGTTATTTCTAAGTGCAATGCCTTGCCCCATAGTGCACATGCAATTTATGCTAGTTATTACAAACAGTCCGAATTATTGTATTGCATCCAGAACATTCCTTTAATGAAGACTGTGAGATACTGTTATACACAGGATGCTCCAGAAAACATCTCCACACTTACAATGAACCCGAATGCATCACAGATAACAGCTGAATCTCTGACCTGAGAGAAGTTTGCCGGCCTGAATGATGTTGCTGCTTCAGGGGAATTCATAAATACACCGCGTGTGAAACGTCGGACGGCAAGACTTTCTACTCACCACTTCTAATATCTTCTCCTCCATTTCAAACACTGTGCAATCCTGCAATTAAAAAAAGGGAGGATTCGCATGAGACACCACATTATGTTGAGTTCCCACAGGAAAATATGGACTGGTAAACATGAAATCAAAATACCAAAGAAAGTATTTAGTATATAATGTGATATAAGGATTCGATATCTGGAATGTGCTGACGGATAGGTGGAGAAGGGTCTGTCGCCTGTGTTTAATTATGGTTTAAAGACAAGTTTGACGGGATAATTGCTGCAGAGTTTGGATTGCGGCTCTCGAGAGATGTGAGACTATGAAGAGCAAAAACAGAGCCGAGACATCGATCACAGTTATGAGCCGCCCATCCCCACTGAGACGGTCTCAGTAAAACCATATGTTTCTCTGTGCTTCAGGAGACATCTGTGTGTAAAGAGCTCATAAAGACACTCTTTGTATCATTAAACATCCTGCAAGTTTAATAGCTTAAAATGCCCTGATTATAAACAAAGCATTTATTTAATCAAGCTCCAAAATAGCTTGTTTTGATATTGGGCAAATCACACTGGCAAATACATTTGCATATTCCCGCCTCCAGAGCAAGACATTAACGAATAGTTTTACATCGTGGCACCATAGGCCCCGCCCACTGGCTTTAAAGCATCCAGCTGTATTGGATCTGACAGCAGCTGCATCACAAACCTTTAGTAAATGATTTCATAACGCTTTGTCTGTAAATGACGGTTTTATATGGATAATGTTTTTAAAACACTTACTCACGTGCAATAGTGAGTGGGCGTTGATACTGTTTCTTATGCAATGACGTTAGCCAATCATAACAGTGGCCGTTTACTGACAAGCCTTAAAAGGAGCAGCACCTTAAAATGAAGATTGCAAATAGTTTTTCTGCATAATATTTGTTTTTTTTTTGTGCAACCACCCCATGTCATGACCCCTTTAAAAATACCAAGAATTTCTTAACTTTTATTTAAAGGTTGATGCAGAAAAAACAAACATCTAATGCTGATGTGATATACATAAATGAATTTATAAAGCAGTGTTATTTTAGTATCATTGACATACTATTATATATTTGTTAATATTTTGAATTCGATTTCTTTACATATTTTCCGTTTTAAGAATGTTTTAAAGAAAGTTGAAAGTTTTAGCAATTTTGCTGTGTGTTTTGTCGTTTTCAAAAGTTATTTATGCTTATATAGCATTTATTCATTTTTAGGTGTTCAAGCACGAAGTGCTGAAAACCTATTGTAATTGCTATTTGAAAAAAAACACACCCTAAAACGCATCGTGCAGCCCAAACCGTAAGGCCTAGAGACTTGAAACTCGGCCAGGTGGTAGGGCCTCAGTTTGGGGAGAACCTATCAGAGTATGACCCTGATTGGCCCATAGGTGGCGCTACAGCAACCAAAAGTACTAAATTGCTCATAACTCCTAGACAGTTTGACTTAGAATCAAGTCAAGATCCTTGGCTCAAGGCGGTCAAAATGTATATCTCCAAAATCGATTTAGGCCAGAAAAATGTTCTGCTATGTCCAATTTTGTCCAAAACCTACTTTCGCGAACTAGTCCCTGGTTTTTCGCCCGATCGGAACCAGACCAGTCTAGGACAATTCTCTGGACTCTCTTGATCAATAATTATCAAAAGAAAGTTGAACTTTGCCCTTTGGTTCACTGTAACAGGGTCATTTAGAAAAGGGGGCGTGTCAAAATACACTCAAAAGCCTATAAATCATAAATAAAAACTCAGAACTTCACAAAAATTGATGAGCACATGTGGCATAACATGGTGAAGAAGCATGCAAAGTTTCATGGAGATCGGACCATAGGCATGCTTATACACCATTAAAAGAGATTTTCACAATAACATATCCCGTGTGTGTGTGTGTGTGTGTGTGTGTGTGTGTGTGTAAGCATGCATAATATAGTTAACAACTGGTTTGTTTTAGTGTAGAATACTGGTGAAACCAAGTGTGTTCAAAATGAAAGTGAGTCAGTAAGTGGTCTTCTACTGCCCTCTGCTGGCCACTCTACTTATTAATAGTCTTTTCACATGTGCTTTTGCATCTATAGACAATAATAAATCACTTATATAACAATTACTATTATAACACAATCATATTTTGTCAGAGTTCATCACTTCAATTGTTCTGATGCTTCACATAATGTCTATCAACGTGGTAAATCATGGTAAATAACGCCAGAAACATGGTAAATCATAGTAGATAAGGTAAATCATGCTAGAATCCTGGTAAATCATTCTAGAATGTGCTATATCATGGTAAATCATCCTATAACATGGTAAATCAAGGTAAACTAAGATAAATCATGGTAAACAATGGTAAACCATGTTAGAATCATATTAAATCATACTACAATGTGTTCAATTGTGGTAAACCATGTTAGAACAGGGTAAATCATGGTCAATCATACTAGAACTTGGTATATCATGGTAAACTATGGTAAATCATACTGGAATATGGTAAATCATACTGGAACATGGTAAATCATAATGGAACATGGTAAATCAAGAAAAATCAAACTGAAATGTGGTATATCATGGTAAATGATGCTAAAACATGGTCTATTCCATCTATGATCTCAGTGGTTAAATGCTTGTTATATAAAACTTAATGTCTTTTGATGCTTTTGTGCTTAACGGCCTTAAAGGCCTTAACTGCTTGAACACCACTAAATGCTGCTTGCAGCTTTAATTATTTATTAGTTTTGGTTCATTTAGTTTTATTTGTTTTACTGCATAAACAATGAGAAACGCTAAATCGAAAATGAAAAATGTTGAAAAGGCTGAAATAAAATAAGTTTCATGTTTTTTGTAATTTATTTTATTTCAGTTAACCTTAAATTCAAGTAAAGAAAATGTTATGGTAACCATTTTTTTATGGTTGTAGTTTTAGTTAACTACGATGACCCTGCTAAAATGTGTGTTAAATTGAATAATGTTTTACACAATATTTACTAAAAAAGAAAAGAATTTGAAAAAAATAAAATAAATTCTGCACTCGATAAAGACTATAAAATAATGATAAAATAAACGCTTCTACTTCAAACAACAGTTATTATAATTTGTAACATTCATAATGTTTTTGATTGTACTTTTGACTGGTTTAATGCAAACTTGGGAAATGGTGTGTGACCATTAGCACAGTAACAAACCTTCTGGACAGTTGTGGTCAGTTCCAGACAGAGCTGAATGATCTTGTTCTTGGTCGAGGTGAAATCGCTGATTCCTGTGAGGGGGGTCCTGCACACAAAGACAACAGAAGTGATCAAATGTTGGTGAATACCGGTATGTGTCGTTTCAAGCCCAAACATGCAGTGCGGTATATAGCCTATGTACGTGTGTGCGTCTGAATGCCGGCGCTCTGTGTGACGTCACGAGGAAAGATTGAAGGTGTTTTGACTGGAGCACAAAACCAAAGCAATAGTTGGTGAGACAGCTGCCAGTAAAAATGACCATGAAGTTAATTTGCAGTTACGGTGTTTAAAAACGCTGTCAATGACCCCCTGTACTACAATTCATAGCTAATGAGGAAATATGGTGGCAAGCTAGCAAATTGTTGTTCTGAATATGTTGTAAAATGCTTTCTAAACATACATTTTGGTTGTGGGTTCACTGAAAATTTTCACTTTTCCTAACGCGAGTAGAATTTCTTTTAACGTGTGTGTGTGTGTGTGAATCTCACATACCTGTCAAGCCAGGCCAGCATGCCCTTGGCAGCCGCTATCAGCTCCACCACAGCGGTGAGGAACACGTTAGGTGGTTTGTTTGGACTTACTCCATCATAAGAAGGATTTTTCCTCCGTTCTGACGCACAGTTGTGCAAGTTATTGGACGCTGCTCGCATCTGACCTGCCAGAGTCTTCAAGTTATCAGTCTCCACACCACAGTTCTGCAAAGAAAAAGAAAAAGTCCTTACATTAGTCTTTTTACATCAAGCTAGATTTTTACATTTTTCTACTCTGAAGAAAGTAGTGCTTTTCCATTTAAAGGTTATACTGACGCAATGCTAGCACACTGGGTGTTTTTAGCATGTTGCTATGCAGGCTGTTAATTGCAATTCAATGAAAATGTGTTATAGTTCAAATTTATATTAAATGCAATTAGTTCAACTTAAGAGTGCTTTTTTTGACCCACTTAAGTAGGACTTAAAGGTATAGTTCACTTAAAAAATGAAAATTGTGTCATCGTTTGCTCACCCTCAAGTTGTTCCAAACCTGAATGAGTTTCTTTCTTCTGCTGAACACAAAAGAAGATATTTTGAAGAATGTTGGTAACCAGACCCTATTGACATCCATTGTATTTTTTTGGTTACCGACATTCTTCAAAATATCTTCCTTTGTGTTCAACAGACGAAAGAAACTCATACAGGTTTGAAACAACTTGAGGGTGAGCAAACGATGACACAATTTTCATTTTTAGTGAACTATCCCTTTAAGTGTGTCTTATATGATTTCATAATGATACCGCGGAATGAACAGACAAGCATTTATGGTAACTGAAATATACTTTAATGTCCTCCTATTGAAACTTGTATGTCAATAACACACTTGTAATGATGAAGTTGCAGTTTAGTGTACAAATTAACTTCAAAATAATATTGAATAACACGCCATGGTTAAAATTAGTTAGTTAACACATAAAAATATGTGTACTTCTTTAAAGCATGACAAAATAATATTAAAACAGTGATTTAAAAGGTATTTTGACATTATTACAAAATTCACTTTTTATAAGAAACAGTATTTTACAGTGTCCTTGCTGCATGAACTTACTATAGTAATAACAGTAAATTATGCATAATAACAAGCAACTAAACACAAACCAAACTCATCCTTACCCTATAGTAGGTACATGTTGTTAATTATTATTGCTTAGTACTTAATCATATAACAACGTCACCATTAAATAAAGTGTAACTCGTGAACCTGTCTCCTCTCTATGTGTAAGTGGCCTTTCATTTCATTAATATTCTATTATTTGCAAGTGCAGTGTTTAATACTACAAGTGAACATTCAACACAATTAAGTGCACAAGGGACTTTCCTTCAGTGTCATTATTTTTTTTACCATTTTATTGTCAAGCTGAAGTTTATAACTTAGTGGTTTGTTCAAATTCCACACTATAAGCTATAATAATAGCCATGCTAATGGTAGCACTAATAAATGCCAAGCTTATCAAGTGCTAAAGCAGTTTCCATCTTTGACTTTAGTGATATGAAATGTGAAGTATCTGGTATTTGTAATGCCCATGTGACAATGGCTACAGCACACGGGTCATTCTCACAACCTTTCCAGCTTAAAAAATCCCATCACATTCCAGTGCACTGGTCAGAGCCGACGCATTAACACGGTCACTGCTCGACTTCAGAAGAATTCCTGAGAGCCGTCTCCAGACCCAGCCAGACGCTGACCGACTGACTGTTGAAGTCTGCCAAAAAGTGCAGAGACTTTGGCCTGGTCAGTGACAACAACACAGAACACAGGTGTTTGAGAGACATATTAACCTGCACTGAGTTCAGGAATGATACAGGAGCTCTTCTGGAATCTCCCCCTGTTGTTTTTGTATTATGATGAAGCTTTAACTATGATGAGTTCATAATGTCAGGATTATTAAAGCAATGATAAAGGGTAATCCATCCTCCAAATCTTCATTTCAAAGATGAGGAGGAATAACTGTGCTAGAAAAAAAAATTAGCCGTAAAAGCAGAATCTCCCCCTGGGTCACAGTCTCCTGGGTGTGTTTAATGTTGAACTCTTCTTTCCAAGCTCATGAGGTGTGTTATCATCAAGACAGATGTCGGGCGTGATTCTGGCCCACGGCAGATTGTCTCAGAACATCTGCTGTGTTTGTCATTATGAGAAATATAGTCGCATTGCAAGAAATAAAGTCACCTTTGTTAGATGTTAAGTTACGTTGTGAGATAAACTCGCAATTGTGAACTACAAATGCATTCGAGAAATATAGTGAATCACAATTGTGATGTGTAAAGTTGAAAATGTAAGACATTAAGTTGCACTGGTGAAATATAAAAAGTTGCAATTGTGAGATATAAAGTAATTGTTGCAAAGTTGCAGTTGTGACCGTTATAGTTGAATTGTTACATAATATAGTTGAAATTTTTTAATTATATTTGTTACATATAGTTGAAATTTTGATATTAAAATTCGTAATTGTGACAAAGTTGCAATTGTTACACATAGTTTAAATTGGGATATATAAAATGTCGCAATTTTGACGGTCACACTTGTGACATATAGTCGCAATCGTTACATATAGTTGAAATTTTGATATATTAAAATTCGTAATTGTGACACATAGTTTAAATTGTGATATATAAAATGTTGCAATTGGGACTGTCGAAATTGTAACATATAATTGAAATTGTGATATATAAAAAGTCGTAATTGTAAAAGTATAAAGTTGCAATTGTTACATATAGTTGAAATTGTGATATATAAAAGGTCACAATTTTGAAATTTGCATTTGACAAAGTCGCAATTGTTACATATAGTTGAAATTTTGATATATTAAAATTCACAATTGTGACCTTTTATATATCACAATTTCAACTATATGTAACAATTGCGACTTTATATGTCACAACTGCGACTGACAAAATTGCAAGATTTTATATATCACAATTTCAATTATATTACAATTTACACTGTCACAATTTTGAAATTTGCATTTGACAAAGTCATGTGACAGTGTAAATTGTAACATAATTGAAATTGTGATATATATATAAAATGTCGCAATTTTGACGGTCACACTTGTGACATATAGTCGCAATCGTTACATATAGTTGAAATTTTGATATATTAAAATTCGTAATTGTGACTGTCGAAATTGTAACATATAATTGAAATTGTGATATATAAAAAGTCGTAATTGTGACAAAGTCGCAGCTGTAACAGTATTAAGTCGCAATTGTTACATATAGTTGAAATTGTGATATATAAAAGGTCGCAATTTTGAAATTTGCATTTGACAAAGTCGCAATTGTTCGCAGTGTAAATTGTAACATAATTGAAATTGTGATATATAAAATGTCGCAATTTTGACGGTCACACTTGTGACATATAGTCGCAATCGTTACATATAGTTGAAATTTTGATATATTAAAATTTGTAATTGTGACAAAGTCGCAATTGTTACACATAGTTTAAATTGTGATATATAAAATGTCGCAATTGTGACTGTCGAAATTGTAACATATCCCGGCAATTGAAATTGTGATATATAAAAAGTCGTAATTGTAACAGTATAAAGTCGCAATTGTTACATATAGTTGAAATTTTGATATATTAAAATTCACAATTGTGACAGTGTAAATTGTAACATATAATTGAAATTGTGATATATAAAATGTTGCAATTTTGTCAGTCGCAGTTGTGACATACAAAGTTGCAATTGTTACATATATTGAAATTGTAATACATAAAAAGTTGCAAAATTGTAACATATAAAGTTACAATTGACAAATATTAAATTGCAATTGTAAAAATTGCAAGATATAAAATCCCAATTACGAGTAATAAAGTCACAACTATTTCTTTTTTAATCTGAGGTGGAACAGCCAACAAAGTGTCATTTAGAAAATATAACTGCCTTTCCCTTATTTAGGACCCCGCAAAAAATACAAATATTCAGGTTAACCATGACAGGATGCTAGTTATTTATCATTGGTGAGCTGTTAGTTGTTTTGTTGAGAAAAAATAGTTTTTGAATGCTTGTAAACATTTTTTTTCTCTTTGGTTTGGATTGAATTGTTCATACTCCTCTATAATAGACATGCAATAGATTCCAGATGAAATGGTGACCATGGATTGCATATATTTTTGTGTTTTGCTTCTATCCGGAAACTTCCCTGTCTGTGCAGGAGCCACATCGGAAGTATGTGGTCATGCACATGCACCGCCTACTAGCCTAAAGGACACATGACTGTGATGCCGATTAAACGTGTTTATATCATCATGGCATTTACATGCGACTCCATGGTTCTTCAAAGGATGCTATGAAAGTACAATGCCTAATAAACATAATACCGTATCCTAAGAACCATGGCACTTTCCTGCAGTGGACCCGAGCCAGAGAGAGTTGGGGAGTTTAGCACGTCCTTAACGCTTATAAAAGCTATTTTTAAAAATAACCAGAGACCGAACAGATACAGAGCGCTAAGATGAGGCCGAGTCAATCCGCTCGGCGGAAACTACTGGAACAATGGCGTGACATATTTTCCTGCACTAGCTTACTGTGTGTTTGTCTGTATGAGTGTGTGTGTGTGTGTGTGTGTGTGTGTGTGTGTGTGTGTGTGTGTGTGTGTGTGCGTGAGCTGGGCGGGGGGGCTCTCTGACAGGTGGGTGGGTCACATCTGTTTCCTGCTCTCCAGGAGATATCTTCCAGAAAACTGTACCCAGGAGTACTAAAGCTGACCTCTCACAAAGCCAACACCGCAATGTCTGTTACAGCCTTCATGGTCTGTGGTTATCCACTCACTACTGCTTAGAACAGGCGACGCTTACATATAAACGGAAAACGGTGAAACTTTTCTCAACGACATCCTTGTGAACAGCAACCCGGTCTGACAGGTAGAACTCCAACATACAACATCAAAACTTTGCTGCAGGCAGATTCTTACAAAGAACCGCACCTTTTGTGCAATTATGGAGAGATGTATAGCTCAACTAGTCCATGATTAGTTCACCCACTGTCATTTGCTCACCCTCATGTGGTTCCAAACATAAACTCCAAAAAACACCATAAAATCATGATCCACCGATATTGTCATGATCGTGTTTTTTTTTAATTCATAGTCATGTTCTGTTTCATTGTCTTGGTCTGTTTAGTTTCTAGTGGTTTTGCCTGAGATCCCATTCATTAATTAGTTGTCATGGTTCCTGATTAGTTCACACCTGTTCCCTGTTCCGTTGATTATCTATCCTTGTGTAATTAAGCCCTCAATTTCCTCAGTTCAGATAACTCAATTTGGTAAGTTGGAACAAAATTTGGAAACTTTTCGGGCAAAAACTTGAGAATCTAAGCAAGGTCAACAAAACAACTTTTGTTAGCAACATGTCTTGCGTTTATGTTTATGGTGGTTGTGTTTTCCTGATCGTTTATTTGTCACTCATCATCTTTTTATGTAAGCATTTTGATTATGATATTATTAAGTTATATACTATTTCGTCAAAACAAACAAAAAATAAAGCACTAAAACTAAACCCCAAAGAATATTTAAATTGCATATTAAATTTTAATATATTTGGATTCAACTTAATGTGATGCATATTTATATTATAAGTCATACATTAATGAAATGGGTATGAAACAGATAAGAATTCAGTAATAGTACTAATAAACGGAATGTGTATTAAATACACAATCATTATATATTTTTCATCAATAAAAACTGATTTATTTCAATCTCATGCATTTTAACTTAATAAATACTGCTGGTTTCACAGATAGCTGTTTATACTTTAAAACTGAATAAATTGAATTTTCACAACGAACAGATTTATGCTGATTCTAAGCATAAAATTCTAATAAAATCATTTTGAATATATCATTGTTTAAATAAAATCAGACATAGATGCAAATAGTTAATAACAAAAAAAAACCTATGCCATGACCAATATGCATCACTCTAAGATTATTAGTTAGTTATAGATTAGTTTTAAAATAAACCAATAATCCCCGCGAGTGCCTAAAACCCCCTTAGCTGTTCTAAATTCACTGTAAAACACAGCTTCAAGGGGCTTATTGCTTTTATAAAACTGTTACTCAATAAAAATATTCATTTTAATATTTATTTTATTCATAAAATAAACACCAGCAACAAAAAAATATAACGTTTTATACTACAGGGCTGTTGAATGCTTGATTCTGAAGGTGTGCAATTATTTTCAGGGAAACGCACGGCTAAAGTAGTTCCAGGCAGGTTTTGACCGCATTACAGTTCCATATCACTTCGCGCAGTTAACTGTAATAACGGAAAATAGGATACAATTCATAACAAGAAAAAACATGCAGCCCCATGCGCTTGATCTGCAATTTTCTATGTCTAACTTCACAATCAATGGACACATACAGTTTAATTTTAATAAATAAAGTATGTAGTCCTATCTATAGGCTAAATAGAAAATTAAATTGAATAGGCTATATAAATAAATTGATAGTCCTGCTGGGTTTTCGTAATTATTCCAGATATAATATAACAAATAAATAATTATTGATAGGCCTACTTGTTAAAAGGGCTTTGTGTTTTTCATTTATTGGGTTATCTACTGTCAATTATAGAAAACAAGAATGAACGAATTAATTAAAACAAATTTAATTAATAAATAAATAATAATATTGACGCACATGCTTTTCTGTCTCATTATTGCAACATCTCTCTCTCTCTCCCTCTCTCTAATAACGGCATTAATAACTGCATAAAGCCGGGACACACTGACTAAGGCCAGTTATGAATGTAATTTGATACTTATGACTGATCATGCCCAAACGCGTGTTCAGCGCGTTCAGTCTGTAACTGAACGATGGAAACAGTCAGTCTTCGAATGTTTCAGCGAGTCGTAAGTGTGTCCCCATCATTAGTCTGCTATCAGTGGCTCAAACCTCCGTTACTAACTCTAAAATGACGTTTTGGAATTAGCAACGGAGGCATTTCCGTTGCTAATTCGGAAATGAATTAGACTCCGCTTCGCGTCGTGACCGCATTACCACCTCGGGTGTGCATTATTTTTTTAATAATTCAACGGCCTGTCGTCAATTATTCCTTACATAACACATGTATTCCTCCGCCAAGCAATGTAGTTCCAAAGAGGTTGCCAAGCAACACAAGCAACAACAAAGAATCACAAACGGCACTTGCGCAGTAACACTAATGTAATGCGGTCACAGGTGTGTGTTTGTTGAGTAATTTACAACGGCTTCAACCAATCAGAATCAAGAACCGGAACTATCTGTTTTATAAGTGTTATTAAATTATTAGGTAACACTTTATCAATTGTCCACTTTAGATATTTCACTAACTATAAGTAACTTTCCAACTACATGTCAACTAACTCTTATTAGTGTATTGTTAGTGTTAGACATTAGGGTTCGGGTTAGTAGAATAAGTTGATATGTAGTTGCAAAGTTACTTATGGTCAGTAGAATGTCTAAAGTGGACTATTAAATTAAAATGAACCTGTATGACCTGCATTTCTTTCCTCCGTGGAGCACTAAAAGAGATTCTAGTCAAACTGAGTAGTTTGGTACTATATTGATTATTGTCAATGTTAAAGACTTTTAGTCGAAATTGGATGTTTATAGGCTACATTTTATTTAAGCGTGCCTCAATTCATGAGGGTGTGTAAATCATTTTTGGGTGAACTTTCCCTTTAAGACACATTTGATAGCGTTACATATAAGCTTCCTTGTTGAAAAAGTACCATTCGAACGTACAAACAAATCGCACAGAAAAATAGAATAGAAAGTGTCTAATCAGTGTCTCTTCATGGTGCAGTCTCCTATTATGAAGTCCTGTGTCAGTCTCCTGTCCTGAAAGAGCGGTCTCTGAATGGACACAGTGGACACTATTTGTTCCGACTGACCCTCCCTATTCATGTCCTGCACAATGTTGGGACAGAGCGACAGCTATAGCACGGGTTCTGCGATAAGAATCAGCACTGCCTACAACTTACAACGATCCACACACATCCTCAGTTTAATATAGGCAGAATGTTCATCTAGTCCACCATGTGTTTTTAAGGTGCACTTTCTGGTCATTAAAACTGTCTGAAAGAGGGGGGAAAGAGAGAGTGGGGGAAGTCAAGAGGAAATTTAGGGAAGGAAGCGAGAGCGAACAGCTGATCGGAATGCCTGGGAAATCTCTGCTTTCCTGTGCAAGGCAGTCTCCACCTAACACCGCTCACGCTGGCGAGAAAGCCCTCTTGAATGTTAGATGAGGCCATTTGTGTCAGAATGTTATAAGCTACTTGTGTTCAAACAGTTGTTTATTGTCAACAGATTTATGTGGCCTGATTAACAGTAAAATACGGTCATTTTAGAGGCATGTGACTTACTGTAATTAGGCTCTTTAGAGAAAATTATGTGCTTGGCTATGGCCACTTTGGCATTGCTTGGAATAGCACACTACAATACTACTCTTGCATCAATGACAACCAGCTCAACCACTTTAATCCAACTCACAAACAAATGACGATCCTTTTAATTATTCACACACAAAAGAAAATCTGACTAATGATTCAATGAATCTTTCTCACAATTCTGAGTTTACGTCTCGCAATTCAGACTTTTTTTTTAAACTTGTAACTTCAGAATTTAACTTC
Source organism: Rhinichthys osculus (assembly GCA_029959095.1). Classification (NCBI taxonomy): domain Eukaryota; kingdom Metazoa; phylum Chordata; class Actinopteri; order Cypriniformes; family Leuciscidae; genus Rhinichthys; species Rhinichthys osculus. Next base: position 32,261,984 of record JARWKJ010000012.1, on the reverse strand, counting down.
TTCAGAAATCTGCGGGCAGATCAGTTGTCAAAAAAATTCTTGGGGGGAAAGATTTTGGTAACGCTTCCTTTTACAGTACAGTACTTACGTGTACTTACAGTGTACTTACCTAGAAAGTACTGGCCAATATAAGGTAAGTACATGGGTTAGGGGTAGGTTCAGGGTTAGTACCTTGTTATTACCCAGTAATTGACTTATGGCTAAGCCACGCCCCCAAACGCGATGAGCCAATCACAGTGGGCATAGCTAACCCAATACACTCGGACATTCTCTGCTTCCACGTCCATTGAAATGCATTGCAGTTAGTCAGTTTTCATTCGTTTTTATATGTTTTTTCTTGTCATTTTAAGTTTAAAATGGTCAAACGGTGTGCATGGGGTGCATGCAACTCCGACACTAGGTATCCCGAGGGGCAGGGCGACGGTGTGTATTTTTTTCCCTTTCCCAAGCCACATCTCAACCGAGATGAGTGTCTGCTCTGGATAAAGTTATGCGGTAGACCACAACAACAACTAAATGTGGATAAATGAAACAAGAATTAAACAAGGATGTCTACATCTGTTCTAAGTCAACAACGTATTTGAACGTTATCTTTAAAATCTCTAACGTAACGTTAGCCTAACATTAGAAAACGTTGACGTTAGCTTCTAGCTGCGTTGTACATCATGTCACTTAGCTTCATTAACGTATCTTTAAATAACAGAGATAATAAATGTCATCAATGTTGTGCTGAAAGATTCATGTAAATACTGCAGTGCATGAACAATGCTGATCCTCTATCTTGTTGTCTGAGATGGTGATGGCAACGAGATGCGGTTTATCACGTTTACACTGTGACCTGTAAATGTTTGCCTGGAGCTGAAGCTTTTCGACCTTCTCAACAATAAAATTATTAATATAACCCTCCAATGAAAAGTTAAGGCCCTTTTGGTGACTTCGAGATGATATATAATCTTTCTGTCTCCAAAAATCATCAATTGCCTCCTGTGAAATGTCTCCTATGTGACAGCTGGCATAGCGCCAAATGTTGACTGTTTGTCCGAATGAGTGGAGGGGGCGTGGCTTAGCCATAAGTCAATTGTAATTACTATAATAAGTACATAGTATGTACATGGGTAACAGGACTGTAAAAGGAAGCGTTACCCAAAAAAATTTAATTTCGAAATGTAAACACAATTCTGAGGGAAAAAGTTAGAATCGCGAGATATAAACTGCTGCCGAATTACATAAAAAATATTTATATGGCAGTTTTTCCCCATGGTATATAGGGGCTTTCACACCGGGTAGATCTAGGAACTCAGGGCCATTTTCCTGGTTGTATTCGCACCGCCAGTAGGAACTCTGAAGTGATTTAAGCCACACTTGTTATTGTGACTTTTATTTTGACCGCATGGGGGACTTATATTTTGACAGCGCTGAGAACGCCAGAGCCTGAGCACGCAGCTCTCACATTCTCCATTAGTTTATGATCTGTTTAACAGTCTTGTCAAATACATTATTACCGTATTTTCCGCACTATACGGCGCACCGGATTATAAGGCGCACCTTCAATTAATGACCTATTTTAGAACATTTTTCATATATAGGGCGCACCGGATTATAAGGCGCATAAGATACTGCAGTCAAACGTTTGACTGGGTTTGCGTTATGCATCCACTAGATGTCAACAAATGTCAACAAAAAAGTCAGATAAAGTCAAACTTTATTAAGCTTTCTGACAACTCCGTTCACTCCCATGGTAACGTTGTTCAAACGTCAAAGGAGAACTCCGGTCAATTTTAACATTGAGCTCATTTTTTGTAAATTGGGAGTGCTGTCAGTACAGATAACAACGACAAAAAACGGTGTTGCCTACATCGTGTTATCCTCTTTTTAAAATTTGCACCCTGTTGACTTAAACGGGACAAGTTTTAAACCTGCTTTTAGCCTCTTAACAACCTTAATGTGTCATTACAAGTGCACAGCCATGTGAGTGAACCTTTTTTACAGTCTATGGAGTGAACACGGTGAATCTGACTCCAGTAAATGTGAAAGATATGAATAAAAATTATGTTTATTCAGCCAGCTCACATACCCGTATTTTCTTCCTGTTTTCGGTCGAAGTCCACAGTAGGCGATTGTCGAGTGCGCGCGCGCGCGATCATTGGTAACTAAGCAACAGTGGAGACTCAGACTGTCAGCTGTCAGCCGATGACGGTGCTGTGTGGTGTTCTGAGAATATCAGCTCAAATGGATAGTTCATCCGAATCAGATGTTGAACACACGGAGGAGGTTTGATCGCGCGCGCGCGAACTCGTCAATCAACTACCGTGGACTTCGGCCGAAAACAGGAAGTAAATACAGGTATGTGAGCCGGCTGAATAAAGAGATTATTCCTGCCTTCGTGAAAGCTCGGATCACAGTTGAGACTGATATATCAGCCCAGGCATCCACGATCCATTGGCAGATAGTGGCGTAAGTCGCCCGGCGCTGTCTCCCTGTCTTGGTGAACGCGTGTTCACCATCCATATATAAGGCGCTCCGCATTATAAGGCGCACTGTCGTTTTTTGAGAAAATTAAAGGCTTTTAAGTGCGCCTTATAGTGCGGAAAATACGGTAGATATAGGCTACTGTCTACTTTCTTTGTATAACAGTTCTATGAGAACGTATTAAGTCAAGTCAAGTCAACTTTATTTATATAGCGCTTTTAACAATATGGACTGTTTCAAAGCAGCTTTACAGTGATAATAGGAAATTACAGTAACAGAGATTGTTTTGGCTTTACAGCAGCTCTAGAATAAAGTAATTGTCCAGCTAAAGTTAGTTTTGATTGATTCACTTCAGTTGCAAAGATATTAGCGTATGCCGTGTTTATGTCCAATCTCGCTAACTGAGCAGAAATTCATAATCATGTTTCGCTTGGTCCAAAGTTGTGTTGGATATTCTCTTCACGGTTGAGAGGTCCATCTATCACTGTTTTCCATGTTCGCAGAGTATATATATATATGATATAATCTGAGTGTTGACACTGCCTTTTTAAAAATGGCGGGTGCTGGTGTTTCGCATGCGTTCGGTCAATCAGCATACACTAACGTCACGGATAGTTCCTATAGAGCTGGGTTAGACTCTACTCTGAAGTAGGAGATAAATTAGTTCATCTAAAAGTAGTTGCTAGAACTAAAATCGTTCCTAGTTCCTGCGGTGCGAACACGCCAAAAACGGGAACTTCCGCCAATAGTTCTAAGAACTATGAAAAGCCCCTTATGTCAATATTGTGACCAGTGAAAATGCTGAGTGGCTAGTAACTTTGGAAAACCACTAGCCACAGTGTCTGCTGAGCAAAAAAGTGAATGTCAAGTCCTATATATATCATTATATACCATGTCTCTGAGAAATCTAATTGGATGTGTGGCAGGAAGACTGCATCTGATTGGACGGGAGTGAGCTGTTGGGCAGAAAAAGTACTGACCAATGCACAGAGGAGATCCACAGCCTCCAGAATCAGCTCCTGATGTCCGACACGGGTCACCGCCAGCTCCTCCAGATCCTGATGCGAAATCTTCAGAAGCTGCTCTCCATTGATCTTCTCTCTCTCGAAGTTAGAAACATACTGCTGGAGACTGTCGTCCAGCCCTGAGAGACAGACAGAAAGTGAGAATGAGGAAGACAGAACACAAAGACACTCTTTCAGGGAGTGAGCGTGGATCCGCATGTGTTTTGACACCACAAGTGTCTGTGCAAACATTGAGACGTTGTGTCAATATAAGACATTTGCACTAGTCTGAAGAGCACCGCTCCTCTGTGTTTCTCATGTACAAGTGCCAGTTAGCTGATCTGAGATCAGATCATTGTAATATAGGAGTAAAGGAATAAAGCAAGATCACACTGTCCTGTGGTTTATATGTGAGTGAACTCCATGTGTGTGAGAAAATTCAGCCATGCTGGCGTTACTTCCACAAACACACAATCGGCACATGAGTTGTGTCTGACAGACGGCACAGCATGTTGCTGAAAAACTCGTCTCTTGGCAACTTTGCCAGTGATTTTCCCAGAGAAAATCATGTCAATTTAACCCTTTCATATGATCTCATGTACAGCTGAAATGAGAAGAAAAATTATAAATATAAGGGTTGGCATAAATGGGTGAATATCACAAACATGTCAAAGACCGAGTCGGGGCCATATTTCACCTCAAAGTCAAATAAGAAAAGAAATAAGAAATTACATTTTATATTAATAACAATAAAAAAAAATTATATAAGATAATAATAATTAAATAATACATAAATAAAACATATATAATAATATACAATGTTATATAACAATAAAATATTATAAAATTATATAAAAAATATATTATAAAATATAAAAATCATATTTATAATGTACGGTAATGCAAAAAATAAGATTTATATTGTAAAGTGTTCATCATTGTGTATGTTATATGCTGATTTCAAGTAAATATAGCATTGTGTATTACAGTCATTAGAATCATTGCTCAAAATTGTTAGAATTACAAAAAAATACAAAAATACGCAACAAATGGAGCCCACTGACCTGTGCGTAAATAACATAATACGGAATTTTCTTACCAAATGAGCAATTAATACTTGAAATTTCACCATCATGTTTAATTAAACAGTGACTTTAATCAAATTAATCGCCATATCATGTAATTAATTTGATTCAAGTTTGATTGACTGCTCTAGTCACAAAGCAAAATTCTCCTTAAAATACATGCAAAAAAATTGTTTATTTGATGAAAATAAAGATTATTGAAATACGTTTTACAAGATAATACTATTTCAGTCTTTCAACTTCACAATTTCACGTTTAATTCAGTGCGTCACTTGCAGTTTCGTTGTAGTCGTTTGTTTTATAGCAATTTCTGAATGAAAAATCATTTCAAAATAAATCCTACACCTTTTTTTTTTTGCAGCTTAGGCTTCATTACAACTTAGGTTTTATGCATTTTATGCATATTTTCTACATATTCTTTTAGTCACACTTTAGATTAGGGTCCAATTCTCACAATTAACTAACATAGTCTTAACTACAACTTTTGCCTCAATAAACTCCTAATTACTGCTTATTAATAGTTAGTAAGGTCGTTAAGTTTAGGTATTGGGTTGGATTACAACGTACAACGACGTGCAACCTAGAAGCTTTCCGCAGATTCACTACGTGAAATATCACGGCCGAACAGAGAAGGAAATGATTAGTTGAATAAAGTCGTTATTTTTTTTTTGTTTTTTTGCGCACAAAAAGTATTCTCGTCGCTTGATAAACTTAAGATTGAGCCACTGTAGTCACTCTGACTATTTTAACGATGTCTTTCATAACTTTTGGGCCGGCCAGTTTCGATCCCTTAAGAAGCCTATGGAGGAGTGATCCAGCTCTCAGATTTAATCAAAAATATCTTAATTTGTGTTCCGAAGATGAACGAAAGTCTTATGGGGTTGGAACAACATGAGGGTGAGTAATTACTGACAGAATTTTCATTTTTTGGGTGAACTAACCCTTTAAGGGATGTAGGATATGGTCATTAATATGTGCTTTATGGGTACTAATAACAGCCAATATCCTAGTAATATGCATGCTAATAAGCAACTAGTTTATAGTGAGAATTGGACCCTAAACTAAAGTGTTACCATTCTTTCTATCTTGGAAAGAAATGACCTGGACATGTTTAGGGAAGTTTCACTCTTATTTGACTCATTTGAATGTATTTCACTGGAAGGCTTTGCAAACCAAGTCTGGAAAAGACACAGTTAAAGCTTTCCCCCCTCTCAATTTTAGCTGACACTCTTGTCTGAAGGGGAGGTGAGCTCAAAACAGCCTTCTGTCCTCTGTTTGCGGGACCGCAGTATAAAAAAGTGGCTCTTTGTGGGGGGTAGACGCCCCTTTTAAAATCAAAGAGAAAGTGAGAAAAGGAGGCAAAGAGGGGTCAAAGGGCAGAGTTAGGGACTCCTGAATACCCCTACTGAGAGACAACAGCTGCATTTTCTGAGCTCAAAAAGAGAGACACAGTGTCAATGGAACCAGCAGAGAAAAGCTGCCACATACGAGAAAGAGTCAGCAATAATGGTCCACCAATGTAGTGAGAGCAAACTAACTTCAGCTTTTGTTATCTCTAATTCTCAGGGTATTTCGGTTAAATAATCTGGCAAGGCTAAAGGGATGCAGGCATGTGCCGTTCAGTGTGATTGACATGAACATTTGGTGATGAAGAAGTTGCTGTGCTGTGTGGATGTCTGTAAACTGGTGAAATGGTGAAGTGAAAAGACAGGTTAAGTTTCTGACAGAGATATATCATTTCCAAATCAGAATCATTTTGAAAGAAGTTTCTTCTCCTCCAATCTTTGGGCTTTGACGGTCTCACGGTTCATAAGAGAAATGTGAAGAAAACAGAAGATGAAAGCATATGTCTTCGGGTGGAGGACTGTTTACATGATCACATGCTCTACGTGCCTTCATATCAAACATTAAAAGAATAGTTCACCCAAAAAAGATCATTACGATCCAAAAGGACCAGAAAACACCATATAAGCGTCATAAATATAACCCATTCGATGTATCTTCTCATGATTTATTCCAAGTCTTTTGAAGCCACAATAGCTTAGTGTGAGGATGTCAAACCGTTATTCACTGACAATCTTCTCTTATGCTATCTAAATAAGCATGAGTATGATAAAATAATGACAGGTGAACTGTCGTTTTAGGACAAACTAATAAGTGGAAGCTACCATCAAAAGATATCTGTTGAAAGCTGACCAAAATAAAAGTCCTCAAGAAGGATCCCTGTGACAACAACTTCTAATCTTGTTTAGAAAAATGCCTCAGATATAAACACTTACCCTGGTGGGTATATTTAGCTGAGATAATAATGTTCACAGTATCTCATGCTGTAGCAGTTAGGAAACTTGAAAAAGTTGGACTTTGACTTAATGCATGAGGTTTTTCATGCGGGCTGCATGGTGGGAAACAGCAAAGACTGTATATACACAAAGATTGGGAGTGGGAGAAAGTGCAACGCAAAATATGCTGGAATAAGTCCCGCCTTCTAAATAAAAGAGCCAATTCACCCTTCGCAGCGAGTTTGATTGACAGCCGATCTGACCAATCCACCATCCACCGAATCCGCCATTTTGTCCGACTAAGCAGTCAAGAGAGTTAGTAGATTTGAAAAAAAACTTGAAAAAAACCGGTGTGTACTGACGTCTTTCCGCAGTTGAAACTACATTCCTTCTGATGTTCATTCATGTTTATTTGATGCTATAAATTAACTAGAAGGAAAAGATGATCGGTTCACTAAAGCGCTACAGCGATCTGTTATGACACTTTTTTTTTAAAAAGCCACAAAACATATACATTTCTTTAAAAAAGGACCGAATTTGAAAGTTGAGACTTTGTTTCATATCAAAAGTCATAGATATCCATAATGAAGGCTAGATGTCTCGTCCGTGCTGCTGGCAAATGGAGGTCGACGTCCGCACCTGGCGGCCATCTTGTCACAGGCAGCTCGCTCACTCGTAACATTGTGTTTTAACGGTGCATGTACCTTTTAAATAACCATAACTTGCTCAATTTTCTACCGATTTTCAAACGGTTTGGTTTGTTATAAACGTCAGAGATGTAGTTATGACACTGCATACTTATGAATAATAAGTGTATAAATAAATAATCATCCAGGGGCCGTATTCACAAAGAATTTTAAGGCTAAAAGTAGCTCCTAACTGGCGAATTTAGGAGCAACTCCTAAAAATAATGGGCGTGTCACTCCTAAATTTAGGACTCCTAATTTTTTTCACTAAGAGTAATTCACGAAGCATTTTAGCCCTAAAAGTAGCACCTAAGTCTGGGACAGCTTAAAAGAAGTCGAGAGGACTCCTAACTCACTAAGACCTATTCACAAAGGATCGTAGCGCACACCACCGCCTCTCGCAGTCGTCCGGGGTCCGCGACACAAGCGGGAATGCGGCATTGATCTGCAAACAAATCATCTCCCATTCTCACGCTTAGTTTTGCTTGATATCCCAGTGCCGAATTTCACTTTTATTATGTTTTTTTTTTTTTTTTTTTCAGCACCAACTCGGCCAGCAGCAGTAACTGCTCCTGCGTCCAGTTGGGCTTTCTTTTACGTTTTGGCGACTTCATAATCTACTGTCATTCAACTATTACATTACTTCAATAAGAGCAACATTTCCTTGCTTTAAGTAGTCTATTTAGGCTAATAGGATGTCAATTAACCAAGCAAGTGTTAATGCAAGTGTTGTTTTTCATTATTAGGCAAGTGGCGGTTTTCATTGGGGTATTAGGCTACCTTGATTTAATTTATTTTAATTCACGACTTTTCTCTCTCTGCCTTTTTAGAATTACACTTCACTGGGGCCTGCACAAACATGTCATTATATATGCATTTCGATGACATTACTATTATTATTTTGTGTAGGACACAGACATATTTAGATGTCGTAATTCCATGATTTGTTGCGTCTGTGTTATGATTCGCATGATGGCCCTGCCATCTAACAACCAATCACCGTGATCATTGCGAGGAAGCTCGTGCATGAGAAGTGACGTCATCCATAGCAACGAAGACTCACTCTTAGTTTAGGAGTTGTCATTTTTCCTTACTAAGAGTAGGTCTGAAAGGCGCTGTGAATAACTTTTAAGAGAAAACTCCTAGCTAAAATATTTTAGTGCGATTTAGGAGTACTCCTAGTGGTAAGATAAAATTCTTTGTGAATACGGCCCCAGAATTATAGCCACGTTAATAACGTTTGTAAGAAACCAAACCGTTTGTAAATCCGTCAAGATTTCAACGAGATAAGAGGATTTGTGTTCGTGCTGATCACTCATCTTACATCAGGCACCACAGAGCCCGCCAGAAAGCTTGCCTGTGACAAGATGGCCGCCGGTGATGACGATAGAGACTCCGCCATAAGACATCTAGCCTTTATTATGGATATCTATGTCAAAAGTAACCTGAACCTGCGCTTAGGACTGCGCATGAGCACTAGCTGCTGAAAAATACACTTTTTTAACGCTATTTAGCATAAGAAACTAAATTTATAAGACAGGTATAAAATATGACATGTAATCGTAAGCTTGGTGAACAGCTTTGGAGAATGTAATGTTTCCCCATTCAAAGAGATTGAATCTGCACATTAATGAAATAGCAGCCTGAGAGGCGTTTCAAAGATGGCCGCCGAGCGAAATGACTTGCCTTAAAGGGACTTTGGGAAACAGACACTGCAAAGCTCTCTAATCATATCCACTGACCCCTCTTACATCCAAATGACTAACAAGTTCAAAAGCTCTGTATCAGAGAGCCAAAGCACTCGTGTTTCAGTTACAAATGAGAGAGTAGAGTGTCTCTCTTTCCTCCATGGCCTGTGTTTCCCTCCCGGTCCCCTGTCCCGGTGGAGTCTCTCATTAACAGAGCTGGCCTGCTTCCCATGAGAGACAGGCGCTGAGAAAGTCAGCTTGTGTACAAAAGGCAGTAGCAGTGTGTATTTCCAAAGCTATCCTACTGAGCCTTTGGAAACCTGAAGAATGTTTATTGTTCTCCGTGTGCGACTGAAACTCTTCCAAGATTCCGAAACGGTCCCGAGCGTTACTCTTCCACTCCATATCGAGGCCTGCAGGAATCATACGTCAGTCCATTTTTTGCCCTTTAGAAGAAGTGTAAGGAGGGAAATATGCTAACAAAATATTTTCACCTAAAACAAATCATGCGTCACACTGAGGACTTCACAGACTGTCCTCCCTCCTGCCTGGTCAAGTGGATCCACAAATATCTTATTTTCAAAAGAGAATGAATTCATTTGTATCGCAACCAGAATTTAGATTTTCCCGCTAGTAAATTACTACTAAGTAGCCAGTTTTATCTTGCACTTTAACCTTCCATTGAATAACCATTCAAATGCCTTTCAGTTTAAAATCCAAGCTGTATCTATATGCATTAGGAAGCACAACAAAAGAAACAGTATTACAATACTCCAGATGCACTTTTCCCTCTAGTCGAGAAACACACATGTAAGTATGCTAATTCCAGCTAAGTAATGCTAATACCAACACAATGGAAGTGCATGGCCTTGTTGTATACTTATATGTGGTTTACAAACCTCACTTCTCAGTGGGTAGATAGATTTACCTTCAAATGTATGCGACGTTAAACCTCAGTGTTGTTATTCACATGATTTTTTTCTTGTTGCTGAAAGCAAAGCGCAAACCTAGCTTTGCAGACGATTTCAGAAAAATCATAATTGCGACGAGCAGTAATCTCTCACAACCCAGCTAACGCTCTAGCGTGGTTTTCTAAAAGCGCACTTCTTTTTCACAAGGGTTGCAAACAACTCTCGTTCTTTGTTTTTCTCTCAGTTACAATTGATAGGCTAATCGCTCAGTGCGCTAACTTACCACACAGCTAGTTGTTAAGCCTCATAGCTTAGCCTATAACCTAAGCAAATGTTCAATTTCTATATAAATTATACATGTTTGTTTGACCAGAAATATTTGTTTCTGTCTTAGGCAGAATCGACCGAATTATTGCATGGCTCACTGTCTTGCAAAGTTAAAACTGCCATCACATATAAGTTGTAAAGATGTAGAGCCATCATTGTTTAACTTCAAGTTTTTGTTTTTTTGACAAAAGTCAATCCTGCTTTTTAACAAAATATATGGCACAAAGCTTTTCACTATCAAAACAGCCTATTCAGCTTGGCTGGCCTTGTCATTTACTAGCGTTTCCACTGTTTAGCCAGTCTTCACTACGGTCAGCTCATCACTGTGGACACGTGCTCAGTTGTCTGAGCTGTGAATAAGTGAAGTTTGGCACACATTCCTCAGCCTGGGGGGTCAATCGAGGGAATGTTTGCTCCGCCCCTCCTCACACACTAAAAACAAGTGTGCGCATGGAAAGCAAGAGTGGATGAAAGAAACATTTGGTGCATTTTGGTGTCCCTTTCAATGGTGACGTGACATCAGTCTTCTTCATCGGCAGGAGATGAGGGACTTGTAACAAAGGCAGTATTGGGGGGTGGGGCAGAGAGTAAGGGAGGGAAAAGAAAATTTCCTCCATCCAGACCCTCCAGAACTCAACAAAGCATCCACATAGTCGGCTGTCGGCCTGAAGCTCTGTGTGTGTATTCTGGGGTAATTCCAGCAGTGACATAACAGCTTCCTGTTCGAGAGAGTTTGAGCTCATTGAGACTCAATTATCCTGATGGTGCCTGAATAATACTGTTGAATAGGGACACTCTTTTTGTAGTGGTCAAATAATAAAAAAACAGGATTTATTTCACATGCGACATATCAGAAATCATTTACATACATAAGTCTTAAAGGTGCAGTAACACAATCTAAAATTATGATGCAAGACACCTTGACTATAAGATATTTCGGGGGAAATATGAAGTGTAGGACATGGCCCCTTTAAAACCCAATTAAGATAAGTGGTGCTAATCCATACAGAAGTGTAAAAGCAGAGTCAGGTTATGAGAGCAGAGCGCATCAGTGAGAGTACATCAGCTTGCTAATGAGTCATCTTAAGTAAGTCATCACCTGCTGTAAGCAGCTGCAAGTCAAGCCGAGGCATTTCTCAGCAGTTACATGTGCCACACAGGAATTATATAAGATATATGAACTTGGAATGAACTGGGACGGACAGATGGAAAGGTAGAGACAGACAGACCAATATATAGAGACAGGCAGACAGACAGACAGACAGACAGACAGACAGACAGACCAATATATAGAGACAGACAGGCAGACAGACAGGCAGGCGGACAGACAGACCAATATATAGAGACAGACAGGCAGACAGACAGGCAGGCAGACAGACAGACCAATATATAGAGACAGACAGACATACCAATATATAGAGAAAGACAGGCAGACAGACAGACAGGCAGGCAGGCAGACAGACAGACCAATATATAGAGACAGGCAGACAGACAGACAGACAGACCAATATATAGAGACAGACAGGCAGACAGACAGACCAATAAAGAGACAGACAGACAGACAGACAGACACACAGACAGACAGACCAATATATATATACAGACAGACAGACAGACATATAAAGACAGACAGACCAATATATAGAGACAGGCAGACAGACAGACAGACCAATATATAGAGACAGACAGGCAGACAGACAAACCAATAAAGAGACAGACAGACAGACAGACAGACAGACAGACAGGCAGGCAGGCAGACAGACAGACAGACAGACCAATATATATATACAGACAGACAGACAGACATATAAAGACAGACAGACCAATATATAGAGGTAGACAGACAGACCAATATATAGACAGACAGACAGACAGACAGACAGACAGACCAATATAGAGACAGAGAGACAGACAGACAGACCAATATATAGAGACAGACAGGCAGACATATAGACAGACAGATAGACCAATATATAGAGACAGACAGGCAGACAGACAGACCAATAGATAGAGACAGACAGGCAGACAGACAGACAAACAGACAGACAGACCTATATATATACAGACAGACAGACATATAAAGACAGACAGACCAATATATAGAGACAGACAGACAGACAGACCAATATATAGAGACAGACAGGCAGACAGACAGACCAATAAAGAGACAGACAGACAGACAGGCAGGCAGACAGACAGACAGACCAATATATATATACAGACAGACAGACAGACAGACATATAAAGACAGACAGACCAATATATAGAGGCAGACAGACAGACCAATATATAGACAGACAGACGGACAGACAGACCAATATATAGAGGCAGACAGACAGACCAATATATAGACAGACAGACAGACAGACCAATATATAGAGACAGACAGGCAGACATATAGACAGATAGACAGACCAATATGTAGAGACAGACAGGCAGACAGACAGACAGACAGACAGACCAATATAGATAGACAGGCAGACAGACAGACAGATAGACAGGCCAATATATAGAGACAGACAGACAGACAGACCAATATATAGAGACAGACAGGCAGACAGACAGGCAGGCAGACAGACAGACCAATATATAGAGACAGACAGACAGACAGACCAATATATAGAGAAAGACAGGCAGACAGACAGACAGGCAGGCAGGCAGACAGACCAATATATAGAGACAGGCAGACAGACAGACAGACAGACCAATATATAGAGACAGACAGACAGACAGACAGACAGACCAATAAAGAGACAGACAGACAGACAGACCGACCAATATATATATACAGACAGACAGACAGACATATAAAGACAGACAGACCAATATATAGAGACAGGCAGACAGACAGACAGACCAATATATAGAGACAGACAGGCAGACAGACAGACCAATAAAGAGACAGACAGACAGGCAGGCAGACAGACAGACAGACCAATATATATATATACAGACAGACAGACAGACAGACATATAAAGACAGACAGACCAATATATAGAGGCAGACAGACAGACCAATATATAGACAGACAGACAGACAGACAGACAGACAGACAGACAGACCAATATATAGAGGCAGACAGACAGACCAATATATAGATAGACAGACAGACAGACAGACAGACAGACCAATATATAAAGACAGACAGGCAGACATATAGACAGACAGACAGACAGACCAATATATAGAGACAGACAGGCAGACAGACAGCCAGACAGACCAATATAGATAGACAGACAGATAGACAGGCCAATATATAGAGACAGACAGACAGACAGACAGACCAACAGATAGAGACACAGACCAATAGATAGAGACAGACAGACAGATAGATAGACAGACAGACAGACATACCAATATATAGAGACAGACAGACAGACCAATATATAGAGACAGACAGATAGATAGACAGGCAGACAGACAGACAGGCCAATATATACAGACAGAAAGATAGACAGACAGACAGATCAATATATAGAGACAGGCAGACAGACAGACAGACAGACCAATAGATAGAGACAGACAGATAGATAGACAGACAGATAGATAGACAGACAGACAGACAGATAGACAAACATACCAATAGATAGAGACAGACAGACAGACAGACAGATAAAGACATACAGACAGATAGACAGACCAATAGATAGAGACAGAAAGATAGACAGACAGACAGACTTGGGGTTTGTCTGCCAGGACTGTCACCTGTCTCTTTACTGGAGTGGGGGCGGAGCTAAAGTTTGTTTGTGTCTGCGTGTGTATGAGTCAGAGTCAATGTTGCTTACAAAGACGAAACTGCCGTCTCCGCCTGATACACAAACAGCCCAACCGCAGTCACGCAACTCACCCATGTGTGACAACAATTCATGGACGAGTCCCAAATGAACCGACACCACAGCGATGAGTCTGTGTTAACGTGATGATGAGAGGAAGGTGTGGCCAGGATGTACAGAGGAGATTTAATCACTAAAAGGAAAAACTCGTCCTCTGTACTGAGTGAAGTATGTCAGTCTGGTGAAACAGCGGGCGTGTTCCTGCACGATTCCCGCCGATAGCAGATCATTACATCAACAGCTTCAGGCAATGTGGCATATTTCAGCCGAATGTTTTTCTCCACCTGATTCATGTGAGTGGCATATGGGTTATACATATGCAATATTTGTTACAGTGTGAAAGCAGCACTTGTATTTAACCGAGGAGGGGACTCGCAAACATATTTGTATTGCTAAGTCCAAATGTCATTGAAACTGCAGTCACGTTTGGCTAATTATCCACTAATTTCCTGCAGATTGCTTCAAAAGCAAACAATTTTTAAGGCTAATAAAATACATACCAGGGTGCAGTAAACCTGGGAGCCGGTGTGTGAGCGAGACCTCATGAGGGCATGTAAACAGTCAGTAACGGTTAGTAATGCTGCTAGTTTTTATCAGTAACTGCAGGATTCAAATGTAAACACAAGGCCGCATGCTTGAGTCCTGGATCTGTGACGTTTGCTGACTCGCTGGGAAACCAAATATATGAACTATAGAGAACTATATAGTGTTTATATATATATATATGAAAATCTTTTGCACTTTCTATTCATCAAAGAATCCTGAAAAAATTGATAACTTATAAACCTTTAAAAGACAGACCTACTGTGAGCTACAAGGTTGTTAATCCATGGTAGAATTTGCTTTTTGCTGAAGCTGTCAGCTCGCATTATTTCAACTTAGTTTTAAAATAATCATGTTGAACAGTGGAATTCCTAGTGGAAACGTACATTACCCATGATGCCGTACAGAAAATTACACCAATCAGAGAGTCGAAAAAAGCAACACACTTTAGCTCCGCCCACTCCCATGAACCACTGCGAATGATCTAATCGAGTTGGTCGCCAAATACTTAAATATTTGTAAATATATATGTGTATAAAGTATATTGTTTTTTTTACATATATAATCAACATTTCTAAATTAGTAGTTTTATGTTTCTCCGTCGTCTGTTCGCAATGCTTCATGGGATTGTAGTTCTTTCCCGTCACTAAAACTGTTAAGTACACAGTCCTGTACATATGTATTTTCGTCCGATTTTCAAAAACTGTTTCGCTTCAAATCAAAGTTTGTAGTGTCGTGGCTTGGTTCGTAGCTTATGACGCTTTAACAAAGACTTTCTTTATAATCTCTATGGGAAAAATTAAAGGAAAAAAACAGCGCCGCTGATAAAGGGGACGGGCGCTAATGCACTCCATTATCAGCCAGTGTTTATCAATAGAGATACAGACTGATATGTCTGTTTTCATACAGTCAGTTTAATGATGGCAGCTGATCCTAGATCAGTACACTCGCTTTAAGCCATGCTAGAGACCCGAGTATATCACATCTGTTGACTTCAGCATTGTCTGAGGCAGCTTTTATTGTCTCCAACTGGCGTCAGGAGAGATACGCTAGTCCTTCATTAGCATTAGCAAACTTTTACCAGAGTCTGAACAGCAGGTTTAGGATCTTTAAGGTGGTTCAGTTTATAATTAGATGCATCTGCTGAAAACGTTCTCTCTGTTTAGATGTGTGAGAAGAATGGCTTGGACCAAAACCATCTCAGAAGTCTTTCACATCACATGACCAGACATTTCTGGTTAGCCGAGAATTATAGGTATTTCATATTGTGGTGGACCTGGACGCTTTACTCAAGGTCTCTGCTTAGTGACAGTTTTTATGTTTTTTAAGTTGTTTCAGGCATTTGGAGCAGGATGGAGAGCATGTATTGAAACGTAATAATTGCAACACACAAATAATTGCAAGACTTCCAGAATTAAACAAGGATGTAATATCATGTTTGGTCTAACAGAGACACATGGCGTTCATGACATCTGTTGCTTTAACCTCATCAGCCTTTTTTCTTCACTGTGATAATCCAATATAACTCTAACAACAACCAATGAATGAGATGGAAATGGAAATAATGTCTAAAACAGTTCTTAAAATGACCCATAATGATGTATAACATCTTTTACTATTGAAATAAGTGCTAACAACATTGACATTCAAATGACCAACAACAAGAAGTCCAACCTACACAAAGTAATTTGCTTATATGCAAATAATTGATCGACTCTTCAATGGAATAATGTACAGGGAGTGAAAATTTCCATTCCTGCAATGTATTACTTTTTTTTGATAAATTAAGAAGTGGTCTATTATAAGAAAGTTAGGCTTTTACCGATCAGTTAGTTAAAAAATACCAACTGATATTGTAATATTTGCAGTGGATAGTTTATGTAAGGATGGTGTAATGATAATATAATGATTGTAGGAACTATTAAACACTATTACTGAAAATTGTTGTATATCACAAAACTGTAAACAACACGCATGGTCATCAATATAATCTCTCTTGTCGGATATGAAAGGTTTGGCAGAAGGTTAGTTTTGATTATATGCTTTGGGAGGAATAAATAAACATTTGAGTTTCTGTGTTTGGTTAGGGATGTAGATTTTGCCCTTACAAACATTTACCATGGTAAACGTAGTTTCTGACAGAAGTTAATTTTGTTTGCTTAACTTAAAAAAAGTGAGTTACCCGGTTGCCTTAAAATGTTGAGTTCATTGAAATAAAACAACAAAGGAGATAGATTTAATAACTAGAAACTCAAAATATTGTCTGAACATTACATATTAATCATCTAAGCTGATTCAACAAAAGATAAAAAGTTGTGATAAATCATGAAAATAATTTTTACAGTGTTGTTTTTACAATACAACTGCAAAGCCTATTTAAATACTTAATGCATATAGCCTATATATATATATATATATATATATATATATATATATATAAAATGAAGTGTGTATTAGCCTATTAAAGTGGTTTAAATTCGAGAACCAAGTAATTCAGTTCGTACCTCTGATCCAGTCCACAACCTGAGTCGCTGTCCACTTGGTTATCGGCTCCATTCTTCTATTCAGATGTTCAGAAAGTTTCGGCCAAGTTCTCAAACTGAAATAAAGTTTCCCACTTGCGCGTCCTTTCTCATCTCTAACAACTGAGCACTGATGATCGGATCACAGGAACAGCACTGACGCTCGACACACACACAGACCGAAACTAAACACGAGAGAGAGAGAGAGAGAGAGCGGCGGATCATGTTACACTCAAAGGTCAAATTTATATCGCTCCTAAATCGTCTGAATGGGTCAGTGAGGGTCAAACACACGACTCGCCGTTTCATGTGAGAAACTTTATTCCTAAACATCTGACGTCAATTTAGAAGTCTGTAATGTCTCAAAACACAATAACGCATATAGGTTCGGTAAGATGTTTTGTTTTTGAAAAAAGTCTCTTCTGCTCACCAGTCACCAAGGCATAGTGTGATCGAAAATACAGTGAAAACAGTATTGTGAAATATTATTACATTTTTTGAAAAAATTTTCTATTTTAATATAGAATTTTTCTTTATTCCTGTCATCAAAGCTGAATTTTCAGCATTACTCCAGTCTTCAGTGTCACATGATCCTTTGGAAATCATTATAGTATGATAATTTAACGATTCTTCTTTTTCTTCTTATTATTATCACGTTTGATACATGATACGTTTTTCAGCATTCTTTGATGAATAGTGAGTTCAAAAGAGCAGCATTTATTTGGAATATTTTTTTCAACAATTGTATTTTGTCACTTTTGTACAATTTCCTGCATCCAGTGTATTGTAGGCTAATGTATATTGAAGTTTATATATATATATATATATATATATATATATATATATATATATAGGCCTACAATAATATTTAATAAAAAATAAAACATTTAAATCTTAATTTATTGCTTTTAAAATGTTTATTTATTTAAAACGTACTATTCGATTAAACTTTTTTTTTTTTTATCAGATGTCTCCACAGCACCTGGCATTTCTCACTCTTGTTATTACATTAAATTCATGTTGTATTTCTTTACATGCAGGACAAAATAGGCTACTGTGCATGCAATGCACTTTTGGACAGTTCATGCAATATCCTGGGAGCTAAATAAAGAAAAAACTGTTCAATTAAGTTCATATAACTTTTCTAATAAAGTTGTGAATGGGTATGAGTGAAACTGGTTTGTATGCTGGTCTGGGTATTTGAGTTTGAGATTTCCCAGTGAAAGTCCATTATTTGCACCGCACCGCCTTCTACTGGCCAGAGTTTAAAAGTACAGTTGAAAAACCTTCTGATTAATCATCATCTCAATCTTCCTCAGGTTAGGTGTGAGCTTTCTTTCTTTCTTAAAGTCCTCCTGTAGTCAAACGTATCTTTGATCACCAAAATTACATATTTAAACGTTTTTTTTTTCTTCATGCCTTAAAATAGATTGAATGTAACTATACACCCTTGCCTCATTTAGTATACGAGGTTCTGTGAATATGCAATGAAATGAGCCCCGCCTCCACGCACTCACACCAGCTCAGAGATCCACTCGCTGACGATCACACCTTGACCTGATTGGTTACAAAGTAGTTTGTGACGTCAGAAACACCAGGGATTTCAAACCACGGTTTTTGAGACTGTCTTTGGTTCACTGCAGTTTTAAGCAGAAAATACTCAGCAATGCTGTCGACTTATGAATCTGCACATGTTTTTTCTTAAAGCATATTAAACACACCACATAGACATATAAACAACATTAAATAGGCCTACTTGATTTTCATCACAGGGGGACTTGTGATGAAATGTTATTTTTTTTCATGCATGTGAACCCTTGAATTCAATAGTCATCTGTAGATGCATTTTTTTTATTTCATAGTAAATTGTAGTAGTAGATTTGTTTCATAGTATTCAAATTTCAGCAACAGTTCTCATTTTTCCTCCATTATTATGCAACTGCACGCACTAAAAGCAGGTTTTCATACTTTTAGTTTTAGTTATTTTAGTACTTCAACTTAAACTAACCAAAAAAACAGAAATACTGAAATAAAGTACGATCACGTTTCTTATATATTTGATTTCAGTTAATGTTTATTTTATTTAACAATAATAACCCTGACTCATAACATCAACATTTCAACTGTATATTTAAGATAAACAATCACTGAAAACAAGCAATGTGCTTTATTATAACATATAAAGCATATTCAGTTAAAACATTTTCGAAAAATAAAGTAGAACTATTGAAAAACAAATATCTCAAAAATATCTTATCATATAAAACATGTTTCACTTGTTTAAAAATAAAGATTGCGTGTCTGGATTATACATCAGAAGAGCATCTTTCTTAGACATTTCAAGAAAAAAGTAAAAACAATATGATGTAGAAAACTATAAAATCTCTATGGTGGGAAGCATGGGTCTATTGCACAACACATGCTTTGGCGCTGTGCTGTTCTGAGCTCAGCTGTGCCTCACATATGGCGGTCACCCACGCCTGCTGCTCTTCTGCTCCCCCGGCCCGCAGCTTGAAGGTGCGTTTGCTGTCCTTTGGTGTGATTTCCCAGCCTAATGGCCCATCATAATCCTCCAGCATCTTCACTCTTGCTCCAATCAGATTAATGGCCTTTTCTGCGGACTAGACAAAGATGCATAGGAGCAGTTAAAAATGTCAACGTGTACCGTTGGTTGATGGGAAAAGAAAAGCATTTTTTTTCTATGTGTGCCAGTGTTAAAGGGATATCTCACCCAAAAATGAAAATGTTGTCATCACTTACTCACCCTTATTCCAAACCTGTATGAGTTTGTTTCTCCTGCTGAACACAAAAGAAGATATTTCGAAGAACTTCAGTTCAAACCGTTGTTGGGCCCTATTGACTTTGACTTTTTTTCCTACTATTGAAGTCAATGGGGACCATTCAATTGTTTGATTATCAACATTCTTCAAAATATCTTTTGTGTTCAGCAGAAGAAAGAAACTCATGCAGGTTTGGAACAACTTGAGGGTGAGTAAGTGATGACATTTTCATTTTGGGGTGAATTATCCCTTTAAGGCCCATTCATAACAATGACTATAACTAACGTATAATGGCACAAAGAAACGATATGGTTGGAATCACTTTCACAAGGATTTTTTTTTTTTGAGCTGAGGAATGATACAAACATTGACAGCCATTTAATCCATCTTGCTTTAAAGTGGTAGTTCACCCAAAAATGAAAATGATGTAATTAATTAATCACCCTCATGTCGTTCCAAACCCGTAAGACTTTCGTTCATCTTTGAAACACAAATGAAGATCTTAATAATGATTCAAAAGTTCATAAAGAGCTCGTAAAACTAATCCATATGAATTGAGTGGTTTAGTACAAATTTCCTTGAAGAAACAAATTTAATTTGGGCTTTTATTCGCATATATCATCATCATCATATAAGCGATCATGTCTCAGAAAAACTTTTTTACGATCTCTTTATGCACTTTTTGAAGTGTCAAAGTGGTAGTTGCGTGCGTAGCTGATAATGAAGGGACAGAAAACCCTCAGATTTCATGAAAAGGTCTTCATTTGTGTTCCGAAAGTGAAATAACAGTCATTTTTCATTTTTGGCTGAACTATCACTTTAAAGAGCTCGGGCATAGTATCGTTCGTTATTGGCGGGAACGGGCCGTCTATGTTCACAGGCTCATAGAAGAGCGTCTCCATTAGCAGGCGTTGCCATGGTAACTTAACAACAACATGGCGAGAAGAAACTCAATCCGTGGCATTTACATATTAATTATTTAACCTGCTAAAACAGCATCTGAACTAGACCGCATCCACACCACTCTGGCAGGCGTGCTGAATTAATGCTGATAAGCTGATCACTGTTATAAGTTTCTTAAGAGCCCGGCAGGACTGCGAGGCTCAATGATAATGATGAGCAAAATCATTCACTCTTACCTTTTCATTACAACCATAGATAAGCTGCCCATCTTCTCTGATATGAAACCATATCAATTTCCAGCGCCCGGTGTAGTGCGTTTTCTTAAATAACCATCCTTCTTTCCACACGTCGTTTTCTTTTGGATGGGTTTCATCAGTTGTGCCGTTAGAGGTCGCCGCTTCTGAAGCCATTACTCTGAGACGTTCTTCTGCACGCGCATGCGCAAGACTTAATACAAGTCTTTTATTTTTGATGTAGTTAGAAGGAATATACAGTAAATTCAAGTATAAATAATTAAATATATAAATAATGACAACAAATAGGCGGCTTTAATTAAATAGTGTTAATAATATTTACAGGGTTCTCTCACAGTCATGCAAAATCTGGAAATATCAGGGGGGTTTTTTATGCAAATATCTAGACTGTAATATTTAATTAAGCAATGTTTAATCAAGTTACTACTGGTGGTGAGTTTAATATCTAATTAATACGACTGGAAAGGTAATGTTTTATTTGTATGGTTTATTTGTGTCCAAAAAAGTTACGTTAAACCCAAATATAAAATTTTAAAGATACATTTTGATCTAACAAAATAGTTGTTTGGGATAAACTAAAATAAAAGTCTTTTGTGTACGTCAGCGTCATTAGTCCAGCTGTTGAGGAAATGGCGGCCGCGGCGATGGCTGGAGCTGTGGCGGATCTTCCGCACGTCACGGAGGCCAAAAAGATGGAGTATTTCTCCTCGATCAACTCAATGGCCCGTAAAATTATGCAGGAGAGGGAGAAGATAAAGGACAAGTTCGGTTCGGATTGGGATCAGATGAGCCCGGTCGAACAGGACACGGCGATAGACAACGGGATGATGGACCCGCGGATCCGGGCTCGGTACGCCATGCACCGGGTGGACCGAGACGAGGTGATCTGCTACCCAAAACTCCTCATCCAGACAGGGCAGAAGACCGTACACTTCGGAGAAGAGGTGCTTGTGTTTTGTATTGACATGTGTTAAGTTTATTGTCGGTCCAGTGTTGACTTGCTTTATTTGATTTGCTCTAACGTTAGTCATTTAAGTCTTGTCAATCCCTAACAATTAATTACATTATATTAAAAACAAACCTTCTAAACAGGCTGCCCGCTGTTAATTCATGTTTTTTACTTGCTTATCTTGTATTATTCATGACAATAATTGATTTTCTTTATCTTTACAAAACATGGCTGCTCATAAGACCTTATCTGATCTAAAAATCTATACAAGTTAGGTCAAAATTAGATTGTTTACTAGTAAAAATATATATTTTAAACCAGCTACTAAAATTGTAAACAATATTATTTGTCAATTTAAATCAAAAGTTCCATTTAAGGTAAATTGTTTACTAAACTTTTAAGTTTACTAGACAAAACCCTCTGGATTTTCAGGGTTAAGTTTATTAAACAAATCTCTTGTCAACTTTCAATAACTTAAATTATTTAAAATATCGCCAATTTCAGTGAATTAATCTGTGTACTTAGCAGATACGTGTCAAATAGCTTGATGGCTTTACATTAGGCTTGATGTATAGATTTTTGACACATATCTGCTAAGTAAACGGATTAATTCACTGAAATTTAAATTTCCGAGATTTTAAATAATTTAATTACTAAACAATTTACTGAAATTTCCGAGATTTTAAATAATTTAATTACTAAACAAATATCTGCCATAAAATCTATTAATAAAATGTTTCTTAAACTAGAGCTCAGATATCTATAATAATCTTTATGGTTTTTTTTTTAATATACTACAGTTAAAAACGAGCTACTAAACAAATCTAAGACAAATAATTTATATATATATATAGCCTAAATGTCACATTTCTTTATTTACTAAATAAGTCTGTAACAAATATTGATAAATTCAACAATTGTATTAAACTTATATAAATAAAACTTTTTATTAAGTTTCTATCAACGATTTATTAAACAAATCTCTGCCACATCTATAAATGATGTATTAGGTTGAGTGTTGCAGTTAAACTGGCTTCTAAACTAATCTAAGACAAATATGTTAGTGTCAACTAAATAAATGTCACATTTCTATAAATGTTCACTACACATCTCTTAAAATTCTCCATATTAAAATGTTTACTAAACAAGTCTGTACCAATTATATACATTAAAGTAAATTCACTATTTACGTAGATTAAACTTTCTACTCTATCAACTATAACAAATCTGTCAATTATGTATTAGATTTTGGGTTAGATTTGCATCTTTTTTATTGTGTACTACATATTTTTATCCTTATTAAGAACAGAAGCAAAAATGACATTAAACGAGTGATGTTGCATCTTACGGCATGTTAAAATCTCTGTCGTCTCTGTTTCAAGGATTTAACTTGGCAAGATGAGCACTCGGCTCCCTTCTCTTGGGAGACCAAGGCAAGTAGGCCACCTCTGCTAAAAATACATTTTCAATTCGCTAGCAAAGTGCAAACAAATGTGATTCAGCCCTTCCCTTCCTAACAGAGTCAGATGGACTTCAGCGTGATCTCTGGCGCAACAGAACCGGCCGTTCCCTCCTCCGTGAGCGAATCCAAACCCAAGACCTCTCAGAGTGGCAAACTGCCCAGCAACGACGAGTCCTCCTTCTGGAAGATCAGCGCTGAGCGCTCCAGGCTAGAAGGCGAGAAGGCTGAGTTTCAGTCTCTGACGCCCAGCCAGATCAAGTCTCTGGAGAAAGGCGAGAAGCCTTTACCCTCGTACCTGAGGCCCGAGTCTGGGCCGAGGGAGTCGGAGGAAGCGCCCGCCCCGCGGTCGGTTAAACAGAGAGCCCCCAAACCTCATGCTCCTCCTCCGCCCATTCCCATCAGCGTGACCCCTGTGGCGATCAGCGTGACCCCGACACCTCCGGCCCCCGTGTCCTCTTCGCAGGAAGGGTGGGAAAGGGCCCAGAGCACGCTTCCTTCTGTAAGCAGCACTACGGATGATGTGTTCAGTCCTGGTCTGGTCACCAGGTCTTCCTCTCAGTCCAACAGCACAGTCAAAGATCAGGCCTCGCCCGCCGCCAGTCCTACATTCGCACAGGTTAGACCCTCATCTCATATACGGTTGTCAACATTTGAAGTGGATTGAAAAAGTTCATCAAAGTTGTCCTAAGACAAGAACGGGTAGTGTTCAAAATTCATATATAACTTTAATGAAAGGTTGACTTACTGTAGTCTGCGACTGAATGGTCATATTTAAATTGTTCAAGCTTTATGAATTCATTTGATTACTGTTTTTGACAATACATTTGCGTTAAATCATAAAACAAAGAATCCAGAAACATTTAAAAAAGACGAGACAGATTTTCAGGGGGAGAAAAAAAACATTTCATAGGGCACTATTATTAATACTTTTTTAATAAATTGTTAAAATTGTATGAATTCAATTGATTTAGTCATCTTATTTGATTATTAAAAATTAAATTCAACCATTAAAAATTGAATCCAGAACAATTTAAATGGAAAACATGGAATTTGTGGAAAACGTGGACTCTACCTTTTAAAAATGAATGATGTTTTCAAAAAGAAATCCTCAAATAGTTTGTTAGAATGATTTCTTATGAAAATGTAAAATATTTTAACAACTTACACCTCTTACGCTGTCAAATCGAGTAATTGCGATTAATCGCATCTAACATAAGTTTGTATATGTGTGTGTGTGTATACAGTATATATATATATATATATATATATATACACACACACACACAAACTTTTATGTTAGATGGAATTAATCGATTCGACAGCACTAATAAAAAGACCAAGTCATGTGATCAAAACTGGAAATGATATCATATGGACCCCTGCTGACCATGACTGTAGCTGTGTGATCCCAATTCAGAGGCTGCGGACACGGACTTAAAAAGCCACATCTTTGAGGTTCGCTAAGGTTGAACCGAGCGTTGTTGAAATAAGTCAATATTTGAAACCGCTTTAAAGTGGTTTATTTTTTTTGTGTCGTTAGATATTCAAGTAATTTGAAACCAAATACTTGCAATTAAAAGGGTAATCCAGTATTTTCCCTAAAAACAAAATCCAGTCATCACCGGCATGCACTGGTTCTTGGGATTGACTATTTGCAAAGGCTCTACTTGTTCCATCCTTCGCAGCCCAGGGAAAGAAGGACGCATTTGTAGGCCGTATTTGAAGGAGCCTTCGAATTGCGACGGCCTTCGTCGCTTCGCTGTGACGCATTCGGCCTTCAAATGCAGCTTTCGAAGGATGCAGCCTCTGAATTGGTACACAGCTTGAGTGTCAAGCTCAATAAGTCTCTGAAAATAACCTTTTTATGACAAAAGTTAGTAACTTCAGGTTGTAAAATATGTGGTGTAACTGCCAAAAACCTAATGATACTTATTAACAATGTCATATTTGTAAAACAATACTAAAAAAGCACCTTGAAAAATATGTGTTTGTATTTATGGTTTGAGAAATGTGTTATTCATTTTTACTTGGTTACACCATTTTCTGAGTATTTAAATTGAAACCTTTCTTGAAAATGGTGTAAATGTTTTTTCAAAACCATATGAAACCAACATGAATACATGTCTTTTGAAATATATATTTAAAAAATATATATATTTGGACACGTGCAAGTCATTGACCCTCACATCCTTTTTCTATTTGTATTTCCGCCACTAACAAATTAGTCATTGACAAACTAAAAATTGTTATTTCCTTTTTTTCAGTTCAACACAAGCAGCAATATCCTGAAGACTGGATTTGATTTCTTGGATAACTGGTAATTCCTGAAGAACCCATTCTAGATCACAGGCCCTACAAGCACCATAAACACTTACACTACAGAACACTTTCCTTTTAAATCCATATGCTTTAGTAGTTCAGCTATAGTGCATCAATATCTCTACAATTGTATTCGAATCTTCATCTGACCTCATCTCACCGGTTAGAAGTTACTGAATGCATGCGGTAGGATTTTCAATCTTCTATCCTTGATTCTTATGTCGTTTTTCACACTTGGTACATTTGCCTGAGTCCGAACCCAATTGAACTTCCCTGTTGGTTTGCTTTCTCATTGTTATGTTGTTCTGAACTGTGGTACGTTTGCACAAATTTTCCCCGTTAAACATTAGAACCACCAAAAGCTGTTAATAATTGCAGCCAGGAAACAAAGTTGGAAATCTTAAAGGGATAGTTCATCCAAAAATGATGAGTCACCACCCTGATGTTGTTCCAAATCCGTTCAGAAAGCTCTCGGATTTCATCGAAAAGATCTTAATTTGTTTTCCGAAGATTAACGAAGGTCTAACAGGTTTGAAATGACATGAGGGTGAGTAATTAATGACAGAATTTTTATTTTTGGGTGAACTAACCCTATAAATGTTTTGATTTTGTTTGGTGTTACTACCAAACCGGCACAAAATAGTTAATCAGTACCAGCCCATTTCTATATTGCATTCACATCAACCGTGAGCCATACTGTGGTTTACAATACACCAAAACCCCTCTTTAGACTCAAGTTTAATTCCTTTTTGTGCGTAGTTTCAGAAGTTCGGAAGATGCATTAATCATGATCAGTCAAATTCAGATCTACTCTAAAACCACTAGTGTGAATGCCACATCACTGCCGTAAATTTTTATCTATATTTATCTAGACCTTGATACTAGTGTTAAGATGCTTCACTGTACATTTATTAATAAGGACCTAAACGAGACACCGTAGCGCTAGCATGGTTTTGAGATGACTTGCGCCTTGCTTATTTTGTAGACTTTTTATATGCGTGCTGCTTTCATTGTATGCTTTCTTTGTCTCTTTCCTGTAGCCCAGTACACCAGAGATGACTTAAAAACTTTAAAGCAATAGTTAAAATCTTCTTTTCTTTGTTAGGCCCGAAACATACTCCACACAAGTACGCAAACGTAGTCGACATTTAACATGAATTATTGCAATACTTTGGAGGTAACAAACTCCAGTACTCAAGGGGGCGATAGTGTTACCTTCTGCACCATTAAAACTGAATGTGCTATTATTCAGGTAGCTAGCTAAAAACATGTCCACAGTTGAATAACTTGCGTTTGATCATTTCAAACGCTTGTTTTTTTTACGAATGGAACGACTTGTGAAATCAAGATGCTATAAGCGTTTGCGTTCACATACTTGCCTGTCGTATGATTCAGGGCTTAACTAACTAGGTTTTCAAGGGTAGGAATAATTTTTGGAGCTTTGTTGCGAGATGTTTTCTCTTGAAACGAAATACGTGGCCTGGAGCCAGTGTTTATGCATTCATATATCTGTAATGCAAAATGACTACAATAAAAGTATGACTCTCTCATGTTGCTTGTCTCATTCTTCATTTGGTTGGTAGGGGGCAGTGCAGCAAAAGATGGAGCTCTACTCATAAATCCCATTACCGTTTTCTGCCGTTTGTCAAATATTTAAAGAGCTCACACTGCCCGCTGTGTTATTTATTTTAATAAAATATGACTGTTGGATGTGCGGTATAATTGGTCACATATGTGTAGTTTTCTACTAATATACTCATATTTAAAGAGTTTTATTCCCTGGGCAGTAATTCTTATTTTAGGGGATTGACGTTATTGCTTCACATATTCTGAAAAAGGGCTTGTTAGTTTCTGACTGTAAAGTGGCCCTGTGGTTTTCCAAGAGGTCTTTCAACATTCACAGGTTTTTTTTTCTTTTTTTTAAGGGTAATGTTTAGCTCATTATAGTTTTGGTTCCTGACAGGCTACTTGTTTATCCGAATAATCTTGACAGAGTTTTGAGTTAGTTGCTAGGTGGATTAGTTCAGTCTAACAACAACAACAACAGACATCCATAGTTTCAAAGAGTTCTTTCTAATTGTTATTTGTTAAAGGTAGATTTCTAAGCTGTTTATCTGTTTCTGGATCTGTTCCTTGTGCCGTATAAATGTCTAGACACAGTCATCTGGGAGAGATTTGTTTATTTAGACTTATGTAATGAACTGGCTTCTTTTGGGCAAAACTCCATTCTTACATCCTAATTCCTTTCCAATGTCTCCTCAAGAGGAAGAGAGAAAGAAAGTGTCTTGTTTAGAGGACGAAAAGCCCAAATTCCTTCCATGTGTGGAGACAGAACTCAGCTGGTAATGAGACGTTCATCATTTTCCTGTCATTCGGCCACCGTTGACTTCAACAGAACAACATGTTCCCAAAGGACAAAAGTAAAAAAAAGTGTAGTCTTAAGCAAGAAAATGAATGTTTAGTTAAATGTTTATGCTAGGGAGAACAGAGCTGAGTCAGTAAAACTGCCATGTTAGCACAAAGAATAGAAGTGGGAGGAATGTGTTTGGGTAAAAACGCTCAGGATGAAGCAGCTGAAAGAAAGAAAACAGAGAAAGAAAGAAAAGGGAAACTTTCAGACAAGGTGAAAGGAGGAGGAGAAGTGTCCGACAGCTGCAGAGAGGGAGGAGGCTAAAACAAAACAGAGCTGTAAAGAGGTGAACGAGAGAGCGAGAGAAGGTTGAAAGCAATGTGAGCAGAGAGAAGGTTGCTGTTGAATGAACATCTGGGTCTGTATATATACAAAAAGACAGAGAGCTGGCTAAAAAGAAGAAAGTGATTTATGAAGTGAAGTGATTTGAAGTGGAGATGATTCCGACCGTGATTCTGGCGGCTGTAGTGGGCTTCAGCGCTCTGTCCTCCTGCGACTCTGCCGACAGCACCACCAGATCGCCCACCACAACAGCTGATCTGACCCAGGTTAAGACTTTACCTTTACTTTCGGGGAAATCATCCATGTTTAATGGTGGCAGTTAGATTAATAAAGATTGGTATTAAGTTTCACTGAGAAAATGTCTACCATGATGCTTATACAATACTAT
The DNA here is from genome assembly GCA_029959095.1 of Rhinichthys osculus. Taxonomy (NCBI): domain Eukaryota; kingdom Metazoa; phylum Chordata; class Actinopteri; order Cypriniformes; family Leuciscidae; genus Rhinichthys; species Rhinichthys osculus. Next base: position 32,232,889 of record JARWKJ010000012.1, on the reverse strand, counting down.
TCCTTCTAGTGCCTTGGAGTATTATGTAATAAATACCTTGGAATACATCAAAGTACCATGCTACCGTATACCATCACTGTACCATGGTACTGCAACACTGGTTTTATACTAAGGGTTACTGTGTTGCTTTAGAATGATGAGGCTAATTCATTACCTGCTTCTGTATTCATTTTGCATGCAACACTGGGGGCAAATGTCACGAGTATTAATTTCTGGTTGCTTTCATCCTTGATCAGCAATCACATTATTTCAAGTACCTGCCCATGATAATGTATTCAGTATCAGGTAAAGGCTGGAATACACTACAAGACTTTTAACATCTAAACAGATTTTAAAACACTTGGCATTCTACACTTTCCGACTCAGGAAAAACTGAGGATCACACACTACCACAGTTTCAACTTGTTCCGAACATCAAACTCACGCAGGAACATGTGCCTTGTTGCTAGGAGACGCATGACAAATAAAAACAATGTGTTCTAAAATCAGCTCAAAAACATCAAACATGCTTGCTATCCTCCGACTGCATGGAATCAGAAGCTGCTTTCCTATCAAGGAAATGTTCCAGTCATATTTCCATCTGAGCTTGGTTGGGCACAGCACGATTACGAACCGTTCTTGGCCCGCAACTCTGAACACATTTGACTAACCATGTGGAACGTATACTGATGTCGCCACTCAGGATTGGCATGGAATGGAACAATTAAGCAATGAGAACTGTTTGGCCTGATGGTGGAAAAGCGGCCATTGTTTGAAGCGAAGTCTGTGCCCTTCACACATTATGCAATTTACAAATCGCCTCTGACATTTGGTGACTAGCTTTGACTCTTCCAGACCATTAATTGGGGCTAAAATATTGGTAAAAGTTGTGTATAGAATATTCTTTAAGTCTGTCGTTTAATTCAACAGGCGAGAGAGTTCAATGAGGAGACGGTTAGAGGGCGAGGGGACACTCCTGACATCATCGAACCTGAACCCACCACTGCCGTCTCCGACATGGAGAGCACTTACAACTACATATGTGCGTTACCCAATCACTCATTTCAGTTATACACTTGCATCTTAGGGGCCAGAAAATCAAGCCAAAACTAATGCAACAGAATGGATTTATTTGCAATAACCCATGTCTTGACTTGCACAAATAAAGGCTTGTTAGTGTGGTCGTATTTAATAGTCTGGGCATGTGAATTATATAATGAAACGCGAGCATGTTATTTAATTGTAGTCATTTGATGAACTAAGTAAGATTCTATCTTTAAAATTTTTTTTTTTTAAATGCTATTGAAGGCCCTCCAAGAATCCAGACATTCTATATCATCAGATCCCTTCCTCCTCCAAAAGTTTCTTAATATTCCTATTCATTCTCTGGTATGCAGCTGCATAGCTGACTAATGAAAGACTTGATTCAAATGTGTCTATTTATAAATTTCTGCAGTGTCTAGACTGGCAGCGATGGATCAGGCCATCCACAGGCTTAATGTGGGACATTACACATTGGACGTTAAAGTGACACAACTGCTGGAAAGAGTGTCACGTCTTGACAATAGACTAGGTGACAATGAGGATGCCATTCAACAGGTCTCGTCCTACTGCAAGGACAACCGCAAAGAGATTGGACGACTAGAGGGTCAGTTGGTTCAATTATAAATTCTGAACTTTATCCTTTCATCTGACCCTATTCCTACCCTCTTTAACAAAACCACTTTCAATCTGAAATATGACTTTTCTATCTCTCACTCTGACGCATAATCTGAAGCCACTTCACCTAACCATGGGGTGTCCAATCTTGCTCCAGGAGGACCGCTTTCTTGCAGAATTAAGCTGGGGTCATACAGTACGATTTTGGCCATGATTTGGCGGTCTGAGACAAATTTTGCAAATCCTAAAAGACTCCTCTGATCCTAGACTAAAATCTGGTCTTTGATCGTTAGTTTGACTTGTCCACCGACAGCCGATTGACTGTTGCGATCAAATTTTATCTCCAACGAAATTCTGGTAGTGTCAGAAGATTTGACTCACTGTCCCGCAGGGTGACTCGCGGGTAATGCAGCTCACTGTCACCGAATGCGTCATTGATTAATGATGTAACACTAAGTTTTCTTGTGTGCGTCCGTTTTTACGCATCTTGACTGTTGTACAGTCTGACATTAATGACAACTGAGATTTTACAGTCTGACATGGATTACATCGGGGATCATGTTCTTACAAGTCTGACAGGACACAATTGTAAAGGACTATAATAAATCGCACAGTGTGCACCCGGCTTTATGCTCTAACACAGTTGCTTGGGCTAGAGCTAAACTCTTAGACATCCCTGCCCGAACCCAATCCTAAGGGGCCGTTCACACAGAATAAGTTTTTCCATTCCACTGCGCTACTTTTCCATTATTTTTCTATGTAAACGCGCTAGATGGACGTGTTTGACCGTTGCGTTCGCGTCTTGTGTCTTTTGCAGCGTTTCGCAAATGACACTCCGTTCTAAAAACGTGGTGCTCAAGTTAAAAATAAGCGTCACAAGACCTTGCGGTTTTCCCCATTCCACTGCTTGCGTCTTGCGTTTTTCAAAGCAAAAACGTGTTCTGTTATCCTGGGTTTCCCCATACTGCCTTTGCGCAGCGCGATTTTATTCACGCTGCTAGGCAGTCTGGACACCATGGACCAATTTTTCGCCTCAGCGAGGGGACCAATCACAGAACGGGGCAGAACGGAGCAGCAAGACGATGACGATGTCTTTGCGACACATACCGAAGCAGTTTGGTTATACCTATGGATCAAACATGGAAGCAGACGCGAAGTTACCTTTCGATGCAGCCTTGGATCATAGCTGTCAACATTTGGTTTTCAAAAACGAATAGTTTTATTCTCACACACACAGAGTGAGTGCATTACCGCCCGCGCTCGGCCATTAAATCTAGTCCCGCGCCTCACTCTACTTGAGCTTTCCGCGACTGCGCAACTGGGTTATAGGTCGCCAGGTTGAGATGACAAGCGTGTTGAAATTGTATATGGTGTGTGGATTGTGTGAATATACTGCATTTAATAGATCTGGCAACTGGTCAACATTAGACAAACATATTGGTCCGATTATTCATAAAGGAGTTTGGGCCATGCAAATTATGGGAGTTTCCCGGGAGAAATAACAAACCGGGAGGGATCCGGGAGATAGGGCTAAAAAACGGGAGAAACCCGGGAAAAACGGGAGTGTTGACAGTTATGCCTTGGATATTGTTCTAAGTAGTTTAGAAAGCAAATACATCTCTGACCCATCGTCTTCTTCTTCGTCTAATTTCTTTCGCTGTACATACGTCGTCTGGTATAATTGAAACGATTGGCTATGAGGTACATACAGGTGCATTTGATAGACATCCGTAGCGGCTAATAAACGGCTCTGGGCATTCGTAAACCACGTCTCAAATACGAGAAAATGAACATGTGGTTCCCAGGCCACGTTTCAATGTCAATGAGACGTGGTCTGACGTTAGCCAGGCTAGTGTTCTGTGTGAACCATCCCTAACCCTGCAGCCTAACCTCCTATCCCTAACTCCAGCCCTGAACTTCCAATCTTAAAACTCTGACTCCAACTCCTAATTCAAACCTTGACCCTTATCTCATATTATAATTTCTGTACTTTACCCACAATACTGTCATCCAATCTTCAGACCTAACCCCAATTCCTAACTTCCTAACCTAAACACTAATCCCAACCCTATGCTTAACTGTCAAATCTTAACCCCTACCTAAACTGTAGTACAGGGGTGTCTAATCCTGCTCCGCGTGGAGGGCCACAGTCCAGCAGAGTTCAGCTTCACACCTGAACCTGCTAATCAAGGTCTTACTAAGTATTCTAGAAACCTCCAGGCAGGTGTGTTGAGGCAAGAGCTAAACTCTGCAGGACAGTGGCCCTCCAGAAACAAGTTTGGACACCCCTGCTCAAGTCCTTATTTCAACAACTTTTCCTAGACAAAACTCCTAATGCCAGCTCCGAACCCAGATCTGAATGTTATAGAGGAAAACCACACATTGCCAATACTGGTTCTGATCTCTTGATTGGGGCCTGAAGAGTATATATATATATATATATATATATATATATATATATATAACCATAAAACTGGTTGGGAAATAGTAATGTTCCAGGACAAGAAAGATGGTTGATCCAGGATTAGATTATGTACTACTTAAGCAAATCTTGATGGCATTAAAGTACTCCACTTGACAATCATAAACTGAACGTCTGTGTGCTGTACTTTATTAAACAAATGAAAATGACTGATTCAATAAATTTATGTTGCTCCAGGCTGTCAGAAAGGCCGTAAAATGGGTTACAAATGCGTTTTGGCATATCGTGTGTATGAGACCTACGCAGACGCATCTCAGAAGTGTCAGGAGCGGGGAGGACGAATGGCTATGCCACGAGATCGCAAGGAGCAGGAAGCTTTGGCTGAATATGTGAAATCAGTTTTCCATGGAAACTGGCCTGTGTGGCTTGGGATTAACGACCAGCGCTCCGAAGGCCTCTACCTATTTGAGGACACAACCCGTGTCACTTACTTCCAATGGAGGAAGCACTTCCTGTCAAGCCAGCCAGATGGTGGGAAACGAGAGAACTGTGTAGCCATGTCCTCAGATGATGGAGACTGGTGGGACACCTACTGTGACAGACGCATGTATTATCTGTGCGAATTTGACGTTTGACCTTGATCAATTCCTATACGGTCCAGCTCTCTTCTAATTGATCTCTTCTTAATTCTTCCACATGTAGAATTAAGGCCAGTGAATTTAGAGATCCCATGAAATGTTTTGATAAATGCATTTCCTATTGAAACAGGATGTTGGAGCAGGACATATTAGGGCTTAGCCCCTTATTCTCATTGAAGCCCAAAGTGATTCCATTGGTTAACTTTGGTTAACATTGAGTAACTTTTTGTAAATGCTTTATTTGTTGCCTCACTAGAAATGATAGAAAATAATTTTACGCTGTATTTAGTCTTAATCATGAAAATGTTAATGCCTTTAATACTAAATATTAAATGTCACATTGTATCACAGAATCAAACAAAATGGTCAAATTAAACATTCCTTTTCTTTGTGTTTTCAGTTATCCCTAATACCTAGCCTACTAGCTCAACACAGCACTTTTGATTAAAAAAGCTCTTTTGATTAGCTTTAAAAAGATACCCTGATAATGCACTTGTTTTGGAACAAGTGGAATTTGAGCAGTGCTTTGAGCAAGTGGAAAAGGATTCTCCAGAGGGATCTTGTTTGATGCAGAGAAACGAAATACTGAACATTTTACTGAACAAATACTTTTAAAGACCCGCTGTGGTGAAAATGTTTCAATGTGGTGTTTTCACTATGCTTTAAGATAAGCCATGTGTAAATTCAAAAGTCATTGCAGAGTATTTCCCCCTTAAAACTGCAGTGAACCAAAGTCAGTATCAAAAACACGATTTGACACGCCCGTTTCCTGCCATCACAAACATGTAGCCAATCCCATCAACGTGTGGGGCGGGGCTTTTCTCCACTGACTTTCTATGTTTAAAGAGTTTCTGAGGATGCTGATTGTTAGAAGGCAGCTGTCTGACTCTGAGATGGCAAACGGGAACATGATTTGGGTAACATTAGCAACACATTATTAGCCGTTTGATAATGTAGTCAAGCAAAAGCTAATCACATCAATTACTGTTATTTGTCCGGCGTTGTAGAGAGCGATACATAAAACACAAATTAAATAACTTGTAGACAACCCTGTATAATTTACTTGTGCTCTTCTTCTCCTGAATCAGTTTCTGGTTGAAACATATATGGCGTTCAGTCAAGCGTTTATAGTTGACTGAGTGGATCACTGAGCTGGAGTGAGTGAGTGGAGACGGGGTTCATTTGCATATTCATATTTACACGTAATTTAAATGAAGCTAGTGTGTAGAGTTACATTCAAGCTATTTAAAGACAAATAAATGTATTTCCACAGGAAAAAACATTTAAATATGTCATTTTATTGATCAATGATGAGTTTTAAAGCAACACCATGGAACTTTTCCTCTTCGGTCGCCCTACTGGTTGGAAACGAAATTGTCCATTACCGCTGTCGTAAATAATTTAGCCTACCGTCGCACGCACGCTCGCTGTTTATCCAGCACCGGCTTTAGAATGAACGATGTCCACAGACAAGGTAGAGTATGTTACATGATTTCATGAAAGGATGATGTATTGCGACATCAGAAAGGAAGAAAAAACGAAATAACGACTATTGTAGCGCTTGACGTAAAGCAGTCGAATTTTGTAGTTATTTTTGTGGTCGGGTTACTACCCGAACCCCGAAGTTACATAGTGCCAGTAAAAGCGATACAGACCCCGTCAGGCTATGGCAGAAGTGCCTTTCACCCTGTTACGACTTGATGAACCACTGATAAGATTTTGGAAACATTATTTTAAGGTAAAAAATGTTACATAGTGTTGCTACAATTATTGACTGCAGGGGGACTATACAATAGCAGACTGTACAATAGCCTATAGATGGCTTTAAAGCTAATAGACTAAAATGCCACAAAACATAAGAATCCTTTGTCTGTAAGGTTTGGATAAACATGGATAAATGAAAACAGTGAAACATACTGAATCTTTTTGATGTTTAATGTTTGCATTATTCCAATGGTGGTCTACATTTGCCCTGGTTCACTTCTCACATTACATTAGTGCTGTTTTTGACTTGTGTTCAAAACCGTAACAGAAATGTGTTTTCTTTTTGTTGTTCTAAAACATTCTCTAGAATTATGGCTTGTTGTTTCAACCCTGTCAAGTATTTGTTTTAAAAGCTTGAATCACTTGGCAACTACTGAAACAGGTTTAAAATGAAATAAGACTCTTAGCTCTATGCTGAAAGGTGGATAAAAGTCCAGTCTCATTCTGGCAGACAACAAGCTCTTTATTCAATGTGGACTTCAATTACCAAAGATATTCCACCAGTTATATCGTTTATTTCTCTTTTTGTAAACATTTTACCCTTCACAGTAAATAGTAGTTAAACAAGTTAATAAGATTATTTCATTTCATATGACTTCATTGACAAAACTGTAAAAAAAAGTTAACAAATGTCCTTCATTTAATCAAGACACGGGTTAATGTTTGATATAGGTGCTGTTAACTCAACAGACGAGCAGCTGCGATGACCAGAGGGTGTAAATATCCATCAGAGACGACTCTTCATAGGTGTATAAGTTTGAGTCAGATCTTCATCCATACAACCTCTGGTGGAGCTGTCTATAGCCAACCTATAGCAACACATTTAAGGCGTAAAGTCAGTGACAGCCCAGCTAACAGGGAACGTTCTGGCAAGGTTCTCTCAACGTTATGAACAAACATTCTTCCAGGAACATTAATAGTAGTTATCTGGACTTTAATAGAGTGATGCAGGTATGATGTCAGAACCTGGCAGACTAATTCCCTGCTGGTTCCTATGGGATTTTATAATGGGTTTTGTCGATTTATGTTTAAAATTTATGTTAGCCTGTGTTTAACATAACTTGATGATACTTTGACGATGCTTTGTTCTGCAACGTTAATTACACACACCCATACTAGATGAGACAGTTCGGGCTGTGAGTGTGTGTAGAGTAAGGGGTTGGGTTAGGGCTAGGGTGTCGTCAAAGTCAAAGTATCGTCAAGTTATGTTAACCACATGTTTTATTTTGGACATTCATTTAACATTTTTTAAATGTTGCTACTCGTTTCAGAACATTCAGAGAACATTCAAAAGTAACATTGCCATAATGTTTGAAGATTGATGAAATGGAATGTCCCCTTAACATTCGAATAACCAAGGAAAAAATCATTTTTAACACATTTAAAAAATGGATGTTTTGAACCTTCAGAAATAATGTTTTCATAACTTAAAGGTGGGGTAGGCGGGATTTATCTAAAAAACGTTTTCCCAAATTAGTTTAAACTGTCAATATATACCAATACATAATGAAAATGTAAGTACTCTGAAAAAGAAAGTATAAAAATCGAGTTTCTGTAGTCCTCTCAGGACAGCAATAAACACAGCTAGTTATTTAGCTGTACATACATTTAATTATGTATTGGTATATATAGACAGTTTAAACAAATTTGGGAAAAGGTTTTTTAGATAAATCCCGCCTACCCCACCTTTAATGGGAACGTTAGCAAAACCTTCTTAGAACATATTTTGTTAGTGGGAAGTTTCTTCACATTTACGACTATATATTAAGGAGTTATACTTATATTGGTTTAATTTTCCCTTTAGTGTGAGTCTCATAGAAAAACATCAGCTTCCCATTTTTACATTTTACAGATAAGTGAAATGATTTAGGGCAGACTTTGCTTTGGAAAAGAACAGAGTATAGCCAAACCGAGGGTCTGGAATGGCTAATATTACAAACATTTTTCTTTCTAATTGGAAATATAAATCTTTCTAAATGGAAGAATACATTCTAAGTCTGGCATGAACATGAATGAGTATAACTTTTCAGGAAGTGGAATGAGGATGGCAAGGAAGCAAGTAAAGCAGTTCCACTTTCTGGAAACATACCAGAAAGACCAAACCTGAAAGCCCCTTTTTTCTCCAGGACGTAAGAATGCTAAGAATGAGCAGAGACGGCAGCCAGAATCTGTGTAGCTGATGGTCTGTCCGCCGGGCTTTTACACCGGTAGGAAAATATCACTTTACCATCCTGGTCCAGCACAAAATCACCTCCCATCTGAGAGAGATAGAGAGATAGAGACTTTAAAGGTCTATTTATTTACAAATAAAAAAACATACATTTTTCACATTAACAAATTTTCCAGGATTAGATTAAAAAAGAAAGAAACAACTCTTTCAGATTACTATTCAGATCTATTACTTTTATATTTTGGTCCATAAATGAAAAAAATCGGTGTAAAAACTTCCCCCGGAATATTACACCACTCTTCCAATCTATTAAAAAGTGGTTGAAGCAAAAGCAAATGAAAAACTGTTTCCTCCTCTCCACATAAAGGACAACCGAAAGAGAGAGAGAGAGAGAGAGAGAGAGAGAGAGAGAGAGAGAGAGAGAGAGAGAGAGAGAGCTTTTAATCCATTTTCAAGAGTCCTAGACAGACTACAGTGAGACAAATGTGTATTCTCTCACTGAGTATTATGCAATATTTGGAATTTGTTTTTATGGATTTGGCACATACCACAAATAGCCTGAATCTCTTAAACACATTTTTTCTTCTCTTTCAGCAAATATCCTGATGGTTAACCTCAGGATGTCAAACGAAATACTATATCAGCTTTTTTATTTTCTGTTATCGTTTTATTTTCTACCAAAATTTGGTGTTTAAATGCAGTTTAAGCCCTTATTTATGTGATTGTAGTTTCTTGCAATAAACATTGAAAAAATCTTAATGGGATAAATTGTTTGTTTCTACACCAGAATTATTTACTCAGTTGATTGTCTTGGCCATGCATGCTGTAGAAAGTGTCCAAATGATTTTATTTCTTGTGTCACAGTTTTAAGGAATGTTCCAGAAAAAAAAAAAAAATCATTTAGTAACAAGGTGTAGGACATACTTAAATATTATGCTTTTGGTCATTCAAATTCGGTTCAATAAGCAATCGACTAAATATCTATTCAACAGATTATGTGTCATACTGTTCACATTTTTTGGACACAGGTGAGAAGGTGAACACCTTTGGGCCAAAATGGTACGTCAAAGTACGTCCTTTTTGTGGAAAATGACATTAATATATGACTCAAGACTATTGTATAACTAGACCTCCCTGCAAAATATAGTTTTGTTGCATGATTTGAGCTAAAGAAGTTTGTGGGATTTATGATTTGATATATGTCTGATCAATGTAACAGTTTTTTAATGTAAGGTATTAAAAAACTCATTAGAAGAAATCCATCCCATAAGATTGATGTTCTATACATAATATTTTCTGTAAATGTTCTGAGTGTCACCTGAAATAGATCATCGATGAACTGAGGTGGCACATCGGGGGACTGTCGGTTCATTGCCAGAAATGCAGAGTAGTGGAGCATTATTTTAACTATTCTAACTTCATCACCTTGGTGATGGATGTACCCAGACCGAAAGCTTGATACACCTGTAACCAATCATAAACATAAACTAACTAAGGTCAATTACAACATATTTCAACATATTTCAACCAGATCTGAAAAGAAAAAAAAAACCTAGAAATTTATAAAAATAAAAAAAAAGCATAATAAATAAGGGAATACTATTACAATATGCAGTGGTGGCCAAAAGTGATGTCTAGTAAAATTGATACTTCACCCTTTATTAAAAAATGATCAAACTTTTGTAAACATATTGTGTAGTTGTGCTTGGAGTCAATTGTTTTGTTTATGATAACAAAATGAAACATGCCAAATTGTGCGGACATCATTTTTTTGGCCAGACTGTCATACAAAGAAATTATGACCACATGCAAAAACCAGAGAGAACCAACAAAATATTAATAACTGATTATGTTTGTAATTGATGTATGCTTTTTCCTGAGACCTTTTTATTTTTCTATGCAGTTTTTTGCATAGTAAATTAAAACTTTTAGCTGTAGTTTGCCCTTTTTGTCAAATAATTTTCTCAAACACATACCTTGAGTCTTTTGTTCTTCCCTCATTTTTAAAATATAAAAAAAAAAAAAATATATATATATATATATATATATATATATATATATATTCATCATATTTTAATGGTTTAATCAAACTGAACGTACGTCATTCTAAACAAATATATCACATCAATTTTGACTAAATTAAGCAGAGAAAGGTAGCCTGGGAAAATCCAGACCACTTCCGGCAAATTTAGATTTGCTCTGCAAGTGGGTCTGGCAAAGAGCTCATTGAAACCCATTTCCAATCCGTCGAAATCGCGGCACCAATCAGAAACGTTGGGGCGGGCTTTACACGATGACGACAGAGCAGCGACGGTGACGCAGATTTTGTACATTACAAAGATGGATGCCGCCGTGGAACATCACTCGTTCGAATCAGCTTTTGCGTGTGTTTCAAGCGATTTAAAATGGTCATTTTCGTTAAAACCCGAGCAAAAAACAGCACTCGAAGCATATCTAAATATACTCTGCATACGTCATGTCCTCTGATTGGTTTTAGATCTATCCAATTGCGCCCAAAACCATTTGAGCGACGTCCGTTGGTGACGCCCCTGTGGAAATGAATTGTCTATGGAGCTTTGCCAGACCCTAAAGCAGTTACAACTGAGAGTGGTCTGGTTTTAACCAGGCTAAGAGAAAGGACTAATAATGCTTTTGCACAGTCAATAATCCTCACCGCTCTCTCTGCATCCAACAGCATGTCGAATTCATAGCCTGTCTGACCAAGCCAAACGTTGCTCCTTCAAGAGAACCATACGAGACCACCAGCACCCGCAATGACTGAGCTTCCAGAAGCTTCTGTATGAGAAAGAACCAGAAACAATGTTGATGATTCAACGAAAACGGAAATAGCAGCGCAATATTTTGCTTTGCCAAGTCCACAGCTGGGTCAACAAGCTTTCAAAATATATTCTCCAAGCAAGATTTCATATGCAGAAATGGCTGAGGCATCTTCATTAATGACAGGCTGTCTTACCTTGCTGTCCTTCAGCTCAGTCAGGTGGTCTCGTCACGGCTGTCATCCAAAATGCCGGAGCAGCACAAGGAGGAGATGCTCTCCCTTCCACAAGCACTGACTCAGAGACACATTCCTGCAAGAGTACAGGACAACCAGCCAATGCACATTACAGTTCACACATGTCAAATCAACCAATGAGCTGGAATTTAAACTGAAATTTAAACTGGAATTTAAACTGAAATAGCCACAAACCACAGGGCGTTGAATTGGATTTTAAATTGGAAAGAAAATAAGTGAAATTGCCATTCAAAGAAATTCAACAGTCACATGAAAGTGTAATTAGAAAATCAATCCATTTGTTTTTGGAAGAAATTTACAATGTTCCAAAAGGATTCTATTTTAAATAAATGCTGTTCTTTCGAACTTCTATTCATCAAATACGTCTAAAATATGTTCCAAAATTCCAGCAGCAAAGCAGCTCTGCTTTAACACTGATAATAATAAGAAATGTTTCTTGAGCAACAAATCAGCATATTATCATGTGACACTAAAGACTAGAGTAATGATGCTGAAAATTCAGCTATGCCATCACATGAATAAATTAAATTTTAAAGTATATTAAAATATATATATATTTTTAAATTTGTAATAAGAATAATAATTCACAATATTACCGTTTGTACTGTATTTTTGTATACTTCCCTGATACTAATCCTTACAAAACATTGATAATTAACTATATATAGAGATAAGTGGAATTATATAGCCTATGTATTATCTAAACAACAACATCAATAAAAAAAATAGCTGGTTTAAATTTCAACCAGGTAAAAGTTATGGTAAGTTCCTTTTACAGTACGTGTACTTGCAGTGTACTTACCCAAGAAGTTCTGGCTAATATAAGGTAATGAGATGGGTTAGGGGTAGGTGTAGGGGTAGGTTTAGTACCTAGTTATTACCCAGTCATTGTAATTACTATAATAATAAGTACATGGTATGTACATGGGTAACAGGACTGTAAAATGAAGCGTTACCAAGTTATCATTCTCAATTTGCATGGTATATTTAAGGTAGAAACACAGAAGTGCTATAAAAATTGATTCCAAGCTACAAAACAAATGTAATACCTCTAAACAACTGACTCCGACATTCAGAAACATTTTATAGACTTTGAATATAACCACGAGTTAAACGCTGATGTAATTACAGTCGTGATGTGGAGTAATAAACTCTTGCAACTGAAGGCCTTAATTTGGTTTCAACAGTAGAATAACCCAGTCAGGAGTTCTGGATTGTGGCTTCCACTGAATATGAATAAAGTATGACAAGTTCATACATCAAGGTTAGAGTTCCTTTACCTAACCATAATGTTATTGCTATTCTACAATAGTAATTGTACTGTATCTAAAAATAAGCATAACGTCTTCAACTCACTTATATAATTTAGCGTTACTCTACAATAGTCAAAATAAGGGGTCTGTGAGTGTCGGGAGTGTGTGTTACAGTCTAGTGTTACAAAACTTTTAGAAGTAGACTTTACTAAAATATGGTCTGTCAAACAATAACCTTACAGTACTGTAACTCTGGTTGCTGTGGTTGTGCTCGTACGAGAACGAGCATGAGACTGGCTGCAGTTTCTCTAACGGCCACTGGTGTCAGTAACGGTTAGAAATTTCAGAACTTACCTTCAGCTCCTTTAATTGTGATTGTCAAAACATTTGGTAGCCTAACTAAACAGAAATGAATTAAGTTTAGTGTCAGGCTTAGGGTCAGCCACTGACTTGATCTCAGATGAATCTTGGATAGGCATTGGCTGAGATTTGTCAAGATTCGTTAGTTGTCTAAGATGCTAGACACTGTCCGGGTTGTAGCATAGGAAGAGGGGCATTACAGCCTTACGTAATCTCTGGATAAAGGCACGCACTGCTTTCCTCTTCCTTCTTTACATTTTTCTAAAATGAAGAACGATTAGCAAATTATTAGAAACATCTCTGTGAATGACTATTAAAGCTGCACATACGAATCACTACAATTAAAGATAAAAATAGAGATGCACCGATTGATCGGCTGGTGACCGGAATCGGCCGATTTTCACGTGATCGGCGACCGGCCGGTCAGTCTGACATAATCCGATTTTATGCCGGTCAAATGCACTCGGCGCCGCATGATTAACATCGCGCAACATCAGCATCACACGTGCACACGGAACACGCACATGTAGGAAACCTCATGAATTACGGCCGTTTCACACCGCAAGCGGGAGCAGCGCGTTTTTGTTTTGTTTTGTTCGGCGTGCATGTTAATCAATGAGTGCATTCACACCGGGAGCCGGAGAAGCGCGTGAGCGTCGAGCAGGAGCGTCGCGTGAGCAACAGTGAAGCGCGGGTTCCGGCGCAGAGTCTATTTTTGCTGCGCTCAATTTAAGTGAAAGCACACTTTTGATGGACAAAATAAATATGATTTCATCCAAAAAGTGCCCAAAATGCACAGAATTTGCATGTCTGGTGTGGTTTAACAAGAACTGAAGTAGGCTAGGCTATGTCAGAAAGAAAATGAAGACTCAAAAATATTTATAATATTAATTTCCCAATCAATTCCCTGCACATGCTCCACTTGTCCTGTTTAGCTTGGCTGGACATGTGTCAGATGAGAGAAGAACTGTTTGAGAAATAAAACTTGCCATTGATGTACAAGTGATTGCAATAGGCCTGTGTGTGTGTGAGAGAAATATCTTTATACTGCAAGGCTATATTTATTTTATTTTTATTTGTTATTTATATATTATTTTATTGCCATTACCCGTTTTCATACAGAAGTTTAGTTTGCTAAATAGAATTTTTTTTTTTTTTGGATATTGGATGTGAAAAGGAAATGGTTCTTCCATAACACTGCACTTTAGATGTGTGTGAATTTCCCACACCAGGAGTAATTTATATAGTTCTATTTTATAGCGATTATCTGTTCAAAAAAATGTTTTATGCAAAAATGTTCCATTAAAGAGAAGATATCTGTGTGTGCTGTAAAGTGGTTTGAAAAAATGAAATCGGAATCGGCTAAAATCGGTATCGGCAGGTCAAACTCAAGGAAAAATCGGGATCGGCCTAGAAAATTGTAATCGGTGCATCTCTAGATAAAAATAGTACAACAAATATAATTTTCCGATTTTTTAGGCAGTTACTTAAAGCAATGTCAAATCAGATTTATAACCGAAAGTAACAACAAAAAGAATAGAACATAGAAAATAACAGATGGCAGAAATAACATGAACCAGAGTAACAATGACTCACTGTCATCCAGATCAAAACTGGTGAGACCTGGCACAGGCGGCAACTCCGGTTCAGCAGGATCTGGGTCCGGTGTTTGCTTGATCCTGGAGGGACCTGGGACACACAGAGACTCCAGATCTTCACAGACCTGGCCTGGCAGACACACCAACTCAGGTTCTGTGTACGGAGTTGACGTGTTCCTGACAGGACTTTGGACAGAAATTGGCTCAGGATCATCTAGATCCGGCTGTGCTGTAAGATGCACCACTCTGTTCGGGTCGTGGTGAAGGAAAGTGGGCTTTACAGCCTTCCATTTTTTCTGAAAGAGAGCTCTGACTTTACCCATGCTTTCTTTTGCAGGTTTTTCTAAAACAAAGACAAATTAAATGCAAATTATTAGAAAAATGTCTGACCACAGTTAAAAAACAAACAAATTCCTGAAAATGAAACACGGTTTTTATCAGATAACTTCATTAAAGAAAAAAACAAAACACACATTTATATTCATGGACTTCTCAATCTTTTTTTCCCAAAACGAGGCCAGAAGTCAAACCCTGAGCCAAGAACTCAAGAAGGACCAGCACAAGATTGCAAATTAGAAAAACACTACAAAAATTAGTCACCAGGTCCGTTGACCATTGGGAGCACCGGGAGAATTTGCCCCGCTGCCTTTAAAAAATAATAATTATATAATATAGGCCAAAATATAATTATAAATCATCGCCTGCCCAATGTACTAAATTGATAATTTCGAAATTCTGCATTCGATAATAAATAACTACTAATCATGAATCGGTTAGTCTTGACTGTACTCTACCAGTGAACTAGTCTACCCAAAAATTCAGATACGCAGAATAAGTAACATCTGTTTTATATCAATATTTTCAAACATTATAAGATTCATAAGACTGTATATGAAAAACTATGTAAAAAAAAAAAGAGTATATTTAATAGGCTACTTGATCAAAAGAGTTAACCCACTACAAGTCAAGTATAATTTGAATACTTAAAGGTGGGGTATGTGATTTGCAAAACGACCGGCAGATTTTGAAAATACACAACTCAAAAGGTCTTACCTTCTTTCCTCCAACGCTGGCCCTGACTCCACCCATTCGAAGAACATGGATGCGCAATCATGCATCTCTCTCTCTCTCTGTACCAGGGCGACTTGCACTTATATCTATGGCACTTACTGTGACTGGGTCAAGAGCTTTGAGTATGCGCACGAAGGGGACACGCGAGCGAGGGGAGGGGGGCAGGGGGGTATGGTACGACCATTTGATTGACGCATTTTCTGTCCAATGATTATAGGTGGTCTTCGAAATGATTGGCTGGAGTTTTTCGAGTCCTGCCCGTTCCACAGATGATTAAATTGCTTAATTTTAATTTAAGTGCTTCTAACTTAGTGGCTGTAAGTGGGTTAGGAATAGGATTTCAAGTGATTTTGAAAAAATGGTCAAAAAAGAAAATCACATACCCCACCTTAATTATACCTTTAAGTATATCTCGATCAAAAGAACAAGTACAGGCCAAATATACTTGGACTTTTCTCTCAGTATAAGTCAAGTACACTTAAGTGTAATTTTAAGTATATTTCTGAGAAGTACATAAAGTATATTTCTGAGAAGTACATAAAATGTAGACTGAAAGTATACTTTCTTATTTTTAGTTTAAAAGAAGTATACTAATGGCACACTTGAATAAACTTCTTTTTCGTAAGAGTAGGAAGAAAAAATAAAACTAACACTAGAAACATCAGGCTGAAAAGGACATGAATCAGAGAGGTATTAACTAGAGACTCACCGTCTGTCGGCTCGGACTCTTTAAACCAGTCATGATCTAAAATTTCCTGTAAGGTGATCCAATACACCCTGTCATGAAGCATCTGAAGAAAGTCCAGGCCTTCTGTAAAAGTGTTTAGAAGAGAGCATTAGTCCTGTTTGATTTTGAGACATTTTGTGCATTTAATGAATGAGCGCTGTATTTTAATATTATTTTTTATTCTAAATTGTTTTAATTATTCTTATTTCTTTTTATTATTTTCATTTCTTCTATGTAAATCACTTTGAATTACCATTTTGTATGAAATCTGTGCTATATAAATAACTTGCCCTGCCTTGACTTAAACATTCACTGTCAATCCACTGTGTTTTACACTTTGCTTATTTGTCATCAAGGTAATTTTACTGTCACTTGTTTAAGAGCTTTACATGTTTTTAAACCAATGTTATTTCCATTTTGGACTTATTTTTGGTCTCACCTTTGGACAAGCGTGTATTTTTCCAACCAAACCCAAAACCATTTCCTTGGACCATCTCCCACAGCATATCGTACAAGTCAACATTGGGTAAAAATATCCCCTCTGATTTTATAGCAGAATCTTCTCTTCCTGCAAGCAATACATATGGTGTGTTTAGTGTATAGTAAAACACGCTTACTTCCATATCCTGTGCATAATAAATCAGTGAATTGTGCTCAAAAAGCAAACTCACGTCTTTGTATGTTTATCCGTGCTCTGTTAAAGCCGGTTAACTTGATCTGCATGGTGTCTTTGTTGATGAAAACTTCTCTCGGGCTTATCATCTCAATGAAATAAACATCCCGATCCCTGCAGTGCTGTAACGCAGCGATGAGTTTCTTCATGATGTCTTTTGCTACTGCTTCAGTCAGACTACCTCCGTTTTCTTTGATGAAATCAAACAAGGTTATGCTGGTCTCTGGATATTCCATAATTAAGATGTTCTGATCTTTTTTTTGTCAAACCACTCATATAACTTAATGACATGTTCGCTATCTTCCACCCTCAGCATTACAGCTGCCTCTCGACACCAGGGTTTGGAATTGCCAGCCTAAAAGAAGGGATTGACAAAAGGTTAGTTGACTCCTAACCTCAAATCTCCTTACTAGAGTGAGGGAAATTCAAGAAGAAAACAATTAACTTTACATGCACTTTACAACTGACGCTTCAAGGCTTTGATTGTTTATTTCAGTTTTATCTTATGCTGTCTACATACATAATTATCAATTACCGAATAAAAATGTAATAAATCATTCTTAATAGTAATTTTCATGAAGAATAAAATCGTGTCAACTTACGTGGAAATTAATCCGGAGCTTCTCAGCAATTTTGATGATCACCTAAAAGATTTTTTTTTTTAAAGCATTTGCAAACATAAGTGAACTAATCCATTTTTGTTTGTTTACATGATAATCTACAATCTTTTTTAAAACATGTTTTGATCAAAACTGTAAACACTGACGTTTATGTCAGGACTCGAAAGACAGAAGGAAACAAGAGGCAGAAAGTTTGGTGTATCCAGAAAGAGCAACATACTTGTTTGTCATCTGATTTTCTAATTCCTTTATAGACTTTGCTAAAGGGTTCCCATGACAGTCTCTTTCCCACTTTATAAAGTGATTCAAAGGATCCTGAAAAACACACAACAGCATGATACTGAACTGCTTGTGACTAAACACACCTGTGCAGATCAGGTGAGGAACCAACCGGTGTGGAGATTACAAATAAAACCAGTAAACGGGCTGAAATAGACATTAATTAAAGTAAGAATAACTGGAGACTCACCGTTTTGTTCCTGCTCAGGCACAAGACAACACTTTTTGAGGGTTTGGATGGGATGTTTCACAGCTTCCCATGCTCTCAGACCAAAATACTTCCCTTTTGTGTCTTTTTCTGTAAATGACAAACATTGAATAGAAACATATTTTTTATTAGCACAGATTACAGCTGAATGATTCACTAGTAAAATTGTCCTAGCATAGAGCTGCTTTATGCTGCTAGTTCAAATTAATAATTAGCTATTTAAGTTCATGTTCCTGCTCACCCAATTTACAAGAACACTAGAGAAATTACAAGCATAGTCCTGATATGCTGTGTTACACAGAAGTCACACAGTTATTATTAGAGCCCGAACACCGATGGTGAGAGGACCCTATTGTTTTTGCTCCGCTTATTCTTCTTCTCCAAAGTGAATAGCTTTTTTGAGGGCCATGCTCGAAAACTCATGAAAATTTGCACACGCTTCAGAAGTGGTGAACATTTAACTGTGATATGGGTTTCAGAATTGGGTGGGGCAAATGGGCAAAAACAAATATTTCGACTAATCGCCCCTGGTGCTACGTTTCACGTATGTGGACGAAATTCGGTATATACATGTAATAACCCAAAACCTACTAAAAAGTATCTTGGAGCATAGCCCTAAACACAACTGGAAGTCTGCCATTTTTATTTTCCTCTCTGATTTTTGTGCAGTTTTATTCAAACAATTGAATTCTTGATTTCAAAAATTGAATTATTGATATCAACAATTTAATTGCTGATATCTGTAATTATATTTTCACTAGTGAAATGCCACCGTAGGCTGCCATTCAAAATCAATTGTTGATATCAAAAACAAGACTTTACATGCAACAAGAAATTTCATTTTTGATATCAATAATTACATTGTTACTAGTAAAAATGCGAATTCCTGATATCAATAATTCAATTGTCACTAGTTGAAATGTATGGCAAGCCGTTTTAGCTTAAATTGTACCCAGCGATACTCGTCGTAATTGCATTTTTACTAGTAACAATTACAATTAAAGCTGCAAGCAGCGATGAAAAGGGCCCTCGCACCCGTGCCACCGCCACCCGGCAGCTTTAGGAAAACAATAGCGCGGTGGGCAGTGTGTAAAAATTGGAGGACTATGTTAAAGTAATTTGTACTTGCCACACTTCCTGTTACCAGCAAGTGGCGCTATTACTATTATCGAATATGAGCATGGTCATGTGTTCAGGACAGGACTGTTATCAAACGTGAAGTTTGGGGCAGATCGGGCATTGTATGGCAGAGCCGGGGCAATAATGTAGGGGGGGGGGGGCAATTAAGCCATTTTGCCCCACCCGATTCTGAAACCCATATCACACGTATATTTTCACCACTTCTGAAGCGTGTGCAAAGTTTTGTGAGATTTCATGCATGTTTAGGCCCTCAAAAATGCAATTCATTTCGGAGAAGAAGAAGAAGAAGAAGAAGAAGCGGAATAATAATAAACGGAGCAAAAACAATAGGGTCCTCCTCTCACCATCGGTGCTCGGGCCCTAATTAGAGAGCTCTCTATTTCAATTGTTTCTAGTAAGAATGCAATACAGAGCTCTCTAATTGAATTTTTACTAGTAAAAAAACAAATTAAAGATATGTATAATTGCAGAGCTCTGTAATTGAATTAAAAAGCTCTGCAATGGCATTCTTACTAGTAACAACTGAATTAGAGAGCTCTACAATAGCTATTCTTACTAGTAACAATTCATTTGTAGAGCTCTGTAATTAAAAATGTATGGAGTCAATGGAGATATGAGTAGTAAAAATGAATTTGTAGAGCTCTCTAATTGCAATTGTTACTAGTAAAAATGCAAGGGAACAATTTAAGCTAAAACGGCTTGCCATAGACATTTCACTAGTGAAAACACAATTACAGATATAAAAAAATATTGTTTTTACTAATTGAAATTAAATTGTTGATATCAAGAATTATCATTTTAACTAGTGAAAATGTTATTGTGGATATCAAAAATTAGCATTGCGACTAGTGGAAATGTAATTTCTGATATCAAAAATTGCCATTGGTAGCTACTATAAGAAATTTAATTCCTGATATCAATAACTATTATTTTAACTAGTGAAAATTGAATTGTTGATATCAATAATTCATATCCTGGAAATGAATAAAAGTTAACACGGCTGGGCTTGCCATAATCGCAGTGATTAATATTCATGAACCCGGCAGCTCATCAATCCTTTTAATGCAAGTGCGGTTTATGTTGTTAGCAGAATTCGTAGTATTATTATCTCATCAGTATTATTGTTCGCTTTTTTTGACCGACAATGTCTTCACAGTTGCTACGAATTTCAGTTAAAATGCAAATATGCATTCTTACGTTTTCATTCATACTTTTACCAAGTTTGAGTTGAGTGAAGTCACCCGTGTCCCACGGTTATTTCTGCATACACGTGAGTTTTGATTTATTAAACAAATCAGTTAACTTACCCGTCTGCGCATCTACCTCTGTTGGGCTGCTACTGGTTTTTCTCTCAGATAACACAGCAGCGCTGGTCGATGGTTGAGCCTCGGGTACCGGTAAATATTCGCTGCTGCTATCCATCTTCGAGACTGTGTTTGTAAATTGTATTTCACAACTGTTTCTATAAACTTCGTGTCTGACTCTGCACTACAAGAACATAATGGCGGCGTGAAGTTGACAGCGTGAGTGAATCAGTCCGTGAATAATTGTCTTTAAACATGTAATTTAAAGTGCATCTCGATCAATACTTTATAATCTTTACTCGAAAGCACTTTATGATCATTTAGGGGTCTGTTAAGTTATTATTTTTGCTTTTTAAATTCTGCTTTTGGGATATTCGTGTCGTGCAGATCGGCCTATGCTTATTTAGATTTTCGTTACGTAGGCCTAACACATTTGAACTTTCTCGTCACTTTCATTTTGTTCGTCAGAAATTGTGTACTAACCACTGGAAGGACGTTTGAACTATGACTAAGGATAAAAAGCGCAAATCTAAGCCGATGGATTCATCTTTAGATCTCGGTGCGAGTGTTATGCCGCGTTCCAGGCAACCTGTAACCCGTGTTTTTCCAACCTTATACCCGTGAAAGTGCACTGGAACGGCAGTCAAACCCGTGACTTCCCACCCGTGAACTCGTACTAGATCGATGTACTCCCAGTTACGAGTTCTGACGTCACATAGCCCGCAAAACCATACAAAACAACAATGGCAGCCCCTACGGATGCAGTGTTTCTGCAGGCGGTACACGGTGAGAATACACTTTAGGACAATATAACGTTGCAGTCAAATTAATAATAATAATGATAATAATAAACACAAGATTATGTATTACAATGTTATGTGTCTGAAACAATAAGTATGTATATACACACACGATTATGTAATACAATGTTATGTGTCTGAAAAAATAAGTATGTATATTGCGCTCAGGCATGACTGGCCTGGAATGCTACAAAGTCGTGAGTCGTGGTTTGAAGTCGTGATTTAGGTGCTCAAAAACCTGCCTGGAACGCAGCATTACTGTGGACTTCGACTCGTGTTCTGGTGCAGTCGTTCCTCTACCTGAATCTCCGATAAAGGAACCATCACACAAAAAAGGCAAGAATGATGATGATGAAGAAGATCTGCATTCTCCTTTAGCCATGATGATAATTACATGTCTCAAGTCCGTCATTAATGAAAGAGCCGACATCCTTGACAAAGGCATCGAGGAAGTGAAGGTTTCAGTCGAATTTCTGGCTGAAGAAATTAAAGATGTAAAAGGGAGTGTGGAGCGAGTTGATAAGCGAGTGACAAATGCCGAAAAACGAATATGTGAATTGGAGAACACAGTACAAGATCTCTCCAGATACAAGAGGAGATGGAATCTGCGGCTCCACGGTCTACCTGAGCAACCAGGAGAAAACATCAGACAGAAAGTTCTGGATATATGCGAGGCTGTTACCCCAACTTTTGCTGGTAAATCTCACGAGTTAATTGATGTGATAAACCGTTTAGGGAAAGTGAGGAGCGACGACACTCTGCCCTCTGGAAAAAAAAAACCTCGCGGAATTATTCTTCAGTTCACAATGCGTTATTTTCGGGATGCTCTCTGGAAAGCCGCAAAGAACTCTCCTTATCTTGCTACGCACCACTTGCGCTTCGCAGAAGACTTGTCCCCCGAGGATCGTGTGCAGCGTAACAAACTTTGGCCACTTGTTGAGAGAGCTCATCAGCAAGGACACCGCGCTTACTTCGTTGGTCCAAAGGCGTACGTTGATGGTAAAGAACTTCTTGTCCAAGACATGCAGGTCATTGAATGATTGGTTTTTGATTTAGTTGCTAATGGTAGCCTACTATTCTGACTTTATTGTCATTTTTGTTTCTGACTTCAGTAACTTTTATCAATATTCAAAATGCTCACTGAATGATAGAAAAAGTCACTGTGAGGTTTATTTGTGGAATTACTATGCATATATATATTTTTTTATATATGTGTAGGCCTATGTGTTTATAACATATAGGCTATATATATATATATATACACTCACCGGCCACTTTATTAGGTACCCCATGCTAGTAACGGGTTGGACCCCCTTTTGCCTTCAGAACTGCCTCAATTCTTCGTGGCATAGATTCAACAAGGTGCTGGAAGCATTCCTCAGGGACTTTGGTCCATATTGACATGATGGCATCACACAGTTGCCGCAGATTTGTCGGCTGCACATCCATGATGCGAATCTCCCGTTCCACCACATCCCAAAGATGCTCTATTGGGTTGAGATCTGGTGACTGTGGAGGCCATTTTAGTACAGTGAACTCATTGTCATGTTCAAGAAACCAATTTGAAATGATTAGAGCTTTGTGACATGGTGGAAGTAGCCATCAGAGGATGGGTACATGGTGGCCATAAAGGGATGGACATGGTCAGAAACAATGCTCAGGTAGGCCGTGGCATTTAAACGATGCCCAATTGGCACTAAGGGGCCTAAAGTGTGCCAGGAAAACATCCCCCACACCATTACACCACCACCACCAGCCTGCACAGTGGTAACAAGGCATGATGGTTCCATGTTCTCATTCTGTTTACGCCAAATTCTGACTCTAACATCTGAATGTCTCAACAGAAATCGAGACTCATCAGACCAGGCAACATTTTTCCAGTCTTCAACTGTTCAATTTTGGTGAGCTCTTGCAAATTGTAGCCTCTTTTTCCTATTTGTAGTGGAGATGAGTGGTACCCGGTGGAGTCTTCTGCTGTTGTAGCCCATCCGCCTCAAGGTTGTGCCTGTTGTGGCTTCACAAATGCTTTGCTGCATACCTCGGTTGTAACGAGTGGTTATTTCAGTCACTGTTGCCCTTCTATCAGCTCGAACCAGTCTGGCCATTCTCCTCTGACCTCTGGCATCAACAAGGCATTTCCGCCCACAGAACTGCCGCTCACTGGATGTTTTTTCTTTTTCGGACCATTCTCTGTAAACCCTAGAGATGGTTGTGCGTGAAAATCCCAGTAGATTAGCAGTTTCTGAAATACTCAGACCAGCCCTTCTGGCACCAACAATCATGCCACGTTCAAAGTCACTCAAATCACCTTTCTTCCCCATACTGATGCTCGGTTTGAACTGCAGGAGATTGCCTTGACCATGTCTACATGCCTAAATGCACTGAGTTGCCGCCATGTGATTGGCTGCTTAGAAATTAAGTGTTAACGAGCAGTTGGACAGGTGTACCTAATAAAGTGGCCGGTGAGTGTATATATATATATATATATATATATATACATACTTTTCTTTTGTTTTCTTTTTTTTGAATGATCCCAAACTTATTCATTTACGGGTAATTCGTTTCTCACTTATAGGATGTCATGGACTGACTCACTTGTTATAGTTCTGGGGCCGTATTCACAAAGAATTTTATCTTACCACTAGGAGTACTCCTAAATCGCACTAAAATATTTTAGCTAGGAGTTTTCTCTTAAAAGTAATTCACAACGCCTTTCAGACCTACTCTTAGTAAGGAAAAATGACAACTCCTAAACTAAGAGTGAGTCTTCGTTGCTATGGATGACGTCACTTCTCATGCACGAGCCTCCTCGCAATGATCACGGTGATTGGTTGTTAGATGACAGGGCCATCATGCGGAACATAACACAGACGCAACAAATCATGGATTTAGGACATCTAAATATGTCTGTGTCCTACACAAAATAATAATAGTAATGTAATCGAAATGTTTGTGCAGGCCCCAGTGAAGTGTAATTCTAACAAGGCAGAGAGAGAGAGAGAAGTCGTGAATTAAATTAAATCAAGGTAGCCTAATACCCTAATGAAAACCGCCACTTGCCTAATAATGAAAAAACGACACTTGCATTAACACTTGCTTGGTTAATTGACATCCTATTAGCCTAAATAGACTACTTAAAGCAAGGAAATGTTACTCCTATTGAAGTAATGTAATGGTGTGTTCACACCGAACGCGAATAAAGCGTCAAATACGCGTCTATCGCTTGAACAAGTTCAAATTTTTCAACTTGCGCAGAAGACATTCGCGGCAAACGCGTCGCCCAATTCGCGTCATTTGCAACGCCCGGCGCGAATGATGCGCCTATTCGCGTCTTTGCATTGACTTTGTATGTAATCTACTCGCGCAAATAATTAAATTCGCGTTCGGTGTGAACACACCATAATAGTTGAATGACGGTGGATTATGAACTCGCCAAAACGGAAAAGAAAGCCCAACTGGACGCGGCAGGATCAGTTACTGCTGCTGGCCCAAAAACATAATAAAAGTTAAATTCGGCACTGGGATATCAAGCAAAACTAAGCGTGAGAATGGGAGAGGATTTGTTTGCAGATCAATGCAGCATTCCCGCTTGTGTCGCGGACCCCGGACGACTGCGAGAGGCGGTGGTATGCGCTACAATCCTTTGTGAATAGGTCTTAGTGAGTTAGGAGTCCTCTCGACTTCTTTTAAGCTGTCCCAGACTTAGGTGCTACTTTTAGGGTTAAAATGCTTCGTGAATTACTCTTAGTGAAAAAAATTAGGAGTCCTAAAGTTAGGAGTGAGACGCCCATTATTTTTAGGAGTTGCTCCTAAATTTGCCAGTTAGGAGCTACTTTTAGCCTTAAAATTCTTTGTGAATACGGCCCCTGGTCTCAAATTGTTCTAATGTTTCCTAAACTTTCTGTTTGTTCTATTAACACAAGAGGGTTACGTAATGACGTCAAACGTAAAGCTATTTTTCTGTATGCTAAATCTCTTAGCACTGATTTTTGTTTCATACAAGAGTCTCATGCAATTTCTAGCGATTTTAAGTTTTGGAAATCACAATGGGGCGATGAGGTGTTTTCTTCATATGGTTCTAATCTTTCAGCAGGAGTCTTAACTTTAAAGCACAAGTTTAAGGGTAAAATAATAGAGACAATCTCTGATCCTGAAGGTCATTTTCTTTTTTTGTTAGTTACTTTAAATGATTGTATCTTTGTCCTGGGTAACATTTATGGATTTAACTCTGCAAAAAATAACTTAAAATTGTTTAATTCAATAGAAACGCATTTAAACTATTTCAAATCTAAATATTCTAATTTGCTTATTATTTTGGGTGGAGACTTTAACCAAACTATAAACAGCTCTTTGGACAGATCACCTCCTAGAATGTCTAATGGATCATCAGGCCTCTGTGAGTTGATTTCCCGTTTTGGTCTGACTGATATTTGGAGGGAAAAAATCCTCATGCTTCACAGTTTACCTGGTCTAACAGCTCTGGTTCACTGAGGTCTAGGATTGATTTCTGGTTAATATCTGACTCTTTATCTGGTTATGTCACCAAAGTTGAAATTTTGCCTTCTCCACTGTCCGATCATAAATCTATTATTCTGACTTTTGAGAACCCATCTTATTCAAGAACATATAGTTCTTATTGGAAACTAAACTCTGCTTTATTAGTGGATGAGGAAATTTGTCAAGCTGTAATTTCTAAGATTAATTTATTTTTTAATAAAGCTCAAGCTGAAAATAATTTTGGATCTAATTGGGAGCTATTAAAATACAATATTAGGTTAATGTTATCCAAAGTTGGATCTCAAAAAGCCAAGCAATACAAATTAGAGGAACTTAACATTATTAAAAGAGTTGTCTGTCTCTCCTGCATCCCCTTTGAAAATTTATCAGTTGTCCAGAAATTAGAATTGGCTGAACTTCAAAACTCATTAGATAACTTGTATATTTGTAAAGCAAAGGGTGCCTTTGTTCGTTCAAGAAGGAGATGGATGGAAGAGGGAGAACGAAATTCCAATAATTTTTTTAAGTTAGAAAAACAACGTAATCATCTCAATTCTATAAATAGTCTTAACATAAATGGAGTGGTTTTAAAAGATCATAAAGAAATTTCTAATTATTGTGAAGAATTTTATAAAAATCTATATCGTTCTAGACACTCTCAACAAAATATGGATTTATTTTTTAATTCTCTTGACTCAGACCGTATTTCCAAAATTGATGATATTGGAAAAAGTCTGTGTGATGCCCCTATTCAAATTAAAGACGTTTTTTTCTGAGGCGATCGATAAGCTGAAATTAAATAAATCTCCTGGAAATGATGGTCTGACCTCAGAGTTCTATAAGAAATTCTCAAATATCTTTCTCCATTTCTACTCCAAGTGTATTTAGAAAGCCTACATAAGGGAAATCTCCCAAGCTCCATGACTCAGGGTGTTATAAATTTGATCCCTAAGCCTCAAAAGGACCCCGCTCAACTTGAAAATTGGCGACCTGTAAGCTTGTTAAATAATGATTACAAAATACTAGCCATGATTTTTGCTAAAAGAATTAAATGTGTTTTAGATAATATAATTGATGATTTTCAATCGGGTTTCATGAAAGACAGACTTATTTCAAATAACATTAGACTTGTTCTTGATATTTTAGACTATTCGGATCTGATCCCTGACGTTGGTTTCTTGTTTTTTCTTGATTTTTATAAAGCTTTTGATTCTGTTGAGTTTACTTTTATTCTTAAATCTTTGAATATTTTTGGTTTTGGCCCCAACTTTATCAATGTAATTCAAACTCTGTACAATAACGCAAATGCTTCTATTAAATTACAGCATGGTACTACTCATAGATTTGATATAGAAAGAGGCATCCGTCAAGGCTGCCCAATATCACCATATCTTTTTCTGCTTCCTATGCAATTATTAGCCATCCACATTCAAAATAGTCATTTGAAAGGTATCTCTGTTATAAACCAATCAATATTAATAAGCCAATTGGCTGATGACACCACTCTGTTCTTGAAGGATAAGGATCAAGTTTCTGTAGCCTTAAATATAATTGATCTCTTCTCATCTGCTTCTGGCTTATTTCTTAATGTTCACAAATGTGAACTCTTAGCTATTAAACATTCCACTGATGTTAAAGTCTGTGACATTCCAGTCAAATCCGAAGTTAAATACTTGGGTATAATCATATGTAAAGATCAGGAAAAAAGATCAAAACTTAATTTTGAACCTCTTATTCTCTCTATTCAACGCAAATTGAATTCTTGGTTACAGCGTGATCTGTCTATAACGGGTAGAGTGTTGCTTTCCAAAGCAGATGGCTTATCTCGGGTTATCTATCCTGCAATGGCTCTGGATGTTCCTGTGGAGATTTGTAGAAAGCTGGACAAAATTATATTGAACTTTGTTTGGAAATCTAAAAAGCACTTAATTAAAAAGAGTGTTATGATAGCTGATCGGACAATGGGTGGTTTTGACTTAGTGGACTTTTCCACTCTTAATAACTCTTTCAAGATTAAGTGGATCAAATCTTTTTTGAACAACCCTACATCTTTTTGGAATGTTATCCCAAATCATATTTTCAATTCAGTTGGTGGTTTGCATTTTTTATTGCGCTGCAACTATAGCATTTCTAAAATACGTTTGACTCTTTCTGGTTTTCATAAAAAGGCTTTAATATGCATATAATTATAATTTTTCTCCACATAGATTTTTTATCTGGAACAACCAAAATATTAAATATAAAAATAAATCTCTCTCTTTTTTTTTAAATTGGTTTGATAAAAATATACTTTTAGTAAGTCAACTTTTAGATGAAAGGGGTGTCTTGCTCTCTTATGAACACTTTATGCAAGAATTCTCTTTTCCAGTCCCCCCAAGAGAGTATGCCATTGTTTTTGGTGCAATTCCTGATTGTGTGAAATCTTTAGTCAGACCTGGCCCTAAAGGTCCTTTATGCTCTCCACCTATATTTGACAGCTCTAATTTATTTGTTGATCAATGTGCTTTCAACAGCTTATCAAATAAGAAAATTCGCTCAATTCTGAGCAGAGATCAGATTTCTTTGCCTGCTTGTGTAAGCTTTTGGAATAACAAATTTAATGATATAGTATGGGAAGATTTTTGGTTTCTTCAGCGGAAATTCTTTTTAACTAATAAAGTGGTTGAAGTCTCTGTTAAAATTGTTCACAATTGCTACCCAGTTAATTATACATTTGCTAAATTTAATAACAGTATTTCTCCTTTGTGCTCATTCTGTCATCAATTTGATGAGACAATTATTCACTTATTTTGGGAATGTGTGTACTGTAAAATTTTTTGGATTGACTTTTCAAACTTTGTTAAAAAGTATCTGTCTTTGAACTTCTATTTAAGCCTTAGAATCTCTTTGGGGTCATTTTGACCCCACTGGACTTTTTCTTTGATTTTTTAAAAATGTTCCCTTCATCTCAGGGCCATGAAACTCTGTGACTTTTCCTACATAATCTATCTAAACATGCACAAAAAAACTGGGTTCGATTCGGTTGTTCTAAAGGTGTGTACATTTTTTTTTTTACCATTTAAGGTCTTTGGGGTCAAAATGACCACAATTGAAAATGAATGGGAAAATGAAAAAAAAAGACTTTTTTTATTTTGTTTGTCAAAAAAATAAAAGTAAATCCATTATAAATCTGAAATGTTCTACATATAAACCAAGGTCTGGTCCTAGAGCATAAATAGAAAGTAGAACAAACTTTCTATCTCATACACACACACAGACACACACACAAACACACACATGTCATGACTGCAACAGAGAGCATTTTTACAGAAATTGGCAAATAAAATAAACAAAACTGGCATAAATCTTAAAAAAAAATACATTTAAATCAAGGCCTGGTCCTAGAGCATAAACACAAAGTGGAATGACCTTTTTTTTATCTCACACACACACACACAAACACACACATGTATGCATATGTATGTATCCTGTTCATTACAGTTTATTGGTGCTGTTGTTTTGTATTATATTGGTTTATTTACTTGGTTTATTTAATTTATTTTGTTCTAAAATCTCTTGTTCTAAAAAAATAAATAATTGTTGATAAATAATTTTCTGAAATAAATAGTGTGTGATTACAGTCATGTCATAGTGCTGGCTTTTACTGTTTATGCAAATATATGTATAATAATTTGCAAAAACAAATAATTCAAAATATATCAGACAACAACAACAAACTCTAACTTTGACATATATATTTTGTGAATTGCATAAACTATTTTTATCATATATATCAAGTATATCAAGCCGTTTAGACCGGTTTAGACAAATGAGTGAAAATGAATGAGTCTCTATGGACCTCTATTGGACAGATGTGGTCATTGCACTTTAATTTCTTAACTATAAGAAAAACAGTTTTTCGACTAACCACCAGATGGTAGTATTTTATCCCTAACACATAGAGCAATGTCCAAAAACTATTTAGATTTAAAGACCCACTCCGATGAAAATAATGTTTTTCTAGGTGTTAACATGTTCTTGTGGCATTTTTCTGATGTTAGAGGACATACCTTGAGAAAAATAAGCTCAAAGTTGTATTTCTGAGTATTTCTACATTCAAATGGCTGTGAATCAGTAGCAGACGCTAAAATGCCGGCTAAAAAAGACTGGAGTTGTGACGTAGTAACTCCACTGGGCGTCTCCACACGCGACGTCTTGGAGTGAAATAATGATCGGTGATAACTTTGATTAACTTCGGATAATAATAATTAACGTGTATATAATACTGTTGCCCCACCGGTGTTGAGGGTGTAAGCTAGCGGGAGAGACAGAGTTCTCAGCAACGGGCAGGGGGAGGGTCGTCTCCGTGCCAACGGCTCCGCCCACAATGCAGAGGCGAATTGCTAATGAGCTACTGCCGCTCTGCTGAAGCGAAGTCCCAGAAAACGGCACAGGTTTTGTGATTTTGGCTAAAAATTGCATAATCATAATTTAAATACCACTGGGAATGTTTAAAAATAGCTCAAAATATGATCGGAGTGGGACTTTAATTATCATCATCATTAAAGTGATTTTTTCTTTAAAAAATCATTTTTCATGTGCCAATTTATGGCCTAGTTATGTAATTGTGCAGTAAATATGTAAAAAACCTAAAAAAATAAAAAAAAACACAGCATTATTGTATAGTTGAGGAGTGAATAAAAAAAATGATATATAGTTTTCCATATAAAAAATGTATATTTTCGTATGCAATCACTCTTTAAAAGTTTGGGGTCAATATGACCCCAAAGACATTTTGTGTTGTCTTTTATTAAGAGTGATTAAGGGTTAAGCCAAAAAATTGTGTTTTTTGGTGACTCTTTGAAATTAGACCCTTATCATTTTAAATTTGGTCTTAATTTGCTACTTTTTCTTGCCAAATTTTATATTCACAAGTGTAAATTTTCAAAGAAAACTCCTTCCTTTTTTATTTTTAAGAAAGATCTTGATATATATCTAAATTCGTTGAAGAGCTCTAAAAACTCTACTGCATGTAAGACTCTGCAATGGTGTCAATCATTTAAGCTAGCTTGATATTCTTTGTTGTTTTTTGTAATGTAACCCTATGTACTGTATTCTTCAGTATTGTGTTTTATTGTCTTGGTTCTTGTATTTGTTATTGTTATTGTTGCAAAAAAAAAGCCCAGAAGAATCCCATTAGGGGAAAGTTTAGAAAAAGACCCAAATATCCCATTCATACGCGTATTCATTCTTTTTCTCACGTGAAAAGGGTAAAACTTTTAACCTTTAGATATCATCATGAAAATCACTGAGTTGATTACTTACATCAAGACAAACAAAAAACGTATTACGAGTTTTTTTTAATTGTTTGTTAACACGGACAAACGGTGCATAATATAATTACGTATTAGCTAATTTGCATAATTACCCAAACAGATCTAAACATTAAACATTTGTAAGACCATTGGTGACCTGTAACTTCAGATTAAGACAAGTGAACTCATTTTATATGTAGCTTAGGATAGCAGGTAGCCTATTTATTTATAAGTTTCTATTATTTAATTCACATTTTAGTTTTGTAACATATTTATAGCCCTTCTTGCTATGTGGAAGCTCAACCAGCAGAGGTCTTTCTACCCCCCTTCTGTGCACTGACTCTTTCTGTGGGACAACAGGCAACAAGCGTTTGATCTTTTGACTTGTGTTAATATCAAGAGAAGAGAAGGCAAGCACTGCTACCAACAGAAGCTAATCACTGAGTTTGAAGGGTGTGCAGAACTTCACCTGCCTTCCAGCTCCTCTTTCTATGGCACTAGCTGCTAAACACTCTCAGCTTCCACCATACTGTTACCCCTTCTGTGTCAAAACAAAACTCTTCCAAAACAAATCTATAAAGTTGTATACTTTTTATTTTATTTTGCATTTTTTCCAGTGTAATATAGCCTACTTATTATGTTAGTTAAGTAGATGAAATATTTGTTATGCAGCTTGTTGTTCTCATTAGTTATGTAGACCTACTTGTGTGTGAAACCTAGACAACCAGCCCAATAACAGCTAACATAAGAAAACAACTGAGGGAGAATCAAAAGAAGAAACAGTCAAGCAAATTAAATAAACACAGCACAGCCATGAGAACTAGAATAACAACAATACATTTAAATAAATAACTTAATGAAACTTGCTCGATCACCGGGCGCTCAGGGAATCCCAGCACACTTTGGGAATCCCACCACTAGAGACATCAGCCAGCAGCACACGTCAGAAGCACTAGCCGAGGTAAGGCTGTTCCAGGCGGGGCACATGAGCGCCCTGTGATCGTCAGATCAACATTTTAAATACAGGCACTATCTTTATAAATAGACCACACATTTGAGCTTTACAAAACTACATTCTCGATTGAAAAACTATTAAAATTACATTTCGTGACACAATAACAGTAGTATTTTTAAATTTCGCGCCCTTTCTCCTCTGCTATTGACAACTTGAGATTTGAAATGTTATACAATTGAATTAACTTACTATACAATAGCTGTCTGTCTTTCTGTAAAGCTATGTACCTAATATGAAAAGCGGTAAATAAATAAATGTATTACTTGATGGTAACTAACTGCTTTTATCTTTTTTTTTTTTTATCTTATCTTGCGCATACAACGCGAATTCAGCACTCTACATAAAGCTAAAAATAGCTCACGTTAGCTACAAGTTATCGCCATACTAATGGGTCCTAAGCTATTTTTTTTTTACAGTCTATGGTCCTAAGGAAGGGGGTAATCCACCAGCCAGAAACTAAAGCTTCGCTTGGGGGCCGCCATTGTAGCAGAACTTCATCTTTTACTACAGTCTATGGTCCTAAGCTGGGAACCAACACTTCACCACACCGATGTAGGTCAGACGCGGAAGTATAAATCAGTCTTTAGTGGATGTACTGCATACGAATGCAAGCCACTTTCTTGTCTACCCTGGTCAGTACAAATATTGTAAAAGTAATAATAAAAAAAGCTATTTGCTCCAGTAAACACAACAACACTGGTTTCATTCAACTGATTTTTATTGACTGTGGCCGTTCCATCAAATAATGAAGTCAGATTTTCCATTTTCAAGTTTTTTGTGCGTTTCCCCTCATGGAAAAGGCCACTGTTGTTCTGTATTTTCACAGGAAAATAAAAGAAATACGTCTTTTCCATAAAGCACCAACCATGGCATGAATAAGAAAACCCGAAAAGCTACTTAAAATGAGATGCGCAGAAGATGCTAAAATAAAATTACGGATTTATAAGATTAAGAAAATTTAAGACTTTTTCCCCCCCTTTAATCAACTGCAGATTGAGGTGCAAGTGTTTCCAGTGTTTAAGATCACATGAACATCTCCAGAATCTCATCGCACATTGTTCAGTTGAGCCATTAAGTAGAGTCAACAAAAAGATTTATAAAGAAGCCAGTGTGGACAGTAAACATGGCAAAATCTGTCTTAAAACAACAAAAACATTTGCAAACATCTTTCCCCACGGTTTTCAAGTATTCAGAAAGAAACTCAGAGCTGAAGAATATTGCTTGATAAACTCTTCAAAGGACATCTCTGCAACAAGTCACCTATTCGAATGGGTCTCAAAAATGAAAAATCAATTAAACAACTGATGAACAATAATTTAATAAAGATTTTTAAACGATATTCTGCTACATTTCCTGCTGTTTCTTCCCAACCCAGCTTATGCTTGCAATCGCTGAACTTTAATGACATAATAAACCAATGTATATTTCATTTAAAATTTGAACAAAGAGTCAACTCTCTTCTCCATGTTTGTGGAAATATAAAAGCTAAATCCAAAGAGAATTTCCACTTAAATTATTATGTAAAATCATGTAAAAGTGAGAACTGTGAGCAAAGATGCCCTGAGCAGAGACGCATCTTGTTTGTGTTTTGAATAACTGGAAGGTATTTCAAGTTTAGGATTTCTTGGGACAGTGCGAAGACGAGTCTGTGTTTAAAACTTCGATCATGGTCCTCGTTAACTGAAACGTCTCTGAAACCGACGGCAGGTTCTGGTACCAACTCGGCAAACTAGTAACGGAGAAAGAAAGACAAATGTGTTACCAGTGTGAATATGAGCATTAGTAATAGAAGTTGTAGCTTCCTGTCTTACCTCTTTAAATTCATCCAACTCTTGACGGTCTTACTGAAGCGATCAGGATTGGCTGTAGTCATGGCCTCGAAGTCAAACAGCTGGGTGATAAACCAGAACAAGTTATGCATTACAACAGATACTTTTATAGTAACTGGAAGTGCCGTAGCATTACTGTACGTCTTTACCTTTCCTGACGGGATTCGGCCCAGCACCTCTTTCCCACTGGCCATCAGAGATCCCATGACGACAGAATACGCCACAACACTGGAGGAACAACGGCGAATTTAAACAAGAAGGTATAACAAACACAAATTAAATATAATTCTAAATATTTTCTGCCGTCACTGAAATCTTGTTCAAGTCAGCATGAAATGGAAATGTATATGTACAATATATCCATTTTCTAAAAGATTTATTCATCCGTTTTTTATTTGACCAAAATGTCATTTCTGATGAAATGCCAGACTTGTCTATGGTGACGTATGCCAAACTTATACAATCATTTAGGGTGTATTCACATTTGGTCCGGACCAAATAAAGTTTTTTTTTTTGTTTTTTTGTTTTTGGTAGGCTACGGTTCGCTTTCACACTGCTCTTTTTGCAAGTGAACCAAAATTTGTAAACAAAACCACACGTGTGCTAAGGTCGTCCATTCATTGGACAAGGATTCTCAAGTAGGGAAATCAGGAAGTGCAAAAAAGGTTCAGCATGGAGATATTTCGTACTGCAATATTTGTTATTTTACTAATTTTGTGTTATTCTGTACAAACGCAATATGAAGAAACTGCGCAGAAGACGGATAAGGTATAAAGTTTTCATTCATAGAGAGAGGGGCTATGTTCACACATTCAAATAATGAGAATCTTATTGTATATACTGCTAACAAGCTGTCAATGTTAACGCTTGCGATTAAGTTTGTCCAGTTTAACGCAGCATCATCCTTGTATTGTAACTATCGTTACATTATATGAACTGCAAAAGCTTTTTTTGCATCTATGCGCGATTAGACTAAAGAGAACGCTCTGTATGTGAATGTCCTGATGCACACACTCATTCATTCATTCCATTCCAATGATGCACACACACGACGCGCAGAAAGACGCGCAACAGTATCGTGTGGCCAGACAGCGCGCCGGAATGGAATTCTCTTTCGCACTTGAACAACAATAACACAAACCATTATGCCAAAATCTCCGACTACGGAAGCCTGTTAACTCAAAGGCGCAGTGCTTTCTTGCAATTGGGTCGGTTCATGTTCACACCGTAAACGAACCGTACCAGAGTTCGTTTGGAACCGTACCGAGACCACCTCTTCAGCTGGGTCTCGGTTCGGTTGTTTGGTCCACACCCGAGTTCGATTGCTGTATTCACACCTGCCCAAAAGGTCCGCACCAAGGGGGGAAACGAACTAGAGTTCGATTCAATCGAACCAAACAAGGCAGGTGTGAATACACCCATAGTCCACTACTTAAAGGGGCTATATGTAGATTTCAGAAACCCTTGTTATTAGCGACACCGGTGGCCATTAAATGAACTGCAATATGTTTGCACCAGCTCTGCGATTCACCGGCATCATATCAACACAGATGAGGTAATTAAAATTACATAGTTATGATAGTTTGATTATAAAATATATTTAAGACTATAGACTATATAGAGCTGGCTCTGTTAGATCTGCTTCAATTGATTCAATTAAAGGTATTGTAGGTAGGTAGAAAAAACTTTTTTACAAATTTGTTTAAACTTTCTATATATATCAATGCATAATTAAAATGTAAGTACTCTGATAAAAAGAGTATAAAAATCGAGTGACTCAAGACCGTTTAATCTGCACTAAACACAGCTCAGTATTTCCATCCGGGACGAAACAAAAGATTGGCTTAGGCGACTGTCACTCTCTCGCAACCATGGCAACCACCCTTTTGCCACACAGCCCACATGCCCGCTTGCGCGTATCCGTTTGATTTGAGAAATTCAAGAGGCACGGAACCTAGGAATAGCAAAACAATGGCAGAGAAAGACCAATCAAAATTCACATATGCAGTTCGCGAAGGCAAACCAGCCAAAAAAAGGAAGAGAGTAAC
This sequence comes from Rhinichthys osculus, assembly GCA_029959095.1. Taxonomy (NCBI): domain Eukaryota; kingdom Metazoa; phylum Chordata; class Actinopteri; order Cypriniformes; family Leuciscidae; genus Rhinichthys; species Rhinichthys osculus. The sequence continues at coordinate 32,196,507 of JARWKJ010000012.1, read as the reverse complement.
GTTACTAGAAAAGGTAATGAACAAAAAGTCTTTGGATAAACAACGATTTATCTGTCCTCGAGCTGACGATGCGGTACTTGTCTCTGGAGAGTGATTATCAGATAGTCCTCATCAGAGTCAACAATGCTTTCATCATGGAAACTCTTACATGCAGAACACCATATATGTTATGAATGTTACACGAAATTCATCTTCATCACAGTGTAAATGATGGCAATGGAAAAACGTGTATTATGCAACCTGTTTTTAGCTTTGCCTTATAGATAACTAGCTCGTTAGCGAATCAATAAATATTTTAAACTTTACCAATATCAATATGCTAGCTTGATAGTGAGTACAAAAATACATCTTATTTGTTTATCTTCATAATGATAAAGTTAGATTTTTTTATTACATGTGATTCTGACATGATGTCACTACATGCACTGCGCTCCTTCCTCTCCGCTCGTCTCAGGTAAATAATGCGTCTTCAGCTGAGCGGTCGGAGTCGCGCGTTCATGTGTTTTTGGGGCGTGGCTTTGGAAGGAGCCCAGAAGGGAGGGGGTGGAGTGAATGGAAATAATGAGCTGTCTTTAAAACAGTCGTGAGAGGTTTAAACAGAAAGTTTAAACAAATTTGGAAAAAAGTTTTTTTTATAAAAATCCGACCTACAATACCTTTAACAAACAATGAACAGAACAGAAGTCCTCGCTCTTCTTTTCGATTATTCGTTAAAATACGTATAAATGATGTGATGCAAATTCACTTACATCACTAGTTTAATGTGGCTCAATCTGTGTTTTGCGTTTGAAGGAGAAACTTGTCCAATCTTAGTAGGAGTAAAAATATACGCAATTAATGATCAACTTATTAAAGTAAATATAATAAAAATCTATCTACAAAGTAAAAACGACAAATCTAGTTACAGTAAACACTATTTAAAAAATGTATTTAGATATATTTTGAACAGTGTTTTTAAACATGTATTTGGCAATTGCTTTTCTTATTACTTTTCAATCCAGTAAAAAAAGTATAACTGTCAATATCAACAGCCATGCTAAATTAATAAAAAGCAATTATCTTTTTTTTTTTTAATGCCATTCAAAGCTTGATTTATTATTGAGTATTGATTATGTATTATGAAATTATTCAACCTAAATCCCAAGAACCAAACTATTTATTTCATGGTTTGATATCATTTTCAATTTCATGACTTGCTATTTACATTTATCTTCAAACTCCAAGGAACAACTTTTAAACTGCTTTAAACTTTCATGCCTTGTCACGGCAGAATCAAAGATCGTCACTATTTTTACCTAAACATTAATTAAATATTTTGATGTTCATTTTTAATTTGAATAAACTGCCAACTGTTTTTTTAATTCCACTCATAGACTAAAATTGAATTCTCATGCATAAATATTCTCTAAACAGGGGAATTAAAGCATTTTCTTACCTGGAGCCTCTGGACAGTGGCATGAGGTTACAGAAGTAATACACCAGAGAAAGAATTAAATTACACACGGCATCTGCGTCCTAGAGAGAGAGAGAGAGAGAGAGAAAGAAAGGCGATAAATTCTACTATAATAACAGTATACGCTAGGGTTGCATATTTGACTGTTCTCTTGTGAAGTGTGTTCTAAAGTACAAGAAAAAAACGCTACACACCATCTGACTAGTAAGTCAAATCTCAAAATCACAGCCTTTAGGTTACAAGTTTTTTTTTAGAAATTGTACAACAACAGAGTGCAAATGGAAACAAACTTTAATCAGTAGATAGAGAAAGTACGTCCAGTTATAAAAAGTCTCTAAAAGCTGTCAGGGCCGAGCATCTCCACAAACTCATAGAAAATATCAAAACAATCCAAGGTTTTTATTTAATACAGTGGCTAGATTAACAAATAAACGGACGTCACCTGAACTGAATATTCCAACAGTTTAGTAGTAATGGCTAATTTCTTTACTGAGAAAATCAAAAGCATCAGAAATACCATTGTAAAAGTACAATCTTTGACAGCGTCTTATTATTCAGCCTCGCTTAATCGCCCCACTGACCAATTGCAGTGCTTTACAACTATAGGACAGGAACAGGTAAAAAAAAACTTATCTTTGCATCTAAACCGACAACATGCTTATTAGATCCAATACCCACTAAAGCACTGAAAGAAACCACAACTAAATCCAAATGAATTGGCAAATTACAGACCTATTTTAAATCTTCCATTTAGGTCTAAAATACTAGAAAACGTCATGCCCGCTCAATTGTGCTCCTTCCGGCAAAAAATATGATCTATGAGAAATGTCAATCTGGATTCAGGCCCCATTATAGCACAGAAACTGCGCTCCTTAAAACTACACATGAGTCCTAGCTTCTGACCAAGGCTGCTTCTCAAAGCTAGTTTACTTGATCTTAGTGCTGCACTCGACACTATAGATCATAACATACTCTTAAATCGACTACAAAATAAAACTGGTATTCAGGGACAGGCATTAAGGTGGTTTAGATCGACCTATCTCACCTTCACCATTTTGTTTATATTAAACAGGGAATTACCTAAGTTAACAGTAAATTATGGAGTGCCGCAAGGATCTGTGTTCGGCCCTCTGCTATTTTGAATATAAATGCTCTCCCTTGGTAATAACATAAGACATATGATGAGTTTCCACTGATGATACTCATCATACATTTAGTTATACATTTCATTATGACCAGATGAAATCTCAAAATGATCCAAGTTGACAGAGTATGTTAAAGATCAAATATTGGATGACAAGTAATTGGATGACTCAGTAAAGACTGAGGTATTAATTTTTGGACCAAAAACCTGTACACAGAATCTCTAAGAAAACAATTTGCATCTAGAAGGATGTACTGTAACTTCATCCTCTACAGTAAAATATCTGGGGGTTATATTAGACAGGAACTTTTTGATAAACATAATTCATGTTACAAAAACATCCTTCTTCCACCTCAGAAACATTGCTAAGCTCCGGAACATGCTCTCTGTTTCTGAAGCAGAAAAGCTAGTTCATGTATCCATAAACTCTAGGCTAGATTACTGTAAAGCATTATTAGCTGGTTGTCCTGCATCCTCAATAAACAAGCTACAGTTAGTCCAAAATGCAGCCTCTAGAGGTCTTACTAGGTCAAGAAAACATGATCACATAACACCAACTTTATCATCTCTACACTGGTCACCTATCAAGTTCAGTATCGATTACAAATGGATAATACACAGTCACCTCTAATAACAGATTACTCTAAATTGTAATGTATAAATATGCATTTTTCTGTAAAGCTGCTTTGGAACGATATTTATTGTGAAAACCCGCTATACAAATAAATGTGGATTGAAAAAGAAGAGAGAGAGAAAGGGAGAAAGTCTTGTCTTATAGTTAGTGGGAAAGTGCTCAGTTATCATAGTTTAATGTGCATTTTAATGCACTTTTGTGTAAAAAACAAAACAAAAAAACCCCCAAGATGATATAAATTGCATGTATATGCTATAATGTTAAACAAAAAAACAGAACAATGAATGTGTGATGTGATCTAGGGATCCAGACAGAGAGAAATGGGTGTGATAGTGTAAGTGGGTCTATTAGAGTGTGTGTGTGTGTGTGTGTGGGCGAGACACACGCCACACAGGTCACAGGACTCCCATGATTCTCTGTGTAGCAGGTCAGACAGGTGTAGATTCCTCCGAGTAAGACTGCGCTGAATTCATGACACTGAATTCATTTGCTTTAAGAGTCGTGACTAATGAACACACACCAGCAGTCACACGACAGGTTAAGCAGGAGACAGAGGACCTTGTGACATCGATGTTCAGCGGTGAGAAGAACAGAGACTGACAGACACACAAACAGATGTTCTTACCCCTAGTTCAGTGGAGAGCATCAGGGTTTTTCCTTTGGCAGTGAGATCTTTATAAAGCGCTTCAATTTCCGACTGATACTGCTGCGTCCTCTCATCTGTGGTCTGAGTCTCTACTGAAAATAGCATGTTTCCCACTCTAACACACACACACACACACACAAACAAAATCATAAGCATAGACACAAAATAAGGCCTGAAACAAGCATGTAAAAACACTTCTTGCCAAGCAGCCTTTACAAATTGTTGCGTTATGAACCATGTGAGAACTAGAATGATAAAACAGACTATTTTATTACTGAAGTTGATTATCTATATAGTTATTTCTTTAATCTACATAAACTAAAACTAAACTTCCCAGCTGAAGAAAAACAACAACAACAAATCAACCTAAGCTGTTTGGCTGGATTTAGAGGGGTTTTGTACACTTCTTTAGACCATAAATCATCTATCCATCTCAATCCAGCTAAGACCAGCCAACCAGCTCTGGCTAGTTTTAGATGTTTCTTCAGCAGGGTTTGAAGATAAACGTTGATGTTCGCTTGATAAACCCTTGTTTAAAAGTTTAACATGATTTTAAAAAGCGTTCAGAATGTTTTTAACATATTGCTAGCTTGTTTCTAACACATTTTAACACATTGCTAGCATGATTTAACATTTCTAACCTGTTTTAACTTGTTGTTAGCATGTTTTACATATTGCTAGCATGGTTTAACACTTACTAGCATGATTTAACATTTCTAACCTGTTTTAACATGTTGTTAGCATGTTTTACATATTGCTAGCATGGTTTAACACATTACTAGCATGATTTAACATTTCTAACCTGTTTTAACATGTTGCTAGCATGGTTTAACATTACTAACATGATTTGACATTTCTAACCTGTTTTAACATGTTGCTAGCATGGTTTAACATTACTAACATGATTTAACATGTTGCTAGCATGGTTTAACACATTACTAGCATGATTTAACATTTCTAACCTGTTTTAACATGTTGTTAGTATGTTTTACATGTTGCTATCATGTGTTAACACATTGACAGCATGATTGATTTAACATTTCTAACCCGTTTTAACATGTTGTTAGCATGTTTTACCACATTGCTAATATGATTTAGCATGTTGCTAGCATGTTTACACAATTTAGCACGTTTTCCTAGGCTTTCATTGACTAAGATAGATAAGATAAGCTTAAATACTCTGAGATATGTGAAAGTTTTGACCCCTCAAAGGAAGTCATTGGGAATTTAGTTCTGTTCGTAAGTCCGATACAGGAATTCGGTAAGTATGATCATTTAGAAAAGATACGGCACAGAAAATCAGAACAGCCGGAAGGTCTGTGTTGAGATTGGTGATCATAACTCTAGTCTAGGCCTCGTTAATTTTAGACATTTGGTCATTTTTGGTCTCAATTTGCTGCCTTAGCCAACAAAAAGCTGCTTGGTTTGAAAGTGAGCAGTTCTTCATACATCACTACACTGAACAATGGACCTTTTAGCTCACCTTTACCATGGTAAAGACCTCTCCTAGAAACGGATCTCTTTTAAAGGGTCATGAAACCCTATGATGGTGTGTTTGTGTGTGTGTGTGTGTGTGTGTGTGTGTGTGTGTGTGTGTGTGTGTGTGTGTAAATGCATAGTTTATTACTGAAAAAAAGTTTTTTTTTTGGGGCTATTAATACACTGCCTGTGTAACAAACTCACTACCCTCAACAATACATTTCAATTCATTATTGTTAAATTATAAAGTAGCTGGTCAATTTATTCATGAATTACCTCAAACTGCCCAGTTCAATTAATCAAAAACAGAGTTATCTTTTTTGAGTGATGACAGTCTACAATCTCCATGTGGCATTTTTCATATATTTAAATAAATAAGTAAATAATATAGTATATGACTAATGATTTTATTGGTGCATAAAAATGAGAACGATTAAATACCACACTTTCTTGTTCATAAAGTGAAAAACAGTGTGAAAAAAACCCTGAAAGAGATCTTTTTCATACAATTATATTAATCACATTCATCATCCACCCCATAAACTGAAAATACACAAGGCATGAATAGTTCAGGTGTAAGTTCTCACCGATCTCCGGTGATGGTGATGGTGAAACCGTCGTACTCTTTCCCAGGATCCTTCACACTGGGCACTTTCGAATTGACTGTGAAGCCGTCTCTGGTTTTACTGTTGAACTGCTTCAGATATACAAACACACACAGAAACATATCAGAGGAACTATCTTCTTGCGGTTCATGAAAACTCGCATAGATCTATAAATAAATGTGGCTATTCTAAAACACAAACTCTAAGTGTGAAATGCCAGTCGTAATTATGAACAGGCGAATACAAGTAAGAGCAATCATTCCCCATGTGTTTATCAACTGTTCATATCATTACTCACACATTCAGCCTAATCCTAGAACAAACATAACTGATAATTGTCATGTGTTAAGGCGGTTACACGCAAAGTTGTTTCACGATTGGAATCTTATTATGATTCCATAATGATAAATCATAAATGATAACATTTTATATTATCATATGAAAAATATGAATGGTGAAATCAACTAAAAGTGTTTACATGTTACTTTATAATGGCAATATAAGAAAAAGGTTTTTATATACCCCTGAATAAATAAACATATCTCAGACATTAATTACTGGTAATCTATTAGGGTGAGAAAGATGCATGTCTTGAGACCTTGTCTAACCAGAAAGATTGTATTCGTCTAGCACACAAATGATCCATTTAAAGATTAAGATGAGTATTAGGTGATGATTAGGCAGCATATTTAACACTCATGTTACTACCTTCATGATGGGCAGCAGATCCTCAACTTTATTTACATTTTCCAGAGCCTGCTTTACTTCCTGAAGCCCCCGCGGGTTAAACGCCCTGATGGAGAGAGGACACATTTATCCACATTAATATGGTGCATGAATAAAGGGACAAAGAATAAAAGACGAAAGAATAATTTCACAAGGTGAATCAATTATTTACCTGTTTGACTGGTGTGAGTGAGTGAGTTTAAACGAACAAGGAGTTCAAGTAAACGAAGGACGTAAATGAAAGAAAGAATAAACTAAGCGTATAACTGAATAAGTGAAGTGTGTGACGAAATGAGCAAATTAAAATGTAATGTATTCCTGTGATCAAAGCTGAATTTTCAGCATCATTACTCCAGTCTTCAGTGTCACATGATCCTTCAGAAATCATTCTGATGTTGATTTGATGCTCAAGAACCATTTCTAATTATTATCAATGTTGAAAACACATTAACTGCTTAATTTTGTGGAAATCATGATACATTAGATTTTTTGATGATCATATATTTGAAATAAATCTTTTGTAACATTATAAATGTCTTTACCATCAATTTATCAATTTCACGTGTCCTTGCGTAATAAAATTATTAATTTAGGAATTGTAATAATAATAATAAATGGTTGAATGAATGAATGAATGAATGAATTTGAAAATCCACTGTCAAAAAAACAAAAACCCAAACATAACTCACCCGTGATAAACCAGTATTCTGTCCTTTACGAAGATGAGAATACTACTAAAATACTCCAGATATCTGATATTTATGATCTGCCCTCTGTGAAACAACAGAGAAAAAAAGAATTAAAACGCTATAGAACAAGCAGAGCAATCGTTTTAGGTCTATGGGAGCCCTTTTCCGACACATAAAAAAAAAAAAAAAAAAAAAAAACATTCTCTGGTAAGTCAGAATTATGACACTAAATATAAATTATGACTTAAAATTCAAAATTATACTTGACGAGTCGAAATTATGACAGAATTATGACTAAAATGATCGAACCCATGATCTTGTCCCAGAAATTGAACTTAACCAAAATGCTTGTGCGTGAATTCTGATTGGCTGCCAATGTTTTTATCGTTCTGAAAGTGATTCCAATGATATTGTTCCTTTGTATCATTATTGTTATACAAGTGGCATGAAGAATTACAACGATTATTAGAACTCGATCGGCCTTGGTGTGAACGGCCCATAAAAGCCAAACAAAGTTGTTAAGCGATTAGGACTGGCAGCTTTACAGAGGAAATGACACGTTGAGGGCAGATACAACACCTGATGAGGTTAATGTGGTTGTTAAATCCTCTGCTAAGACTCCTGGCTGGCATCTGATCCAACCACAGCACAGGCTGGTCTGGATCTGCAATCCTGCTCACACACACACGTACGTACAAAACAGCAAAGATCAATCATCAAGCCTAGCACTGGGTAACACCCTCACCACCAGTGCCGTGAGAAGAGCTGGAATCTGACCTTCTCCATTTCACTGCGATGTCAAACATGTCCCTCCACTGCAGCTGTCTGGTCTTTCCGTTGACTCGAACCTTCGAGTTACTCCAGGTGCGCTGCATGGCCTGCATCACCTCTATGGTGGCCAAGCCCATCGCTGCACAACACACATTCAAAATACTATTCAGAATCACAAGGACTTGAGCGCATCTCTTCTATGACAGGCATGTTTATCATTTCTGACCTCATTTTGATATTTTTTGGAGGCATAAAGTAAAAAAAAGAAGATAGAGAAATTTAATTTAATGTACGAATGAAAAAAATGTTAAGTAGTCTGGCATAATATTTTATTATTATTTCGAATAAACTAAATAAAAATGCTTCACTGCTTATTTTTTGTTATTTAAAAACATTTCTCTGCCAAAATCAGTCATGTAGGTGTGATAAAAAAAATAATAATAATTGTAGTCCAACCAGTACACAGAAAAAAAACACAAAACAGGAAATGACAGTGTTTAAGTCAATCATTGTTTTTAAATGAGATAATTTGACCGTTTTATGACAAGCCCGGTTAGTTCAGGTTATTAAAAAAAATGTGGTTGGACTAAAATTTAATAAGATTTATAAATGAATATTTCATGATAATTGAAAAAAATATGAACCCTGAAAATTATATTAAAAGTATTATTTTTTTCATATTTAAAAGAATGTCAAATAATTTTATTATTTTGTGATTGTAAAAACCTCAAAATTGAAAATTCTAGATATTTGTAATAAATAAATAAACAAACAAACAAACAAACTAATGATTGTGATTTTGCATTAAAGGTGCACATTTTTTTATTAATTTTTATTTGATGATTGCACCAAAAGGTATTTGATATAATTTCTTATTATTCACTCATTTAAACTTTTCTTGAAAATGTCCTTATAAGTGTATTATTTAGTGATGTCCAAGAGCTCTGACCTCTGTGTATCCTGAGGTTTGGCAGGAAGCCTAAGGTGTCGTACTGCATCAGTGCGCCGAGGTGATCCGCTGTACAGATGAGCTTCTGCACTTCAGCAGAGTAACTGTCGAAGTTCTGAGGTAGAACATCTCTACAAGACAAAGAGAGACAACAAGGGAATAAGAGAAAATATACTGATATCCAGTTAATCATGCATATACATTCGATTCAAATGTGCCTGATTCCCAAAAACACAAAAGATGGATTTTGTTTCTAAACTCACTTAATATGAGGCTGAAGTCCAGGCTGTTCTTCATAGTCCTCGATGAGGAAGGGAAGATTTTTGGCCCAGTGGTTCTTAAAGTTTCCAGGCAAATCCTGATCAACATTATACTCCGCAACAGGCACATCCAGGTGAGAGTGCAAATAACGCGAGTATTCTATCATATGACAGAGAAACAAAGGCATACTTCATCTCCAAATGGTTTATTTAAATTATATATATATATATATATATATAATATACACGTTATATATATTATTTTTGATAAAATTAATTAAAAACAAATACATTTAAAAAACTGAAAAGTAATATCCATAAACCAAAATATTTAAACCTATGCACCAAAATTATATTAAATTTGGACAAAATTTTGACCAAATTTAAATTCTGTCATCAATTACTCACCCTCATGTCGTTCCAAACCCGTCAGACTTTCGTTCCTCTTTAGAACACAAATGAATAGATGAAAGATTTCTGTCTCTCCATGGACAGCTACGCAACTTTTGCCTTTAACGCTTCGAAAAGTTCATAAAGGAATCGTTAAAATAATCCATATTAATTAATTGAGCGGATTAGTTCTGAAGAGACACAACCGCTTTATATGATGAACAGATTGAATTTAGGCTTTTATTCACATATAAATATTTATTGACACCGACATCAGTTGTGGTAAACGGAAGCTCAAGCATGTTCGCTTGACGTGTGAGAACCAATGAGGTTCATTCTCATGTTACGCAGCACGTTTGAGATTCCTCAAGAACCAATGAGGTTCATTCTCGTGTTACGCAGCACGTTTGAGCTTCAACAAGAACCAATGAGGTTCATTCTCATGTTACGCATCACATTTGAGCTTCTGCAAGAACCAATGAGGTTCATTCTCGTGTTACGCAGCACGTTTGAGATTCCTCAAGAACCAATGAGGTTCATTCTCGTGTTACGCAGCACGTTTGAGCTTCAACAAGAACCAATGAGGTTCATTCTCATGTTACGCATCACATTTGAGCTTCTGCAAGAACCAATGAGGTTCATTCTCGTGTTACGCAGCACGTTTGAGCTTCTGCAAGAACCAATGAGGTTCATTCTCATGTTACGCATCACGTTTGAGCTTCTGCAAGAACCAATGAGGTTCATTCTCGTGTTACGCAGCACGTTTGAGCTTCTGCAAGAACCAATGAGGTTCATTCTCATGTAACGCATCACATTTGAGCTTCTGCAAGAACCAATGAGGTTCATTCTCGTGTTACGCAGCACGTTTGAGCTTCTGCAAGAACCAATGAGGTTCATTCTCATGTTACGCATCACGTCTGAGCTTCAGCAAGAACCAATGAGGTTCATTCTCCTGTTACGCATCACGTTTGAGCTTCCTCAAGAACCAATGAGGTTCATTCTCATGTTACGCATCACGTTTGAGCTTCCTCAAGAACCAATGAGGTTCATTCTCATGTTACGCATCACGTTTGAGCTTCCGCAAGAACCAATGAGGTTCATTCTCGTGTTACGCATCAAGTTTGAGCTTTAGCAAGAACCAATGAGGTTCATTCTCATGTTACGCATCACGTTTGAGCTTCCTCAAGAACCAATGAGGTTCATTCTCATGTTACGCATCACATTTGAGCTTCTGCAAGAACCAATGAGGTTCATTCTCGTGTTACGCAGTACGTTTGAGCTTCAGCAAGAACCAATGAGGTTCATTCTCATGTTACGCAGCACGTTTGAGCTTCTACAAGAACCAATGAGGTTCATTCTCGTGTTACGCAGCACGTTTGAGCTTCAACAAGAACCAATGAGGTTCATTCTCGTGTTACGCAGCACGTTTGAGCTTCAACAAGAACCAATGAGGTTCATTCTCGTGTTACGCAGCACGTTTGAGCTTCAACAAGAACCAATGAGGTTCATTCTCATGTTACGCATCACATTTGAGCTTCTGCAAGAACCAATGAGGTTCATTCTCGTGTTACGCAGTACGTTTGAGCTTCAACAAGAACCAATGAGGTTCATTCTCGTGTTACGCAGCACGTTTGAGCTTCCTCAAGAACCAATGAGGTTCATTCTCGTGTTACGCAGCACGTTTGAGCTTCAACAAGAACCAATGAGGTTCATTCTCGTGTTACGCAGCACGTTTGAGCTTCAGCAAGAACCAATGAGGTTCATTCTCATGTTGCGTATCACGTTTGAGCTTCCTCAAGAACCAATGAGATTCATTCTCATGTTACGCAGCACGTTTGAGCTTCCTCAAGAACCAATGAGATTCATTCTCATGTTACGCAGCACGTTTGAGCTTCAGCAAGAACCAATGAGGTTCATTCTCATGTTACGCAGCACGTTTGAGCTTCAGCAAGAACCAATGAGGTTCATTCTCATGTTACGCAGCACGTTTGAGCTTCAGCAAGAACCAATGAGGTTCATTCTCATGTTACGCAGCACGTTTGAGATTCCTCAAGAACCAATGAGGTTCATTCTCGTGTTACGCAGCACGTTTGAGCTTCAACAAGAACCAATGAGGTTCATTCTCATGTTACGTATCACGTTTGAGCTTCCTCAAGAACCAATGAGGTTCATTCTCATGTTACGCATCACGTTTGAGCTTCTGCAAGAACCAATGAGGTTCATTCTCGTGTTACGCAGCACGTTTAAGCTTCAGCAAGAACCAATGAGGTTCATTCTCGTGTTACGCAGCACGTTTAAGCTTCTGCAAGAACCAATGAGGTTCATTCTCGTGTTACACAGCACGTTTGAGCTTCTGCAAGAACCAATGAGGTTCATTCTCATGTTACGCATCACATTTGAGCTTCTGCAAGAACCAATGAGGTTCATTCTCGTGTTACGCAGCACGTTTGAGCTTCTGCAAGAACCAATGAGGTTCATTCTCATGTTACGCATCACATTTGAGCTTCTGCAAGAACCAATGAGGTTCATTCTCGTGTTACGCATCACGTTTGAGCTTCAACAAGAACCAATGAGGTTAATTCTCGTGTTACGCAGCACGTTTGAGCTTCAACAAGAACCAATGAGGTTCATTCTCATGTTATGCATCACATTTGAGCTTCTGCAAGAACCAATGAGGTTCATTCTCATGTTACGCATCACATTTGAGCTTCTGCAAGAACCAATGAGGTTCATTCTCATGTTACGCATCACATTTGAGCTTCTGCAAGAACCAATGAGGTTCATTCTCGTGTTACGCAGCACGTTTGAGCTTCTGCAAGAACCAATGAGGTTCATTCTCGTGTTACGCAGCACGTTTGAGCTTCAGCAAGAACCAATGAGGTTCATTCTCATGTTACGCATCACGTTTGAGCTTCAACAAAAACCAATGAGGTTCATTCTCGTGTTACGCAGCACGTTTGAGCTTCCTCAAGAACCAATGAGGTTCATTCTCGTGTTACGCAGCACGTTTGAGCTTCCTCAAGAACCAATGAGGTTCATTCTCGTGTTACGCAGCACGTTTGAGCTTCTGCAAGAACCAATGAGGTTCATTCTCGTGTTACGCAGCACGTTTGAGCTTCCTCAAGAACCAATGAGGTTCATTCTCGTGTTACGCAGCACGTTTGAGCTTCCTCAAGAAGCAATGAGGTTCATTTTCGTGTTACGCAGCACGTTTGAGCTTCCGCAAGAACCAATGAGGTTCATTCTCATGTTACGTATCACGTTTGAGCTTCCTCAAGAACCAATGAGGTTCATTCTCGTGTTACGCATCACGTTTGAGCTTCCTCAAGAACCAATGAGGTTCATTCTCGTGTTACGCAGCACGTTTGAGCTTCCTCAAGAACCAATGAGGTTCATTCTCGTGTTACGCAGCACGTTTGAGCTTCCTCAAGAAGCAATGAGGTTCATTTTCGTGTTACGCAGCACGTTTGAGCTTCCGCAAGAACCAATGAGGTTCATTCTCATGTTACGTATCACGTTTGAGCTTCAGCAAGAACTTAATTTCTCCCAAAATACAGGAAAGTAAATGACTGGAGAACTGGGAGAGGAATAGAGTAAACTATATAGTTACTTATACAATGTATCTGATATGAATAAAACACGTTGTTAAATTATAATTGAAAATATCATTATTGCCGTTTCCATAGACATCAGTGTGTATTTAACAAACTTTAAATGTACTTTTTGCTAGTACTTGTGTGTTCAAAGCTGCAGTCAGTAACTTTTGCTGTAATCGTATGCATCAAAGGGTTAAACAAATCTTCATTTGTGTTCTGAAGATGAACGAAAGTCTTACAGGTTTGGAACGACATGAGAGTGATGACGAGTTTTTCATTTTTGGGTGAACTATCCCTTTAAATATTTACACCCCTACTACAAGACTCAATAAAGATTGACAGGAGTCAGTGTGATTTCCAGATCGTTTCTTTTTACGTTAGAGAATGATAAACATTAGCTTTTCTGAGATGAAAAAATGAAATGAGACTATGAAAAATTGTGGTTGCAAATTCTGCAGACTTATGTCACCAAGGTAAGATTATCTTGCTGGCTGACACAGATACTGAAGCTCCTGAGAACTACTGATCTGTTAAGCACTATGTAATGCTTGTTAATGATATAATGAAAGTTATTAGAGAACTCTAATTTCTCACCTCTGAGATATTTGACTTTGAGATACTCAGAACTGGCTTTCTGTCCCAAGAGAGGATCGTTGAGCATGACTTTAGTCTGAGCTTTAATGCCCTCGTAGAACTGACCCATGGCCACATGACTGAGACCCTTCATGTACTGACACACCTCATTATAGGGCTCCAGTTGCAGACATCTCTGAAAGACAACATGATAAAGACACCACTGAAACTAACACACAACCACAAGACTCGTGACGACACATCCACCCGTGAGCGGTCGACATCTCCCCAGAATGATTGAAAAACATGTTTGTTTTGAGATTCAAAACAAGAAATGAATAAAACCATACAAGAAATACAAGAATGAGAAATACTGTGTTGAAATAAACCACCACGTAAAAGTGACATAATGACGATGAACTTTCATTTTTAAAATCTATGTTATTGATGTTGCAATGAGGGACTTTGGAATTGCACAACTCTACACAGGTCATCCTGACTAAAGATAGTCTAGCTGATCTTCAATAAATAGACGCAAGTGACGCAAGTGAATGTCCATTTAAATAAACAACGACAGTCTGTAAAAGAACTGACAGCTCACCCAAAAATTCGGTCATAATTTACTAACCCTCAAGTCATTCCAAAGTTCATCTTCAGAACAAAATTGAAGATATTTTTGACTTTCTGCGAGAACAAAACGAATGGGTTATTATGCGTCAAACAAACAATGTTTGAGCTTCAATTTAACACGTTTGATGAGCTCTACGTATGTGTGTTGATCAATGTTTGTGTGTGAATAAAAGCCTAAATTAAATCTGTCATGTTAAATGGTCATGTCTCTTGGATTATAACCCTTCGATTCATGTGGATTACCTTTAAGATCTCTTTAAGAACTTTTTGAAATGCGCAAGTTTTAGGGGAACTTTCAATGGAGGGACAACTATCTCTCAGATATAATTACAAATATCTTCATTTGTGTTTTAAAGATGAATGATAGCCTTGTGGGTGAGTAAATGACATGAGAGTGAGTAAAGGATGGCAGAATTGTCATTTTTGGCAGAACTATCCCTTTAAACTGTACAGACGGCATCTGTGACGTGGCGTCTTTTACCACAGAAGATCATTTTGACTCGTCCCTTAGTTTGTAACAACCAAGTAATGTGAAGCTTTGAGTTTTGATTTGAAATGTGAAGCTTGTAAGATTATATGAAATTATATTCTACTGTAATGTAACATTTCCAACTAAAAGTAAATATTTACTGGGAAATAATGTACAGCAGGACTTTTATCCATCATGGTTACATCAGCAGTGAAGAAACGTGCGTTTCAGAGGCATTCAAATTCTACCAAATTAAATAGTCTACTTCAAATCAATGTATAGTTAATGTTTTTTTAGGACTAATATTGCCAACGTAAAGGTAATTACACATTGGTCTGTCTGAATACTCGACTCTGATTGGCTAGAAGGTGCGCAATAAACAATTTAATGCACAGATAGTTCCAGTCGGTTTAATCATCATTCTGTATTAATGCGCTGCTTTCATTGAAGCGTGCACACACACAGAGATAGATCACGCTTCACACACAGAAGATTCATGAGCACAGAAACTTATCAGTGGCTGCTATTAATAAAATCTGTTTTTGAAGTAATTAAACTCACAGCTTCAATGTTAGTAGAGAGAGACGCTAACCATCAATTTAACCCTTCCGTCAAATATTGTGCTGCAAACATCAATAACAGCTTTACTTTGTCAATGCTGGCAAATGACCATGGTATAACCGGGATAATCCACGGCTAGCTGTGCATTAAACTATTAAATCCATCGCGTCTGGCAGTTCTTAAAGTCCGCCTGACGTCACAAACTACCTTGTAACCAATCAGGTCAACGTGTGATCGTCAACGAGTGGATCTCTGAGCTGCTGCGAGTGAATGGAGGCGGGGCTAATTTGCATATTCATAGAACCGCGTACACTAAGTGAGGCGAGTGTGTAGAGTTACATTCAAGCTATTTTAAGGCATAAAGAATATACTTTTTTTTCATTTTTTTTATGTCATTTTGGTGATCAAAGGTGAGTTTTAAGGAATACAATTATTGACTTAAGGGGGCCTTTAAAATCGTTTAATGCACCGCTAGCCGTGGGTTATCCCTTACATACAGCACATTTGGGACACACACGATAGATTTACCTTAAAGTTGCCGATGGCCTCTTGCAGACTGCCGTGGTGGTACAGCATCATTCCTCTGAGCTGGAGCGACTGGATGTGGTTCTGATCCAGTAACAGAGCTTTCTGGAAGCTCTCCATAGCATTCTCGAAATCACCCAATTCCCTAAACAAACACGCACACGTAATTGGCTCCAGGCGAACATTTGCTGACTGTTAAAATCATAATGCGTCAGTAGAACCACACCTGTAAGCCTGGCCCAAGCTTTTGTATGCATCGATGAAGTCCGGCTTCAATTTGAGAGCTTCTTTAAACACCTCGATAGCCTCCTGCATGCAGAAAACAACATTTTGGTAGTAGCATAGACTGTCGTCATTACTGTAAATATAGTCTACTGCACATTATAACATGGCAAATCTCTTTAAACTTTAGTCTAGATCTCACATCTAAGTTTTATGAATCAGGGCATTGTGTAGTGCAATTTCTTTGTTTGTGATATAAGGGTTTTGTTACTTTAAGGAGGCCCCTGTGGAAGAAGGTCAGCCCTTTATAGAGCATGGCGATAGGCTGGTTCTTCTTCAGCTCTAGAGACTGCTGGAAATCATCCATGGCTGCCATATAATCCTGAAAAACAATGAGAGAAAGGAAGACACCTGTAAATCTTATTCATCAATGAGCTATTCAAATTAAACTAACATTAAAAAGTTTGGGGTCAGTAAGACTTTTTTAAAGGAATTATTTGTTTATTTAGCAACAACTATTTTAACTCAGCAAGGATGCATTAAACTGATTAAAAGTGACAAAGACTCGTAAAATGTTACAAAATCAATTGTATTTCAAAAATGTCTATTCTTTAAAGAATCTTGAAAAATGTTACGTGCAAAAAAAGGTTCACTGTCTATTGTCAGTAGCGTGGCGTTTTCATTTCTGTGATGTCACATCACCACATAAGTCATTTTAGCAGGTTGATTTAAAAAAACGATATTTTTGAATTGGAGAGAAAGTTCTAAAAGTTTCAGTATGTTATCATAGAACAATGAACTTTTCTCTCAAAAGATATTTGATTCCTTATAATAACACCACTATATATATAAAAAAAACGTCTCTTTTTTTATCTCACTGTATTCATGCAGCAATCATAACTGACCTATGGCTAAGCCACGCCCCCAAGCGCGATGAGCCAATCACAGTGCGCATAGCTAACCCAATACACTCGGACATTCTCTGCTTCCACGTCCATTGAAATGCATTGCAGTTAGTCCATTTTTATTCGTTTTTATATGTTTTTTCTTGTCATTTTAAGTTTAAAATGGTCAAACGGTGTGCATGGGCTACATGCAACTCCGACACTAGGTATCCCGAGGGGCAGGGCGACGGTGTGTATGTTTTACCCTTTCCCAAGCCACATCTCAACCGAAATAAGTGTCTGCTCGGGATTAAGTTATGCGGTAGACCACAACACCAACTAAATGTGGATAAATTAAACAAGGATGTCTACATCTGTTCTAAGTCAACAACGTATTTGAACGTTATCTTTAAAATCTCTAACGTAACGTTAGCCTAACATTAGAAAACGTTGACGTTAGCTTCTAGCTGCGTTGTACATCATGTCACTTAGCTTCATTAACGTATCTTTAAATAACAGAGATAATAAATGTCATCAATGTTGTGCTGAAAGATTCATGTAAATACTGCAGTGCATGAACAATGCTGATCCTCTATCTTGTTGTCTGAGATGGTGATGGCAACGAGATGCGGTTTATCACGTTTACACTGTGACCTGTAAATGTTTGCCTGGAGCTGAAGCTTTTCATCGACCTTCTCAACAATAAAATTATTAATATAACCCTCCAATGAATAGTTAAGGCCCTTTTGGTGACTTCGAGATGATACATAATCTATCTGTCTCCAAAAATCATCAATTGCCTCCTGTGAAATGTCTCCTACTGTGACAGCTGGCATAGCGCCTGTCACCGAATGTTGACTGTTTGTCCGAGTGAGTGGAGGGGGCGTGGCTTAGCCATAGGTCAATTACAGTGCACTTGCATGATAAAAAAAATCTCTTCACGTGCTGAAGCTGACAAACAAGTGATGTTCCTGGACTCCGTAGTACGCACGCCACATAGATGCAGCGCTATCTATGGGATAGACACTATATGAAGTGATCTATTTGTTACAATAACCCTTAGATCCATTAAAGCCAAAACCGAAGAGCATCATGACAGGTGTGCACCTCTGATATGAAGAGCAGTGTTCCTCTGTGCCTGTAGAGTCGGGCTGAAGGCTGCAGCTGTATGGCTTTAGTCAGGTCTGACAGAGCTTCACTGATGCGGCCCAGAGGAGACAGAATCTGAAATCACATGCTTCATT
Organism: Rhinichthys osculus; assembly: GCA_029959095.1. Lineage (NCBI taxonomy): Eukaryota > Metazoa > Chordata > Actinopteri > Cypriniformes > Leuciscidae > Rhinichthys > Rhinichthys osculus. The sequence continues at coordinate 32,178,057 of JARWKJ010000012.1, read as the reverse complement.
ATTGACACTAAAACCAAGGTTGATTTCTTTCGGAATAAAACGTTGTTTTTTTAATGAAGAATGTCAATCCCTGGTTCCTTACCTCGGCCCTCTGCTCGTACACTTCTGGTCTGTTGGGCTCCAGTGCGATCACTCTGCTCAACTCATACAGAGCCAAGTCTGCGTTCTTTATGTCCTTTAGAGAGAGTGACAGATACTTTCAAATGTTAGTTCACTTTAAAATGAAAGTTCATTTACTCACCTTTGTTCTATTGCCGTATGCCCGTCTTTCTTTTTCGGACCACAAAATGAGAAATGAAAAAGAAAATTCCCGCTCGTCCATATAATGGCAGCACAATGGAGTAGTAATGGATTTTTATGAAATGATACATTCATTTCAATTTGTTTTTCACCAAACCCTATCGTATACGCCCAGAACACTCAGAATTTAAACTTATTTAAAAGTTTAAACTATTTAAAGTTAGCGTTATTCACTGCCATGATATAAATGAATACAAGGGGAGATCTTTTTTTTTTCGTTTGTGGTACGAAAAAGAAAGAAAGGCACAATAGAACAACACCAGGGTGAGTAAAGCAGGCTGAACTATTCTTTTAAATTATATGTACAGCTATCAATAGTAGCACGGATATATTTAGTAGTTTTTGATAAGGCAACATACATACACAACTGGTCAAAAGGTTTGGGATCATTTTTTTTATGTTTTTGAAAGAAGTCTCTTATAAATCACCAAAGCTGCATATATTTGATAAAAAAAAACCTGTAAGATAGTGAATATTATTACAATAAAATAGCACTTTTTATTTGAATACATTAATTACTCATGATCATTCAGAAATCATTCTAATATGATGATTTGCTGCTTAATTGTTGTAAATTATTATTGGTGCTCAATTAGTAATAATGGTTATTATCAATGTTGAAAACAGTTTTCGCTGCTTAATGTTTTTGTGGAAATCATTATTTTGTTTTTCATGATTCTTTGAAGAATACAATGTTCAATGAACAGCATTTATCTCAAATAGAAATCTTTCATAATTTTGTTGTTGTTGTTGTTGTTGTTGTTGTTGAGTCTTACCCCAAACTTTTGAATGATAGTGCATTATGTTTTCCAAAAAAAAAAAAAATATGTAGCAGTAGCACAATTGCTTTGAACATTGAAAATAATAAGAAATGTTTCTGAAGGATCATGTGACTGAAGACTGGAGTAATGATGCTGAAAACACAGCTTTGATCACAGGAATAAATTACATTTTAAAGTATATTAGAATACAAACCAGTTATTCTAAATGGTAATAATAATAATATAACTGATTTTACTGTATTTTTGATCAAATACATGCAGCCTTAAGAGCATAAGAGACTTCTTTCAGGAACATTAAAAGACCAAACTTTTGACCTGTAGTTTAAAACAATGACTTGCCTGCAGACTCTTTTTGCCGTATGCTATTCCCCTTCCATAGATGGCACTGACCAGTTCAGGATCTCCCTGAGGTTACAGAGGACAGTCCTTTTGTAAAAAATACTTACAATATGTCCATTATCACAGCACACAATATTCGCCTTGTTAACTACTACCACTCAACCTCAGTTAGAGGCCTGGTTTCACAGACAGGGCTTAGATTAAGCCAGGATTAAGGACATTTAAGCAGCTTTTATGACAAAACAAAACAATGATCCTGACATATTTATGTCAGTGCAAGTTTCTTTCAGTTAAAACAGCTCAACATGCATTTTAATCCGGGACTAGACTTAAGCCTCGTCTGTGAAACCGGGGGACAATGTTTCTGTTGGTATACTCGCATTCAACTGTGAGCATTACTGATACAGTAATATTTCAACATGAATTGTCCTTTACAACTTTCACTTCTTGAGTATGAATTCAGGATATTAAACAAGAAAAACAATACGTACAACTTAAAAAGAAAAGAAAAGTGGAAACTGACCTGCAGCAGTAAGGAGAAGTGTTTGATAGCTTCATCATAGAGGCCATTTCCAATGAGAACGTAGCCTATAGCTGAAATAAAAACACAAGAGCGTTAGAGGTTCACATCACATAAAAAAAAAACATATGCAAACGACACGGTGTCCAAAATCAAAACAATATTTGACACACACCAAGTTCTTCATTGGTATTTTGGTTTTCCACAGCGAAAGGAAACCGACGCTGTTCGACAAACAACTTTGCCTGATTCTGTGGTGACACAAAGAGAGAAAGAAAGAAAAACACGTCAGGAAGTCTGTCAACCTCTTGCAATCAATCCAAACCCACCAGTGGTTACGAAACAATACCAAGAGATCCATAATCTATAGTTTCAGACTCAGAGGATGTTTTTGAGCTGAAGAGGAAGTGTTTTGGTTTTGGCTCCACACTCTTCATGACGTGTCTACGTTTTTAAAGAGCAGATGTTGAAAAAATAGTTCACCTGAAAATGAGAATTCTGTCATAATTTACTCGCCCTCACATAGGTTCAAACACATATGACTTTCTTTTTTTTCCGTAAAGAGACAAAAGATAACATTTTATTAATATACCAGTAGCTCTTTTTCACACATGTACATTGAATAGGGACTGGAACTTGCAAAATATAAAAAAACAAAAAAGAACCATAAAAGTTCATTGCATTTTATAGTGTATTTTTGTTGTTGTTGTCATTTTAGAGCTTAATATATATATTTATAATATATGATATTATAAAGTGACAAAGTGACTGTTTAAACATTTTTATTTGTCGTTAAATCATTCACTCAAGAGATTCGTTCAAAAAACTCAGATTCATCCAGTAATGAAACAACTAAGTATTTATGAGTGAGTCATTGAATCATTCATTCAAACCATTTTTTTTTTTTTTATAATTCATTCAGATTCCTTAACCATTTAAAATAGACTCCAGCAATTAACATGTGTCATTTTTGAAACCAAAAATTCCTAAATTCCTATAAATCCTTAATTTATCCAGAAGCGTGCAGCGGTTCTGCAGCTAAGGTTTGAAACGACACAAGTAAATAAATAATGACAGAATTTTCGTTTTGGACTGAAGTTACTGAACTAATAGTTTAACTTAACACGGTGCACTATAAAGCAAATACAACTCACAAGGATCTTCTCTGCATTGAGTGAAAAGATGGACTCGCAGGGTGGGTTGCTCCCCTCTTCACAGTCTGGATCCTCCAACTGCAGAATCGATGACTCTGAGGGACCAAAACATAAAAATAAAATAAAAAGGTTACTGGATGTGTCTCAAATGACACACTATATACTATGCACCATGTACTCAACTGTGAAGTGTATGAATTTCATAAGTTTTTTTGTCATTCAACATCAGAGTTTGATAGCCCCTCCCCCTCCGCTACATGAGGAACAGTCGAATGCATGAAGTGTGCGACTCCGAAATCGCATACTGTCTGAGTAGGTACTACATTTGAATTTACTTTGTGACCATTAAAAAGCATGTTCCATATACATACTACATCCTCTATGTTGTTACTGTCACGTGGTTTTGTGTTGTAGGACTTTTAATTTGAAGTGTATTTCCCCTTGTTGCATTTGCTGCGTCCAAAATAATATACTGTTTGAGTAGGTACTACATTTGAATTTACTTTGCCACCGTTGAAAAAGTATGTAGTATGAATATGAGTAGTATGAATGAAATTCGGACGTACTACATCCGCCATGTTGTTACTGTCATGTGACCTACCAGCGTCAGTTGCATCACTCCATTCATAAATACCCTCCCGTGGCCTCATGGGATAGTAAAGTGTCCAAAAATGCAAATTCCAGAATCTCGCCGGAAGTAGTAAGTAATCCAGGGACTTTTCACCTACCGTTTTTCGAATATTATGTATTTGTACATACTGGCGTACTGTTTTTCGCATACTAATACACTTTAATACACTTATAGTGTATTAAAGTGTACTAAAAAGTATTCTATTTCAGACGCAACATTATTATTTTTTTCCCGGTTAATTAGTTTAAGTTAATTAGTTTTAGTTGGAGTACTCAGGATTGTGCATCATCCAGGAATTTAAAGTGCACTTTTTCTTTTCGAAATTTTCAGTGTTAACATACTATGCACTGTAGGCAACATACTATTCACACTACAAATTAGCATAGAATAGTGCAGGAAGTAACGTATGCATTCTTAAACAATCCACCAACAAAAGTATGTCAGGCGTATTATGATTTCAGCCACAAAATAACAATGTCTTATTCTATAAGGATATGTTACTCTAGGCAAACTGATTAGGTTCTTTCGTGATGGATTACTTAGGATTCCTTTGGATCAAAACAAAAAGTCCCAAGGTAACAATATTGACACAATAGCACAGTTACTTCCTACAGTTATTGTTACTACTGAAAATAGTGGACTTGTGCTATTTGTGTCCCAATTTTAAACCATGGTACCATATGATTAATATTCAAAGACCACAGGATTTACATATTGCTACTTGTCAGTTACATGTTAGAATACCATAATATTAGCATAGTATAATTTCCAAATCACCACGGTAATGCCAGGCTACATCTGCTGAAACTAAGCGACCATGAACTCAGTGACACCCAATTAAAGTTTTCCTGCAGCATGTTTAAATAGCATTAAGCATGAGGCACAAGAGTTTGGGATGCATTATTTGAGATTCTACTAGCATTTATAGAGTTATTGCGGAGTGTCTGCATACATGACGCGAGTTTCTGCATGTATGATCCCCTTAGGCTCGTGTCACTGTAAGCGGAAGAGAGTGAATCACATTGAATATGCATCAGAAAGATCAGGACGTGGCAGAAGCTCACCGCAGTCCGCCGCATACTCCTCCCACTCGGCTGGAGAGCTACAGCCGTGCTTGTGTAGGTCGCTGTTGAAGAAAGTCAAGGTGGAGAAATACTCGCTGGATAAAATAGCTCCGCATAAGTACAGCAGCGACAGAGCCGCCAGCACAACACCCCCGCCAGCAGGTGCCATGTTGTGAGTAATAATGTTATGAGCAGGTGAGGAATGGTGTTGTAGTCTGGGTAATGTAGTTGCGTGGAACTAAATCCCCACTTCCGGCAGTTGGTGATTGTGGTGAAAAAACTACATATCCCGTCAGTGGCGCTATAAGCCCCGCCTCTAATGGAGGATCAGGAAGCAGTAGGCGTGTTTTCGTGCTGTCATATGGAGAATGGCATCGGGACTGTTCAAATGCGTCGAGTGTAACGAAGATGCAACCGAACTGCATCGAGACTACAGCCATGGCATACTGAAGCTCACTAGATGTGTGAGTAAATCATCATTTCTAGTTTAGTCTTGTGTTATTTGGTCTGTTGAGGTTAGCATTCTCACGGTTTAGGGCGGCCTACTGTAATGCATAGAGGGAAGCCCTCTGATATATTATATTTTACTCCATTTATATTTATTCCTGTATTTATATTTTTCTTGGCTGTAACCACCATCTGTTAAAAACATCCAACGGTAATGCCTGGCAAAAAAAGAAGAAAAAAAATACAACGAATATACGGTGAAACTGCTGTTTATTGACAATGCTTAAAGAAGAGTACCTTTAAAGAATTTAGATCAATTAAAAATGCAAAATTATCTGATGCTGTCCATCTTCCACATCTCTGCATTTTAAATACATTATAGGCTATTTAATGCCTTAGAAAATACATAATAAAATTATGAAATTGATGTTTTGTCTAATATTGTCATTAATATCTGTAGATATGTTTTTGTAAATTAAAACAGTTTTTTCCCCTTTGCAGAGTTCATGCAAGAAGCCGGTTGACAAATACATAGAATATGATCCAGTTATTATTCTGATAGATGCCACTCTATGCAAAATCCAGGCCTTCAGACATATACTCTTCAACACTGAGATCAATGTGAGTAAAACGCATTTTCACTGTACAGAAAGTTACCCTGATAGCACAAGTAAATCTCTGAGACATCTATTTTATGTTTGCATTTATGTCTGCAAGATGTATTTTTTAGTGTTTGCTCATCTGCAATACGTCTCTAGGCCGTTTCCTGTTAGATCTCATATAGACATTTAGAAGACGTCTTTAAGATGTTTAAGATTTAGAATGTGTGTAAAACTGCTTTCTAAGGCGTTGTTTTAGATGTTTGCGATGTTTTTACACAGCAGATGTTTTCCAGATGAACAGATCTTTAGCAGACATCTTACAGACGCACCTGTGCTTTCTACCAATTGTCCCACTGTGCACAGAATACAGATATTAATATATAATTATATATAATTTACATTGCATAAATAGTAAGCATAGTATTCCATTGGAAACTCAGCCTCTCTTACTCTCTCTCTAGATCCACTGGAAACTGTGTGTGTTCTGTCTGCTGTGTGAGGCGTATCTGCGCTGGTCCCTCCAGCAGGGGTCCCAGTCCAGCAATGACCCCGCTGACATCATTCGTTACACCAAAGAATGGGAGTTTTATTGCATGTTTGCACTGGCTGCACTGGGTAAATCATTGTGTTTGGCACTGACTAATTGGATGGAATTATTTAGATGCACTAATTGAGTTGTTGGGTAACAGTAACACAAAGTAGTGTACAAGTTATGCATATTTTATGAAATACAGTATTTAGGGGTTTAGAGCCAATGCTTACCAAGGCTGCATTTATTTAATAAAAAAAATGCAGTAAAAACAGTAATTTAAAATAACTGTTTGCTATTGTAATATATTTTAAAATGTAATTTATCCCTGTGCTGCAAAGCTGAATTTTCAGCATCATTACTCCAGAAAACAGTTGTGCTGCTTGCAGGGTTCTTTGATTAACAGAAAGTTCAGTAGCTCAGGTGAGAATTAACTCAAAATGATTTTGTATAAAGCACCGCTTTAAATTGTATTTAATGAATTCAGATTAGATCATTCTTAGAAAGACACAATCTCTGGAACAGAAGCTACTTTTGCACCATTTCTGGTTCGTCCAGTGAGATCATGTTTTTCTGACAAACTATTCAATTCAATTCACATTTATTTGTATAGGACAATACACATCGTTTCAAAACGGCTTTACAGAAAATGCACAAGTTCACATTACAAATTAGAGTGATCTGTTATCAGAGGTAACTGTCTAAGTTATGTATTTCAGAAATGTATATATACATATCACAGTTAGCTAAAAATGTATTAATTTAAACAATGTAATAATTTAAGGCAGAAAAACGGTTCAACTATTAAAAACTTTTTAAGATCTCATGACCTGTTGGTGGCGCTGTTTCCAAATTTAGCATGGACCTTCAAATCGTGGTTCCGGTGAAGCGTACCAATTTTTGCGTACCAATTTCAAAGTTTGGCTGAGATACAGCCTCTGAACCATTTTTGGGTCGACATTGTTAAGTTCACAACAGCTTAACTTTTAAACAAATATGAATAACTGTAATAATGTAATAATTCTGTTCAATTATTTTTGTGTGGCACAGTCCAAAGATCAATTAGAAAGTGTCAAAGTGTGTTACGTGTCATCAGCGTGTTAAGGTGAATCCGGTGTACCAATTTCTATTTTTCTAGAACAAAGGGTTCAAAAGTTATAACCGTTTCAAATGTGAATTTTTGAACTGGTAATGGTGCAATAGAGTTGGTCCTAGAGACTCCAAAATTGTTCAGATTACTATTCATTACCAACACTACAAGTGTGCCAATTTTCATAATTCTCCCACTTACAGACCATAGGGATGCCTTAGACTCCCATTTGGGAAAAATATTAATAAAATAACCAATTCCTATATAGGGGCTACAGTACCTTCGGGCCTTGGCCCCTAATAATATACATTATAAAGGTATCTATAATGTACATTACAATTCATTATATCTATATAAATAATTGGAGCCAAAGTTAAAATGCATTGTAATTTTTGCAGATTTCTTGTTACATCTGAAATTGGTTGTTTGGCATGTGTTTTAATGCATTATACTTTCTAAAGATGTAACATGGAATAGATAAGTATTGTAATGTATTAAAACTGTGGTTACAATTATTCATAAGGACATACAATGCATTATAAGGTGCATTACAAGGCATAGTTAATGCATAAAAATACTTTTATAATGCATTATATATATATATATATATATATATATATATATACCGTATATATATATATATATATATATATATATATATATATATATACTGTATATATATATATATATATATATATATATACACACACAGGCTTTAAAGTCCCCCTGTAGTCAATAATTGTATCGCTTAAAACTCATGTTTGATCACCAAAATTACATATTTAAACATTTTTTCCTTGATGAAAAAAAATCTTCATGCCTTAAAATAGCTTGAATGTAACTCTACACCCTTGCCTCATTTAGAATATGCGGTCTATGAATATGCAAATGAGCCCCGCCTCCACTCACTCACACCAGCTCAGAGATCCACTCGCTGACGATCACACGTTGACCTGATTGGTTACAAGGTAGTTTGTGACGTCAGAAACACCAGCGATTTCTGAGACTGTCTTTGGTTCACTGCAGTTTTAAAAAGAAAATACTCAACAATGGTGTTGACTTACGAATCTGCACATGGTTTGTCTTAAAGCATATTAAAAACACCACAGACATATAAACAACATTAAAAGCTTGATTTTCACCACAGGGGGAAGTAAAGCGTTACCTAATATTCGTATTCTTATTACTGTAATGTAAAATATTGCATTACAGTAATTAGAGGGGATAATGTGCTTAATTATGATGTAAATAATGTGCTAATGCAGAGATGCACCCTAACAGCCTGTGCTTTGTTTGGTTTCTAGAGTTGGCCGTGTTCTGCACAGGTGTGTTGGTGGTTCTCTGGACGGCGCAGCTCTTCTCCGGTGCTCCTTTTGAATTCACTCCGCTGTTAAAGGCACTTCTGCTGTCCGGCTACGGCAAAGTGCTGTTGATCCCGGCTGTCATCTGGGAGCACGATTTCTCCCCGCTCTGCTTCGGCCTCATACGACTGTTCGTTCTGACCTCCAATTCACAAGCCATAAGAGGTAAAGATCAACAAACACCTATAATCATGGAACACATGCAAGTTAAACGCTCTCACTGGCAGCATAAGATAAGCGTACACTCTCTTTCATTCACGTAAACACCCAGAGGCGAAGCGAAATGTGCACATAACACTCACAGAACCAAAGTAAATACTTTCTCTCCCTCCCACGTGCTCAGTTTCCCACACACATGCGTTCACACGGAGGGTTAGATTGTTTGCGCAAGGTCCTGGAGGTACAGGTCACTCCCAGAAGTTCCTGTGGTCTGGACAGATGTTTCACCAACACTGTTGTAGGGATATCAAAAGTATCAGTGTATTGGTTCTAAATTTAGTATCATATACCAAGCATTTGTATCATATCAAACGAACATGAATACTAACAGTCAGTGTTGGGGAAAGTTACTTTTATTGCGTTACTCCCAAAAAAAGTAGGCTTAGTAAGCTTACTTAGTTACTTTTTATGAAAAGCAATGCGTTACATTACTTTTTCTCTCCTGGGCTGGGCTTGCTTGGTTGTTTTTTAATAACAACAAAAAAAAATCTATTTTTGGCAAATGTTAAGGCCCTTTCACACCAAAAGGGAAATGAATAAGCCTCAGGCTGAAGGAAATGCATATATACGCGTGTATAGTAGAGGGCGCAACTCAAACAAACCTTTCAGCTTCTGCCATTCTGGATTAAAGAACAATAAGGACACTTCTTATTTCTAAATCTAATCTAAAGTCATTTTTGCTTATTAGTATGGTTGAATTAGGTCATTGAAGGTCAGCAGCAAAGACATTGGTTAATAAAGTGAGATTAAATGCATAAAGTATATTTGTGTAATTTAATAGTTAATTATAAAAGTTTTGCGTACAATTCTGAGATTGCATTTTCTGTTTTTATTCAATTTGAGAAATACTGAATGTTTTTGTGCAAGTGAGATGAGCAAATGCATGTGCACATTTAGTCTAGAACTAAAATAACCATCATGTTTACACAGCGCACACAGACTTTATTTCTCTCTACATGAGGACAGGAGTATGGAAGCTTGTTTCCGCCACTGAATAAAAAAAATTAAAAAAAATTGCGACTTTTTATCTCACAATTGCGAGATATGATGTCAGAATTGTGAGAAATAAAGTCGCAATTGCGAGATATAAAGTCGCAATTCTGAGAAACAAAGTCGCAATTGCGAGATATAAAGTCGCAATTCTGAGAAATAAAGTCGCAATTGCGAGAAAAAAAGACAGAATTGCATCTTGCAATTCTGACTTTATAACACATAATTGCGAGTTTATATCTCGAAATTCTGACATCTTTTCTCAGAATTGTGAGATATAAACTCACAATTGCGAGTTATCAGGCTAAAAGTTAGTCAAAAAAAGACTAACTTTTTCCCCCTCAGAATAGTTTATATCTCACAATTCTGACTTTACAACACGCAATTTCGACTTTATATCACGCAATTCTGACTTTACAACACGCAATTGCAACTTTTTATCAATAAATTCTGACTTTATATATCGCAATTCTGACTTTATAACCTGCAATTGCAACTTTATATCAATAAATTCTGACTTTATATATCGTAATTCTGACTTTACATCTTGCAATTCTGAGAAATAAAGTCAGAATTGTGAGACAAAAAGTCGCAATTACCTTTTTTTTTTTTTTTTTTCTGTGGCGGAAACAAGCTTCCATACAGGAGAGCTGTCAGTCAATAAATGTGAAAATTTAACTAGCGTTACTTTACTAGTTACTTGAAAAAGTAATCTGATTACATAACTCAAGTTACTTGTAATGAGTTACCCCCGACACTGGTAACACTACATATTTACTGGCACATGTTTTAAACTAGATTTTTTTTTAAGATACATTCTCCATGTTCCAGTGATTCTGAACTGCAGTCGGCGTCTGTCTCTCCTGGCGGTGTGTGGAGGCTTGCTGTTGGAGATGTGGGTCGCCCAGGCTTTAAAAACACTGCAAGTCTGTTCACAAGACTATCTGTCAATGCTCTAGATTAGAAGAACACGAGGACTTCACCGTGAGGAATGTCTCAAACCTTTGACCCGATGTATCAAACGTCTAAATATAAATGGATGCTCTGAATTGACTCAAAACATTTTTCGTGAAAGATTCAAGAGGCAGCGAGACAGAAAGTTTGATTTATGAAGCTGTTTACCTTGTTAAATCTCAGATGTGGATGTAGAGACATGATTGGCATTACTTCAGAGATGTTGTTTGATCAAGATGTTTACGTAGAAAGGAATTTATTGTGAAACTAAATGAGGTCTTCGAGAGCAAATTGTTCATCTTTACTATGGTTACCACATGGTTATGAGTTTGTACATGCATATATGTCTGGTATGTACTAAGCTAACCCCTTTGGAGACCGGTAACTTGTTTTCACTTGAGAGTTCTCCTCATACACAGAAACTAGTCTATATAGGCAGAAAAAGAGCAGGCCTGCCGTTTTCACGAAATCCTGTATGTTTATAAAGACTTTAAAGGCACAGCTTCACATTCCTGAGGTCATTTGTCAAATTCCTCCATTAGCTGTGCTGAGAGAAGACGTTGACTCAGATATACTGCAGCTGACATGATGTGTTTAAATACTGTAATGATCTGAATGTGTTTATATTGGCCGGTTTATGTATGGACTTGTGTAATTTATCTCTGTTACATAAATGTGAAGTGTGGACTTTTTCTGTATGAACTTGTGCAACTTGTTCTGAACAAACTCAGGGAATAAATCTTGCACTTCTTTGTGAAACCGGTGCTCAATGTTTTGTAACGGTTTAGTGTTTCTAAGGCAGTGCTGAGGGGGATTGTGGGTATTGTAGGGTAAGTTAAAAAATAATATATAAACTGATTATATATTATAATATTTATTACACATGATGCGATGGCATTTAAAAATATAATTACAATGAATTCGATGGATAGACAGACAGACAGACAGACAGACAGACAGAGAGAGAGATGGATGGATGGATGGATGGATGGACGGACGGACGGACGGACGGACAGACAGATAGATAGATAGATAGATAGACAGACAGACAGACAGATAGATAGATAGATAGATAGATAGATAGACAGACAGACAGATAGATAGATAGACAGACAGACAGACACAGATAGATAGACAGACAGACAGACAGACAGATAGATAGATAGATAGATAGATAGATAGATAGATAGATAGACAGACAGACAGATAGACAGACAGATAGACAGACAAACACAGATAGATAGACAGACAGACAGATAGATAGATAGATAGACAGACAGACAGATAGATAGATAGACAGATAGATAGAGAGATAGATAGACAGACAGATAGACAGAGACAGACAAACACAGATAGATAGACAGACAGACTGGCAGATAGATAGACAGACAGATAGAGAGACAGATAGAGAGACATACAGATAGAGCGACAGACAGATAGACAGAGACAGACAAACACAGATAGATAGACAGATAGATAGACATACAGATAGAGCGACAGACAGTTAGAGAGACAGACAGATAGATAGACAGATAGATAGACAGTTAGAGAGACAGACAGACAGATAGATGGACAGACAGACAGATAGACAGACAGTTAGATAGAGAGACAGACAGACAGACAGTTAGAGAGACAGACAGACAGTTAGAGAGACAAATAGACAGACAGATCAAACTGCACATTTTTACACCTGTAGATTGTTACGACTAAACACAGGTCAGTGTTGAATGTCCACAAGTCAGAACAGGTTTTTTAATATCTTTGCTGAACGATCATACTCTGGTATCTTGTTGTACTACAGTCACAGTGTGCAGGTCTCTGTGTGTCTGCTTCACAGGTCAGTATTGTTCAGGAGTCAGATGGCACGCTGAATAAGTCCTGAAATGAAGTTATCCAATAAGAAGAGAATGCAAGGTTGGGCTCCACTCGAAATTCCAGTCAATTACTTTCAGTCATTCTTTGAATACTTGTGTTGTGTTTTTCAGATGCTATCTGGGTATATTTCAAAATTCAATATCATTTTCAGTAGTGAGTACAAGTAAGAAAACTTAAAATATGGCTACATTCAATCCCACTGATATAAAATATACTTTTTTAATGCATAGTTCCTTTACTGGATGATGATGATTGGTCAATATAGCGTTCCAGTCAATACACATGAAATTATATAAAAAAGTCAGTCTCGCTCTTACATTCTTAAATTACTTTATTTATTTGAATAATTTTCAATACATTTAATTTTATGTAATGTATTTATATTATACTGTATATTTAGAGGCCAACTGCTAAACAATACAGGGCCGGTATTTTCTAGCAACAAAAAATAAGAGTTACAAAATAGCAGAGATTTTGATATGAGTTGTAAATCATTTAAATAACTCAACTGGTTTTGGTTCCTGTAATGTGATAACCACAGTGCTGTGCACAAGGATATGATGCACTTAAAACAAATTTAAAGTTTCTATGAACAATGACAAAAAGTATGGAAATGCTTGTCAGACAGTTATTGAACAATGTGAGAGGCTCACATTGTGAGCGGGCCTTTAGAATTCAAACGTCAAAAATGTTTGACCACAAAAAACAAAACAAACAACATAAATTATAAGTATACACTTATTTCACTTAAAGTATGTAATACTGCACCATTAATGTCACTAAACTAAGCAATAGTAATAATCATTGTTCTCAAACAGGTTTTTCCAAACACTCTCCCCATATTCCATTGGTCAACCAAGCGGATTGACCCGCCTCAAACTCACACATTGGTTGAGCCCATGTTGCTGTTAGACATCAAAACATTATGCGGCCTGAATGTCATATAAAATTAAAGGGATAGTTCACCCAAAAATGAACAGTCAGTCATTACAAACCAACGAGGTTCATTCTTGCGTGTCACGGGCGCACATTTGAGCTTCTGTTTACCATATTTAATGAGCTCTATCTCTGAATGTGCGTTGATCAATGTTTACATATTTAAAAGCCTAAATTACATCTGGTTATAAACCGATTATCTAGAAGACTGATTAAACAGTTTGATTCATATGGATTACTTTTACAATGTCTTTATGAACTTTATGATGCTTGAAAGTTTTTGTGGAATGGACTTTCAACGGGAGGACAACAATCTCTCATGTTTCATTAAATGATTTGTGTTTCGAAGAGTCTTCTGATTTTGGAACGACACGAGGGTGAGTAATGACAGAATTTTCATTTTTGAGCGAAATATCACTTCAAATCCTTGAAATTTCCAATAGTTCCAAAAGGTCTATCATTTTTTCAAGGTAAAAACAGACGCATGGTTTCTTTACCACGTTCTCTGGTGCATGCATGGGCAACACATCTTTCCCTTGTTGCATTTTGAGCAGGAAAATCCCTGGCCAACGTGACGCGGACGCATTCAATAAAGATTACAGTAATCCGACTCAATCTCCTGAACAGGTGCTTAGGCAAACTCAGGTGTGGGTTTCCATTTAGAGATTTAGCGCACAGCAATAAAACACCCTCATATGGAAACAATAAAGACCAACATCTAGCCTCCCTTTTGCTGAAGAACACTGTAATTGTATCGGTATTGACACAATATCTATTAAATGTACTGAGATATCAGAAGTTCAAGAAAGTACGGTTAGACCACCTGAGCAGTGGAGTATCATAATATCATCACTCAGACTCACAACTTCTTCATCTCCTCAATATATGGCATGATCTTGTGACTTTTAATCTCGTTGTCAGTTTGTTTCTGCCAGATCGGGGCAATAACTCAGTGTTCTGCCTCTTAGTAATATATAATATAATAACTTACTATAGCTACAACATATAGCCTATATGTTTATAGCATAGCATCTTTTAGAATCTTGCCTATTTGTTTTTAAAGAGGTCCTATTATGCTCATTTACAGGTTCATCATTTTGTTTTTGGGGTCTACTAGAATAGGTTTACATCATTTAATGTTAAAAAACTCTATTTTCCTTATAATTTACATTGTTGCAGCACCTGCTTTCACCCTCTGTCTGAACGCTTTAAAACCTGCCTTCCAGAAAGCACAAACGGCTCTGATTGGTCAGCCGGCCTCTGGTCTGTTGTGACTGGTCGACCGCATATAGCATGTGTCGGAAATGGAAACATTTACACACCCTCACACCATCCTAGGTATGACTTTCTTCTTTCAGTAATATTCTACATGTACATGACTTCATTATGTTGCATGTTTAATTCAGCAAGTGGAATCAAGTTATAATCTTCTAAATAAAATGGTAATTTTGCATTTTTATCCAGATATGTGTGTAAATGCCTTAACATTTGGCTGGTAAATCAAATGAAAAAAAGGATATAGAAGGTTGTATGGAGTGCATTGCGTTATTGGAGACGATAATCCACACAGTAAGCTAATGTTCATTTATGCATATGTAGGTCAACCTGATATTATATGCATACAGAAAATTTGCATACTGTGCTGCACAGTAAACATAATAAAGTATATGCACAATATGCACATTTTCTCCATATGATAAATAAATCGAGATGAATGACACACACTACATGAGTGACCCACATACAAAGTATATAAAATAAATGAATGTGTGAAATACTCTATCCAACAATGCAATGCACTGAATCTGACTATCCATTTCCAGTGATGGATGGAACTAGAGCAAATCAGCTGCAATTTTTAACAGCCCGATCCATTATTAAACAGGCTCCCAGAAGTTAAGATATTTGTCTACAAATTGCATTATTAAATATAATAACCAGACAACTGAATTAAGCAGTTTGAAATGTTTATTGAGGTATATATACATATAATTTTAAAGTGACAAAAGTAGCAACAAAAACAGAAGGACAATACATTATATTTATTTCATATAGCTAACACACATAATAAAACATACAAAATGTATCATTCCTGTATCAATTATTAATTCAAACACATCTGACAACTTTGAAAAACACATTCGAGAACATGGACTGACCAAAAACATCAAAGTCAAACACACAAAAGCCATCTAGCAGAATAATGTAGCATATTTGTGTACAAAACAACCGCAGAAATCATTTCAATACCAACCACACAGATCAAAGGGGACAACATTTACTTTTACCGACTTCTATGCAAATTATAAAAACAGAGCGGGAATTTCCGAGCAGGATCACAGCAATAAATCACCGCGGGGTAGAAGATAATGAGGAGGTGGAACGTCTCGCTGTTAATGAGAGGGACTGAAATGAAGATGCTGGCTGTAGATATGAAATTATATGATAACAGAAGGGCCAGCAATGGCAAAAAAATAACACCTGGGTTCAAAGCCGAGGTGCGTCAAGGCACACTGTGTGATGTTCAGTGCTGCTTTTGGTCAAAGCACCTAAAGCCTTGTGGTTGCATAACAAGAACCTTGTTTTTTCTCTCTCCCTCTCACAGAATTGAGCCAAATAAGCAGGATATAAAATGGAAGAGTGTTAAAGTTGAATCAGAAATGCTGGGAATTATACAAAGCGGCTTGATTGTGTCTGCTGGTGCGAGAAAAAAACACATTTCAGAGCTCAAACACACAAGAGGTAGAACAGATTCTCTCTGCTGATATTAATATTCTTGTAGATGAAACATCTCTGAAGATTCTCAGTCAGAATTAGATGATCCATAATGATGCACTTTTTGAATTCCAGGCATTCGATTCACCCACACATCAAGAAAATGCTTACGGCATGCTGCGAAAACATTCACAATATGCATAAAGTTTGGTGAGTTGATGGTCATATGCACTTGCTAAAACAGTTTATTATCCCACATTTCGAATACAGGTGACCTTTACGTCACATGACATTTATGCAAAAAGAGACGCGATGATTCTCCAATGATGTGCACTGAAAGTGCAATGGAAGACTGAATCCAAGCAGCAATCATAAGGAAATAAATAAAACATCTACAATACATGATCTAGCATAGGTTTACATAAATTGGGAAGGAAATGTTATGGAGCTGGTTATCGATTTACTTATACAGTATATAGATATGTTCATAATGAGTTACGCAATACACTAGCAAACTGGAAGATTTGAGTTTTGTTTTGGTGATGCTGTCACAAGCTCTTAGTGCTGGTTATATCCTGGATTACATTTCGGCGAAGAATAGGCAGCACTCCCAGTATATGATTCATAATTCATATTTTCGATAAAAACAAACCCCTGTTTCCTGTAAGCACCCAGCGAGCGACTGCTCAACGACTTCTCTAAATCCGGAGGGGTGTAGCGCCAAACCGACAGCTATAAAGCCCCCAACAGAAGCTCAAACATGATTTACTGTAAACATCATTACGAAATGATATGCTTCTCCCCTTATAAAAATTATCTTATAAAACTTCCGATGTGGATTAAATCAGGAAGAAAGAAAAAAAAAATACTATGTTGTATATTATACAATAAATAATAATCCTCATTTAGAGTTCCTATAGAAAGAGTCTGCTGTAAAACTAAATGCCAGCAAACTAAATTATGGCACAGCTTGTTTTCATCAAACGGAAAAAATAAAATAACAGTCGAGCGTTTTATATTGTGATATGGAACGAGTCATGTATCCAGCTGTCCTTGGATGTCCCGTTTTTAGGAGATGTATCATTTCCATCTGGCGTTTCGGTTGGCGTCAGACCGGATTCAGCGTAATATTCCTCGTCCTCATCGAAATAGCCGTTCTCCATCCCGTACGGCCCATCGGCACTGGACACAGCGGAGAGGTCCTGGCAGCTGCCCTTGTACTCCTGGATGGACTCGTGAAGGGACCAGAGCTGACAGAGCAGGGACATGTCCTGCTGCCGCAAACCCACCTGCGCAAACACACACTGGAGTGAGTACTGGAGATCAAAGGGATACTAGAACAAACATTTACTTTGAAATCTACCTGTGGTATTTAGCCAAGTCATATAATGTATATTTTGAGCTTGCATTCCACATCTTGTGTTACCACATTTGTTCTGACATGGTAATGGTTCTAGTCAGCACAGATAAGGTCAGAACATGGGAACCGGACATTTTTCTTCATCACAGGCGCATTTTAAACATTCGAACTGAACATTTTTAGGCATAGAGGAAAGTTATTAATGTTCGAACCGAACATTGTTGGATATCACAAAAGTGTTCAAAACATTATTTTTCAAATCAAACATTTTTAAACATTACGGTCTTGTTCAAAGCAAACATTTTTGGGGCATCGCAGACTATAGTTCCGAACATTCGAATCGAACATTTTGGGCGTTAGAGGGAAGTTAGAAACGTACGAACCAAATTTATTTGTTCATCACAGGTGTAATCGGAACATACGGATCGAGTTCAAAACATTTGAACATTTGGGGCATATGCAAGTTTAGAACCGAACATTTGTGTTCGGCACAGAGACATTTAAATTAAACACAGCTGGGAATCACAGGATGTTCAAAACATTCAAAATATATATATATATACACATATGTATGTACATTTTTAAAAAACATTTATATCGATAATTTTTGGGCATCACAAGCAAGTTCTGAATGTACGATCCAACCATTCGAATCGAACATGGTTGGAAATGAGTGTTCGAATTGTTAAAGTCAAACATTTTTTCAGGATCACGGTCACGTTCAAAACATTCGAAGAAAACGGTTTTTTGCCATCAATCACGGACTAGTTCCGAACATTCGAAACTGAAAAATCGGAGGAACGTTCAAAGATTTCAAAATGAACATCAAGTTCGTTAACGAACTTTTGACACCATTGGCGTTCCATAAAATGTTCGATTCGCTCCTATGATGTCCAAAACAAGCGGTCTCGAGTCTCGTAGGCTCACAAGCACTGACAAGTTAAATTAACGCCTGGAGTCAGAGGAGAACAGCTGTTGCTTATTCCGTACACACTCACCATCTCTTTTCTAAGCAAAGCCAGGGCGGCATCCAGGTTAGCTGGTTTATTCGCCAGGAGACTGTCCGTGTTATTCCTTCCTCGACTCAGGTCGTCCTGAATCATGGTCTTCTTCACATACATCCTCTCCATGTCCCTCCACGAGCCGCCGCTGGAGTTGAGGAGTCCGCTCAGGCTCTTGGGCAGAGGCGGCAGACCCTCAATACAGGCCAGCACACCGCCCGCTGCTCCATTCCCAACCTTACCATTCATACTAACATTCACCAATAACACGCTCTGCTTACAGTCGAGGGTACAGTAACGGCATATGATGGTTTTCTTAAAGACCTTTACACCTTGACGTCGAAAAACCCATGTAACAGCCACCGCTCAGAACAACACCTATAATCTGTCGGGCTGGAGTTCGCACTTCCGTTCGCTTTAAAGAGACCCAGCGCAGACTGGGCGTGGCCAATGACGGGGAGGAGGTCAGTGAATATTCATGAGCATTAAGTTCTGATTTAATCTTTTCTTCTTATCAAAGCGCAGCCGGAGCTATTGTGTGGTAACCTACATTTTCATCACATGTATATTGTTTTGGTCAGTTACTGACGTGTTTTAAAATAATAATAACACATTATAAAAAAGAGATACTTGTATATTATATTCACTTTAAGAAGTGTTAAAAATAAACATACTTTTATAAATATTTACATTCAATTCACATTTGTATAGCGCTTTTCACAATACACATAGTTTCAAAGCTTTACAGAAAATGCAGTCCACATTACACTTTAGAGTGATTTGTTATTATCAGAGGTAACTGTCTAAGTTATGTATTTCAGAAATGTACTTATACAAAATCAGTTATCTAAAAATGTATTCATTTAAACGTTGTAAGGCAGAAACAATGAGCTAATTGAAGTAATGAATACTTGTTTGTTAACAAATGATTATGAGATTTAGAAAAATGTAGCATTGGTGCATGTTGATATAATATAAATGTGTTGCATGCATGTATGTGTGTTATATTCCAATTTAGCGTTGTAATTGTGATTACTGGGTGAAATCCTCTAATGGCAGCTCAGACCTTGGCTTGAAGAACACATGGGCAGGAAATGGCCAGATGAATTGACTGAGGGTGAGGTCAGGGCCGGGATCCCAACACGGAACAAAGGTGTCAGTGGCGGGCAGATGGTGACCGCGATCGGCCACGGATCCGCCCCTCTGACACACACTCACACACACACCCTGCTGCAGCTGGACACAAAGCATTGACATGAGGCCATTACAAACTAAGACAGCATGTGCACACAGACACACAAAGACAGCTCAGATCCTGCTAAACTTCCCTGTCTTCTTTACCAATGAACTGAATATCTACAATCTGGCTGAAACTTGTTATCTGTGTGACTCAGTGAGTTGGGATAAAGATCCGACCAGTGACCACAAGGTCGTTTTGTCATGTCCAAAAACAACAATGTAAAACAATTAGATAAAAATTAACAATTAGCCAAACAATTCCAAAGTATCCTTCCTTTACCGGTTCTTGTGTTGTGCAACACATGAAGTGCCTTACAGTGAATGCTATCACTTTGATTAATTCATTATACATGTACATTATACATTTTGCCCTAATCATATGTCCTAACGTAATTCAATCATCCTCCAGGAAGTGACACTAATATTGGGTGAGGTAAAACAGCTCAGACATGTGATGGTATTAGTTGATGTGTCAAACTAAAACATTCCATCCTGTTTGACAAAAATACAAAGATTAAATTAACACCTATATCTAGTGGTTAACCTTTAAAAACCTCATCCATTACTTAGTGAGGCTGCCAATGGGCGGAGCTTGACGTCCAACCACCTTAACTCTATCCCCAAACCTAATTAAGTTAAGCTCCACCCCTTTGATCCACAGAGGTGGAGCTGGACATGATCAAGCCCCACCCATTCGGCTCTGCACTTATTTCTATCCTGTTAAGTATTTACACAATGACATGTAATTTTAAATAATAATATAGTAATTGATAACTATTAAAATGTCTGAGCTTGACCAGAGCTTATTTTATACGGTTTTGCCGTTTTTCCATTGTTTTTCTATGTAAGTGCACTAAATGGGAGTGTTTGACCGTTGCGCTCGCGTATTTTGCAGCGTCTTGCGCATGTCACGGGGTTTTCTAAAAAAGCAGCGCTCAATGCAAAAGTAGTTCAACTTTTAAAAACCAAGACCTTGCTTTTTTTTTCTGTCTGACTGCTTTTCTATTGATTTTCTATGTAAACATGTGGTAGATTGACGTCTTTGACCGTTATGTTTGCGTCTTTTGCAGCGTCTCACACAGGACATGTCGTTCTAAATTGCAACGCTGAAGGTCAATTTAGTGCTGTCAAATTGATTAATCCCATCTAAAATAAAAGTTTGTATATATATACACAGTATATTATATATTTAGATGTGATTAATCGATTTGACAACACTAGTTGAAAAATTATCTTGTTTCTTTTCATTCCACTGCTTGTCTCGCGCTTTTTCTCGCTATAAGTGCAGAAAGACACGTTCTTGGTTTTCAAGTGCTCAAGTACGCGCAACCCACCTGCAGACCCTCCTGATGATGAAAATGACGCAGTAGGGTAGTACGCGGAGAGTCGCGGACGACCTAAGTGTACTTTGGGCTTTAGGGTGTGGGTTAGAGCTTTAGGGTGTGGGTTGGGGTTTAGGGTGTGGGTTAGGGGTTTAGGGTGTGGGTTAGGGGTTTAGTGTGGGTTAGAGCTTTAGGGTGTGGGTTAGGGGTTTAGGGTGTGGGTTAGGGGTTTAGGGTGTGGGTTAGGGGTTTACGGTGTGGGTTAGAGCTTTAGGGTGTGGGTTAGGGGTTTAGGGTGTGGGTTAGGGGTTTAGGGTGTGGGTTTAGGGCTTTAGGGTGTGGGTTAGGGGTTTAGGGTGTGGGTTAGGGGTTTAGGGTGTGGGTTAGGGGTTTAGTGTGGGTTAGAGCTTTAGGGTGTGGGTTAGGGGTTTAGTGTGGGTTAGAGCTTTAGGGTGTGGGTTAGAGCTTTAGGGTGTGGGTTAGAGCTTTAGGGTGTGGGTTAGGGGTTTACGGTGTGGGTTAGAGCTTTAGGGTGTGGGTTAGGGGTTTAGGGTGTGGGTTAGGGGTTTAGGGTGTGGGTTTAGGGCTTTAGGGTGTGGGTTAGGGGTTTAGGGTGTGGGTTAGGGGTTTAGGGTGTGGGTTTAGAGCTTTAGGGTGTGGGTTAGAGCTTTAGGGTGTGGGTTAGGGGTTTAGGGTGTGGGTTAGGGGTTTAGGGTGTGGGTTAGAGCTTTAGGGTGTGGGTTAGAGCTTTAGGGTGTGGGTTAGGGCTTTAGGGTGTGGGTTAGAGCTTTAGGGTGTGGGTTAGAGCTTTAGGGTGTGGGTTAGGGGTTTAGGGTGTGGGTTAGAGCTTTAGGGTGTGGGTTAGGGGTTTAGGGTGTGGGTTAGAGCTTTAGGGTGTGGGTTAGGGCTTTAGGGTGTGGGCTAGGGCTTTAGGGTGTGGGTTAGGGGTTTAGGGTGTGGGTTAGGGGTTTAGGGTGTAGGTTAGGGGTTTAGGGTGTGGGTTAGGGGTTTAGGGTGTGGGTTAGAGCTTTAGGGTGTGGGTTAGGGGTTTAGGGTGTGGGTTAGGGCTTTAGGGTGTGGGTTGGGGCTTTAGGGTGTGGGTTAGGGGTTTAGGGTGTGGGTTAGGGCTTTAGGGTGTGGGTTGGGGATTTAGGGTGTGGGTTAGGGGTTAGTTTCTGTTGTAGCAATTCACCTTTCAGCACACCGCCCATTACTCCGACCTACAACTACCCAACTTGTTTTTTTAACAGAGTTCAAAAGGTACCAGAATTGTCCATATGTAAAATTAGGTATGAATGAAAAAAAAAAACACCACCTAGAGTGTTTCAAGAAGACAAAGGGATACCAAATTAATTAATCGAACATTTATTTAAACAAAAAAAGTTAAAAGGCAACAGTCAAACATAAATCAGGCACGATTTTAAGGTATAAAACACGATAGAAAAATCCACTTAACATTTTAATAACGAAACTTTAACATTTAAAACACACAAACATTTGAAACCACCTAAAGGGATAGTTCCACCCAAAAATTAAAATTTTGTCATCATTTACTCACACTCATGTTGTTCCCCGTCTGAGTGTCTTTCTTCTGTAGAACACAAAATATATTTTGAAGAATGTTGGTAACCAGACAGTTGACGTTAGCCATTGACTTCCATTATATATATATTTTTCCAACTATAGAAGTCAATGGCTACCGTCAACTGTTTGGTTACCAAAATTCTTCAAAAATAGTAAGAAGAGAGGAACTCATACAGGTTCGGAACAACACAAGGGTGAGTAAATGATGACACAATTTTCATTTTTGGGTGGAACTATCCCTTTAATAAAATTCTAAATTTTTTATTAAAACAGAGTATGAATCAATATAAAACCCTTTTTTTAAACAAAACGTCTGGTCTTAAATTGGCCAACAGTAAATTGTGCAAAGTTTTCAGTCCCAACAGAGAATGATACATCATCAGAACCTGTAGTGCATGTTAAAACCACATGCACACATTATAAGTTACGTCACTGCCTGGAGCATGACAAACACTAAACAAATCACTGCGTCATGCAGGTAAATCAATATTATGTGCTTGGGCCTATAAGTGAACCACGCCAAAACTAGGTGTTCTAGGTGTAACATGAGCAGCGTGACCTCGTCATCAGCCATTGTTTACCGAGGCGGGTCGCTGGATTTGAAACACAACAGTACATCATGACTCTTATCACATGATGTTATCCTGCATGCCTTGATATTCACATCTGGGTGGGGTTCATTTTTTGAAAGTGTGCATTCCTCTAAGGCACAAAGCAATTATTATGCAGAAGGCGGCACAAGCTCCGCCCCCACTCACGGGACAACCTAACAGAGCTGTTATTGATGACACCGAGATGAAAACGACCTTGCAAAGCCTGATCCGGCAGAAAAGCTAAGCACATCTAAATCCCACAGCGGACAGCCAACACGAGCGAAATCCAGTACTGCTGAATCGACATGAACCGTGGACATCAACCCACACAAGGACAGTGACGTCTCTTCAAACAAACTCACTCGGTTTCAACTAAGCTGTCAATCGGTGCTGCTGACCACACCAAACATTCTTCCCATGATGCAAAGAATCTTTTTTTTTTACAAAATTGAGGTAGAATAAGTCAGTAATTGGAGAAATACAAAAGGAAATGTGGTACTTTTTGTGGGCTATTGTGCTGCCAACGACTTCTAAATGTATTTTAAGAGCTGTGACTTACAAAGTTATCGCATTGGAAGTAATATTTCTCACCACTATAATATTAAATATGTAATCTTTCTATTTATAGCTATACCTAAGTTTTGAGCACAGGAATCCCATAGAAAACACCTCTCCTAGCTTTAGTAAAGCCCTATGGCCTGTACTTGATGTTTTCAGAGATTACAACAGACAGGAATCTAAATGTTCATTGATTGCAGACTCGGGTACTTTGATTTGGCACACAGGGCAGTGGACGGTGATGTGGACTGGAGGATTGTTTGGAACGGCGTCTCCGACCTCCTCTCTCTGCTGCACTGCGGATGTGGCGGACTCACCGACTGTCCGCTGGAAGAAATCAAAGACATGTTCGGAGATATGCTCTTCCCGTGATCTTTTCTTGGCTCCTGAAGGCGTATTCCCTGATGTCCGGGGGCTGCCAATGTTTCTAGGGCTCGGAAAGTTGGAATCAGGCTTTCCGGAGTGCTTGGAACCGGACCCTGAAGTAGTTGAAGTGTGTGAACTTTGGGGAGATCCAGTGTTTCGGAATCCTGAGCTTGCAGCATCTGACCCTAGTTTTTGGTTACTTTCGAAGAGCTTAGAAACGTAACCTGGTGTGCTAGTTGCAGACTTTTGGTTACTTCCAAAGAGCTTAGAAACGTAACCTGGTGTGCTAGTTGCAGACTTTTGGTTACTTTCGAAGAGCTCAGAAACGTAACCTGGTGTGCTAGTTGCAGACTTTTGAGGGCTTCCGAAAGCTTTCGACTTTGAATCTGGGATTTCCGTTTTAGCAGTGCTTCCAAAATATTTGGAGAGATACGACTCTATAGAGTCAAGCTTTGGCCCTGTGGTGGTGGATGAATGATGGTTATTGATCAGGCTTGTTTTCCCAAAAGGTTTTGTGTCTAAGGCACTAGATGAAGATGCTCCATTACATTTGTCAGGGTTTGCTGTCGTGGCATCTGTGGCAGGCTTGGAGGAACCGGCAGCACTGGCTGCTCTCTCCGGAGATTTGAGGACTATGGCCTGGAAGAGATCTTGCACTGACCTCTGCTTGCCTCTTAAGTCTTTGCCTTTGGAAATCCTCACAGGTGATCCGTTGACGTTGATAAAGGCATTAGTGTTGCTAACAGACTTTCTGCGGGGAACATTCGATGCACCTTTGCTGACTCTTTTGGGCAAGTTTGTCTCAATGGGCCATAGTCTTGGAAGGAGCGGAGAGTCAGGGGGAGAGACCAGAGGTTCAGGTTGCGCTTTAGGAGGACTCTGACTCGGCTTGTTTGTGGAAGTCTGCGTGTTCCCTCCAAGAATAAACCCTCTCCCACTGAATGGAATGACATTTCTGATGTCTTGTAAGCCAGTGCCTGAAACACAATACATGTAATTTAATTGTCCAGAAAATCATACAATGTGGCACTATCAAAACAATGATCTTTTGTTTTCTGAGCCATCACTGGCTCAACCAATGTCATAAGTGACGGATCGACGGAATTGTGAACAAATAAACGAACTGTGAATCATCAGTGTTGGAGTCGGCCATTTTATTAGAACCAGGAAGCTACATTGGGGTAGGACCATGTAAGTTTGACCAAACTTTTTAGGAAACCTGAGGAGCGTTCCCGGCATGTAGGAATTAGTGCAATTACAAGATTCTGACTTGTTAAAAGCATTCATGTCCTCGTAGAGCTCGTAAGTTCAACTTAAAAACTTGTACCACATGACCGCTGCAACATCACGTAGAAACACTGTAGTAAAATGTAGTTAAGCAATTGATCTATATTTATGATGGAGGATCAGTGAGTTAAAATACCTTTGTTTAATAATTAGGAATTAAGGCTCAGGTATCCTTAAAGGGATACTCTACTGGTTTTTCATATTAAACTATGTTATTCCCTTAACTAAGACGAGTTAATGCATACCTCTCTCGTCTCAGTGCGTGCACTACATCGCTGTCCTGCGGCGAAACTTTGTTAGATCTTATCTCAGCCCTGTTCATTCAATACGTGCCAAGAAGAGAAGCGACCAAACACATCCACGTTTTCCACGAGTAGTGTAACTCGACCTTGGACTGTGACACAAAATAAAACGTTGCGCTTTTCTAAGCGTGTAAAGTGGATAACTATATTGTATGGCAGAATACCATAGCAAGTGCTTGGGAGCACTTCAACTCTGCGCAGTAATATCATCACTCGTGAAAAGTCCGCTCCCATGTTGAAATGAGAGGGAGGAGGAGAGGGAGCGGGGGAGAGGATTTTTTACGAGTGATGATATTACTGCGCAGAGTTGAAGTGAGCAAAAGCGCAACGTTTTATTTTGTGTCACCGTTCTTGGTCGAGTACCACTACTCGTGTAACTGTATTTAAATAGGGAAAACGTGGAGGTGTTTGGTCGCTTCTCTTCTTGGCACGTATTGAATGAACAGGGCTGAGATAAGATCTAACAAAGTTTCGCCGCAAGACAGCGATGTAGTGCACGCACTGAGACGAGAGAGGTATGCATCAACTAGTCTTAGTTAAGGGAATAACATAGTTTAATATGAAAAACCAGTAGAGTATCCCTTTAAAGGTGCAGTCTGTAAGAAGGACAACTAGTGGTCAAAATCGTCGTTTCTACCGCCACCTGCTCCTCAGACTGGACGACGCTCACGTGGGTTGCCAGTTTAAGCGCACACGCAACAGGAACGAGCGCATTGGTCACAGACCAAAAAAAAAAAAAACATTCCAGCCTGGAAACACACATTTCAAAGTAAAATAACTGGCTGTAGAAGTGTTTTTTAGAGAAAGGAGTATGTGAACATGGCATGTTTCCTAACATATTATGGTATTTTTATGCTTTTGTAGAGTGAAAAGTTACATACTTTAATGTTCTTTGTTCCACTCTCTATGGCGCAATTTAGTAAATTTTGACATCAAATTTTGATTTAGTTTTAGTCATAGTCTTTTGGCTAAAATGCCAAGTAGTGTCAATGTAAACGTAGCTATTGTGATTGAATCTCTACATTTTCATTTCATTCTTATTCATTGATGAAAAGGTCAAGAGATTTTACTCAATTCAACACAGACTAATTTTTCCAATAATAGTGTTGCCATAGAGTACCATACTATATTTTAACCTATTTTGAATCCTATTTGAAAAATCATTATTCTAGCAGAAGTGGTATAGAAAGTTCAGACCTTATTTTTATTTTTATGTTTTCTATTTAGCATTAGCTAGTCTAATTTGCTTTTCAGTGTTATTTTTAAAACTATGCACATTTGTATGAATAAAAGTCAATTTATACATCGTTTAATAATGTGGTAATAGCGAATGGATCACCTGTTGTGCTGCTGGGAGGCTTTGAACTCTTGGAAATCTCATTGGAAGGATTTTTGTCTTTCTTTTTGTCGCCTTTGCCTGTTTTCCCATAAGTCTCTGGCTCTTTGATTTTAGTGTATGTTCCACCGCAGGTCCTTTGGTGCTCAGTCCACCAGAGATCTCTGGCCGAGGGAGGTCTGTTCATCGCACGCTTCACGTAGCCAAAGAACGGTTTGCGATTCTGACAGGGTCCGTTACAGCGCCACCAGTGCTGCCGGTACACATCAACCTCATCGTGAAACGAGTGATATATCTGTGAAAAGAAAAGCAATACACAGAGATTGGTGTCATAATGTTCTGCTAGTTAAGTCATGACATATAGAAAACTGTTTCCGGGTCCAAACCTCTTCTCCATTTCAAGTGAGAATACTTTCTCAACAATCATTTATGAGCACTATTTATTTATAGTAGATCTATAAGCTAAGTTTACATTACAGTCTTTAGGCTCATGACATCTCCAATATTTTAACAACTCGTAAAAGATGAATCACTGTTTGGTCAACTGAGATTTCGGTATAGAGATAAAGGTTAGATCACCGTGAGTGTATATCGGCACTGTTTGTTGTTTGCTTTTGGGATCTGATATGGCATATGGACCCGGAAACTGACACGTGACGTCAGACTTAACAACTGGATATTGTTTAATAATCTGATCTGTTCACAGTCTTACAGTGATTTTGGTGCCGCTTGCTTGGTTGATTCTGTCCATGTGTTTGCAGAACTCTGGTCCGTGGCCATCTCGATCTCTGTTGTTTTGAGTCACAAAGAGAAGAGCGTGGATCATCTCATGAAGAAGAGTCTGTGGAAAGAAACACTAACATTAAAATCAAGCTGCAACTGATCATGAAATACATTTAGGGCACTTAATTTTTCAATTTTCCTCACATAAATGTATAAGGTGGAACATGTTATTAGATTAATGATATAGATTACAAAAATAAGAGTTTATTGAACCTTAACACAAAATATAAAAAAAAAGGTATGCATATGTGTTTTATGTTGAGTATCACATTTGATACAATATGGCTTTTATGACTCATACCCAGACAGCAACATAGTGTCAGCCCAGATCGGGCCCACATCTGGTATGTGTGGAATCCACGTGTACCAGATGTGGGCCGGATCTGGGCCGACACCATGTTGCTGTCTGGGTATAATATGATATAGCTAGTGAGAATACTGAATTCACACTCGACTCGAGGAAAATAATACCTCAATTTTATTCAGAGGCTCAAACTAAGCAAAAATGTTCAATTTGTCATTTATCTGGTCAAAAAGTAAGATGAAATTATGAAAGCTTGTAAGGTAAATAGATGAGATTTTTATAACTGAATGGCAGAATACTTGCATAAAATGCATATAAATATCAGTTGTCACTCTTTATCTCCCAATACCATAAAAGATTATATTTAAATGCTTAGTTTTAAAGTCAAAGCTCTTAAAGGGATAGTTCACTTTGAAATAATTTTTTGATATGTTTTAGCTTACCTCAAGGGCATCCAAGATGTAGGTGTCTTTGTTTCCGCAGAAGTTTCAATTTTGATATGTTTAGGTCAAACTGTTCTTGTCTGTCAGTCATATAATGCAGGTCTATGGTCACCACCTCAAAGAGCATGCACAGAGAAGTCCAAATTAAACATGATTTAATGACTCGTAAATGTAAGTACACATTGACGGCCTAAGACACGAAACGAGCGGTTTGTGTGAGAAAACGAACAGTATTTATATCGTTTTTACCTCTTGTAAACACAGCCAGGTCCAAGTGATCTGAGGGCGCGGGCGCTTCGGTCTGTGCGTTACAAGAGGTAAAAACGATATAAATACTCTTCGTTTTCTCACACAAACCGCTCGTTTCGTGTCTTAGGCCGCCAGTGTGTACTTACATTTACGAGTCATCATGTTTAATTTGGACTTCTCTGTGCATGCTCTTTGAGGTGGTGACCATAGACCTGCATTATATGACTGACAGACAAGAACAGTTTGACCTAAACATATCAAAATTGAAACTTCTGCGGAAACAAAGACACCTACATCTTGGATGCCCTTGAGGTAAGCTAAAACTTATCAAAAATTTATTTATTAAGGTTTTTTATTTTTTTTTTACATTTTCACATGATTTTTTAATACATATATATATATATATATATGGATAATCAAGTAATCGAAGTTGCGTAATCCAGTTAATATTCATCTTGAAATATTATGATTACAATATTGAAGTTATTCTTTACGTTATTTTATAAATATCATTAAATATTAAATTTCACAGCACAAAGACTTGAAGGTGGACATTTTTACAATAAATCTTTGCTTAGTCTATTAAATTTGCTTTAGGGATTTGAGTGTGCGGACAGTTTATTTATTGAGATCTTTAGTCTTGTGTGTCTGGCACCTTGAAGATCGTGAGTGCGGTGTAACTCCTTCAAAACAATATGGGCCCTATCTTGCACCAGGCGCAAATGACTTTGTACACTGACGCATGTATCATTCCTATTTTGCACCCACGCAAAGAGGACTTTTCCCTCCACAGACACACGTCGGTTAACTAAGAAATACACTTGCGCTCCCCGGGGCGGTTCAGCGCAAAGAGGAGGCGTGTTCCGGCGCAAACTTTCCCTCATGCTATTTTGCTGTTCTATAAAACAAATGCGCCACTGACCAGAAAAAAACTAGTCTGAAGTCAGTGGCGCGTTGCGCGTTGTTCATTATGCTATTTTAAGGGCGCATGCTTGGCCATAATCAATGTAGCGTGTGCACAACGCGCATACACTTTGATTCTCTCATCTAAGCAGCAGTTTTCATTTTTGCAAATCATACATTATTACGATAGATAGATAGATAGATAGATAGACAATTTATTATAAAAGCATACATGTAGCTTACACATTTACCCAAATTATCATACGCTTGTTTAACAGAAGTTAATTTGATTGGGTTTCTCTATCCCCAATGTCACTTCTCTGTGTTTTACGGCCCAGACGAGAACGTTGCTCTCCTCGGCTGTGAACCGCACCTGGCAAATCCGCCGTTATAATAGGAATCCGCTTTAGAACAAGCGCGCCTGCTCTTAAAGGGAATGTGAGATGACGCTCTGATTGGTTTATTTCACGTTACGCCCAAACCACACCTATGAATAATGAAGCTACTTCAGACCAACCCCTTTTAGATTTGCGCCAGGCGCAAGAGGCATTTATCCCGCCGGGAAAATAGCAACAGCGCCGGGATCCGCCCACAAAGTTACTTGCGCTTTGCGCTTTGACACTTGCGTTTCAGATCGTTAAAATAGGGCCCTAAATCTTTGCTAAAAGGTCTTTTTCTTGCTGAAAAGTATAAACTATCAATCGGATGACATTTGTCTGGGTTTGCCAGTAAAGTAAAGTTTAGATGTTTTTAGAAAACAAACATCGAAACATAGAAAAGTACGATACAGTAGGATTAGGTTAAGGAATTTTCATTTTGACTTTAAAAGTAAAGAAAGTCACATTTAACCAACCTGTACGAGATCTTTGCGGGGTCTGAGCTTCAGGAGAGGTTCACTGAGTCGAATAGAACACAAGCCTCCTCTTCCCTCATAAGAGCAAACGCCAGCACACCTGAGGGAATCAGACATTAGACAGTGATTACACAAGTCAAAGTCATCTATCTATCTATCTGTCTGTCTTTCTATATATATCTATCTATCTGTCTGTCTTTCTATCTGTCTACCTATCTATCTATCTGTCTGTCTGTCTTCTGTATTTCTATCTATCCATCTATCTAGCTGTCTGTCTATCTATCCATCTATCTATATCTATCTATCTGTCTGTCTTTCTATCTGTCTGTCTACCTATCTCTATCTATCTGTCTGTCTGTCTCCTGTATTTCTATCTATCTAGCTGTCTGTCTTTCTATCTATCTATCTATCTATCTATCTATATATATATATCTGTCTTTCTATCTATCTATCTTTATACCTATCTATCTATCTATCTATCTATCTTTATACCTATATGGCTGTCTATCTATCCATCGTCTGTCTATCTATATATCTATCTGTCAATCTATATCTGTCTGTCTATCTATCTATATGTATATATATATATATATGTCTGTCTGTCTGTCTTTCTATCTGTCTGTCTATATATATATGTCTGTCTGTCTATTTATTTGTTTAGCTGAGCATTAGACAGAATC
Organism: Rhinichthys osculus; assembly: GCA_029959095.1. Classification (NCBI taxonomy): domain Eukaryota; kingdom Metazoa; phylum Chordata; class Actinopteri; order Cypriniformes; family Leuciscidae; genus Rhinichthys; species Rhinichthys osculus. The sequence continues at coordinate 32,146,386 of JARWKJ010000012.1, read as the reverse complement.
CTGTCCGTTGGGTTTGTGACTCTTACAGTGTCATCCTCGGGCTCCACTTCACCTCCACCCCGCTGAGTTTCCCCCAGAAGAACCTGTCGTTAAACTGCAGGAACATGGCTCTCACGTCCGGACTGGGGTCCAGCGTCTCCCACGACTCGTCCACGATGGACAGCGGTCTCTCAGGTCTGGGTCCGGGCTGAGAGAAGGGCATCACACCAGAGGAGTCGATCTTACGCTTTTTACTGGACGGACAGTCTTCATCACTCCATCCAGCAGCCGATGTCTCCTGATCAAACTGCTCTTGCAAACGAAGAGCGAGTAAAAAGTCGTCATCCTCCATCTTCAGTCTTCTTTAGTGCGAATAACGTTAGATCAACTGGATGACAACATCAACCAGCACAAAAACTCCACATTAACATTATAACATTAATCACGACCAACGAAACTCCCACCTCATACATTAAAGGGTTTAATATAAAGTTCGGGCTAATCGAAGGTGTTCATGAATGTGACGATACTGATTAACGTCTCGATTTATTTGAAGGAAACTGTCAGAGCATTTCCACTAGAGACCTATGAAAAAATAATTGTTGGCCAACCAGAAAGTCAAACAGTGTATTGGGATGCTGGGAAATGTATTTCTATTTTTAAATTTGATAATATACATGAACAGCGACACACTGGGGATATGTGGATATTACAACGTGCAATGCCCAAAAAGAAAAAATAGAGTTACCAAAATAGTATAAAAAATATAAACGTCTATATTCTTACGTAAAATGTTGACCGATCAAAACAATTGCACGGAGTTGATGTAGCTGCTAAACAAATAGTAGAATTAGTATTTTGATATATAATTATTCTAACCGATATTAAAGTTTGCAAATATTTTCCTTATCAACACGGGGTAATTTATTCATTTTACTCTGTTAGAAACACTTCCTACAAAGGAGGGGCTGCAGATTTTTGGTCTTGCTGTTTTACTCAAATTGGCACAATGGCATATTTAAACATCTATATGCTCTATATTTGTGAGCTATGTTTGTAATAAAGTGTATGAATTAAAACATATGTGAATATGTCTGTTTTTTAATCACACTATTTATTTGTTAAATCTTATTATAGGCATATTACCATGGACAACAACAACAAAATGCATGTAAAATACAACGAATGCAAACAACTACGTGTTGCTAGAGGCAAATTTTATCAGTATTTTTAAATTATTCAAACATATAAGTGCGTGAATCTTTGTTGTTGTGTATTTTGAAACGTTCGCTCTTCACGTGATGTGAGTGACGTCACGGGGAGGTGTCGCGAGTCTCCTGTAACGAGGAAGCGCTCTCTCTGCAGCTATACTGCAATGACTAGCTGATTTACACAAAATTATATTCACATTTGTGTTTCTTTTATACATATTCTTTCGCCGTAACATCCAGAAAAATGGCAGACACTGGAAACCGTTTGCGTAAGATGCTGGAATCCCCTAATTTTGACCCTCAGTCGCACGTCAAGCAGCTCTCGCAGCAGTCCGACGGGGACCGAGATTTACAGGAACACCGTCAGAAAATACAAACACTCGCCGACGAAACCGCACAAAACCTGAAGAAAAATGTTTATAAAAACTACAGGCAGTTTATTGAGACAGCCAAGGAGATTTCATACCTGGAAAGTGAGATGTATCAGCTCAGTCACATTCTCACCGAGCAGAAGAGCATAATGGAGAGCATTACACAGTCTCTCCTGTCCACGGATAAAGACGAAACAGCCAAAGAAATGCTCACAGCCTTTCCAAAGGAAACAGAAGAGGTCAAACAAAGAACCCTAACCACGCTTTTGGAAAAAGTGGAGGGATGCAAGAACATCATGGAAACCCCCGGCAGATATCTGGTCTACAATGGAGATCTTTTGGAGTATGACGCGGACAACATGTCGCAGATCCAAAAGGTCCATGCGTTTCTGATGAACGATTGCCTGTTAATTGCAACCTGGCTGGCGAACAGACGCGGCGCTGTGAAGTACAAGTACAGTGCGCTGTACGACCTGGAAAGCTTTGCGGTTGTAAACGTAAAAGACAACCCTCCGATTAAAGACATGTTCAAAATCCTCATGTTCCCAGATAGCCGCATCTTCAAAGCTGAGAACAGCAAGATCAAGAAAGAGTGGCTGGAGATCCTGGAGGAAACGAAGAAAAACAAAGTGGCGAAAGACAAGCACACAAAGGAAGAGGAGGTGCCGACGTCGCCGGTCAGGCAGGACGTCTCCACGAACCCATTTGAAGATGACGAACCACTAGATTCAGAGGAACTGGTGGATCTGAGTCCCGAATGGATCCAGGAGCTTCCGGAAGACCTTGACGTTTGCATCGCTCAGAGAGACTTCGAGGGCGCTGTTGATCTCCTAGACAAGCTAAACGAATATCTGAAGGAGCACCCGATGAGCCCGCGGGTCAAGGAGCTCAGGGTGAAGGTGGAGGAGCGCGTTCGACAGCTGACGGAGGTTCTGGTGTTCGAGCTCTCGCCCGACCGCTCTCTCCGCGGAGGACCTAAAGCCACACGGCGAGCCGTATCCCAGCTCGTCCGCCTGGGCCAGTCCACGAAAGCCTGCGAGCTCTTTCTGAAGAACCGAGCCGCGGCCGTCCAAACCGCCATCCGCCAGCTTCGCATCGAAGGAGCCACGCTGCTATACATCCAAAAGCTCTGCAACATCTTCTTCACGAGCCTGCTGGAAACCGCCAGGGAGTTCGAGACGGATTTCGCGGGGAACACCGGCTGCTACTCCGCCTTCGTGGTCTGGTCTCGTTCGGTGATGAAGATGTTCGTAGACGCCTTCAGCAAGCAGGTGTTCGACAGCAAAGAGAGCTTGTCCACCGCCGCCGAATGCGTGAAGTTCGCGAGCGAGCACTGCAAGCAGCTGAGCGACATCGGCTTGGACCTGACCTTCATTTTACAGTCTTTGCTCGTGAAAGACATCAGGGCGGCGTTGCAAAGCCAGAAAGACATCATCATAGAAGCGACCAAGCATCGCAACTCTGAGGAGATGTGGCGCAGGATGAACCTGATGACTCCTGAAGCCCTGGCCAAACTCAAGGAGGAAATGCGGAGCTGCGGGATCGGCGGGTTCGACCAGTATACGGGAGAAGACTGCTGGGTCAACCTGAGCTACACCGTCGTGGCCTTCACCAAGCAGATGATGGCGTTCCTGGAGGAAGGGCTGAAGCTGTACTTCCCAGAGCTGCACATGGTGTTTCTGGAGAGCCTGCGGGAGATCATACTGGTGGCGGTTCAGCACGTGGACTACAGCCTGCGCTGCGAGCAGGAGAGCGAGAAGAAGGCCTTCATCCTGCAGAACGCCTCCTTCCTGCACGAGACGGTGCTTCCCGTTGTGGAGAGGAGGTTTGAGGAGGGAGTGGGGAAACCAGCCAAACAGCTCCAGGATCTGAGGAAGAGCTCTCGGCCTGTCAGAGTCAATCCCGACAGCACCATGTCCGTTGTTTAAATGGGAATCAATGAGACTGAGGATGCACTACCATAGAGGTCTTAAAGTCTCAATGCATTTCATGAAGTACTCTCATATCATGACTCGTTGTTGGTGTCGTGACGCACTCCTAACTCTCACTGGAAATACGGATTCTGTCATTATTTACTTGCCTTTGTGTCAAACCTTTGTTGTTGTACATGGAAAAAAAAAGAGAATTAAAAAAACTCTTACAATTTTCAAATGGGCTCAAGTTTAAACAAAAATCAACATTAATTTTTTTTTTCATCATCCAAAAATCAATGGTAATGGCATTGAATCAATGTTACAATGTGATGTTGGTTCAACAAAATGAGAATTTAAAAAAAATCTAAACATTTTCAAATGGGTGTCAAGCTTCAAAAATGGCAATAAAGCAAAATTAGTCCATATAGTCTTAAAACAACAGCATATGGGTTTGAAATAAAATGAGGGTGAGTAAATAATCACAAATAGCAACTTTATAACACTTGCATTTCATAATTGTATTAATTGTGCTTTATGTTGTTTAATCATTTATAATAAACTATATTATTAAAGTAAATGGGAATTAATATCGCCCTACATGTTGAAATATAAAGAATATACCACTGCATTTGTCATTTCAGTCAAGCAAAACACAATTGAGGTAGACGTGAAAACACTTATTTTTACTGCTCTCTTTTGACAGTTTATAAACTTGAGACTTGTAAAAAAGCAAAGTGCGTAAAACTGGCTTAACATGAATATGTTGTGTTGATTTGATCCTGTGATCCAGATGTCTGAGCTTTTAAACGTAGTGCCCCCTGCTGTACAGGGAATTGTTCAATAAAAGTAAGGCTCAGTTCAAAATCCCAGTCTTGACAACAACCCAGAGTTATTAAAAATATTCCCCTTTCATCTGTTTCTCTTTCACACTGCTGTTTCTGTTCTCTGTCAGACTGCATATGCTTGATCATATATTCACAAGACCTTTTTGTGTTATGTTTCAGTTGTTTTTTAAACCCTCTTGACGCATAGACAGGATGATAATATGAGGAGAAGGTTTGATGTATATGAGACTTCGATGGATTTAAAACAAGAACTTTAATGCATCAGTAAAATCTAACCTGGTTATTTGATCCAGTATGCATCAGCCTCCGGGTTATGACAGGAGATGATTTTTCCTTTGGCAAACCCCCAGCATAATCTCGTGGATCAGTCTCGCGCCTCTGAACAACACGACAGGCGTGTGTGAAAGAACAATAACGTCTGCCGTCGCTGCCCTGATTGTCAAACCAAATACTCTGCACTGCTCTATTAGATTACATTACACTGGACATTAGTTTATTGAAAATTATTTTGAGATTTATGCATTTTCTATCCTTTCTCTCAATTTTCAAATTCTCTCTCTCTCTGTATATATATATATGTTAGTGCTGTCCAATTGATTAATTGCAATTAATCACATCCACCATAAAAGTTTTTGTTTACATAATATATGTTTGTATATTATTATATTTATATATATTATTTGTGTGCGTGTCTGTGTTTATATAAATATGCACACATATATGTAAATCTATAAATATATGTGTGTGCATGTACAGTATACACACAGAGAGACATAAAACATATATATATATATATATAGGCATATCATGTACATTAAAGACAAATTTAGGCGTTTATCAGTTTGACAGGACTAATAATATATGTGTGTATACTGAAAAAAAATATAGATAGCCTATTCAATCATTCAATTAAGTAAACTATTTTAATCTAAAATTTTAAATAATATAATTAAAAATAAAACAATACAGTAAAAATGGGCCCTAAAACAAAACAAAAATATACTATAATTTGTAGCGCACATAAGAAAAATCTTTCACTTTAACTGACCTTTTTTGCCTATTTCAAGAAGAAACAAAATGCCTACTATAACTGCTTTATAGAAATACACAATATTTATTTTTATATGAATGCAGTAATTTCCCCATTACCATTCAATCCTCATATAACGGGTGTGCGTAGGATTATGGTGATGTGCGCGCGCTCGGTGCTCATTAATTGTTGTGCCGTAATTAGACTGTGTGGGCAGAAGCCGCCGATGCTCGCTGTGATACATTCCTTCCCCTGATTATTTACGGCCACTCACAGAAACTAGGCGACTGGTCAGCCCTCTCTCAGATGCCATCACAATTACAACGCCTGTCCTCCTTTGACGGGGTTGTTTACACACGGGCTTCTTTAAATTGCAAATTAGGCTTTTTTTTCCCCTCAAACCGACGACCCTGGAATACGGGACGATAATACAAATTCTTCTCGCCGCATTTAATTAGCGGCATTAAGGGAGTTGTAGTTTTTAAGAGCTCAACTGAAAGGGTGGGCGTGGGCAGAGTGACTACAACTCCCACAACCGTTCTCTCAATGCGCATGCGCGGAGCGCGTTACGGAGCTGTCCGCGTCTGGTAGTGCTGCTCTGATTTCATTCAACGGCTGCGCGTGTGAACGTGTTTATGGACGCGATGGAAGAAGAACTGAAATGCCCGGTTTGCGGTTCTCTCTTTAAGGAGCCTATTATTTTACCGTGCTCGCACAATGTCTGCCTGGCGTGTGCCCGGAATATCATCGTGCAGACCCCGGAGGGAGAGACCCCTCCGCAGAGCCGAAGCTCCGGCACCTCGGACTATGATTATCTGGACATGGACAAGATGAGCATGTACAGCGAGACGGACAGCGGCTACGGCTCATACACGCCGTGCCTGAAGTCCCCCAACGGGGTGCGAGTGTTCCCGCCGGCACTGCTGCACCGGCACTGCTCCATCACCTGCCCTCTGTGCCACCGCAGCGTGTCGCTGGACGAGCGCGGGCTCCGGGGACTCCAGCGGAACCGGCTCCTGGAGGCGATCGTGTCCCGCTACCAGCAGAGCCGCGCCGCCTCCGTCAAGTGCCAGCTGTGCGACCGCAACCCGGTGGACGCCACGGTGATGTGCGAGCAGTGCGATGTGTTTTACTGCGGGCCGTGCCAGCAGCGCTGCCACCCGTCCCGCGGACCGCTGGCCAAACACCGGCTGCTGCCGCCGACTCACGCGCAGGCGGGCATCGCGCAACCGGGCGCAGCCTCCGCGCGCAAACAGGCGACGTGCGTGGATCACGAGTCGGAGAACTACAGCATGTACTGCGCCAGCTGCCGGAGCCCCGTGTGCTACCAGTGTCTGGAGGAGGGCAAACACGGGAAACATGATGTGAAGCCGCTGGCCGCCATGTGGAAACAACACAAGGTAAATGACACATTGTGCCACTGTGACTGCATGTAGTACAGTAGGTGAAACCATGGTCGCTACTGAAATTCATGTACCATGGTATGTTACTCCAAGGCATTTCCACGAATACCACGGTGCTATCATGGTACTTGTCTTCCAAAAAAACAAGAGGGAAACAAAGCAAAAAACAAACAACAACAACAACAACAACAACAAAAAACCACTTGGTACAGTAGCAAAAAAAGTTCCAAAAGAAATGTTGTTATATTGAACTAAGGATTCATATTTAGAGCCTCTTATAATTGGAGTGAATGGTACCTGAGATTTTGAAGCCCAAAAAAGTGCATCCATCCATTATAAAAGTAATCCATATGCCTCCAGGGGGTTAAAAAACGTCTTCTGAAGTGAAGCGTTGTGTTTTTTTTTTGTGAGAAAAATGTTCATAATTATAACTTTGTAAACTATAATCACTGGCTTCCGGTAACGGCCGTATGTGAGTCTTCCGGCGGTGATTATAGTTTATACAATTATAAATACACAAGTTATAAAAAAATAGATATTTTTCTTACAAAAATGCATTGTCTCACTTCAGAAGGCCTTTATTAACCCCCTGGAGTTGTATGGATTACTTTTATGATGGATGGATGTGCTTGTTTGGGCTTCAAAATATAAGGCTCTATTCACTCCCAATATAAAGCTTGGAAGAGCCAGGATTTCAGATTGTGTTTGGCTGAAAGAAGAGAGTCATATACACCTAGGATTGCTTGAGGGTGAGTCAATTATGGAACAATTTTCATTTTTGGGTGAAATAACCCTTACCATTAAAAAACAAAACAAAAAAAAACGTTTGTGCAATGGAAAGTTTCCATGGATGTTAAAGGTTCTTCATGGAAACCATCAATATCAATAAATAACTTTTATTTTCAAGAGTGTAAGTGGAAAGATTGTATATTGAAGCTTTTCAGGATTGCAAACATGAGATCATATTTTGGCCTAAACCTGTATTTCTAAAAGTGTAGTGATATTTATATTACCTTGGCATGCAATATGGTGATCATTGCATTTCCACCTGATACTATCACTATATCATTGTGCCGCCACAATACTTTAGGGTTTGCTCTTCCCAAAAAGACAAGACGAAACACTGATCTTAGTGTACTTAGTGTAACTACTGGTGTAGTTCAAAATATATAACTGTGATTCTGTGAAACATATCTTCTTAAGCATCTTTCAAAACACCAACACAACCTTAAGTTAGACTGAATCACACACACACACACACACGCACACACACACACTGTACACTTTGGGATTCTACTCATGCTTTTCTCTGTGTGTGTGTGTGAGTAGGTCAGTGTAAGTGACTTATGCTGTTGCACAGTGTGTGTGTGTGTGTGTGTTAGCTGCTGTGATGTGGCAGGGGGTAGTAGGAAATTGAGGAAAGCTTATGTGTGAGAATCACAGTGTGTGTGTGTACAGTTTTATTGTAGGCGGGGAGGAACTGTGTGAGTGTGTATGAGTCAGTCTAAATTCCACCCTCCCGCTGGGCCTTTTTTTCTTCTTCATGCACTTTAATGGATTCTGATAGAGCCGGAAGAACAGATCATTTGACACATATTGCATGAAGCTGTCAGATTGATAAATTAAACGAGAGCACACCTTTAGCCCTGAGTATAGCCGGGATCTCTCTAATCCCCGGGACGGTGCGCTCCGGGGTCTTTATCGTTTAAGTGGCGTTTGTGGCATTTTGCTAGTCATTTACCAACCAAAAATGGGCTGTAAATTATGAAGATGGGACATATATGTTGATTTTAGTGAATAAAACATTAGGTTGGAGATTTAAGTATTGATGTCTAATGATTCCCATCCATTATGATATTTCAGAAGAGAGAGATTAAAGATAATAGCTTGCTGTGCGTGGGTCACATACTGAACAAAGAGAGATGTAAAGATACAGATATATATACATAGAAATATTCTCTGTTAGGTTGTATAGATGCATATCTGTTGTATAAATATTTTAAAATAAGAAATAAGAAATAAATGTGAGATACACAGTCACATTGTGATACATAGTCACAATTACAATTAATAAAGTCACAATTACAAGATATAAAATCACAATTATGAAAAACAAAGTCACAATTTGGAACCATAATGTCACATTGTGAAATATAGTTACAATTATGCTAAATAAAGTCACTGTAAAAAACATAAAGGAATACTGTGAGAAACATATTACAATTACAAGAAATAAAATGCACAATTTGGAAATGTGAAGTCACATTGGGAAATATAATATTACAATTACAAACAATAAAGGCACAATCTAGAGATATGTCACAGTTTTGATAAATAAAGTCACAATTGTGAAAAATAATGAGACATTGCAAGATTTCTTTACTGTGGGATATTTGGAATATTGCCACGTCTGAATATTTGCCACATCGTACTTGTCTTCACCTTTTTTCTTTTTGACTTGTCTTCACCTGTCACCACTTCAATTTGTCTACAGTTGATTTATTGATTTATTGACTTATTTATTTCCCTGTGCAGTGTATTTGTGTTGCTCTGGAACTCTGCTGATGTCTGTACACACACTCTTATTGTAGATTACTATTAGCTGACCCTTAACCCCTGAACCCTGACCTCTTCCCTAAACACTAGCCATCACCCTGACCCTGACCGGGAGAGACACATCTGTCCCCTAAATAGTGCCGAGAGTCAAGAGGATTCAGAAATGTTCATGTCGCTCTATATGTGTGCTGCAAACAGATGGCTTTATATATATGTGTGTGTGTGTGTGTAAATATACGGGGAGGCCGGGGCTAGTTGTCACACTTTTGTACACCCGTGAGTACTACAAATCCTATAGACACCTTGAAGTCTTGGCTAAGAAGCTGCTTTTGCACACTAAGAGACAAAAAGGTCACATGATGACCTTACACTAAAGAACAACAACATACATTACTGTAATTTATTAGTTTTTCGCAAATTATATGTATGCTTTGGGTTTAAACCTTAGGCCTACATTTTGATGTAATATTAATCGAAATTATTTCTTTTGCCACAGACAATTTTTTTTTATGAAGACCATATACCATGCTTAATATATTTTCTTTAGACATACTGTAAGCTAAAATGTTACTTAATGTAGGTAAATACGTTTTTTTTTATTTCACCATAAACAAAAGCTATACTATTAAAGTAGAATTTTCCTTTGAGATAAAACATGTTGTTAGTCAATGTTTATTTTAGTTAATTTACTATATAGTTACTTACTATAACATAAATGTGATGTCTTTTGCATCATATTCTCAGTTATGTACTAAATAAATAAATAAAACCCAACAATTATTTCTACTGTCATTCATAAATGAATAAATAAAAAAAACAATAAAAATAACAAAAGTAAACAGACAGATACAGTATATATGTTTAATATATATGTTATATATATATATATATATATATATATATATATATATATATATTATATGTTTAAGACTATATCTCTTGTCTGTGGAAATACCAATGGACGTCAGTAAAATAAAGTATAAACGAAGTAAAAATGACTAACACACAGACACGTAATGCAGGAATGCCGTCTCTTTCCGCACATATTCATAAAGCCAATGTGTGGGAATAGCTGTGACCTCCTCCTCCACACACACATTTATGACACGCAAGGATGGTTTTGCCTCGCGCACACACACACACACACACACACACACACACACACACACTAGCAGATCGAATGTAGGTTAGATGTTTCAGACTGAAATATGCAGTACCACTCCTCCATACGCCATCACTGTGTGTGTGTGTGTGTGTGAGTGTGTGTGTGTGTAAGGAGTCTTTTTCACGCTTTTTCCTGCCGGCTATCTGTGACCAAGGAAACAGCTCAGTAAACTCAGGCCACTGACTCAATCTTACAAACCAGACTTTCAGCGAATAAGACACGCACAGTGAAGCTGTAACGTTTCTTAAAAGAAAATTAAACAAACAAATAAAAAAAATATATATTTTTTTAAATCATACAAAATCACAGAATTGTATACAGAAAAGCTGATCACATTTTTTTGGACCCCTTTCATGTTTACACACCCCATTAAAGTCAAAGAGGGTTTGATGTGCATCTATTCATAAAAAAACACAGGAAAATCCAGCAAGATATATATATATATATATATATATATAGAGAGAGAGAGAGAGAGAGAGAGAGAGAGAGAGAGAGAGCTCCACACACCCTCCTACAAACATGACCCGTCCTGTTCAACGCCTAAGTACAGAATCCTGTAATCTAGCGAGTTTCCATGGTTACACATGAATATTACGGCAGTGTTTCATTTTCCCACACAACTGGGAAAAGAACCATCAGTGACTGTGGTTTCTTCAAACTTGCTGAACAGACAACCTCTCACCTCTCCTTTTGCTCCAGTTTCACTCCGAAAACAAAAAAATGTCCAGGTCACATGTAATCTCAAGATCAAAACACACACACACACACACACACACACACACACATACACACACACACACACGCACACACACACACACACACACACACACACACACACACACACGCACGCACGCACGCACGCACACACACACACACACACACACACACACACACACATTGTGACATTATTTCCATAAGATTTCTCCTCAAAGTTCTCACCACTGTAATGTCTTAGCATATATTTACTTGTATTTGTTTGTAATTTATTCTAAATGGTAGTAAAACATTATCATAATTCATTTTTAACAATATTAATAAACATGATTTAAAACAGTTCAAGAAATACTATAGCACTACAAAAAAAATTTGTCATGAAAACAATGTCACAAAAAACCTCATAATGATCCTAAAAAGAGGTTTGATATGTTTGTATTTTCTTTTAATTTTGGGGTGAAATATTAGGTAACGCTTCCTTTTACAGTCCTGTTACCCATGTGTAGTTATTACAATTACTGGGTAATAACTAGGTACTAACCCTGAACCTACCCCTAAACCTACCCCTAACCCATGTACTAACCTTATATTAGCCAGTACTTTCTAGGTAAGTACACGTAAGTACACGTAAGTACTGTACTGTAAAAGGAAGCGTTACCAAAATGTATATGTTCCTGAAAGGTTCGTCTTTAATAGATCTTGACAAACCGGGTAACTATGAACTGTGCAATATGTCTATAAAAATTATATTTTTGTGTGCCATGAAAAAAATATATGGGTTGGAACAATGGCAGCATTTTAATTGCTAGTTCTACTTAATCTGTACATATGTCAGATCTACTTTCATACTTACTTCTTTAAATATATTAGAGTGATGAGGATAAACAAACCTCAGGGCTTCCCTAACTGTCTTCAGCACACATTACACACATCCCCGATTCCCTCTGATTGCAGTTAATGTCCAGCATCATGAGGAAACAAGCGGGGAAAATGGACTTGACATGCGCGTGCAACCTTCATTTCAATGTCTAGAGCAAGATTTGCTCCACATTTCTTAGGACGATTACAATGTTCTGTCAATTATTCATTTAAAAAATTATGATGCCAATGACTTTCTCTCTTTCCATTTCAAACATCAAAGCAGGGAGATAAATGGAGGAGAGAGAGGGATGCTGTCATCGGTATAGGGAGATTTGTGTGAGCCGGGTGGGTCAGATGGGTGATTGGTTCTGCTGACCTCCAGATGTACAGCATTAATCACACACACACACACACACACACACACACACACACACACACACCCGCAATGACAGAGACAAAGACAGAGACAAAGGCTCCATGCCTAATGAGCTGCTCACGCTGCAAAAATCCTTTTCTTAATCAGTCATTTTGTCCCGTTGTCCATTCAGAAATATCAAAAGATTCTTAAAACAAGATACATTTACTTGAAGAATTAAACCTTGAGTAAGATATTAACATTTTCAGAGAATATGTCTTGATTGAATTAATTCCCTATTTGAATCTTAGTAGTATCTTACTTTATTTTTCTTCTCAAGTAAATCTATCTAGTTTTAAGATGTTTAAGCCTCGTTCAGAGACTGTCAGTCCAAATCCGTGTGCATGTCCGATTGAAATCCGGTCGGATTTTGCAAGTGTGAACATTTATTATGTGGTTTGTATGGAAGATTGTATCCGCCACAGAATAAAAAATAAAAAAGATAATTGCGCGTTTATATCTCGCAATTCTGACTTTTTAACTTGCAATTGCGAATTATAAAACGTAAATGTCAGACATTGGTATAGGAAACATGCTGAAAGTCGCTGCCGAAACAAGGTGGTGTTGTTGCAAAGTGTCGGACGATAAATAAAGCGCTTTGCCTTGCCTTATTATTGTACTGTGTTGTTAGTTTAGCAACATGCTAACACCAAACTCCTCTGTCCTCTGTAGTTTCCAATGTGGACGAGGAGCACTAATTTACTATTTTACGTTTTGTCAAATTGGCGGCGAATTTGTATGATCTGTTTATGTCCCACTGAGGGTTAAAATTTGGTCACTGTAACAAAGTTCAAGCTCGGGGAAGAAGGAGGTGGAAACCAGAGAACATTCAACGTAAAGTTTCATGATAAAATAAACAAACAACAAAACGAAAGTAAGAAGCAGCCCCTCACGGACGACTGCCGCATATAAACGTAAAAAGACGTCATTCACAGTCTTTACTCCTCCGTGGGACTGGAGACTCGTGTGTGGCGTATATGACGCGCTTATTAAAGGTATAGTTATAGTTCACCCAAAAATGAAAATTCTGTCATCATTTACTCCAAACCTGCATGAATTTCTTTCTTCTGCTGAACACAAAAGAAGATATTTAGCAGATTGTTGGTAACCAGACAGTTGACTTCCATAGTATTTTTCTTTGCAGACTATGGACGTCAATGAAGACCAGAAACTGTCTGGTTATCAACATTCTTCAAAATATGTTCTTTTGTGTTCAGCAGAAGAAAGAAACTCATATGGGTTTAGAACAACTTGAGGGTGAACTATCCCTTTATCATTAGCTCCACTACGGCTCTCGGCCCGCTCTGCTTCATGAATCAAATCCAGTAATTTTAACAAGAATCCAAGCGATCTGGAATTTCGTATGAGAGCGATAGATTTCTTTATGCAGATTTCACAACAGGTTCAGTTGGTCACATGATTTACCCGCGCTGACCAACAGAAAGCTGCTTGATTTGAAAGTCACGTCTGTGTGAGCTGTACTTCATACATCACTACTGACAACAGACACTTGAACGTTTTTGCCAACAAAATTGCACTATGTTACCAAATAGGGGTGTGCCAAAAAATCGATTCACAGAAGAATAGATTCTCATTTGCAACGATTCAGAATCGATCTGAAATGTCCAAGAATCGATTTAATAAATAAATAAAATCAGCTGGCTGTTCGCCTCCATTTTTGTAACTATAGCCTATACGGGACGTCTATGGGGTAAGAATTCATTCACAATTCTGCGCACGCAAGATCACATTTTGAGCGCGCAAAATGACATTTCGCACGCGCGTGAACTGAGTTTTGAGGAGAAATGTTCGTCTCGCAGATAAGAAAATATTTCGAGCGAACGAAAATCAATTTTGCATTTAAAATAAGTATTTGGATGTGCGCAGACGTTCTCTTTCGCATGTGCAAAGTTTCACTTTCTTGCTCCTCTCATAAGCGCTCTCGAAGCGCAGACGGCTCGCGTGCTCAACACAACCCAGCGTTACAATATGCCATAATTCCAGCCAATCAGAGATGAGGCTGCTAAATTCGGATTGGCTGGATTGAAAACCAATCACAAGACTCCCTGCATCACCGACTGTGGACGAGGAAAAATACATGGTGGAAGATGTTTATGTTTAATTTGTTTAATGGCTTGAACACTTCAAAGTTCAAGTAAACAAAAACAATAACAGCATAGATGTTCTGGAAAAAGAACTATCTTACTAAAAAAATATACTGTATTTTCTTATATATTATTTTAGGATGGATAGTGTGCACATTGGGATGCAGGCTTGTTCCCCTCACTGCAAAAAAAAAAAAGAAAAAGAAAAGAAAGACGTGGGTAAAAATGCAAACATATATGCAAATATAACTGTAAGTGAAAATCTTGGATGTGTGACCCACAAGACTTCTATATAATTACTCGCATAATTAGAATTTTTTTTTTTTTTTTGCAGTGAGGGGAACAAGCCTGCATCCCAATGTGCACACTATCCATCTTAAAATTGTATATAAGAAAATACAGTATATATTTTTTAGTATGATAGTTGTTTTTACATGACATCTGCTGTGAATGTTTTTGTTTAAATAATTCCAAGGATATGAAGTAGATTGATTATTATTTTAACGTTATTACATTGCATTTCTACGTTTATTTGATGGCTTTTATTTATTTATTATTCTGATGTGAGTGATGTACCGTTTTTACACACTTATTTCATTAAAAGGGGAAAGTCTGTCCATCTTCATTTCTGAAAATGTGTAACATTTGAGACCCCAGCTCGGTCACATTCATATTTCACTAATGTTAATTACATTAGAAGTTAGAACTACCTCTTGAGGTGTAGCAAACACTGGGACATGCCATTATGTACAGTAATAGTACAATTTAATTTTGATTAAAAATAAGCTAAAGAAAATTAGCTTAAAATAAGCTAAAAAATAAACTGTGATCGTCGAGTAGTAGACAATTGAACTTAAATAGAAGTGTTCAAGCCATTAAACAAATTAAACATAAACATCTTCCACCATGTATTTTTCCTCGTCCACAGTCGGTGATGTAGGGAGTCTTGTGATTGGTTTTCAATCCAGCCAATCCGAATTTAGCAGCCTCCTCTCTGATTGGCTGGAATTATGGCATATTGTAACGCTGGGTTGTGTTGAGCACGCGAGCCGTCTGCGCTTCGAGAGCGCTTATGGCTGGTATGAGAGGAGCAAGAAAGTGAAACTTTGCACATGCGAAAGAGAACGTCTGCGCACATCCAAATACTTATTTTAAATGCAAAATTGATTTTCGTTCGCTCGAAATATTTTCTTATCTGCGAGACGAACATTTCTCTGCAAAACCCAGTTCACGCGCGTGCGAAATGCCCTTTTACGCGCTCAAAATGTGATCTTGCGCGCGCAGAATTGTGACCGAAATCTAATCCCATAGACGTCCGGACGTCATGCACGCAGCCGGTTTTTGAACGTGAGCGGCAAATCAGAGGAAGCAAATATGGATGCTTCTGTGAAGCTTCTGATGCTTCTAAATATGATGCTTCTACATTCATTCTGCCGTGGCGGGCCGCCACACCTAAAATAATCCCGCCACGGCTGCAGCTTCTCAGTGAGGTCCGATATTAATGTGATTGTGTTATTGTTAAGCTAAAGGCATAATAAACATTGTAAAGCACCATAAAGTGTTCGCACTATATTCCAAGACTTCTAAAGTCATTCAAGAGCATAATGTGAGGTAAAAATGAATATTTAAGTCGTTAGTTAAAGTTAATAGAAACTCATCTCTCCTCAGTCATTCTCCATTCAGCATTCACACAGCGCGTCGCGTTATAGCGTTTTCTAAATCATAATCCTTTCTCCTAGCCTGGCATGCCAGACCTACATCATCACACTTTGCGGCAAAATAATTTTTGCTGCCGCTAGGGTGCGTCTAGATTTCTAGGCTACCTTTCTCCCGGATGTCTGTTAGATTACAGCACTGGAGAGCGCTATGAATTGTTCTTCATGCGCACTGTAACTGAAATTTAAAACTGTTAAAAGAAAATGTTTAATAAACTGTTGCATATATATAATACATTAAGCATAGATAGACAGATATAATCTCTTCGCTTTGTGCTTTGAACTTTTCAATCCGGAGCGCTGCGCGCTGTGACTTCGCGTTGCTTCAAGTGCATCATTCTGCGCACGGGATGCGCATAATCGCTTTGCCACTCTTATTCGAGCCTTTCATGTTATAATGTTATAATACTTAGGGGAGGTTTAAACACCTGGGGTAAGGGGGCGTGGCCAATGGGAATATCACTCATGGGCCACGCCCCCTCCCCCTGGCGAAATGGGCCTGCCACCACAGCTGGAAAAAATCCTAGAGGAAACACTGGTCTCCATTTGTCATTCTGTATAGCAAAGCAGATGAGAGTAGATCAAGATCAGAAACCCGATTAGAAATCATTATGGATAAAATCGAATCGTTTTAAATCGAAAATCTTTTTGAATCGAAAATCGATTTTGAATCGAATCGTGGCCTCAAGAATCGGAATCGAATTGAATCGTGAGATGGTAAAAGATTCCCACCCCTATAACCAAACCTATAGGGCCCTATAATACACCCGTCGCAATTGCAAGTGTTTATTGCTAGTTTCAGCCCGACGCAGTTATCATTTTCACGTCCTGTGGCACGTTGTTTAAATAGCAAATGCATTTGCGCCCATGGGCGTGCTGGTCTGAAAATATGAAAAATAAAAGTATTACAATGTAAAATGTAAAAGATTATTATTGTGTGTACATAAAGATATGGTGGAATCCGGATTGTCCCGTAGATGGTCTGCTTGCTCGCTTTAAACTCGCGCACGAGCAGATCCGTTTCCTCGCTAGAGAAGCGTTCAGTCTTTCCGCTTGCAAATTTCGCCGTGTAAATAGCGAATCCGCCATGGCGCGAGCGCAACTGGCTTTTAAAGGGAATGGGAGATGAGACCCTGATTGGTTTATTGCACGTTACGCCCAAAACACACCCATTACTCATTAAGAGAATAGAGACAACCCTTTTAGACCATGTGCCGGGTGCACAGACCATTTTCCCCGTCGTTAAACTAGCAAAAGTGGATTCGGTCACGCCCTGAGTGCACTTGCGCCGTGCGCGTTAGACCATGACCTTAGATCCTTAAAATAGGGCCCTAAGGTTTGATGGTGGACCTTCATGTTTAGTTTTTTCCCCTACAAATCATGTTTTCATACAAATCAAAGCTTGTACAAAGCAGTCATTTTAGTAGTGTTGCCCACTGTCCTGTATGGAATCCATATTAAATTCATAGGACATAATTTGCGAAGTATCTTAGCATCTAACATCCAACCTACCGAAGACCGCTCAGTATTTATTGCATTCGAAACAGATTAGCATATACAGTAAGTATCAATCTCAAAAAGGACAGATTGCAATAGAAAACAAAGATGGATGTGAAAGAATGAAACCTTTTGTGTGAGTTGTATGAGAGCTCTGACAAACAGACTCTACATTTGACAGCAGGGGAAAGATCAAGGAGGATCGAGCTAGCATTAGCTGACTTATATTTGTTTGCTTTTTACAAGTCAGTTTCTAATTCATTTCATTGGTGCACATTTGTTTTCATGCAGTATATTTCTTGCTAAGCTAATTAAAATATCTAAACCACAAAGTTGAATTGTTAGTCTGTCCATCTTCAAATGTTTATGTCCGGTCAATATCTCATAATTTGCGTTGGTGTGACGTTTTAAACGTGTTTATTTTTAAAAACCGAGGCATTGAAGTCGTATGCCAGTGAGACAAAGTCAAAGTGATTGCATCTCAAGTGCATTTAGCACTTACTTCAGTCAAGTAGTGATTGTCCTTTTCATAGCTATACGCACACAGAGCTGCAGGCGTACACTGTGACTTCGCATCGCATTTCTTTGTTGTTTGCAGGGTGGTCAATAGTTTTACTGAAATCTCAAATAATATAAGCTAATGGAGAACGTCCCTCCCGGTAAAAGTATGTGACCCAATTTATGGGTGTCTATATCAGTTAGGATGCTGCCTTAAAAAGGTCTCAGCCTATCAAGAGGTACTTCACTACATTTTGGAGCAGAGTCAGAAAGGGAGGTAGTTTTGGATGTGTGTATGGTGAAAACGAGCCACTCTTTAGTGCGTACTCCCCGAGGACTCACTATCAAGGTCACTAAAACATCAGCACAGATTTGTATCGTCTTCTATCACTCACTCACTCACACACGCACGCACGCGCACATACACGCACACACACACACACACACACACACACACACACACACACACACACACACACACACACACACACACACACACACACACACACACACACACACACACACACACGCGCACACACACACACACACACACACACACACACACACACACACACACACACACGTTAAACAAACAGACAGCCTCAGTCCAGCAAACATGCTGATAAGCTAAATGCCCAATTGCCTTGTCAGAAAAATCAACCACCAGCAGTTATTGAAATGTCCCTGTGATGTCACACACACACACACACACACACACACACACACACACACACACACACACACACACACACACACACACACACACACACACACACACACACACACACACACACACACACACACACACACACACATACCCACACACACACACACACACACATTCTGCTCATCTTCCACTGTCTATAAATTCAGTTAAATTCATGTCTCATCAGCTCTTCATCCCGTTGCTCTACTGAAGTAGATAATGGGATAATAGGGCTCCACTTTTCCATGTGATTTCTAATTAGCTAAGCCTATTTCTCCGAGCTCTCCACATTTTCACAGAATCACTGTTTCAGTACAGTATATCAATGCAGTGTTTTTCTACTTCTACATTTGCACGTATTCTTTTAGCAGACACCTTTTATCCCAAAGTTTATTGTCCAGCTTTTCATTGAGATTGAAATGGCCCCTAAAAGATATTTGTACACCTACGCCACATTTCAAAATTAATGTCACTGAGTTAGATAACAAAATATCCACCCAATTATTGGCATTCACAAACACTTTTAAATCAAAACATTTCACAAAAATGAGTTTGGATTTTTAATATTGTATATACACTATCTTTTAAAGGTTTGGGGTCGGTACGGCTGCATTTTGGTCAAAAAGATCAGTGTAATATTGTGAAATATTATTACAATTTAAAATAAAATGTAAGCATCATTACTCCAGTCTTCAGTGTCACATGATCCTTCAGAAATCAGTCTAATATGATGATTTGCTGCTCAAGAAACATTTATTATTATTATCAATGTTGAAAACAGAACTGAGTATTTGTGTGTATTCTTTGATGAATATAAAGTGCAATAGAACAGGATTTACTTGAAATAGAAACATTTTGTAAGATTATGTTTTTACTGTAATTGTTTTTGCAATTTTACACATTCTTGCTGAATAAAAGTATTAATTTCTTTCATCTGTGTAAGTTACTTTGACCACATGACCTTTGCGTTGACTGTGGTCAATAAACTACAACTATATCTGTGACATTTTGCACTCTAAGTCTGTTAACACTATTTTAACAAAGCAAGGGGATAAAATCAAGCCCATTTCTTTGTTTGATTCTTTGGCTGAAATTAGTTTGAGTAGTGTGAAGGAGAGGCAGATTGTGCAGGGTCTGTGGTCACAAAAGCAGGGGTGAGACAGTGACCCCTATGCATCATTGACCCCAGCAGTGTCCGGGTGTCTTCTTCTCGAACACAGGCACACCTACTGGGAGAAGTGGGCCATGATGAGAGGGGTATCTGTCAGGGTCTTGTTAGCAGGCTTGGACAGCTTTCCCTGGCAGATGGCACATTAATAGAGCGAGGAGATACGTCTGTGTGTGTGCTGCTTGTGTTTGTTTATGTGTGTGTGTGTGTGTGTGTGTGTGTTTCTTTCGTGATTTAAGACCCAGTGATCGAAGAAGGCCAGGGAAGGCCCAGAGGAAGGAGCAGGTGGGAAGGAAATGTGTGTGTGTGTGTGTGTGTGTGTATGGACTGGTGCCAGGGTCTTTTCCACAGACTTGAGTGATCATTAGTCAAGCCAGAGTCTCATTCTCGGATGATTTTTTTCACCCTCTATTGTGTGCATTATGAAAGCATTGTTTTAAAAAAAAATGTTTGAATCAATTTTTGCATAAAATAGACATTTGCTAAAGTTCAGGAATTATCATTTGAAATTGAACAGATTTGTTTCGGATTCCTCTTAACAATGAACACTTTTATTAACAGTTCTTTTAGAACTTAGAAATGTTTTGAAAAAAAGGTAACACTTTATTTTAAGGTGACACAGTTACACGTTACTACATGTACTTACTATAGTAATAACAGTAAATGATGAATAATTACAAGTAACTGACCCTAAACCCGGTAACACTTTATTTTGCGGTGTCCTTGTTACATATGTTACATGTACTTACCGTAGTAATAACAGTAAAGTATGCATAATTACATGCAACTACCCCTCAACCAAATCCTAATCCTACCGTAACCATATAGTAAGTACATGTAGTTGCTCAATATTACTCAGTACTTAAATATATAATTACACTGTAACAAGGACACCTTCAAATAAAGTGTAACCCCAAACCCTAACTATAACCGTAACTCTATAGTAAGCACATGTAGTTAATTAATATTACTCAGTACTTATGTAAGTACAATGTAACTAACGTCACATTCAAATATGGTGTAACCAAAAAAAATTATTCTGAATACTTTGAAAGTCATTTTAGAGGCAACATAAATACAATCTAATAATTGGCCTTTTTTTATATTAAAGTGACCCTATTGTGCTTTTTTTTCCAGATTTGACCTTTCATGTAATGTCATATAGCTGTTTGTGAATGTAAAAGGTGTGCAAAGTTTCGAAGATCGAAGTGCACAACGTCTTACTTCCTTCACCATTCTATGTAGGTTTGTAATCAATTTGCATAATGCCAGCCTATGGTCTTCATTGGCAAACGACTACTTTGACCCTTAAAGGTACATATTTTTGACTGTACTAAAGCACAAAAATACCATAATATGTTTTAGGAAACATGCTTATTTCTCTGAAAAACAATGCTACAGCCAGTTATTTTACTTTGAAATGCATGTTTCCGTGTCAGAATGTCTGTTTATATTTTGGTCTGTGCGATCCCACCCGCTGCCAATTTACCCAATAGTATTTCGACACCTCTCAGCATCCATCTAAAAAAGCTTATTAAAACACGGATAAATCAACTCATCAACTTACAGTGTGGCTTGTCACCTTCTATTGTCCATTGCGCTCATTCCTGTTGTGTGTTCTCAAACTGGCAACCAGCGTGAGCGTTGAGTCTGTGCAGTCCAAATTCAAAATATCCCCAATATTTTGAATTTGGACTGCAGTACCCATTTCAACCACTAGCTGTCAATATTACATACTGGACCTTAAAGGAGAACTCCGGTCAATTTTAACATTGAGCTCATTTTTTTGTACATTTGGAGTGCTGTCAATACAGACAAAAACGTCAAAAATCGGTGTTGCCTACACTGTGTTATCCTCTTTTTAAAATTCGCACCCTGTTGACTTCAATGGGGCAAGTTCTAAACCTGCTTTTAGCCTCTTAACATCCTTAATGTGTCATTACAAGTGCACAGCCATGCGAGTGGTGTTATTGTCGAGTTTGCGCGCGCGATCATTAGTTATATTAGTTACCAATGATCGCGCGCGCAAACTCAACAATCGACTACTGTGGACTTCGAACGAAAACAGGAAGTAAATACAGGTATGTGAGCTGGCTGAATTAACATCATTTTATTAATATCTTTCACATCTACTGCAGGCAGATTGACCGTGGTCACTCTTAATTACACCACTCACATGGCTGTGCACTTGTAATGACTTTACTCATTACAGCGAGATGGTCTTTCTGCTGGGCCTTAGGCCTGTCGCACCTCCAACGGTGCCTTTTGTGGACTATGCATGGCAGAGGCGTCCTTTTCTCTGAGGCAGGCTTAAACCTGACTGCATACCACACGGTTTTGCTGCAGGGTCTTCAGCTGGGGACCACCGCTCATTGACGTTTCGCCCCTTAACCCAGAACGTCTCATGGTGGCGGGGCAGTGAACAGGGACGTCTCCCTGACACCCCCTGCAGCAAAACCTAACTTGATGTTACTCCCCACGACTTGTCTCGTCGTTTCAGCCAGAGCCAGTGGCTTGCTTTCTCAGCTTCCTCAGAGAGCTCTTTGGTGGATCTGCTCAGTGTGGCTCCCCGTAGTCCCAGGTCCTTGAGCAACCGTGATATTGATCTGCCCACAAAGCCTCTGGCTCCCACCTCCACCGGGTACAGCCTCACATTCCATCCACTTTCCCTGCACTCCGCAACCAGGTCTGCATACTTCGCCTTCTTTCTCTCGTAGGCAGCTTCCAGACCCTCCTCCCATGGCACTGTCAGCTCGATTAGTATTACTGACTTCACAGCTACAGACCACAGCACCACATCTGGTCTTAAGGTGGTGCTGCATATCTCCTGTGGGAACTGGAGCTGCCTTCCCAAGTCCACTTCCATTTTCCACACCACCCCTGGTGTTAAAAGCTTGGCAGGTAGTCTCTTGCTGGTATGAATTACGTCTTCCCCCTGCCTAATGAAGTGGATCCTGCATCGGCTCTCTGATGGACTCTGGTTGTTTGCCTCCTGTCGACTTTTCTCCAGCACCTCTGCCAGCTTTCTGAGCACTTGGTCGTGCCGCCATCTGAGCCGCCCTTGTGTCAGTGCTGTTTTACAGCAAGACAGAATATGCTGGAGTGAGGCATTGATGGTCCCGCAGAGGTCACAGGATTGCTCTGTTCCAAGCCATTGGTGGAGGTTTTTAGGGCTCGGGAGGGTGTCGTACGTTGCCCTAATGAGGAAACTGAGCCGAGCCTGCGGCAGTTTCCAGAGCTCTGGCCAGCTGATTGCTCGGCTCGTGACACCCTCCCAAGTTGTCCACCGCCCCTGCTGCCCCTGTACTACAGACCTCACTCTGATCTCCTCCTGCTCAATTCTGGTGACCTCTGCAACAACAAGGTCCTTCCTCTCCTTCCTGCTTGCCTTGGACCATGGGATGGGTGGCTTGCTCCATCCCAGACCTGCCCGTCCTGTCTGGACCATGCCCACGACTTGTTGATGTTGCAGTCTTCCCATCACCTTCTCCACCTCCTCCTTGGCCCTCCACTTCCTTCCAGTCTCAACTCTGGCATTTGCATCAGCCACTGTCCTGTCGGAGGAGTCCCTTAATTCCATCACCAGCCTTGCCTTCTCCTGCCTATAGCCCAGGGTGATGGATTTCAAGGGTAGCTGGAGTGAGTTCCATCCATACAGGCCAGCAGCTGAGAAAATCAAGGATGTTAAGAGGCTAAAAGCAGGTTTAGAACTTGCCCCATTGAAGTCAACAGGGTGCGAATTTTAAAAAGAGGATAACACGGTGTAGGCAACACAGATTTTTGACGTTTTTGTCTGTACTGACAGCACTCCAAATGTACAAAAAAATGAGCTCAATGTTAAAATTGACCGGAGTTCTCCTTTAAACACTGTAGTTGT
Source organism: Rhinichthys osculus (assembly GCA_029959095.1). Lineage (NCBI taxonomy): Eukaryota > Metazoa > Chordata > Actinopteri > Cypriniformes > Leuciscidae > Rhinichthys > Rhinichthys osculus. The sequence continues at coordinate 32,122,357 of JARWKJ010000012.1, read as the reverse complement.
AGCTGAGGCCTGGAAGAGTTTGGTTTGTGTTGTAGACATGTTGAGAAGATGCTGTTTTCAGCGCTGCAAATCCACTTTGCTGCACTTCAAAAGGACGAGGACTCACGTAGGAATTGACACTGAAAAACGAATGCCATTGTTCGTATCACTGTGTATCAAGTGCTGATGAGACCTCTGGAGCTGAAATTCAGATATGGTAATAGGCATTTAGTTTCAGACATGCTGTAAGCGGTAGACCAATCACAACAGACTGGGTCATCTGACCAATCAGAGCAGATAGGCTCTCAGAAATTAGGGTTTTAGAGAGACTGAATCCTTTATTGCTTCAGACACTGTGAGAAAAGAAGTAATGCTACAATTATGAGAAAATTAAATCTTTGTTTTTTTTTACCTTGGATGCATGTAAACCTTTTGTACAAGACCTACAAAACAAGAAACCTTTAAAATAGCATATTAGGGATACTTTAAATAATGATACAAAACAAACCAAAATGTGGTAACATACAGCATTCATTCATTTATTTTTTCTAAAATACAAAAAAATTAAAAGATAAGTTTGATGAATTTCAACCAACTTTGTATTCTTACAATGTCGGTAGTAAAATGATAATCTGTTCTCTGTTACCTGCACCCAGATATCAACGTTTTCATATAAATCATGTCATGGAAACTGAAGAAACATTGTACAATAGGTGTTTATGACAAAAACAAGAATGTTTCTTGATAAAACCGCAGTCTGTTATGCCTTGCAGTAGCCATTGCACTTAGTGTTTATTAGTAGGCTATTTCCATACTTTGCATTAATCCGCTTGTTAAGTCTGACGTCACACGTTACTGTTTCCAGATCCAAATGCTCTATCGACAAACGGTACTAATATGCACTTATGTATATTACGGTAATACTACAGAATAATCATGATTCTATGTCCATACCGTGGAAACTAATGCAGGCCTGGACTTGGAAACGACTTAAAAGTCAATAACCTTGTTAATATAACTTTTTTTGAATAGAACATATTACAGTTTTTTACAATCACTTTGCTACTATTTTCAGAACATTGATGTCATTTTTCAAAACTCTAGACACAAAACTCAAAACGGTTATCACTTGTAACACAGGCTGTCTAATGTTCAAAACATTGCATTGCGCATTCACATCTTTAAAGAAATCTTGCACTTGCACAATCATTGGTTCAAAAAACAAATTTACTGTGAAATACCATTGAAACATGGTGTCATTGTTCGTACAATCATTAAATATTGTAGAACAAAATAGGTGATACAGGTTTCATTATGGTACTACATGTACAGTAAATACATCTCTGTAAAAGTACTGCAGTAGTAGAGAGAATACAGACATAGTGGAATCATTGAACAAAGTGTGTAATATATTGATGCAAAACACTAAAGTACAATCACAACATAGGTTTATTGGAATCAAAGCATAAATATAAAATATTAGGCTACATCCATGGATATTGTAGTCTAATTGGTTCATGCTCCATGCTAATTGGTGACAATGAATCTCATTATCTTGAAACTTTCATGATTTACTGTAAACGTGGAAGATTGTGTGTCTGTTTCCATACAACTATGCATTAAGAGTACTGCAACAGTTACTTATCATTTTGAGCAGTTGTATCAATTGATAGTTAGATCATTGTAAGGAAATGAATAGACACTCATTTGAAATGTAATGTGTGAATTGCCTTTTGAAATAGTAGTACTTTGATGTTAAGTTGTGTCATATTGAACAGGTGATTTTTGTTGAATGAACAAATGATCTAAGTTTTATGTGTATTGTATCCAAGCAATTGAGAAAAGGGTTAGAGTTTTGAAAAATGTGCATTTTGATCATTGGTTGTGAGGTTTGTGTCTAGAGTTGTGAAAAATGACATCAAGGTTCTGAAAATAGTAACAAAGTGATTGTAAAAAACTGTATTTATTGATCTTTTCACACTTTCCCCCCCTGATTTCCTGATCTAGTGATGAGTGCTATTTCATTGTTCCTACTAAAGATGGATTACTGAGCTGTGCATCTTGGTTTAGGTTCTCACACCAACTGTTGTCAAATGTCGTCTAGACTTGAGCTCAAGTTGAGGGTTTTATTAGAGCTCAGATCAGAATTAGATAGTTGGCACACACAATAGAGTAGTCTAACGTTTTAACGATAAAGAAACCATAATGCAAAGCTTTTGTTTGCTTTGAGATGATCTCAAATCCAAATTATCTTAATTCTGCTGCCTATGGATTATGGAGGTCTGGTAAACCTCTGGGCAGAGCTTCTCGTGACTGAGTATTAAGTCGGCATGTTTCAATAATCTGCACAGACCCGATGCGATACCACCATCATTAAAAAATCAGTCAAAAACAAAATCGTTCAAATCCTGACAGATTTGTTTAGGAAAATATTAATGGGACAAATGAAAAAGAGTTCAGTCATATTTCAGTCGGTGGTTGAAGATGTTGGGTGTGTTGAGCGGTGGTTGAAGATGTTGGGTGTGTTGAGCGGTGGTTGAAGATGCTGGGTGTGTTGAGCGGTGGTTGAAGATGCTGGGTGTGTTGAGCGGTGGTTGAAGATGTTGGGTGTGTTAAAAGGTGGTTGAAGATGTTGGGTGTGTTGAGCGGTGGTTGAAGATGTTGGGTGTGTTGAGCGGTGGATGAAGATGTTGGGTGTGTTGAGCGGTGGTTGAAGATGTTGGGTGTGTTGAGCGGTGGATGAAGATGTTGGGTGTGTTGAGCGGTGGTTGAAGATGTTGGGTGTGTTGAGCGGTGGTTGAAGATGTTGGGTGTGTTGAGAGGTGGTTGAAGATGCTCGGTGTGTTGAGCGGTGGTTGAAGATGTTGGGTGTGTTGAGCGGTGGATGAAGATGTTGGGTGTGTTGAGTGGTGGTTGAAGATGCTGGGTGTGTTGAGAGGTGGTTGAAGATGTTGGGTGTGTTGAGCGGTGGTTGGGTGTGTTGAGTGGTGGTTGAAGATGTTGGGTGTGTTGAGCGGTGGTTGGGTGTATTGAGCGGTGGTTGAAGATGTTGGGTGTGTTGAGCGGTGGATGAAGATGTTGGGTGTGTTGAGCGGTGGATGAAGATGTTGGGTGTGTTGAGTGGTGGTTGAAGATGTTGGGTGTGTTGAGCGGTGGATGAAGATGTTGGGTGTGTTGAGTGGTGGTTGAAGATGCTGGGTGTGTTGAGAGGTGGTTGAAGATGTTGGGTGTGTTGAGCGGTGGTTGGGTGTGTTGAGCGGTGGATGAAGATGTTGGGTGTGTTGAGCGGTGGTTGGGTGTGTTGAGTGGTGGTTGAAGATGCTCGGTGTGTTGAGCGGTGGTTGAAGATGTTGGGTGTGTTGAGCGGTGGATGAAGATATTGGGTGTGTTGAGCGGTGGTTGGGTGTGTTGAGTGGTGGTTGAAGATGCTGGGTGTGTTTGAGAGGTGGTTGAAGATGTTGGGTGTGTTGAGCGGTGGTTGAAGATGCTGGGTGTTAGGGCTGCACGATTTGGGGAAAATGTCATATTGCGATTAATGAGGTCAATATTGCGATTGCGATATGCGATTGCGATATAATAAACTAATGGACAAATGCACACAGATTAGTGATTATTCTGTGTATTAATGTGTATTTCTCAACTCAAACTAGCAACAACAACTAAATGATTGATAACACCTATAATGATCAATAAACCATTAATGTCTGGATAAAAATGACGACACCCCCCACATTTTAAACGTTAATTATAGCCATCCAACATTACAGTGATTCCATCAATACAATTGAAAGCTATCAACTTTTAAAATATTTATTAGGCTTAAAAAAAATAATAACAGCTTTTAAATTAAGTGAACTTCAAACAATCCTCACATAAACCCATAGTAAATGCCATATTTACCTGTGCCCTTCCTGTCTTAACAGGTAGGATTGAGGATTTATACAGATTTATATACAGCAATTGAATAAAGTTATCAAACAGTCTGCGCTGCTTGAATTATAAATTATATATATAGACTAATCCTTATTAAACCTACAAAACTTCTTTAGTCAAGAGCAGTGAGTAATTTTCTGTTCCCATTGTTCTTTGATTAACTTTACTGACGGAACGCTTTATTCGCTGCTGGCCCTTTAAGAGCAGCCGTTGCCGAGACGCGGGTCTCACACGCACCTCATTCTCTCACAAGCACAACTCTTCACGGCCATCATAAGACTGCTCTTATGTTATGAAGATAATCGACAAAACGACATTTTGGCATAATTGTGTGTGTTATTGTTCGTTCAAGCTCGAAAGAGAACTGTATTCTGGCACGCGGTCTGTGCATGCGCATGAATCTTGCGTGCATCTTTCTGTGAGTCAGTCAGGACATTCACAGGCAGCGCGCTCTCTTTTGACTTCTTGTCGTGCAAAATGGTTTTAAGGCATTTGCACGAATAAGAGCGGGATCATGTAACACTAGTCAAAGGATGACAAAAAAGAAGAGATGCTGTGTTCATATAAAATCGAGGCATTTTGCGTTATATAATCGCATAGGTTTGACATCGCGATTACGATTGCGATTCGATTAATCGTGCAGCACTACTGGGTGTGTTGAGTGGTGGTTGAAGATGTTGGGTGTGTTGAGCGGTGGATGAAGATGCTGGGTGTGTTGAGCGGTGGTTGAAGATGTTTGGTGTGTTGAGCGGTGGTTGAAGATGCTGGGTGTGTTGAGCGGTGGATGAAGATGTTGGGTGTGTTGAGCGGTGGTTGAAGATGCTGGGTGTGTTGAGCAGTGGTTGAAGATGTTGGGTGTGTTGAGCGGTGGTTGAAGATGCTGGGTGTGTTGAGCGGTGGTTGAAGATGTTGGGTGTGTTGAGCGGTGGTTGAAGATGTTGGGTGTGTTGAGCGGTGGTTGAAGATGTTGGGTGTGTTGAGCGGTGGTTGAAGATGCTGGGTGTGTTGAACGGTGGTTGAAGATGCTGGGTGTGTTGAGCGGTGGATGAAGATGTTGGGTGTGTTGAGCGGTGGATGAAGATGTTGGGTGTGTTGAGCGGTGGTTGAAGATGTTGGGTGTGTTGAGCGGTGGTTGAAGATGTTGGGTGTGTTGAGCGGTGGTTGAAGATGTTGGATGTGTTGAGCGGTGGTTGAAGATGTTGGGTGTGTTGAGCGGTGGATGAAGATGTTGGGTGTGTTGAGCGGTGGTTGAAGATGTTGGGTGTGTTGAGCGGTGGTTGAAGATGTTGGGTGTGTTGAGCGGTGGTTGAAGATGTTGGGTGTGTTGAGCGGTGGTTGAAGATGTTGGATGTGTTGAGCGGTGGTTGAAGATGTTGGGTGTGTTGAGCGGTGGTTGAAGATGTTGGGTGTGTTGAGCGGTGGTTGAAGATGTTGGGTGTGTTGAGCGGTGGTTGAAGATGTTGGGTGTGTTGAGCGGTGGTTAAAGATGTTGGGTGTGTTGAGCGGTGGTTGAAGATGTTGGGTGTGTTGAGCGGTGGTTGAAGATGTTGGATGTGTTGAGCGGTGGTTGAAGATGTTGGGTGTGTTGAGCGGTGGTTGAAGATGTTGGGTGTGTTGAGCAGTGGTTGAAGATGTTGGGTGTGTTGAGCGGTGGTTGAAGATGTTGGGTGTGTTGAGCGGTGGTTAAAGATGTTGGGTGTGTTGAGCGGTGGTTGAAGATGTTGGGTGTGTTGAGCGGTGGTTGAAGGAGCTGGGAGTGTTCAGTGGTTTTTGAGGATGGTGGAAATGTTTGAGGATGTTGGGAATATGGGGTTGAGGATGCTGGGAATGCTTGGTGGTGTTTTATAATAATGGGAATGTTGGGGGGTTTTGCGGACGCTTAAGCTCTGCCCAAGTGATCCTCTGCTCTTCTGTGGTCACCACTTTGGTCCCTTCATAGGCCTGGCCCTCCACCCCTTCAGCTGTTCCTCCTCAGCTCAAAGTCTTTGCTGCACCTCCGCTCATGAATCCTTGAACTGCATATTTCCAGCCTGTTTTTGGAGCATCTGGAACCCGTTCCTCAAATGGGGGAGGGGCTCTGTTATATGTTCTGTTTTATGTTTGGACTTTTATGTTGAAATTCTTGTTTCTTTGTTCCCTGTGGTTTTTTGTGTCCTTTGTAGTTTTATCTAGAATGGTTTCCCCGTGATTGTCTCCCCAGTTGTTTTCTTGTTCTCTCATTAACCCTCATGTATTTAAGGTCTGGTTTCCCTGTGTTTCATTGTCAGCTATTGTTTGTGTGTTTTTGTTGTTTGTCACATTCTCGTTCCTTGGAATCTGTTCATGTTTTGGATTCTTTGTTTTTTATTTCTTTATTAAATATCTGCATTTGGATCCATTGTTTTCTCTTGCTTTCTTGGACCTGCTTGTTACAAGAATGCTCATTTATGTTGGATCTTTTGAGGATTTTGGGATTGTTGAGTAATGTTTTATTTGCATGGCCAGATCAAGTTCATGTGAGGCCCCTGGGCAGTGGGTCTTTATCTTTATTTTGGTGTTATTTCATTAGAATATTAGGCTACTTTGGAATGGCTGTCAAAAGTGAAACACACTTCTTGCCCGTGTAATGTTTTAGCTATGGCTTGTACCTAACTGCCTATGCTAAGTAGCCAAACCTTGACCTCCTGAGTTGGAAGATTTTGGGAATCTGGGGTATGTTTAAGAATGGTGGCAATGTTGGGAGATATTTGAGGATGCCATGTAATGTTGGGTTGATCAGGACTCTAAATAATGGTTGTATTTTAGGATGCATGAAATGTTAGGTAGTGTTTAATGATGCTTGTTGGACAGTGTTGGAGAATGCTGGGAATGTTCAGTGAGATGTAGTTGGTAGTTTTTTTTTTTTTTTTACATTTATTTATTTCAACAGGGACAATGTGCAAAAAAACATTAATTAAAGATGCTTTGCACCAGATTTAGCTTAAGCTAATTTCCATCTGCAGTCCCCGAACAGGTAAGTTACAAAACAAAATATACAATATAAAATGTAATAATTAATCACTCAAATACAGCTATTAATTAATTAATTCAACCATTCCCCATTACAACCATCAGTCCAACTAAATCATACCAAGATTACTACAATAAAACCTCACTAAAAAGTCATATTTACATATTACATATTATCACAATTATCTATGCTGGCACAACTGGTTGTCCAATAGCACTTTCCTTGTATTACGAGAAAAATCCTTCAGGTCAAAAGTAAGTTTCAGACTCTGTGGGAGTTTGTTACATTCTTTAATGCCCTTGAATGAGAAGGCTGTCTGTGCAAAGACCGAGCTACGTTAGGGCAGCCTGCAATCATTGCAACTCGTTGACCTGGTACTCCTAGTCACCTTTTCTGAACAAGACTGTACAAATGTTTTCAGGGGAGGACGCGCAATATTATTCAAAATTTAAAAAACTAATCGCACATTGGCATACACAATTATATTTATCAAAGTTTAACATACTGTATTTTCCAAGAACCAGACAGTGATGATATCTAAGTGGTTTTTTTCTAATACTTTAACAGCTTGATTATATAAAGATTTTAAAGGTTTTATTGCTGTTTCACTCGTCTGTGACCAACAAGAAATACAGTAATTAATATGAGGAATTATCATTGCCTCCAGGTAAATTTTTGCAGCATCATGAGCCAATGCATTCCTAATATGTCTAAAACCAGACAAACTGTATTTTAGCGTGCTGCAAATTTTCTTAATATGTTTTTTAAAAGTAAAAGTAGAATCCAAAACAAGACCTAAATATTTAAATTCTTTCACTACTTTTATTTGACTCTGATTTGCATAGATGCATGGCGAGGAGAACTTCAATCGGTTAGTTTTGGTAAAATACATTAATGGAAGCTTTAGCTTAAGTTCTGTCAGGAAGACTCAATCAGCGCGCCATGTATTACCTCATCCCTATCCAATCAGGTGTTAACAGTCACAGTATATATAAGATTGGTACTTACACTTGTCTGAGTTCGCAGATGCTGACGCTGCCATTCACCTCCATCCTCCCCAACCACCACCAAGACGGTACCTTCCCCTCCATCCTCCCCATCACCACCACCAGGATGGTCCCTTCCTTACCTCCGGGGGGTCGGCTGCGCCCCCGCCTTCATCTCAGGCGGGATATGCAGATTCGGCTAACCTCGCTTTGCTCGCTAAGGACGGGGCCTACGCCAAAGCACTCATAAATTTATGCTTGCTGAGCTGTCAATAAATGTATATAGCCATTAAATTTATCTCCCGAGTCTTTCTGGTAGAACTGTTTTATTTACATTCAGTGTGAGCGAGGCAGAGGGTTGCATCACTTCCATGCACGTAAACTACAATATCGTCCGCGTACATTACCATGTCCACCTCACCACACACTGAAGGAAGATCATTTATGTAAAGCGCAAACAGCAATGGCCCAAGAACAGAGCCTTGTGGGACACCCATGTCATTAGCCTTAGATGTTGATAACTTACTTTTGAGTCTTACGCATTGGACACGGTTACTGAGATATGATTCTACCCACTGCAGTGCACTTAGAGACAAATTATAGTTACTCACATTTGTGTAATGTGATGTTAGTATGCAAAATAGATATAAGGTGTACTACAATTTTTTAACTGTTTTATGTAGCATGACTAGATTAAAGTCCCCCTGTGGTGAAAATCAAGCTTTTAATGTTGTTTATATGTCTATGTGGTGTTTTTAATATGCTTTAAGACAAACCATGTGCAAATTCATGTCAACACCATTGTATTTTCTCCTTAAAACTGCAATGAACCAAAGATAGTCTCAAAAACGCAGTTTGAAATTGCCGGTGTTTTTGACGTCACAAACTACCTTGTAACCAATCAGGTCAACGTGTGGATCTCTGAGCTGGTGTGAGTAAGTGGAAGCGTGGCTAATTTAAATATTCCTAGTACCGTGTACACTAAATGAGGCATAGAGTTACATTCAAGGTATTTTAAGGCTTGAAGATTTTTTTTTCAAGAGAAAAACATTTAAATATGTCATTTTGGTGATCAAAGATGAGTTTTAAGGGTTAAAATGATTGACTACAGGGGGACTTTAATTGAATTGAATTTACATTACATATATTCACTTACAGCTCTATTAACACATGTTTTTAGATGAAAAGATTTTGAAGAATTTTAAGCATGTGACCCGTGTTTTTGTGTGCAGTGTCAGCTGTCCCAGGCGTTGAATGGAGTGTCTGACAAAGCCAAGGAGGCTAAGGAGTTCCTGGTGCAACTGAAAAATTTGCTTCAGCAGATACAGGTAAACTCTTCAACAGGCTTTGTTATGTGTTATGATGTATTAGAAATATGAAAAGGACGTAAACTCATAAAATATTAAATGCTTACATAGGAGTATCACTATGTTTTGAACACTTATGAATAAAAAATTGCCTTCACATCAGAGCAAAAATAATAACATAATCAAAACAGCCATGCTAGCAGCACTCAAATATTAGCTTGTCCTCTTTGATTTGCGAGTGTTTCATTAAAGATGCAAATGAATATCTCGTTAAAAATGAAGTGGGGTAATTATGATGTTCAGCATGTATCCAACAAACACTCCATATGTCAGATGTTAACATGAATTTTGTTAGCATGTTTTTGCATTGAACATCAAAGGTTTTCAACCAGGGTTCCATGGGGGTCTGTGCAAGGGAGTCTGTAGGCAGAGAAAACAGAAAGGAATAAAAATGTAAAAATAGTTATATGTGACAAGCTTGGAACCTTATCTCTTAAGCATAATAGAACGTAGTGTAATGTTGAAATACAATGTTATTGGAGAAATTTTACATCATATTGGAAATCCCTGGAGCATGGTTGGACAAACCCTGTCTAATCTAGAGAAATGAAACTGATGTAGCTTAACATTCATTTGTATTGAATGCTGATCAATGCAATTGCTGCACACAATCCATACATGCATTTAATGTCACAAGTTTTCAATTGTATTCTGCCCGGAGACCACCAGGATTATGAGCGCTGAGCTATTTTTACTTAAGTGGAGAGTTTAATGCCTTTTCATACTGACCAGCAGCAGAGGGAAGAGGGAAGAGAGCCCCTTAAACCACAATTCAACATTTTTACTACTGCCAGCAATTTCATATTTCCTACTAATATAAACCGCCATTTTGGCTTGACCTAAGATAAAATTAATTTTTTCCTTTACAATATTTAAAACCAAAAATGAACACAATCATTGTAAACATTTCATTAACATTAGTAAATAAAATCTCCAATAAACCAAATAAAGGTCTTAGTCTCTCACAGTGCAATATTTTTCATTCTCTCCAAACTGTAACCACTATAGTCTTGTCTCACCTCTTCCTCAACTTGAACTTCAGAAAATTCTTGCTCACTTTCTGAGCCAGACAAATCACTTGCGTTCAACACCTCCCCAGAACTTTTGGTAATGGTCTCATCTTGTGCTTTTTTCTTTGATGCAGTTACAATTTCACCAAGATTAGCCTTCCTTTTCACTGAAGGCACTTTAAATACTGCTTTGTGCTCTTTGAGTAATTCACTCACCATCTCATCAAGCTCAATATCCATTGTCTCATCATTTTTTTTTTAGTTCGTTTCTCACTACTCTTCACTCCACTACTTCCTGGTTCTTCATTGTCCACACTCAAATCCGAAACCTCACCAACCTCGCTTTCTTTTTCCACACTCTGACCTTCATTATGACCCACTTTCGTCTTCTATAGTACCATTTGACACATTTTTGTCTGGACAAGCGCGTACCAAGTGCCCCACTTTCCTGCATCCAAAGCATTTCATGCTCTCCGTTGTTGCAAAAATGACATAATCAAAGCAATCATCTTTGAATTTAAAAGCAATATTCAGTTCATCAATATCATTCCTCAAAATCATATATACTTGTCTGCGAAAAGACACAACGTGTTTCAACAACGGGGATTTGCAGCCTAAAGGAATTTTCTTAATCGCCCGAAACCAACTGTCCATATCGAGATAATTCACGTTTCAGCGCTTCGTCACTAATAAATGGAGGCACATTGGAAAGCAAAACCTTTCTCGCTTGATTAAACTATCATTGAGGACTATCCCGTTTTCAACCGTCCTGTTCACTTTTTCAATTTTGTCTAAAAATAACACCACAGCACCATTCATTCTCAACGCCGAACGAATACAACTGTGACCAACACCAACCACCGCTCCTACCGCTAACACACATTCTTCGACTGAGCACTCAACTCCAACCGCACTCCGCATTCGCCACGGCAGCCAGTTTAAAAACTGGCTAACCCAACCTCCCCTTTCTCACCACAATATCCCCAGTGCTTTGTGCGATACACGGTAAAAACAGCGAGAGAAACAACACTTAAGTAAACAGACCTTTGAAAATGAAGAAAGGACTCCACAATCACGCTCCAATTCACACTCCACACTCACTCAGCAAACGCCCACGCATGCGCACGAGAGAGAGTCTTTGAAAGCCTCTGTAGGTAGACTTTGAATTAAAGTGCTCGAGTGTTCAGAGATTTTCAATGTAATGTGACATACAGGCACACACAGAGACAAGTCCTGCAGAAGGACCATATTAGTCTGGTTTCAAGCCTGACCTCTTATTTTAAAATGTACCAGTCAGTCACACATACTCTTATCAAACATCTCCTCTTCATCATTTTTGTGTAGAAAGATGAAATGACTCAGTCCCATCAGCCCTGTCAGTGTGTGGGTGTATGTCTCACATCTGAGTCACATCCATACTCAAAGTGAATGAACGATTAGTTCAGTTTGTAACTCCTACACCACAGACGATCTCAAACTGATCTTTGCCAGTTTAACAAAATGAACTTTAAAGCTGAAGTGTGTCATTTCTGTGGCACTAGGGGTACAAAACAGAATAGCAAAAGATTCAAATACTCACTCTGTCTTTCATTGCTTGCACAAACTCCAGGACCAAACTCACACCATTGGTTGTTTGCGTGGTCCAGTTGGCCTCTTCTGGTGGATTCCGTAACTACACCATCGAATAGTATTTGTATCTGTTTCCTGAAGCCTCATTCCATTTCTGACATACTCCCTGTGGGGCTGTCAAAATGGCTGAAAAACTACTAATATTCAGATTATATTCAAATTTAAAAGACATCATTTCAGTTAGGGGGGAAAAGATTTCGGCTTGTCTCCTGAGGCCACAAGAGGGTGCAATGAGCAAAATATGAATGCACCGCATTAAATTGTTTATTCAAAGCAATGAAATAACATGAAAAAAGTGCATATCGTTTAAAACAAAGTTTATAATTTTGTAAATTGCATATACGATTATGAACAAACAGCATCTTGTATTTATGCATAGTTTATGCACCGATCACACAGAGTACTTATGCATTTAAAAAGACGAAATGCCGTGGAATGGAGAAAAAAAAGTCTTGAGACATGTTTTTTAAAAGTTGAACTCCTTTTAACTTTACATGGCTTTCTAAACATAAACTTTTTTTAATCATTATTTTAAAGAACAACAAGGAAAGAAAGAAAATATACATACATATATATGTAGGCCTACATAAGTAACAGTTGTCTTCAGAGGGGTCGTAGAAAGAACATTTTTATTTTAAATTCAATGAAAATTTGAGATATGAATTTTAATTTGACAGCCCTAACTCCCTGTGCTTGTGTTACTTCAGACAACAGTACAAATGGATTTAAAACATTAGTTTTGGCATCTTTAGCGTAGAGAGCCTCAAGCGTCTGGTGTAGACGTTTGTAGGTTGATTTCGTCACATTGTGGAGTAGCCTGGGAAAACCCAGACAACTTCCGGCAAATTTAGATTTGCTCTGAAAGTTAGTTTGGCAAAGAGCTCATTCAAGCCCATTTCCAATCCGTCGAAATCAAGGCACCAACCAGAAACGTTGGGGCGGGCTTTACACGATGACGACAGCGCTGGGATTTTGAAGCAGATTTTGTAGCCTACATTACAAAGATGGATGCCGCCGTCGAACATCACTCGTTCGAATCAGCTATCGCGTCTGTTTTAAGCCATTTGAACGTTTCCTTTTTGTTAAAAACCGAGCAAAGAACAACACTCGGGGGGATGTTTCTCCGCCGCTCTGCATACGTCATCTCCTCCATCGCTCTGATTGGTTTTTAGGTCTATCCGCGACGTCCGTTGGTGACGCCCCTCTGGAAATGATTTGTCTATGAGGCTTCTCAATACACAACTCAGTTTGAGGTACATTATGAGATGTTGAAATTCCTCTCCATCAGCATTAACAAGTGCATGTCCATCAACAAACCAATTATTTTACTTGTACTTATTTATTTACCGAGTATTTGTCTAATTTATTGCGGTGAACATGTGGAAACTGTATCAATAACAGTGCATACATTAGCCGAGCTCTAGCGTGCGTGAACGACTGATGTAACATAAACGTTGGTAAAAACAAATCTTGCTCCATACTTAATCTTTTCTTAAAGTAGTGATAACGACAGACAATCTGCATTAATAGACAGTTTTAGGTAATAGTGGCCCACAACTGATTTCTGAAGTAAATTTCAGTAAGACAGTGATAACGTGAGTTAACCAGTTAGCAGGAGACCAACACAATATAAAACTCAAAACTGAGTATTTTGAACACCATCTTTCAAGAGCAAACGGTTTGTGAATCCTGCATTGAACTCCGAGATTTGAGAAGCAGTCGTCAGTAGAATAAAGGGAACACAGCAAAAGTTTAGGATTATACTGCTGTGGTATCGTGTGGTCCTTGGGCAGTGAAAAAAAAAACTGGCTTTACCTTCACATTGTGGAGCACATCGTCTTCTGGGCATGATGCTGTCCAGTGTCCACAGGAATCAGCCAGTGTCTGAGGGCGTTAAAGTTTTCCCTGGTGTCTGCGCTCGCAATAAGTGGGCGGGCAATATGCTAATGTTTCGTCTTGACATCACAACAATATGACTTGTTTGAAAAACGATTCATTTCATTGACTCCGAGTCGACTCTTACTTTTGAAAGACAATAACTTTATATATGGTGCACTTTCAGATTTAAAATTTTGCAGGATGTTTTCATTCACTTACATGAAAGGTCATTTTCAAAAATCCATAATAGGGGCACTTTAAGGCTCAGACAGTAGGAAATTGTGTACTTTAAAAACTTTCTCACTACTAACTTTATGAGCAGACTTCCTCTTGTTCTTATATTCAGATAGTACATGGTATGTACTGTTTTATAGGACAAATTCTTGAAGCTGATTCTCAATAAGTGTCTACTGTGTGTGTGTGTTCTTGCATAAATGGTTTATGAGGACACAAATGTGTATGTTGACATAGGCATTACAATGTAAACACTTTCTGTGTCCCCGTAAACCGAACGGCTTAATAAACATACTAAACAGTGTTTTACAAATGATTTGTTATTGCAACTTTTTCTTTTGTCAAATCAACTTGGATAATTAATGTGGTTCAGAAAACAATCTTTTGAGTTTCTATTTATTAAACCAATCTCCTTCATTGTATTAACTAAACATAAAATAAAACTATATATAAAATTTTTCAATTTCAATGAACTCGAAATTAAGGTAATCAGGTAACTTACTTTTTTAAGTTAAACCAACAATATATATATAATTTTTTTTACAGTGTAGGGTTAGGGGATATAACATACAGTTTGTACAGTATAATGGAAGATACTATGGAAAGTCCCCATAAAACATGGAAAGCCAATGTGTGTGTGTGTGTGTGTGTTTAACAGGAGAACGGGGTTGAGTTTGAGGCATGTCTGGTCGCTCAGTGTGATTCTCTGATTGAAGCGCTCACTCGGCAGAAGGCCAAACTGCTCACCAAGGTCACAAAGGAGAAAGAGAGCAAACTGAAGGTAGGTCAGCACACACACACACACACACACACACAAAGCACATCTATTGTCAAGGCCCCACAAACCTAAAATTGGGCGTAATACTTTTTTAGTGGTTGTAGTAGTAATTTTAGTATCATCTTAAAACCATTCAAAAGTTCAACTTTAACTACTTTAAATTTTGCAGCAGCAAGATTATTTCCTCAATCGGTCACATGATAATATAGCCTGCTGCTTCACCACACAGATGGGATGGAGGGAGAGAGAGTTTCTGTAATACTGTAATACACTGTTAGTGTCCAGACCATACGGAAAGCAGATTGAGGGCCCTGTTTTAAGGATCTAAGCGCATGGTCTAATGCGCAGGGTGCAAGTGCACTTAGGACGTGTCCGAATCCACTTTTGCTAGTTTAACGATGGAAAAAAAGGTCGGCGTGTCCGGCGTATGGTCTAAAATAGTTGTTCCTATTCTCTTAATATATGTAATGAGTAATGGATGTGTTTTTGGCGAAACATGAAATAAACCAACCTAAGTCCCCAACCAACCAGAGACCCCTGCTAGCAGGGGTTTAGAGGATGCCAGTCCTCTAGTTGAGTGGGCTCTTATCAGGAGAGGCGAAGGCAAATTGTGTGCCTCGTAAGCTGAAGAAATGGCCTCTACTATCCATCTGCTAATAGTTTGTTTAGAGGCAGGGGAACCCTTCTTAGGTGACCCAAAACACACAAGCAGTTGGTCTGACTTGCTCCAGCCCGAGGAGCTGTGCACGTAGGCCTCCAGTGCTCGGACCAGGCATTATAGATGTAGCTTAGCTTGATCAGCCGACACATGCGGTGGAGGATGGAATGCCTGCAATATTACAGACAGAGCCACATTTGCAGGCACATAGGCACTCGCCGTCTAGGGTGGTGAATGGCTCTCACTCTGCCAGGAGCGAACACAAACAAGAGGGAGCAACAGATAGCGCCTGCAGGTCCCCGACTCTTTTTAGGGACATGATAGCTAGCAGGAAGGCTACCTTTAGGGTTACATATTTCTCGGACACCTCGTCAAAAGGTTCGAAGGGTGCCAGGGATAACCCTTCAAGAACCACTGCCAGGTCCCACGCGGGGACCTTGGTCTGGACGACAGGCCTCATCCTCCTAGCTCCACGAAGGAAACGTACTATAAGTGGGTGTGTCCCCAAAGTGCTCAATCCTAGAGGCGTGTGGAAGGCAGCTATGGCATCCACATAGACCTTAAGTGCGGACGGGGAGAGTACGTCAGAGAAGCGACTCTGGAGGAACTCCAGCACTGAAGCCACTGGGCAGTTAACTGAGTCCAACTGATTTTCTCTGCACCATTAAGTGAATACATTCAATTTGAATGCATACAGTTTCCTTATGGAGGGGGCTCTAAAGTTTAAGATGGTCTCAACAACCTCAGTTGAGAGACCAGCATTTACGAGTTGGTCCCCCTCAGGGGCTAGACCCACAGCTTCCACAGCTCCAGCCGAGGGTGACATATTGTGCTCCCGGCCTGAGACAGAAGATCCCCCCTGATGGGGATTTGCCATGGAGGGCCTGCTAGGAGATCTATTATGTCTGAAAACTATAATCGGGCTGGCCAGTACAGGGCTACTAGGATCAAGCTGATCCCGTGCCGTCGGGCCCTCTCTAGAACCCCTGGGAGCAGAGTGAATGGGGGAAATGCGTACAGGCGTGGCCTTAGAATGAGCCAGTCATCAATGTAATTGAGAAAATGAATGCCCTGAATTCTCAGTGGAGCTAGAGCAGCATCCATGCATTTCGTGAAGGTGCAAGGGGACAATGCTAGGCCGAATGGAAGAACTCGGTATTGATACGCTTTTCCCCCAAAAGCGAACCTCAGAAACTTCCTGTGATGGGGAAGGATGGATATGTGCAAATACGTGTCTTTTAGATCTATCGTGACAAATCAGTCCTTGGACCTGATCTGACTCACGATAATAGGTATGGTTAGCATTTTGAAACTGAACCTCCTCAGAGACTGAATCAACACCCTGAGATCTATTATAGGACGTAACCCCCCATCCTTTTTGGGAACTATGAAGAACCTGCTCTATGGCTTCCTTTCCTAAGAGGAACTGAACTTCTTGTTCCATTACCCCAACCGTGCTCGGAGCTGACAAGTGTGCGACCCACTGAGATATATTTTAAAAGATCTTTTCAGGTGTCTAAATACATTACTAGGGGGACCAGTCTCTCGGGACTGGCCTCGGCTGTTGAGCTTTGAGCGATTTCGGTGACCTGAAGCAGTTGACTCGCAGGAATTAACCGATTTATATTTTCTGCAGGCCTCCTGAGAGGAAGCGAACTTGACAGGGCCGCAAAGTTTTTGGGTGGACACTGCGATTTGCATTCGCTGGAAACCGTTGCGTCCTGAAACGCCGGTGGCAGCGGGAAGCAAACATCGATTTCCTGATGGCTCCTTCCTCGCCTGAATGACAGTCTCCTCAGATTTGCTTTCGGTTTGGAGGACTTAGGCTGAGAGTGTTGTCTCTGGCTCCAGGCCTTTTGTGGGGGAGCACGAAAGGCAACACTCTCCTTCTGCTGCTGCAGGTGCAACGAGATCTGGAACGACGGCGGGGGATTAGCTGTTTAAATGCAGCTGACTGTCGCTTTGCCTCCTGAAACCTTTCAACGACAGTATTGACTGCGTCGCCAAAAAGGCCAGAAGGCGAAAGCAGGACATTGAGAAGGAAGGCCCTGTCCTTCTCCCCAATGCCCAACAGGTTCAGCCACAGGTGTCTCTCCGTAGCTACTAATGCTGCCCTGGAGCGGCCAATGGCACGGGCCGTCTCCTTAGTAGCACGGAGAAACAAGTCAACCACTCGCCTAAGTTCAGTAATATTTTCGAGGGTGACCTCCCCGCTGTCGTCCACCTCTTTGAGGAGGTCGGCCTGGTATTCCTGCAATAACCCCAATGTATGCAGCCATGCACCAGCCCGACCTGCCGCCATATATGCCTTCCCCACCAAGTACAGTAGTACGGCAGGGCTTAAAGAGGAGCGCCGGAGCTCTCAGGGATGATGCAGCGTCGGGTGAAAGATATGAAGCGAGAGTTTCTTACACCCACGGCATCACCCCTTAACCGTTCTCTTTTGAGCCCACAGTGGATGAATATATATGAATATTGGGGCTCGATAATCGGAACGAGATCAGTTTACTCCACGATCTCGACACCTATATTGTGATTTCAGACAGACAACACCAAATAAGGCAGTACAGTCACACAGAACGCTTGCTGAAGACCAGAAAGCTGACGCTGTTGTGATCCGGCGTCCTTTTATAGCTTCCCCATCACCGTCACATGCAACGTCATGATTGACGTAATGACACAACACCAATCGAGATTGTACTGGTTCCATACTGGCTTCAGATGCATCACGCTGAAGGCGTTCCCCAATGTGTCGATTCTCGACGCAGCGCGGGTTCCCTCGAAAGGGAACATAGAAACATGAAACAAAGACAACACAGACAAAGCTGCCAGGGCAGTAGCATATCTGAATGCTTTTAAATTATTTGTGTTTTCATAAATTTTCTTTTTTTTTTCTTTTTTGAGAAGTCGCAAGCACTCTTGCAAGGCAATGCTTAAATTAGCATGAGGTTTCTGGTGCAATTTCCATCAGCTCTAGTTTTATCGAGGACCATATCCACCATTTTTTCACTAATTATCTTAGTGATGTTTTTTTTGTTCCTCCATCTTCCAGGGTCTGTGCGAAGTTAATCAAATGAAGTGTTCTTGAGTTTACAGCGACAGGAGACGTCATTTTCTACTCTACTTCTTTTCTTCCACGCCAGTAGTCTGACAACCGAGCTTTACGCATGCCCTCTTTCACCACAATGAACAGAGGATGAAGGGGGTGGGGGTGTGGAAAGGAAACCCGCACAAGTTATTTGTGGTTGTTACAGTATGTTACGGAGTTAATCCATACATTGCTCTATAGATTACAGAGATGCAAGATTATATTGTGCTTTAAGAGCACTGAATTGAACTCTGGTTAGTCAGGAAAGCAGAAGAATTTAGGTTACCCTGGTACATCTATCGCTCTTCTCACATTAAACATCAGTTCATTTGATACAGATTAGAGACAGAAGGCTTACTCTGTGATTTTAATCTGGCAGGCTGGCAGACAAAAAAAAAGAGAAATTAAAAATAAAGGGCATCTATTTTTCTTCATATTTCCGTATCCACGACCTCACATTAACAATGTCTTTAAGCATAATTCATGGATTTTTAATGTATTAATGTATAATTATTCAGTAATTTATACCTTAAAGGGTTAATGCTGATTAATTATACAGCCATTCGTCTCATTCCAGAGAACGCTTGACAAGTGAATCATTAAATAATTTTGCATTAATTAATGTAATATTAATAAAGAGTGATTTAAAGAGTGATTTAATCAGATTATCTGGACAAGTAAATATGGATGGATAAATGAATGTTTGATAAATGAAATCAAACATTCAGTTCTTTGTATTTCAAAAACAAATATTAATAGAATACTGTACATGCAGTATTATTCACCATAGCTTATTATTTCAGTATTTAAAAGGAATTAACATTTAATACTACACTAAAACAGATGACTATATTTACACGCATGGCCTTATAGGGAAACTTCTGTCATCATTTACCCTCATGTCGTTCCAAACCGGAATGACTTTATTTATTCTATGGACCATACGAATATATATTTTGAGGAATGTCTCGTGCTGTTTTTTTTTTCTCTTTAAGTGCCTTATAGCTTTTATACTGTACCACACACACACACACACACACACACTTTTTTATAGTGTATATACAC
This sequence comes from Rhinichthys osculus, assembly GCA_029959095.1. Classification (NCBI taxonomy): domain Eukaryota; kingdom Metazoa; phylum Chordata; class Actinopteri; order Cypriniformes; family Leuciscidae; genus Rhinichthys; species Rhinichthys osculus. The sequence continues at coordinate 32,102,763 of JARWKJ010000012.1, read as the reverse complement.
AGATATTATAGTTTAGTCTAAGATTTTGTGTTATCACACTCACATATTAACATATGTATGTATTGTGTCTGTATTAACATGCATTATATAACGTTTATTTTAGTGCAATGCCTTGCTCCATTAAAAGTGCATTACTGTAAAATGATTTTCTGTTGAAATGATTTTCTGTGACAATCTATTGAGTTTAACTTGTATTGAACCCGGAACATTTCCTTGCTTGGTTGAGACTGAAGATCTTTGACAACCATAAAAATCTTGGACCAGTTGCGTAAACATAGCCTCTTAAGACTATGCCTTAAGAACTAGTCTATCCAGATAGCAATTATTCAAGGCTAATCAGTCTTTGTTTTCAGATTCAAATTGACCAATAGACCAATCTACCTTTTTTGTGTAACTGACTTTAATAAAATTGAATCATTTTTTTTTATGACTAACTTGTCTAGTAGATGTACTGTATGTGAGTTTGTGTGATGCAGATATTGGCTATGCGACTCCATATCTCTTTGTAGCATCTATCTGATGTGACACTCACCACTATGAGCTTGTCTTTGATTGAATGTCTCTGATGCTGCTGCTCAGACAGAATGTGTGTGATGATAATTTAACCATGGCCTTTCTATTTCAGACTGTAAAGGATCAGATAACTCACTGCACCATGAAGCTCCGGCAGACCACAGGAATGATGGAATTCTGTCTGGAGGTTATTAAAGAGAACGATCCCAGTGGATTCCTACAGGTACAGGAAAAGCTGAAACACAAAGTCAAAGGTCAAAGATCTAAAATAATAATAATAATAATAATAATAATGATGAACTAACATACAGTAGCTGTGTTACTGGCCAGTTTTAATCTAATTACATCAAATGGAAAACACATTTCTATGGAATTTTTGGATTGGATTTTTGCATTGACGCACCAAAATTAATTTCAGTGTTTTCAACCATCAATATACTGCATTATATTCATGTTGCACAATGTTGTTAACTCCGTTTCATCAGCTCCCAAAAATTGAGATGCCTTTTTTACCGCTATGTTTATGAATCTGCACGTGTGGAATAGATGCGATTAAAGTGTTTACATGCATGTTTATTGTGATTCAGGTTGGCATACACCCCATATATTACTACGATCATGGTTACAACCAGGGCCTAAAACTAACTTTTTGCCACACCTGCCAATGAAACGGCCATTAAACTTGTTTTGTGCAAAAACAGCAATTTATGACACCAATATTTTAGATAGCAGTGAAAATTAACAATCCTCTATTCCAATTTCGATACCACAGCTAAAACTACTAGCCTAACTAATATAAATGTATCACATTATTAAAGACGAGTAACAGTAGTTTTCAGCTTGAGACATTGAATAAAATAAACGGAGCGATTCCAATAGGGTCCTCTCACCATCGGTGCTCGGGCCCTAATAACACTGGATAGTCTTCACTGTTTAAATTAAACGTTGATTAATCCTTATTAAAGTTTGAAAAGTTATTTATTCAAGTGCAGGGAGTGATTTTTTTTGTTTGTCCTTTTTTTGTTTGAATAACATTAAAAACACAGACAGCAGCAGGTATATTAGGCTGCTGTCACTTTAAGAGCGCATACACGGATCTAATATACTGATACACGTGCATTTACTTTCTCAACTTTACGCTCAAGCTATAACCGACTGTGTTTACTAGTATACTCACCGAGACGGGCATTTTTGACAATTTTCTGTGAATATGTCCATTCAAACGCAAGAAGATGTGAAAGAGAGCTCCTTTCAGTATTGTGAGACGCGGATTTCTGGGCGCACGCTTTGGATGTTTAAACTTCCCACTCATCGCGCGAACAGCATGTTCATGTATACTCGCCAACACCTATTTTTAGTCGCATTTGGCGCTTGGCAAATGTAAATTTTCGGCTCTGGTTACAATGATAGTAAGCTTATTCGCATACATTTGATTGAAGTATTGTTTACATGAGGTAAAGTTTAACCGGAATATTGCCTAAATCTTCATGTAAAATCGTCATTGTGACAGGAGTACTGGTACCATACCTAATTTCTGTCTATGCTAATTCAAAAGTTTGAATGAAACTCAGTACAATGAAAGATATAAACTTGTAATTGTGAAAAAAAAGTCAGAATTATGAGATAAAAAGTCGTAATTGTTATATTTCATAGCGGAAGCAAGCTTTTATAGGTATCCGATGGTTTCCTCTGAAAGCGTTTGCCTGCTGTTTAGACTGGCCCTCAGCAATTAAACTCTTTCAATAATTGATATTTCATTGCAGCGCGTGTATAATCGAGAGAGAAGACTGCTCCAGAGGTGCAACGCTGCCTCTTTACTGCATTTTTTATGAAGTATCAATTGTTATGTTTGTTTGAGTGCCTTCACAAAGCATGTAATGTGAGTTAGAGATGCCTGTCCAACCGAGATTTCTGATAAAGAGAGATACAGTTAGCAGACAATACTGTATATTGGTTTATCTTGATCCCCAAAATACAAAGAAGAGTGAATCCCTGAAACACAGTGCAAAATTTGATGGACTAAATATATTATACTGTAATATATACCTAACACAGTACCAAAATGATTGTTTGTTGTGATCATTTTAATTAATAATAATTAAACAAGAATTATTCAATTATTATAATAAATAATACTACAAACAATATAATAAAAATAACAAGTAACAAAAATACAATTTATATTATTTATTTTAATGAGTATGTGCAGTCAGGAAGACGAGGACACAGAAGAATAAGATTCCAACACGAAGTTTACTAAATATAATCCAAAAGGTAGTGATCCAAACAGGCAAGGACAAATACACACACATGTAACGTGACCAGACAGGGAACTCTCCTTCTCCTTCTTCTTCTTCTTCTTCTTGGTTTTATGGCGGATTGCAAAGACAGGGAACTCAGGATACAACGTGACAGTAACCATAGAAACTAACGAGTGGTAGGAAATCTGAACAAAGAAGAACAAACTGAAAGTCCATGAAAACTAAACTAAACTGAACTGAATAATGACAATTTGCTATAGGCTGGTCCACACTAAAATATTTTAAAAATATTATCAGAATTTCAAAATGTGAGAGACCTCTACTCTAGTGTTACTCTAGTGTGTGGAGTGACGTGATGTGATCGACGACAACACACACTAACTAATTCCATTCACAAACAACCAGAGTCCCGACTGTGAACACCAGAAATCTCGCAAAATCTCTCGCATCAAACGTAACTTGGCGTAAGAAATGGCGATAATAGTGTTTGGACTGCTTTTTGCTGAAAATTTGCAGAAAAGTCGTGTTATGCTTCTGTCTTCCTTCAGCTCGCTTTCTGATTTGGCATTGTTTCGTTCCACATGACAGCACGTTTATCCCCAGGTTCCCTCCACACAACAGCATTTCTGATCGTAATTATTCCACCTGTTGGATATTTACTATCGGCCCTCATGTTCTTCTGAGCAAATTCAGTCACTCTTAACACAACTCAACACACAGAAAAATCTGATAAAATAATCCGTAGAACCATCAAGATAATCGGGACTTTACCTAGGATTGTCGGAAGAGGACAATTGGGCCCAAAATCGGCCCGATTATCTTGTAGTGTGTGGGTGCCTTAAGACATCACAGTTGATCATTATCGTTTCTCTTCTCGTTCTCTTCTTCCAGATCTCAGATGCGTTGATAAAGCGTGTTCAGGGCTCTCAGGACCAGTGGGTAAAAGGTGCATTGGAGCCAAAGGTCTGCCCAGAATTTGCCTTGACCGTCAACACAGACCCTCTGATGCAGTCAATTCTCCAGCTGGACTTCACCCAGAATAAAGGTAACATGTGACACGACATCGAACAAATGAGATTTAACGTTCGCTGTTTGTGGTCACCAGTGTTGGGGGAATAACATTACAAGCAGTGCACGTTACATGATAAGGTTATGTTTTGGAAGTAATGATTTTGAGATTTTGAGAAAGTACTTATTTATGAGTAGTTTAAAAAATAACATTCCCCAACATTGGTGATCACGTTTGTAAGGCTAATAATATATTGTTTTATATATTTGTTGCAATGAGATTCTTGTTTTCCATTTAGAATTTGATTCTAGGATCCATGGACTAGCAAACAAACTCTTCAAAATTGACAATTAAACCAATATATCTTGCAAATTCAAATTCATCATGGTCTCGAAGAATAGTTGGGCTGCTCTTTACACAATCCAAACATGAATTCCATCATTCCCAGTTTCAGAGGCAAATGATCCCCCCAGTTTTACCTCTAGATTCATACATGCAACACCTGCTTTGTCCGATATCATCTTTCAGATGGTCAGGAGGCTGCATCATTGAAACAAATGCATACAGGTGACCAGAAAGAGGAGGAGAACACAGGAGGTATTTCAGAGTTGCTAAAAATGTTCCCCTATAATACTCAACCCCACCCCAAACCACAACCCCTTCTTCTCCGTATGTTTTTTTAGAGGCACCAGTGACTTTCAGGAAGTTCTTACTCCCATGCATGTCACTCCACATTTACCCCTGTTTAAACTTTGAAGCCTTGGTGGATGATATTCGATGCTTAAATGTGTACTTTGTACTCTCTTTTAGCGGAGACCCCCACAGTGCCTCCCGCACCACTGTTGCAGTTGGAGAAATGCTGCATGCGGAACAACAGCGCCACTCTGGCCTGGAGGATAACTACAGTCCAAGCCCTGCCTGTAGAGGGTTACGTGCTGGAGCTGGATGACGGGAATGGCGGGCCTTACCGGGTACCGGGTCAACATTTTATTTTCACACTGAGATCATTCAACAGTCAGGAAAACAAATCGATCTCTAGGTTATTTTGTACTCTGATTGCTAATTGAATTGGTACCAAGCTTAGATGGTAGTAAGTCCATCCAGCATTTAATGTCTTGAAGACATGCAAACAAATTAGACAGAGAACAGGTGTTATTTTTAACGGGAAGATAAAGCTGAGTGTTAATGTGCAAACAAATGATAAGTTGTGTTTCTGAATAATATAACCAAGTGGAAGCATATATAAAGCAAAAAGAAGAGGACCTAAAATAGAGCCCTGCGGAACACCAAAGGAGATTTGAGAACGAGATGAGAAACATTTCCCCAGGTTAAAGGTGCTCTAAGCGATATCACGCGTTTTTTAGGCCAAAACATTTTTTGTCACATACAGCAAACATCTCCTCACTAACCGCTGGCTGCCTGTCCCCTGAACACACTGTAAAGAAATGCGATCTCTGTAGACACCCCAGGCTCCACAAACAGCAACAAAAACAAACTGGGCTAACCCGCACCACGAAACATGACAAACAGTTCCAGCCAATCACCGACAAGAAGGACTTGGGGGCGGGGTTTGGGGGGTTAGTGCGCGGATGAGGAGGAGGGAGGATCTAGCTAGCCTCCGTTTTGTTTGACAATACTTTAAACGTCAACAAGAAGTGACGTCACCCGACATCGCTTAGAGAACCTTTAACAGAAAAAGTTCTATCCTTGAGGTAAGATACAAACCACTCCAGCATAGATCCCTGAAACCCAGCTACATGATCAAGTCTTTGTAAAAGGATGTCATAATCTACTGTGTCAAATGCTGCACTTAAGTCAAGCAGGACTAAAATACAAAAAGAACCAGAATCAAGAGAAAGTAAAATATCATTGGTAACCTTCAATAAAGCAGATTCGGTGCTATGAAGTTCTCTAAAACTGGACAGGATTGTGTCAAAAATATTAAAACCACTCAGGGCATTGCCTTCCCTGGCCTCAAGAGGTAACAACACTAACAACTGATGCTAGCAGCTATGGTCTTTAGTGTCTTTGCTGGTTGAAGCTGCGAGTATGACTAGTTACATTGGTGCTGTGACCTGGATGGGAGTGAGGTTTAGGGAGTTGAATATAACAGATGTCAGCTAGTAAGAGCTGTGCAGATAAACCTCACACTATACGTCCCATTACATTTGTTCCTGCTAATCAGAGGTATGACCTCAAAGCTAACAGACATGGACTAGAAGCCACAAATGCTAATTGCAAATATTAATACACATAATCATTGTGCATTTAGAACAGGGCTGTCCATTCCTGCTACTGTAAGGCAAAAAATAATGAAAATGAGGAAGCGAATTGGTCCAGAGTGGTGCAATGTAACTAAAACATGGAAACAAATTAAGTTTTATCATCCAACCATCCATCCTCTTTTCCTATGTAGGATTGAATGATGCCTTTTTGTTGTCTAGGTTATGCTTCAATGCTTGCAGAATCATGCAAATGCTTCTCTTTGAAAAATCCACAGCTTATTTTATAATTCATGATAAACATGCAGCATCGTCTTCTCTTATCTTAAGCAAGATTCTCCGGATGCTTTCCATTTTTAACTTTGCTTCCTGTCTGCCTTTTTTTCTTCGTTTCCTGTCCATGTTCCAGGAGGTATACGTGGGTAAAGAGACAGTCTGTACAGTGGATGGCCTTCATTTCAACAGTTCGTACAACGCTCGAGTCAAAGCGTACAACACTGCTGGAGTGGGAGCGTACAGCAAGGTTGTTGTTCTGAAGACCTCCGATGGTGGGTGTTTCAGTCGTCTTTCATTCACCTTTAATAGTGTCTTTGAGAGTTCTTAAAACTTCTTTTCTATTTATGAAATAGATAACAAAAAAAAACACACACACACACACACACACACACACAGCTTCCACATTATATATTCCGTTTCCTAGTGGATGCCTGCTGTGGATGCTTCTCTTTAATGAGTGTCTTAGGGAAACTCCTTTCATCACTCTTTTGCTAATCTACAGAGATCAAACATCTAACTGTAGACATAGAGACTTTAACTTTAACTTCTGGTACATAGAGACTCCAACTGGTTTTTGAATTAGTTTCGGTCTTTGAATTCATTTGACTGAGCAGTGTTTCAAAAAGTGCTGATTTTATATCAACGGCACTGGGACTTCTCACTGTTTGTATCACTCCACTTCTCCAGGTTACAATGTTGAACCAGTAGAGTGACGGTCTTTATGAGGGAGTGAGTGACTCATTTACGCAACTGATTTGCTCAAAAACACTATCATAATTAGTTGTACATATTTTAATCAGCCAAAGACCATTAGAATTCAGACAAAATCCCAGTTAAAGTAATTTTGGCAGGACCTGGATGTGAACATGAGTAGGTGTTTGCATGTGTACATAAACCAATGGTCCCAGAGGAGATGTTTAATTAACACAGAACATGCAAGGATTTTATGCTAGATTTGCCCTACAGGCACTCGGCTGCCGAAGCACATCTAAGAGAGCTTAGCAGCTTTAATATTTCATCCCTTTAACTCTTTTAATAAGTCATGTGTCACTGAAGGAGTGAATATGAGTAGATACTGTAGATGTGTGTATGATCAGCAAATTATGATGACTATACTTACACTCTTTTTAAATCCTGCTAAAGGTGCTGAAACCATTTTTAGTTTTTCACACAATGTCAATATCACACATAAAATAACTGTTCTAAACAATACTGGGCTCTGTAGACAGCAAAAAAGGGGACCAGTCAAAGCCAGTCTTTTACGTCATGAAGAAATAGTTGGATCACAAATTTGGTTCTATTACCTACACTTTATATACTGTCTCAGTAACATTATTAATTATTGTCATACAGTAGCGGTATCAGTTGCCAGTCGACCACTGTGAGATGCTATTTTGATTGATTTTTTGATTGGTAAACCTCTTATTATCTGCGAAATATGCATTTTTTTATGACTTTGTCGATTATATTTTGGTTTTATCTTTCCTCTGCAGTGGCATGGTTCTCCTTTGACCCTACGTCAGCTCACAGAGACATTGTCCTGTCCAACGAACACCAGACTGTGACGTGTAACAGTTACGATGATCGCGTGGTGCTTGGGACAGCCGCCTTCTCCAAGGGTGTGCATTACTGGGAACTTAGTGTGGATCGCTATGACAACCACCCCGACCCCGCATTCGGTGTGGCACGGATTAATACGATGAAGGACATGATGCTAGGGAAGGACGATAAGGCTTGGGCCATGTATGTGGACAACAATCGCTCCTGGTTCATGCACAACAACTCCCACACCAACAGGTACGCACCTTGATTTGCTAGTTTTGTGATTTTCATGGTTGCGCCTTGAAAACGTGTCCCTCCAAATGTCATGCATTCTAGTATTCGGAAACATAACATGGAAGTAGTATAAACAACACAAAAGAAATATAGTGTGAGCATTAGAAGCAAAAGCATTAGAAGGATTCTTGTTTGCATGACTCAATAAATCCTTATCTTGAGCCAAATAAGCAAGCTGACATTCAGTGCAATCTATATCTTTTATTTAGAATACATGCAAATGTAATTTACGTCTTTTAGTTTGTCAAGAGATTTAAAGCACCGTTTTGGAAGACTGGCACATGTGCGTACGTGCTCTAGTACGCAAGAACGAGCCTATGATTGAATCTGGAAATAAAGCAAAATTACTGAGAAAAATTAGAAATAGTCCTCAGATGCCATGTTCGTAATTTATAGCAAAACATCTAGCATTATTTCAATATCAAACAGATTCATTAAAAGAAGTTATTACTCCACCACATGTGTGACATCATTAACCAACGTAGTTAAATGACCACTTCGCGACAATATGGTTTTGGGAAACAGTCGTGACTAGCTAGTTGATTTCTTCAACGATACATCATACTATGGTAGTAAAGCAGCGAGTCACATCGCTGTACGGGAAACACACCTCTGCTTGACTTGCGTTAGTAGAGTGTTGAAACTCGCGGTTATGGTAAAGGGTGTGACATTTCCGAAACACACTTGAAGTGGTTGACCAATCACAACACACTGGTCCACTCGACCAATCAGAGCATATTTAGTTGGGGTTTCATAGAGATGGGAACTAAACAGAGAGTTACTGGCAGACTGGGAAAAGAGGAGCTGCAACAATGTAAAATATGTGAAAAATAATGTTTCCAAGCTTAAAAACCTATTCTAGTAGACCCCAAAAAACAAAATCAAGACTTTGAAAAAGGGCATAATATGGCCTCAACACCATACGCAAAAGACTTGCTTTTTCACTCACTGATCTCTATATATAGGTTGCAGAAATATGATATAATAATATTATTAGTATTAATATTATTATAGGTCAGTGTTTCCACCATGTGTCATATCAACAAGTCTCTTCCAATGCCACAACTCAGCAACTCTTCACATCTTGTGGAGCATTATAGCCATTGTTTCAGTATAAGGGTTTAACCAGAACATTTTTTTATTTTTATTTAACCTTTATTTAACCAGGAAAATCCCGTTGAGATTACTAATCTCTTTTTCAAGGGAGTCCTGGCCAAGACAGCGGCACAGACCACAACAATTCAGTACATTACAGACAATTTCATAACAATTTCATAAGACTATTTAAAAACATTCACAAACCATAGATTTCATTTCCAAACTTTTGAGCAAGAGTTTAAACTGGCCTATTGAAACCAGTTCCTTTAATTTCCAGTATTTTTGTAAATTGTTCCATGTTGTGGGGGCAGAATAGTGAAATGCCACCTTACCCGCTTCTGTGCGGACACTTGGTACAGACATTAGCAGTGAGTCTTGTGAGCGTAAAGAATACAGTCCAGCCCCTTTTGGTTGAATATATTCACACAGATATGAGGGGAGCAGACGCAGAATACCCTTATAAATAAACATATACCAATGACTGAGTCTACGATTCTCCAGTCCTGTCCAGCCCACACGTGTGTAAAGTTCACAGTGGTGTGTGCGAGGCTTACAGTTTGTGATAAACCTCAATGCGGTTAACATAAAGCTTAATTGAAACATGTGGTGCATGTAAACATGGTGTATGTCACACTTATGCTGATGCAGTGCCCTCAGGTGAGTAAATCAAGCATGGACTGACTATAACACTTGAATACTAATGCAACCATTTAAAATTCTGTTTCTGTATACTGAGGTGACCGAGAGGACACGCTAACAGTACTGCTAACGTTAAACGCAATCCCTGAAATCTGTGCCTTTTGTATGTTAACCCACTTAATATAGCCTGAAGCCAAACTTGTTCTACTTCTTTGTCAGTCTTGGATCCATGCATCTCCTTTCATATCATCCATTTTTAATTAAATTTAATATATTCCCCTATGCAAATTTTTCTTTTATTCTTTTGTCCCTCCATCACACAGGGACTCTAAGCAGGTAAAGCATTCAAGTGAAAGTAGTTTATAGTCCCTCCAGTACAACTAGTAATAGTTATAGTTCTCTTATCAGCTTTGTGATGGTTGTTAGATGAGAGAATGTTCCAGAAATACATTGTTCCTGTTTGTAGTAATATGCATTTTTGGTGATCCGCACTAAATACAGGTGGAAGCCGGGACGGAAATCAGATCACTGGCCCTGTTTCCACCTGGCATTAAAGCTGCAGTCGGCAAGTCTGGCAGATTGAGTGGACTTAGGCAAAATTTTGAATGTTTACAACTCTCATGCCCCTCCCCCACTATCAACTAATACCCTCCCACCGAGTTCGTGCTCGTCAGTGCGTGTGCACCAGATTTTCTGTGAACGCGCCCGTCTCATTAGTATCCATCAACACCATAGATTATTTGGAGGTATGGTGTCCTGGCTAATCTACCAATAGATTGCAATTGCTAATGTCATTTATACTCTAAATGAGCTTACTTGATTTTCCGCCTTCACTCTTCGTTACTGCGCAAACTTCCGGCGTGTGCATGTGATTGTAACGGTCGCGAGGGGTGGCGTGTGCCCGATCTGTGATTGACAGTCAGATCTCACACCCCCCTGCGCTGATTGGACATGATGATCCGGGAGCTGTGGATTTTTTTCAAAACAAATAACACGCTCCAGGTGGAGTTAGAAGCTCGGGTTTTTTCTAAAACCACTTTATTTATGTTGTTCTGTCGGATTATAGTGTCTATTTCACTGAATATGATCAAAAAAATTTTGCCGACGGCAGCTTTAAGATGCGTTTTCGAGAATCCGATCATAAGTGGTCAACCGAGAATATTACCTTTTCCACCTGGCATTAACATGCGTTTCAAATGCATCTCCTGTGACCGATTGTGTTCGGATTTCATTGAGACATTCCCCTTTTGTTTGGCAACACTATACATCACTTTCACAGCACACATTATTGAATTAACCCAGTGTTAAAGGGTTAGTTCACCCCAAAAATGAAAATTCTGTCAGTAATTACTCACCCTCATGTTGTTCCAACCCCGTAAGACACTCGTTCATCTTCGCCACACAAATTAAGATATTTTTGATTAAATCTGAGAGCTGGATCACTCCTCCATAGGCGTCTGAAGGGATCGAAACTGGCCGGCCCAAAAGTTATGAAAGACATCGTTAAAATAGTCCGAGTGACTACAGTGGCTCAATCTTAAGTTTATCAAGGGACGAGAATACTTTTTGTACGCAAAAAACAAACAAAAATAATGACTTTATTCAACTATTCATTTCCTTTTCTCTGGGCCTCGAGATTTCACGTAGTGATATTGCGCAAAGCTTCTGTGTTGCACGTCACACGTAGGCTCACTATTGGCCGACGCTGGTCATGTGTGTGATGCGTGTGACGTACAACCTAGAAGCTTTGCGTAGTTTCACTACATGAAATCTCGAGGCCAACACAGAAGGAAATGAATAGTTGAATAAAGTTGTTATTTTTGTTTGTTTTTTGCGCACAAAAAGTATTCTCGTTGCTTGATAAACGTAGGATTGAGCCACTGTAGTCACTCTGACTATTTTAACGATGTCTTTCATAACTTTTGGGCCGGCCAGTTTCGATCCCTTAAGAAGCCTATGGAAGAGTGATCCAGCTCTCAGATTTAATAAAAAATATCTTCATTTGTGTTCCGAAGATGAACGAAAGTCTTACGGGGTTGGAACAACATGAGGCAGAGTAATTACTGACAGAATTTTCATTTATGGGTGAACTAACCCTTTAAGAATAGAGAATTACAGACTACAGCTACAACAAGAGGTAAGATAAGATTAGAATCACTTTCAGAACAATATTTTTTTCAGCTGATGATGAATAAAAACATTGACAGACGATCAGAATCCACCCGACTTTAAAGAGTTAGAGCATTTAAAACAGCAGACGTCAAAACTGCAGTGTCTGTTGGTTCATAACAGAACATTATTGCTGGTGTGGACACTAATATAGTTATTGTTACGCTTATTTTTTATAGTTATCCTCCTTGGTGTGAACGGGCCTTTATGCGACTCGCAACCGAGCGGGAAAGGAAGCGAATGAAAAGGATAGGGAGGGCAGATGCAAATTTGGACCATAATCCATTTATATTTTTCTTACAATGCGTCCCAGAGCAAACACATTATTGGTTTTCGGGATGCAATCAGGACGGATAGCGTTTCTAATAAAAATGTGTTCCCTTTCGAACGGTCACTTCGTATTGCGTAGCTATACGCAGTGGGGGAAACTCCTTTACCTCGATTTACTGAAACCTATATGTAAAACGCATTTGCAGCTGCACAGCCAGCACACTGAGCGCCTGGCACGCTCATAGGCTGTGCTGCCGCAACTGCACAACCAATGGCGCGGGCGAATCTGACCTGCAGCCAATGAGCTAGCTCAACGTCAGAGCCCGTCAAGGGGGTGTGGCTTAGCCTATAAAAGACCCCCGAATTCGCCATTATAGCAGATTTTACTCCTTCAGCGACAGTACACATGTCCCTGAGCTTTTTACTGTAGCTTCGCCGTCGAACAAGCCTTTCAGCCTGAGCGTGCTTCTCTTCAGCAGACTTCGCCTGCACGTCGATTTCTCCTGACGCCGTCTCACCTGTGGCTATCCGGCGACATTATATCCTTTGTTATTACTAACTTTCTATTACAGTATGCCTCGTCCATCCTGCGCCACGTGCGGAGGCCGTCTGCACGAGGCAGACCAACACGAGAGCTGCGTTTCCTGCTTGGGTGTCGACCACGCGGAGAATGCACTCTCTGCCGGCGGATGTGCGGCCTGCGACTGCATGCCTATCTCCGCGCTGCGCAATCGGCTAGCTCTCTCGCGAGACGGTGATGCCGCTTCGACCACGCTTCCCATTCCGAGGAAGAAGAAGCGTCGCAGCCAACGGCAACCGGAGGGTATGGAGTTTGGTGAACGCACGCCGGCCGCGTCCCCGCGTGCTTCACTTTCTCCGACTCGAACGCCATCACCGGTCCTGTTCACAGGAGACCAGCGCCCCCCCCCCCCCCCCCACGTGGCGGGCCTCGTCTCCTTTGGCGGATCTCTCGAGCGCGACGACAGCATATCCATCGCCGCTTCTGAGGACGAATGGCCGGGCTCTCTCGGCCCTGTCTCCGCCTCCCAATCTGTGGCCAGTGGATTAGCGACCAGGACTAACTCCGACGCCGAAATGCTTCGGATCCTGACGAAGGCCGTCGCGGACCTCGAGCTAGAGTGGGCCTCGCCCGAGGAGCCGCCTCGTAGTCGGCTGGATGGATGGTTTCTGGAGGGGCGCCAGCAGGCCCCGCGTCACAAACCGGCGCCATTTTTCCCCGAGGTCCACGAGGAGCTAACCAAGGCCTGGCGCGCTCCATACTCAGCACGTGTGGGATCTGCAGTTTCCGCGACGCTCTCCTCCGTGGATGGCGCAGCGGAAAAGGGTTATGAGTCTTTGCCGCCCCTCGAAGAGGCCGTGGCAGCTCATCTTTGCCCGAGCACTGCAGCTAGCTGGCGAGCTAGAGCCGCTCATCCCAACAAACCCTGCCGAAACACCTCAGCCCTCGCTGGACGCGCGTACGCCGCCTCCGGTCAGGCTGCATCGGCCCTGCACACGATGGCCGTGTTGCAGGTCTACCAGGCCAAACTCCTCCGGTCCATGGACGAGACTGGCCCGGACCCGGAGACCTTTCGAGACCTAAGGAGTGCTACAGACTTAGCGCTGCGCGCTACTAAGGCTACAGCACAGGCCATCGGAAGAAACATGGCGAGCTTGGTCGTGCTCGAGCGCCATCTGTGGCTTAACCTCACCGAGATTAAGGACGCCGACAGAACGAGGTTTCTCGACGCCCCGGTGTCCAGCTCCGGGCTCTTCGGCCCGGCGGTGAAAGGGTTCTCAGAGAGGTACACAGAGGCACAGAAAGCGTCCCAGGCCATGCGACACTTCTTGCCGAAGCGTTCGAGCTCCGCGACCAGCAAGCCCAAGCCGCCGCCTTCGCCTCATCCAGCCAAGCCGGTGAAACAGGCCTCTCAGCCCCGCCCTGCGGCTGATAGCCAACGCCAGCCAAGGCCCGCGAAGCGCTACCCGCTCCCCAGGCGTCAAGGCCCTCGACCCAGCGCCGCGGCCGACCAGATGCCTCCGAAGTCGTCCTAGCACGGAGAGGAAAGAGAGAGGGCTCGTGTCTCGCGCTAGCCGGACCACCCTCGAAGAAACCGGCAAAACTTCCCACAGCTCCCTGTTCAGTTCGGGCGGCTGGGGATTTTATTATTGTAAACAGGCCCGCAGCAGTGAGCGCGTCTTTGCAAACAAACGCCGTTTTCACGGCGACCCAAATAAAGCACAAAAAGAGTATGTTTCACAATCACATCACACGGGTTCACGGTCCCCCTTCACTAGGCGGCCCCCGCCCTGTTGTAAGACTGAAATCCCCCCGGGCAAAAGCCGGTATAATCAGTCAAACACTCAGTATGTGCACAAATCACAGTGTAAGGGTATCAGGTCCCCCTATGTTAGGCGGTTCCCCCCATTCAGTGTGTCACGCCCTAGCCACACAAGTGATGGCCTGGCAAGCCATCCCTGGTGTGTCGAGTTGGGTCATAAACACTATAAAGCGAGGCTACTCGCTCCAATTCGCTCGCAGACCCCCGAAATTCCAGGCGGTTATCGAGACATCGGTGAGAAGCGACGTGGGTCACGTGCTTCGCACCGAAGTTCAGAATTTATTAGCAAAAGGAGCGATAGAGTCAGTCCCTCCCGCGCTAATGTATTCGGGGTTTTACAGCCGCTATTTTCTAATTCCAAAGAAAGACGGCGGGCTCAGACCCATACTAGATCTGAGACGTTTGAACAGGGCTCTCATGAGACGGCCCTTCAGAATGTTAACACTCAAACAAATTCTCGCGCAAGTTCGCCCGGGGGATTGGTTTGTTTCAATGGATCTGAAAGATGCATACTTTCATATTCAGATCGCCCCTTGTCACAGGCCATTCTTGAGATTCGCCTTCGAGGGGAGGGCATATCAATACACCGTTCTGCCGTTCGGCCTGAGCCTGGCACCCCGTACATTCACGAAATGTATGGATGCAGCGCTCTCCCCGCTAAAAAGCCAGGGAGTGCGTGTGCTGAATTATCTCGACGACTGGCTGGTGCTAGCGCAGTCGAGAGAAGAACTAATAATTCACAGGGATTTGATTCTCGGCCATTTAAAATGCCTGGGTCTCACAATCAATGTTGCCAAAAGCGATCTGAACCCCAGCCAGACTGTGGTCTTTCTGGGCACGGTTTTGGACTCGGTGACAATGAAAGCGCGGCTCACTCAAGAGCGCGCGCTATCGGTGCAGACACTGGCAGCCGCGTTCAGGGCGCGCGAGCGCGCGCCTCTGAAGAGGTTTCAGAAACTGCTTGGTCTAATGGCAGCCGCATCATCAGTACTCCACATGGGATTACTGCGCATGCGCCCGCTGCAGCACTGGCTGAAACGCCGTGTGCCAACCCATGCATGGCAGTCAGGCAGCCTGCGCATTATGGTGAATCACGGGTGTTTAAGAACACTGATTCCCTGGCGGGCTCAGGACTGGTACCGCGAGGGGGTGACCATGGGGGTAGTTTCCAGGAGGAAGGTGGTTTTTACAGACGCATCCAACCTGGGTTGGGGAGCGCTGCACGAGGGCAGGCCTGCCTCCGGCCTCTGGTCGAGTGCGGAGCAGAGCTTACATATCAACTGTCTGGAAATGAAAGCAGTTGGTTTGGCCCTGAAAGCATTTCTGTTAAACCTCAGGGGTCACCATGTCCTGGTCCGTACGGACAACATGTCAGTGGTGGCCTACATAAATCGCCAGGGGGGCATCAGGTCGGGCAACCTGTATGCTATGGCGAGGGACCTCCTCCTATGGGCACAGGCCAACCTGAGCTCCCTGAGAGCAGCGCACATCCCGGGCGTCCAGAATCTGGGCGCGGATATGCTCTCACGGGGCAAAACTCCCCTAAGCGAGTGGTCTCTGAACCCTCAGACGGTCAGTCTGATATGGGAGAGATTTGGCGAGGCCGAAATCGACCTTTTCGCGTCGAGAGCCAACACCCACTGCAGGGTGTTTTTCTCGAAGAACAGGGACGCGCTGGCCCATTCCTGGCCCAACCGCCCCCTTTATGCTTTTCCCCCCATCTCGATGGTCCCACAAGTCATCGAACGGGTCAGAGAGAGCGGATGCCCAGTCCTTCTGGTGGCTCCTCTCTGGAAATCCAGACCATGGTTTCCGGAGCTGGTTCAGCTGTCAGACACGGTCCCCTGGCCCGTTCCAATGAGGAGGGACCTCCTCACACAGGCCAAAGGGACGATATGGCACCCCCGACCCGATTTATGGGCCCTCCATGTGTGGCCCCTAAACGGGTACCCGGGGGCCTTCCTGACAAAGTCTTAAGCACTATCTCTGAAGCAAGGGCCCCGTCTACTAGGCGTCTTTATGCTTTGAAGTGGTCGGGTTTTTCCAGCTGGTGCTCGAAAAACCGAGTTGACCCAGAGTCATGTGAGGTATCGGTGGTACTCTCCTTCCTGCAGGAGCTACTGGACGCGGGCCGCACCCCGTCCACGCTCAAAGTTTATGTGGCAGCCATCGCAGCGCATCATGCGTTGGGGGCTGGTCAATCACTGGGAAGAAATGACCTGGTGGTAAGATTTCTGAAGGGCGCTAGGAGAATTAACCCCTCCAGGCCCCCATCAGTACCTCCCTGGGACCTATCCACGGTCCTCAGGGCCCTGAAGGGGCCGCCTTTTGAACCGCTCCGGTCGGTGGATCTAAAACCACTCTCGCTTAAGACTGCTCTCCTGTTGGCATTGGCATCTATCAAGCGAGTGGGAGATCTGCAGGCCCTTTCTGTGAGTCCGGCATGTTTGGAGTTTGGAGCGGATGACTCCAGAGTCATTCTCAAACCCAGGCATGGTTACATACCCAAGGTGCTCTCAACGCCGTTTAGAGCGCAAGTTATCACGCTATTAGCCCTTCCCCCTTCTGCTGAGGATGGGGAGGTTAATCTTCTCTGCCCTGTTAGGGCGCTGAGAGTCTATCTGGAGCGTTCTGCGTCTTTTAGACAGTCAGAACAGCTGTTTGTCTGCTTTGGTGGCCAATCTAAGGGTGGTCCAGTTACCAAGCAAAGACTGTCTAGATGGATAGTGGATGCCATTTCTATGGCTTATACTTCAGTGGGTCAGGTTTGCCCTATAGGTGTCAGGGCCCATTCGACTAGAGGCATGGCCTCGTCATGGGCGTGGTCATCTGGGTTTCCCATTCAAGATATTTGTGATGCGGCCGGCTGGTCCTCGCCTTCCACATTTATGAAGTTCTATAATATGGAGGTGCCTTCCCTGCAGGCGAAGGTCCTTTCAGTATGATTAAGGCTCGACGCTGTCTGGTCTTGTCTACAAAAAATTACTGTGCATAATCACATACATACATGTATAAAACCCGCTTAGGCCGGTTATGAATTGTACTAATAATCCCGACAGTGTCGGGGTTTGTTAGCATATTCTGTTGGTTGTTACTGACTCTTATATATATTATTCAGGCCTGACAGTGTCTGGTCTGTTATATATATGTATATATCGGGTTCTGGCTTGTTCTGTTAGCTCAGGGGGCCTGAGTTGCAGTGCAACCAGTTACTAAGGGTGCGGCGTTTTACAGGGCGTCCCCACTGCGTATAGCTACGCAATACGAAGTGACCGTTCGAAAGGGAACTACTTGGTTACTGTCGTAACCTCAGTTCCCTGAGAGAGGGAACGAGTATTGCGTAGCCGGCCGCATTTAGTAACTGGTGAAGTTGTCGCTTCAGTCGTTAAACCTGCTATAATGGCGAATTCGGGGGTCTTTTATAGGCTAAGCCACACCCCCTTGACGGGCTCTGACGTTGAGCTAGCTCATTGGCTGCAGGTCAGATTCGCCCGCGCCATTGGTTGTGCAGTTGCGGCAGCACAGCCTATGAGCGTGCCAGGCGCTCAGTGTGCTGGCTGTGCAGCTGCAAATGCGTTTTACATATAGGTTTCAGTAAATCGAGGAAAAGGAGTTTCCCCCACTGCGTATAGCTACGCAATACTCGTTCCCTCTCTCAGGGAACTGAGGTTACGACAGTAACCAAGTAGTTTTTGACTACCTCCTTATGTGGTTTCAGTAATCTGATCACAAAATGTTTAGAACCCATTTCCACCTATATTTAGTGCTGACCACTTGTAATTGGACCACGAAGAACAGAACTTAATACAAGGTGGAATCAGGTCCACTGAAACCTCAAACATTGGGTGTTAAAAATGCATGCGACCTCATCGCATTTGTAGTGTAAACCGTCCCGGACTGCGGTGAAGCACCGCCTACTCATCTAACACACAAACGTTATTATGGGATGTGTTGTGAGGGAGCAAACCAAAGCAGGCGATTCAAACTTCTCTGCGTTATAACCAGAACACACAGATTACCGTCATTATCGTTGCTTCTCTCCTTATCCTTTTTAATTACTTAATTTCCTGCTCACTTGTTTCATTCAAGAGTGTTTGTGTTCCACACTTGTCGCTAACAAGAAAGTTATGCAGTTTATGACGAAATAAGAGGGGAGTGTTTTGAACTCTGAACACAAGACAGCATAGGAGATGCATTTGAAATCCATGTTAGAAAAATTCTGTCATCATTTGCTCTCCATTATTCTGTCATCATTTACTCTCCATTATTCTGTCATCATTTACTCTCCATTATTCTGTCATCATTTACTCTCCATTATGTTTCATACCCTTAAGTTTTCCATTCATCTTCGAAACACAAATGAAGATAATTTTAATATTCTCTCATCATTTTCGTACATCCAACATTTCGTACATCCACACAACCAAAAATGTCAAGCTTCAAAAAGGTCATAAAGATATTGTTATATATAAAATGAGCAGTTCAATCCAAGCGATCAAAAAGGATATGATGAACATATTTAATTTAGACTTTTATTCACATATATAAACGTTGATCAATGCACATCAAAATGGTGAAAAGATGCTCAACTGTGCCTGCTTGTCACACGAGAACAAACCTCATTGGTTCTTGCGCATCAAGCACGCTTGAGCTTCCGTTCACCATAATTTATGTATGAAATCTTCATTAGTGTTCTAAAGATGAAAAAATGTCTTATGGATTTGGAAAAGCTTGAGGGCGAGAAAATGACCGAATTTTCATTTTTTGGGTGACCAACCCTATAACACCAGATGGAACCATGGCCAATGTTTAGAAATACATGATATGTAAAATTTCCTCAACATGTTTCTTCTTTTAAAACTTTTGAACCATTGGTTTCAACCCTCATCAGTCATCCTGCAATATTAATATTAGCTCGGAAGTTACGTTCAGACTGGAGTGGAGCCACAGCAGTTTCCCCTCCCTGGGTTTATGTGCTCTGCTCCAGCTCCACTACAAATTTCCCTTTGCCTGCATTCTTTGCCTTTTGATCTTGGATCAAAAGAAAACTAAAAAGGCTCTGACTTTTTCAAAATCCTGCTCCTAGTTCCAAGCAAAATTACACAATTCTGCTCCCCACTTTGTATCGCACACATACTCTGGTTCAGAACAACACAAATAGAGCTAAGTGGAGTGATGCAAACTGTGAAACATTCCAGTGCCGTTCTACTAAACATCAGAACTGCAATAAGAAGTTGCATAATATTGTATAGAACATAAGTAAGCTGTTGAAATAAACTGGAAACTAGATCGCATGCAATTAGTATCATACCAGTTTTGGTGTAAGTATTTTAAGATTTTTTTTTTCTCTATGATACAGCTGTGTTTAGATTTGAATACTTTTGCGATATATTGTGTCACTGATTACCTTCTTTTGTCCCCTTCCTCTTCTGCCTGATTCTTGCAGGGCTGAGGGTGGCATCTCAAAGGGTTCGACTGTGGGAATCCTGTTAGACCTTACAAAACATACACTGACCTTCTTCATCAATAAACAGCAGCACGGACCAATGGCTTTCGAGAACCTGGAGGGTGTGTTCATGCCCGCCGTTAGCCTCAACCGCAACGTCCAGGTGAGCAGCAGATCCACACTGACCTTTAACCTTTAACCCACTCAGTGATTGGTAGCATTGGAAATCGAGAACTGCTTCTTATTCTTCATCATTCTCATGCCGTTTAGGTTTCTTGACCAAACTCTGGATTCTTTTGGTTTGTTTTGTTGTAATAAAATGTACTTTAAGGGTGTTTTCATACTTGGGGATGTTTGGTTCGATTAAAACGAACCCTGGTGCGATTGCTCTGTTAGTGCGGTTCACTCGAATAAGTGTAAACAAAATCTGAACCCTGGTGAGCACCAAACAAGCAGACCGAGATGCTGAAAAGATGAAAACGCATCATGAACCAAAGACATGTAAACAAACCAAAAACGGGACATGAGGGGCTTTCGCAAATGACAATGCCCATGTGAGCGCTAAGCGGACCAGGACTAAATATATATATATATTTTGGTCCGGACCAAACGAACCAAGTGAACCAAACTGCAAGTGTAAACACACCCTAAATCCTTCCTCAAAAGTACTAACAATTGTTGGTAACGCTTCCTTTTACAGTCCTGTTAGTACCCATGTACTTACTATGTAGTTATTATAGTAATTATAATTACTGGGTAATAACTAGGTACTAACCCTGAACCTACCCCTAAACCTACCCCTAACCCATGTGCTTACCTTATATTAGCCAGTACTTTCTAGGTACTGTAAGTACACTGTAAGTACACGTAAGTACTGTATTGTAAAATGAATCGTTACCCAATTGTTAATGGATGGAACAAGAATCTTTTAAGGTGAATCATACCTCATGATTCCCATCCCTAGTGATCAGCAATAATGATTGAAATGTGTATTTTTCACAGGTGACTCTGATCACAGGTCTGGAAGTCCCAAAGAGCATCATGTGATCATCTTTGACCAATGAGAACGAGCCAGATCTTTCTTATCAAACGAATCAGTGCTCTGGAAAAAAAATATGTTTTGGAATATTTGAGCTTAGTTAATATTTGTTTTCCCTTATGTTCATCTGGGTGATTTGCATTTCAGTGTTTACAAATCATTCCCATGTTTACAGAAAAACAAACCACTGGATTATCCCCACGGGAAGCTGGAGTCGGACCCCATAGCACTTTGAAGTAGAGTTCAGTCTCTTTTTCATACCTCCAATGAAAATTTAGCACGGTTCCAAAAATGTAATGTGATTAAACAAATCAAAACGTATCAAGCATTTGATATGTTAGCAACGGAGTAAAGCAACCGATAGCAATCAAACCACTGCGAGACTAAAAGTGAATTTGAAATCATTTCAGGTTAATTTCACACGCTACACGGATCTCAGGTTTACTCACCTTTAATCTGCTGTGTGATCACAGCACAGACTTCAAAAGGCATCAACAAATTCATCACTCAGACCGTAAATCTGGGTTGCTAGGATTGAAAAAGTCCCAGTCAAGCCAAAGGCCCTGCGTCAGAGAGTGACGTGACTAGTGACGAGAGTGAGTTTACAATCTCTTTACTTCAACAAATTCCAATCCTTATATTTGATGCAGATCTTTCTTGTATTATAAGAAATAGATAGTCGTATGGAGGATAGAGTGATTTGGGTGGTTTTTAGGGCGTTGCTATGCAGTTGCTGTGTGTTCTGAATGGCTTAAACCGGGTTGTTTTAAAGTTTCTAATCTGTTCTGTGTAGTTGCTCGGAGGTTACTTACAGTTTTCACCTCATGGACTACAAAATAGCACACTTGCTGAATTAGCTGCACAACTTGAGGTATCATTCATGATCGTAGCACAAACTGTGGGATGAGTTACGTGCTGGTGTAATACTTATCGTATGCACAGTTGTGATACTTTTCACACACACACACACACGAGTTCTGGTTTACAGAAATGAAATAATACCTGCCATTAGAGATGGATTGTACCCTCACCACCAAGTATATTTGGTCTTGGTGTTTCATATGAGCCACAGATGTGAATATTTAGCCAGAATCTCAACTCTCCTTACACTGTGACGGACGTGTTCCTCAAGAGTCTTGAAGATAAAGTGTGTATTTTTTCTCCTATCCCAGCTTAATATGCTGAGGCGACTGTAAGTAAGCCATTTTAGCCTAGTCAAGTCAAGTCACATTTATGTATATAGCGCTTTTAAGAATACCGATTGTTTCAAAGCAGCTTTACAGAGATGACAGGAAAATAATGCAAAAAAGTTTTTTTCCAGATGAAAATAGCGTCACAGTTCAGCTAAAGTAAGTTCAGTGATTTTAATTTTTGTTTTAAAAAAGTTGTTAATTTAGTTCATTTATATATATATATATATAGCCGCTCTGGAGTAAACCGTGATGTCATCATCCAGCTCAGTTCAGTTCTTGTATAATAGTGTCAATGCAGGCAGATTAATATTATAATATTGCCTAGGTTGATTCAGAGAAAAGTGTAAACACTGTGCCTCTGTGGGGCTTTCAAAACATTGCTTGGGGTTCGTTTGACCTAGCCCTAGCAACAACGACTCAACCAATGGTGAGAGTTTGGGGCGGGGCTATCTGTATTTCCGACAAACAAGAGAAGAGTGCTCGAGAAACCCTTTTGAAAACAGTCACTATTTTTGTAAATGGAGAGGTGCAGGTAAGAAGTCACTTTGTAGGCCAAGTTACCAGCAGTTCGCATCACACTGGTTCCCTTGACAAAAGTGCAATAGGATTTTCCCGTAGGCTTTTGAATTATCGCTAAAAAACAAGCTCTGTGATCAACAAAAGTTTATGATACTTGCACGTTTTGTCCATCAAGATAATTATCACAAATGAACACAACGTTTATGATCGCGTTTACGTCGCCAGAAGTAAAAAGCTTAAGGTAGGCTATACGTTTGAGTTAGAATAGTTTATACGAGCACAGTTATCAATATAACAATGCTGTAAAAGCAGACTGAGTTTCGACAGCCTCTGTAGTCACATTTAGCCACTGGTTAGCAACCGCCTTTTTCAAGACATGTAACAGGTTTTTAAAAAAAATCACGAGTGGGGTAATACTGATGTATTTTATGTCGTAGAATAAAACGTGAAAGTTTCTTGAGCTTGAGCTCAACACAGACCTTATTTCAGCCATTCAACCAAAAAACCCATTGACTTCGGGACGATGGAACCGGAAGTGCTAAAATGCTAACTCACTTCTGTGTTTTGGCCTACAAAGTGATATCATACCTGCAGCACTCTATTATTTTAGTGACACTAGTAGTCACGTGGAAATTACACACTTTGACATTAAATAAATGACAGACTCAAGTTTCATACACCTCAGTAACAAGTAAATGAGCACCTTATGGTTCAGTTTATCAGCATCATTTCCACGCTGCGCCCTTTAACGGTTTCTGTGCTTTTTTTTTTTGTTGACAATGCCAGAATAGCAAGTCATACCATGTTGTCGGGAGAGATGATTGCATTTGCATGTTGTGTATAGGCTGTAAATATGGTCAAAGCAGTGAAGCGCGCATGAGTTAGTATTCATTATATTGTGTTGCACAGTGATGACACGGATAAAACAGGAATACAGTATAGATGCAGAGTTGCAGTCTGCCCCCTAGTGTTTGTTGTGGGGAATTATTTTCTGATAGTTAAACCTCCAAGAAGCAACTTACCCACATACAATTCTCATAAATCTGGTGCATGTCACAATAAACGCTATGAAGAGCCACTTATGGACCTCACAATAGGAGATACAAGGCTATGTTCAGCTTATACCTCTGTTCAAATTATAATGGTTTCAGGGAGAAATGAGAGATAAATGAAAAGATATTATATTTATGTTTATTATCCTGTCCAGATATTAATTTACCGGATTATGGGAGCAGATAATGACCCATTGGTGATGTAAAGCATGGGATGTTGTTGATATTTATAACACATTTCTATGAAGTTTGATTCATGTAAATAGCTTGTTTCGATGCTTTTATCGGGGGTGAGTATTTTGCTGTCGGGAGTACCAAAATAAAAATAGGCAGTTATTGGCGCTAAAAAAAAAAGAGAGAGCAGTAAAATGTGAAAAGCTACGCTTAAAGGAATGTTCCTTGTTCAGTCAAGGCCATCGTCTGGTTATGTTGTCCTGGGTCATTTGGATCTTTACAGTACTAAGTGTATGTCAGTTTAATACAAGTTAAGCTTTATCAACATTTAAAGCATATGGTGTTTTACCTATTAAAAACAGGAGTTATAGTAATGCACCTTTAAAAGAAGCACAAGGCCAGTCAATATATTAGAATACACACTGTCTATAGTCACAAGACTGAAATATTAAACATATAGGCCTGAGTAAGTTGAGTCCGAGCCAAAACCAAGACCAGAAGAGGGTCTAGTCCGAGTCAAGACCGAATCCAAATGATCCAAGTCCATGAAAATATGCTTTTGGACTCGGACTCCATTGACCTCCATTGTGGAGTAACTGACCTCGAACATTCCTTTAAATCCGGAGTGGGAAACGCCTTCCAAAACTGCTGTCTGTCCAAGAGAATCTATCTTGCCGAATTATCTTCTTTTTTTTTTTTTACAGTGTAATTTAAAATTTTACAATTTCTTTGTATTAAAGTATATTTAAAAGTTTATGTCAATATAGATAATTGAATCACTGGCCAGGTACTGAATATGAAAGAAAGCGCACTCCTGAAAGTTTGCTGAGACAGGAAAGACCCTGACATGAGAACTTGAGTGCACACTGTATATGTATGATAATAAAGCAACTGTACAGTAATGGAGAATTAATGTGTAAAGTGAAATACTGTATGGATATGACCCTAAGAATCCTAGCAATAGTTAATTTGTGAATATTGTTTACTTATTTAACCATTATCCCCATTGACCTGAAATATCCAGATCTCAGACAGGAATAGTGTCCCCTACTTTTCCCAATTTGAATATTCATTAGGCTGAGAAAGTGAACCTCGTGCTGTGCCTCATTCACACAAATCTGCCAAAATTAGCGACGTTTCTTGGGAATGTGGTGTGCTTTCCTTCACCCAGGCTGGAAAGCAACAAACTACATCCTCATCTCCGGGCGTTTCTTCAACAATGGCGACTTTTTGCCTTGTAAACTTTTAGAAAATAAACTCTCAGAAATTGTCCCAGTTAATAAAGTCCAACGGTGCATCTTGCTAATGGTAATTTGATAACTAGCTACCATTTTATGTATCCTAAATACACAGTTAATTTAAGATGTTAAAACTTTTTTTTGGTGTTGCATTATTGCTCCAAAAACGCACAATAACAGTCTTTTTCTTGAAAAATAAATAATTATTTTATGCAATTTTAAATATAATTATTATTCTTTTTATAATTAAAAATAAAGATTAAAAGTCTGCGTCTGTGACAAAGGTAAAACAATGCAATCTATGTATAAATGGCATTGTACAAGTATGGATATGGTTTTAATTTGAAGTGGCGAACATAAAAAGTGGCCAAAGTTGAAGAGACTCCCATCAACAGAAAACACGGGTCAATTCCATTGGACTTTTCCAAAATAGAGGAATCCCATATCTTTATGATTCTTTTGAAAACGCACAAATGGTCTTGGGGTGTTTGTTATACAGGCGAATGCTTAATATGAGTGTGACCATCATCAGAAAACATCCTGTAGTCCCATGAATTAACAGAAAATCTGTCACCGTATCAAGCGTTTAAGGATTTATTTTTATATATACAGCATATTGCTTGTGTGGATGTACATTAGTCAGGTGTTTGGCCCTCAGCTTATCTCATTGTGAAGAGTTTGAAAAGGAAAGACGAACTGTTTCCCGAACGCATCTTTCCATTGATCCTGCAGACACAGGTCACACACATGAACACAGCCCTGGTGTTGTGTGACATCTCCATCATCATCATCATCATCATCATCATCCTCGACGAAAACTGTGGGTGTGTGTGAGTCCGAGTCTTCGCTGCTCTTCTTCTGTGTGTGATCTCGAGCTCTTGTTTCCTCTTACTAATGTGATATTTTGTACGTCTTTGTGGTTTGTATATCAAATGCATTGTACATGACATTCTTTTCTTACTACTTAGTGTGGAAGAAAAACAGCGTCTTTCCCTTTTAATAAACAATAAAACTGATGACAGATCCACGTGTCTTTATTCAGAGTCTCTCATCTGGGATTTTGTTTCTTTTTCACATGACTTAAAATTGGTGGATTAAACTCCAAGAATCAGTGTTTCAGCTATATTTATTATTATTAAAAAAAATTGTCTAATCATGCAGAAAAGTAAAAGTACACCTCAAAAAGCTGCATAAGTAGTGCCATTTATGTCCTTAGCACAAACAGTGAAAGAAACCAGAGAATAAACAACAAGGACATGTAAATGTGTGCGTATAATGACCGAGGTAAAGTAAGGCGCATTTTTGTTCCAGTTCAGACAAAGTGTGATATTCCATACAAGTATAAATGCTCCTGCATTTGGGTTTTCTGTTGCTAATCATCAGCTGTTACTTTTTTGACTTTAACTTTATATTTCTGAATGTCTCTGGAGCTCAAGACCAGCATCCCATTTTTGAAGCGTCCGACTTGTCCACCGAGCTCTCCGCTAGAGGAGGATTTACTTCTCTCAGTCCTGGGACGTGAAAAAAAAAGAAAAGAAAAATGAGCAACACTAATCTTGACACAGTTACCAGTGCTCTGGAAAAGCTTGTGGGGAAAATCCAGTCATTTATATAGGAATCCATTCAATTTTGAGTTTAACAAGGCGACGAAAACGTTCCCCACCCGGATTCCACTCGCGTTCATGTTGGTCACGCAAATTCGCCGCATTGAAAGATGCTTGGTTTTAAAGTGACTTTGGTGCTTCATACATAACTACACTATAGACAATTTTTTGCTAATGTGCACCATAAGGGTCGCAACACAGTCTGGCTTCCCCGCCTTAAGCCTGTGCTAATACAATCAAGCATAAACAAACTAGAACCAATAGAACTTAAATGACAACTATCAAAGAACAACAAATGACACTTCTTACAGCCATTGTGCTCAAAACAAACACAAACCTTGGTTGTCCTTCTTTCCTTCTTTTGTTCTGCGATTCCTGTCAAAAGACCCACAGAAGGAAAGTTAGCAGAACGATCGCACACGCTGCAGAAGTGATCAAGTGCTTTAAAAAGTAATCATATAACAACCAATCAAATTGAAATGTTGAACTTACGGATTTTGCCTCCTCTTTCTCTTTCATCTTCCGTTCTTTTATGTTTTGTTGATACACTTTGTAGTTAACATACTGCCTTTTAGGGGGCTATAGGAGAAAAAAACAACAGTTCACCCAATTAAATTAAAATGTATTTACTAACCCTCATGTTTTTCCAAACCTGTATGAGTTTCTTTCTTCTGCTGAACACAAAAGATGATATTTTGAAGAATATGGTTAACCAAACAGTTGATGGACCACATTGACTTCCATACGGGGGGAGTCAATGGGATCCATCAACTCTTTGAACAAACATTCTTTAAAATTTCTTCTTTTGTGTTCAGCAGAATAAAGAAACTCATACAGGTTTGGAACAACTTAAGGGTGAGCGGAAAAGTCCTAGGAAATAAAAAGTGGATTTGGAGACGAAATGATAATACAAGCTTTTGCACCATATTTAAAGGTCAGAAAAACATTGGGTTGAGCCTTCGTCCGCCAAAAAGAGTCATGTGATCGCGGTTGGGGTCCACCTGAGTTGATGTCTTTCTCCAACGTTGCTTTTTCAATGATGTATGACTCGCATTGACGGGGGAATATCCGATCTGCCCGCTTACATGGCAGACGCAAATACACGCATCCCATTCACACAAGATTTATTTACACATTTGAATGAGGCCTGAAACCGATCTGAGAATATCGTAATCCATGTGCTCTTTTCCTGCTCACACGTTTGTGGGTTATATCGTTGCCACATTTAAAGGGTAACTAAACCAACTTTTTTTAGTTAATGATCTGTAAGACTGGGGCTTTATTAATGCTGTTCATTGATTCGAGCAACTTTTTTGACATTTGGGTATAAAGTGTTTTAATTCTACAATATATGGGGGTAAAAACGTCTGAGTGCTGCCCTCTTCAGGTTGAACGGTGGATACTGCACTTGAATTTTCCTATTGGATGTTTGCGGTAGTTCGTGACGGTAGCGGTGAGAGCTGACGTAAGCAGGTTTCAGCTTACCAAGCCCTTGGTACGAGCTACCACGTCCATGGCAGTATAAAAACCATCTTGTTTCGTCAAAACCACTATAGCGAGTCAGGATTTGGAATTGCGAGTATTGAAAACGATCAGGATAGACTCTGTTCATCCCCTCTATCTCCGCTGGGCTCCGCCCACTTTTCCAGCATTTTTCAAATATTGCCAGTGGGTGGAGTCAGGCTCTGACCAGGGGTTTAGTTACCCTTTAAGAAAGAAACATCTGAATTGTGTCACTTGTAATGTAAAAGCTGTTGGCCTGCTATAGCACCCCTTGTGGCAATGCTGACACAAAGCAGATAGAAGGGCTTCAAGTATGCTTAAGGCCTGATTATTGGATGTGCGTTGAACTCACTCTGGCTCCCAGCATGATGGCTCTGTCCTGCTCAAAGACCCTCTGCTGCTGCCTCTCGTACCCTGACAGTCCAAACCTGTGAACCTCAAGCCGGGCCTGTGGACGACACGCACGACATGAGTTCATGGGACATTGAAGAGAAGTTACTGCAAATGAGAAGTTACTGACTTGGAACCACATACATATGCAGAATATCACTCTGTACACTGAGAACAAATAGTTTAAAAATGGTTTTAAACTATTCGTTGATACTTTTCAGTATCGAATGAATTCTAACTATGTATATCTATATTCTACATTTCACTCATTTTTTCACACAATTTTGAAAATTGTGTTGTGTGTTACATAGGGCCTAATGAAAAGACATTTAGTTAAGTTTGAAGTACAAAATATTGTAAATAAAATGTGTAAATATAGCTCTGTAAACACTATGATGTGTCTCTCATCGGGGAACCAAAAGTTCGACACACTTTCAGACTTCAAGCCCACTAGAACACTTGGGCCAAATACAGGAAATACGTCATGCGAGTAGACAAGTGGTCAAGTGAAAAGACCACAAATGTAGGTATTGGGACAGACCCAAAGACGTCAGTGAAATGCCAAAGGGACTGGATTGTCTGTGCAGGATTCATGAAGGAAATTTTATTATCTAAGCAAGATTGCCTATTTGTTGGTACCATGATGCCTTGAAGTCGTGATGAAACGGACATAGCTACAGATATTTTCTTCCATATTGTGACATACAACCAAGTGAAATAAAAAGACGTCATTATCAAGAAATAGCGGAGACTTGGGTCAATCCATCCAGTCGATTGTAAGAAAGGGGCGGGGTTTAAGCGGACTAAATGATTGGAGGAGTCCGGTATCGTCACAAAGTCTGTAGTTTTACTAGTAGATCAAGTTATGACATTGAGGTCAATGAAAAAAAAAGTATGCATGGATGAGTTTTTCACATTAAGATCAATAACATCCACTTAAAAAAATATATATATATAGGCTGAATTTTTTATTTCATGCTCATTTTAAAATGCTGACTACATAACCATCTCACCAAGTTAAGAAAAATGGCAATAATCTCACCTTTTCTATCGTTAGTTTCTCATCTGGGACTTTTTTCTTCTTTTCTTTGACATCAGGAGGAGCCTGAGGATAAACATGGATGAAAACAGATAAGCAGTGAATGCAGTTGCAGTCAGCTGTTACTTTTTTGTAGAGTTCATTCACTCTTTCATGCATACATTCTTAAAACTTTGCTTTTTCTCCATATTATATGTATAACTGCAAAAACAAAATCATAATTACTGTAGATCTTTCACTAGGGACACATTTTTCACTAGGGCTCTTAACAATGTGACTTGTGTAGTGTATAAATAGACAAAAGGTCAAAGGGAATTTTGAATAGTTTTTTTTTGCTTAAATGCCTAAAATAAGCTATTTGGTGAACACACACTATTCTCGTTTCACATTTTATTCTATGACAAAATACATCAGTAATTCCCCCTTGTGATTTTTGAAAGCTTTTACTTGTCTTGTAAAAGGCAGTTGCTACAGAGGTTGTTGGGGACATTAAACTTCAACTTAAAATACCTTGTGGTGTTTTTAATCGCACCTTTGCAAACTATTTTAACTCAAACTCTCAGGGAAAATATTTTGCAATAGAGTTGCCGGGACTGAATGGTGGTGATGATTGTGTTGAAGTCACATGACTGTGGCGTAGTTCGTTTATAGTATTAGTATTACGCTTTTTCCTTTTGGTGATTGTATTTAGGCTTAAAAATTCATAAGTATGGTGTTCATTTGTGAAGATAAACTTGATTAACCAGAGGGTAAGAATCATAAGCTTTTGTTGGTCACAGAGCTTATTTTCAGCAATAATCCAAAAGCAAATGGACAAATCCTATTGGCTTTTTGTCAAGGGAAGAAGAGTGATGCTAATGCTGCCTTCACATGCCATCGGAATTATCAGAAATACAAGTTTCCCAGTTAAAAATGACATGAATGGCCTCTCAAGTCGTGTTTACCACTGTTAAGTTTAGGAATAATTTTGATCCCCAGGTTCCTGAGTTGGGCAGGCCATAAACGATTGCTGCTGTGACTGGTAATGTTTATCAGTTTTTTCACAACAGCTACATTGCATTGTCTTGTCATTAAAGTAGTGCATATTATTTACACATATGAATAATCATTTGAAGCACATTGTATGTTTTATACACAGTGAAAATAGCCAGAATTTTAGACAAAATCGTCAGCAAGATGACTATTGATGGCGTGGTGGTTGTCAATGAATGGGACGCTAAATATAATGTATATATAATGTAGTACGTCCAGAATAAATTCATACTGCACACACTCATACTATATAGAAAGTACTTTTTTTAGCGGTTGTGAAGTATTTACTTATTCAAAACAAGTACCTACTCAAGACAGAGAGTATTCAGACGCAGACAATCTAGAATATAGAGTCATCAGTCACATGGCATTTACGGCTGAGGTGAAGCACAGATGCAGAACATGTTGTTCCTCTTACCTTCTTCACTAGGTCAACAGCCTTTGATAATTTGTTCTTCCTCCGAGGATCAATAAATGTAACAACCTCCACATTAGATTGTTTAGCTCCGGATGGTAAGCTTCCACATACTGTTGAGTTTGTCATGGGCTGCTCTGAGTCCGTGTCATGTTTGACAGTATCTTTCTCATCTTTAGCAAAGTTCTTCTTCCTTTTCTGAGACTTCTTCAGTCGTTTGTGTTGTCCATCACCTAAACATGAAAAATGACATCAAATACAATAACCAGTATTTAGAAACTTCATAGACTGTCGTTTGCATACTTTGTACTTTGTATACTAGTGCGTAATATCGTATCCCACAATGCAATGCATTTGTAAACTAGTTGGAATTAATAACAATGAACCTTTTATTTCTGTAAATTCTTTACACAAAATAAGGGTCTTTTTTATTTTATTGCCACTTGCTGAAGGCAATATACTGTTAGGGTTATTACTTTACTATTGTTTGAAATGTGTATCGTTGGATAAGTACTGTTTCAGCACATTTTTGGGATATACTGTGTACATGCATACATACATTGAATGCACTAGTATTAAATATAAATATAAACACAATACTACACATAGGGTGAAGTATACAATTTTGGCAGTATTAAACAGCATCTGCTGTAACGTTAAATGTGTTAGCATGTTATTAAAACATTCACTCTTACCGAAATCATACAACTTGTCCAGAACTTGGTCGAGGAATAAACGATCATCATCCACCTCTCCGCCGTGTTGATCTCTTACTACGCTCATTTTCATGCAAAATAAAAACACTTTTTTAACAGAACGCCTTGCTTTCGTGTGTTTCACGTGTGTGCATCATACTCGCGATATGTCCTTCTTTGCTTTCCGTCAATCCGTTCTTCGTCCCGGAAGTAACACCATCTGAATTTTGACACCGCCCATTAGAAGCTGATTAGAAGGAGGAAAATCTAACAGCTGTCGAAATGAACCCCCCTAGTTTTCCTCCAGGCGGCGCGTTGGGGTTCAGAGAGACAGACCTCCATTCAACCGCATTATAATCTCTCGGCGGTTTTGTCATAATGAAGACAGTTGTACGATACGAAGTATACTCTTTTAAATCTATTAATTTAAAAAAATGGATCCTGTAAAAAATATTCGTGCAGATTGTTTAAATAAAGAGATTATATGAAAACAGCAATCTAGTAATCACAAAGGTCAGTGATTGGCCAATCCGGACAGCGCTGGGAAAAGTAAACGGTACCACGTGTTATCATACCATTTTCTATACTGCGAAATGTTACAGGTGTTATAAGTTATTTCTTCCGTTTTGCAAATTTCAGCCATATTTATTTACCAAATCTCCCTGTCTCTAAAAAGCTCGCCCTCCAAAAACTGATCAGTTAACGTAATCCAGCAAACTCAAACTCACAAAATGACTGACAGATAGAAGTCGTTCCTGATTGGCTGAATCCTGTAGTTTAGCCAATCAGTTTTCGACTCGTTTTTTACATTGAGGTGTTTTTAGGACACCTCAGTAAAGTCTGTGGCGTAATAGGGAAATCTCACGAATGGCATTAAACAACTAGCTTAGAGCAGCAAAAATTATAATAATAATTATATATAAAATTATTATTTTGACCAATCCCAATCCGTCAGCCGTTCCGCCAAACCCCGGCCACCCGGTAATTGTTGTTTCATACTCGCTTGTCATTCCAGCTGTTCTTGTAGCCTATTTCTATGACAGGACAGGAATGAGGAATTTCTGTGACACGAACGATCAACCTTGATACAAACTTTCTCCCACAGAACTCATTTGATCTACTAGACTCATGCTTTGATAGATACTGAATGGCAATGGCGTCTAGAACACTGTATTCGGTAAGTGCTTCAGAGCATTTTTTTCTTTGCATGCTTTCTGACAAAGTAGTACATGCTTGCAACACTTGCAGTGTGAATCTTATAAGGCTCCAGTGCACATAAGTCATTAGTTTTTAAAGCGATAGCCCTATACTACAAGAAAATGTCCAACTTTATATTAAATATGGCGGAATTTGATTAATTATAACATTAATAATTATATGTATGTTTAAGATAAAGCTATTTTAATCTATTCATTTAACATTTTTAGTTTTGTGTACATTGTTTACAAATAAATGGACATACCTATTAATCCTTTACTAATGAACTGCATTTTAGAAAGTCATTAAAGCAATGAAATAACACAAATGATTAAAAAGGAATTTTGTACAAATCCAAATCATCTCATGAATTATAACTTATTTTCATATAAGTTATAAACAGTTTCGGACATTACAGAAATGCACACTCTGGGCATTCTGAAAATTAATTAATATGTGCAATTTGAATTGAGTTATTTTTAGTTTACTGTTAATTTGAGCAAACATATATTAATGAACTGAAAGCATTTACGCATAAGCCAATCAAAAGGTTTTGAAGAACACGATAATACAAGAATATCGGTCCTTGTAATTTTATTCTTCAGTTTTTTTTTAATGTAATTGTAATAAAAAAAGCCCTTAAACTTTATATAAATGATCACCATCATCTTATCGCTTAATAAACAAACATGTTTCCTGTCTCCATGCAGTCTAGGCAGCGGATGCTGAAGAAGCGGGATGATTTTGAAGACGTCCTGGAGGAGAGGCGGCGTTCCAGTGATCTGAGATACGCACTGAGATGTTACACTCCCTCACTTTATAAAGGACTAGTGCCCTGCAAAGCCAGCATGCTGAAGACCATAGTCCTGCAGTCGGACCACCTGCAGTATGTCATTAAACAGGTACAGAGCACCCTCAATGCCATATTTTCATGCAATACCTTACTTGTGCTATTATGGACCTATTATGCCCTTTTACAAAGTCTTGGTTTTGTTTTTGGAGTCTAGTTGAATAGGTTTTCATGCTTGAATGTTCAAAACACACTGTGTTTCACGTTGCTGCACCTCTATTCCCAGTCTGTCAGTAACGCTCTGGGTTCGTTTTCCTAAAGCATCGTTAGCCAACTATGCACGTGAGTTTTGGTTTTACCAACATAGTTGAACTTTTTGGCGTTTCCTGGAACCATAGATCCAACAAACATTTGCAAACAGCATACGTAGTTGGAACTGCAGCTCTTGAGCAGTGGTTAGCACTTGTTAAATGAAATGTGGACTTAAATAGATCTGCTCTTGGGCACAATAAGCAAGGTTAAATATCTTTAATTTTATTTAACCGTCAAAAATTACTGATTTTTTATTTTTATTTCAATGAAATGTTTTTTATTTAATATTTAGCATTTTTAGGGGATTTTATGGTACTAAATTATATTCATGCAGTATGCATTTATTCACTTTTTGAGCATGGACAACTTAAACTGTCATACATCTTGAATGCTTTAGAGCACATACTTAAGTTTGATCTCTTTTCAAAGACGACACTTGGCGGATTATTGCTGAAGTGAAAAAAGTACAAAAAAAAAAGTTCAACTTAATTTTTTTTTTTTACATTTACATTTACATGAAATTTTCATGAAAAATGCACAAAAATACAATTAAAATTTTAAATGAAATCTATATTTTCCAAAACACATTTTACTCTAAAACTGAGAAAATCAAAGCCATAAATCTAAACAGGCTGCGTCCATTTTGAGGTTGATATCTAAAAGAAATTTGCTTTCAGTAAGACTTTGATTGTGCGCAGTACCAAACGCTTCCACTAGATACAAATTTGTCTTCCATTATTTTCCATTTATTTCCCATTTTTGACTGCGAATACAAGTGTGATTCTTTTTTTTCAGGACCATTTAACCTTTTTATGATTGTTTTTGTGTTCCGAAGAATAAAAAATTGGCCAATAATGCACCAGAGGGTTAAATATATACATACATTTTAATCTATATATTTTAGATTTGAGGAGTGTGCATGTGCCTACATGCGTATGGGAACCCTGGAGTATGACGTATAAGGGAACTAGCGATGAATCAAACATCAAGTAAAGTAAAATGACAGGGACCAAATACAGTAAAGTAGTCATTACGTGCCATGTTCATTACAGCAGCATCTGTATTGTTGAACCAATGTTTAAAAATAAACATTGTTTTTTAATGGCTACTGAATTGTGTGTGTAGGTTTCATCAGAATCAGGAGACAGTAGTGAGTGTGTGACGGAGGAAGCGTCTCTGATTCTGGACGAGATGGCTCAACGACTTCAGCTCAGCACCGTACGTTTCTTCGCCTTCATGCTCAGCAAAGCCTTCAAGAGACTCTTCCGCAGCGTGTGTGTCAACGAGGAGGGCATCCAGAGAGTGAGCGACTCTTTACTGTCCCCAACATACATGTGTGAAACATTCCTGCTGAAACACCTGGCTTATACACTGTCAGCTGACTACTAGAGGCAGTAATGTTACTGAAACATGTTCTTAAATTTCATAAGGGCTTAAATTCCTTATGACACTCTCATTGGTATGATGATCTCTTATTTGTCTGTTTAAATGTGCTTATTATCATATGAATAATATTATCTTTATAGGTCAGGTCAGCTGATGGCTTCCTACACAGGGTATTATATAAATATCACAGTTTAGAAGTCTTGTGTTCGCCAAGGCTGCATTTATTGGATTAAAAATACAGTATAAACAGTAATATTGTTAAAGATTATTACACTTTTAAATACTGTTTTATATTTGAATATAATTTCAAAATGTAATTTATTCCTGTGATCAAAGCTGAATTTTCAGCATCATCACTCCAGTCTTCAGTGTCACATGATCCTTCAGAAATCAGTCTAATATGCTGATTTGATGCTCTTATTATTATTATTATTATCACGGTTGAAAACCATTGTGCTGCTTGATATTTTTATGGAAACCATGGTACTTTTTTTTCAGGATTCTTTGAAGAATTGAAAGTTCAAAAGAACAGCATTTCTTTGAAATAAAAATCTATAATATTAAATATATAATATTGTGAATGGTAGTGTATCACAATTGCCACAAAAATATTATGCAATTTCCAATAATAATAATTATAAATATTTATTGAGCTGCAAATCCGTATATTAGAATGATTTCTTTGTAATCACACAAATAAATGACATTGATCAAATCAGCCTTGGTGAGCATTTCATACAAGAAATCATGATGTCCTGCCATTTGTTTTAATGAATATACCATGTAAATAGAGTGGATTTGTCATGAGGTTTTCTCTCCCCAGCTCCAGCAGGCTGTACAGGAGCACCCGGTGGTTCTTCTGCCCAGCCACCGTAGTTACATGGACTTCCTGATGATGTCATACTTACTCTACATGTACGACCTCCCCCTGCCCGTGATCGCAGCTGGAATGGGTGGGTGTGAACAGGATAGTCATCAAAATTGCAATGGTTTGAATCCTCCAAATCCATGTTAAACATAACAGCATCTTTAGAGTTGTTTGAGGTCACACTGCTGCATTGTACCAGTCTGAAAACTATATTTAGTCTAGCTGTTATAAGAGTAGACACACGCTTTCCAAAATTTAGACCTGCTCTTTGTTTTTTTTACCTGATTTGGTCTAAAAGTTCTTACCACAAAATGTTGGTCTTATAACTTGTTATGCCAGCCTCCTAAATAGTCCATACACATTTGATTTGCTTGAAGTGTTTGGATTCAACAGTTTGTTTTAATCCCACAAGTTTTCTTGTCCTCTCTGGGAGTTGAGGGGTGGCCTTGTCTAAACAGTATCTGGTTGATTTGATGTTTAGTTTCCTTAGAACAAAGAGTAATAGCTGGAACGTCTAAACATTTGAAATTCTATCAAGTCTGACAAGTACATAAAGTAGATGAATGCCCTTTTTAGTTTAAGTATACTAATAGCACACTTTTGTAAGGGGACCCTCATACGTTGCTGTAGCCAACATGCATGTTTGCTATTACAAAGAGCACAGCTGTTCAGAGGTCATTTAAGCTGGCAATTTATCATCTACAGACACTAAATTGAAACTGTAGTCTATGGGTTTGGCTTACATAGAGTAACAGACAATGTACTTCTCACTTGTACAGTCACAATTGTAAAAGCACTTGATACTTGGGAATTCACTTTCTGCACAGAAGGCATCACTTGTGCTTAAAAATCAACCACTGATTACGTCTTCTGTCCCAAGTGTTGTGCACAGTTA
This sequence comes from Rhinichthys osculus, assembly GCA_029959095.1. Lineage (NCBI taxonomy): Eukaryota > Metazoa > Chordata > Actinopteri > Cypriniformes > Leuciscidae > Rhinichthys > Rhinichthys osculus. Next base: position 32,065,341 of record JARWKJ010000012.1, on the reverse strand, counting down.
GGTCTCTTTCCCAAACATTTGTAAAAGGTAGGGCACTCAGGCTTTTGACTTAAAGAGTATATTGCAGGTAAAAAAAAAATCTAAATTAATATATTACCTTGTATGAAAATACCATATGAAAAGTTAATGCGGGATTTAAAATGTTTTAAAACGACATAAGGGCACTAATTTAGTAGATAAAGTGAGCGTTTCTTGGACTGCTCGTAAAAATGGCTTTTTTTTTTTAAACATGGCGTCATTTTACGTCACGCCAGGGAGCCTCAGCCTCGCCTCAGTGCAGAGTAGGCTGGTATTCAGTGAGAGCGGCCGTGAGTCAGTGTGTTTTAGGTAGTTTTTGTATTTTAATTTATCATCGTCATGGTAAATTGTGTTTGTGGAGGTTGCAAAAACTCCGGCCTGTCAGGACATGGAGTCCACAGGTTTCCATAACAAGAAAAAGGACGGTGTTGTATATATTTCGTGCCTGGTGCGGTTTGTGCAGGTGAAGAGACGGGATTTCTCTTCCGCATCGACTTCGAGAAACGCGGTCGTGTGTAGCGTTCACTTCAGATCGGAGGATTATCATCCCGGCGATATGATGCCGAAGCAAGAATATTGATCGTCGTCGTATACTGTACCAATGGCATCAAATAGTGTGATATAGGTAGTCATGCCCTAAATAGAGGCAACTTGTAATTGAAAAACAAAATTACTCATATTGTCTTTAATTTTCTGTTTGTTATAACCCAGGTGAAAAATATGTATTAAATGTACTTGAGTATGTTTTTAGTACAATACAAATATACTCAAGTATAGTTTATACATTTAATAATAGTATATATACCCTAAACATACTCATGTCTGCTGGCCTGATATATGATGGTAATCTACAATATTGTGAGCACAGTGTATGTCGTTAGCAAAGTGTATATCTATAAGCCAACACTGGTCTCTCTCACCAAGACACCTGTCCTCCACTGGTTCTCCTCACACCACAACTCATGGTGTCTGACAGTTCTGTCTGACATTAATCCTGGCCTTTCCCTGCTCTCTTGGCAGCATAGCAGGCTTATAATTGTATGGCTGTGGTACGTCATTCGAGTAAGTATTTCCTCAGCGTCCGAAATGTCACTGCGATCCATTGTTTTCCTGTTGTTTGAACTGGCCGCTCTCCCGCCCGTTGAGTCACGACCATTTTCAGATGCGGAAGTAAAATATTCACAAAAACGACTCCAGAAGCTTCTGTAGCGTATATTTTAAAGAAAATCTAGTTCCTACATTATTTTTCTATACATTGACTCGTTGGATCCTCTAACCTGCAATATGCCCTTTAAAGTATGCTTACAAATGCAAGCGTGCACACCAGTTCCCATTCAGTGAAAAGGTTTGCATTCCTGCACTTGGCACACTGAAAAAAAATAATAATAATCTGTGAAAAACGAACTATAGTAAAGCAGTTTTCTGGTGGTCCAAAATGCCTTTACAATACAAAATGACAAGTAAATTCACTAATATAGAGACTTTTATTGGCACTTCTCAGCATTCACAATACATCAGTTAGCAATCACAATTGGGCCGATGGTTGCTTTCCCTTCTGAGACCAGGCCTGAAAAAAAAGACAAAGACTAGATGAGGAATTGAAAGTCCTTCTGCAAGAGCAATACAAAGACTTCATACGTTACCTGAATCAGGTAGTGCTCGTCCTTTTCTGCTGGAACCACATGTGGAGTCACAGCACATACACACCTGGTCATTGTCATCTACAGAAGTCCATCTATAGACAGGAAAGAAAACTGCTTACCCATGTTTACCAACTCAAAATCATTAGAAGTCTCAAATGGTATGCAATACCCATTATTGAAGGAGCAAGCCTTGTTCTCTGGACTTGTCAGGGTGGAGGCCATGACAGCCTTTAGAGAACAGGTGATGTACACCTACAGAAGAGGACACGGTTAAACATGACCAGTAAGAGAACACACCCACAGATCTATAGCCCAAAATGCATACCAAGCCACTATCAGCTTGCAGGAACCTGAAAGCCTCCAACTGAAACTGCAGCTTGTCATTCTGAACCCTGCGCATGAAACTGGAAGTGGAGCCTGTGAGCTTTCCATCAACCAGGCACCTGAAGAGAAAGGGTGTGGGTTAAGACTTTAGGCACAATTTGCAAACGGGAGTTTAAGGAGTGATTCCCTACTAACCCATAGTTCTCAATAAAGGAATATCTTGGAGAGGAGTTCACATCAGGGACTGCAGTAGCCACACAGTCTCCCACAAAGATACGCAGAGGGACGTGGTTGTATTGCTTCACAGAAGCTTCAAGGTTCAGGAACTGCCCTAGGAAGTACTGATTGGATGGCCTCTCAAACATCCAGTCATCTGAAATGAAACTCATGTTAGCAACATTCCCTAGCCACTTCTGAAATTCTAACATTGCATATTACCAGTCATGAGCTTCAAGGAAAACACCAGAACTTCCTCTCCAACTTTTGTAGCAGCAAAAGGAACCCAGCTGGGCATCAGCACATTGCTGCTTACATTTTGCAACCTAGAGGAAGCAGTGAAACAAGATTAAGAAGAATGTAGCATTTAACAAAATTGCTTTGACAAGTTTGTTTTTACCTTGAATAATGACACTCAATTCCAACAGCTGCTGCATCAGCCCTTACAATGGGAGTTCCTACTAAAGCCTCTGGAGTGTAGAGGAGGGTGAAGGTGTAAACAAGCTCATCATTAGTCATCTGAAAGAAGCACAAGTAGCAGGTTACTGGACAGACCTGGCTTTTACAGTTTCTAGGGTTGACCCATTAGCAGCCACTTACCGTCAGAGAGCTGCCACATGTCTGGAGCTCATATTCAAAGATAAGGACTTTAGCTTCTGGATCCTCCCCTACAACTGCACAGCCTCCTAAAGTGAGGAATGAAGGATTCACCAGCTGACCAGTACCAAATAAATCCTCCTTAACCTCCACATGCACAAAGTTCTCCCCACATTGTGCTGCAATACTCTCAGTAGCTATAGGTACACGCAGCTCAAAAGGCACATCTGGCTGTTGAGGTTCTTCTGGCATTATTGGAAAACGCCACGTCAAAGGCGCAACAGGACCCTGCATTAGTTGCTTGGACTGAGTATTTCCAGGCTCTTGAAGATCCCATGGATCAGCCTCAACAGAGTTCATTGCAGGCCTTGAAGGCCTAAAAGATGCTGATACCTGTGGGCCTTGGACAGCTTGCTGAGAAACTAAAACTGGTGGCTGTTGCTGCTGAAATCTTACTGGACCCTGGCCTTGTTGAAATCCTGTCCACTGTGCAAAACACAAGTCAATTGCTGTAAGCAGCAACAACCCAGAAATACTGAAAACCACTAGTCCCATTGCTGACAAACTTCTGAAACCTCCAGAATACCTGTTGATCTTCTGCTGTGCCTTTTTCTAGAGCAGGCAATTAAAGAGACTCCGCCCCTTTTGTCAAGCTTAATGATTTCCCAGACTTGTTTCATTAAAAGCATTGTACACACCTAGATCCAGGTGGCTCACTTGTTTGGTAAATTGTCCAGTGGACGTCAAGCAGTGAACCAACACAGTACAAAAAAAATGGTTTCCCCTGATTTCACAGACAAGGCTTAAGGCGAGCATACACTGTGCGATTTCAGCAAGGTTACCAACTCACACTGTACGAGTAGATCGCTTAAAAACCATGTAAGGTTGTGCTTGAATGCTGAAAAAAGAAAACAACATTATTCTTGTTGTATTGTCAGACAAATATAATACAATTTTGATGTAATGAGGATGGAGACAGATTTTTTCTTGCATATTGTGAAGTACATCCGAATAGAAATTTAATTTTAATGGAAATTTAATTTAATTTGATGGTTAATTTTTGTTGTAAAAAAGTTATCAGTTTAGTTTGTTTATATATACAGCCGCTCTGGAGTAAACAGTATTATCTTTGAATTTGCTTATCTCTAGTCATTTTTGCAGCTGTGGCTCAGATTCATAATCTGAATACAAGCCCTTAACTGTGGCAGTTTAGGTTTATATATATATATATATATACATATACTATGGTAAAATCATGGCATTTTTGTAGTACTCTGGAGTACTGTAAACACTATGTTAAATGAAAATGTAAATAAAATTGTAACATGATTCCACAGATTTTTTTTATAATGCAAACAGTTTTTTTTTTAAAGTTTAACATATATTTTCTTTAAATATATTACTTATAATGAATAAAAATTTAATAAAAAAAAAATGAAATATGCTGTTTGCATTCTTCTATAAAAAGTTATATAATATTTTCATCTAACATGGTTTTTACAGTAAAATGATTAAAACTGTTGATTTCATATTACAATATATTGGTTACATGTAGTGTTTACTAATGTCATGATGTTTCCTGCAGATTTCATGAGCATGAAGTTTATTGGTGAGATGCTGCGTATGTCGGGAGCGTTTTTCATCCGTCGGTCGTTTGGAGGAGATAAACTTTACTGGGCTGTGTTTTCTGAGTATGTGAAGACCATGCTGAGGGTAAGACCCTTCATCCAAACAACTGAACAAATGAGCAAATCAGGGAATTACACCTATAGGATGAAATACAGGCTTCATATTGTATTGGATTTAAGGCTTTTAACTTGGCCTGCTCGATTATGGCAAAAATCATAATCATGATTATTTTGGTCAATATTTAATCAAGATTATTTAACACGAATATGAGTGGGCCATATGTCCAAAACCTTATACGAGTAATTTATTTAATAATAGCAATATATATATATCAAGTGTATATGCTGGAAATGTACATTTTAGATAACAGTGGAATTGCACAATTCTCGATTCCAATTTTAATACCACAGCATATTGCTAACTAATGTAAGTAAAAACAGTCAGTATTTCAGTAAAATCAATAAAGCAAGTTACAAATACAACAGATAAAAGTCTATGTGTATTCAGCTAACAGCCTAGTACAGAAATTGAATAATAAAATGTCAAATAAAACACAGCATAGTTTTCACTACCTCACTACTTAAACTTGCTTTGGTTCTAAAGCTACAAAAGTTATTCAATCAAGTGCAGTGAGTAATTTTTTATTTTTTTATTTGTCTTTTGTTGTTTGTTTGATTGACATTAGACTGCAGCAGGAATATTAGTCTGCTGTCTCTTTAAGAAACAAATGCACGGATCTAATATACTGATACACATTCAATTTTCTCTCAACAGTTTGCATTCACTTAAGACATAAATGACTGGGTTTGAGTGAATGCTCGCCAAGCCGGTCATTTGTGTGAAGGCCTTTTTGACTGCTTCAAAGTTCACTTAGCGCGTCTGTGCTCTTTTAATAACTTTTTGATATCAAGCACGTCCTATTTTATGAAAGTCGCATTACATTAATTTACTAATTTGCATGAAATTTGGGCTTTTAAGGAGAAGAAAAAGTGCACCTCTCCAGTTGGGCACAATAATTGTTTTATCTCTATTATCATATATTCATAATCGTTGGAAGCCGAAATCTAAACTCAATTTTGATTAATCGCACAGCCCTACTTTTCACACTGCTCTTATAAACATGTAACTGGAAGGGGATTTTAACCTTTGATCAAGATGCAGTTGATACTGTAAGTAGGTTTGAAACTGACTATTTAAAGGGATAGTTCACCCAAAAATAATCCCATTATTTACTCATCCGCAAGCAATCCTAGGTGTATATGACTCTCTTCTTTCAGCCAAACACAATCTGAGTTATATTAAAAAACAACCTGTCTCTTCCAAGCTTTATAATGGGAGTGAATACAGCCTTAAGTACAAGTCCAAAAAAGTACATCCATCCATCATAAAAGTAATCAATATGACTCCAGGGGGTTAATTCTTCTGAAGCAAAGCGAAAAATATTCATATTTATAACTTTATAAACTATAATCACTGCCGTACGCGAGTCTAGTTCTGGCGGAAGAGTGACCCCTGACCCTAAACTAAAGCCTTTATTAACCCCCTGGAGCCGTATGGATTACTTTTATGATGGATGGATGCGCTTTTTTTGGGCTTCATTTCTTCATTTGGGATAATTTTCAGTCTTGGGTGAAATAACCCTTTAATGTATATACTTCCAGTCTTGACAGTTGAAAATATACATTGTTGAAAAGTATTAACCTGTTATATGTTGTTTGTTCAGAATGGTTATGCCCCAATTGAGTTCTTCTTGGAAGGAACTAGAAGCAGGACGTGCAAATCTCTTACACCAAAGACGGGTAATTACACATCGACTATCGATTTGTAACGTTTTTATACAATTTCAAAAACAGGCTGGCTGCGCTGCTGTGACATTTTTTCATTTTGATAAAAGCTCTTTGCTGACTTCTGCATGTATTGTGCAGCGTCAAGGCTTTTCCCCACTTTTCTGCCTTTTTTATTGCTGCACAAATAAATTCAAGGTGACAGGAAACATTTTTTTGGGGGGGGGGGTCTGCATAGCTTGTTCACAGGAAGTGAGATGCCAGCTAAATGAAATTTCACAGGATTTTCTAAATTGAATCATAGTCCCAGAATGAAATGGCACCCCTGACTAATTTATGGGACAAAGGTTCAAAACGACAGCTTGAAACCCGGAGAGCCCGACGGTGGCAGCTCATCAATCAAACCGAACTAAAGCAAATTTAGATGAATGAGAGAAACAAAATGGTCCACCTCTTTTGAACACCGTTTTGTGTCAGCTTCATCTCCCACACTCTTTCATTTCTTCTTCTCCCTCAGGGTTGTTGAATATTGTGATGGAGCCTTTTTTTAAAGGAGAGCTATTCGACGTGAACCTGGTTCCTGTAAGCATCAGCTATGAGAGAATCCTGGAAGAATCCCTGTACGCCCGTGAGCTGCTCGGCGTCCCGAAGCCCAAAGAGTCGACCTCAGTACGCATGGCCTTCTTCTACGCATTATTTTTTTTTTTATCAGACATACTGTATATGAACAAAATATATGCAGCAAAAAATATTCTCTTAATCAGTGTCTTGTTTTCCAGTAAAAAAAAAAGCAACAACAAAAAAAAAACGTAATTTGGACAATTAAACAACCAAACAACACACACACACACCATTGTTCAAAAGTTTAGGATCGGTTAAGACTTTTTAATGTTTTTGGAAGAAGTCTCTCATGCTCACCAAGCCTGCATTTATTTGATAAAAAGTGATAAATGCAGTAAAAACGTAAATTTTGTGAAATATTGTTACAATTTTAATATATTTTACAATGTAATTTATTCCTGTGATCAACGCTGAATTTTCAGCATCATTACTCCAGTCTTCAGTGTCACACGATCTTTCAGAAATAATACTAATATCCTGATTTTCTGCTCAAGAAACGTTTATTATTATTATGTAGAAAATGATCGCTCTGCTTAATATTTTTGTGGAAAACTTGACACGTTTTGTTTTAGATCCGTCAATGAATGGAAAAGTAGAAAATATATATTTTGTAAAAATGTAAGTCTTTTGATGAATTTAATCATTCCAAACCTTTGAATGGTGTGTCAAAAATTGTAAGTATGTACCTAGAAGGAATAAATAGTTTTTAATATTTTTCATATAGTGTACAAATGGATGTGTATATATATATATATATAAAAATCCGTAATTTGGACAATAAAACAACCAAACAACACACACACACACACACCATTGTTCAAAAGTTTAGGATCGGTTAAGACTTTTTAATGTTTTTGAAAGAAGTCTCTCATGCTCACCAATCCTGCATTTATTAGATAAAAAGTGATAAATACAGTAAAAACGTAAATTTTTTGAAATATTTCGTGAAACGATTTTAATATATTTTAAAATGTAATTTATTCCTGTGATCAAAGCTGAATTTTCAGCATCATTACTCCAGTCTTCAGTGTCACATGATAATATCCAGATTTTCTGCTCAAGAAACATTTATTATTATTACGTTGAAAACGATCGTGCTGCTTAATATTTTTGTGGAAAACTTGACACGTTTTGTTTTAGATCCGTCGATGAATGGAAAGTTAAAAAATATATATTTTGTAACAATGTAAGTCTTTTGATGAATTTAATGATTCCAAACCTTTGACTGGTCAAAAATTGTAAGTATGTACCTAGAAAGAATAAATATTTTTCATATTTTTCATATAGTGTACAAATGGATGTATATATATATATATATATAAATATATATATATATACTCAAAAAATCCTAAAATATCTCTATATATAAGCAAAATTGTATATATATTTATATATAAATATTTAAATATCTATATATATTTATTTAAGCAAAAAGATACGTCTTTTTGTAGAATATGTGTTGAATAAAGTTTATTTTTCTCACCACTTTAGCAAATATTCTTTCTGTGTTTCAGGCATAAATCCTCACTCAAAGTTTGTAAATATATGCTTGTTTTTTACTGGATTTTTTATTTTTTTTTGAAACATCCAGACATATTACTGAAAAGACAGACCTCAGAGTTTTAATTGTTCTGTTTTTGCTGACATCCATTTCTCTCAGGGTCTGTTGAAGGCCCGACGGGTCTTGAGCGAGGACTATGGCAGTATGCATGTTTACTTTGGTCATCCTGTATCTTTGCGCAGTCTGGCAGAGGGAAAGATAAACCGCTGTCAGTACAACCTGCTGCCAAGGTAAGACACCTGCAGTCAGCCAAAGTTTTGCACTAAAGGTCAACATTATTCACATGAAGCATGCTAGCAGCCACATAGGGTGATATGTTTACCTTACACCACGGCATGCAGGGTTTTCTGATCCTTGTTGAATGTCACAGTACATTATGCTAATAAAAAATTAGAGTTTGGGTCCCACTTTATATTAGGTGTCTTTAACTACTATGTATGTACAAACATTTAAACTAACCATTTGATACAATGCACTTATTGTGTACATGCATGTTTTTACATTGTACTTCTATTTAAAAAAAATCAGCATATAATTACAGCTGTAATGAATTTCTGTAATTACATCTATAATTTCACTGTTGACCCTTATCTTACATCTCAAAAGAGACTTTAAAAATCTAACCGACCACAAACATTTGAACGCTAGTGTATGTCTATATTTATACATTTGCATTCAATATTATGTTTATGTGTAGTAGATTAATATCTATCTAATTTATTGCCAATTTTTGACTTTTATTTTCCACTGTCAGATTTCAGCCACAGCAAGTTTAGTTGAAGCACCCTGTTCTGTTCTGTGTTTTTTTTAATCAGGTACATTCCTCAGAAACCCAGCACAGAGAATCACGAGTTTCTGAACGAAGCTGCGTTCCGCCTGGTCCGCATACAGGAGGAGAACATGGTTCTGAAGCCCTGGGTTCTCATCGCCACGCTGCTGCTGCAGAACCCGGATGGCCTGGACCTCTCCTCTCTCACGGAGCAGACCGACTGGCTTAGGCACCTGGCACTGGCGTTTGGAGCGTTCTTGGACTGGCCTGGTAAGAGAAGCACCTAGTCAAAACCTCAGGCTGACCACTTTCTAAGGTAGAGCTAATCACTGCATTTGCCAAAGCTAGTGTGAGAGGGTCATGGCATGTTTGAAAGCGATTCAGAGTTTTGAGTCTGAGACACTTAGGGCTCTATCATACACTCGGTGCAATGCTGCGCCAGGCAAGTGCTTTTAGCTAGTTTCAGCCCGACGCAGTTATCATTTTCACATCCTGCGCCACGTTGTGCATTTGCATTTGCACCTATTTGCTGGTCTGAAAACGAGATGTGTTTTGACGCATTGTTGGTGCGTTGCTATTTTGAGGCAACTAAAATAGATTGCGCCATTGACCAATTGAAACCTGGTCTAAAGTCAATGGCGCAGGTTTTTTTTTTAGGGTTTTTTTAAGAGCGTGTTAGTAATATGCGCCTATAGGCGGGAGTACACAAGCCGCGTACACTTTGTCCCGTATATGGTCTGCTTGCGCACGAGCAGATCCGTTTCCTCTCTAGAGAAGCGTTCAGTTTTTCCACTTGCAAATTCTGCCGTGTAAATAGCGAATCCGCCAAAGTGAGCGCAACTGGCTTTTAAAGGGAATGGGAGATGAGACTCTGATTGGTTTATTGTACGTTAAGCCCAAAACACACCCATTACTCATTAAGAGAATAGAGACAACTCTTTTAGACCATGCGCCGGGTGCGCCGAACATTTTTCTGTCTTTAAACTAGCAAAAGTGGATTCGGACACGCCCTGAGTGCACTTGTGCCGTGCGCTTTAGACCATGCGCTTAGACTGTTAAAATAGGGCCCTTAAAGGGATAGTTCACCCAAAAATGAAAATCCTAAATAAATATTATGGAAGTCAATGGTGCCCCAACAACTGTTTAGTCATCAACATTCTTCAAAATATCTTCTTTTGTGTTCAACAGAACCAAAGAAATTCATACATGTTATAAATGAACATTAGTTATTGCATTATAAACAAACATGAATTAAAAATCAACAACAGTACAGTATATACAAATTGCATTGAATAAATGTTCTCTCTGATTGTAAATCAAAAGTCCTAAATGAAATCATTTCAAATATTTGATTACATACAGGCAAACTATTTGTATCACTGCATAAAGATCTCTAAATTTGAAAGTTTAGCCGTCTGAAATTGTATCCCATTATCATATATCATATTCTTCAGATTTTCTCAGAATGGCAAAAATGGTCATGCATATCTCCAGGATATGCAGAATCTGCTTAAATAAAGGAAATGCGCTCGATGAATAATTCATTGCAGAGAAATCCAATAGCTTTATGGCAGCTTAACTTGACCTTAATTTGAACAATCCCCAATAATATGATCTCCCTGTCTCTCTGTAGATCACGCGTCCTGCAGTGAAGTCATCAGCTGTAGTTTAGCTCTACACACACACCTGTTGACCGTGTCCGCGGGACACGTCCAGCTGAGCGTCACGGAGGCGCCGGGGGTCGAGACCACACCAGAGGAAGCCGTGTTTCACCGAGCCGTCGTTGTGCTCTCTTGTGCCTCCTACAGGAACCAGATCCTCCACGTGTTTCTGAGACCGGCACTGTTAGCAGTGGCCATGCAAAGCGCAAACTCCAATAGAAAAGGTGGGTAACACTTTATATTATGACCCGCAAACAACTGCGTAAGTAAACCGAATTTACAGTGTACGCTTACGTAATTATAGTGTACTTCCGTGTAAGTATAAAGGAACAATATGTTACATTTTGGGTAATAAAGGGGTACAACCAGATATAATTTTTTTGGCTTAACGTTAAGTAGTTTAGTAAGAAAAGCCAATAAATCCAATTTTTATCATACTGTGCTGACATACAGCCGTATATATATATATATATATATATGTGTGTTTAATTTACAACCCACAGATGTCAAAAGTACCCTGTAACTATGCACAAGAACATATTTTGCCAGAAATGTGATAAAAACTTTTATATATAACAGACGTACAATTTTTGCCTGGAATATATTTACAGAATAGGTGATAGTTTTAAAATAATTACATTATAAATAATTTGCTTGTATATCTGGTTGTACCCCTTTATTACCCAAAACTTAACATATTGTTCCCTTATACCTACACGGAAGTACACTATAATTACAGAAACGTACACCGTAATTTCGGTTTACTTACGCAGTTGTTTGCGGGTCGTAATATAAAGTGTTACCAAAAGGTGTGAGAGATATCAATTGCATACATGTTTTTACTTGTTTTACTCTGATTAGTAACACTAATCAAGAGTAATTTCTGTTCTAGATGACATCTACAACTGTTTCAGCTTCCTGAGGAACATGTTCTCCAACGAATTTATTCTTTGCCCTGGAGACTCGGTTCAGGTTCGAGCATATTAACTGTTTTTTTTTGTTTTTTTTTTAGTTGCTGAAAATTTGAGTTTGAGCATTAGGAATGAGTTTAATAGTTTAGGAATCCTTTAAAAATCAAATCGTGGCTCTCTGATGTGAAATCAAATCAAATGACGTCTCACCTCTAGTCCTCTTAGAAAAGTGTTTCTAAGACATATTATTGTATGTGTGTGTTTTTTTGTAGGACTTTGAAGAAGCGTGTTATTTGCTCATGAAGCGTGGAGTGTTGCAGGTATTGGAGCATGAGATTGTGATGTCAGCGAGCGGTCAAAGCACCCTCGCTTTCCTGTGTGCAGCTCTGGACCCCTTCCTGCAAGGATACCAGGTGACACCTTACACACACTGTGCAAATGTACACTACCATTCAAACATTTGGGGTCAGTAAATAAAAAATAAAAAAAATTCAGCAAGGGTGAATTAAATTGATCAAAGTAAGTTACATATTAAAGTATATTAAAATAGAAAACAGTTATTTCAAATTTGTAATAATATTTCACAATATTACTGCTTTTATTGTATTTTTGATCCTTGGTCTGAGCATAAGAGACTTCTTTCAAAAACATTCGAAATCTTACTGTTTCCATTCAAAGTTGCAAAATTATCTTGTGCGCAAAATTGGAATATTGCATAAAGCGTATGCGAATAAAGCATCGTTTCCATCCCATATGTTCAAGAGTACAAAATCGTCACTTCCGGGGAAATTGTGCAAAATATCTGTAATGAAAATGTAAGTTGCTGCAATCGAGGAAGCCAATGCCCTATGATTTCCGCGATACGAAAAAATCCGGACGGAATTCAGTCATGAAAATGGAATTTTATGTATAACGCGGAATGTCACAGAATTTGTCAAATCTTGGATGAATAAATCAAAGTAGGTCAGGACAATTCAATCAAATTGCGGTATGGACTAATGTCTGTGGATATTAAGCTGCAAGAAGACCATTTAAATATGAATCCTGCATTCTGTGTGTCTCTGTGAACCAGTGGTGCAGACACCCCCGTAAGTCACTTCATGAGCATTTTACCCTTTCATTTGAAAAAACGTATCGCAAACATACGGAAAAACTTTGAGTTCATCACGGCAACCCGTCAAAATATTGCGACAAACGCTGTCACGTTCAGCTTTTGGTGGCGGATGCCTGATGCTTGATGATGCAATCGTGTGAGATGGTTCTGGGAGGTCATTATACCAACGCATATTGATGACAGATTTTGCGCAGCATCTCAGATGTTGGTTTGCCTGAGCCAATTCGCCTTTGGCTAAGCCACACCCTAGAATGTAGATTGACCAATCACAGCGCAGCCAAGAACGAGCTCCCACAGAGGTCCGACACTTTTTCACAGCGCTCCATTGACTTTAACACAGGCGTCTCATATTTTAGGTCTCGGCAGGCTATTACCGTCGTAGTTTTATCAAAAATATGGTTAAACGTTGTGCCTGGGGCATTTGTAACACAGATACGCGTTTCCCAGAGAGGTTGGAGGGGGGTGTGCGTTTTTTTCCCTTCCCAAAACCGAAGTCAAATCCTGACAAGTGTCGTCTAGCACACGCTGCCAATAAATACAACGTTATACTCGCGTAGTCCGTTTGCTTTGTAATAACGATTATAGAAGTGAATAGAGACCTACCCAGCTTTGCATGAACAGTGTTGCTCCTTGATATTGTTAGTCCCAGCCTCTGTCTCGATTAGTAGGATATGCGGTGGTTCATTTTGACTGTGACCGGTATGCTTTTACCTCTATTTTGGATGCCTTGTTGTTCCTTGCGTTTCACCTGTATGTCATGAATAAAGCCTTCGAACGTATATTGTAGCCCCTTTTGCCTACTTCTATCGGACACTTTATTTGCTGCTTTATAAAAGTTTGATAAAATTTCAGCAGGAGGAGCTGTCACAGCATAAGCCATGTTGATACCAGAGCCCAGATGAAGTTTGTTTGTCGGACGTAGCAACAGTAACTAAGGGGGGCGGGGCTTAGCCAAAGGCGAATTAACATGGTCCACTGGTTAGTCCAGTTCTCCAATCGCATTCCTCTGTTGAGGCAAAGCTTATTGTTGCGCTTTGAAAGATTTATTCGGTAAATGTGTTTCCATTATAGTTTCCGTTCAGCTTTTTTTAATGCAATATCCCAAAATTGGCATAAAAATAGGTGGATGGAAACAGCTAGAGAGTTGTCTGTGGGAATAGTTAACTAGTTGTCCCTGTATAGTTTAGCTTATTTCTTAAGGGGGTTTCACATAGAACACCAATCTTGGGTTCAGAAATTGCTATTGCAGGTCATATTAAGTTTGTGTGTGTCTTTGTGCAGGTGGTGTGTCGCTATCTGTGTGAGGAGACTAACGAGAACCTGACGGAGAAGGAGTTTGTTCCCGCTGCGAGGAACTTTGCACTGAAGCTCATCTTAGCAGGTAACACAGTGTTGTGGCTGTTTTCATATCAGGTCCCGTTCACACTTGGTATTGACATCCATCGCAGGTGATCTGATTATGCGTGTGATTAGATCTTTAAATCTTCTGTTTTCTCTCTGTGTTTGTCACCGCGGCATCAGGCCGTCTGAAGTGTTATGAAGCTTTATCCTCAGACCTGCAGAAGAACACTCTAGCAGCTCTCCTGAGGCTCAAAGCCGTGCGGAAGGTCAAAGTGTAAGTCCATCTTCATATAGGCTTTAGGACTGGGGGAAAATATTGAGAGCAGATGCAGATGTGTGTCCAGATGTAGTCTCGGATGAAAGCCTTGATGGTTTAATAGGTCGATGGTGGTGAAGTTGCTGTCAGGTTCTTCCAGGTTGAGTAAAGAATGACAAACTTCAGTTATGTTAGTCTGTGTCAGTTGTTGTTGGAAGAGTCCTCTCTCCCGAGTGGAAAGGTACAACATGGCTTGTAACTTTGAGGGGAGGTCCCGCTGCGTCACGATAGGACTGGATGTCTTCACTCTTTTCCCACAAGAACGAATGAAAGATGAGGCAGGGTCACTGAGATAGAACTTCTGCAGAGGTCACACCTCTTGAGTTGGCTTGACCAATGAAAAGGGTGTAATTTCAAGCGGGAAGCTGACTCATTTGCATGATTTGGAGTGAGCTGGAAATGTTGTGTCCCTTTATACTCTGATTAATATAACTAGCATACCATGCACATTATGAGGAGGTGATGTACCCCTATGTGTAGGACAGTATACAAAGATCATTTTGACATGAAACATAAGGTTAAGGTTACATATCTACCTACCGATATGGTTACATTATCAAATAATTCTATCATAAGGCATGCATAAAACGGTATACAATACTATTAATATAAAATTAATGTACCTACTGACAGGGTTCCCTGTATAGTTAACAACATTAGTTGAGAGATTTTTTTTTTCTTTTGACATGTGTATCTGATATATGTCCAATGTATCAAAATCAATTGTGTCAATGCCCAGCCCTATAGTCTTTATTTCATTAGATATGTAATGGGCTTTTGAAATGTTATGGTTGTTTAACTGAACTGAACTGTCTCTCACAGAGGAGATCAGGTGACGTTGAAGGTGAACAAGATTGCAGTGAACTCACTGGAGGATACGCTGGGTAAGAGTGATGTCATCAAAATAGCTCATGTTCAAGTTTGGCAATGTTTGAACATTCACATTCTAACATAATAATCTAAATATTTCTGCAGTGTATAGTATGTACAGTATACTGTGCATAGGAAGTTGCATGTACGGATCATGTACGGTGCTACGTTTGGCAATAACAAGTATGCATACTAATGCATATTCCCATAATGCAGTGTGGTCGATGACATCCAGTGTGATGAATGGATGGGAAGTAAATTCAGCAGTGACTTTTCAAATCTCTTTCTTGACTTATTCATTTTATCACACTGTTAAATATACCGGTATATATTTTTTTTACATCAAATAATTTTTTTTTATATTTTTGAGATAAGTGTACAGCACTTAAACATCCATGTCATGAAGTCATTTGACAACAAATGTAGCATACTAATGTTTGACATGTTTATCGTGGAATACTTCATGTTGTCGTGTTGTTTTTATGAACTAAACCTAAAACTAGTAATAAAAAAAAAATGTTTTTAGTAATTCAAATATGAGCTACAATCAAATAAAATAAAATGGTTAGATAAAAACCTTTTTAAAAATTTGAAATAAAATGTTGAAGGACTAAAATTAATTAATCTAAAATTTTAAAATAAATTAAAGCTAAATAGAAAAACGCGTAAAAATGTTAAAAGCACATAAAATGACTAAAACTTCAACTCAAATTAAAATAAAAACGAAGTAAGTCCCAATTCAAATGTAGTTCCTACTCAGACCGTACGTGATTTTTCTGATTTCGAAATTCCGTCAATAGCGAGGAAAGAGTTGAGAAGTGTTACATTTTCGTAGTGTGTGTTCCTCATTTTACACTGTGACCCAGTTCCTTTCGTGTCGCTGTGCCGTTCTGCCATGACCTCCTGCTTCTCCGTTCGATGTTACAGCTCCGCTCATCTTAACTTTTCACTTGTCTTTTCCTCTGTCACACAGGAGGTAAAATTCCTACCCAGAAGCCCGTTCTCGCTCGACTGTAGTCGTACACGCACAAGTCTCTGGAGGGCCAAACCAAACTAAACTGCCTTCATTAGCATAATGCCAAATTTTGCAAGGTGGCACGGCTTCGCTGACTACAAAGGTTACCCGTCATCGAGCTTTAAAGGGACGTCACGGGTTTGCCATCTGGGAAGCACTCTTTTTATCTCTCCCTCTTCCACAAACTCGCGTCTGTGATCGGCCGACATCTTTTATGTCTTCATCCGACGAGGTTTAAACTGCTCTGATGTTGCCATGCATATGAAGACAGCGACACTTCTGATGGTTTTTTTATTCCCGTTTGAACATCCTGTTACCGCCGTTTGCGCTCGTTTTAATCCATGTCAGCACTAAAGAGCCTTCGCTTTGATCCGAAACACTGTTACTGTTCATTCCTGCTGGATTTTTCTCGGTGTTTGTTTTCTTTTTCTCTGTGACTTGTTTGATTTGAATCCTTTTCTTTTGCTCTCTAGACATGGCTGGTTTATTTTTGTTTTGTTTGTTTTGCGGATCGAGTTTTTTTTAGGGATCATGTTACAAAAATAGGTCAATCAAAAGTGTGTTAACTCATCGGGAGCTAAAGAAAAAGTGTAAAAGTTAGTGTCTGCTCTCATAAGGGAAGCTTTTAGTGTTCTAATGAGCCAAGTATGGAGACTTTTCATTGCCATAACAGTGTTTACGTGCCTCTTGTAAACTAAACCGCTTTTCTGCTAATACAAAATAACGCATAGTGACGCGACATGTTTTTAGACATATCACTGGATTGTTCGCATATTTCACACTGTCTTTCGGTAGTTCTTATGACTTAAAAAAAAGGTTCAGACGATATAGAGGCATGTCGCACTTGACATCAGGAATGGCGTCGAACTGCTGAATCTCTGCTCGCTCTATTCTGAACTGAACACCCCATGTAATGTTTTATTTTGAAGTATTACATCCATTTTTCAGAATGAATGAATTAAGAATTAAGTCGTAGGCTACTGACCCAGATCACACAGATAAGCTTTTAAAATGGTGTGAAGTCGACACATGTCAGTTTTGGTTTCCTGCCTTTGAATTTTCACACTGCGGCCTAAAACTGAACTATATACAGAGTTTAGATACATTTATGTGCTGCACTGCAGTCTTTCTAGAAAACCAACTAACATATGTGCCCATTGTGGGGATTTGAATGGAAATTCAGGTCTATTTTCTATCCCATATTTTGGACTGATCATCACGACATATCTGTCTGTGGTCACCGGATGGAGGATGCAACTCTACAACTCAAGCCATATAAAGCCATAGCGCTCATCCGCTCTGGGTTTGGGTTGATTCTTGCACAATTCATCAAATTAAGTTAAAAAAAAAGAAAAGCTGAAACTATTTATGTTTACATTGACAAGCAGCTTTTTACATAATTGGATGAATTCATCTTTGTGGATTGAAAGGGTATTGATTGACAGAATCTGTAGAAATCACTCCTTTGACTTTTGGACATTTTATATCTATATTGATTGTGTGTCTTTCTAATAATGTTAATATTGTGATTGAACAGTGATTGTGTCTGATACATTTTGAAGAAATGGCACTAAAGACTAAATATGCATTAAAGCTGAGTAAAACGTGAATGCTTACCGTGTTGTGTGTTTCTATAATGTGTATGATGATTACAAATTTGGGTTCTCTAGTCGTTTTATTTGATTTTTAAAGTCCCTCTGTGGTGAAAATCACATTTTTAATGTTGTTTATACGTGTATGTAGTGTTTTTAATATTCTTTAAGACAAACCATGTGTAAATTCATCAGTCAACACCATTGCTGAGTATTTTCTCCTTAAAACTGCAGTGAACCAAAGACAGTCTCAAAAACGCGGTTTGAAATCGCTGGTGTTTCTAACGTCACAAACTACCTTGTAACCAATCAGATCAACGTGTGATCGTCAACGAGTGGATCTCTGAGCTGGTGTGAGTGAATGGAGCCGGGGCTCATTTGCATATTCATAGAACCGGGTATTCTAAATGAGGCAAGGTTGTAGAGTTATTGTGTAGAGTAGAGTTAATGAGTTCAAGCTATTTTAAAGGGATAGTTCACTTTGAAATTAATTTTTGGTATGTTTTAGCTTACCTCAAGGGCATCCAAGATGTAGGTGTCTTTGTTTCCACAGTATTTTCAATTTTGATATGTTTAGGTCAAACCGTTCTTGTCTGTCAGTCATATAATGCAGGTCTATGGTCACCACCTCAAAGAGCATGCACAGAGAAGTCCAAATTAAACATGATTTAATGACTCGTAAATGTAAGTGCACACTGATGGCCTAAGACACGAAACGAGCGGTTTGTGTGAGAAAACGAACAGTATTTATATCGTTTTTACCTCTTGTAAACACAGCCACGTCCAAGTGATCTGAGGGCGCGGGCGCTTCGGTCTGCGCAAACCCCGGAAGTGATCTCTCGCGCGTGTATGTCACTCATTGTTTACACAGAGATTTCGGAAGTGTTACTTTTCACTGTGAAGATCTAAACATATTTAGATAAACAGGAAATCGCAATGGAAGACGATTTCGATATATCAACAGACAACGTTGAATTATAATTTTTTTTTTTTTTAAGAGATCACTTCCGAAGACCAAACCCAGCGTTGAAAATGAAAATCAGGTTGATGTCAGAATCCAACGTCAGATTGACATTAATCTCCAACATTGGACAGATGTTGTATTGTGGTTGAAAATGAAAATCGGGTTGACGTCAGAAACCAACGTCAACCTGACTTTAATTTCCAACCAAAATACAATGTCTGTCCGTTACTACTTTCTACTCAAGGAACTTGACAGAAATAAAAAAAGTACGATATTTGTCTTTCAAATGTAGTGAAGTAGGCTATAAAGTAAAAAGTTTCCAGAAAAAAATAATAGGCTACTCAAGTAAAGTACAGATACTCAAAAAGTATACTTAAGTACAGAGTACTCAAGTAAATGTACTTTGTTACTGTCCTACATTCCATGACATAATAACAGTATTTGTAAAGTTTTGCTCTTCCGCCATTGATGCATTGATGTTCAGATCCGGCAGAAACACGCAGAGTGATACAAATTGTGAATATTGGGATATTAGTAGAATATCGCATCTCTGGAAAAGGCTCTCAGCCAATCAGATTTTAGATCCAGAACGAACTGTTTTATCTATCAGAATCATTTCTCCAGAGTCACGCGATCTTTTAAACATAATTCTAATATGCCGATTTGCTGTTCAAGAAACATATCTTATTATTTTTCCTGCTTAATGTTTTTTTGGAAACCATATTTTTTTCTTTGATGAACCATAACCATATTTAAAACCATATAGTTGATTCTTTGATGAAGAGAAGGCAAAAGAAATACATTTTCTTCTCACACTATAACTGTCACTTTTGATCAATATAATGTCTCCTTGTTGAAAAAATGAATTAATTTATTTAAAAACTGCAAAATCTTTCATTTAGTCAACATGTATTCCACTTGAGAAGGTCTTGACGTTGTTGTGGTTTTATCAGTGTTGTCCTCTAGATGGCAGGCTTGGATGTGGATTTACCAGATCACATTAAGCAGGATTTCGTGCAGTTTGATACGTTCACCAAATTTGTGCAGCCAAGCAAAACCTTTTACTCATATTTCCTTCCCATTTCATTCGTCTTGTCAACCGGATATCAATCAATATGCCAGCAATCTCTTCCACTGAGCACACAGAGTACAGGACACGACCACTGCTCGTTCTCTTGACATCTGCAGTGTTAATGTTCTCTAGCTATGTTCAGTATATTGTAATTGTATCTGTTTGAACAACTCTGTGTTTATTTTCTTATTAATATATCCTAGTTGTATTTGATTGACCAGACTCATTTAGCAGAAGACGTTCCACAGATGAACATTAAGAAGTGAAGTCTTACTGTTTATTCTGCCGTGTGTAACTGGGGATATAGGATTGGTGATAAAATGTAAATTAAACATCTTAATCTACAGATTAATTATAGCCCTTACTCAATTAGAGCCCTAGCCCCGGGACATTTTTGAGCAAAATCAGCTCAAAAATGTATTAGGGTCATTCCTACAGTTTGGTGGACTTTGGACTGAGCCGGTTTGTTGTGGGAAAAAAAAAAATATATATATATATTTTTAATCTCATCGGAGGGAGAAAACACGTTGGTCAAGCTCAGGCTAGTATAACCTAATGATCCTCCTGACCAAATATTTCACGTGTTGTAGGAAAATTGTTCACTCTGTTAAATGGCCTTTTTTTTAATGCAGTGTGTAACAGTGTGGACCGGGTGGAAGTTAAAGCTAATAAAGCTATTATTTGCTAGGAAAGAACAACATGCTAGCAGAAGATTAGCATTTAGGAAGAATTTGAATGATATATAAAATTGGTAACACTTTATTTTACAGTGTCCCTGTGTAGTTACTATAGTAGTTACTATAAATTGTGCATAATTAAATGCAACTAATCCCAAACCACACCCTAGTAATCCTAACCCTATAAGTACATGTTCTTAATTATTATCACTCAGTACTTAAATGTATAATTACATTTCAAGTCCCCCTGTATTCAATCATTTTATCTCTTAAAACTCATCTTTGATCACCAAAATTACATATTTAAATGTTTTTTTTTCCTTGAATTTTTTTCTCATGCCATAAAATAGCTTGACTGTAACTCTACACCCTTGCCTCAGTTAGTATACGCGGTTCTATGAATATGCAAATTAGCCCCGCCTCCACTCACTCACACCAGCTCAGAGATCCACTCGTTGACGATCACACGTTGACCTGATTGGTTACGTAGTTTGTGACGTCACTGCAGTCTTTGGTTCACTGCAGTGACAATACTCCGCAATGGTGTTGACTGATGAATTTGCACATGGTTTGTCTTAAAGCATATTAAAAACACCACATAGACTTATAAACAACATTAAAAGCTTGATTTTCACCACAGGTGGACTTTAAAATAAACAGGATGAACATATTATGTTTACGCCATTAGATAAGTCTTTTAAAAATGAGGAAAAAAGAGAAAGGTTTATAACTAATACTTTATTCTTGGATTTGTTTCCTTCTAATGATGTCACTTCTAGCCAAGTCATGTGATTTAGAGCTTAAGATTTTAAAGGCCAAGCAGCACCAGTTTAATTGGAGTTTGAGAGACAATCGAATGGTTTTACACATAAAAAATATAATGCGATAAATTGTATTTTCTGTCAAAAAATATGCTCCAGGTCACGCTGAATAAACTGATTTTCTTTAGTAATAAGTTTTGCGTCTTACAACTAATCTTCAGCATGTTTAGCATGCCAAATTGGGAACGAGCTATATTTGGAATATGCTTCAAAAATTCTGTTTTATAAGAGAAATTGCACATTTGCAAGAGAGATACATTTACGGCACTGGCCGCAGTGGCTAACTGGCATTGGTGACTTTTACAAAACGTTGAAATTACGTCATGGCCTGTATATGAATGATTTTTAAAGCTCATTCAACTTGACCAACTTTTTCCAATGATACACACTCAGGGTTTGCCATCTCCAGCTCTAGCAGAGAATCTCTGAAGAAACCAAGACTGTGAGGTCTGTTCAGTGTCTTATTGCCTTAGGGTCACATCCCAGACTTTTTGTCCAGTGGAGATTTTTCAGAAAGACATATTTCCAATGTTTCATTGTCTAATGATGTCAAACACATTAGCGGTGTCTGAGAGCATCACATTCGTCACATATTTAAAAAAGCGGTGCAGACAGTGGGGGTTCACACACACATGCTGGGTGTGAAGTCGGGAAATGGCATTGGCTAAGCTCGTGAATATTTAAAAGGTTAAAAAACAAATAATTGAACATGATTTACTGTGCAGATAGAAAAATATGTGAAGAATTTATGTGCAAATCGGGTCTGTATTACGTATTTGCTCTCAATCCTGTGCATATGGTTGGATGGATACAAACTAGTATTTAAAATACAGCCTATAAATATAGCCTTTAGTTAGCTTACAGCAAACTAGCTTAGCATAGCGCTAACTGCTTAAGAAGAGCTCCTTTGATTGTTTAAGTGTGTTTTCTGTTAGCCTTTAGTTAGCTTACAGCAAACTAGCTTACAACAAACTAGATTAGCATAGCGTAGCATTAGCATAGCTGTTCTGCTTAAGAACAGCTAATTTGATTAGCAAGAAGAAGATATCATGTTAGCATACCTTGTTATTGATGCAGGCAGAAGTGGGGAGTACTTGTTAAGTCGTGACATAACAA
The DNA here is from genome assembly GCA_029959095.1 of Rhinichthys osculus. Classification (NCBI taxonomy): domain Eukaryota; kingdom Metazoa; phylum Chordata; class Actinopteri; order Cypriniformes; family Leuciscidae; genus Rhinichthys; species Rhinichthys osculus. Next base: position 32,042,709 of record JARWKJ010000012.1, on the reverse strand, counting down.
ATGCTGTTTCCTCTACTCCGTTTCATGTGACAATACTATCTCAAAAGCATCACAACTGCTTCTTTAACGGACAGCTCTGTCGCTTAGTTACGTGCATCCTGTCACCGTTTCAACTGCCCTGTCAATCATCTTGTCACAGTTAAAATCCTCCATTCAATTTAACTTAATTTCCTACCGTTTCGGAGAGAAATGTAGTAGCACGTTGATCCGCCAGTCGTGGGTCTTTCATGCTGAGACTCTCCTAATGTGTTTGCCAGTTAATGACCAAACATATATTTAGAAAAGTTCACAATGCTTTTGCAGATGAAATATAATGTGGATAACATTGAATCAATATCTTTTCGTCATGTCAGATACTGATAATTATTCACTCAAACCCCTTTATCTAACCCTCTCTTCTTAACCGTCGGTCGAGCACATCCGCCATGTTTGTAGTTTTTTTAACACTTTTAACACTTTGTGTTTGTAGTTCAAATCGAATCCTCATCCAACGCACAATGGGTTGTGGGCAATATTAGCCGTTTGAGTGTTCACGGATCTGCACTTCGGATTCTAACCGGAAAAAGTAGACCCATCCGGGTATCTTTGGAATACTGATTTCACAACATGACATCATGACTTTGCGTAAACATACACGCCACTTTCAAGTCAAGTGGCGTGTTATCTATACGCATTTTGAGCTATCCGCGTGTATGTCCACGGCGAAATCTTTTGCGTGTATGTCTACGCCATTAAATGTACGAGTGATTCCGCGTGTATGTGTACGCCGTTAAATGTCCGAGCGAAACGAAGGAAACAAAATCTATATCTACATCTGTGGAGCGATATTTCTTTTCCTAGGATGGTAGGAGAAGACTCATAAATGGTATTAACCCCAGTGACGGGTAGGTTTAGGGACGGGGTTGGGGTAGGTCATATATTTATATATACATAATACAGTAATATAACGTTAAGTCAAAGGCGTTGATAAACACGCTGAAAAGCGATTATGCGTGTTGATAGCACGCCAAAAATGGAAATACGAATTGGCGTGTCATACATACGCCATTTCATGAGATCAGACTGAATTTCAAAATACCAAGATTTGGGACGTACTAATTCTAATTTCGAATACTTTTTAGGAGGGATAGTATGTGAATTGGGACGCAGTATAGCTACAACATTGGTTGACTGTCGCACAACTCTGACAGCAATTCAATGATGTCAAGACTATAATGTGATTGGTCATCAAGGCACATTTGAACTAAGTTGATGGTTACGCTTTCTCCAAGGGTACAATGAATGAATGAGGCATTTGTATAGCACTTTCAAATGTACTACTGTATACCCAAAGTGCTTTACAATCATGTCAGGGGGTCTCTCCTCAACCACCACCAGTGTGCAGCATCCACTTGGATGATACAATGGGAGCCACAGTACAATGGCGCCAGTGCGCTCACCACACGCTATAGGTGTAGAGGAGAGAGAGTGATTGAGCCAGTTCAGTGGATGGGGATTATTAGGAGGCCATGATTGGTAAGGGCCAATGGGTGGAATGTGGCCAGGACACCGGGGTTACACCCCTACTCTTTACGAGAAGTGCCATGGGATTTTTAATGACCACAGAGAGTCCGGACCTCTCATCCGAAGGACGGAAGGGTAGAGTCTGGTATCTCCCTATAATAAGTCCATCTCTGATATTAGCACCATTAGTTGTTTGCTTTTGGGATCCGATTGAGCGTTTGGTCCTGGAAAATGTGACGCGTGACCTCAGACTTAACAACCAGATTGGAATCATACTACACACATGCTTGCTATAGAATGGTTCTTCAATGAAAGGCTCTTCATGAAATGCATTAGGCTACATACTCGAAGAAAAAATCAAACGCCGCTTTTGACTGACTGGCAAATGAGTGTAGACATTAAAGGGATAGTTCGGCCAAAAATGATATTTAACACATGCATTACTCACCCTCAAGCCGTTCGAGATGCATATGTCAATCTTGTTTCAGACGAACACATTTTCAGTTATTTTAGAAAATGTCTTAGACCCTTCAGTGGATATAATGTGAAGCAATGGGGTCCACCTCCTTAAAGTCCCAAAATGTGCATACATCCTTCACAAAACTAATCCATCCGGCTCCAGGGGGATAAACGAAGGCCTTCTGAGGGTAATCCGTGCGGTTTTGTCGTAAAAATATACATATTTAAAACTTTATAAATGAAAATATCTGACTTCCGGCAACGATCAACGCGCGTCCACGGGTGATGGAAGTCGGCGTACGAGGTAGGACGTAGCGTCGTGACGTAGAACGAACGCGCCCGCGCAGCCAGAGAGCAGAGCAAAACATCACCCGTGAACGCGCGTAGATCGTTGCCGGAAGTCCGATATTTTCATTTATTAAGTTTTAAATATGTATATTTTTACGACAAAACCGCACGGATTACCCTCAGAAGGCCTTCGTTTATCCCCCTGGAGCCGGATGGATTACTTCTGTGAAGGATATATGCACATTTTGGGACTTGAAGGAGGTGGACCCCATTGCTTCACATTATATCCACTGAAGGGTCTAAGACATTTTCTAAAATACCTGAAAATGTGTTCGTCTGAAACAAGATTGACATATGCATCTCGAACGGCTTGAGGGTGAGTAATGCATGGTTTAAATATCATTTTTGGCCGAACTATCCCTTTAAGGGCAATGTATTTCTACCCATCACAACATTTTCATTCACGCCAAATCAAATATGTCATATAGATGACTAAAGTCCATTCTCTGCCTTAGACCATGTGCACTACTCTCTGTAGTATGAATAGGTGTGAATAGATCCATATGAACTTGTCATATCAATTTCTTGGCCTTTATGTTCCATATTCACAGTTAAAAATTGAAACAAAAAAAAATTATAATTGGTTTTTGCTTTGCATTTGAATACTGAGGAAATGAGAGGATTTGTTAAAGCAGTCGGCACCAGCAGTCGCCCGAATCTTCAGGGGATAATTCATCGCCCCCCCGTCGTTGGACGCGCTGTTTCCTCTTCCATCGGGAAGCGGCTCCGTCAGATGAGTGTTCAGGAGTGTCAGCGTCGTGGGAATCTCCGTCAGTGCGCTTCTGACAGTGAAATACATAATGATTCTCACATGGCAACCGCAACGAAGTGACAACCTGCAGATGATTTAATAAAGTTCAGTACGATCTAATTGAAGTTGTGAGTGAAAGCCTCTTGAGAGCAATCCCTTTCTGGATTTGTCACAACCCTTGAAGTGAGCATTATCACTGTGGGAGAGACACGTGGATAAACCGTACAGATGGTGGTTACTGAACTTGAACTGGGTTCACACACGTTACACCTGCCCTCAGCATAATGTATGAACTCTTTATGGACAATTTACCTTGACCACAATACATGTATGGGAGTTTCATGGATTTCAGACGTCACCATAGTAGTAATACCAAAGCATTATTTTGAGTGTCTTGGAGTGTACAAAACAAAAACCATGGTGAATGCAAGAAGTATTTAGACACTTGACTACACTGGAATATGCTGGAATACACTGAACAGATTTGAAAACGTTATCACACACTTGCTGAGCTTGAAATGGTTACAGAGAAAAAACTAAATGAGGCTCACATACTATCAGACTTTACCTTTACACAACAAACTCACACAAGTTCAAACATGTGCCTAGGAGATGCTTAAAATATCAAATATGTTTGATATCCTTCACTGGATGGAATTGTAGTATGAAGCTAAAAAAAAAAAGATCACAGTCTGTGCCCATCCAGCCCGTTCTCATCCTTTGGCGTCATACATGTGACGCTTTGTACATTTCGTTGAAATCTTACGCACATGGCATCCTTTAGCATCAATATGAGACGCAGATCCCAAGGCGTCATAACCGTAACCCGACCCCAGACCTAAACCTACCCATAACAGTGCGTGTTATATTGACGCTAAAGGATGCCATGTGCGTAAGATTTCGACGAAATGTCATATGGCGTCACCTATATGACGCCAAAGGATGAGAATACGTTGACCCATCACACATTACACAATTTTCTGTGAAATCTGTTAACTCCGACTGCTGGCTTTCAGCAACTAGCGTTGAGTCCTCCAGACTGTAAATCTGAGCAAAAATATGGGCAAAAGTTGTATAGCGTAATTCCAGCCTTTAAAATGTCATTGCATTCAAAACAAAATATCAAACTAAGTGCAATTTATATATTTTCGAGGCCTGAAAACGCAAGCTTTTAAAAAACGGGTTTCAAAGTGCACGTTTTTGAAAACCATATTGTAATCGTCTCCATGTAAACTACAAAAAGATGAATTTGTGAAAACGGTGACGTCATATACATGCTTATTACGTATTCAGTCTATAGGAGCGTGGTGTTTCTTTACTAAGTGACATCACCAACTACTGGCCTGGCATGAATAAGACGTTTTAAATCGTTTTCGTAGATCCGTGTGAACGGGGATCGTTTTGACAACATTGTCGTTTTCCTTTTTTATCACGATGTTGTCATGTAAACACCCTTAATTGTGACTTAAGTATCCGAATCCTTTTTTGTGCCACTTCATATTAAAGTACAGTATCATCATGCTTATCTGTACCACAATACTCCCACCCATGCTGAAAAACGCTGCTGCTTAAACCAGCATAAATGCCTGTTCACACTAAGAAGAACTAACAATTATAACAATAGCTATATTGGCATCCACACCAAGAGACAACAATGTCCGGTAACACTTTACTTGAAGGGGTGTGCATAAGACTAACATGACACCTTCACAATCATGACATGACACATGTTATGAATATGAAGGAAGTTTAATGCATGTTTGTGACAACTGTCATTAAGTGTCATTCGCTCAATTATGACATTTTTAATGCAAATATGACATTGTTTGAGATGCCTTTGTTATGACACCTTGACATAAACCATAACATCATAACCTGTCAGTGTCTTTGTCATGACAACTTGACATTACTAAGACAACACAAACTGTCATAAACATGACACAGCAGGTTAATTATCAAACTTAAGAAACCACTTAGCTTTATGGGTTAACATTACATTAAACTGTCAGGTGGTTGGTTTTGACATTGGCTGTCATGAAGCCATTATAACTGTTTAATGACAAATTCAATTTGTACCACTGTAGTTGAGGTCACGAAAAATATTCATGACACAGTTATAATGGCCTTATGACAGCCAATGTCAAAACCAACCACATGACAGTTTAACTTAATTTAATGTCAAGTTGTCATGACAAAGACACTGACAGGTTATGATGTTATGGTTTATGTCAAGATGTCATAACAAAGACATCTTAAACAATGTCATATTTGCATTCAAAATGTCATTATTGAGCGAAAGACACTTAATGACAGTTGTCATAAACATGCATAAACCCTACTTCATACTCATGACATATGTCATGTCATGGTTATGAAGGTGTCATGTCAGTCTTATGTACACCCCTTCAAGGAAAGTGTTACCCAATGTTCTGTTTATTATAAGCAAACACTGCAGTGTCATCTGCCACTTTAAATGCTCAAGCTCTTTACAGTTGGTGGGTTCTGATTGGCTGTTAATATTCAGCTAGAAATATATATAATATATATTGTTCTGATTCCATTGATATAATGATTATTAAATCGTTAAGACCTATTCGCATTAAGAACAATAACTATATTTATAATTATAACAATAATTTTATTAGAGTCCACAGCAATGGACAATATCGTTCTGTTTTTTGTTGCAGTTATGTCGTCTGTCGCTTTCAATGCTCAAGGTATTTAAAGCTGTGTGGATTCTGATTGGCTGTCAATATTTTTATCATTCATCAGCTGGAAAAAATCATTCTAAAAGTGGTTCCAACTATATGGTTCCACTGTTGTGATACCGTCATAGCTGTGCTATTCTCATAGAATTAGATGGATTATTAAAACTTCACCATTATAGTTATCATCCTTAGTATGAATAATCTTAAATTGGTTTGCAGGTCCGAGCTGGTTTAAGTCACCAAAATTCATATCATTTTTTGAGTTTACGAGGTCAGGATGTGCATGTGAAGGTCCTTTCACAGCCACAGAACAACTCTAATCAATGCAATGCACTGAAATATCTTTCATTTTTCCTCGCCCACCATTTTACACTATAAATATGTGCCTGTATTAATTGTTAATTACAAGAAAGCATTTCATACTCATTTCCTAATTCCCCGGAGGGAGAAGAGCTAGAGATTTTGTCATCTTACGAGAAAAGGATGTATTGAATCAAAGCAGAGCCCATTGATTCATAATGAAGTTGTGTGATATCTCAGTCAGATTGGATAACAGGACTGGATCATTATGCTTTTACACAGTGAACGACGGTCTGAAAACACAAGACTATTGATCCCCCCCCCCCCCCCCCTCCCCCATATATGATTTGTATGAAGAGGTGCATTTCATCAGGGTTTAGTCATGAAACATCACCTCCCGGCCCTGGGTAATGTGGCTGTACCGCCCAGGAAATTAAAATCGGAAATTAGAGCCACGGTATTTAAATGAGACTCCCAGCAGCAACTCGCTTCCTGTGTTTTACTGTTCAACATTAACCTCACTGAAAGCACTGCGAGGCAATTAGCATCACCAAATGACAAACGCTAGGTTTCAACTTTTCATTATGTGAATGGTGAGCCATGTATAATTAAAAAAGTATTGATAAACACATACCTGAGCATCAGCAGGGCACACCGTTGCCAGGGTGGCTTTCATAATTACCATATCTCTCTTCACCGAGGGCCAGAAGTGACTAAGGCATTCTGATATGGGCTTATAAGAGAACAAGAGAGGTCATTTAAAGCAAATGAGCAGACGATTTCAATTAATCTAGGTTATTTCCTGGTTCTTAAGTAGCACACATTCACAATCATAGTGTAAGCATTTCTCTTTTCAACAGGAGCATTTAGAGTGCTGTTATTAATTTTTTCAACAAGCACTCTGAAGCATTGGTGCTTTTGTTTCATATGTTATGTTTGTCTCACTCAGCTCCCTATAGCTCCCTAGGTAAATAATCAGTATTGTTGTCACTCGCATTCAGTTTTGTTTGTTCTTAGTTTCTGTTTCCATGGACTTTCCGTTTGTTTTCATCTGTCACATGTGTTTCTTTGTCTTAGTTTCCCGCCATTTATCAGTTGTCAAGGACAATCATCTATCCATCTCACCTCTTTGTTGTCATTTCATAATCTCTGTATTTTTAGTATGTTGGTTGTTGTATGCGTTTAGGTTGGACAGATGGTTACGTCTTTGTGCCTGCTTTTGCATTAAACCTTGTATAAATTTTGAATCTGCCTTCTTCAGTCTTCTTCTTCATCAGGTGACAGAACAACTGACCAAAAGTATGAATTATTCAATGTGATTTTCTGTTGTTGCTCGTGAGAGGCTAAACTTTTTAACCTTTTCTGCCATCTTACCGTCACCAGCCCCTCTGACGACGAGAGCCTGAAGTAACTGTTCTGGATCGGGGCTAATTACCATTTACCCCTTAGACCTCCCAGACACCTCTGGACTTAACTGGAGGGACACTGGCATCCAGTGTGTGGAGAGTGTTTATCCCTGGTTCAGAACACTGCCAGACCCAGAACCCATTCCACCACCATTGACCACGGAGGAATCGTGTGTGCCCCCTGCAGACGGAGAGCTACCACCCGCCAAGACGCGTCAGCCAGTGTCCAAAGATAAGAGGTCAGCTCGGACCCTCGCCCTGGAAGAGGAGCCCCCCAGTGAATCTGACCAAGACGGGTGATCCCACAACATCAGTGGCCTAGTGTATAGTGGTGGAAATTGAGAGGTAAAGCGGAGGTATCATCTCCCACCCTATCCCACCCCATTTCTGTTTTTTCATCGCTGTTTCTGGACAACACCATGGACTTTATGAACTTTTTATCTGTTTCCTTTGAACCTTCATCGCTGTTTCTAGACAGCACAGGCACCTGCATGAACAATGTATTGATAACATTGACCCTGTCAAGTCTCCATCTGGCTCCATCACTGCCCTGCTCAGCCAGTCTTGCAGCCCCGCCTTTGCTGGAGGTTTGCAGCCCTTCGCCATCTCCTGTAAGGCCAAGCAGTCAAGTCGAGCCTCAGGTCCTGCAACCACCACCAGCATCTCTTGGCCCGTCGACCTGTCGCCTCCATCTTGACTCCTCCCACCTTCGGCTCCACCAGACAACCTCGGCCGTACGGCTCCACCGGTTTCCCTCGTCCCATGGGCTCCCCCTTGGTCAGTCGTCACTCTAACTTCGCCACGGACTTCCAGACCTTCTGCTATGCTCCGTTCCTCCACCCCTACGCCTGCAGTGGGCTCCTCCTTCCCTTCGGGTATGCCTCGCTCCTCCATCACACTGGCGTTGCCTCAGTCCTCGGGTAATCTGGCTCCAACTCAGATGCTTGTCGCCACGGCATCGCCTAGGCCTCCTGTGCCAGCGATGTCACTGCTCCATCGGCTCCGTCGGTCCCCTTGTTGACGTCAGCCACTACTCCACCTTGACTCCTCCCTCCCTCGACTCCGCTGTGGGCTGTCGTCTCTTGGCTCTGGATCCTTGCCATGGGACGTCCACCACCATCGCCGCCAGGGTCGCGTCGTCATCCGGATGCCATCATTCCTCCGTCACCGCCCATCACAGTCCCTTCTCTTTCTCCTGTCGCCATCCCTGCACCATCTCCACGCCCTCGTCCTAAGTCTCCTCCTTTTCCACACCTAGGAACCTTCCTGGAGGGGGTGCTATGTCACACGTACTCAGATTTATTTGAGAGTGTAAGAGTAGGGGTGTAACCCTGGTGTCCTAGTCAAATTCCCTCCATTGGCCCTTACCAGTCATGGCCTTCTAATAATCCCAATCCGTTGAACTGACTCTCTCACCTCTCCACCTATAGCTGGTGAGCGCGCTGGCACCGTTGTTCTGTGGTTGCCGTCGCATCATTCAAGTGGATGCTGCACACTGTTGGTGGATGAGGAGAGACCCCTGATGTGATTGTAAAGTGCTTTGAGTGTACTGTAGTACACATGAAAGTGTTATATAAATGCCTCATTCAATTTAATTCAATGCACCAGTTCATCTAGGATCTGGAGGCGCTACTTTCTTTTTTTGTTGTCTTTGCTGGTGATTCCCTTCATTGGCGTCCTTGCTGGAAGAGATTTCCCAGGTTCGTTGATTCGCTGGCGGTCTCGTCATGTCTGGAATGACGTCTTGGGAGGCCAATTACGGTGTTGTGTGTAGGCTGATGAATAGAAGTGGAGTCTCGTGGTTGAAGTTTGAAGTCGGAGGTGAACAAAAACTAGAGTCGTTGACTGAAAATGACTTGCATGATGCTGTTCGGTCTTAACATGTTTTTATCTGATCTGGTCTCGTCTTCTCATCTCTTCATCTCATCTAATGTTTTGTTCGTGTCCTGAAATTTTAAACTCTGATGTTTGTCCAACCCTTTGAGTTCTGACCAGTTAGGAATCTACTTTGGTTCAGCGTGTGACAATTCCTCCTTCTCTCACATAAATTACATGTTATTTGATTAGTCACATGGTGTCTTTACTTTCCTGCTCTAGCAGGGGATAATTTAGACATGATTTCTATAATAAGAATTTGAAACATTTTACACAGATTTGATTCATACCACAATTTGAGAAATGTAAAACCATTCACGCTGATAGTACACAAGACACACCTCTAATCAACCGTTCAACATAACGTCAGACTCAAGATGTGAGTCTCCCATCTCCCAACCAATCTGTCTTTTTAAAACTACTGTACCTAACATTGATCTAGTTGGGATCATCTCTTACAAGCGTTCTTTGTCTTATATGTAGAAGAGTCAGTTAGTTTACAGACTGAATGGGATCCCCAATGACAGATCATCTGGTACTGAGTGAAACTCAGACTCTCTGTGGAATTCGGCTCTTTTCACAGTTTGAAGGAGTTCACTCTCAGTTAAGTGAAAATAAATATTGAATGAGAAAAAGAATTGAGACTTGATTTTAGTGCAGGAAACTGATGGTTGGTGGGCTGTGGTTAAGGATGTTGTTCTGCCCTAGTCATCAAACTTACATCATCTGAGAAGGAATGCCATTCCAGAGGGGAAGCAAATGTTCACATTGTGATTATAAACTACAAAGACAAACAATCTTTTACTTGTGAATTAATTTACTATTAATTCTAGGACTATTTGTTTACCACAAGACTTGTGCGCTAACAAAGAGAATGGGGTTCATTTTTATTTCATGCAGACTTTAATAAAACAAAAAGTTTAATCAATATTTCATTCAATTTCTTTAATCAGCCATGTAATAAGTGGAGTACTAAGCCGGTAATTATTACAAAATATTATTCAGCACATTACCCCTTGTGAGTGTGTTACTGCATATGTCCTTGTTTACGTCTGCCTTAGTCTCTCTGGAATTGAAATATATTTACAGTTAAAATGATTCTAGTAGAGCAAGCAAGCGAGAGAGAGGAGCAGAAGAGATATAAAATGAGAGTAGGGCTGGAGGTTATCGGTTTGAATCTGGTCACTCGACTCCTACTGAGTGCAGAGGGCAAGTCCTGTCACAGCCCTAGGGAAGAACAGCAGACGGAAATGAGATGTACAGCATGTCAGGCGAAGGAAACGCGAAGAGGGAGAGAAGACAGATGGAATCTATGAGCATCTCTGGCCTCAGAGGAGAGCTGAGAGGTCAGCTCATAAGAATTTGGCTGGTGTTACTGCAGAGGTGGTCCGCTCCCACACAACTCTCCCCTCATTCCCGTTTCTCCCTTTTTTCATTACAACCTACACAAGACCTTATATTACATTCTCCACTTTGTTCTTAGCTGGAAAACTTTAGTTTGTACGCATGAAAATCTAAGATATTCTTTTATTTTTATAACTTTTTAAAATTTAAAGCAACAGCACACCCACATATGAAAAATCTGTCATCATTTACTTAACTCATTTACCTAACTTTCTTTTATGTTACACAAAAAGTTAATTTTGGCTGCTCTTTTCACCAGGGGCTTCAGGTAAATCACTCCTTATGCCACTATTTAAGTTCCTTCCCAGCAATGCAAATATACTAACACTTGTGTGTCAACAAGTCAGAATCAACACTGGTGTGGTACAAATATGCAGGTATGTAGAAGAAAAATGTTCCATTTTGAATATTGTTATATCTTGTTTACTTGTTTGTCACCAAACTTGTTTACTTGCATGTTTAATGAAGGGGCACCATTTTTAGCTTTCGTAGAGAGTACTAGCGACACTTGTAAACAAACCGTTTATCCTGAAGGTGTGTGTATCAGCTGAAGGGCTTTGACATTGGTAGATTCTTGTCCACAGGGATGGTGGAGTGATGTGTGTGACAGGTGTCGGAGGGATCTGTCAATACCTGCGGCTTTGACGAGAAGCACCCATCTGTATGTGTGCGCGAGGTTGTTCTTGAGGACAGAGTTTTCGCTCAAATAATCATAATGTGTTTGTTCATGCATTTGATTATTCATAATTGTGCATAATCAACACAATTCTTTTCAAGGTTTAGACTCAAGGTTATTTTTCATTCAACATTAGTATTTGTTTAATCCATCCATCCATCCATCCATCCATCCATCCATCCATCCATCCATCCATCCATCCATCCATCCATCCATCCATCCATCCATCCACCTATCCATCCATCCATCCACCCATCCACCCATCCCATCCATCCATCCATCCACCCATCCATCCATCCATCCATCCATCCATCCATCCATCCATCCATCCGCTTTTGGCTCAAGCCCACAAATTAGTATTTCCTGACAAACCGATATTCCAACCCGACCTGTTTTACAGTGTGCAATTTCGTATGAATTCGCATGTGATTTGTATGAAAAAGTACGAATTTCCATCCCTATGCTCACCCCTAAATCTCTGTGTGGAGGAGAACAGATTGTGCGAAAACACACAAATGAGGTTGTACAAATTCATATGTATTTGCGACAAATCAATATAGTTACAAATTGTGTGGGTATTATTCATGATCGGTACACGTGTACAAACTAAGTTGTCGGTGATGGCAAATCAAACTTTTTATAACCAGTGTCAATTAGATAAGAAAGTTTGTCAAGACGAACTTAGATATTGGCCAAAAAAAGCAAAAAACTCCATATAGCTTTCCACTGATTCTATATAGTCCAGGTTGATTGGGCTTTGGTTTATGTTGGGAGTTGATTTTTATTAAAAAAAGATTAACATTTTTTATTTTTGTTATATGAAGATTTACTTCAATATCAGGCTTACATATTACAGTGATTTCAGAAGGATCATGTGACACTGAAGACTGCAGTAATGATGCTGAAAATTCAGCTTTGCCATCAGGAATATATACTGTATTACAATTTAAAATATAAAGCATATTTTACTTCTTTGTGAATTACTAAGTTTAAAAATGTGATGAAAGTTAATGTACCTGTTTACCAATGCAACAGTGTAAGTGAAGTATGAAATATGAGACATTTGATGTGTGAAAAATCACTTCTCTCTTTAAAAGTCATACTTGTTAACAGAATATTTGTATTGTGAATCATTTCAAATCAAGCAGAAAGTTTGTCACCTATATTATGAATAGCAAGACAAATGAATCATCCGGCATTAGTATGAAAGAACAAGTTAATTTCTGACTCTGTTCTTGAAGACCCCATTATGTACCCTTAACAACAATCAATGACAAAATCCCCCAATCCGTATTTTTTAGGATCATAGCCAAGTTTTGAGGAAACAGTGAGGCTGATGTGGCAACTCCACACTTCACCTTCTTGGAAACAGCAGTGTTGTTTTTAATGCTAATTATCTTGGTGTTACCTCTGGTGTCACTTGGTGTGATTTTGTGCAATCACACTGATAACAGGTGGCCAGATGGCATGCCACTTCTAACAAAGTGACAAGAAAAATGCTGCGGTTGTGTCTTCTGTTCATTTAGATCATTTGTAAGTAAAAACCGTAAAAGCACATGTATTGGATAAGTCACGATATTCTCTTTAAGATTCATGCATTTTAAAGTGAATATGATTGGCAGTGGATTGAGAATCTAATCAAATGCATTTTAATATGTGAATACATTGGAGGAAGATGGAACTGGATTGCACAGCTGAAATGAACAGGTTTCATCATTAACGTCAGAAGGCATTTATTAGGATTAGTCGCAATCAGGCACTATGCCTAGAAATGGAGCTAATGTTATTGGAATGCTGAAATTAGGTGTGGAAATGTTAAAAGGCTCAGGCTGAATGACTAACAATACAGTCTGAAAAAAATAATAAACACGTACACGGTTGTGTGTAAGCAGCATGTTTAGGTTTATACATGCATCCTGTGACAGAACAAGATGATACCACAGCTAGATTCCCGATGAACATACATCTTTCCGATTGAATGTCTACCATGCTGAATTAAATGGTCCCTTGAGGCTGGCGAAGGCCTTTTGCATATACGGTACACACACTCACCACAACACAGGAATTTTTACTTTCAGCATGCCTGTGAATCTTCTGACCTTTTCTAAATGCGTAATACATGTGTATTTTTGTCATGAAACTCTAGAAGGCATAAGCTGTTAGGGACCTTTAAATGCAATCTGCTGGGAATCACATCATTTAATACACGGCACAAGCTTGTTGGCCTCTGCCGTTTCAGCAACCACTGAGATTGCTTGCTCAACATTTAAATAGTCTGGTTTAGTGTTCGCTATAAGCTGGTATGTCAGTTACTCTGAAACCCTCCACCTCCCCCAGCTCCACCTGCCAAGATCTGCTATAGAAATTGTGTATGCCTATTCATGCGCACAGCAGCGTGTCTATGTCTTTTTTGGCACTAGCAAGTCCATACTTGTTTTGTAAATCTAGTCTGCCAAGACCAGATTAACATTTTCATCTCCAATTAACATGCTAAAACTATTCAGAGTGTTGTCGTGATTGAAAAAAATTGCTAGTTTCATGTTTCTCTCTCTCTCTCTCTCGCTCTCTCTCTCTCTGTAATATATACAGAGAGAGAGAGAGAGAGAGAGAGAGAGAGAGAGAGAGAGAGAGAGAGAGAGAGAAACATGAAACTGTTTAGACATATATTTGATATTTTGCTTTTTTGGACAGAATAGCGTAAGAGTGGACAGATCGCAAAAGACGGATAAAGAGGAACCGGGCCAGGAATCAAACTCAGGTCAAAGTGCTTCCTTTCTGTAAGTCACTGCCCATGGGTCTATAATTAGACTAAGGAGCTGTTTACACAATGCTGTTATCAACTAAAAACTTTTTTATGCATTTTGGGTGTACCCTAGCCTGGTTAAAACCAGACCATTCTCAGTTGTAACTGAGTTATGGTCTGTCAAAGCGTCATAGACAAATCATTTCTAGAGGGGCGTCACCAACGGGCGTCGCGGATAGACCTGAACCCAATCAGAGCGATGAAGGAGATGACGTATGCAGAGCGGCCGAGTGTTGTTCTTTGCTCGGTTTTTAACAAAAAGGAAACGTTCAAATCGCTTAAAACAGACGCGATAGCTGATTCGAACGAGTGATGTTCGACGGCGGCATCCATCTTTGTAATGAAGGCTACAAAATCTGCTTCAAAATCCCAGCGCTGTCGTCATCGTGTAAAGCCCGCCCCAACGTTTCTGATTGGTGCCTTGATTTCGGCGGATTGGAAATGAGCTTGAATGAGCTCTTTGCCAGACTAACTTTCAGAGCAAATCTAAATTTGCCGGAAGTTGTCTGGGTTTTCCCAGGCTTGTACCCTAAAAAATCAAATAAATAAGGTCTACTGTATAAATGCATAGATGTGTGAAAGATGTGTCTTTCTGCTAAATAACTTGTATTAACATGACAGCTGTCTCCTTGTACTTTATTTTATGCAAATTACAGGCAAAAAATGTAGTCCATATTTATTACACGACTTTGAGTTATTTTACCCTGGCATAAATAAAAGCTGCAAGCATGCTGCTAGTGTGTTTCTAGCTGCTGAGGGGATCACAGTAAATCGGCCATCTTTCTCTCTTCTGACCTGCGTAATCAATCTCTCTATAATTTTTTTCTCTTTTGGGAAGTTGCGCATCAATGGATGTTTCTTTTGCTGTTGGAACAAATCGAAACACAAAAATTGTATTTGGTATGGTCTCCCATTTACCTCTACAGATGCTCACCTGGCTATAGTTTACTTCCGTGTTCCAAACCCAGAAGTGCAAAACAGTCCATATCCCTGCTGTAAATTCCAGGTTTTAATGTGTATAATGTTTTAAATAAATGATGGTCATAATTGTTTTGCTTGTAGTTATAAGGGAACAAATTTATTCTTCGATTTTAGGGACCTCTGAGTGGCGTTTCTGTAGATGTTGAAAGACAATGTCATCAATTGGAGAACCTTTTTTTGTGTGCAGTTTTGCAGTTTTGTGCTAGAGTGGTGTGAGCACATACATACACATACACACATCCAGTGCATACACTTCATGACAGAGCCCAGTATTACATGACTGATAGCATTAAATTGCTTTTATCCAAGTTTTTATCAGGATTTACCGGCCCCTAGCACCATTGGGTTCCGCCACCTCTGTTTCAATAAATCACGCTGGTGAGTGGTGAAGCACAAAATAGAGAGAGAGAGAGAGAGAGAGAGGCTAAGATTGATGACCTGACCAAAAAAACTGATGCCAGAACAGCCACACGGCGCTCTGATGGAGAAACATATGTACATTTTTAGGCCATAATGGAAAATGTCAATCTCAGTGAATGCGGCTGGAAACTGTATTTTTCATTACAGAGAAATGCCAACTCATTTCCTGTTTACAGACCTCTGATCAATCTCACAGCACAGACTGAACGACAGGAGACAGGTCAGGGGTGTCTGTAAGGGAGAAAACATGAGACCGACCTTGTGCGCATGTGGGTAATGTGTGTTTAAACAAGTTGGTGTCAAGACTTTGCAGATGAACAAAAAAAAAAACCCACTAAATAAATGAATGAATACAGTTACTTCAATGGGTTTTGACATCTTGAGATCACATGACCAGAAAATACTTTTTTGCTGTGTCCCAATTCGCCCTACTTAAACTACGCCCTAAAAGTATGTGCTCTTTTTGTGAAGAAAAAGTACATACTTTTAAGTGTGTAGCAAAAGAGACAGGCAAGCTTTGGGACATACTACTTCGTCATCTTTAACGGACAGCTCTGTCGCTTAGTTACGTGCATTCTGTCACCGTAAACTGCCCTGTCAATCATCTTGTCACAGTTAAAATCCTCTATTCAATTTCATTTAATTTCCTAGTGTTTCGAAGAGAAATGTAGTAGCACGTTGATCTGCCAGTCGTGGGTCTTTCATGCGGAGACTCTCCCCATGTGTTTGCAATTGGAATATAATGATGCATTTAAAAGTTGATGGGTAAAAGCATCTTTACAAAAGTTCACTATGCTGCTGCAGATTAAATATAATGTGGACAACATTGAATAAATACATTTTTGTCAGGTTAGATACTAATAATTAATCACTCAAACCCCTTTATCTAAACCTCTCTTGTGGAAAGTGGTGAAATCCTAGGATGGAACACTAAAACAAACACTGAAAAAAGGGTAACCTGGTTATTTTAAAGGGATACTCCACCGTTTTTTTCCTATTAAGCTATGTTATTCCCTTAACTAAGACGAGTTGATGCATACCTCTCTCGTCTCAGTGCGTGCACTCAATCGCTCTGGCGCGCGAGACACTTTGTTAGCACTTAGCTTAGCCCAGTTCATTCATTAGGATCCAAGCAGAGAAGCGAGCAAACACCTCCACGTTTTCCCTATTTAAATACAGTTACACGAGTAGTGTAACTCGACCAAGAATGATTACACAAAATAAAACGTTGCGCTTTTCTAAGCGTGTAAAGTAGATAACTATAATGTATGGCGGAATACCACAGCAAGTGCTTGGGGGCACTTCGACTCGGCGCAGTAATATCATCACTCGTGAAAAGTCATCTCCCTCTCCAGAGTGATGATATTACTGCGCCGAGTCCATAGATATATATGCGCCGAGTCGAAGTGCTCCCAAGCACTTGCTGTGGTATTACACGCTTAGAAAAGCGCAACGTTTTATTTTGTGTCACCATTCTTGGTCGAGTTACACTACTCGTGTAACTGTATTTAAATAGGGAAAACGTGGAGCTGTTTGCTCGCTTCTCTGCTTGGATCCTAATGAATGAACTGGGCTAAGCTAAGTGCTAACAAAGTGTCTCGCGCGCCAGAGCGATTGAGTGCACGCACTATGGGTCTGTGTCCGTCCAACTTGTCGGCCACCTCCAGAGCCCCCACCTTCCCTCCATTGACTTTTAGTTTGCTTTTATTCATCACATTTGTTCCTTTGTTTGATTTTCCCGCCACTCATCAGTAACTGTTCATCATTTAGTTCGTCCCCACCATGTATTTAGTTACTCAATGTTCACTCTGCTTCTGTCAGTCGATGTTCGTGTACTCTAGAGTTTTGTTGCACACTGTTACACCTGAGTTTGTTTTCTTTAAAACACCCTTTTGTTTATTGATACCCTTTTGAACCCTTCATCTTCTTCATCATCATGTGACAGCTGTCTATGTCCTGTTTTCTGAGTAACATTCCGCCACAATCAGATGGTCAGGTGGAATATATTTCTCCACCCTGGTGGAGTAGACTCAAGAAGACTGAAATAATCATTTGGTTTAAGCCAGGTTTCAGTAAGGCAAAATATATAAAAAATATTGGCTGTGATAATTTCATTAGGTGTGAGCGATATAATGTTTACAGAGCCCAAGTTTAAGAAATTGTTTTTGTTCACTTATTTTGATATTTTCTGGTTTAATCACAATCAGATTATTTTCTAGATACTATAGTTGATTTATTATTTGACCTCACTATTCGGGGAACAGACATAGTCTCTTAAGGATAAACTACACACACACTTCCATCAATTAAGTGGGAAGAACAACAAAGGCTGTGATTTGAGGTTTGACTTACTAGTAATTTGGTGCATAGCGCCTTGGAGATGTTGTCCGATAATCGTTCCACTCTGATTCTGCTGGGGTGCAGCCCATCACCAAGGTTGCTCCCAGAAAAGATTCCAATTATTTACAAAGAGCAGTTTCTGTTCATTACACCATGGCATTAACCATTAGTTTAGATCATAATCTACTGAAACTTTCATGTCCTCATGGGTATGTGGGAAGTTGTCCGGACACAATGATGCTCGTCGTTGAAGTCCCTCCCTGAAGAGCGGTTCCGGGTGGAAATCTCGAAGATCGGGGCCGGTGGAGGGGGCATTCTGCTGCTGGTGCACCCAGGGTCCATGGTGTGCAGTACAACTAAAATGGAGGTGCCACTGGGCATTCGTAACAGAAAACATTTTGCTTGTGCGTGATACTATTGTACATCCACACCATTAGGTGTCACTGTAAGTCCCGGGTGGCTGCTATAAAAAATACTCAGTTCACCTTGAAAGGCCCCTTGAAACAAAATGTAAGTTTAGCTTTTAGTATGAACATGTTAGCCTTAAGGTATATGAATAAGCTGGTGTGTTCTAAAACAATGACAAAATTTACATTTAGGAGATAAAAACATTCAAAACTCACAGTATCTCACTTCCGCTAAAATGGATCACAGACATCACCGCATTCTTTAGCTTCTCATCACATCTTCTGTCCAATCAAATGCTCTCTAGAATCTAAAGCTCCGCCCCCTATGCTATAAATACCACCTGGCCAAAGCGACCGTTGACACGTCACGGAGCAATATGGGTTGTGTGTTCGGTTGCTCAAACGCTTGAGTTTTATTCCGTTTTCCAACTGTACGTAAGAATGAAATGGCTAGAATTTATTCACACCTCTACTATTCAATCCAACGTATCATCAGCGCTTGGATTCCCTTCCATGGTGCTGTCAAGTACGACTGCAGTCTGTGGGGTAAACTAAACGCTATTGGCTATTTGAAAAGGGGGAGAAGCCATTCAATATGTCCCGACTACATTCCTGTTTCAGTGGAAATTACTTCAACGCATTGTACAAAGCTGCGCTTTCCAGGGCACTTCAGTGGACCTTTAATGATGTAGTTCAGTGTTTCCCAACCCTGCTCCTGGAGCCACACCAACAGTGCACATTTAGGATGTCTCCCTTATCTGACCCATATATTTCTGGTCTTGGAGTCTCTACTAATGAGCTGATGAGCTGATTCAGGTGTGATTCATTAGGAAGAGTTGGAAAATGTGTAGCGTTGGTGTGCCTCCCTCCAGGAACAGGGTTGGGAAAAACTGATGTATAGATAACCATCTGATGAAGACTCATATCAGTAGATTAAATAAAAGCTGTCTTAAGCCCCGTTTACACGAAGGGAAGACGCAGATATTTCCCTGCGGTTTGGCCTCTCATTTACACGAAAACCCAGTTTTTATCACAGAAAACGATTATTTCTAAAAACTCCGGCCAAAGTGGAGATTTCTGATAACGCCGGTTATGTGTTGCCATGTCAACTGGGAGAAATGGGGTTTTAGGTTCTCAAACGTCACATTATGTGCCAGAAAATGCTTAACGTCATGTGAGCGCCCTATGTTTACAGTTTGTTTGGCTACTGATCATGGATGCTGTTAAGCTGGTACTCATTTTTATTTTTGTGCTAAAGCCTTTGGCCTGTTTGCATTTGCAAATACAACTGCTCTACCATATTATATTCGTTGTTGTCGATTCTGAGGATTCTGATTGGGGATATTCGTTTCTCTAAATAAACGAAATGTCTAAATGTGGCCTTATTCTACATGGCAACCCTCAATATGTGACCAGATCTATGTTGAGATCATGTTGCTAGCCAAATAATACTTGTATATTACCACATATCTTGTTTAGTCTCCCCTGTTTGTTGGGTACTTTTGATCACAGAATAAATTAATAATTCTTGACAGTTTTATCTTTTCTGCAATAGCAATGGTAACTTAAATGTTCATCTTTTGTGTCACGACACCACACTACTAGGTGTCAGTATAAGTTAAAGAAGACTGACATCCAGTGTAATAAATTTAAAAAAATTACACTGATTTAAACAGGCCTAAAATTATGTAGTGGTCATAGCATGTTTAAGCTGATCTCCTAGCCTGGTTAAGTTGGTATTGAACTGGTTTAACTGGTTGGCCAGTTGGTCTAGAACTTTTATTATTATTATTATTTTAACTTCAGGCTGGGTGTGTGACAGTATATTCAATGTCATCTGGTGGATTAAATGTTCTGAACTTTATGTTTTATCTTAAAGATGTGGCAGCTATCAGACAAGGGACAAACAGATAAACACACACCTTCCTCAGTCTTCACTCTCTCACATCAGCACACACACAGCTCGACATTGATGAATACTTACATCGGTGTCTCCCTGTGTGCACATACACTCTGTCTCTGTGCTCTAATTTAAACAGATGGCTCTTAAATTGAACTGTAAATTACAACAATACACCCTCAACAACTTCCTCTGCGTGTGTGCCTGACTTAAAGGGGTCATATAATGCCATTTTCATAGTTAATTTGATTCTTTAGGGTCTAAATGAAACATTTGTAATATACTTTAATTAAAAATTCTCATTAGTATTGTAAGAAAACACTAATTTTACCTGGTCAAAAACAGCTCTGTTTTCAGCACGCCGTTTCAGTGTATATGCCTTTAAATGATAATGAGCCTTGCTCACTCCGCCCCTCTGTTCTGTGGGGCGTTTAGACACAACGCACGTGGAGTGTTGCCTTGACGACAGTTGAGGGTATATTTTGGAGAAAGAATGGCAGCGGGAGGCTCTGAGGACACATCTGTGCAACCGTATCAATTTGAACCGGAGTCGGACCCGGAACAAGATGACGGCCACAAAGAAGTTCGACAATTAAGGCTCGAACAGGTCGTTTCTGAATGGTTGGTTAACATTATGTCACTTTGATCTATCTTTGTATGTACTGACAGGGTAACGTTACAGTAACTTAGTGAGATGTACGAACGCTATGTGTTTACTGATGTATACGTACTCAGTTTGTAATAACACAATAACCATAACGCGTTGTTCATTATAAACGTGGGATTAGGAATTATATTGAGAACGTCGTATAGAAAACATGCCGTAATGTACCCTGACTGAGTGTAAACCTTAGCCGCATTCATCGTGAAGCGTGCAAGCGATTTGCAAAGATTAATATAAAATATACAATTTTACACTCACTTCTTCTGGAGGTGCAGCAGGGACACGAATAGTTGGTACCGATTCTTTTTTCAGGAGCAGCTTCTTAGCAAAACCGGCTTTATACTGATCCTCGTTTATAAAGCAGTCTGGTGAGAAATGATTCGCGCAAACATGAAAGCATTGACGTTGCTCGTGGGGAATATTCCCTTCGGAAACAAACACAGCCACTGCGACTTCAGCGGTTCGGATTTAGGAACATCAAAATGACTGCTGTGTTCGTTATTACACACAAGAACAGAACACCACAATCGCTTAGACGCCATTCTGCTTCAGCGTATCAACAATGACGGACTATGCTGAAAGCTCGCTCAGGGCGGGATGTGTTGAAACGCTGCTGTCAATCAACAATCGTGGGAGGGGCGTCCGTTTTATTGACGTCACAAAAACGAACGGCTAAATTTGAGGCAGGGGAAAACATAAGGAGATTAAAACAAAAACACTGGATAGATTTTTATCATTATATGATGGTTGTGTACAGGCACTGCCAACACACATTTCAGTACAATCATCTTGAAAAAGTGCATGTACCATATGACCCCTTTAAATGCCATCAGAGGGAAATTTCTATATGAATTACACCAGTGACAAACACATTCATTTTAAATGTTGTTGTGAAGCATTTATTCGCTTTCTAAGGTGGAATCTGTGTCTCTGGGTTGCTGGGTACAGACAACCTGCATGTGTCAAACCAGTTAAGTGTTGTTTTGAGTTTGATTGAGTTGAATTTCAGAGATTGGATTAGTAGTGTGGTGCTATCGACTATCGTGTTGCCAGACTTTACTGGTGCACATTCATTGCAGCTTATGAAGGTGCTCAACAATATCTCTTTTACTTGATACAGCAAAACAGCTAAAATAGCTTCTGAATAGCTTTCAAAGATTTGATTTCACAAATCCAGAGATTAGTTTTTCCTAAGAAGTGCTTATTGTAGGAGGCTGGAAACTTGTCCCAGCTATTTCCTTTTGGACTAAAAAAAGAAAATTTGAGTATTTGTTCTCAATTTAGTGTATTTTTGTCCACTTCAAAAATTCATTGGACCGAAGTACCGCTCCTTGTGTATATTTAAACATCAAACATGGTTGTTAAAGTATAGAATCAGCTATTGCATAAGGAAAAACATTTAAAGCAATACAAGAGGCAATCAAATACAAGCTATCTTAGGCCCGGTTTACACCTGGTATTAAGATGCGTTGTCATCGATCGGATCACAAGTAGACAGGGGAGACACATTCCCATTTACACCTGGTGTTTTAAACCATCTCTTTTGTCCACTTTCAACCACTTCTGTGTCCTGATTTATTTGAGGGAAATGGGTGGGTAAATGTAAGTTTTTTTTCCGGATCTTTCGATCGAATGGACAAAATTATCTCACACAATTTACATATGAATGCGCCCGGAGACGATGGAAAAACATACGGAGAGCATCAGCTTTAGTTTCTGCTGACAGCCGCAAGATGATGCCAAGCTCGGTGAGGGCATGTTAGAAATCAGGAATGGTGAGAGAACATTGTGCTTGGTACATTTTTCATCTTCAAACCATACTTGGGTCTTCAGCCAACACAGTTTAAATCCCATCTGGCCTGCGCGCTTCCCATAATGTTTACGCAACACATTAGGTCAGTAGGCGGAGAGTAGACGGTCTTTTGTGGCTGTTCGAACGCATTCGACCACATGAGCGTTAACACTACGAAAGTGTGTAGTGAGAACTATTCTGGCGTGCATTTTCCAAAAGCATTGTTAGCTAACTATGTCGCAAAGTCCGTTGAATTATGTTGGTAACGATGGAATTTGCAACCTTAATTGGCTTCAGGAAACACTCCCCTGATTAGCTGTCACGTATTGTGTTGTATTTTGTGTGGATACACTTGTTGCTGTATTTTTGTTGCTTTGTCTAACAGGTCAGCAAGTAAGAACTGTGCTGGTAAACCTCACTACCCTTCCCTTAGGTGCACTAGCGACTGATGCTAGAGGCTGTGGTCTTTAAAGTGCCCCTATTATGGATTTTTGAAAATGACCTTTCATGTAGTGTGTAACATAGCTCTAAGTGAATGAAACCATCCTACAAAGTTTTAAATCTGAAAGTGCACCATAAAGTTATTGTCTTTTAAAAGTAAGAGTCGACTCTGAGTCAATGAAATTAATTTTTCAAACGAGTCTTTAGCCGTGTTGTTGTGACGTCAAGACGAAACATTAGCATATTGCCCGCCCACTTATTGCGCGCGCAGACACTAGGGAAAACTTTAACGCCCTCAGACACTGGCTGATTCCTGTGGACACTGGACATCATGTCCAGAAGACGATGTGCTCTACAATGTGACGGTGAAGCCAGTTTTTTTTTTCCACTGCCCAAGGACGAGCATGTGAAGAATAAGTGGTTAAAATTCATCTTTACCATGATACCACAGCAGTATAATCCTAAACTTTTGCTGTATTCCCTTTATTTTACTGACGACTGCTTCTCAAATCTTGGAGTTCAATGCAGGATTCGCAAACCGTTTGCTCTTGAAAGATGGTGTTCAAAATACTCAGTTTTGAGTTTGATATTGTGTTGGTCTTACTGAAATACTTCTGCTAATTAGTTGTGGGCCACTATTACTTAAAACTGTCTATTAAAGTAACACCAGGTAACTTTTCAACCTTCATAATATATTTCCAAGTCTCTTGTGATGGTACATCAACTTACAATAGGTTGAATGACACGTCTGCCATAGCCTGACGGGGTTTGTAGCGTTTTTAATCGTACTTTTAAACTTCGGGTTTCGGGTAGTAACCGGCGAACAAAGAGAACTACAAAATTCGACTGCTTTACGGCATATACGTCACTTCCACCACCACCCCCACTTCCTTAAAATCGGACGTGCGAGCCAAATGTTATAGTCATGGCCGAAGCAGCACAGAAAAACAAGAAAGCAAAGGTTTTATCGGAGCAAAGCAGAAAGAGAAAAAGAGAAAGTGATCGCGTTAAAGGCAGAACGAGGATCAACATTGGGCCAGCATTTTCTCGCTGGCGTGAGCTGAAGGAGGAGGAGGAATGCCCGACCGATGCGGACTTGGCAAAAAAAATTAAAAATCAAATGAAAGCCTATGTCTAAACGGCGTGCACTAGTTTGGTAGGGGCTACATTCTTGCAAGTAAATATATAAGATGTACAAAATCATATTTTAGGATACCTAACATGTCTTGCCTCAAGCTATAATGCAAATCGATTTGTAAAATTTGCAGATTCATTTATGGTAGCTTGATATTATAATATTGACGATATATGGTTATTATCTACCACTCAAACATTGGATTGAAGTATCATATAGATCCAGTAAAACGGTAACCAATAGACTAGGCTACTATAATGACGCTGGCTTGTAAACGTGATCATCGCGATCATTTGTCGTTAGAAAAAAATAAAACCCATGAAATTATATTCATATGACATGCTGAAATATATGCCACTGTACCTGGGATGAAGACATT
The DNA here is from genome assembly GCA_029959095.1 of Rhinichthys osculus. NCBI lineage: Eukaryota > Metazoa > Chordata > Actinopteri > Cypriniformes > Leuciscidae > Rhinichthys > Rhinichthys osculus. Next base: position 32,018,017 of record JARWKJ010000012.1, on the reverse strand, counting down.
AAAGACAAGACGCAAGCAGAACACCTGCATGTGACCTCTTCCTACAGTGTTCAGGGCTATCATGGTTGTCAACAATTGCACGTGCATGTAGGATGACAGAGTTTACGACAGTAGTAGAGGTCTAGAGGACAATACTGTTTCCCAACTGAAGAGGGACCCCAAAAGCAAAAGTAACCTGGTGTTACTTTAATGCAGATTGTCTGTCGTTATCACTACTTTGAGGAAAGATTAAGCATGGTGCAAGATTTGTTTTACCAACAGTTATGTTACATCAGTCATTCACGCACGCTAGAGCTCGGCTAATGTATACTGTTATTGATACAGTTTCCACATGTTCACCGCAATAAATTAGAAAACTACTCTGTAAATAAATAAGTACAAGTAAAATAATCGGTTTTTGGATTGACAAGCACTTGTTAATGCTGATGGAGAGGAATTACAGTTGCAACATCTCACAATGTACCTCAAACTGAGTTGCGTATTGAGAAACGTCCTGCTCGAGTTGTCCTTGCAATGGAGGTTCGGGTTGAATGACTATTTCTTTCAATGTTTCATCATCGCACTCGGATTGATATGGTAAAATCGACGTCATTGTTCGTTTCTATGTTTAGTTTACGGTGTAGGAAGCCTGAGTTTCTCTCTTCTTCTCACAAAAAAAGATATTTTGAAGAATGTTGATAACCAGAGAGTTGACGTTCATTGACTTCCATAGTATTTTTTCCCCTACTATGTCAATGGCAAGCGTCAATTGTTTGATTATCAGCATTCTTTAAAGGGATACTCCACCCAAAAATGACAATTCTGTCATCATATACTCACCGTCAAGTTGTTGCAAACCTGTATGAGTTTCTTCCTTCTGCTGAACACAAAGGAAGAAATTTTGAAGAACGATTGGAACCAAACAGTTGTGGGGCACCATTGACTTCCATAGTATTTTTTTTCCTACTATGGAAGTCAAAAGTCCATTTTTAACTAAAACGTAAAACATTTTATGCGTTTTGGCCATTCATTTACACTAGAATGGATTTTTGGGGGCCTGAAAACACAAACTTTTGAAAATGGATTTCAAAGTGCAAGTTTTTGAAAAGTTTTTATTGTCTCCATGTACACTGCAAAAATGTGAATTTGTGAAAACAGTGACATCATACGCATGTGTATTATGTGTTCAGTCTATAGGCGTATAGTGTTTCTTTACAAAGTGACATCGCCAACTACTGGCCTGGCATGAATAATACAGCGTTTTTAATTGTTTTCGTAGATCGGTGTGAACGGGGATTGTAGTCTGTATGCGAAAAATGCTAACTTTTTCAGTTTTAGTACATCATCATGTAAGCGTGATAAAGAGGTTTGAGTGATTATCAGTATCTAACCTGATGAAAATATTTTTATTCAATGTTATCCACTTTATATTCCATCTGCAACAGCATTGTGAACTTTTGAAAAGATACTTTCAAGATAAAGATAAGGTCATTAACTTTTAAATGCATCATTATGCAAATTGCAAACATGAGAGGAGAGTCTCCGTATGAAAGACCCAGGACTGGCGGATCAACGTGCTACTACATTTCTCTCTGAAACGGTAGGAAATTTAATTAAATTGAATGTGGAGGATTTAAACTCTCACAAGATGATTGACATGTCAGTTTAAAAGGTGACAGGATGCACGTAACTAAGCGACAGAGCTGTCCGTTAGACGCAATTATGATGATGTAGTAGGCCTATGTCCCAAAGCCTGCCTATTCGTCTGCTACACACTCAAAAATATGTTCTTTTTCTTCACAGTATAAGTATAGGCGAATTGAGACACAGCAAGTTTGTAAATGTTGAGGGCTGCATTGAAATTTGGATCTCGCTTGTCCCTTGGGACCCAATGCATATCTAGTGGGAGCGTGCGGTTTTACCTTTGCTGTGGGTGGGAGTGGGCAGTCAAAAAATACCATTGATCCCATGATCCCGCAGTCTTTCGATTTGCCACGTAACTAGAAAGGAGTCAACAAATAAAGTTCACTGCAGTCGATAAGTAACATTCTCTTCCTCAGAAGCAGGCTAGGCCAAGTGATTCATTATTTAATTAATTTATTAAATATGTTTAAAGTGTGTGTTGTTTAATAATGCTAATAAAAAGCTGGCCGAATGTGTTTGTCATTTGTGCTAGCATTAGTCTACTTTATCTTATGGTGAGTTGTATTAAACGCAATGTTTTCTCTGTTATTCTGTATGTTTAGCATAGCCCTAATGTTTGTGTAATTTTCCCACAATTTCTACAAGCTATAACAGAACGTTTGTGTTGCGGGCAGGAGTGGAACACACGTTGTGGGAGCGGGCGGTAAAGGTCAGAAATTCAGCGGGAGCAGGATCAAGAAAACAGTGGATGATAGTAGTATAGTAATCCTCTCAAGTAACATGGCAAATTATGAAATCATGTTAATTTGCACCTCTGTCTGTGCGTGAACAAACTGAAGTTCAGTGTAAGGTGTGGATGATAAAAAAAAATTCAGGCACCCCAAATTAGATCAATCAGGTTGTTGTTTCTTGCAAAGGTGAGGTGTGATTGGACTTTTTCATCACATCCCCCATAGTCCCACATTGCTACGGGACCTTCGGATCAAGTCCCAAACAAATCCCACCATCTGTCAGTGATAAAAATCCTGCTTGTTATCACTTTTTCAAAGATGTTAATTGACTGTTAATGGCTTCACATTTCGACAGGTTCTCTGGCTCCTGGATTGAGGATTGTCTCTTGAGGTGATCTCTGGTTCTGTTTCAACAACTGGTGCTTACAGGAAGACAGCATACCCCTTTCCTCAGCATCGCTCTCTATTTAGAGCACATGTCTGGATAAACAAAAAGAAAAAGAAAAAGAGAAAGAGAGTAGAGGGAGAATGTGCGGCGAAATTGAAAAGCTGAAAGAAAATGAGTTTTCAAACGTATTTCTGCCAGGGGAACGCAGCACGGCTGTTTGTGTCCCTGCTGTTTGTGTCCCTCAGATGGTGAATTGTTCTGGAGGTGTTATAATCATTAGTCCAGATAGAGAGACAGTCGCGCTGTCTATCTGCGGCAGGGAATCTATGAGAGTGTATGGCAGATGTTCTTTGCATGAGGTAGACGGGTCTCTAAAGATAAGACGCAAAACAAAAGTGCTCTAAATATTCTAAAGGTCCCTGACTAAGAGAGAGATGCTGATTCAACACAATAATGGCTGAAGGATCATGGCCAGAACGGGAGTGGAAAATCTCAACCGAGAAAGAAAATTGTTAGCTAAATTCTTCGCTATATCGATACTCTAAACATGATGAGCAATGCAGCGATTGGCTGGCGTCAAGACAGCAACATAATAACATCATATAATTAAAAAAGGAAACAGGCAAAATGACTTTTCCCAATACGATTCCCAATTATTTCCATTTTTCATGATTTGCAGTATTTGTCAAGCCTATTGCAATTAGCAATTAGTTTAATTTACATGTAAAGTGCATAACACTTCTTAAGGGTCAATATTATTTCAAATGGCAATTTTTAAGTTGCATTATTTATGTTTAAGGTATCTGGATCTCCTGCACCACCCATATAATACCCGTCACCATTTGAATTGATGCACAGTTCATACCAACTTTATGTAATGTGTGTAAGGCTACAATAAAAGGACCTGATGGCCTTTTCCAAACTGATGGCCAAGATGGTGAGTCTTTTTGTGTTTTTAGAAGAGGTCATGGCTAATCAGGCCAGTAGGAGATTCAATTAAATATCCTAATTTTTCCATTATACACACACGTTTGCCATTAAAACTGAACCTAGTTTATGAAACTGGCCCACTGTCAGTTAAAACAATATTAGACATTGGTTCATGTGCTCAATGCAAAGGTGAACCATTGAAATTTCAAAATGTCTTCAATGTGGCGTAAATAAATGTGCCGTAAAATCACATAATAATGTTTTATTAACAAAGTTCAGGAGGAGCACGTTCAGATAATTAACACGAGAGGTGTTAACGAGTGTTGAGGTGTTAACAGTTAACGAGATAAGAGGTGTATATACAGCAGATGACTGCTCACACTATACTTCTGAAATATGCGCGATAAACGCATTTTTATCATGATATTATGTATTCTGAGATATTGTCAAAAGCATCAGCTATTAAAGTCTTTTTTTTTTTAAAATTTTTTTTACATTACAAATTAGTGATGGATATGAAAAAAAAGTTTTTTTTCAAAATGTTTCAGATGTTCTGGTGCTAAAGTGTCTATTACTTTAAGCAAGTAAAACTTTAATACCTTCATCAGGTCCTGAGAGGGCAAGTCGGTGTAAATATGAGCTTCCATGGATTATCTTCTTGGGTGAATGTAGCAGTGTAGCTTCTTAAAGGAGAACTCCGGCGCAAATTGAACCTTTGGTCTAATTACACATTGTTACCTAGTCAACCGTTATCTGAGATTTGTTTTCATGATTATCGAATGTAAATAGTTTTATCTCTAAAAACAGTTTAGCCTATAAAGCTAGTATAATGCTAGTATATTGGGCATAGTGTAATGACAAATAAAAATCGCTTGTTAATACCACTAACAAGGCTGAAAATAGCCCCACACTAACACGGTAGCATAATGAGGGTCCCTACCTTTAAACCGAAGCATTGAGAACTTTGTCAGTGTCCAGACAGTTTAATAAGAAGATATTTTAAACATACAGTCAACTTCGCGAATACAGGCAGGAGCCATCTTTGAAATACAGCCTTTACCAGTCGATCTACGAACGCCGATCCAAGCCTGCTGTTCGCGCTCACCTTATCACAACTTATAGCTCGTTCACATCTCACCAGCGCACTTGGATCGGCGTTCGTAGATCGACTGGTAAAGGCTGTATTTCAAAGATGGCTCCTGCCTGTATTCGCGAAGTTGACTGTATGTTTAAAATATCTTCTTATTAAACTGTCTGGACACTGACAAAGTTCTCAATGCTTCGGTTTGAAGGTAGGGACCCTCATTATGCTACCGTGTTAGTGTGGGGCTATTTTCATCCTTGTTAGTGGTATTAACAAGCGATTTTTATTTGTCATTACACTATGCCCAATATACATGTATATACCTTGTTAGTGGTATATACATGTATAATATCAGTAGACTTTGGAGTGCCGCAAGGATCGGTGTTAGGCCCTCTGCTATTCTCAATATATATGCTGCCACTTGGTAATATTATAAGAAAACATGGAATTAATTTCCACTGCTATGCTGATGACACTCAATTATATATTTCATCACGACCAGATGAAAACACTAACTCATCAAAATTGACAGAATGTCTTAAAGATATAAATTGCTGGATGACGTGTAATTTCCTGCTATTAAATCCAGATAAAACTGAGGTATTACTTATTGGTCCAAAAAAACTACCCACAAAATCTCTTACAATACAACTTTAATTTAGAAGGATGTCCTGTTACCTTATCGACTACAGTAAAAGACCTGGGTGTTATACTAGACCGCAAATTGTCTTTCGAAAATCATATTTCATATGTTACAAGAACTGCCTTTTTCCACCTTAGAAACATTGCTAAATTACGTAACATGCTATCTGTTTTTTGATGCAGAAAAGTTAGTTCATGCATTCATGACCTCGAGACTAGATTACTGTAATGCCTTATTAGCTGGTTGTCCTGCATCTTCAATAAACAAGCTACAGTTAGTGCAAAATGCAGCCGCTAGAGTTCTTACTAGGTCAAGAAAATATGATCATATAACACCGATTTTATCATCTCTGCACTGGTTACCTATTAAGTTCCGTATCAATTACAAAGTACTACTACTGACCTATAAAGCCCTAAATGGTTTAGCTCCTGTGTATTTAATGGACCTTCTATCGCCCTACAATCCATCGCGTTCGTTAAGATCACTAAATTCGAGGCTTCTAGTCATTCCTAGGATATCTAAGTCCACTAAAGGAGGGAGGGCGTTCTCACATTTAGCTCCTAAACTCTGGAATAGCCTTCCTGATACTGTTCGTGGCTCAGACTCGCTCTCCCAGTTCAAAACAAGATTAAAGACGCATCTCTTTAGCCAAGCATTCACATAATGCTTACCTTCTATTGTTGAATCAGATCGAATGCATTAATATTATGAACAGCAGCTACGCTAATTATTTCCCATCTGCTTTTCTGCTGTTATCTCGGGACGCTAGTCTCGAGGTAAATAGCGTTCGTCAGCTCCAGTTTGTATCCAGACTCTCACGGAGACTTCAGATGCCCCAACACCTGCGATGAGACGACTCGACGCCTGTGAAGAGACGACTCAACGCCGGCGATATGTTATGCCCTAAATTAATACATGATGATTAACTAACTATATTCTTCTATGTACATTTCTGAAATGCACTTTCTGTAAAGCTGCTTTGAAACAATATGTATTGTGAAAAGCGCTATACAAATAAATTTGAATTGAATTGAATTGAATATACTAGCATTATACTAGCTTTATAGGCTAAACTGTTTTTAGAGATAAAACTATTTACATTCGATAATCATGAAAACAAATCTCAGATAACGGTTGATTAGGTAACAATGTGTAATTAGACCAAAGGTTCATTTTGCGCCGGAGTTCTCCTTTAATGAAGGCATTTCAAACAGTCCCTTTTGAGGGAAACCTGAAAACCAGACAGCTCCTAAAAGCTCCATCTTGTCCATGAGCGTGTAAAGGCACTTTAACCTCTGATGCCCTTTGGGGACCTTTGCAGAAATTTGTCTGCAAAAAGACGGGTATACATGGGCTTGTTTTACCTTTGGGTCAGCTCAACAGGTTCACTCTCAATTTCTCAAAGATTCCTTGAAATCGTTTTCTCTCCGTTTTTGCCCTTCTGTCCACTCTGAGACAGTGTTTTTGTCCTGTGAAAACTGTTTTAAAACACTTTTCCCAAGTGGCTAAATTTCAAAACGCCGTTTTCACATTGTAATGTGGACTGTGAAACGGAGGTAGAGCTATTTGAAAACTATGTTTAGTCATGTGATGCATATTGAACCGATAGATATATGTTTGTACCATTATTGTGCCAGTTATGTGCTATTCACTTCACACAGTTTAAAAAGACATGTTACTTTGTACTCTCTTCATATCGGAGTCCTGCAAAGATGGTATTAAAACTTAATTTGTTAAAAAAAATCCAAATAAAGTAAACAGTGAAATTGAGTGATTAACTTGAATCATTCATTATACTTTAATTCACTTGTTTTATGCTAGCTGATCTCTATTTAATTTATAGATCAGTGTTTCCACAATTTTTCAAATCAACACTTAGAATTACTTAGAATTCAGGGTTTCTCACTCGTAAATATGACTTTGCTCAGTCATTCATGTGTTTGGAACTCATAATTAAGATATTTTCATGACATAAAGTTTGAAATACCAGCTGAATGTCGTTCAAACCAAGATGGTCAATATCACCTGTTTTTGGATGCTATGATACATATGTCATCATCAACTCACATTTCTGTCGCTTGAAATCTGTATGAAATGTTCCTAACTGAACATAAAATGAGGTAATTGTCTAAATGTCAAAGCTGCCCTTTTCCATAAAAAAATAAATAATAATAAATAAAAAAACCCAGGTCGCCTTAAATTCTTATTGAAAGAACCAGAAATGCCACTGGTACCCTCTAAAAGACAAACATTCTAAGCAGTAAGTGTTTATGATATAACATACCTTATTTGCATAAATTTAGGTTTTGGCAAATAGAACAGTCCTAGGATTTTCAACATAAACTTTACTTTATGCACCTGTTTACACCCGTTAGGATTGATAGTGATTGAGAGAGAGAGAATTCAGCACTAATGTTCATTTATAATCTAATCAAACCGATAAAGAGTTCTGCCGACTCCATAACACTCTCTCATCTTTCTGAAAATCAGCCTTAATAAATTTCATCTGAAGTATGGAAGCTCTCTCCCACGTCTGCAAGCGTAACACAGTCAGGCTGTTTATAGCAGAATGATTAATGACATGTAAAAATGAAGAACAGAAAGAATCACGTCTCTTCTTTTCAGATCCTTTAAGAGTGAAATTAGATGACGCTGTTGGAAATCACATCACGTATAAAGTTAATTCATTTCTAGTCTTTCAAAACAATGATTGTGGACTAAAGAAAATCTCTTTTTTAGCATATTTGAGAGATGAGAGATATTTCAAGTAATATAGTAATTTCAGAGGTTTAACTCAATTTGTTAGTTGTAAAACGCAAACAGATACGCATCAGAGAATGTGAATTGCAAAGATATTTGACTGCCAGCAGAACAAAGTAATTCTAACCCAAATACATGCAAATTTATTCAAACAGACAATGTGAATATTAATATTAGCACCATTAAAAGGGTATTAAATACAAATTCTTTCATTTGTTATTTGCATAATGTTTGTTTTTTTATTTGTGATATATGCTCATTTTTATTATTATTTGTAGTAGTAACGCTCATTATTATTCATACTTATTATCCCGGTGCACTGAGACCCCATGCCCCAGAATATCATTAAGACACAGGTGTGGGCTCTATTGACTTGGGGTAGAGCACTGAGACCCTATGTGGGCCCCCATGTATTCTGGTGCAGAGGCATGACTGGGACCCCAAAATACAAGAATATCAAAGAGACACTCTTTCCTTGTCGTAGTGTACAGAATCCCCATGTGGAGTCCCCTGGGGGGCCACTTATATCTCTGCACCAGAATATCATAGATCCTGAAATCCCTGTCCTGGAGGGCCATTGTGCTCCAAAGGTTGTTTCCATCCTTAATCAAACACACCTGAAAAATCTAGTCAAGTCAAGTCACCTTTATTTTTTTAGCGCTTTAAACAATACAGATGGTTTCAAAGCAGCTTTACAGTGATAACAGGAAAAATATTTCTGTTCAGTGTTGATTCAGTTCTGTTGTAAAGATCATCAGTTATTACATTATTTCATTTTATCTATAAAGAAGTTCTGCCAAAAAGAAAAAAATGATGTCATCGTCCAGGTCAGTTTGAAATTTGAAAAAAGGTGATATAACAGATGTATTTTATTTATTATCATTGGTACAATTATTAAAATGGCAGAATTTGTCAAAAGGGATAAAACTGTACGTTGAAAATGTTGTTTTTGTACACGGGCGCCGCCATGTTGGATTTCAACTCGGCTACGTCACTGGCATGGTAGGCTACTCCGTTGCCAACCAACACCAGCAGAGCAGCCATAGCATGTAAATAGTCTGAGGCTAGCTGACATGGCTGGGGAAACAGAAACCAACTGGTCTGGGGGGGGGGGGGGGTTTCGATACATTTTCACAGGCTACCTTTGACAAGGAAACCAGCCCTCGAGTCAAGGCTAGCTGCCTTAAAACTGTCTAGCCCTCCGACAGCCCAGCTGGGTTTCGAGTCTGTAGTAAGCATTTTTTAGTGACAGTCTATTTAGTAGGCCTGTCGCGATAGTCAATAAATCAATTAATCGCACGATAAAAAAAAAATAGCTCGATAATTTTCCCGCCCGCGATAATTTCCATTTGCATGCTTGTTTGTTTTCCTCGTCTCTCTCTCTCTCTCTCTCTCTCTCTCTCTCTCTCTCTCTCTCTCTCTCTCTCTCTCTCTCTCTCTCTCTCTCTCTCTCTCTCTCTCTCTCTCTCTCTCTCTCTCTCTCTCTCTCTCTCTCTACCAAAGAGACTGGATGACAACTCTCGGTTCCTTAGCGTAGGAAGAGTGAACTAGAGCTTTTTCTGCCCGAGCCCAAGGGACTATATCCCGACACTATCCTTGAGACGTGCACTCCTAGTGCAATAGAGTGCGGCGTGGCACTAGATGTGATGGCCGAGTACGAATATTAGTGCATTTTTTTGTAACAGAGACTGTTCTCTGCAACAGATTGAATCCGGTGCAGTGTCCATGCTCTGGCAGCTCACACACCCACACCAGTCACTTCGCCCCAAACGATCCTGTGCTGTACTATGTGGAGCCTGAAACTGATCCTCCATGTGGTGGTGGTAGTCAGAAACTACTGGACTGTCCCTCACAGGATCAAATGCGTAACCCATGCCGTTAAAAGTGCTCATTTTCGTCTGTGTGTATTAGGACCTGCAGCTGTTGCCTATGCACCTTTGCGCGTCCTACCATGCCAGTGACGTCATCGAAACCGCCAGCGTTCTTATACTAACAAGCACAATTTTTCTGTTGCTTAAGAAAAAGCTATATTGGTATTTTTAATTAAAATTTTTAGTGTAATTTACTTTTAATTGTCATAAACAACACGTTATCAACGTCGATTTTTTTCAGTTCAGTTCATCTTTAAGTGTCCCCAACTAGGCAAGACAAAGGCGATAGAGGCAAGGAACCCAAACTTAGGTGAACAAAATGGAGCAAAAAAACCTTGGGAGAAACCAGGCTCAATCGGGGGTCCAGTTCTCCTCCGGCCAATGAATGAGCTCGGTGTGATTATGATTCAGGCAGCATCCCAAGTCAGAAATCAGATTGGGATTGGGGATTGTCTAGTAGACATCAGATTGGGATTGTCTAGTAGACAGTCTCTGCTCACATTCAGGACTGCGTTTTGGTCGTGTCTAGGTGCAGGTCCATCATCTGATCCGGATATGGACCGGATCCAGCAGACTACGGTAACCTCGGGATAAGGATGAGACAGACTAATATTAGATGCCATTCTTCTTACGATGTAACAAGTACATCGGGTTGTATAGGAAGTGTTCCCGGTTCCGGTTGACCTAAATTATGCAGCCTAACAATCTTATTTGAATAATAGAAATTGATCATGTGTTATGTGTGTGCCAGAGAGATGTGTTTTTAGTCTAGATTTAAACTGACAGAGTGTATATGCTTCCCAAACTATGCTAGGAAGACTATTCTAGGGATGCGGTCTTCCTAAGACTAGGAAGACTTTGTAATTAATTATCAAGATTTTAAAATTGATGCAATGTTTAATAGGGAGACAATGTAGTGTTGACAGAACCGGGCTAATATGATCATACTCCCTGGTTCTAGTAAGAACTCTATTTGCTGTATTTTGGACCAGTTGGAGTTTGTTTATTAAGTTTATGGAGTCTGACATTTAACCTTTGTCTTCAGGATTAATTGAAAATTACAAGCAGGTGTGTTTGATTGAGGATGGACCTAAACTCTGCAGGACAGTGGCCCTCCAGTACTAAAGTTTCCCATCCCTGTTGTAAAGACGTGAAGGATAATTCTTCTACATTGAGGTAGTGTACAGAGTCCCCATGTGGGCCCTCAAATGGCCCCTAGGGACTTCAGTCATATCTCTGCATGAGAATATTACAGGAGGTGGGCTCTTGTGCCTTGGTTCAGGCCCCATGTAGGATCCCCAGCAGCCCTTGAGCACCGCAGTCATATCCCTGCAGTAAAATATCATAGAAATATGAGTTCTGGTTCATTTTTCTTTTGGCAGTGTATATGCCTCCAACATCCTGATGGTGAATTTATCACCACCAGCAAGCATCACTCACATTTTGTTCAGAAAATATACTATTATAGTGATTATTATCATTATTATGTGGTACAGAGGGGGCAAGACCCCTGGAGCATTATGCAATTTATGACACAGCATTTTATAACACTCTGTTATTAGGTTTCCACACATGCACGTCGGTGGACAAACACTGCAGTGATGCAGGGAATAAGACCCTGGGGAGGGAAAGAGAGAGAGAGACACAGTCTAAAAGAGGAATAGGCTTTATGACGCTCTCTATTGAAAAGAGAACAAACTGATCCTGCCAACAAACATCCTTTGATGGAGCTGAACTCAATTGAATTGAGTCAAATCTAATTCCACTGAACTGAAAGCAGGCAGAGAAAGAAAGCCTGAGAGAGATATGGATGGAGGGTGAAAGGAAGAGCGGACCGGGGAAGCGGATTAGAGTCTCCAGAGATGTGGCAGCCGTCTGAACAGGTGTTTGTCGAGGGAGAGAGAGAGAGAGAGAGAGAGAGACACTGGAGTAAACTGAACTGCAGCGGCAGGTTCTCTTAAGGTGTGTAAGTATGCTGCACTTTTTGATGTGTGTGATTTTGATGTGCAGTCCTGTGTGGATTGAGCAGGGGAGATATGTCATACACATGCAGACCCAGAGATGGGCTTTCTGATGTCTGTAGTTATTGACTTTTCACTTTTCTGACAGCTGCCTGTTTTCCATTCAGGGAAAGGCCACACACACACATACACACACACACCCTTCATCCCTGCAATCCCTGATAGCGCCTGTCAGTTAGAAGTCGTTCAGCGGAGAGGAAGTTCCTAGGATGCCACTGCCAGGAAACACAAATGTCTGCTTGAGAGGGAAATGGAAGATGCATCAAAAGCTGAGGTAAAGGGGTTAATTATCTTTGTCCAGACTTACACACATTTTGGAGAAAATCACATGTGCTGGCCACGAGCAGAACATAATAATATATTAGTATACTGTATGAATCAGATAATCACTGTCACATGAGCAAGAATGCTGATGTTAAGAACAACAATGATACAACTTTATTTTATACAACAATAAAAACAAAACAAAAAAAACTTAATGAGTATTCAACGCTATCTCACGACCAATTCGTACGAATTCGTACAAGTGAGAAGGAGGTGGCTGATTCGTACGAGTATAAACCCCGACACATAACGACACATAAACCCCAGTGATGTGTATAGGTTTAGGGGTGGGGTCAGGGGTAGGTCATTTGTACGAATTCATACGAATTGGGCAACTCGTAAAATATGTACGATTTAGCAAAAACTTACAAATTCGTAAGAGTCAAGTCATATGAATTCGAACGAATTTGCCACCTCGTAAAATATGTACGAATTGCTGTGAGATATCGGATTGTGAGTCTTTTACATTATAGAGAAAATACTAGCTACTTTGTCTATTTTACTTTGCCAACAAAAATAGATCCAGACAAAGCCGATGCAGATTCAACGACTGCATGTCTCTGAGCAACAGAGTAGTGGTGTAATTCTTTTTGAATTAATCTGTGTTTTTGACTGAGTGAATAATTCAATGACTCAGTCATTTGTGGTCACCTACTGGTCACAGTGATTTTGCCAAGTAATGTTCAACAACACATTTAGTTGATCCTGGAACATCATTCCTTTCCAAAAATGTAGTCCTAACTAGGCTTGGGAATCGGTTCCAGGTTCCGGTTTGGAACTGGTTCCAAACGTTCCGATCCATCGGAATCGTAAACGTCCACATGTTAACGATTCCACTAACCATTCCGAATGTTCCGTTCCATCCATTCCCGCGTCGCGGCATGACGTTACAGTATGCGACTGGATTTTTAAATCCCCCAAAAGCGCGATGGCTACGAGACGATCGAGAGTGTGGCTTCATTTTAAATGCAGACCGGGGGAAGCAAATCTGGGCGACACAACCCCTCCCGTCATTTCAGCTCCAATGACGGCATCAAAACAATGAAAGCATGGCGAAGCGGCTCTCCACGGCTTTGCTTTCTTCGGCGAAAAAGTTAAGAAACTCGACGCTATAAGCCCTCAGTACCGAGCCGAGCAGTTCGCAAGTGACTTTTATGCAGTGTTTCCCACACATATACTAATTCGCGGCCACAAAATCAACTCCGGCCGCCACATATTGCGTTTCGTTCATTTTTTTATGCTATTTAAAACACGCAGCGTATTCTTTCAGTTGTATTTCCTTTCCCCGCTCTCCCTCCGTCTCTCTATCACTCACGCGTCTCTCTCACATACACGCACACACACACACACACACACACACACCGCGTCTGTCTATGAGGCGCCGGACTGGACAAAAGCGAAGCGAACTCCGCGAGCAACACTGGGCGAGAGAGAGACAGAGTGTGACTTTTATTTAAACTTATATAAACTAATATAATTTATTTTACTGGACAGTTTAAAGCTCATAACCATATTTTGTTGTTACTTGAAGTGTGCAGTGTCATGTGGCATCATGCAGTATTTGTCCTGAAAAGGCTACTGAGTAAATGTCTGTAATTTAAGGTCATTCCTATTTTATTTGTATACATTTTAATCATTAACTTTAAAAGCACACTCTTTTTATGACTAAAATAACAGTAAAGGGTAAAAAAAAAAATTAATTCCCAAAAATTAAAACGGAAAAAACGGAATTTGGGAAAAAATAAAACGGAATTTGTGAAAAAATCCCTAGATATTGCACACTTGGTTTTCATTATCTAAAACCACTTTAAATTAGACATTTAAAGCAAACAACTCTCAAAGCCACCCTGTAAGTGTTCAGCAAATGGTACAGGAATCGATATGGGAATCGATAAGGAATCGCATCGATAAGCAGACTCGACAATGGCATCGATATCGATAATTTCTTAACGATGCCCATCCCTAGTCCTAACCATACATATCCTTAACCCTAAACCTAACCCAACCCAACCTGTAACTTTTCCCTAAAATCAGAGGGAAATGACAGCTGAATAACACTGATGTAGAAGCACCGAACCCTGGTTGTAAGACTAAACTTAGCATAATCTTGTCCCTCAAATCTGATTAGTTGATTGGAATGTTGTTTTCGAGTATCAACAAAGATATTGATCCAGGAACATGTTGCACTTGGTGAAATCAGGTTCTGTTGCAAACCCAAACTCCATCAGGTGACAGAAATGGAAAAACCAGACTCAGTCAGGGGGCCAGTTCTCCTCTGCCCAAATGAACGAACATGGTGTGATTTATGAAGACCATTGAATTTGCATTAAATTAACTCACAGAGATGTATTATTGTTAGTGTTCATCTGAAGAAAGAAATACATACATTTGGGACGGCATGAGGGTGAGTAAATGATTCGGTAATTTTCATTTTAGCTTGAAATATCCCTTTGAAAAAAGTTGGGCCAGTTATGTTTGAGCTTTTGAAACATCTGCGGCATGTTCAACAGTGAGAGGAGCATCATTTCCACAAGTCTCTGTGGTTGTGGAGTGAAGACATCATCCTGATGAGAGTCGACAGGAAGAGTTGAACGAGAAGAGAACACAGACTAACGAGAGAGAGAGAGAGAGAGAGAGAGAGAGAGAGAGAGAGAGAGCTGGAAAGGAGGTACTGTGAAAGGGCAGATCTCCACCTATCACAATTCTTTTTTTTTTGTTCTGTCTGTTTGACATAAAGATCAAAGAGTTTAAACTTCAGACAGATATCAAAGCCTGTCAATACATACATGCACATCACTGCAGCTCTAATAAAGACATCACCTGTGAGACAAAAACTTCAATAGAGAGTGTATGAGTTACATCAGCCCTGCTAACATATGCTAATATGCTGATATACAGATGGTATGGGGTGACGTGGGAAGGTCAGATCCAGTATCACGTCCAAATGGATTTAGAAGACATGAGCTTCGCACTACATGAAGTTTAGGCTTGTTGTAAGCTAGAACTTATTTTGACAGTGTAGTCTAAAATGAATGTAATTAAAATAAAACCATACGCAAATATATGGATGCTCTTACGAAAATGTTTACACAAAAACACCATAATTTCTGAATTTCACGTCCTTTGATTGGATGGTCAGAGCTCGTACTAATACTAGTAGTCAGAGCTAGCTAACCGCATCTGTAGCGAACTGTGTGTTAACTAAAATATATTCCTGTAGATTTAATTGTTTTTCAACCCACAAATTAATGTTTCTCTCCCTCCTCGACCCCCAACAGTTTCAAACCTACCGGAAAAAAATCCGTTATTCAGCCTTATCCAGCTTAACGCAACTCTATTGATATGTCCCGGGTAAAAACAGAATTAACTGACTGTAATGTATGCCAGGACTGATTTTTAAGGCAAAAGTCCTCCTGATCTAATTGATTTCCTTCAAAATCTTTGTGAGAGCATGGGTCAGCTGTACACATCGTCATGTTTTGCGGTGACTGTCCCTGTTTACTGGGACACATATATATAATGCATTATAGTCCTTCACGTCTATTGCGATCTCAAAACTCTGGCCAGGTGATAATACCTAGAATATCAATATCGACTACAGAGTAATTGAAGTCTTCTTGAGTAAAGTAATAAGTGTGGAAATGCCTAGGTGTGAAATGCACCGCTCCCCACTGTCTCTACACATGTCATTATGAACGATTCGATATATATCTTATGTAAGTACATAGTACTTAAAGACACCTAATCTAAAGTGTGACCAAAATGGGCTTGTGTAAGCGTTGATTAAACAATTGAATAGTATATTAAAAAGGAAGTGAATGATTTTGGCATTTATTCGGTGAGACCCTGAGAAAAAACACGGATGTGTTTAAATGTAGAGTGTATCTGTTGTATTGCTTGCTAATACATTAAATGATGCTTGTCCAATGATCATTGCTTCGCCAACAAATAGGTTAAATCTGCAATAAGCTGCTTCACAAGTCATGTTGTTTGTTCTAAACCTTCCAAAACAAGGAATGTCAAGGAATTTCACACAAAAAGTTAACTATCATAGTCCTTGCAAACAGTACTGAGTATGCATAACAACAGAAACATTGCTCACAGCAGGTGGTTTGAGGATGGACAGTAATGGTTTTGGAATGTATTGTTGAAGGTGGTGGATTTTTTACACAAGTAGTGTTTTGACAGCTAAAGGGAATGAATGCAGAGATGCAACATCTCTGAGACAGTTTCATCATGTGGATAACTGAGAAGCTGTTTCTCTTAATTTTTATCTGCTTTTATGCAATTATGTTTAAAATATTAAAGCTAAAAAGACTAGATTCCCTTTCAAGGGAACTCGAGCTGTGTAGAGACGCTGTTGGAACGCCTCCGCCTTAAAGGGGTCATATAATGCCATTTTTGTACAAGCTAGTTTGATTCTTTAGGGTCTAAATTAAAAGTTTGTAATATACTTTAATTAAAAATTCTCATTAGTATTGTAAGAAAACACTTATTTTACTTGGTCAAAAACAGCTCTGTTTTCAGCACGCTGTTTCAGTGCATATGACTTTAAATGATAATGAGCTTTGCTCACCCCGCCTCTCTGTTCTGCGCATACACCGTTTGTAACACAATAACACAATAACCATAACGCGTTGTTCAGTATAAACGTGGGATTATGAATTATATTGAGAACATCATACATAGAAAACATGCCGTAATGTACCCTGAGTGTAAACCTTAGACGCATTCATTGTGAAGCGTGCAGCTAGCGATTTGCAAAGATTAATATAAATATTAATATAAAGTTTAATAAAATGTTACACTCACTTCAGTTGTTCTTGAGGTTCAGCAGGAACACGAATAGCTGGTATCGATCCTTTTTTCATGAGCAGCTTCTTCAAAACCAGCTTCATACTGATCCTCGTTTATAAAGCAGTCAGCTGAGAAATGATTCGCGCAAACATGAAAGCATTGACGTTGCTCGTGGGGAATATTCCCTTCGAAAACAAACTCAGCCACTGCGTCTTCAGCGGTTCGGATTTAGGAACATTAAAATGACTGCTGTGTTCGTTATTACACCCAAGAACAGAACAATTAGACAGTGCTTAGACGGCATTCTGCTCATAGACAGCTCCAGCGTATCAACAATGACCGCGCCGGTCCGCGCAGACTATGATTGACAGCTCGCTCAGGGCGGGTCTGTGTTGAAACGATGCTGTCAATCAACAATCGTGGGAGGGGCTTCCGAGCGTGTGACGTCACAAAACCGAACGGCTCAATTTGAGGCAGGGGAAAACATATAAGGAGAATAATACAAAAACACTGGATGGATTTTTATCATTTTATGATGGTTGTGTACAGGCACTGCCAACACACATTTCAGTACAATCAACTTGTAAAAGTGCATGTACCATTATATGACCCCTTTAAAATAATTGGAGACTTGCAAGCCTTGTCGGCAGCTCCTTCGTGCCTAGAATTTGCACCTGGCATGGAGAAAGCCTTTCTTCACCCTGGTTATGTCCCTAAGGTTCCCACTAATATCGTGGGTCCTATCGTACTGCGGACATTCTGTCCTCCCCCTTTTCAAACATCAGATCAGGAGAACCTTAATCTGCTGTGCCCTGTCAGTCAGGGCATTAGATGTCTACACCCACAGAGCTGCCCAGTGGCGAAAATCGGACCAGTTGTTTGTCTGTTTTGTTTCCCCCAGGAAGGGGTTCCCAGCATCTAAGCAGAGGATGAGCAAGTGGGTAGTTGAGGCTATCTCTCTATCTCACAAGACCTTCACCTATGGCTGTACGGGCCCACTCCACTAGGAGTATGGCCTCTTTGAAAGCTTTACTTTCAGGAGTTTCCCTGCAAGATATTTGTGATGCGGCAGGCTGGTCCTCTCCTCACATATTTGTGAGGTTCTACAACCTGGATTTGGCCTCCATTCCGCGGTCTAGCGTGCTTTCGTCTTAGTGTGCACAACGATTTCACATGTACAGGTACTTGCTAGTCTGGTGGCGTGGGAAAAGGTACCCACAACGTTTCAACGCAGTCAGAGTTTCCTTGAAAGGGAACGTCTCCTGACTGTAACCCTGGTTCCCTGAAGAGGGAACGAGAGGCTGCGTCGCCCTGCCATACTTTCTGCATGCCTGTGATCGACTTGCTTCAGCCTATCAGAAGATAGCGCTGTTTTTTTTTTATAGTTTCTTGATCAGGACATTACCTGCCTATGACGTTCTGTCACACCTTTGGACTGATTTCACAGGTGCTTCACGATGCAATCCTGTAGAGGCGTTCCCACAGAGTCTTGACTCAATGTCTTGTTCCCGCCTCAGGACATCAGGGTTACAGTCATAACCCGAGACGTTTTCCTGACTCATCCCTACCATGAGGCAGTAGAAGCGACACTGTGCAACCTGAGAAAAATACAGAAGTGTAAGAATACAGAGTGCATAGAGTGTACATCAGTTGTATACTCGTTATTGCGCTGCATTATGGGATTGAATGAGTGCACTCAGACACAACTACAAGTGGGGGCTTTAATTCTACACAATCTCTAATATTGCTTCAGAGCGGTATGTAGCGGATTTCAGACGAAACCTATGACGCAAATTTACAAGAACAAATATGAAAACATGCACAAAAATTTGTCTCTCATATGTGAGGTCAGTTAACTCTGTCTCTTGTGACATGTTGCAGACTCTGCTGTGTGCGTTCATGTGTTTTGAAGGAGGCATGGCTTTGGAGACATGGAGGCATGGCTCTTATGCTTTTAAAGCTAGCTTTCTATTGCTAGCCTCACCAAAAATGCCTAGCCTACCTTTAAAAAACCCTGCCCCCAACCTTTAGTTTTAACTTTAAAGCCTAACTTTAAAGGCCGATTTTCCACTCTATTTGTATTGTGACAATGTTTGTAGTAGGCTATATGTAAATTAACAATGTTTATTCATTCTATGTGTTACCTGGACAGATAAATTCACATTTTATTTGTCAGCAAAAGTCTGCCTGATAACGCAATACTGTGGTATACTCTTACTCTTATTTTTCAATGCGGAAGAAAGGTGTTTTCTGTGAATGTGCGAGACTTCCGAATTATTACAGTAGCTGCTATAGGGAAATAACGAGGAGAATATATCAAAATGCAGTAAACTGTAAAACTGTTTGGTACAAACCAGCATGTTTATAATTAAGATAATGCATTATGGTAAGAAATACCAATTTGCTATAACAAGCAGCATAACGAGCTGTTCTGTAGAGCTAAAAATAACTGGAAGCGAATGACTACGGAAGCCAGGCACATTAAAATTACAAATGGCCGTGCCCGTTCTCACCTGAAAAATAAGGGCTGTGTTCCAGTCCAAAATTGTCATGCCCTTCACTCGCTTACTTCCCTCCGACTCGTTCACTCGGATGTACGTTAATGCTTACGTTGCATGAGTTCCCACTACTGGCGGGCTGACTTGGAACGTGCTAAGCCCATGATCACTTAGAATCCACTATGGGTTGATTTATTATTTATTTTTTCCCTTACGAAAATGTTTAATGCAGCATTCTATATGTATATACTGTAGGTGTGTTTGAGTCTTTTTTAAAAAATTTTTTTTAATAATTAATATATCATAGAGTTGTTTGTGATGGGGTTAAATCAACGCAATATGCGTTGACGTCACAATCGTATTGCATTGTGGTATATGGAGCTGCCTGAAGTGTACATATGAAGTAGACTCGCTCCCTCTGTCAAAATCGAGGGAGCGAGGGTCTGTCCATATAAACTTCCCTCGTCCACTTCACAAAGTGAAACACAATTCAAAATGGAGGCAGGGATTCCCCCGAGGGGAAGTGCTTAGGGAAGCTCGCAAATGCGTGTTGTAGCGTCTGGACCAATCAGACACACAAATTATTCATTGTATTTAATGAATAATCCAGCAAATTCACTATCCCAACAAAGGTCTGTGAGACTTCCCCCAAATCAAGCCAACACACTGGCAGAACTCGGTGTCCTGTTACAGGACACAGTTTTACGACCCAAAAGAATGTGCAGAGAATTGAAAATTGTCTCCAAAGGGTCCTATGAACCCTTTTAATCCTATATATTCTATATACTGAATATAACCATGTGATAAATGTATTAACATGTATCTAATTTTCCATCTCATGATTTTCCTTTTATGTGGTTTGGCCTATGTCTTCATTCTCTCTTCTAAACTATTTTGGTCTGAAACATGACTTGCATACTATGGTTAACCAAAATCATATGTGTAGCATGTTTAGTCTCTATAAACTCCAATCTTCGTCCCCCATTTGTTAATTTACAATACATTTTGCTAACTTTATGACGCATTAGTATTATAAGAATCTTGAAGATTCTTTTCGTAAACACCCAATGAAATTAAACATTCAAATACCCTGCTAGAAAACAAAGGGTCGTAAAAACTCCCTCCAAAGGGGCAGCTTCGCATTGGCTCATGCACCTCCAGAGGGTGTGACATCTTCATGCTTTAAAAATCTCTGATCATCAAGATCAGCTCTCTCTTAGCTATCTTGTCCTCTTAGCCTCTTGCGCTCTTAGCCTCTGGCTCTCTTACTCTCTCGTTCCTTTATGAGAAGTCCTAACGTGAAGATGATGCTGAACTAGAAGTCCCTCAAGGACTCCCAAGCTTGCACCAGGCTGCGGCCTTGTCTTTCCATTCACCAAAGATCCTCTGACTCCCACTGGTTCTCTCTCATCAAGACCACATCAGCAAAGATCAACTGGAGCCTTAACAAATTGCATCAGGACAGTTTAATGCTAATGGATGAGACATGCAAGTATCAAACTTAGTCTCATTATTTGATATATTAAGTATCCTTACGGGGCGTGTTAGAACTAAACTGATGCTTTGCTCAGGCTTATGATCTGCTGAACATCAAACAATGCTATGACTTCTTGCTTTCCTGTATTCTGCTTCAGCTCTCTTTCCCTTGGTAAACTGTATGCATGTATGTATGTGTATGTTAGAGTAGTTTAAATGTTAAGTCTAATAAAGTCTTTTTCATATCACACGTAAAGTTGTCTGTGTCTCAAGCTCATATCTGTCACTAATCATAGATCTTGACTACTTGCTCTTAGTAGTACTTAGTAAGAAAGACATTTCCCATGCCCCGGAAAATGTACATTTCTATTAAGTAATTAATAACCAATATTGAGTGTTCACGGGATGAACCGAGTAATTGGTTGTAATGTTAATGTAGCTACATCAAGTTAACCCGATTAACTGATCCAAATATTCATAATCAATTATAACAAGTTATGATTGATTACTAATATTTCATAGAGCTAATTTGCTACAGTGTCTAAAAGTGGACTGGAACGCAGCCAAGGTGGATACATTGCAGACTGATGGGAGGGGCCATGCCCAATGCATTATGGGTTCTGAAGTTTTCCTACCTTTTTGGCAAAAGGGAAGAAACCAGCCTCTTTTCATTGTTTTTTCTTTCTACTGTATAGGCAGCCAAGTTTTATTGAAAGCCCATTTTGCCAGCAGTGAAGTACCCGTTTTCGGGGTTGATGCCTTATTTAACACTCATCCCCCATTATTCACAGCCTTCTCACAAATGACTCAAAAGCCCTGTGTATTAATATTGGATAATCTGTTCTGGAGTAAAATTGTGGTATTAAGGAAAAACAAACACACTAAAATGATACAAAAGTGAATATTTAGGGTGCAAACCCCCTTTGCATTCATAGATTTTATTTTTTTTACCTTCTTTTAAATAAAAAGATAATTTCTTAAAAAAAGAATTGAAATTAAAATACATATTGCAGGCATAGGCGACTCATTCAGCTATTTTTCATCCATCCACCACACGCCTGTTTCAACGTGTGCAGTGACCACAGCCCTCCCAAACAACAACACCGACAATGACAACAAATTCAAACGCGCAAAGACCAGTCTGATTCTGAGCAGCTGTTTGCCACAAAACTTTCAGCCGCAGATAAAACCATTCAGTGTTGCATATTTTGTTATAATTTATTCTGTAGATGGAATATATTGTTTTTAGCTCTGGTCTGTAATGAGTCCAGGTGAATCGAACACTGCAGGTCTGTTTCGGGATGTCCGGTTGACTTCACTGGAGTGTGTGGGAGGGGGGGATAGCCCTTCACAACCTCTCGATGTCTCTGTATTTCTTGCGTAGGATGGAGACCTGGTCTTTGAAGAGCACGGGATCCAGACGCAACTGAGAGTGTAAGAGAGGCATGAAGCCAAACCAACTTGTGAAAGAGTTCATGCAGGACTGACGCTGTGCAAAGTGGTCTGGGTCGGCCCATCGAGACGCCTTAGAGCCCTGAGAGAGAGAGAGAGAGAGGGAGAGAGAGGTCTGTGTATGGTTCACCAGGCAGATTATGAATGAGGGCAGGAACATGTTATTGGAATTGGGCAGCACTTTAAAAGACACTGACAAACAGAGCGAACATGGAGTGTTCATTTCACGACTCAGAGGATAGACGACAGTTATGGCCTTACATTCATGAGAAACACTTTGGAAGGATTTCTAGCCCCTTATTAAATAAGCTTACAATCTACTGATACAGAACTACATGGACCCAATCCTTTAAGAGGAACATACAAATACTTTGTATTATTCACAACTTGTTTCATCACAAAGTCTTTAGATGTCCTTGACATGACTGACTGATATTTTACCATTTTGAGATTATAATCAGCAAATAGCCATTTAGCTTCTAGCGTTAGCTTCTAGTTTAAGTTCAAGTGAATTTTTAGCAAATATTCAGTAAAACAATACACTTTTTAAAACTTTGAAACTGTATTTTCCCAAACTCCAAATTACTCCTAACGTATTTAAACTACATTGCATTGAAATATGCCGTATTGAAAAAGCTAGTTAACTAGCCCATGCTACAAGCTAATAACAAAAAGTAGCTAACCTACCTACAGTACCCATTTAAGGGGGCAATAGCTAATTTTTAAAATCAGAGCAGTAAAATTTCTGCCACAAACAGTATCTCGGTACGGGTGATGACTCTGATAGTAAAATAATGATAGCACTTGAGATAAATCATAACAATATGTGACAAAAAACAGGGATGTAGTATTTTGTGGTAGGCCCTACTCCTTGATAGAAAAGGTAGCTTGTTACTACAAAAAAAGAATTGTTTTGAAAACAGTTAAACTAATGTCAAACTACTGAAAAAAATGTAAAGATAAGAGGGTTACTACTAAGGGTAGTAATGACAACAATGGACTAAAAATGAAAAAATTTGTCCTCTGTTTTTCGCATGCAGATGTTGTCAAAACGATCTTAGCATTACTTCTCAATACTGTATCAATAATCTCATGACAAGAATCTATATTTACATTTTTATACTATTATTTTGCAACAATAGAAGATTCAAAGCAACTCAGCCGAAACATACTGTTGCATTCGGATTTTTTTTATTCCAAAAATGGACGAAGAACATTTTACTAGAGATGCACCGATACCACTTTTTCCAGAAAAAACAGTACACTTCTTATCCATTGTAATAATGTAGGGAACCACTCCTTATACATAAATTGCGTAACAGTTCAAGTTTTTACGTGCAAATAAGATTTAGTTTTAATGCGCACAGCAGCCATATAGGCGTAAATATTTCATTTGTTTAACATTCTATTAACTTGATACATTTACTTATTAGAAATCCTTCTTTGATACATCCATTCTGCTATCCGTTTGCTCTGTTGTCGGTGTTTCTTTGCCACAAGCACTGTACTGTACATGCTGAGTGCACCGGTTTGTTGGTATCGGAGCATTTTAATTAGTACGAGTTCATGAGTGCAGTCTCGGGCCCGATACATTACATTATCCTTATATTACATTTTCATTATATCGGCTATTGTTCACCTTGCTCTGAAAATATATGTTGGCTAATTATTCATGCTAAAGAGTGCTGAGTTTTGAAAAAGACAGAGGTGATCTACAGTTGGAAAGAAAGAAAGAATGAAGGAGAGCAGGGGGAAATGGCCAAATGGGTAAGGTAGACAGACAGAGAGAAGGATAGTACAGCAACCTTGCTGTCAATCATTAATCTCACCTTACCATGAAGACATTCATCAAACGGACCAATACTGCTGAATCAGATCAACACACACTCACAGCCCTGGAGCGCTCCATCCATCACACACTACACAGACGTTTCTGATCTCAATAGGGAATCGCCCTGGACACACACTCATCTATTTACAACCCATACACACAGACTCATACCTGCTGCATCATGGTCTCCTTGTACTGTTTTTTCTGCGTGACTTTGATTGGCGGGAGTTTGGATACTGCAGAGATGAGGAAATTCATGAGGATATCCTCACAGTTGGCCAACTGGTCCACCATTGACAGCAGAGACTTCGGCAGGTAGTATGTGTACAGGTGATGGTAATACCTGTCCAAAATAAATAAATAATATATTAATAAAAATATTATTTGGCTGTGTGAAAAACGCCCTTAATTTGACATCACACGGTAAATATTTATGTTCTGTTTGTGGACTCTTATGTTGTGTTTCCTTTGGTTCCCATATTTCCTCCCTGTGTTTAGTTCCTGTTTGCTTGGTTTCTGATTACATCCTTTGTTACTATGGTTACTCCCCAGCTAACAGAGTTTTGTTATAAGAACGTTCTCCAAATATTCAGTGTTGGTTCTGAGAACGTCAAAAATGTCCAGTTTCCTTGACGTTAGAGGAACGTGTTTTAATTTTAATTTAAAATTCAACATTCTAGGAACGTTGATTTCTAACATTCCAAGAACATAAAAATGTCCAGTTTCCTCTCTCAATGTTACTAGAATGTTATTTAAAAGGTTAGTGTGATGTTCCTGAAATATTCTTTCAATCATCTTTCGAAAGAGTAATAAGAACACAAACTACAACTTTCTTCAAAAATAGCCTTAGATGAACTGAAGATAAAAGACATGAACTCTCTCAAGATCTGATTAAACAACTCCACAAACGGCTTCACTTATTACTAACCAGACTGACTTTGTCACACGTCTACAGAAGCTCTTATTGAGAATTAACAGAGGTTTAGATGTTGATGTCTTGTTAAAAATGTTTTGTTTGAGGTCACCATCATGGAGATCAGTGTTTGCTTTAGTTGGGCTCTTGACCTTCATTACGTTGGTGCTTGATCGGCAATTGCAGGTGTTTATGGAGAACATTTCTAGAGAACGAGTCAAATTTAAAAAATAAAACCATTTATTGTCTTATATTTTAATAAAGATAATATGTAACATTAGTAATATTATTAAATAAAGCGAATACATTTATTCATCCAAGTGCAGTGTGTTGTATTCGTGTTTTCTTAAAGTGTATTAAATAGCCTATCATCAGCCGGCAGGTCAGATGCATAATGCAATGCGTCGTGACTCGTGTCATTTTTTTTTAAACTCTATTTACAATAGTGTAAAAAGACAGGAATTTCGACCACGTAATCATTCGGTCGATTGTGGCGCGCACTGATAATGAAAAGTGACAGTACCCGGCAGGCTGTAGATGGAAGTTTTCTTATTTCCAGCGAAATAACAATACAACCTGTCTTTAAGAACGTTTTGATTGACTAGGAATGGATACAACCACTCTCCTTGCCTCCCTCTCCTTCTTTTCATGGCGTTTCTGGTTCCCTGATTTATGTTTTCTTTTCCCCGACATTTTTCAGTCAGTCAGTCTCCTGCTCTTCCACCAAGTTCATCGTTAACTTCAGGCTGCCGCCTCAACTCTGATTGGTTCTGTTCACGAGCTGGGGTGGGACTTACAATTTTATTGGGTCCATCTGATATTTGTCACTGACTCTGACTGAATAATTAATAAATACTTTAGATCGGACTAAACCAGTTTTATGGAGGTAAGAGAAGCAGAAATTTGGAAAAATATTTAACCAAATTGCCCGTTTTTGTGGTTTTCATTTAAATCTTAGGCAAATGATTTGCTCTTATCATCCGATCGTGGTTGTATCTCTCTATTAGTGTTACTCGATCTTAGTGCTGCATTTGACACCATTGACCACAATATTCTTTTAAATAGACTAGAAAACTATGTTGGCATTAGTGGAATTGCATTAGCATGGTTTAAATCATACTTAACTGACCGTTATCAGTTTGTAGCAGTAAATGAAGAGATGTCTTAGCGATCACAAGTTCAGTATGGCGTACCACAAGGCTCAGTACTAGGACCGCTGCTGTTCACTCTGTACATGCTACCATTAGGAGATATCATTCGGAAACATGGAGTTAGCTTTCACTGTTATGCCGATGATACTCAGCTGTATATTTCTTCAAAACCCAACGAAACTTACCAATTCACAAAATTAACAGAATGCATAGCTGATATAAAAAACTGGATGACTAGTAATTTCCTACTACTAAATTCTGAAAAGACAGAGATTCTAATTATTGGACAAAAAACTTCCACACGTAATAACCCAGAATACTGTCTAACACTTAATGGCTGCTCTGTCAAGTCTTCGTCGTCGGTTAGGAACCTGGGTGTGCTATTTGATACCAACCTTTCTTTTGAAAGCCACGTGTCTAGTATCTGTAAAACTGCATTTTTCCATCTTAAAAATATATCTAAATTACGCCATATGCTCTCATTGGGAAATGCGGAACAATTAGTCCATGCGTTCATGACCTCAAGGCTAGATTATTGTAATGCTCTACTGGGTGGTTGCCCTGCACGCTTAATAAACAAACTACAGCTAGTTCAAAATGCCGCAGCTCGAGTTCTTACCAGAACCAGGAAATATGACCATACTAGCCCGGTTCTGTCAACACTGCATTGGCTCCCTATTAAACATCGTATACATTTTAAAATATTGTTGATTACCTACAAAGCACTAAATGGTTTAGCTCCGCAGTACTTGAGCGAGCTCTTAACGCATTATAGTCCTTCACGTCTATTGCGATCTCAAAATTCCGGCCAGTTGATAATACCTAGAATATCTAAATCGACGGCTGGCGGTAGATCCTTTTCCTATTTAGCACCAAAACTTTGGAACAGTCTTCCTACCATTGTCCAGGAAGCAGACACACTCACACTTGAGAGAGTTCATGTCAGTTCAAAGCTAGACTAAAAACACATCTCTTTGACCTAGCATACACATAATACATTATAGACTTCTATAAATTCAATGTTAGGCTGCATAGATTAGGTCAGCCGGAACTGGGAACACTTCCCTTAAATCTTAATGTACTCGCTACATCATAAGAAGAATGGCATCTACGCTAATATTAGTGTCTTTGTTTATCCCGAGGTTTTCCCGCAGCCTGCCGGATCCAGGCCGTGTCCAGATCTGACGAAGGAGATTCGCCTGGACCCGATGACAATGCAGTGCTGAAGTATCCACTATCCTCTCCCTATGGAGGATCCCTTTCCCACTCTACAGATAAAGCGCTGTGAATTCCGGCTCGCGTACCCCGAAGTGATAAAATAAAACAAAATTCTGTATCAAAATTTATAGGCAAGAAAAGTAGTTTGTTTAGGCTGGGTTGTATGAATTACAAACCTGCGCACATATTTTAAAAAGCACATAACTATAGAATTCTGAATGAGCATGTGAACGCCGTTAGTGTTAATCACAGGTTCGCGTTTAAAGTCTGATCATTTCGACGGAGGTGAATCAATCAAAGTTAACTTTAGCTGGAAGTAACATTATTCAAGAACCGCTATAACGCCAAAACAATCTGTTACCTTAAATTATATGTTTATCTCTGTAAAGCTGCTTTGAAACAATTCATTGTTAAAAGCGCTATATAAATGAAGATGACTTGACTTGACTTGACATACAACTAATATAAATATTATAATTATTCATACAACAGGGGCCTAAATAGTATAACTGCTGGATTTTTGTGGGGCCCCCTGGGCAGCTATAATTGTCACCAGCTTTCACCCCACTAGCGACGGCCCTGCCTATGTCTTATTTGGTTTCTCATTTAGCCTGTGAATTTAACCCCCTAGGGTCGGCGGTCGCGCCGGCGATACCAGCTCGCTTTTTTTCTTATCAGTGCAAAAGAGACTCAAAATACTCTGTTAATTTTGATCTTACATGTTATACATCAAAACGGTTAAATGTCTTCTTTTATTTGTGTACACATAATAAAAACAAAATGTTGTGTTTTTTAGTAATATAAAGAAAGTAAACATGATGCCGTCTCTCTTATTGTGAAGTTCATTGTGAAATGCGACAGAAAATGATCTGTAACTCGAATGTTTGTCACACAGACTTGAGACGTATGTATTTACATAGCTTGGAGTCTCTATTTTTAAATGATGTAAATTATATCAAAAACAAATATCCTCTGGTTAAGTAATCAGTATGAAAGCAACAACATGTTTAGTTTCTCAAACGCGTCCTCATTAACTCTAATGTGACCACACCCACGATTTTTAAGGTAAGACATCCACTCATAATAGTAAGCATGTTATTGTTATATAAACTTTACATTGTAGCAACTAGTCAAACTGGTGCCGGACTAAAATGTACGAAATGAGATTGGAGTTAAAACATGCAGCCTAATGTTAAATGTATATACATGTACAAGAGGATGTTTTTATGTTCGATAATAAAACACAGCATGATATAAAAGTAGGCTAGTATGAGTGTTTACTCTAATATGGTTAATATTATAATGTTTAGACCCATGTTTACTGTTAAATACTGTGTTTGACCTGAGTAAATGGTCTCTGCACGCGCTGTGAGTTTGGGTCACCCGCGCTGTGCGTTTGAAAGGCAAAACGCACCAAACATCAGGCTTCATGTTTTTACTCCATTCTCATTTCATAACGAATGGAAACATTTGAAGTAACATATGACAATCCATATATTTTTCTCTAGTGTAGTGTTACTGAAGTGTTCATTTTTAACGATTTATAGGCCGCCTGCTATAGGCTATTGTTATTATAATTTTATGCAGCCCTACACGTATATGCCTACAAGGCACAACAAACCTATATATATATATATATATATATGCATTTTGTAAAATTTAAATCTCAATTTTAACCAGAAAGATCTAAAATGTATTCCCAAAATCTTGCAGCCTATGGGTAATCTTGATATCAGCATGTTCACAGTTGTTTTTTTTGTTTTCCACAGGGACCAGATGCCACTGATGAGTCCTGCTGACATAAACATTGACATGAGACTGTACATGAACATGGTAAAATGAAAAATCAAACACCATGGAAATGACAGGTATGTACTATATTTCAATGCCACAAAGGTGTGTGACTGTTCAAGTCTCTGTCTTCAATTATGTGCTTTTTTGTCCTTTGTTGTGTATCTTTGCATTATGTTGTGTTGTAAATAAATCCAAACAATTAAAAAGCCATTCTTTTTAAAATATCTCTTCATTCTTTGTGCAAGGTTCCTCATAATGATAGGGCCTGATAGCACCTGATAGGGCCATTATGGGAGTGTCTTTGTCTTTCTCAGGTGTAAAACACATCAATATTCATGATGATTCACGCCCCCTCACATAAAGCTTTCTTACACAAAACATGTCTTACAAATTTTAAATCAATATATTGTTTTATCTGATTGAGTACGCAGGATGATTTTCACATAGTTTTGAAGCAAATATTCTACATGATACATTTTGTTTTTTTTCACAAACCATGCAACGTAATTATCTCACAACTACAAACTTTTACATACATGCTGCTTTTACCAACATTCTTCAAAATATCTTCTTTTGTGTTCCACACAAGAAATACTATTTCTTTAACAAGCTTATAATTATTTATCATATTTTCTTTTATGAGAAACATCTGAGACGAATTAAATGAGTGCTTCATTAAGAGAAACCTGTGAGCAACAAAACGTTCTTCTTGGTGGGACTGAGATAGTCACTCATGATATCCTTCACAGACAGAGACAGGAGGAGCCCACTCTGCTGTGAGAACCTCAAAAAGACAGATGTTTTAATTTCTGTGAGTGACGCATGCTCTCTCTCTCTCTCTCTCTCTCTCTCTCTCTCTCTCTCTCTCTCTCTCTCTCTCTCTCTCTCTCTCTCTCTCTCTCTCTCTCTCTCTCTCTCTCTCTCTCTCTCTCTCTCTCTCTCTCTCTCTCTCTGTCCTTATTAAACCGAATCTCCTTTCCTGCCTGCAGATGTCTTGTCTGTCATTCTCTTTCCCTCCTTCTCTTTTACTCTCTCTCTTTGAGGGAAAGCCATCAAAACGTTTCTCTCAGCCCTGCAGGTGGCTTATCTCTCTTCACACGTTTATTTATGTCTTTTTCTCCTGTGCACTTTAAGCTCGGGTCACTTTGCAGGTGGTGTGTCAGCTCGCTGACCAGTAGCAAAGCAGTTAATCTGTGTGTCGGGTGTGTGATGTGTCAGTCTGAAGGTCTGTTTGTGTGTGTGGCTCTGTTGTGAGTGATGAGTTCTGAGACCTTCGGCTAAAACAAACTGTGAACTCCATCTCACCTGTGCCATTTATCGTTAAAGTATGGCCAGTGAAGCTGTCAGACTGAACATTTATTACCTGCTTTAATATCAGCCTGTCTCTGAGCGATCTCTATTGCAGCAGGTCTCACATCCAGCTTTTACAAGCATCTGACACTGACCTCGTACCAGCCTCTTGTCCAAATTCAGCGAGAATCAGAAAGAATGATTCAAGCTTCAACAAGCTTTGAATCCCTGCTATGTTGTTGCTTGGGTGTTGTGGTTACTACAGTGTTTCTATGCGATTGCTAAGGTGCTCTTAGTGTTTTTATAGGGTTGCAATGCTGTTGCTAGGGTGTTGTAGATGGTTACTACAGTGTTTCAATGCTGTTGCTAGGGTGTTGTGGTCACTACAGTGTTTCTATGCGATTGCTAAGGTGCTCTTAGTGTTTTTATAGGGTTGCTATGCTGTTGCTAGGGTGTTGTGGATGGTTACTACAGTGTTTCAATGCTGTTGCTAGGGTGTTGTGGTCACTACATTGTTTCTATGCGATTGCTAAGGTGTTCTTAGTGTTTTTATAGTGTTGCTATAGTGTTGTGGATGGTTACTACAGTGTTTCAATGCTGTTGCTAGGGTGTTGTGGTTACTACAGTGTTTCTGTGTGATTGCTAAGGTGCTCTGAGTGTTTTATAGTGTTGCTAGGCTGTGCTAGGGTGTTGTGGTTACTACAGTGTTTCTATAGGATTTCTAAGGTGCTCTGAGTGTTTTTAAAGTATTGCTATGCTGTTGTTACGGTGTTGTGGTTACTACAGTATTTCTGCGTGATTGCTAAGGTGCTCTGAGTGTTTTATAATGTTGCTATGCTGTTGCTAGGGTGTTGTGAATGGTTACTACAGTATTTCTGTGTGATTGCTAAGGTGCTCTGAGTGTTTTATAGTGTTGTTATGCTGTTGCTAGGGTGTTGTGAATGGTTACTACAGAGTTTCTATGTGATTTCCAAGGTGTTCTGAGCGTTTTTAAAGTGTTGCTATGCTGATGCTATGGTGTTGTGGTTACTACCGTGTTTCTATGTGATTCCTAAGATGCTCTGAAGGTGCGTTCCATTTGACAGGGTCCCTACGCAGTGTTCACTGCTCCCTACTCCCTGAACACGGTACATCAGTTGAAGTGGACTTCGCTGACAATAATCACTCATTTGGAATGCCCTGCAACGTCATCAAAGAAAGGCAACAACATGGTCGCGCAGATTATGATATAACTTAATTACATAATCATATAGGCCTATAGATACATTCATCACCCCAACCGTTGATAAGTACTCTAGTTTGTATAATAATAACAATATGTAAACTCAGAGCCGTTAGAAATTTAAATTTAAAATCTCTTCCAACGGCTCTGCTCTATGGTTAGTTCCGACTGATGATGCGGTGCACAATGACAGTTGGTTGATTTTCGCTCTTCACTTCCTGTGAAGTGATGTATCGATGTTCCCTTATTCCCTACGCCGTTTGCAGTGCCCTTCGAACTGAACATATTCGTTCCCTTCAGATTGGAATCTCACTTAAGATGGCGAAATACCCTGTGAAGTCCACTTCGCAGTCCACTTACGGTCGAATGGAACGCACCTTGTGTTTTTTGACTGTTTGTTGCTAGGGTATTATGGTTACTACAGTGTTTCTATGTGATTGCTAAGGTGATCTGAGTGTTTTATTGTGCTGCTATGCTGTTGCTTGGGTGTTGTGAATGGTTACTACAGTGTTTCTATGCGATTGCTAAGATGCTCTGAGTATTTTTAGAATGTGCTATGTTGTTGCTAAGGGGTTGTGGTTACTACAGTGTTTCTATGCAGTTGATAAGGGTCTCTGAGTGTTTTTATTGTGCAGCTATGCTGTTGCTTGGGTGTTGTGAATGGTTACTACAGTGTTTCTATGCGATTGCTAAGATGCTCTGAGTATTTTAAGAATGTGCTATGTTGTTGCTAAGGGGTTGTGGTTACTACAGTGTTTCTATGCAGTTGATAAGGGTCTCTGAGTGTTTTTATAGGGTTGCTTTGCTGTTGCTAGGGTGTTGTGGATGGTTACAACAGTGTTTATATGTGATTGGTAAGGTGCATTGAGTGTTTCTATGCTTTTGCTAAAGTGCTCTGCGTGTTTCAGAGTGTTGCTATGCTGCTGATAGGGTGTTGTCGATGGTTACTACAGTGTTTCTGTGCAATTGCTAAGGTGCTCTGAAGTAATAAGTGCACTGGAGCCAATTATCTCTTCTGTGCAATTGCTAAGGTGCTCTGAGTATTTTTAGAAATTTGCTATTTTGTTGCTAAGGGGTTGTGGTTACTACAGTGTTTCTATGTGATTGATAAGGTGTTCTGAGTCTTTTTATAGTGTTACTTTGCTGTTGCTAGGGTTAGTGGATGGGTTGTGGATGGTTACAACAGTGTTCATATGTGATTGGTAAGGTGCATTGAGTGTTTTAGAGTGTTTCTATGCTGTTGCTAAAGTGCTCTGTGTGTCTTAGAGTGTTGCTATGCTGTTGCGGATATTTACTATAGTGTTTCTGTCACAGGTCGGGAGGGTCGACTGGGTCTACCCCCTCCCTTTAGAATGTACCACTGAGGAGCAAACCAGAATCCAGGCGGACAAGGAAAGTAAAAATATAACAGACTTTATTGATTAAAAGAATTTGTAGGTCCTAATTAAAACTCCTCCTTCCTCCCCAGCATCCAGTGGCCGCCGGGATATCGGCCGGACAACAGGCGAGGACTCGGTCCACTCAACCCCTCAGACTTTTCGGATGCCAAGGCTCTAGGCGATGGAGGGGACGTGGATTGGACAGCAGGTAAGTACTCTTCTCGATCTCTCAAGTGCAGAAAGTTTACAGCGGTGAAGAGGGGCGTCGACTGGACAGCAAGTAGGTACTCCAGGTGCGGTTGGTTCTTCCCTAGACAGTGAGTGCAGAGAGCTTACAGCTGTGGAAAGGCGTCGACCAGACAACAGGTGAGTATTGCGGGTACGGTTGGTTCTTCCCAGTATAGTAGGTGCAGCAACTTACGGCTGTAGAACGGCGTCCACCAGCCAGCGGGTGAGTATTTCGAGTATGGTGGGTTCTTCCCTATACAGGGGATACAGGGAGCTTACAGGTGTAGAAAGGCGTCGACTAGACAGCAGGTGAGTGTTTCGGTAGGTAGGTGCAGAAAGCTTACGGCTGTGAAAGGGGCGTCGACTGGACAGCCAGTAGGTACTCCAAGTACAATTGGTTCCTCCCAGTATAGCGGATACAGAAGCTCACGACGGTGACAGACGTCGACCGGACAGCAAGTGGGCACTCCAAGTACAGTAGGTTCTCCCCCATACAACGGGTAACGGAAAGTTTTCGGAGGGCTGGCGGGAAGGCAAGTCCGGACAATCGACCCGCTCCTGGAGTCAGCAGGCCTTAGGGGTAACACCCCGAACACCAAAAACTGGATTTCCTTCGCTCTCCACGGCAGTGTTGATAACACAGAATGCAAGCGGCTTTAGATGGGGGACACTCAGAACAGCAGATAACTGGATTTCCTCCGTTCTCCAGGACAGCATCAATGATGAATCAGAACACAGCAGGCTTGGAATGTACAACACTCAGAACAACAGATAACTGGATTTCCTCTGTTCTCCAGGACAGCATCAATGACGAATCAGAATACAGCAGGCTTGGGATGTACAACACTCAGAACAACAGATACCTGGGTTTCCTCCGCTCTCCACAACAGTGATGATGGAACAGTATGCAAGCGGCTTTAGATGGGTGACACCCAGAACAGCAGATAACTGGATTTCTTCCGTTCTCCAGAACTGCATCAATGATGAATCAGAACACAGCAGGCTTAGACTGTACACCACTCAGGACAACAGATAACTAGATTTCCTCCGTTCTCCGGGACAGCATCAATGATGAATCAGCATACAGCAGGCTTAGAATGTACGACACTCAGAACAACAGATACCTGGGTTCCCTCCGCTCTCCACAACAGTGATGATGGAACAGAATGCAAGTGGCTTTAAGAGGGGGACACTCAGAACAGCAGATAACTGGATTTCCTCCGTTCTCCAGAACAGCATCAATGATGAATCAAAACACAGCAAGCTTTAGATTCCACC
This sequence comes from Rhinichthys osculus, assembly GCA_029959095.1. Classification (NCBI taxonomy): domain Eukaryota; kingdom Metazoa; phylum Chordata; class Actinopteri; order Cypriniformes; family Leuciscidae; genus Rhinichthys; species Rhinichthys osculus. Next base: position 31,983,115 of record JARWKJ010000012.1, on the reverse strand, counting down.
GTCACTTAATCTCTTCCTCAGCAACTCCAAACTGCAACACAGGGCAAGGCCGATGGGCACGTGACAGAATTCGGTATAGTAAGCATGCCGTAACTTCACTTCAAACACACACGGTGGGGCATAGCAATCAACACACGTCTCTCTCAACCACTCTGTGAAATATAAGGCCACAGCCCACCTCCTTGTTCTGAACAGCAGGGACAGTAAGACGGAAGAATATATAGCGACCCCAATCATGCATCACAACAGCTGTCTTCTCATTACGGTGTCTAGACTCCTTTTCCTAGATCGCTTCTCTTCATATACAGTGTCTTTGTGTATAAATCACATGCCGTACGGCCAGTAGAAGGTTTGCACTTATCTCTACCCAAGAAGGGGACTTGATATCTCCAAGGCGACTTCTCCTCTGCTTCTCTGTTCCACACCACCCAATCCTTAGTAGCGGATTCCCTTCCGCGGGTCGATCTCACCAGCCGATTTGTCCCACAGAAACTCTCAGCCCTCCTCGACGGAACAAGGTCAGGACACAGCACCCGAACACCGAACACAGAACACTGCACTGAACTGAACTCAACTTCCATGGTCTCCATCTGCTTCAAGCGCTGTGTGTCCCAATCATCAAACAGCCCCTTGATGCGCCGCACCTGCTGTCACTCTGTCATCAGCGGCTGCTTTTGCCATGGTAGCGATGCATACAAGGCTGGCTGGGTGTTCCGTTGAAAGCGCTCCGGGTGGAAACATTTACTCCGTGGAATATATAGTTCCGCTGCTGTTTCGTCACCTTGTGACATTTCTATTCTATTGCTATGATCTGAGTGTTTTTAGACTGTTGCTATGGTGTTTTGAATGTTATCCAGAGTGTCTCTGTGTGGTTGCTAAGGTGCTCTGGATGTTTTTAGAGAGTTGCCTTTCTGTTGCTAGGGTGTTGTAAGTGGTTACTACAGTGTTTGTGGATTTTTGTTTGAATAAATACAGTTTATTTAAAGTAACTAGTTGACAACTGTTCTTTATCAGCTGCTGCTGAACAATATATTTATAATTTACATGGTATATTCCAGTGGTTCTCAACCTTTTTACCCCCCCCCCCCCCCCTGTCCAACACAATATTTAAAGGCTCCATGTTATATATGTTATATATTCCTTGTGGTGTTTCTGCTGTAATTATTACTAAGCTACTTGTTTCCAACTTTTTGTGGACATAAACTGTGAGTATTGATTTATTTATTAACCACAAGTCATTTTGTGATTCCAGAAATAAATGTTTCTTATACCAAAAGATGTGAATATGAAGGAAAATTGTAACGTTACCCCCCCGTCTCCTAAAAGGCTAGAAGTAATAAGTGCACTGGAGCCAATTATATCTACTCATGATGAAACATGAATTCATATTGACATCACTAGAGAGAGACGACACAAAATATTTATGTGCTAGATATTCAATAAACTACTTTACTAAATCTAGTTATATGTGTAGCTTGATGATTCTTGGTATATCACTTGTATTTCAGAGTTAAATTTAACAAGCTAAAGAAACAAATCAGCCCTTTCTTTCCACAGGGAAATCAGGGTACTATACAAGTTTTTTGTGGTTTCTTCAAAGAGACTTCAGACTTTATGACTCTGAATGATGGTCCAGCTATGAAAAATGTTATAAATTCAATTTCATAAGTGCAAATGTTCAGGGGTATGTTTTAATGGCATGTGTGATTGTTTAGACATTTTTTACACGTAGCTCACTGAGGTGTGAGGTGCTATGACACATGAAAAGGATAGGATGAATATAATAAGACAACGTAACAACACTTTTCTTCACGGTCATGTTCGTCCATGACCGGGGGATTGTCAAGCTCCAACAAACATAAATAAAACACATGTATCATAACAGTACGTACCTTTTATATTTGATACTGTAGCCTTTTATGAGAACAGCAGTAACTAGTTAACGGGGTTACAGTAATAATATTACTTTCCCTGGTAACTAGTAGTGTAACTAATTACTAATCAAATTTAAGTAATATCAAATTTACCATCCAAAAAAATGGCTAGTTACTTACTAGTTATCACTAATGATTTGAAATTCAAAAATCCATTCCTATAATTTTTTAATTGTTTAATTATTATAAAAAAAATTTTTTTTCAAAGCCACATTTTAATTTTGTAGGGAGAAAAAGGATGACATCAAAAACATCAATGTCACATGTAAATTGTGTGGTGGTACTAAGACGTTGTCTACTGCGATCAACTCAACCTCAAATCTCCTGAAACACCTTCTACAACAGCACATCAACGTGAAACTCATTGGAACCCCCACCCCACAAAGCCCCCCCCTAGGCAAAGATGTGGCCGAAGATGATGGCTGTAGCCCTAAATTTTTTTATCGTGCTGGACAGCAGTCTACAACAAGCGAAAAAGAACCGTATGTGGTTGAGGAAATGTTGCCTATCTCCACGATTGACTCTCCATCTTTTAATAATATTAATAACTTATATTTATATAGAGCCTTTCACGATACCCAAGGACGCTTTACACATAACTGCAGAGACAGAAGAAAAAGTCATTCCGGGTTAAATGCCTTTGCAAAGAGGTGGATTTTTAGAAGGTTTTTGAAAGTGTCCAGAGAGGGAGCATTTCGGATGTCTGTGTGGACAGTGGCATGGAGAGATTTATAGGTGAGGAGGAGGATTTTGTAGGTGATGCGAAATTTGACTGGAAGCTAGTGAAGCTTAGTGAGGAGTGGGGTGATGTGCTGCCACGACCTAGTGTGTGTGAGAACCCTGGCAGCCGAGCTCTGGACATATTGTAGCCTGTCCAGGACCTTGCTGGGTACCCCATACAGGACACCATTGCAGTAGTCCAAGCGAGAGGTGATGAAGTGTGTGAGTGAGTGACTCTGCCACAGAGTCTGAGAGCAATGGTCGAAGTCTGGAAATGTTTTTGAGGTGGTAGAAGGCAGATTTGGCAAAGAGTTTGACATGATTTTTATGAAATACAACACCCCCACTCCATCCAGCTCACCTGTGGAAAGACTGTTCAGCTTAGGAAGATTGGTTCTGACACCAAGAAGAAGCAGACTGTCCGATAAACGGTTTGAAAAGCTTCTCCTGATGAGATATAATCGCGCTTCAGATGTGAGCAGTGAAAATCTAGTGGTGAGCAATAGGCTAAAAAAAAGTTTAAAATTAAACATGAATGCAAATAGTATATCACTTATTGTAATTGAATTTAACTAATTGTTGCTGTGTGCCTGTTTTATTTGTCTTCTGTAAAATTTTTCGGTCTTATAATTTAAGTAAAACATTCAACGACCACATCCCATTAATTGTTGTTGCCAGAGACATAGCATACTAGTGTATAAACCTATTTCATCATCAGATTAAATGTTCTGGTGCTTGTTGGCCTCTTTTTCATTCTGCCAACATGTTTGGTTGGTTCTACCTGTTTGAGCCCTGTTGCAGATTTTACTATGCTGCTGCTTTATTAAATAACAGAAGTTGTTAAAAAAAATAGTGGCTTGTAATCAGTTTGAGCCAGTTTTACTCTTTGTTTATCTGTAACTTTCAGGGATTCACAGGCTGCAAAAACGATGCAGTTACCAATTTTTTGGGCTGTAATGGAAAAGTAAAGTAACTAGTAGTGTATCTAATTACTGTTGGCCAGGAGTAATAAGTAATAATATTACTTTTAAAAGGAGTAATTAGTAATGAGTAATATATTACATTTTTTGAGTAACAAGCCTAGCACTGATAATCTCGCAAATGGCATTTGCACTTTCACATATTCAACAGTCTATTACAATACGTTCATTTATAGTGTTTAAAGTCTAAAGCCTGGCTATATGTATCTTCACCAATAGATGCATATGCAAAGGTTATTGTTCCCTTTCGAATGGGAACTTGTGCTTTATCCCCTAGAGGGCGCAGTGGGGAATGCCTCTGGCATGACACGACAATGAACACGACAGACAAGACAATGAACTTGACACTGGCAGGCGGCAGTCTACGACGCAACTACTGGTGCGACCGTGAGTATAAAAGGGCACCAGTGACATACATCATCCCCTTTCTTGTCTTCTGTTTGAACGTGTGTCTAACTGGAAGACTATGGCTAGCATTAGAGCTAAGTCCTTTAGAAAGAGTGTGTGTATCCGTGTCAGTGATTTCTGACATTCCGGTCCCAAAATGTAGTCCTTACCCAACAAAGATGTTGATCCAGGAATATGTGGTACTTGGTGAAATCACGTTCACCGATGAGTTTGAGGAACACAATATGTGGGTTATTTGCATGGGCGTAAAGCATGCATGCTCAGTCCTTGATGGGGCTGTTGGCGTGCATTGTAAGCGCTTTTCAATGAAGAAACTTCCCTCTCATCTGTCCCTCTTCTCGAGGGAATTGAGACAGCCATCTGTGCCTCGCGGTTCAGGACCTGCTGCGGCTGAGGCGAGTAGGAGACTGAGGTTTTGGAGCTTGCGGATGAGTTCGAGAAAGGTATGAATATTTCTCATTCATCTTTGGCTTATGATAGGAAGCTGCCAGATTGTGATGATGTGTTGTCTCTCACGTTATCTGATTCGGCAGCGAGCGTGCTCCTGACTTCGAGCCAAGACGAGCAGGACGAGGCTGATGAGATTGAAGATGTTTCTGAGCGCTCTAAGCCCGCCTGCCCCGCATATGACGAGTTAGAAGTTATGTCCCGTGCCACGGCGAGATTAGATCTGCCGTGGAAGCGCGAGAAGCACAAGGTTGCTCGTAGTCACTTGGATGAACGCTTTTTGTCAGGACATAACCGTACAGCTCATACGAGCCTTCCCATTCTTCCAGATCTTCATGCTGAGGTGGACAGATCATGGGGAAAGCCATAATCAGCCTGCATCCATCGCACTCAAGCGAATTATGCTGAAGTGCAGGGGATGCGGGAGTATGGTTATGCATTGTTATGGCTAGCTATCTCTTGATGGGCGAGGCATCTGCATTGAATGCTCCGTCTCTGCCTACTAAACCGCTGCATGTCATATTGCGCCATAATGGCAGAACATATGCGGCAGCGGGTCTGGCTGGTGCGACGCTGCACACTATGTCTGTGCTGCAGGCCTAACAGGCCGACCTGCTGAAGGACCTGGACCAGGAGCTTCTCCCTGAAGCAGTAGAGGAGCTGCGCCGCACCACAGATTTGGCTCTCCGTGCAACAAAACAAACTGCCGCTGCGATCGGTCTATCCATGGCGGCTATGAAGAGGCATCTCTGGGTGAACCTGGCTGACAAAAGAGAGAAAAAAAATACTCCACGATGCGTTAGTTTCGCCCTCTGAACTTTTCAGCACATCCATTGAGACGATGGTTGGTAGGTTTAGGGAGGTGAAGGTGTGCTCCGCAGCTTTTAAGACCTTTCTACCTTGCTGGTTCAGGTCCGCGCCTCAGACTGCGAAGGGGTCTGGCTTGTCCCAGTCTCTGGACCGGAGACCAGAGGCCTCCTCTTGAGAGTCGTTATGCTGAGGCATCCACTTCCCTCAGATAGCATCATCAAGTAGTTGGCTTTCTGTAAACCTCCTTGGTATGTTGTTCTGAGTATAGGACAATGCTAGGCCTCCTCTCGCTTTAGAGAATTGTTATGTTGAGGTCTATGTCTGCAGAGCTCCACCACAGTGGTGCTGAGTTGTCAGGCTTTTGTAGCCTCTTTGGCCACTGCCTTTAGCAAGCGCAATGGGCCTCCTCTCGCTATAGAGAGTTATTTTAGCCTCTGCTCTTTTTAAGCTTCACCTGCATACAGTACAAGTTGATTATGCTCCATCAAGCCTCCTCAGGAAGCTGTTTTCGGCTCTCTGGGCCACCTTAGCTATAGCTTAGGTCTGGAGCATTGTTAGGCTTCTTCTCGTTATGAGAATCTTCCTGCGAGGCAGTGTTGTCAAGCCGTTAGGCTCCCTTTGAGGCTCTTTGGCTACTGCTTTTATAGAAACTGCTCCTCAGTGCTCCGCCTGGGGCAGCATCGAGTTGTTAGGCGCACTATGTGCCTCCTTGACAGGAGCTTGTACAGGGTAACAATGCTTGAGCCTCCTCGGCTGTTCTTTTGATAAAGTGTTGCTAGGCCTACTGTTAGGCCTCTGCTCCCCAGGAGCTCCACCTTTTTGGCAATTCCGAGTTTTAGGGTCTCTTTGAGCCTCCTTGGAGCTACCCTCTCCTGAAGACAACAATTGAATGACGTATTTCACAGGTGCCCTTTTATAGTCATGGTTGCACCAGCAGTGATGTCATAGGCTGCCGCCTGCCCATGTCAAGTTCATTGTCATGTTTAGACTTACGCTTCAGACAATGGTCACGCCAGAGGCATTCCCCATAGCGCTCTCTAGAGGACGCAGCATCTCGTTCACCTTCTCAGGGAACCACGGTTACATAACCTGAGACGTTTTGGTTATTGTGTATGTAATGCCCTGTGAAGAAGTAAGCAGATTAAAATAAGCAAAGGATTTTTCTTATTTTTGTAAAGGATTAGTTAACTCAGCTAATCAGGTTGTATTAGCTATGGCAAACTGACTACGGATATTTTCAGATGACACACACTTTAATCCACAGCTGTGCTTGGGTCTTAGAAACAATTGGAACAAATAAAAACTAAAGTTCATTGCAAAAATGTTATACATTTCTCTCTTTTTTTCATTCCATCCTACCTTGCAACATTGTGTAACATAATTATTTGCGTTGATTAGCCCTCGGAAGCATACTATTATACTGTGATTATACTGTATGAAAGTATTTTAATTAAAAATCAATAATACTCTTGAATTCAAGCATTTTCCAGGCACTTTTTTAAAGCAGTGGCAGCTGGTACTTTTCAACGGTGGGACAGCTACTTGTAATAAGCTAATAATGATTTTAAATTCCCCTAATTATAATAATAAAAAGTCCTTATTCATTATTGGCCACTTATTGCAAGTTCTATTCAAGAGCACATTCAAGCACCTGGGTTTCCCACAGCACTTTGAAACTAAGGCGGCCACCTAAGCAACACACGCCTGCCGCCTTAACTACGTCGTCAAAAAAAATTACATGAGCGATATCCGCCGTGTTACTCTGTCCTGTTTTCTCCCTTTCAATCTTTAAATATGTGATAAGCCTTCGTGTTCACTTCAGTCTTGTTATCAGTGCGTTCTTCCGCAGCGGCGCCGAGCACGTTAGAACAAACAGAAGACAGGGAGGTGTGTGTGTTTGTGTGTGTTCATCTGAGCCTCATTGGTCTGACACTGCTTGTCAATGTCGGAATATTTGAGATGTCCAATCAAATCAAAGTAGGCGGGCTTTATGTTCACAGCGAGAATTTTAGCCATTTTAGCAGAGCGAAATTTAGACAGTAAATTTAGACAGTAAAGGAGCGACTCGAAGCGCTTCAGTATACTGTCGGGCAAGTGCGAGATAAGATGTAAGTTGCTAAATTAAACATTTCCTATTTGACAATTTTTTTAGGTCATAAATGTTAAACGAATCACAAAAATAATCAGGCAAACTAATAAACTTTTGTCTATTTTCACCATTTTGACCTGAAAATAGACCACTATGTGACGTGACTCATGTAATGTAGCCTAATAATTAGTTTACTGTCATTGTGAGGGGACAAGACACATTAACCAGGGTACCCGCGGGATCTTAAAAGCATTGAAAAAAGCCTTGAATTTGGTATACAAAGTCTTGGATTTCGTTACAAAGGTATTATATATTTTTTGCCTTTACTATGATTAAGTTCATACCATAACAAAATTAACTGTTACTAATGCAGACTAATTAAAAATTCATGCAACGTTGAGTGCACCTCTCACTCCACGTCATAGCAGAAAGCGCGAAAGCGTGCGCACCATTACTATGGTTACTAGGCTAGTGAGTTACAGAACAAGATAGTAGCCAAGCGTAGTTTGTCGTCTGAAATGGGAAAGTTTCAGTTTAATCCGCTGTGGCCACAAATGCCAGAATTCAATAATTTAAACCCCAAATCAGAGCTTTTCTGTTAAAAGAACATGTTTTCTACCCGGTCTTTTCAATAGTATCTGGTAACCATGCGCGCGCGCTCTCTACACCGCTCAAGAAGCGCGGATCTGAAAACACAGACAAGCTGGAGTTCAGCCATCTTCATTTGAGATTTTCCAACCCGATCTCATGGCAATTCGTACGAATTTTACGAGGTGGCTAATTCGTACTAATTCATACGACCTCACTCGCACAAATTCGTACGATTTTTGCTAATTCGTACATATTTTACGAGTTACCAAATTCGTATGAATTCGTACGAATGACCTACCCCTGACCCCGCCCCTACACCTACCCATCACGTGGGTTTAGACAAATCATACAAATTCGTACGAGTGAGGTCGTATGAATTAGTACGAATTAGCCACCATTTAATCACTCGTACGAATTCGTCGAATTGGTCGTGAGATAGCGTTGGATTTTCAACGTAAATTGAAGTGTCATTCAGTCGGTTTATGTCCTGTCATGAGCCGCTTGCGCTGTTTGTGAGAACAAAATGCAGGCTGATATCCAGCAGTGTTTTTAATGTTGATGCAATGTTTCCCGAATATCCACACGATTTCAAACGTGACATTGAAGTTAAAAAACAAAACAAAAGGGTAAAATTAAGTGATTTACTAAATTTAAAACAGTATAGTCAGGCTTATTGCTCTATTTTGCGACGAAATCTGTGGCTTTGAACGAATCGTGAGATTCAATTAATGACTCGATGACTCAGACATAAAGACAATGAGTTACCGCCACCTACTGGCGATTTTAATAAAATATTTGTATTAATATTAAACGATTTTTAACATTGCCTATTTATTGAACATTGTTTTATTTAAGGCATTGTTTATTTTTTAAAGGTATTGCAAAGGTAAAAAATGAAATGGAAAAATTGATTAAAGGGGGCAGATATTGTCCCTTAATGGAAAAGGTGTGACAAAAACAGTTATGCAATCCCCCCTCCCAACCCCCCACCCCCCACCCCCCACATCATTTGCAAAAATAGCTCAAAAGTAAACTATAGTAGGATAAACGGGAGACCATGGCCAAAAATAACTTCCATTTGCTAAAACACCCAAAGAAGAAAATCCATTATTGCATTTTCATGACTTTCCAAAAGACCCATTTCACAATCCAAATATTTGTCCAAAGTAAATGAGAGGGGTATTACTGAAGATTACACCGTGTCTAGTTTTATGAAAAGAAAACTGTTAACTGGTATAGCGGTACATTTTTTTATTGTCTTTTTTCTCTATTGCATATTTTAGTAATCATTATAAATTAGCTTTAACACATCACATATTTTAGTAATCATCATAAATTAGCTTTAACACTCAAAATTAATTCCGTGAAAACTGTTTTGAAATGGGACATTGCTTTACCACGAAAACAGTACTTTAAAACCTTTAAATTCAAAAAAAAAAAAAAAAAAAAAAAATTCAACTTCAAATTTGGAACACAACTTAGACATACACTCATTGGCCACTTCAGAACTGCCTTAATTTTTCATGGCATAGATTCAACAAGGTGCTGGACACATTCCTCAGAGATTTTGGTCCATATTGACATGAGAGCATCACACAGTTGCTACAGAATTGTTGGCTACACATCCATGATGCGAATCTCCCATTCCACCACATCCCAAAGCTGCACAATGGGATTGAGATCTGGTGACTGTTTTGAGAATAGTGAGTTACTCATTGTCATGTTCAAGAAACCAGTTTGAGATGATTTGAGCTTTGTGGCATGGCATACTATCCTGCTGGAGTAGGAAACCGTTTCATGGACAACACACATATGGGATTACAGAGGGGGAATCACATCATATGGACATCTAGCCCAGTACAAGGGCTGACCGGTCAGGCATACACACAAGTACTGGGCCTGGTGTCAGATGCCTCCGGATGCTGGAAGAACCCGATTCAGGGTTCAACTTCAAGACCTGCCGCTGCTGCATTGTGGGTTCCCATTTTCTCAAAACACCATACTTTATTTAACTAATTTAAGACTTTGCTTATGAGGATACTCAACAAAATGGCAATTTTTGCAAAATTGTGTTTTTCGTCCATTCAAACGCTGGCTGAAGTGACTTTGTGCGCACAGGAGATTCCCAGAGAGCACGCCAGTATCGCACTGCGTTCTCTTTTGTGTCATATCGTCTGTGTCATATCGTGCTTGAATGGTTTAAAAGCATTTACTTGAATAAGAGCGTGATCATATAATGTAACACTGGCCAAAGGATGATGGAAAAAAACGGATCCTGCATTACTTATTTTTTGCAATTGTCAATGCATTAATTTTGACAGCCCTAGTTAAAACTCAACTACATATTATAGTAAATGTTGAAAAATAGAAGAAAAAAATGCAGAATAGAAAAAAACAAAAAAACATCTTTAGGTCAGTTTTGTCTGTGTTGTATTGTTCTCTGGAGATTACCTGTGGTAGAACGCAGCTCCTGTGAGCACCATGGAGTATTCGTTGGTCCATTTAGAGGTATAACCCCACCTCCCCTTCCCACTGTCCCAGTAATGGCTGCGTGCTGGGTAGCCTACAATACGATCTGGAAAACTTTGCCATACAATGAAGGCAAAATCCACCTGCAAACACAGAGAGGTGCACAATTTAGATTACAAAAGTTCTGAAATAAACTAAAGTAAATAAAGAAGTTTCATTTGTGGTTTTCCTTTAAGAACGAAGACATAATGTTCCTGTCCATTATCTCTTCAGACTTAAGATAAAAACAAAGTGAACACACTGCTTAAGAAACTCATCAGAGGAGATTAAAGAAGTAGAATTAACAAAAGCAACATTTGCTCTCTTGATAGTCTCTTAAAAGAACTGTCACGGGCTAACATCCAGTGAGATAAATGATCAAAAGAGCCAATGAGTGTTAAAAGAGAACAAGCCTTTTCTAACTCATCTCTTTATTTATAACCTTGGATTTTTTAATGCCTTCAGACATGCTTCAACGTCAACACAACTGACTTGTCTGCATGCAGGGGATGAGAGCCGTTCTTGCTCTGTCAAAGTCAGCATACGCACATATTAAAAAATGAACCCTCAAATCAGAGGAAAAGGTTGCAAACGTCCCCCTTAATGTTACAATAGATTAATCGCTGCATTAGTCGTAGACTCTGAACTAGATTTATGACATCATGCAAATAACGTGGCCGTAAGGAATTACAGCTTTAAGGGGCACCATTCCAGCTATGCACTGTGGGTGACACACTGAAATTTGCTGCATTCATTATGTGTACCGGACCTTGATTATGGATCTGAGTGAGTGGTAAAGATGAATGGCAGATAGAATCACGGCTGCTTTTTTCAAGAAGAACAGCACTTTATTATAATGAATGTAACTAATTGTCTAAAACTATTTTTTTTTTGTGAAATTTGTGCCAAAACATTGGCCAAAAAAGGTCAATACTGAAATTAGGTGCCTGGAAAAACCTACCCAAATATGATGTGGGGAAAAAAAGTTAAAAGTTACGAATTCGTTTCCACAACATATTATTTTGTTCCCTTGTTTAGGGTAAACTTGGCCATGCTGTACTAATACATTCCTTTGTTTTATTTAATTAATAAGTCGTTAGAAACTAATTTTTAATTGTAGCCATGATATCTATTTTTTTCCCTTGGATGTCATGTGCAAGGCCCCGTAGATTTATGTTGGTAAACATGGCAAATTTGTGTGACCAACTTGAACCCGATGCAAAATTTGTGTAGGGACACCTACCCGGACATACGGGTATAAATAGGGCCGACATTACTTCATTCATGTTTTTCTGAGGAGCCGAGACAGTATCCCGGCCATGCAGCGGTGGTTCAGGGCTGTGGTAGGGGGACGTAACGATTCTGTTACCTCCTTCAGGGAACGGGGGTTACATTAGTAACCTATACTCTCCTATTCAGTCAGTCACGTTCAACGTTACATCAAACTGACATCATGGGGTCCCTATGAAAAAGCGCCATATTCACTGAACTGTGTTGCGAGTGTTGGAGACGCAGATGCTGGCAAGCTGCCGCACACCCTTTTGGCAACTGCTCTTACTATGTCTTAACATACCCAGCGCCCCATGTAAGCCCAAGGAGGTAGTCCTCCATACCGAAGGGGACGGAAGGGACAGGGTTTACTCTGGGGATGGTCGAAGCTGCTCTTCCTACCCCAGGCAAGAGTGCATTGGAACTCAATTCCCAATTTTTTTCAGTTTTCAGCCATGACCATAACGCTGGGGAAGCGTGCCTAATCCCAAAGGAGGGGACCACACTAGACCACACCAGGCCCAAAGGGAGGTAACGTGTGGAGGTTACACATAGGGACTGACCCGTGGGGCAGTGCTACATGTGGAAGATCTCTGCGGTAGGTCCTACCTAGCCAGGGTGGGCTACTACCGGTGTAGAGATAGGGCAGAGCAGAACCACACAGGGAAAGACACGGGTTTACCATCAGGGGAACGCCAAGGCGATGGTATCCACTATCCAGTTGGCCAACTTCTGTTTGGAGACAGCCTTTGTCTTCTCATGGTCGACCAAGGGCTGAATGTTTGGTGACAGCTTGGTGTGATAGCCTCATATGCAGTGGTGGTAAGTAATAAAGTAAAAATACTTTTACTTTTAATATAATATAAAAAAATAAAATTACTTTTTCGGGGATCTGTACTTTACTTGAGTATGTTTTATTTGCATCTACTTTCACTTTTACTCCACTACAATTTTAAGGACAAAGTTTACTTTTTACTCCAATACATTTCCCCATGCCCGCTCGAAGTATTTATTACACTGGCTTTCCAAACCAATGAAAAACTTGTTTTTCTTTTGAAAAAAAAGAATGCTCAAGCTCTTTGCCAGTATACCCTCACATAGCAGTCAGTTCACCATTGACCGCAGAAACCGGTGAAGGTGCAGCTCTCGCTGCCAGCAATGATCCCAAGATTTCCGACAGGGATCACCCATGGCCATATCTCGATATGTTCAAATTCACTGAAGTCAAGGGAGACTCTTATCGGCTGAAATGTCTTCTTTGCCTGCCACGGGTTAATTAAATTTCAGCATTCAAAACTTCACCCTCAAATCTGAGAGAACATATTGAGGTGAGTTGACGTTAAAGCAACACTAAAGAAGATTTTTTACCTTAAAATAATGTTTCCAAAATCGTTTCAGCGGTTCATCAAGTCGTAACAGGGTGAAAGGCACTTTCTGCCTTCGCTTTGTGGTCCTATATCTGCTAGAACCACACTATATAAGTTTGCCAGATCAGGTCGTGTTTTTACAGTTCTAATGAGACATAAGAAAACTACAAATTTGACTTGCTTTACGGCAAGTGTTACAATTGGACATCATTCACTCTAAAGCCGGTGCTGGATAAACAGTGGATAAACAGCGAGCATGCGTGCGACAGTAGGCTGCGGAAGGCTAAATTATTTTCGACAGCGGTAACGGACAATGCCGCTTCTAACCTGTAGGGCGACCGCTGAGGAAAAGTTCTTTAGTGTTGCTTTAATGTTACTATTGCTAGCCAGGTGATTTCATATTGAAACATGCCTTGTAACAGCTAGCTAACATTCTTAATTGCAGTATCTAATCTTATCATTTTGCTCAAATAAAACATTGCATATCACTCCCAAAACATTTGATCTGCCTAATTATTGATATTTACACTTAATTAGAATATTTACTTTTTACTTTCGGTACTTAAGTACGTTTTAAATCAGATACTTTTGTACTTTTAGTCAAGTGATGTTTGAATGGAGGACTTTCTACTTTTACTGGAGTAATTTTTTATTTAGGTATATATACTTTTACTCGAGTATAACTTTTGAGTACTTTTACCACCCCTGCTCATATGCATCAATCCGAGCGCCGTGATCGCGGCTGCGGATGCCATATGCCCCAGGAGCCTCTAAAATAGTTTCAGTTGATCCGCTGTCTTCCGCCTGAAAGTATTCAGGCAGTTCAGCACCGACTGTGTGTGCTTGTTGGTGAAACATGCTGTCATACTGACCGAGTCCCTCTCCACACCGAGAAAAGAGATGCTTTGCACGGGGGAGAGCTTGCTCTTATCCCAGTTGACCCGAAGCCTCAAATGGCTGAGGGGCCTGAGCACCAGGTTCCTGTGTTTGCATAACTGATCCCAAAACTGGGCCAGTCGTCGAGATAGTTGCGAATGCCTACATCCCTGACTGGGGCAAGGGCAGCCTCCGCAACCTTGTTAAAGATGTGGAGAGACAGGGACAACCCAAAGGGTAGGACCTTGTACTGATTTGCTCGACCCTTGAACACAAAGTGTAGAAACGGTCTGTGAGGAGGAAGAATCAAGACATGGAAGTACGCGTCCTTCAGGTTGATCGCTGCAAACCAATCCTGGGAGCGAATGCACATGAGATCTGTGTGAGCATCTTGAACGGGAGCCTGTGAAGGGCCCGATTCAAGACACGCAGATCAAAGATTAGCCATAACCCCCCACCTTTCTTGGGTACAATGAAGTACAGACTGTAAAATCCTGACTTCATCACGCCAGGAGGACTGCATCATCCGCTCGCAGGAGAGGGGAGTCCTTGCCTGCCACCGAGGAAAACAGGACGCTATATGTATATATGGACGCTGAACCTGGGGGGAAGCCTGGTGAACTGAATCGCATAGCCTAGTCTGATTGTGCGAATGAGCCAACGGGAAGGACCGGGAATCACTAGCTAAGCTCTCAAGCTCCGTACGAGTGGTACCAAATGGCCGGGTAAAGAATCTTCAGTTCCGTTTTATTTCTGTTCCGCCGAGTAGGCGAAAAGGCTGGGGGCCAGCCCGTGGCGTCTTGGTGGCAGAGTCACGACGGGGCAGGATGTGCTTTATGGCCGCCGTCTGCTTCTGGACTGCCGAGAACTGTTGGGCAAAGTCCTCGACAGTGTCGCTGAAGAGGAAAGCGAATTTTGTCGGCGTCCTTCATCTCAGCCAGGTCCAATCATAGTTGACGTTCCTGGACCACCAGAGCGGATATCGTCTGGCCGAGGGTCTGGCTTGCAAATCTCACTGGCCAATGTTCATTGGCTCATTTTGTTACCACTTGGAGGTGATTGGGCTCCCAGATGAGACCCCATGACGTCAGTTCGATGTAACGTCGAACGTGACTGACTGGATGGGAACTATAGCTTTCTAAGCTACAATCTACTCATAATCTATATGGAGTTGAAGTCGTGATAAAACAGTTGCAACAGATCTTTTCTTTCATATTGTGACGTACATCCAAGTGAAACATTGTCGAAAAAGAAAAAAAGGTATGGAGGGGAACTGGTTCAATCCATCGGTTGTTGATTGGATGGAGGCGGATCTTAATGCAAGCTTAGTCAATTTTATGAAAGGGGTGGAGTGAGTGATTAGTCACATGAATTTGTGGCACAGGTGATTGACTTAAAAAAAAAAAAAAAACACTCGCCAAAACTTGAGTTCCCACAAGCAAAATTGAGGATCCAATTGAGATGAATGGAAATCCAAACATTTGTGGCAAGCGCACATACAGTCAGATGTGCAATAAAGACAAAATGGGAAAACAAACATACAATAAATGAAGAAACAAATTCACCTGCGGAAATAAGCACACACACTAGATTAATGCTGTAATTTATATTACTCTGTCATTGTACTATAACAATTATTACCCTTTCTGGTCAATTCTTCAGGCCATTAACTGCAGCACAGACATCATAACCCATGGGCTCTGCTTTGCCGCTGTTACACCACACATGTACCTACAGTCTAATGATGCTTGACGCACAAGAAAAACTCAACCCCTATATTACATTTCCCATTTTAATAAGCTAGTTAATGAGTCGAAACAATGCAATTATCAATTCCGTGGAGCCATAGCGCTGCACAGTCTTAAAAAAAAATTAAACTGCTACTGTTAAATATGCCATATTCTCACAATCTCAGCACTATTCAATTAAAACCCTCTCAAACGCTTAAAGGGCAATTACTGGGGCAGATTACTGTGCGAAATGAGTAGAAGCTTCTTTCCAAATGTTGCTGGATTTGTCTAAAGCCACAAGAGCTTCCTCACTGAAACTGAGACCCATTAAACTTTTGTAATACGGGTTCTGTAATCTTGTACCACTATAAAAGTTAAGTGGAAATCCTGACCAGGCAGAGGTAAAGATGTACTAGCTGCAGTTAATAAAACATCCGTTTGTTGAATTATGAATAGCAGGTTTCAAACACACACTGAGCTTCGCCACACGTAATGAATCTGAGAAATTAGAAGCTTTCTACATCTGATTGGGATTGGATGAATACTCCCCGCTTGTAACACTGAAATGGAATAATACCTTACAACGTACTGAATACAGTGCAGTAAATACAGTACACTGTCTAATAATTTTTATAGTACTATTATACCATTTTTGTACTATATATATATGCAAAGCTTATAAGTTGTGCCACTGAGTCTAATAGTGATCGTGAGCTTTGCATTCAAATGTAGGAAATTCATTCATATAAACATGATACAACTTACCCCACAGCTTCTGGCACATTATAGGCTATAATAATTCATGACTAATCTTTACTTATGGTTTTATAGATTTGCAATTTACCAACATAATTAAACATTTACACATAGATAAATTTGCTTTGACATATATCTAATTTTACCTGCCATTTACAACATTTACAAAACAACAACAACAACAATAAAAAAAAGTTGATCACTTTTCTCAACTACAGGCAGGTGTATATGAAGCGATCTTTGTAATTGCCCACATGATAAACAATTCTCTGTCTCATACAAGATTTACAGTTGTATAAATCTAAAGAATTTATATCTTTCTTTCCTTAAACTTCCCCATGGAATTAGCACTATGTCAGAGAGTCGTGATTTTGCTAACTTCTACTGTTGGCTGATTCAACATAATAAAATTCGCACCATCAGAGGATCAACACAATCTTTCAAGATCCAACTGCAATATACATTCCCTAACAAGATTAATTCCCACATTGTTTTTCTCCAACCCCTGCCTAGGAATTTACAAACAAGCTTCATATTCCCATAGACTCTGCCAGGAAAGCTGGCCAAAAAAGTGTTTCTTTTGTTTTTAACCAGAAAATGCACTCAACCCTGTAAACTGCAAAGGGAGAATTTTCCTTGCGTTGCCAACAAATCCTTTCTGGCCTCTGGATCATCTCAGCCTTAATCAAACTTAGACATACAACACTCTAATCATCACAGCACCCTGTCTGTCTGAGAATAAATAAATCCCAGAATACTTCACATTGCCTGAAACATCTTTGCCAGATGGTGCAGCCATGTTTTGTTGAATTGGCACTGCAGCCAGACTGATTTGCATATCACAGCTCGAGGAATGATAGTTGTTAACTACACATTTATAATCCTTTTAAATACTAATCACTCCAGATTTGGCCAATTTGCTGGAAAACTGGAATATCATTCAGGTCTTTGAAACATTAAACTATTCTGTAACACTTTATTTCTAAATGGACATATAGATTAAGTAACTTTGCCACTACATGTCAACTAACTCTCAGAGTATTCCACTGATAAAAATGATTCTGGTGAAGTAAATACTACAGAAAAACAAATGTAATTTCAAACCTGAAACCTGAAATCAGGATACAGATACATACCAACATCTTTTTGTAAGTTTGGACATCAGAGTAGAGATTGGCTTCTTTCTCTCTCTTTCTCTTTTCTTTGTCTAGCACATATTTTTGTCTGATTAAATTATACAGCTGAGAGAAATTAAAAAATGAGCCCAGCAGGCTGCTGATGCTGCAGTGTGCAAATATCATCTCTTCTCTCAGGGAAAATGAAGACAGAGAATTGACATTAACAAAGTGCAGTACAAACACAAAATATGCCAGCAATGGACAATACATGCAGCATCACAAATACCACTGAACAAAAGAGATTATAATGAGGTGAGAAAAAAAAAAAAGACAGGACAGAGGGAGTAAACTGACGCTACGTTTACACTAGTGTGTTTTTGTTTTAAAACCCATAACATTTGCCACGGTTATGCCTGGCGTCCACGCTACTCTGGAGTTTTCAACCCTTAAAAACTGAGACTTTTGAAAACGCTGTAGACCTCGTTTTAGTTTGAAAACTCAGTTACGTTTCAGACGGAACAAAACGGAGACTTCTGGATCATTGCGTATCCTTCCCTGATTCGTCAAGCCCTTATCATATGACCATTACCAAAGTAAAGTCGTTTCGCTCGGCGGCCATGTTTGAAACGCCTCTCGGACATGCAAGTGCAGCTCCTATGTTTTTGAATGGGGAAACATCAAATTCTCCAAAACTGTTCACCAAGCTTACGATTAAATTTCATATTTGAAATCACCAATGAAATTTGACAACAACTGTCTCATAAATTTTGTTTCTAAACGCTTGAATCATGACAGAAAACGAAATTTTTCAGACTGGGTCAAGCTGATGCACATGCGGAAACACACCTGACAGTTTATATAGTAACCGGAGATTCTAACGGCAGCTGCAGTGACACGATTAGGTTAACAATCGGTGATTGGCTCTTATTTATAAGGCGGGACTTATTCCGCCATATTGAGCGTTGCACTTTTTCCCATTTAAAACAATACGAGTGACGCGTCTTGTGTTATTCTATAGACTATAGTCTTTGCCATTACGCTCCAGAAAGAAACAACAATAACAGACCAGCCTCTGCAACCGTATAAACAATAACATGGAGACTGAACTGCAAGCTTTGATGTATGTAATGTAATTCGATACGTACGACTGATCATGCCAAAACGCGACAGAGACAGTTGCGTTCAGTCCGTGTTCACAGTTGGTGTTTCAAATCTGCTCCAGTCGTTGGAAAACAGTCTGTAACTCTATTCAGTTCAGTTTTGTTTAAGCTAGTCGTTAAGTGTGTCCCCGGCATTAAACTCTGCATATTTTAGGCTAATACTGCAGCTGCATACATGCGCAAGAGGTAAGCTATTACTAGAGTAATCGACAACTGTTTACATTGTATATGATATCTGTATGCACATGCCCAAGTGTCCATAAATGGTCATGAGACATGCAATTTGGTCGTGTAGTGTGGAGATCCTTTCTGAAACGAGGTGCAAACGCCGGTATGGACAACGATCGTTTTCATTTTAAAACACTGTGACAAAACAAAAACGCACTAGTGTGGACAAAGCCTAAGAGAGTGAATGTTTGTGTGTGAGAGAGAAAGAGACCATGAAGCCATTAGCTTGGCAACAAGCTAAAACTCCATAGAAATTAGTAGTGTTTACTTTGCAATTTATGAGAGAAGTGCTATTTCAAAATGATAAATTATATTTCAATTATAATGTCAATTTTGTCACTTGATGAAGGTTTGGGATTCTAAATGAACCATTAAGACCATATGGTATTCCTTAACATTTCACTTAACCTTTATTGTAATGAATGAATGTGTGATTTCTCACCTCATTGGTGGACAGAACCGAGTCCTCGTCCAGGCTGAGAACTGCATCAGTTTTGATAGCTTGGTGAGGGAAAAAACGGCCACTCATCGTCTGAGGGGAAACAGGAAGTGATATTAGTTATTCATAGATTTTCACCACAGGTTCTGGTTGAAATTATGTCATTTTCACAATCTTTGCAGTACTTTTTAGTTTTTACACTGTTTGATAATGTATTTATTAATAGAACTTTTCTTTGGCATCCTTGTCAATCATCGCCTACATCGCCTGTGACATCTGTTTGTGTCTTATCTGTTCATCAAGTGAACGTCAGAATAGCTGAACATCTGCCAGAACAATATGTTAATTTACACCTTGCGACTGGAAAAGGACATAAAAAAAATAAAATTGTGTAGTGAAACTTTTATGTCATTTGAGGTTATTGATCATCCACTTTAATGGTGGATTGCTGAATTTACTGTAACATGGACTGTAAATGTAACAATTCTAATTGCGTCCTCAAAGACACATTGTTTGTTCGCCAAGGCATTTGTGTCTGTATACCAGAGTCAATATTTGTGTGTCTCAGGGTGACAATTCAGCGTGCCATTTGGCTCAAGAAATGACTATTTATTTTCTGCCAAATTCTAGGGTTATACTTTATTTTGATGGTTCACTTGAGACTTTCTGTTGACTATAAATAACAGTACATCTACATGTCAACTAACTAAGTTTTAGCTGAATATTAATAGACTGGTAGGGATAGGGTTGGTAGAACAAGTTGTACTTACAGTCTGATGGGGAACATCAAAATAAAGTGTTAGCAGATATTAAGCCGGCAGTCTACTAATAATCTGATGACTGTTGACATACTAAGAACTTCTATATTCAGATTCATGATGAATGTGAATAATGCATAATGTATAACTAATTCTGAAATGAAAGTCATGATAACCCCCTAGTAATGACTCAAGTATAACTAAAGGAATTACTAATTGTTTGGATCAGCATTCTAAGTGAAAAACATTATAACTCTTTAGTAAGGACTAAAATCATTGTAAGCTTTTGAGGTGTTTATAAGGTTTTGGATAGTAATGACTCAAGTGTTACTACATCCGTCTAAAGGAATTACTAATTATTTGGATCAGTATTCTAAAGTGAAGATCATGATAACTCTCTAGTAATGACTGAAGTCATTATACGCTTTTGAGGTTTTCGTAAGGTTTGGATAGTAATTCCTTCCAATGGATTTGGTAACACTTGAGTCATTACTATCCAAAACCTGAGACCCATTTTTTTTTCAACCAACAAGGACTTTGAATGCTTGGGAACCGAGTAAACGCCCTACTTCAAAGATCTTACAGATTTTCTCCAGGGTCCTGTTAAAACTGTCAAGTCATTGAAATGTTGACTTACCATAGAACACTGTCATAGCAAGTCATGTTTAGCGAATAGTGCGACTTTGTGATATCAGTGATAGAGAGCAGGAGGGCGGTGTTTTCCCATCATTCCCCTCTGTCAAGTCAAGTCACATTCATTCATATAGCTGCCATAATTCCTGTCTTGTGTGGACATTTATGTTATGTTCTGTTTTGTGCCATGTTTTGTAGTCCTTTGTAGTTTTTCTTGTTGATTAGCTCCTGATTGTGGTGTGTCTTGTTTTCCTATCACCCCTTGTGTAACATTGATCCACTGGAGGCAAGTTTGCAGAACCCAAGTGCAGTTTAATATTATTCAAAAACAAGATCAAACAATAAATCAAAGGCATGGCGTGGCATGAAACTCAGGACACGGACATGGATGGACATGGACATGGCGCTTACCAACAGTGGTTACATGAAACAATAGGCTACTTGACAAACAAGGCAAACATGAGGGCTTAAATGACAAGACAAGGGACACCTGTGCACTATGATCAGACAATAAATCAATGACAACATGACACATTCACATGGGGAACACGTGGCTGGATCACATGAAACATGAACCGGAAACCAAAACTACCCGTGACAATATACCTCAGAGTTTCTCATGTTCTTTGTCTGTTGTTGTTCTTCTATGGATGTTATGTGTGCGCTTATTGTCAGTTTTGTTTGCCTTCCTTGCCCCGGCTGTATTTATCAGTTTTGCCTAGATTTACTTTTGTTATGTTTGTTTGAATAAATGTTTGCTGAATGGATCCTACTCTTCTTCCTCTGAAACAGCCACTGTTACAATACAATACACCGTTTACAATACAGATTGTTTCAAAGTAGCTTCACAGTGATAAAAGGAAATGAATGCAACAAAGATTGTTTTGGCTGTACAGCAGATCTAGAAGAAAGTCATTGTCTAGCTTGAGTAAGTTTTTAATTGATTCATTTCTTTTAACTAAAAATCATTAGTTATTAACTTAGGGGCCGCTTATACAACACCATTTTCAACTGAAAACAGAAAACTTTAAATGTGTTCTGGCCGTTCATTTACAAGACAACAGCATTTTGGTGGCCTGAGAACGTAAACTTTGAAGTAGATTTCAAAATGCAAGTTTTTGAATAAGAGTTTTGAAAGCAATACCGTTCTCATCTTCGGTGATGGCGTGCACATGTGTATTAAGTGTTTAGTCTATACGCATGAACGTTGAACGTGATTTCACCAAGTACCACATGTTCCATGATCAAAATCTTTGTTGATCCTGGATCAACTTTCCAATCAACCAATCAGATTTGAGGGACAAGTTTACAGTTTATGTCAAGTTTAGGCTTAGAACCAGGGTGAAGTACTTACACATCAGTGTCATTCACCTTTCATTAACCTCTGATTTTAGGGGAACGTTATGCGTAGGGTTAGGTTTAGGGGTAGGGATTGGTTAAGGACTACATTTTGGGACAGGAATGTTGATCCAGGATCAACAAAATACTGTATGTTGATCCAGGACCATGTCTTACTTGGCAAAATCACGGTGACCATGCATGAACATTTGAATGTGTATTTGCGCAGGCACTTAGTCTTTTTTTACAAAGTAACATCGGGAATTACTTGTCTGGCATCCATAATACAGAAAAAAAGTCCATGAAAAGTCCATGATGTAATTAGCCATTCATCAATGCCACAGCATAAAGTATAAAGTCTACTCTCAATAAGTCTATACTCTAGGGAGTGGATTAACTTTGGATCTTAAAACAAAGTGGGCAATGCATACCAGGGCTGCGTTTCTCAAAAGCATCGTAAGCTAAGTTGATCGTAGAGACCACTGGCGCCAATGGTTCAATGATCTACTTAGGCTTACGATGCTTTTAAAAATACAGCCCAGAATGATCAAATGCTAGTTTGTTAATACATTGCCTCAATAGCTATTAGTTTATTGTTGAATAATTCCAATATGCTGCATGGACAAGGCCCTGTTTACACCTGGTATTAAGATGAGTTTTGGTCGTTCGGATGAGGTAGATGGAAGTAGATGAGGGAGACACATGCCCATTTATACTTGTCTCTTTTGTGCACTTTCAACCACTTTTGATGGTTTCTTCAAAGGATGGGCAATGGGCTTTTTCAGATCTTTTGACCTAATGGACGAAATAAGCTCACGCAATATTCATATGAACACGCACAAAGATGACGGAAAAACACACAGCCTTCGTTTCTGCTCTGACAGCCGCAAGATCACACCGAACGCTGTGAGTGTGTGTTAGAAATCAGGGATGGTGGGAGAACATTGTCCTTGGTATGCTTTTTATCTTCAAACCAAACTCAGGTCAGGTGTAAACAGGGTCTAACTGGCATAAGCAGAACACCAAAGTTGCCTCTGTTGAAGACCAAGTTATTAGTCTTAGTCTGGATCTTGACTCAAATTCTCCAAATAACCAACTGTGAGTTTAGCTGCCTTTAATTAACAGAGCACTGTAGAAATTAACATTTAGTAGCTAAAAAAATCACTGTTTCCCACAATCGATCCACCACGCCATTAGGATGACACTGTTTTAATCTATTACAGTAAATGGAGGCTACAGGGGGGTTCAAACCTAATTACACTACTGACTCTTCATTAATGCTATTAATAAAACTGTTCATGTGAAAAGAGTAACTCTACAAGTACCCCTGCTTCAGGAATGTATTCTCATCAGCACAACAATCTCTGAACCACCAGAGGGGCTGATATAGATTCAGAGAAATACAGGGAGTAGAATAAATTGACTGCTGAGTTTGTGTCATTAGTGAAGATTAGTGAAGTGTACAAGCCAAGTAAATAATTCAAGTGATGGAAATTATATAATAATTTCATGTTATCCAGTAAATATAAAATTCAACGGTAAATCTATTTTGCTTCTGGTGGTAAAAATAAGGCATATAAAACATACTTATTGTATTTTTAGTGTATTTAAAACATGCCCCGTCATATAGAATTCCATTGTATGTGCATTACAAAAAAAGATGCTGTGAACCGAGCATATAATATATGCATATCATGGCATTTTTCATTCTGAGTCTTCTCTCATATATGTTCTGGAAAGGACTATGTAGTTATCTGGGAGGCCAGCTGTCTTTGTTGACACATGGCTCCTTCCTCTGATATCACTCCTTTTCCCTCAAGACATGGTTTATTTAACTGTAAAGCTCACATAATCTTCCACAGGGACTGTCTGCCCTTTACGGTTTCCTCGCCTCTTCTCCTGCATTATTTTATATACATTTTAACACAAATTTTAAAGCAATTTTTAACATCAGTTAACGCAGATATGTGTGTGTCTCTGATTGTGTATTGTTTAGTGTTGTTCCTCTCCTCACCATGGTCTTTAGTTCCCTTTTTCTTTAGTTTAACATTTACGGAGTCATTCATTTCACTATTTTGATTTATGTTTTGTGTTAAGAACTCAAACAAGACCGGTAACCATGTTAAATGTTTATTGTTTTCAGTTAACCACTTGCATAATATAAATTGTCATACTCACGTACTGGAACATGTTCCCATACCAAACAGACAAAACCCAGTCACAGTAACTGCCACCATTTTTGAATATCTCTTTCCCGCCAATAGAAGGAACAGTTAATTGTTCTCATGTGTGAGGGGAAGATTGGTGTTCTGTTTGATTCTTCGTTAAACATTGTTAAACATTAATAATTAATTGTGTTTGTTTTGTTTCCAATATTTATATATTTTTGTATTATTCTAACAGTTTATCTCTTTGTTACTGTTAAATCTATTTTTTTTTACTTTTTTAAATTTCTTTATTACCTTTAATTACTAAATGGTTTAGTCCAAGTAGGAGGGGCTTAGCCTTTTTAAGAGGGCCTCTCATTGTTGTTAGGAAGCTCGTAGAGTGAGTTGGTTTGTAGTTGTTGTTCTGTTTTGGGTCAATTTATTGGCATAGCCAAAAGTTTGTTTGCGAAAAACTTTGAAAAGTTACTTTATTTTTGTTTGTTTTGTCTTTTTGGGATTTTCACTGTGAATACTAGTGATGGCCAAATGAGGCTTCCTGAACCACTGAGGCTTTCCAGCCCATTGGTTCACCAAAAGGTTCGTTTACCTGAAGCCTCATGAAACAGTGTGCTCCCTAGTGACACCTGCTGTGCAAAGCAATGTATCGCACACAAATCTATTCATCCTGAGCAACCAAATTGTCATGGTGTGGGCACACCCTTTTTCTATTGCCTGTGTATTAAATAAAGTTTTTTACTCTGCTTGTGTTTACCTATGCACACACAACTCACACACACATAACTTTGTATTCAGTAGTTCTTTGGGTTAGTGATGACAGTGAATGCCCCAAATGAGTGTCAAGAAATCACTGAGTGCAGTGCTGACTGAGTGCAATAGTGTAGTGATTATGGAACTGGGAGTACAATTATGTAGTGCTTATGGAACTGGGAGATTCTTGCTGGCTCCATTGTAAGGGCTCTAGGTTTGCCTTTAACGTTTGCACTCTAAGGCTTTCCCTACAGTCTAGTCTTAGAATAATAATAATAGCAATAATATATATATATATATATATATATATATATATATATATATATATACAATAATAACACTACTACCAATATATGTATATATATATAGCAACTAGAACTAGATATAGGCTAATTTACTCTAATAATCTAATAATCTACTAAACTAAGTATAATGTAATATAATATATAATACAGGCTATGATATATAATGATAACTATGCTACTACAAACTCGCTACAACTCGCTACTCACTACTTCGTACAACCAACACTTCAACACCAATGCAAACGCCTACTGCAAAACCCACGAGAGGCGCGAGGTTTCGAACCACTTTTATCCGGAAGCGATACTCAGAATGAAGCAATGACGTATTCAACACAATCCGAGGCCTCGTTTGTTATCGTCACGTGATTTTCACGGAAACGACACAAGCCTCGAATCGGGGCTTCATCTGGAACGCCCCTTTTTGCTCGACACAAGCTCCGGAGCCTCGCTTCAGATGTCACATCACTAGTGAATACCATTTGCACTCTATTGGAAAACCTTTGTTTTTCACTTATTGGAGTAAAAACTCATCTTTTGACTTCGTCACGTCACTTCATTTTTACGCCTCCATCTGCCGGTACATTCAGAGCAGTGATGCTGCTACTGTTTGAAACATCTTTGAGGCCTCTTTGTGGCAGTTGGCACACCCCTGTCTCTGTTACAATTGGTTTGGTTTCAGGTTCACTTGAACCTAAACCAGAAATGTTTCTTGGGGGTATTTACATAAAACATGTCGGAAACAAAGTTGGAGTGCAATAGGTTCACTTGACCCTAAACCAGACATGTTTTTTAGGGGGTATTTACAAAAAACATGTCAGGAACAAAGTTAGAGTGCAATAAAATGAAATGAAATGGAACAAAGGGGACAAAGTTGTGATAGTATACAGCCAAAGACTTCATCCCACATGGAAAGAACCTATATAAACATATATGTTTTAATATAGGTTTTGATATAGGATTTCAATATATGTGACATATATAAAATTGGCCGTTTTCCTATATTATATGTACATATATGCACATACATGTACATATATGATGATGATGATGATGATGATGATGATGATGATGATGAAGATGATTACTTCAATGTATGTTCTGTTTTTTTGTTGTTGTTTTTTTTTTGTTGCTACATTTAGACTGTAATGACCTTTCAGCCATATTCATATAGAAACTGCATTAAGACAATACAGAAAACATTGCATTTTGCATTGCATTTGGTGGAACGGTGAATGTGTATGAGCTGGAATGTAAATCTGGAAGTGACGTGAAATTGGAAAAGAGCTTGATTGACAAAATAAAAAAACGACAAACCATTTTGTTATTTCCTTCTTTTCCACTATCTTCATACAAGAAAGAATTGACCTTGTAATAGCTTTCCATCTCCTCTCACTTAATTGCCATAGTTAAATTCCATAGCATGCCAATTACATGTGATACCAGTTTCACATGTTCGCACATTTACAGTTCTTGCATAATTTCTTTTTTTAGTTAGTTCTAGTTATTGCCTCGATAATAGAAAATATGAGCTAGGCATCATGTATGACAGTTGCCAAAGTGAGGTATAATGACCAGATCCTGCCATGAGCTATATAGGAGTCATGTATGCACATATAGGGCTTATATGTGGATAAAAAGAAGCAATACAGGATACCTATATGCCTGTATATGCACATATATGCACCTCAGTTTTGCCTATATGTGCAATATATACGCATATATGCAGCATATATATTATCATATATGTGCATATATGCTGTATATATGAAGCATATATGTTCATATAAACTGCATATAGGTTTCATATATGCGCATATATCCTCATATAGATTCTTTCCATGTGGGATGGCATGGCAACATTGCTGTAAGAAATTTCCTTTTAACTTCCCTGAAAGGGTTTTCCTAAGCAAACAGTTAAAGCACACCATTTAGAATGCTAAATTAATCACTGTCAAGCTATGCTAAAATCCAGTTTAGCCAGTGGCTTTCTTCACTGGTACCTCTGTGCTGTGTGTATGTAAAAGACATCATTATGATGCAAATGCTTCTTCTTTCTATGTAAATGCATTTGTGCTTTTTCCATAAAAAAACTGAGCAAAGCAGTGTTGGGGAGTAACTAAATACAATTTTCAGTTGTATGACAGTAACAACAACTACCTCCAATGAGTAGCAGTGTAGCGCAACCAAACGCAACACCGTTTTTTTAATGGCTGAGCTGAGGGAACAAATCAAACATGCTCACCTAAATGGTGATCACTCTTATGTAGTGGAAAATGGCAACGGCTATTTGCATATGCTAGCGATAGATGCTTTTTACACACACGTTAGACACTTTATTTCCAGTATTATAATATTTTCTTTATTTTTATTGAAAATAAATGCATTTCCGATCTGATATGTGATGGGAAAAGGGAGTAGAGTGAACTCGGCAAAAGGCAGACTCAAAGTTCGGGTCATTTGCGTCAAAATGCCATAATTTGAGTTAGTGTAAAATAGCATTTGCCAACAAGGTGTGCTATTTGCACTCAGTGTAAATAGACACTCCGATTAAGAAATTACCCTTTGTATTTTGTAAATTCATGTTATTTATCTTGATGTGAACAATTAATCTGTGCCTTTTGAAATTTTTAAGTATTGATTTATTTTTATTTTTTATTCTTCATCAAAATGCCGCAACTCGACCTTGTTGTGAAAGGGAAAACTTCTCTCTGGTGACGTTTGCTGGACTTCCTCCAATCATTTAGTCTGCTTAAATCCCGCCCCTTTCTTACAATCGACTGCAAGCTCACATTCACATCTGCCTCCATCCAATCAACAACCGATGATTAAAACCAAGACCCATCTTACTTTCTTTCTTTTAATGATAATCCGTTTTACTCGGATGCAATACGTAACGCAGAAAAGACCTGTCGCTATTTCCATTTCATCGGGACTTTATTTTATATTTTCAAGTTCACTGTTTTTGAACAAACAAAATATGACTGTGATTAATTATATAAATGGATAGTTATATATTTTATTAATAAGATCATATTGGATGTTTGAGGTTTGTAACTTTTTGTTTGTAGCTTGCACACTGTAATAAATGGTGAAAAAAGATGTAAACAAAACAAAGATTATTGAATAACTGCAGTATATTTTACAAGAAAATACTATTTCAGTCTTTCTACTACCAAATTCAAAATGTGTTACTTGCCATTTCTTTGTAATTATTTGTGAAATCTACTTAATATTTATTTTATAATAATAATAAAAAAATTTTTTTACAGTTATATAGCGCTTTTTTCTCTGTACTCAAAGTGTTTTACATATGGAGGAATCTCCTCGACCACCACCCATGTGCAGCCATATCGCGCCAGAACACACACCAGCTTATTTTTCGATGGACATCCTATAGGATTTTTAAAAGTATTTTTAAAAACTTCCCAAACTGCATAAAGTATGCCAAATTGTGGTAGCCTGTTTGATCTGTTACTTGATTTGCATAATTCCTATAGTACTAAAACAACCCAGACAGCACATATCAAACAAACTACGTGTCAGCAAGTACGATTCTGTTATAGTTATGTCTGTTCTGTATCTGTTTCCCTGAGTTTTCCCCGTCTTTGTGTATTTGGTTCAGTCCGGTTTCCAGTTTTCCCGCTCCTTGTTAGTGTTCAGTTTATTCACCTGTGTTCTGATTTGCCCCAGATGTGTCTTGTTCCCTCATCCCGTCTGTGTATTTAAATCCTGTCT
Organism: Rhinichthys osculus; assembly: GCA_029959095.1. Lineage (NCBI taxonomy): Eukaryota > Metazoa > Chordata > Actinopteri > Cypriniformes > Leuciscidae > Rhinichthys > Rhinichthys osculus. The sequence goes on along the minus strand of JARWKJ010000012.1, from coordinate 31,954,001 downwards.
GCTCTTTTGTTCATGGTCAGTTATTGAATGTATGTTTTAATGTGCGTACCACGAGTATCTTGTAGGGATGGCTCGATACCACAATTTTGGCTTCGGTACGATACCAGAACCTAATACCTCGGTATCGATACTAAATCGGTACCACAGGTAAAAAAAAAAAAACAGTCTCAAAATGTAAGTGACACTTAAAAAACACTGCTTGAAACTCTCCACTACCAAATGTGCAAAGAAAAGGTATCAAAATGTAAAAAATTATTATAATAATTCAGTCAGGGAACATACAGTAGGTTAAATTTTGACTTTGAAAAAAAAAAAATAACCTTGAAATTATACATTTAAAATAGGTTAATATCTATAATAATAGATTAACATATAATAATAATAATAATATAATAATGAAATGACATGTAAACCATTAGCTTTCATGAATCAACACAGATTTATCAACATTGCATTTATTCATCTTGGTTTGGTTACTGTTTGGGTTCATATTAGTTTAAAGTCCCTGTAAAGTCAAAATTAAGTATGTGTTTTGAGTTTGTCACACCAGTTGCCAGTTAGCCAGTAGCCACCCAGCCAAATTTGAATGATAAAAAAAGCCAGCAAGTACATAAAATAAGCTATCAAAATCTTGAAAAAATGAGCAGTAATCTCTGCTCTCAAACGCTGGGGGCGTGTCCACTGGCTGCGCTGAAACCACGCCCACTCGCCGTCGACTCGCCACACTCAACTCTACAGCCGGAATGGATGCTCGCACGGTGGGCACGCACTGCCGAATGGCACCAGTTGTCCGCGCGACGGGAGGATGAAGGCTGAAGCCCCGTTCACACTACACGCGACTTTGTCGCTGCAAACTTTGCAAACACGCGACTTTGTCGCTGCAAGTCGCCAGGCGCTGGCGATGAGGTCGCTAGTGGGCGTTCCCACTACTGGTTGACTAGTATGACATCCAAAAGACAGCGAATCAGCTTTCTTGCCATCCATCACTGCAGGCCCAGGGGCTGAGGAGAAGGATCACGTGCGCTCCACTCCTACTGGTTGTCGCTCGCGAAAATCGCTCTTCATTTGCATAAAGTTAAAAATTTCTCAACTTTGTCGCGTCGCTAGACACGCCCCATCTAGTCGCCAACGGTCGCTGTCGCGCGTGTCGCCGGAAGTCGCCCGCTTACCATTGAAATGAATGGTATCGCGTCGCTTGGTCGCGTGTAGTGTGAACGGGGCTTGAGGCGGGAGTCGGTTCGGCCCCATTCACCAGTAACAGCGGATTATCAGTGAATCCCAGACAGTTATCTCTGACGAAAGTTTGTAAAACAATCCCGTGTAAAATGATTACTTACAGAGGCGGGTTTTGGCGGTGATCCTCAGCTCTCCATCAAGGTTGGCTCTTGCCGCTCTTCACAAAACTAATCCACTTCTTCTTGATGTAATCGTTTTTCGGAAATTTAAACAAGGACACCGATCTGTTTTGTACGTGATCCGGTGATCGCATCCAGGTAGTACGCATTTCCGTGACGAAGGCATAGCTAGTAGCTAGCAATCTGTAGGCTGTGTTGTTACTAATAATAGTACTGACAGTAACTCGCGATTGAGCGGGAAACTGATGTGAATGTGCTCTCTAATATTGTTAGGAGCGGCCAGCCTCAGTGGCCTCAGTAAGTCATCAAGTAGGGGCGTGTCCAGGAGCTCAGGGGCTCCAGTGCGTCATCGAGCCCTGTTTTAGCCCCGCCCAGAAAATCCGAAAAATAGCAATGGTGAAAAACTGTTTAACGATCTAACTCCACAATTCAGTACTTCACAGTTCACAGTCTTTGTAATATGTTTTAGCAATACATTTCTAACATTTCTAATGTGTTTAGAATTTTTTTTTTAATTGCCTTTACAGGGACTTTAATGCATTGCATAAAGTAATGTTAACATGCTAAAAACATGTATTAGTATATTTCATTTTCTAGGACATTTAATTACTGATTGATATAGATTAATAAATGCTATATTACTGGCAGGTCAGGTTACCTAATGAATGTTGACAAATGTAACTTGCCTTAATTGTAATATTAATAATATTTATATTACTACTATTCCTCTCTCTCTCTCTCTCTCTCTCTCTCTCTCTCTCTCTCTCTCTCTCTCTCTCTCTCTCGCTCCAGGGCGGCACTAATTATGCCATTCATTTTTCTATCACTAATACTAAAATTAATATTATTCAAATTTTTATTCTTTATTCATTCAAATTCAATTAATATATGTTTGTTTGAAAGTGCAAAAATGATGAGACTAAACTTAATTGGTTCTAGCGTGTCATGCAAGCAGATTTGAGCCTTTGTGTTTACCGTGTCATATATATAATTGATAAGCTCTTATGTATGTGCGCTGTTCAGTGTTCAATAAAAGTCTAAATTAAATCAGTTGAATGATGGACTAACCTGTCGATCTCTGAACTCTTTGAACAAGTCAAGATGAGCAACTGACAAGTCAAGTGCTTCGGCAGATTTGATGTGTTGCCTCCCCGTTTACAGAGTGGTGCATTGAGATATGTTTCTTTACTTTTCTCATTACCTTTGTAGGCAAAGTAATGCCTTATTTCACTCATACTGCTCTCTCTATTTATTAATTTCGGGCGTGTAGAAATTCGAATGAGCGTCGTTTGATCCATCGTGTTCCTCTGTTGTCACCGTTTGCCGGTTTCGCGTGACCCGCGTCAGTTTAGGTAGCGCACTGCCGCCTAGCGGTGAACTTAGAAACAGCAGCGCATCAAATACCGAATTGAACAAAATTATGATATTGTACCGTTTGAAATATAATATATACCGGTATTTTTGCAGTACCGGTATACCGCGCATCCCTAGTATCTTGTCTGTTCTGAATATAATTAAAGTCTACTGCTGCATTTAGATCCGACTTCAGCCTTTGTTTCCACGCAAATCGTAACAGAATAACTGACCCACTAGGATCTAGCAGCCATGCCTACCTGGAGTCCTGATGTCCAGATCCTCCATCTTCGCCAGGAGAATCGCGCCATCGAGGATTATGTCGCAGAATTCCTCGAGCTGGCATATCTCGCGCAAATGAACACTCACGGCTTGAAGATCTTCTTCCGCGGAGGATTATCGGAACCACTCCGGTCTCTGATGCCCGAACCTGATCCTCACGGATCTTTAGAATGGTACGTTGACCTGGCCCTGTTGTGGAGCGGTTCCCCGTTTACTGTTGGCGTGGAGGAGAAGCTGCGAGAGCCTGCGCTTAACGTCAGCCCGGTCGCGCCCGCGCTTCACTTCAGCAGCTCTGCCGAAACCACACTCCACAAGCCCGCGCTTCAGGTCTGCTCAGCCGAACCCGCGCTCCCTCAGACCGCGCTCCACGTCTTGCCAGCAATCAAGCCAGCCACCGGATCGGTCTATGGCCGTACGGGACCGATCTCCAGCGTGGCTGATCCTTCTATGAGGTCTGCACGTGCTGCCAGGAAGACCATCATTTCAGGGTCCCGCCATGTCGAACCCGCGCTTCACCCCAGCCCTGCCGAGACCGCGCTCCGCGAACCCGCGCTTCTCGCTCGCTCAGCCGAACTCGCACATCACTTCAGCCTCGACGAACCCGAGTCAAGTGAGTCAAGTGCCGCCGAGTCAAGTGAGACCGCGCTTCCCGAGTCAAGTGAGTCAATTGCCGCCGAGTCAAGCGAGTCAAGTGCCGCCGAGTCAAGCGAGTCAAGTGCCGCCGAGTCAAGTGAGTCAAGTGCCGCCGAGTCAAGTGAGTCAAGTGCCGCCGAGTCAAGTGAGTCAAGTGCCGCCGAGTCAAGTGAGTCAAGTGCCACCGAGTCTACTGAGTCAAGTGAGTCTACCGAGTCTACTGAGTCAAGTGAGTCTACCGAGTCTACTGAGTCAAGTGAGTCTACCGAGTCTACTGAGTCAAGTGAGTCTACCGAGTCTACTGAGTCTACTGAGTCAAGTGAGTCTACCGAGTCTACTGAGTCTACTGAGTCAAGTGAGTCTACCGAGTCTACTGAGTCAAGTGAGTCTACCGAGTCTACTGAGTCAAGTGAGTCTACTGAGTCTACTGAGTCAAGTGAGTCTACTGAGTCAAGTGAGTCTACCGAGTCTACTGAGTCAAGTGAGTCTACCGAGTCTACTGAGTCAAGTGAGTCTACCGAGTCTACTGAGTCTACTGAGTCAAGTACGCCCAGTAGTGAATCAAGCCCAGTGGAGCGTCGTCGCAGAAGGAGGAGGAGGACTTGTTTACTTCGCCAGGCTACGGAGGGTGTTCCCAGTCTCCTCGCCCTGCCGGCCCCGCCTTTGCGCCTCGCCCTGCCGGTCCCGCCTCTGCGCCTCGCCCTGCCGGCCCCGCCTCTGCGCCTCGCCCTGCCGGCCCCGCCTCTGCGCCTCGCCCTGCCGGCCCCGCCTCTGCGCCTCGCCCTTCCGGCCCCGCCTCTGCGCCTCGTCCTGCCTGCGCCCTTCAAGCTCCGGGAGGCCTGCCCGGAACCCATTTACCACCTGGAGGTTCCTCCCGAGGATTTCCCCAAGTATTTTTTGGGGGGGGGGGCAGAAGGTACTCCGTGAGGGCCATGGAGACGACGTCGACATGGTCCTCATCCTCGTCTGAGTCTGCTCCGACCTGGCCACCATCTCATCGTGCTCCGCCCTGGCCTTGGCCACGCCATGCTCCACCCTGGCCTTTGCCACGCCATGCTCCACCCTGGCCTTCGCCTCGTCCTGCTCCGCCCTGGCCTTCACCTCATCCTGCTCCGCCCTGGCCTTCGCCTCATCCTGCTCCGCCCTGGCCTTCGCCTCATCCTGCTCCGCCCTGGCCGCCGTCACGTCCTGCTCCGCCCTGGAGGCTTCCTGTTCCGGGCAAGCCACGCCCTCGTCAGCCTCCAGGGCGCCCACCCTCCCGCCCCTTTTTGATGTTTATTCGGCGCGGGGACACGCCTTATGGAAGGGGGGGATAATGTTATAGTTATGTCTGTTCTGTATCTGTTTCCCTGAGTTTTCCCCGTCTTTGTGTATTTGGTTCAGTCCTGTTTCCAGTTTTCCCGCTCCTTGTTAGTGTTCAGTTTATTCACCTGTGTTCTGATTTGCCCCAGCTGTGTCTTGTTCCCTCATCCCGTCTGTGTATTTAAATCCTGTCTGCTCTTTTGTTCATGGTGAGTTATTGAATGTATGTTTTAATGTGCGTACCACGAGTATCTTGTCTGTTCTGAATATAATTAAAATCTACTGCTGCATTTAGATCCGACATCAGCCTTTGTTTCCACGCAAATCGTAACAGATTCATTCTCTCTTTTTTTAGCGTCTATCTTTCTGGGGTGTGTTTTGCAAAGCTAACTATGGTCGCAAGTTTCGTTGTTACAAACACAATTTAGACTATATAGTTGGCTACCGATGCTTTTGGGAAACGCATCCATGTTTAAGACATCAGACATGTCTAATAAGGGGACACACACACACACACACACAAAACATCACTTAGCATGATTTATAAGCTGTTGTCCTCATGGGGACAAGGATTTCAGATATTGCCATCTTTGCCATCACAATTGGCCTCTGGGATGAACTCTCTCCCTTTCATGACCCTCTCGTGATTGCAGTTCTAGTGAAAACCAAGTGCATGTTTCTCTATTAAGATTTTATCTCAGTGTTGAACAATTCCAATTTATCTTGATCAGGACTCAGATAAAAGCGTGTGATGATTTGGATGTGGTGTTTGATAGCTTATTAGTCACAATATGATTTAATTTTGACAAATGGCTTTTGATACAAATTTTGATTATCTATTTCACACTTGTTTGACACATTCATTCGCAGTCCTTTCAAAGTAAGCAACTGCATTTTATTTATTTATGTAAGTTTCTGATTTAGATACTTTTAAAAATCAGTATTATCACCAGTTATATCAACAAAGACTAAACTTGGACTAAAATTACAGCAGGTTGTTTTTCTTTTCTTCAGGTGGATAGAAAGCTTTATAACCAACTCTTACATATGATGTATTACATATTATTTAAAACTGAGGGTTGCACTTAAAGACTGGCCTATAATAACATGCATTTAGTAATATATTAATGTATTTACACTGCTATGATGCTTACACTGAAAAGCTTACCCAGTACCTGTACACACTATATTTACATATTGTGTAATACATTTTCAAATGTTGTAAATTAAAACATTCTCCTGTAAACTATATGGAGTAAAATCCATTAATGTAAAATGAAAAAGCTGTTAACATCTTGATGAATGATACTCAGATCTTCCTGTCATGATGATGATAATTGAAATGTCAGTCTCATAATGAATCTCTTGAGATGATGAATTGTTTTGTTGGGTCATTGACGTGTGCGCATCAGATCTTTTCAGTTCCCCAATGGAAAGGCAATTTGAAGTGGTCTAGATGACCCTTGAACTTACTCCTCTGGTGTTTCTCCTGTCTGACTAGAGGCTGCTTAGTCTCCCATAGCCAAACTTTTGACTAACTGCATAATGTCTGGTCCAATTTGCAGCTTGAATACATTTTTAGAGGCCGTTTTAGTAGCAGGAAATCATTCGTACTAAAATAACAGAAGTGTGCAGGCGTGATTCTCATCTTTTATAGATTTGATGCAACTAACCTGGCAAACCTTTGGCAAATGGGTGTGGAAAGAATGGTAGGAGTGTTTAAGAAACCTGTTGATACTTTATATATGTATATCTAGCTAACATTGTTATTTATATCATTCCTGAGGGTTTATTTGTTCTCATATATATATTAAATCAATCTCCAAGGTAACATATGCAGAGATCATGGTTTCTGTGGCAGACATGCAGAGCTGATAGAAAGAGGCTTTAGTCAACCTGAATTTGATAATCAGTTTGAAAATGTGTTATTTTTCAGTTTAGATGTTGACCAACAAGCAACAAAATAGAATCTAGAGTCTAATATGACAAACCACTACTTTTTAGTGTTGCATAACTACAAACTCTAAATAAATGTAATTGAATTATCATAGGATTTACTGATATTGTAGTGTGGTTTCAGGGTGCAGTACAGTACAAAAACAAACTGTTAGGTTGAGAAATGTACACAAATCTATGAGAAGGTGGTGCACTGATAAATATATATGGACAAAAATATTGGGACACATTCATTCTTGAATTAAGGTGTTTCAATCAGACCTATTGCCACAGGTGTATAAAATCAAGTACTTAGCCATGCAGTCTGCATTTACAAACATAAAAAAAGGGGTCGTTCTGAAGAGCTCAGTGAATTCAAGCATGGTACTGTGATATGATGCCACCTTTTCAATAAGTCAGTTCTTGAAATTTCATCCCCGCTAGAAATTCCACTGCATTGTGCCAACTGTAAAATTTTGTGAAGGAGGGATAATGGTTTGGGGCTGTTTGTCAGGGGTTGGACTAGGGGCTTCACTGGTAATCTTCATTGGGGCTACAGCATCTTAAACGGGACATATCATGAAAATCGGACTTTTTCCGTGTTTAAGTGCTATAATCGGGTCCCCGGTGCATCTACCAACCCAAAAAACGTGAAAAGTGTCGAACCAGAAACTTTGTTTTGCTAAGCATTTTCTGCAAGCATGTCAAAAAATAAGCCGGTCAGATTTCGCTCCCCTTCTGACTTAGGAAGCGACAACAGTGTAACCAGTTCTAACGCAATGGCAAAAGTTCCAGCAAAGCATGCAAACTGTTCTGTCGTCGGCTGCACAGACGAGCAAAAAAAATGTCATAGCTGTCTAATAAAGACCTCAGGGAACTGTGTCAACTTGTGTAAAAGTTAAAGATGACGGTACATGCAAGTCGACGAGATGAATCAATGTAACTCCACAACAACTACATAAATGTATCATTCAGAAACGTCCAGGTGCAGTCTAAAAGTTGCAACCTCTTCCTGAGTCTCTCCGTAAGGCTGCACTCAATCCGCTACTGTTTATTTCTGAGATTTTGGATGAGTGAGATTATTCACGTGTTTTGTTATTGCCGGAGTATCCGAAGCTTGTGTAAAGGATCGGTCCTCTTCTGAAGGGGGGTGGGAAGCAGCTCATTTGCATTTAAAGGGACACACATACAAATGGTGTGTTTTTGCTGCTATAATACAATTTTGACAAGCTATAATAAATGATCTGGGGGTATTTTGAGCTGAAATTTCACAGACATATTCTGGGGACACCATAGATTTATATTACATCTTGTGAAAAGGGGCATAATATGTCACCTTTAAGACATTTTGGACAATGCTATGCTTCCAACTTTGTGGGAACAGTTTGAGGAAGGCCCTTTTCTATTCCAGCATGATAATCAGTGCACAAATCAAGGTCATAGGGTAACACTTTATTTTGATGGTCCCTTTTGAACATTCTAGTAACTATAAGTAACTTTGCAACTACATGCCAACTAACTCTCATTAGAGTATTAGTAGATTGTCTGCTTAATATCTGCTAACTCTTTAAGTGTGATGCTCCCCAACAGACATTCTACTGACTATGTAACTTTGCAGGTATATGTCAACTTATTCTAACCCTAACCCTACCAATACTCTACTAACACTCTAATGAGAGTTAGTAGAAATGTAGGTGCAACGTTACTTATAGTCAACAGAATGTGAAACCGGTCATAGACATGGTTGAATGAGTTTGGTGTGGAAGGACTTGACTGGTCTGCTCAGAGCCCTGACCTCAACCCCATCCAACACCTTTGGGATGAACTGGAACGGAGACTGCGAGTCAGGCCTTCTCGTCTAACATCATTGCCTGACCTCACAAATGCTGTAATCCATATTATTTGGAACGAAAAAAAAAGGTTGGTTTTAGGTTTTAATAGTGTTACACATGTTGATGCTTCCCATTTTAGACATCTTAAGTGGTTACCTAAGCAGAGTTGTGCACTTTAAATTATAGATGGTACACAATATAATAAATAAAAGAACTCCTTCATATTTTAATATGTATTTTTCTAGGCTAAGTGAGAAACATTGTTATAATACTAGGCAGAGTTTAATGGATATTACATTATGTCGTTTCAAAACAATGTACGGTCGAAGGTCTTTTAAATACTCAGGGGTGTAAAGAGTGTGTCAAATACGGTTGGCTTTAGTATGAAAGTTAAAAGTTGGCTATTAGATAAGTTGTTTTAGTGATTCATTTGTATTAATGTTTTTGGGTGGATGTTTAATTGTGATGTATATTTTGGAAATGTGTGTTCTTATTGTGGTGTTGTAGGTATAACAGTATGCAGTGCCAAGGTAACCCGTCTCTAGGAGTGAAGTTGTGCTTTACACCAAGGACCACAATGGAAATAAGTTTTGTTTAAACGTTATTGTGTTATCCTTGACAAATGAGTGTGGTTTTCACTATTATTTTGTCTAATGAATCAAATCAAATCAAATATCTACCTTCCCAAAAAAAATGGAAGCTGTTTTACCTCTAAAGGGGGGACCAACTCCATATTAATGTCGGTAACACTTTATTTTAAGGTGCTTGTAATAAGCAGTAATTAACAGTTAATAAGACACTTATAAGACCTTATAAGATGCATATAAGATGCATATAAGCATTAACTAATGATAATAAATAAATTAAATTACATAATAAATTTCTCAAGTATCAATACATTGCACTTTTAGAACAGCCGAACAAACATAAATGGTAACACAAACTCCCAGACCCTTAAAAATTGACCTTCCCAAGAGGGAGTAGTTTCCCTGATCTCTTCAGGGCCTGGAGCTTTAATTAACCCTTATATGAAGTAGTTAATGCTTATATGCATCTTATAAGGTCTTATAAGTGTCTTATTAACTGTTAATTACTGCTTATTACAAGCACCTTAAAATAAAGTGTTACCTTAATGTCTATGTATTTAGAATGCATTGCCATTACAGTCCTTGTTGGGTTAATGGTCAGGTGTCCAATACTTTCGTCCATATAGTCTCTGTTCTGTGTCCACTGTATGTCCATTACTTGTATTATCTGTGTCTTATAGGCTAAATAAGGGGTTGTCAAGGATTCTGTCAAGAAAATGAGGCAGCTATATATATTTTCAGGTTTTAAGTTGGGATTTTGGAGATTTTTGCGGCTGAATGTAATGTATATCAGAATTGTGGGAGCTTTTGATTCTATTTTATTTTGTGATTTGCCTGGAACACAGAAATATATACATACTGTCACACTCCTGGACAGTTTATTTAGACTTAAAGGTGACCTATAATTCAAAATTAAATTTACCTTGGTATAGTCAAATAACAAGAGTTCAGTGCATGGACATGACATAGAGTGAATCTCAAACTGGACTGTTTTCGCGTTCTCATTTAATTCACGTTTATGAAAAACACCCCTGAAAAACGGTCGGTTCTCCACACAATACCGACTGTGACGCAATAGTCGGGATCATTAATATGCACGCCTCCAAATATTTGCATAACGCCAGCCCTCAATGCCAGGCGGAACTGCGCAGCCGAAGCATGGCAGTTGCTCAGTGTGGATGTACACATGAACACAAAAGTATTTTTTAGTTCCTTCATCTGAGCCTCTGAAGAAACAATGGGTTAATTTTATTTTCTCTGGAAATTTCCAAACATTTCACCGACGACTGTTTCCTCAACTTGGGCCAATACAGAGCTGGCCTCGGATCGAGCTACCAAGCAACACTTTCTGATGTGTAATTGTTCAAGTTCAGACAGGTAATCTTTCTCTCAAAATCGTTCAATACTGTTTATGCATCAGTAAGTCAAGCCAGTGACTAAAATATCAGCTTCACATCGTTTCTTTTAGTAGGATGAAAATAATCGTATTTAAATTTTGAACAAATTATATACAGAAAGCGATCAAAGAACAATCTTTCCACACAGCGCAAGTTTATCTGGACACTTGCCAAACTCGTTATGAAATCAATGACGCACGTTACTGCACAACGAAGCTCTTACTGTATTTACATCATCGTGTTTGCATTGGTGAAAGCAGAGAGAGTGCAGAAACTGCTTTGCAATGATAAGATCTTCATTCTCGCGATCAACACGTCATCTGCTCAATGCTCATCACGGCAACATTGTATGTGATGGGAATAGATCTAAATACTTTAAAAACATCTCACGATTCGTTAATCTCAATAGCTGTTATAGTAAAAACGTATAATAGCTGTAGTAAAAGTATTCGGGAGAGAGTTTCACATGTAATGCGTTGCTATTTCATATGCAAGCATGTCAGCCAATCACAGCAGTGGCCGCGGTTACACTGAATCCCACAGCAGACACGCCCCTTCAAACAGAGTGTTCAAATCAGAGGCTAAAAGCAGGCTAGGAAAAATGCCATTTATTTCTAAATTATGATTATTTTTTATCTAAAAAAACATACTAACATTATAAGGGTAACCCAGGAAACATTATAAAATAAAAAATAAAAACATTCTAGGGCACCTTTAAATAATACTGTGTGTGTCATTTTTTCATTTTAATTGTGCAACATTATCTGAAAGAGGCGATGGCCTGTACACTCACAGTCAGTCATGAGATCTTAATAAAGAGCTGGACGCTGCTTTGCCAGAGGAATAATCGTAATCGGAATTTTTTAATGTTTTAAATGTTGAAGTAAAGTGAGTGAGTGAAGCAATTGGGACATTGTTTACTTTGTATCATCTTGACTCTTGGTTGCGGCTGGATTGCGTTTACATTACACTGAGATCCGATCACAATGCGTCCTCGACTACCTCCGAACCTGGACACGCTGATCGGATAACATTCCGATCAGAAGTGCGTTTACACTTGTCTTTTCAATGTGTATGTGGACAACATCCAGATACAGGTCGCTTGTTAATGCCAAGTGTAAACCCAGCTTAAGATAAAACAACTAAGGGATAAGTGAGGAGACCGAGTGAGCCATCACATCAACTTTGTTCAAAGGCTAACTGCATCTGCAAATTACACATGACAAGAAGATGTAAATGAGAAAAACATGTGCAAAGAGGGAAGACGGTGAGCAGACAGAGTCTGAAAGGTGCAAATGATGAGATACATTCAGAATATTCACATAACCACCCACACACAGCTGTGCAGATATCACACTTACAAACACAATTTCTTCATTTTAGAGATTTCAAATGGTGACATCTGTCCTGTTATCGGTTATTCTGATTCCTTCCCACCAGTGTGTAACTTCACGCACCTATACTTTGAGTACAAACTTGTCGTCCGAAAGTTAACTGAAAATGACTTAATTATTCATACACTTATTTATTATTATTTTATTATTCATTTAATTCCAAAACTGCAAATATTTATAGCTTATACAATTACATCTACATGAAAATAAAAAAAAAACGTCTTTTTTTCTTCTTCTTTTTAGGTGTGGGTATGTGTGCAACTGCATGCAACCTGCAATTTCTCTCTTTTTATTTCGTCATCTTTCTCATTTTCTTTCATCTATCTCACCTTTCGCTTGCCCTCGATGATGGAGAAGGGTGTTGTGATGGAGGGCCACTTGTTTCTGGGTGGTGGAGGCTTCTCACAGTTCCACAGCACTAAAATCTGAAACCACATTAAAAAACATGACCTGCACTGCACATTTCAATACATGTGAAAAACATGACTATTCAATGTTAGGTAAAAAAAATAAAAATAAATTGTGAATGTGAATTATTATGCCCACATGCAAATAGTAATTAACATTTCTCAACAAATCCCATACTCATTAATAAGTGCAGAAAATAGGTGTGAGAGCCTCCAAACAAACTAAAGAAATTATCTAGAGACTTTTCATTTTTAGAAACTGTGTTAATTAAGAGCATTTGGAGATAAGGCCTAATGTTAGCCCTTGTGAAAAAGAAGTGTGCTTGATTGTATTGAATGTGCAATTCCAGTGTATTTCAAATCTTAAAAGAATATTTTCACACAGTAATGACATTAAAAGCCACTTAAATTAAAGAGATTTCACTTTCATGATGTTTCTTAAGACACTTAAGAACTTTTAAAAAGTGCACTTTGTAATAATGTCAAAGTCAAAGTTTTACTTTAAAGTACATTTTAAATAAACTTTTTGATAATATTTTATCATGCTTTACAGAAGTGTTTATTTTGGTATCTTGACTAACATGCTAAAGCACATGTAAAGTTTTTGATTATAATTTTAACTGTAGTGTGTTATTTGATATTACATTCAATTTGAATATATTTCAAATACTAAATTAAATCTTCATCATTACTAATCTGTAATTCCATTAAGAGTATATTTCAGTTTACTATCTGGCAGTACACTTTAACCTGATTTCAAAGACAATATTACATATAAAGCTTAAGCACTATTAAGTTTAACTTATTGCATTTAATTGTATCTAAAATGCAATTAAGTGTCCAAAATAATTCACACGTAAGAATATTCTTTTAAAGTACATTCATACACTAAGTATGCTAAAGTGCACTTTTTAAGGGAGAACATGATCATTAATACTGTGTGACACTGAATATTATTCAATTTAGTATCCATAATATAAATTAAACCGATATGATGTCTGCTGATAGGAAAAAAGTTGTTTACTTAAACTTAATGAAAGGAGCACCAAATAGGAGTTAAGAAAGTGAAGATAACACGATCTGCCATTTATCAGATACCGCAATTATACTGAGTGTTTGCAAAGCCAGACTTTTGACTTGTTTCGCATGATTAGTCGCTGCCCACATACAGAGACATAATAAAAAATGATGTGTGGAAAACCATGTCAAAAATTGGGGACATTCTAAATGAGTTTGATTCATGCATTGATAATCATTCATCTTCTTCATGATATGATAAATTAGGCAGTGCTGCAATTAATATACCAACCCTTTCCTCTCCAGAATGCTAAAGGAACCGGAATCTTAATCTCATATCATTCCAAACCTGTATGAATTTATGTTTTTGACACTATTATCATTAACTAAAAAAAAAAAAAAAAAAAAAACTTGAACTACTTGAAATTATATAAGCGTTAACTGAATTAAAATGCAATATAAAAAAAACCCCACACACATTGTATTTCAGTTGCAACATTTCTCTATTTTGTAAAATTATTAAAACCAAATAAACTAAATTGAGTAAATAAAATGTGTTATTAATAATGTATATATATATATATATTTGGTTAAAATAATATTCATACGGGTTTGGAATGACATGAGGGGGAGCAAATGATGATAGAATTATTATTATTAATATTTTTGGTGATCTGTTTTTATTTTTACTTGCAGTACATCTCGTTTGTGATTTAATATAGCCAGTTTTGCAGTCCGCCATTAAAGCAAAAACTCTGACCAATACTGTGACAATGTGACCTCCAGCAAAACAATTGTGTGAATGATCTCTAAAAAAGATACACTTGCAGCGTAGATAATATTGTCATTTTGCTTCATACTTTCCTCTCATGTTCTCACCTGTGCACAGAACTTGGACTTGGTGACTGCATGGATCAGCTTGAATATGGGCTGCTGTTGGGACTGTAGAGGTGTTACCGCTTGAATGACGGCTGTAAACTCCTGAGATGGACTCTTACCTGCAGAAATACACACGTGGATGGCAGAAATGACTTCAGTGCTTTTGGATAGTCATTACTTGTTGATGAATTTCTTTGCTTAATTCACGAACCACATAAAAATGCAGTTTTCACACTGCAAAAGAGCAGAGTAGCCTTTATGAAATCAGTCTTGAACAGCATCAGTCTCCTGTGTGTAACATCTCTCTGCGATTGTATTAGTTTGCTTTATGGCAGCCGTTCAAAGAGAGCACCTGTTTATCTTTGTTCCTCCGCAGGGATTCGCTTCATTTATCTACGTTTGCGACTGTGACTCCAGAAACCCGACAGCTACATTAAGTCTCTATTACATCACAATAAAGGTTACTACAAAGAACAAAAGAGAACCAGAGAGGATAAAACTAGTAAAATGAATTGATCAAAGCTTTGAAGCTTTTCTGGTTCAGCAATAAACAAAAGAGAAGTTCATAATATATCACGCAGTGACAGTAATTACGTTTAGACAGAACATCTATTATCCCCATTTCCTCTCTGCAGGGATTCAAACTCTATAAAACAGAACAAAACAAGAACATGTAAACACACACACACAGTCTGAAACACGTGAACAAACAGGCCACACACAAAGACCACACAGAAACAAACCACACAAAAACATAGAGAACTACAGTAGTAACTAATAAGCACATTCACACATCTACTTTTGGTTTGATTTTCAAAACTTATTATATGAATCTATTGTTGATGATCCACCCAGACTGTGGATCCATCCATCCATCCACAGACACAGACAGACACACACACACAGATAAAAATTAAATGGCCTCTCTTAGCACGGCTATTAAAGATCCTCGCATAATTAAATAAAAATGACAAAAGATTAATATAATTCAGATATTTTACATTTGAATTGTTTGTTTTAATATTAATATACCGGTAGTCACAGAATAAGCACAATTATGACGAAAACCATCTCATTAAAGTTTTATATTTTTACTTTTAACTGTTATTACACATTATTATTGTAAATATATATTTGTATACCTCAAATGTGTTCAAATATTTCCCCAGTAGCACTGGGACTTTTCTCTGTTTGTTTCACTCCGCTTGTCTGTGTTTGTACAACTTGCATCATTAAGCCAGTAGGTGGTGAAAATAACCGTCTTTATGAGTGAATAATTGAACCATTAATATAACAGATTAGTCCAAAAACATTGATTAATTTAGTAAAGAAACAAGTAGCTGAAACTGATCTTTGATGCTCATACCAATTGCTCATTATGCCTCTGGACACAGAAGGAGTGCATTGGCGTTTGATTTAAATGTAACATCTATGCAAAATAATCCTTGAATAATTTCTTATTTAAACTGATTCTCATGTTTCAGAATGTTATCTGCTTGACAAATAATTTATGCTACTGCCCACTGATATGCTTTTAAAGCTTTTGTTATCCATTTTTTTGGCCTTCAAACACCTTAAAATGCTTATGTGATCAGGAAAATCTACATTTTAGCAGGAGGGCATATCCCCGAACCCCCCGAGCAAAATTACTTTTTGGACCTGAGAAGGTAACGAGACACTGCATTGAATGATGACACTTTGGGAAATGGCCCAGTCATGCAGGAATTATAGCAAAGAGATGCAGCGTCTTGTTCCCTTTCTAAGGGAACCATGGAGAAATTCCCTGAGACATTCCCTTTATGAGGAAACTTACACTGCGTCGTATGACTACACTTTGGGGAACGAAATAGCCACTTCACCAAACTGACAAATGCCTGTCCTAGTGTGAGGCTGCTCAGGCACAACTCAGGACACGAGCACTTTGAACCCTGGAGTGGCTGGCAGGTCCAGGCTATAGAACGGTAGCCTCAGACATCACACCCGGACCGTTGGCAGAATGTCTGATGCATATGGCACACATATCTGGAAACATTTCTGGAGTTTCGAAGTCGTCATCTGATTGGTTGAATTCTACAGGATGTCCACGAGACGTGTGTTCTGTTCTTTAACAGTCCGCCTGGAAACAAATGCTGTGACGCCAAACTCCTTCGTGGAAGAATGCAATCGTGTTTACAACTGTGACAATAAATGCTTACCATGATCAATAAACGCTGGATTTTCAAAAGTATGTGAAGTTCGCGGCTCCATTGTTGCAGTAAACTTGCACAATGTTCTTAAATTAATAATTTATAGATGCACGCCGGTCTGTTATTGCAGGGACATTTTCACGCACCTAAACATGACGTGGAACAAAATTAACTAATGAGACTAATAGAACCTTATAAAGGTGCCAGTGACAACTCTTCTAAAACACCAGCTAGATTTCATGCTGGGACTTTAACTTGAGCCGTAGGCCTCCCCCTTTAGGGTACCATGAAGGAAATGGGGCATCCACCACTTAACAGCGTGTGGAAGGCAGCTATGGCCACCACGTACACCTTAAGTGTGGACGGAGGAAAAACCTGTAGAAAACCTGCAGTCTTGAATGAACTCCAGCACGGGGCTATGGGGCAGTTAACTGGGTTCAACTGACACCTTCTGCACCATAAAGTGAAGACTCTTCACTTTAAGGCATACAGTTTCCTCGTGGAGGGAGCTCTAGAATTGAGAATGGTCTCAAAAACCTCAGCTGAGAGGCCTATATCTGTGTGAGAAGGTCCCTCCCGACCAGAATCTCCATCGGGAGACCGTCTAGGAGGGCCACAAGGTCCGAAAACCATACTCTGGCCAGTCAGAATGGGGATACAAGTAGAAGGTGGACCCCATCTTGGCGAACTCTTTCTAGAACTCCTGGGAGCAGACTGATCGGGGGAAATGCGTACAGCCGAAGCCTAAACCACAGCTGCACCATGGTGTCAAGCCCCAAGAGCTGGATGTGTGAGGGAGAACCAGAGGGGACAATGAGAAGTCTTTTGAGACGCAAACACGTCTACGTCCGCCTGGCCAAACTTTCGGGGTGCAGTCTCCATTCCCCAGGCCTCGACAGGACGTTGCTCCCAAATTCAGGTGCCCAGGGATGTAGAGTGCTCTCAGGGAGAGCAGGTTCCCTTGGGACCACAGGAGGTGGTCCCCTGGTGATTTATGTCTGAGACCATCGACATATTGTCTGTTTGAACCAGAACTTTGTGGCCTCTGAGGTCTGGGTTAAAATGCCTTAGGGCTAGTAGTACTGCTAACATCTCCAGGCATTTAATATGCCAAGAGAGATCATGCTCCTTCCACAGACCTCAAGTTGAGTGGCCTTCCATGACCGCACCTCACTCTGTGTGGGACGCATCTGTCTACACTATCTTGCGATAACAGGATGCCCCCAACACTGGGCCCAGGGGATAGGAAGCAAGGCTTCTTCCACACAATTATAGAACAAAGGCATCTGCATTTAACCTTGATCGTGCAAAATGGGTTGCCCCTGGTCCTAAGCCACCACTGCAAAGGTCTCATTTACAACAGGCTAAAAGGTATCACGTTGAACGCAGCTGCCATGAGCCTTAACAGTCTCTAAAACTGCTTTACAGTGATGAGCTGGCATTGCTTGATTCTGGTCACTAGAACCGACTCGATACGTGCTGGAGACCGCTGTGCCTGTACCACCATCCCCTGAGACTGAGCTAATATCAGTCTAAGTCTATGTAGTTGATAATCTGGGAGTCCTCCTTTGGAGTACCAGCTGTAGAAACCCACAGAGAGATAAATCGGTGGCCCACTGCAGTTATTTAATGGCGTCGGGCCCCACACCTTGGCCCTTGTCCAGGTCCCTCAGCAGGTCAGCCTGGTATGCTTGCAAGATGCCCATTGTATGTAAGCAAGTACCCGTGTGACCTGCCACCATACACGCCTTACCCACGAGCTAGGATGTTGATGTCACCCAAATCACACACGTCGATGCTGAGTACGTCCAACTCCTCAGAGCTGGACAAACCCAACATGAAGTACTCCCACTAGAAGCCGCAGAGTGAGCTTCCGTATCCCGAGTCTGAGCACTGGAGCTAGCGGTTGAGAGCTGAGAAAGGTCCGAAGCCATCTCTAACTCCTCCACTAGCTTCATCTTAGATCCCCAAGAGTGAAGCCACCATGCTGCCTCGGCCGCTGCGGGACCCGAATGGCGGGGGACAAACCTGACCGCTTTCATTACGCAAAGTCAGGCGGGAGTGAAGCGTTCTCAAAGTAGAGCCGTTCACATTGCGCTCAGTCAGCCCACAAGAGAGCTGACCGTGCGTGCTCTGGTCCTAAGCAGCTTACACAAAAGTTGTGTGTATTCCCACCCGTGATGTAACGTGGGAAGGGACGAACATACTTCTTAAACTGTTGCTGCTCACTCGTCATTTTATTCACTGATAGAGCTCAGTTTTATATGGCCTAGGGGACAAACAAACACCAAATAGTGTTACGCGTTACGTGTTACGCCGTCACATGTAACGGCGCGATGCAGCACCAATCAGAATTGGACTAGCTGCACACGTGCTTCATTCACTGTCACGCTGAAGGTATTCCTGAAAGTGTCGTCATATGACGCAGTGCGAGTTACCTCGAGAGGGAACAGTACATTTACAGCCTTTCCAAGCTCATGCTTTAATTGACCACTCACTGGCTTCAGAACAACCACCCTGATGTGGCAGGAAATTATAAAAAAGAAAAACTAAAATTGCAGAGCTGTGTACGAAGGAATCAAGAATTGTGTCATTGTGTAAGCAAGCCTCAACATAAAAAATAAAAAAAATCAAGGAAGACAGGGACACAGCAAACCATCGGTACAATCCACTGGCCATGTTGGATGATATCTCATTACCTAATAAACAGCATGTATTGCAGGTAGCTGGATTTATAGTGTTGCCCAGGCAGAGCGAATCACACCGTATATCACGGCACAGTGAAGTTCTCTCAAGTTATGGCCACAGACAGGGAGTCTAAACTGCCCTGTCATCAAAATTATGGAAAGTGAGACTAACAACACCTGTGACAGCAGAGTATAGACCATCTATCACTTCTGCAATACAGATTTACTGCTGACATGTGAAGCCCAGGGACAAATCCATCACAAACCCCTACATGAGCATGCAAACACACAGGCCATGGTTAGGGAGGAATATGGTGGACACATATGTTCACCATCCACTATGAGATGTCACACACACACACACACACACACACACACACACACTGGATAGACTGCTTGGAGGGAAACCAACATCTATCTGAGTTATGATTTCATTTTCGCAGCAACAAAGTTTTACGGCATTGAGCTGGAGGTGGTGAGGAGATGCGCACACACACACAATCATACATATACCCGCTCACCGAGTGTCGAGTAGTAGAAGGGGAAGAGGGTGAGGTCGCTGGAGAACTCAGGAAGTGCGTAGAGTCCTCCAGGCAAAGAATTCCACATAATCCTGCTCCTGGTCATGTGCGTCCGTATCCGGTCATGGATAATCTGAAAAAACAACACATACAAAACTGGCTATAACAGTTTTTTTACAGTTGCTACAACACATTTCTAAATACTTAGGTCACTTTTTCACTTAGGTCACACAGTTCTCCTAACCAACTTTCAGCTCGGCACAGCACTTAATTCCACATTCAAAATGCACCAAAACTACCAAATCACGTCATAAATGTCTCAAATCAACACATTCTTCCATAACACTAGCAAAGGTTGACAGCCAACAAACACACTTTGTCACCCACAAAACAATGACCTAAAAAACACTAACTCTACTGTTTAGAATTCACTGCAATATATGTTACTGGAATGAATCAGACATTATGCAGTATGCTTCAATATTTTATATCTTTTTTTTTTGCACTGAGTAATTCAAAATACAAAAATTTGTATACACACATCCACCGATACAGATACAATAGGAATGCTAATCTACTCGGTCTTCTGCATTTGGCCACAGGTTCTCATCCACATCACATCTTAGTCATCTAGGGCAATAGGAAAGAATCTTCTGGCATGCCTGATCCATCCCTGGCAATATTCTGCTGATATGTCCAGGCATCCAGCATTCATTGCGTCCAGGAGGGACATTTGATCATGTGGATGGTGGTCATAAACCTTCCACCTACATGAGGAAAATAATTTCTCTATCTATGGGGTTGAGGAATGGAGAGTAAGGTGGGAAGAAAAGTGACACCATTCTAGGATGGGCTGCAAACCACTTGGTGACTGCCCGGGAGTGGTGAAATGCCACATTGTCCCATACAATTATAAATGTTGGCTGATTTCTTCTCTCTGCATCCCTTTCCTCACCTAGCACAACCCTTCCATAGAGATCATGCAGGAACACAAGGATACACTCAGTGTTGAATGGCCCAATTAGTGGTTTGTGTAAAAGCAATCCATCAGTGGATATTGCTGCACACATTGTGATGTTGGCACCCCTCTGGCCCGGGACATCCACTGTGGCTCTCTTCCCAATCACATTTATTCCTTTTTCGCCGTGTTTTGGCCAGGTTGAAACCCGCCTCATCCACATCCACCATGAACATGTGGGGTGTTTGCCTGCCTTCAATCTCCATGACTCTCTAAAATAAATCCACAAGGCAACATAAGAGGCTATTACAGTAGTATACTAAATATTTGTCTTTGTGTGTGTTTGGTTCAAACCTGGTTTTGAACAAAACCAGGTTTGAACCAAACACTGTACCAAACACTGTGATCAGGTATTTGAGGCCAATGTTTGAACCAAACACTGTATTTTATTGTGATCTTACCTGGACATATTGGTTCCTGAGTTGCTTGACATGTTCAGAGTTCCTCTCAAAAGGCACAGTGTACAACTGCTTTATCCTGACCTGATGTTTTTTTCAGGACTCTAAAAATAGTTGCCATGCTTACACTGTGAATATTTGCAAAAGTAACGTTGTCTGCCAAGACTCTGTCTCGAATCTCAGTGAGTTTTATGCCATTGTTTCTGATGTCACATCAGTGAACATGCCCCCTCCCAGCCACTCTTCTTCCTCTTTCAGCCACTTCTTTATCTCGGGCTGGGTCCATGTTTACATCCAAATACAAAACTATTGTTTAAGTTGTCTCCTTTTGTAATGAAATTGAAAGATTAACACCAGTGTAGGTGTTCCGCTACAATTAGAATCAGCTGTGGTTTGTCCAAATACTTGGTATTATACTTTGTGTAGAATTTGGTGTAACACACTGCGGTCACCGTGATTTTGCCAAGGATGTTCCTGGATAAACATTCCTGTCCGAAAATGTATTGCTAACCATATCCTTACTCCTAAACCTAACCCTATCCATTAGTTATCCCTAAAATCAGAGGGAAATGATAGGTGTATAACACGTGGAACACGTGGAATAACATGTGGAAGCACCTTACCCTGGTTGTTAGCCTAAACTTGGCATAAACTATAAACTTAAACTCTAA
Source organism: Rhinichthys osculus (assembly GCA_029959095.1). Classification (NCBI taxonomy): domain Eukaryota; kingdom Metazoa; phylum Chordata; class Actinopteri; order Cypriniformes; family Leuciscidae; genus Rhinichthys; species Rhinichthys osculus. The sequence goes on along the minus strand of JARWKJ010000012.1, from coordinate 31,932,147 downwards.
ACCCTCAAATCTGATTGGTTAATTGGAATATTGTTCCAGGATCAACAAAGACGTTGATCTAGGAACATGTTGCACTTGGTGAAATCACGTTCACCAAAACACCACAGACACTCTCTCACTCGTTTCATTCAAACACAGCTGGTGCCTCAATTTCTCAGACTGTATTTACTGTATTTAATGAAACCAGAGGACTTTATTATTATTAGTAGGCCTACAGTAATACAGTGCTGACGTGTTTGTCTTGTTGCTAGATTGGTTGTATGGGAAGCAGGGCAAGGCTGAGAGCCGTGGGAATGGAGCAAGGCTGGTGGCACGAGTGCTAATGAGTGTCACCTGTGCATCACACCGGTCTCGAGTCCCACAGAGGAACTCCGGAAGCAGTGACGACAGTGAAGGAGAAAAGAGGACCAGACCTAGGGCCATATGTATAAAACCTTCCGTAAATTTCATCCTAAAAGTGTGCGTACGCACAAAAGCTAGATTTTGTATACGCACAACAGTTTTCAGATTTATAAAACCACGCGTACACCAGAACCTGCACATATTTTGAATGGAAACAGATGGGCCTTATTTTTTTGCAGTGTAAATAATGTCTGACTAAGCGCGTCACTGACAAAACGTTTAAAAAAATTAAACGTGTGGTTTCCTTGAAATTCTATCCTTCAAATACAATGGTATTTTTCATAATATTGGGAAGAACCCGAAAATGGTTATCATTAGGCTACTGTCTGTCTGTGCTTGACACCAACTGCGTGCAGCAGAGGTCCTCCAGCCTACTGTCATCGGAGAATCCGGCCAATGGACCATTCAATCACCAAGAGAGTCCTTCAGTGTCTGTCATCATACTGTCCATGTTGCTAAGCCATCTGCTTAGACAGGGTAAGTGCGCATCCTTGATCATTATTCGCGCAAAATAGTTCTGCTATTTATAACACAATTTAAAGCGGAAGTATCATGCGGCAAGCAATCCTTGCTGTTAAAATATTAAAACACAGCATTCCACAGGAAAAGTGTTCAAAAGCAGTGCATCCACTACAAATATTTCTATTTAAATGAATATAAAAATATTGTAACTTCTGGATAATGATTTCATGAAAGTGCTTAAACTCTATTAATGAAATCTAAAAGTGTATATCAGATGTAAAACAGAGTTTAAATCATTCTGTTTACTTAATTTGTTTGTTCACGCCAGTAAAAGTGTGTACGCACAATCTAGAGTGTCTGTATGGTGCGGACATATTTACACATAGTTAATTTTTTTTTATAAATCCCGATATGTGCTCGGAAAATTGCTTTTGCACATTTTAATGTCTTTTTTTGTGCATACGCAACGTTTATACATCAGGCTCCTGGATTTAATGTTGTGTTGTATCATGTTTATATGCAGCAGTCGTCCATGAGGGGCTGCCGCTTTACTTTCGATTTGTTGTTGGCTGTACATTTTCCTTTACATACCCTTTTTGTTTGAATTTATTCATTCCTGTTGGGGTTTATTTTGCGATAACAACTGGATGTACATTATCTATTACTAAACAAATGTAACATTATTGTAAAATGTCATGATTATGAAAAAAATTATGGCTGACCATCCCAATGAGCACATTAACTCAGTATTGTTCATTATTAGTTCATGATACCTAATGCGTAAACAAATGTAACATTATTATACAGTGTTACAAAAATACATAAAAGTCAACATAAAAATATAACCCTTCAAAGATGTTGTAGAAGCCAGCTTTGTGTGATTATGCCTCAAAAATAAAATAATCAACATGGCCGACTATCCTATCAGTCTTCAAAGGCAACGCCCAGACAACATTCTCAACAGTATGCACACAGGCCTAATTACTCAAATTAAACACATTAATCTCATTTTATTACAAGACTAATTAATCACAATCTGCCTCACCCTCATCACAACAGGGTGCGTGTGATCTTTAAGCCATAAATAACCTGTAACACACACACACACACACACACACACACGCACACACACACCACTACAGAATGTGTCCTGAGTCCTTCTCCCACTGGGCTTGATTGGTTCCGTCTCTGCAGAGCCAATTACGATCAACTACAGTCTAAAACTCTCATGTCAAGGAGCATGTGTGTTTGTGTATCTTTGTGCATTTACATGCTGATGTTTTAATGTGCTGTACGCGGAGAGTCGGGATTTTGTCAGATCCACGCAGAAAGTGAAGCATCTTGCAGCTCTTGATCAGTAGAGCAGGGAAATGAATTCAACGTGGCATATGTTCTAGAGGATGTGCCAGTAAACCCGAGTCCACGGAGAGGGCATTTGATCTATGTGGTTAATTAGGCAGCATTTATTGCTGCATGCAAACACACCGCACATGCACGAGTGTTGAAACACAATGACTCATAGTTTGTTAACATGGTGCGGACTTCACAATGCACTTAATATCAGTCTATACAACAAAGTGTAAATGGTCCCCTCTGTATGTTTTTGTTTCACTAATTCTACTTTTTCCCAATGATCTTCGATGTTATCCTGACACCTATTGGTCTGGATGAATAACGATTGTTTATTAAGTGCTTTAAGTTATTAAATCAATAAATTATTAACTGCTGCTTGACTATGGTCGCAAGTTAAGTCATTAGCCAAATAGTTCAATGATTAGGTGATTCTCAAAATCGTAGTTCCAACATACATTTGCTAAAAGCATTGCAAAATTATATGAATGAACTACAGCTCTCAGTAAGATTTTTGTTTTTGTTTTTTGAAAAGGCTGCATTTATTTGATCAAAAATACAGTCCAAAACAGTAATATTCTGAAATGTTATTATAATTCAAAATATCTGTTCTCTTTCAAGGAAACGAGACGCTGTGCAAAAAAAAATAAAAATAATAATGGCGAGTGAACAGCAGTTCAGGAAGTGTGTTCATCCCTGCCCACTTTATATATCACAGGTGGGGATACACATGTACTGTGTGCTGCTTGTTTGTGAGTGCAGCAAGCTTAGTCAGCCCTTGAGGGGGCTGAATGTAAGCATTGTGAGCTGCTGCCATTGAAAACGCCGTGTTCCCGCCGGGCTCTTTTTGAGGAGGGCGCCTCTGCTCACGTTCCTCGAGGCTCGGGTCCCGCTTCTGCCGAGGCAATGCGGCCGCTCAGGTTGTAGGGTTCGCACATGGATCTGGCAGAGGGATTAGAGACGGGCCTCACCCTTTCTCTGCCTTCACCCGCCAGGTCCAGTGTTTTGTATCAGGGTCTAAAAGCACGCTCTGCGGTTACTTCCTCCACGAGTGAAGGTACTGCAATTATCCAGTTCTGAGGAGCTGGATATTGTTTGTATCGAGAGAGGAGACACTGAAGACTCGTCACTTCAGACTCCTGCATTTGACATTAAGTGTACAACCTCTTCATCGAGGCTTCCCGTTTTTTCCCCAGGGCGCAGCGGTTCCCAGCAAGTGCTTATCCAAACGTCCGCCCGGAAACGCAGCATCAGGTTGCTCGCTCCCTTCGAGGAGGGCTCTAGAGCAGACGAGTCAGTTGCTGCCTGCCGGTTCGCCGCTTCAGGGCACTGCACTTGCTGCTCAAGCAACACCTGAAGCCAGTCTCGAGAGACTGGTACCCTTAGTAGATTTGGCAGAGTGGATACATCAGTTTCTGAGGAAGTTTCTGTACAGACAACACATCGGTGGTCTCTTACATAAACCATCAGGGGGGTCTGCTGTTGTGCCCCTTATACAAGCTGGCTCACTAGATCCTCCTGTGGGCTCAGGGGAAGTTGTTCTCTCTGAGGGCGGTATACATCCCGGTTATCTAAATCAGGGGGCAGACATCCTGTCAATAAAGGGGCCGCGGCCCGGGGAATGGAGACTCCACCCCGAGGTGGTGGAGCTCCTGTGGGAGAAGTTCGACCGAGCGGAAGTAGATCTGTTCGCATCTGACGACTCATTTTCCACTGTGGTTCTGCCTCACTCATCTAGCTCCTCCTGGGCTGGTCGCCATGATGCAGACGTGGCGTGGTTGCATCTGTACACCTTGCCGATTGCTCTGCTCGATTGCTCTGCTCCGTCTTCTATTAGTAGCCCTGTTCTGGCTGGCCCGAGTATGGTTCTTGGACCTTGTGTCTCTCCTCGACGGCTCTCCTCTGGAGATTACACCCAGTAGGGACCTTCTTTCTAAGTTGAAGGGGTCAATCCTTCACCCCAGTCTAGAGTTCTGGAAACTGTGGGCTTGGCCACTGAGGGGGCCCAGCTCATAAGTACAGGTCTCTCAACCGAGGTTGTTGAGACCATCCTCCTCTCCCAACCTCCATCCATGAGGAAACTCTACGCCCTGAAGTGGAGATTATTCACTGGACCCAGTTAACAGCCCTTTTGTTACAGTGCTGGAGTTCCTGCAAGACCACTTCTCTGCAGGGTTATCCCCCTCCACCATATAGGTGTATGTGGTAGGGGTTGAACGACTTCAGATTTTTTGAAGTGGACTGTTATGACATCAAAGTCGAGTCGATGTCGACTAGTCGATGACGTCATTCATAAAAACACAAGAGATGGGACTGCTTTGCAACATGCCACAATTTGCAATTAATTAACAGAAAATTATACAGATGGTGACAGACAGCTCATAATGGGGCCGTTTACACCTGGTCACTTCATGTTTTTTTACTGATCTGATTTATCATAACGATTCCATTTAGCCTACACCTGGTCACATAAATATGTTTTCGCAAAACAGATATAAATCCGATCTTCAAACAACGCGCTATGCAGATTTTAATCACCATCAATGCAGTTCACGTCACCGAAAGCAACAATAATGAGCTGCATTTTATTGATCATCAGCTAAATTCAAAATCAAAGACCGCAATAAGAGAGACAGCACTGGTAAGATCATTTTGTTTCTTTACTTTTAACGAAGATGATTGTGTGTTAAGCGTCTGCGACTTACTTTCACTTTGATTTGCGATAGTTTGCACGTTGGCTTGGTGAATAGACACAGCTGCTCATAAGCGGCGATGCGTGTTGCTGCCATAGCTTCATCGCTATAATACGCTCTCACACGTTTATTTTTAGCATTGTTGGTAGAAGTACAATTTACATTTGTGGTTTCAACAACCAGATGAATTTACACTTGTCCAGTTTCGTCTGTTAAGTGGCCCAGACCTCCTGAAGCGGTTTGTTTGAGGGATCGGATTTAAATCCGTCTTGAGTGCGTTTCGGAGGGCATTTACACCTGGTCTTTTCACGATCGGATAGCTATCAGATCACAGAAAAACTTGAAGTGGCCTGGTGTAAACAGCCCACAGTTACATCATCATTTAGGAGGAAAAGAAAAGGAAAAAAAGCTATAAATTCACATCTGCGCCTTAGTGATGCGCAGATCCAAGTAATACAAAATAATATTCCAATTAATTGCGGGTGAATTAGCTACATCATTAATATGTTTAAATAAATAAATGAAAAAAAAAATGTTTTAATGATTTTAATAAAGATACTGAACTCTCATTTCCGGTAAAACAGTGAGCGCGCGTCATGCTTTTACTTTCGTTTTCAACAATATCTAGTGTTAGGTTAGTAAAGTATTTACACACACTTGATGTACCAATGCTGCTTTCTTGCTGCAATGACCATCTGGGCTCTTCATCTGTTGTCGTCTGCAACATGTTAGTATCAAAATTAGCGCAATCATAGTGTCACATGATCAACGCGACTAGTCGACGTCAAGCTTAAAGCGTCGCGGTATTTCATTAAGGTTGACTAGTCAACTAATCGACTAGTCTGTTCAACCCCTAGTATGTGGTGGCCTTAGCTACTTACCACACTCCTTTGGGTGGTATGTCTTTGGGGAGACACCCTCGAGTAACCCGTTTAAAAAAACATTTATTATTATTTTATTAGTATTGTTTTAATTGTTATCAGTGTTAGGGAAACATAAATGAATAATCCTTAGGCTGAAGGAAATGTGAATTCATGCATGTATCATAGAGGGCATATATATATTTGTATTATTTAACATATTTAATTATTGCAGGTTTGCGTAATATTCTGAGTTTGCATTTCACTGTTTAAATTTCACTACAATTTAAAGAGAGATTTGGTACTATTTTATGTAACCACTCAATGACCAGTGTAAAATCTGGGTCCTAAAGCAAAACCAGTTAAGTCCAACTTAACTGGTTATACAATTTGAATTATTACAGTTGTTTCTGATCACTGTGGCATGTTGGTGAAGTTGGAAGAAATATTCCTCGGTCTGCTTTCTGAACACATTTTTAGTCAGTCATATTTCTGGCAGTGACGTCTGGCAGTTCTCAGTAAAGGCCTGTTATTAAAAGACTTGTCCAACACCTTCCTGAGATGAAGAGAAACCAAGCACAAACTTTCCTTACCATCTAGCTGACCAAGGCAGGCCTGTACCCTGGGAGAAAGTTCTCAGAGACGTGAAAGTGAGGAAGGGAATGTTTGTGTAAATCTGTCTGCATTTTTATGTGTTGGAGAGGTCTGGAAAAGACCAAGTGCGTTTGATCATGGCAGGTATCATCTTCTTATGTGTGACAGCAACTCATGATGAAAGCTTTTGAAGAAAACAGAAGATGTCAACGAGGGAGAGAGACAGAGAGAGCAAGAAATAAGTGAGTGAAAATGAGAGACAGAGACAAAACTGTACTGTACCTACTGTATATGAACTATGATGCTGTGTGTAAAACAGTAGTCTCATGTATCTCATCATAAAATATAAGAAAAAAAAACATACAATTATTTAACTTAACAACTTTTACTATGCCTAACCTGAAAAAGAAGTGTGCTTAATTGCATTGAATGTGCACTTGTATCGTACTTCAAATCTTAAAAGTATATGTTAAAAAACTGTACCTGAAAATAATATAATTTTAATGAAATACAAGGCCACTTAAAAAAGTCCACTTTCGTGACTGTTTCTTAACACACTTATAAAAGTGCACGTTACAAAACTGTTAAAAGCTTTACCTCAAAGTATTTTAAATCATTATGTTTTAATAATCTTCTGTCGTGCTTTAAAGAAGTACACTTATTTTAATGTGACAAACATACTAAAGCACATGTCAAGAATGAGGTAACACTTTATTTTACAATGTCCTTGTTACACGTTACAGTTACTATAGTAATAACTATAAATTATGCATAATTACATGCAACTAACCCAAAATCACAACCTAATCCTAATCTTAACACTACAGTAAGTACATGTAATTAATATAACTTGGTACATAAATGTATATTTGTACAGTAACAAGGATACCTTAAAATAAAGTGCAATGTGATTATAATTTTAACTGTAGTGTTATGATGTCAATATTACATTTGAAATTTATATACGCAACTACCACTTTTCAAATAAAGCATGTCGCTTAATAAAATTGAGGTTAAATTACTGGAGTCACATGGATTACTTTATAATGTCTTTACTACCTTTCTGAGGCTTAAAGAGGTAGTTGCGTAGCTGTCAATGGAGGGACAGAAATCTGTCAGATTTCATTAAAAAGATCTATATTTGTGTTCTGAAGATGAACGAGAGTATTACAGGTTTGGAACGACATGAGAGTGAGTAATTAATGACGGAATTTTCATTTTTGGGTGAACTAACCCTTTAAGCATAATCCAAAATAAGTAGCCTATACTTTTTCACAAGTGTAGCCTATACATTTGTATAACACTGACATTACCAAACTAGCGCTTTATGGAGAGAACGTGGACAACAAATAACTACCTGATCCTAACATACTGCTAATTTAATTCGTAATTTTTTCCTTCATTTAAATTAGAAAAAAAGCTAAATAGATGCATTTTCACATGTGGACTTTTGGATGTCACTGCATTTTGGAAGTAATGACAGAATCAGTTATGAAAAAAAAAAAAAAAAAAAAAGAAAGGATTTTATATGATAAATTATACGATATATATTATGTATGATATACGAGATATAATACAATATATTACCAAAAGTATTAGGAAAACCCCTCCAATTCATTGAATTCAGGTGTTCCAATCCCTCCCATGGCCACAGAGATATATCCAGCTGCAGACCCGCAGCACCACCAGTTTCAGAACGCCAGCGCCAGGACCGGAAGTGAGGGGTGGAGCTTACGTTCTAACACCAGCGCCAGGACCGGAAGTAAGGGGCGGAGCTTACGTTCTAACACCAGCGCCAGGACCGGAAGTAAGGGGCGGAGCTTACGTTCTAACACCAGCGCCAGGACCGGAAGTGAGAACGTCTCAAGCTCCACCCCTCACTTCCGGTCCTGGCGCTGGTGTTAGAACGTAAGCTCCACCCCTCACTTCCGGTCCTGGCGCTGGTGTTAGAACGTAAGCTCCGCCCCTTACTTCCGGTCCTGGCGCTGGTGTTAGAACGTAAGCTCCACCCCTCACTTCCGGTCCTGGCGCTGGTGTTAGAACGTAAGCTCCGCACCTTACTTCCGGTCCTGGCGCTGGTGTTAGAACGTAAGCTCCACCCCTCATTTCCGGTCCTGGCGCTGGTGTTAGAACGTAAGCTCCGCCCCTTACTTCCGGTCCTGGCGCTGGTGTTAGAACGTAAGCTCCGCCCCTTACTTCCGGTCCTGGCGCTGGTGTTAGAACGTAAGGTCCGCCCCTTACTTCCGGTCCTGGCGCTGGTGTTAGAACGTAAGCTCCGCCCCTTACTTCCGGTCCTGGCGCTGGTGTTAGAACGTAAGCTCCGCCCCTTACTTCCGGTCCTGGCGCTGGTGTTAGAACGTAAGCTCCGCCCCTTACTTCCGGTCCTGGCGCTGGTGTTAGAACGTAAGCTCCACCCCTCATTTCCGGTCCTGGCGCTGGTGTTAGAACGTAAGCTCCGCCCCTTACTTCCGGTCCTGGCGCTGGTGTTAGAACGTAAGGTCCGCCCCTTACTTCCGGTCCTGGTGCTGGTGTTAGAACGTAAGCTCCACCCCTCACTTCCGGTCCTGGCGCTGGTGTTAGAACGTAAGCTCCACCCCTCACTTCCGGACCTGGCGCTGGTGTTAGAACGTAAGCTCCACCCCTCACTTCCGGTCCTGGCGCTGGTGTTAGAACGTAAGCTCCACCCCTCACTTCCGGTCCTGGCGCTGGGGTTCTGAAACTGGTGGTGCTGCGGGTCTGCAGCTGGATACTATTGACAGTTGTATAAAATCAAGCACCTAGGCATGCAGACGCTTATACAAACATTTGTGAAAAAGTCTGTAGCTCTCAGGAGCTCAGTGAATTCAAGCGTGGCACCGTGATAGGTTGCCACCTGTGTAATAAGTCCATTCGTGAAATTTCCTCACTACTAAATATTCCATGGTCAACTGTTAGTGGTATTATAACAAAGTGGAAACAATTGAACAACAGCAACTCAGCCATGAAGTGGTAGGCCACGTAAAATCACAGAGTGGGTCAGCGCATGCTGAAGAGCACAGTGAGCAGAAGTCGCTAACTTTTTTTGAGTCAATAGCTACAAACCTCCAAACTTAGTGTGACCTTCAGATTAGCTCAAGATCAGTGCGTAGAGAGTAGGGCTGCAACTAACGATTATTTTGATAATCGATTAATCGGACGATTATTTTTCGATTAATCGATTAATCGGATAAAAAATTCAGGTAACACTTTATTTTACGGTGTCCTTGTTACATATGTTACATGTACTTACTGTAGTAATAACAGTAAATTATGCATAATTACATGCAACTAACCCTCAACCAAATCCTAATCATACCTTATTCCTATAGTAAGTACATGTAGTTCCTTAATATTACTCTGTACTTAAATATATAATTACACTGTAACAAGGACACCTTAAAATAAAGTGTAACCAAAATTCAATTTGATTTTTTTGTTTATTGACTAAATAAAACCCGGTTACACTTTATTTTAAGGTGTCCTTGTTACAGTGTAATTATATATTTAAGTACAGAGTAATATTAAGTAACTACATGTACTTACTATAGGAATAGGGTAGGATTAGGTTGAGGGTTAGTTGCATGTAATTATGCATAATTTACTGTTATTACTACAGTAAGTACATGTAACATATGTAACAAGGACACCGTAAAATAAAGTGTTACCTAAAACCATAAATTAGGATATTTATGTGTAAAAGTGTACTTTAAAAAGTGCAAAAGCCACACATTGAGTTTTAGTAATATCAATATTTGCATTGTTTTTAATGATAATTGCTGATGGCAAGTTGACAACCATGATTAATGTAAAAAAAAAACAAAAAAAAACATTTATATCCAACATATTGTTTTAACACAATTTTTGTTAAAACAAATTTACACAGACATGTTGTTCAGATGTGAAGATATAAACTAAAAACATCTAAAATATATAATTCATTAAATTTTTATTTAAAATTAATTGAATTATAAGCATACATTGATAAAATAAATATAGAAAGACTGAAAACAAGCGTGTGAACGTAGAGCCGCAGTAGATCGCGTTTGAAAAACAATTAAAACTTAATAGACAAATGCTGTAAATAGAGAACGGAATGGAAGTACGCAGCAAGTTAACAGGCTTGATTAAAAAGACAGGAAAAATGATGCATTAGTGCACAAGCATTCGCTGAAAACCACAGAGTACAGTGACTAAAACAATCTTTTACTGCTGCTGTTATTAACTGCCTTTATATTTAGTGCTTCGCTTTGTAAAGACCGTTTTAATTTAACCTATTTATGCGGTAGCGCTATTTTAATCCATCACTTATGTTGCGAGCGAACTGATTGCGCAACCTGATGCTCGAGACAAAATACAGACATCCCAAGTCTCCCGGAAGTTCTGGGAGTCACCCGCATATTGATAGCGGCTTATGCGGCTCCCTGATGCCCGCAAATTAGTTCAAACTCCCGGGATTTGAGCGCGCATGCGAGACAGAAGAGACTGTGCTCCAAACCGTGAAGCGCGCGCGTGCGGCAGAGCAGCGGAGGGAGAGAGACCTTGCGTGTGTGCGTATGTGCCTCATGAAGCGCGTGTAAGACAGAGAGCATCCTGATTGGCCCGTTTCAACCAATCACCAGTAAACGCTCCCCGTGACGTAAGCAGACCAACTAATCGATAATGACATTCGTTGACAACGATTTTCATAATCGATTATTATCGATTTTATCGATTAGTTGTTGCAGCCCTAGTAGAGAGCTTCATGGAATGGGTTTCCATGGCCATGCATCCAAGCCTTACATCACCAAGTGCAATGCAAAGCGTCGGATGCAGTGGTGTGAAGCACGCCGCCCCTGGACTCTAGAGCAGTGGAGACGTGTTCTCTGGAGTGATGAAACACGCTTCTCTGTCTGGCAATCGGGTGGACAAGTCTGGGTTTGGCGGTTGCCAGGAAAACGGTACTTGCCTGACTGCATTGTGCCAAGTTTAAAGTTTGGATAAATTATGGTGTGGGGTTGTTTTTCAGGGGTCGGGCTTGGCCCCTTAGTTCCGGTGAATGGAACTCTTAAAGCTTCAGCATACCAATACATTTTGGAGAATTTCTACTCCCAACTTTTTTTGAACAGTTTAGGGATGGCCCTTTCCTGTTCCAACAAAGCAAGGTCCATAAAGACATGGATGAGTGAGTTTGGTGTGGAGGAACTTGACTGGCCTGCACAGAGTCCTGAGCTCAACACAATAGAGAACCTTTGGGGTGAATTAGAGCAGAGACTGTGAGCCAGGCTCTCTCGTCCAACATCAGTGCCTGACCTCACAAATGCGCTTCAAGAAGAATTGTCAAAAATTCCCATAAACACACTCTTAAACCTTGTGGAAAGCCTTCCCTGAAGAGTTGAAGTTTTTATACCTGCAAAGGGTGGGCCAACTCCATATTAAACCCTACGGATTAAGAATGGGATGTCATTAAAGTTCTTGCGCATGTAAAGGTCATGTGCAGGCAAAATAGTGTATATGATATATGTGATATGATATATGATGTATGAGATATGATACTGTATATGATATGTGATGTATGTTGTATGATGTATGATATATGATTTGTATATGTATATGTATGATATATGATATATATGACCAAAAATCTGTCATCAGAATATCTTCTTTTGTGAAAGTGATTCAGGTTTGGAATGACATGACGGGGAGTGAATGAAACAACATTTCAATTTTTTCAAACTATCCCACAAACCCACTGTACAAACCACATCAACCAGCTGGCAGTCCCTCTTTCACACATTTTCCCCAGTATGACTCATTTGGACGAGGCGAATCTCTTTCTGCTGTATCTGAGGACTCACCTCTAATGTGGTTAAGACTATCTTTGTGACGGAGGAGAAGTAGGCGTCCCACAGGAACTGAGTCTGCTGCCGCAGTGCCAGGATTCTGTCAGAACTCACAGACCTGGTGATAGATGGAACCTGGAAGAGTGAGACAGAGCAAGATCTGCTTTCAGATGTACTGTGTGTTTGTGCATTCAAGGATGCTTTAGTGGTTTGCCCAACTTTTGGGCAGTCTGTATTTCAAGTGTCAAGTGGATAATGATAAGATTTGCAGTGATTAAAGGGATACTTCAGGATTTAGCATTAAGCTTTGTATCAGTAGAAAACCAGTAGTATTTTCGAATTACCGTGCTTCCCCCCTCATATCCCCCTGATATGAGAGAAAATTGAATTTTTAGTCTGGAAAAAATCCTCCGATGCGCAAAAATCGTCATTTTGCGTCATCTGAGGATTTTTGTGCCAGAGGCTAAAGACTACAGCCAGTGTTCTGCATGTTTTCACCACTCCCATATGGGGCGGGATCTCACTCACAGAATGTAAAGAGAGTGTCAGACATTTTTCTGTAGAAGCTAAGCTAACAGGCTCTTGCCTCTTGGTATGTGTAGAAAGTTTGTATAGTAGGCTAATCACGATGGCAGAAGGTAGTTTTGAAGTTGAAATGGCAGAAGGGGATTTCGAAGATCTGTTAAGAGAATCTGATGCTCGCGGCTCCCTGTACGAGCCGCAATACAGCGATAAACAGTTGCGGGAGATGGAGGAACAAGAGGCGGCCGGAGCGAGACCTGAGCCCGGCCAGACTCGAGCTGGGGCGGACTGGCGGTGTCAGTGCTCTCGCTGTGCGAAACAGATATAGATTCCTATTGCTGTTGTGAATCCCAGCGATGCCATTTTCTTCTGGACGAGATCGCTGAATCCGCAGAGCTTTGAGTGTAAAAGTGTTAATATGAATTATTTTTTTAATTAAAAGTTATAACTCACATTGGTTGTGGTTCTTTTTATAAACCTTTAGTGTTACTAGAGTATGGATTAGCCTAGATAATGTATTAGCTTAGAGAAATAGTGATTTCAATTGGAGGAAAACAGTTCATATGCAGAGCTACTAAGCTACTCTGTTGATATGGTCCTGCCTTGCATCATATTTTTAATGTGAAAGTCTAAGTTTTGTTATATACATTAGGCTAGTACATCCCGGCACAACGCAATTTAGCACCATTTCGATGGAAATTTATCAAATAACTCACAATGTATCAAAGCAAGCCTAGTTGTATCCATTTTTCGGATTCTGCCGCCTGTAACCGATAGGCGTGGTTTGGGAGTGGCCTCGTAAGGGCAGCAAAGCAAGTGCATTCTGGGAGTTGTTGTCTTTCAGCCACATGAGTAAAAAATACATTTTCTGCCTTTTCTCAGTCTAGAATGCTTCAATTTCAAAAATAATTTCACATTTCTACTATATAAATGACCAACGCATTCTCATCTTTTGGCATCATATAGGTGACGCCATATGACATTTCGTCGAAATCTTACGCACATGGCATCCTTTAGTGTCAATATAACACGCACTGTTATGGGTAGGTTTAGGTCTGGGGTAGGGTACGGTTATGACGCATTGGGATCTGCGTCTCATATTCACGCTAAACGATGCCATGTGCGTTGGATTTAGACGAGCGTCACCTGTATGACGCCTTGGGTTCTGCGTCTCATATTGATGCTAAAGGATGCCATGTGCGTAAGATTTCAACTAAATGTCCAAAGTGTAACATGTATGACGCCAAAGGATGAGAACGGGCTGAAATGACCAATATTAAATACACATTCATCTTCCCAGAGGTGAAGTATCCCTTTAACAACTAAAATTCTCACACAAAACTATTGCATACCACCAGAGAGCACTTCAAATACAATGCCATTCGGGCTACTTGTTGCCATTTTTTGAATAAATGATTTTTATTACAATAAATAGACTCTGCCTTTTACGTAGTGCTGCACGATTAATCGTATCGCAATCGTAATCGCGATGTCAAGCCTATGCGATTATATGGCGCAAAATACTGCGATTTTATATGAAATAAACAAATTAGGGCTGTTAACGCAGCATCTGTTATTTTTTGTCATCCTTTGGCTAGTGTTACATGATCCCGCTCTTATTCATGCGAATGCTTTAAACCATTCAGCGAGACAAGTCAAAAGAGAGCGCGCTGCCTGTGAATGTCCTCCTGACTGAAAGACGCGCGCCAATCATTCGCGTGCACAGACCGCGCGCCAGAATACAGTTCTCTTTCCGCTAGAAGTGAACGAACAATAACACACACAATTATGCCAAAATATAATTTCACGAGTTCACACTTACAAATAAGTCAGATAGAATAAATGCGTATTTGGCGTGCTGTCCGAGGAGAGGGCTCCGAGTTAGGTATTCGGCCCGAACCCAGAGCACTCCCCCCGTATTCCTGGCTGTGAAATAAATAAATAAGATAAGCCAAGAGTGAGGAGTCGGGGTGGTGGAGGGATGCTGAAACTGTCAAGGAATGTTAGGTGAGTTGACAGAGTGAATATTTATATGCTCCTTCTCGTGCTGATAGGGTAGACATGGTAATTGTTTGATGACCAGTTGATTGGAATGATTATTTGAACGTGCTCCTCCCGAACTTTGTTTATAAAACATCATTTGTCGAGTGTCTTCATCATAACATAAGAGCAGTCTTATGATGGTCGTTGACGAGAATAAGAATAAGAGTTGTGAGAGAATAAGGCGCGTGTGAGATCCGCGTCTCTGTCAGCAACTCATAAGCCCCGTTCACACTACACGCGACCAAGCGACGCGATACCATTCATTTCAATGGTGAGCGGTGACTTCCGGCGACACGCGCGACAGCGACCGTTGGCGACTAGATGGGGCGTGTCTAGCGACGCGACAAAGTTGAGAAATTTTTTACTTTATGCAAATGAAGAGCGATTTTCGCGAGCGACAACCAATAGGAGTGGAGCGCACGTGATCCTTCTCCTCAGCCCCTGGGCCTGCAGTGATGGATGGCAAGAAAGCTGATTCGCTGTCTTTTGGATGTCATACTAGTCAACCAGTAGTGGGAACGCCCACTAGCGACCTCATCGCCAGCGCCTGGCGACTTGCAGCGACAAAGTCGCGTGTAGTGTGAACGGGGCTTTAAAGGCCCAGCATCCAATAATGCTTTCTGTCAGTAAAGTTAATCAAAGAACAAAGGAAACAGAGAAAAACACTCACTGCTCTTGACCAAAGAACTTGTGTAGCTTTAAATAGGATTTTAGTCCATATAATTTATAATGTATGCAGCGCAGACTGTTTAATAACTTTATTCAATTTCTGTATGTCCTACCTGTAAGACAGGAAGAGCACAGGTAAATATGACATTTATTATGGGTTTATGTGAGGATTGTTTGAAGTTCACTTAAATTAAAATTAAATAAATTTTTATCCAGACATCAATGGCTTATTGATCGTTATAGGTGTTATCAATCATTTAGTTGTTGTTGATAGTTTGAGTTGAGAAATACACATTTCAGAATTATCACTAATCTGTGTGTGCATTTTGCTTTAGAACCAAGCAAGTTGACTCATGAAACCATTTGTTTATTATATCGCAATCGCATATCGCAATATTGACCTCAATAATCGCAATATGACATTTTCCCCAAATCGTGCAGCCCTATTTTTACGTTTTGCTTCATTATATATATTTTTGAGAAATGGTTAAGGTTAGGTTTAGAGTTAAGAGAGGGATTAGAAACTAAAAAACATTATATTAAACACAATTATTTTATTTTATTGACAGCCTTATTATTTTAACAGAATAAGGAATGAATGAAAAATTCTGTTTTAAAAAAAAAAGGTTTTTCAATAACATTAATAGCAGATAGAAAAGATACAGTGTTAAATCAATGCAAAGTAAATATTCTCTAAATAATATTGTAATAATTTGCTTTGGCCTTAGAACAGTGACCATATAACGTTATTTAATTATGGAAACAAGTTGTCTTTAATATGGTTTTTAATATGTTTTGTTAAAGTGTATAAGCTGGACATTATACATGAAAATACTGTATATAGCCGTCTTTATATATCAAATGTTGGGGTCCCTGGAATAAATAAGTTCATATCCTGTCCTATTAATATTAATATGAAATAAAACATTACAGTAATTGGTGAAATGTGTGTATTTGAATTTGTGTGTGTTTGTGCAAGCCTAAAATGTCATTTATTACTATTCTGTACTGCACTGTATCTGTACTGCACTACCAGCAAAATCTTAAAATCAGATATTTTTAAACGTTAGAAGAGACCTCATCAATTGTGTCATGCAAAAATATGAAGATATCAGTTGTCCCTGAAGGCAATTTTTTTTTCTGTAATTTGGGGGAAATAGTGAATTGGCTTGATTACAGTAATTAAAAGCTCAGGGGAAAAGTGTGATACGATCACCCCTAAATAACATTTAAAACGTCCGGATTAATAGATGCGATTGAGAATTTGAGCAAGATTTAACTAAAGCTCCCAGTGCAGTGAGTGGTCACTTTAGATGTGGGGCAAACAGGTCAGCTGTTTCAGTCTGCTGTTAAGAGGAATGATGGAGGATTTTAAATGGATAGTAATATAGTAGGCTAGTGTTTTCTCATTACTGTGTGATCACATTAGTAGATCACATTAGTATAAAGAAGACTATGGCGATGTGTTTGTGGTGTGTCTTGGGGGAATTCTGCACTGATGGTGTGATGTGAATATGTATGTGTGTGTACCTGCAGCGTGTGTGTGTGTGTGTGTGTGTGTACCTGCAGCAATAATCTCTCATCTCCAATGATAGCGGCTTTACTCCAGTCAATGACCTCTGAGAAGGGCAGCTCCCATCCGTTACTCAGCAGCACAGGAATACAGGCCGCCTGTGAAACACACACACACACACACACACACACACACACACACACACACACACACACACACACACACACACATGTTGTGTTTTCATGTTTTATGGGGACTTTCCATAGACATAATGATTTTTATACTGTACAGACTGTATATTCTATTCCCTTACACTAACCCTATCCCTAAACCTACCCATCACAGGAAACATTCTGCATTTTTACATTTTCAAACAACATCACTTAGTATGATTTATAAGCTGATTTCCTCATGGGGACCAAAAAATGTCCCCACACGAACAAGGATTTCGGATATTGCCATCCTTGTGGGGACATTTTGTCCCCATAACGTAGGGTTTACCAGGCCACACATACACACACACACACACACACACACACACACACAAACACACACACACACACACACACACACACACACACACACACACACACACACACACACACACACACACACACACACACACACACACACACACACACACACACACACACATACATATCAAATCCTCACCCCTCTACACAACTGCCACCAACAACTGTACAACACTTTCACCAGTGTTCATTTCAATCGATGAACTGTTGTCAAAATGTACACTGACACCTTGAAACAATGTCATTTTCTCTGTGGACTTTTTTTTATATTTGCCAATAGCTTTTAAATTCTAAAATGTTCAGGAATTCTAAATTCGGCAACATTTTACCATAAGGTTCCAATTTGTTAACATTAGTTAACTAGATTGCAAGAACTAACTATGAAATATATATATATATATATATATATATTAAATTCAAAGTGCCCATATTATGCATTTTCGGCTTTCCTTTTACCTTACCTATTTCCTAAACGAGTTATCAGTAATTCCCATAGACAGTCAAAGAAATGGACACAGAGACCCCATAGACTTCAACGGAGAAAAGTGAAGTCAATTAGAAGTACTCACTTCCTGATGGCTGAGCGACTGCGCAGACTCAAACCAAACTGAGCTTGACGACGTAGATGTGACGTGAGCAACCCGTCTGACGGTTGTACGTCTTCTAGTAGCTGTGCCAAGAGGAATCTGAATCATTCCCTTCCGAATCTCACAGAGACGGAGAGCGTGAGTATTAGCTGTTCATGAGCAGCAGCAGGAGCAACTTTATGACTCTCTATGGGCTTCTCCCTTGACTTTATCAGACGTTATGCCTCCACGTCCCCCCGATTGTCATGAGCTTCTCCTCCTGTCTATACGGTAATTTCTCTACTGTGCGACGGAGAGTCGATTCGTTATGACGCAATCGCTAGCCTATTTTTTACAAAAACTGCTTCTACGGGGCCATAACGTAAGATACAAGGTAATGGAGCATTTTATACATTGTAGTGTTTCTTTAGAAATAAACAATGGACAAATGGAGTCTTTAAACGCCTCAGATGGAAAGTTATTCACTGTCAAAGTGACACCAAAATGAATGGGAGTCACTGGAATGCTAACAGCAGGTGATGGTCTGCTTAACCAATGGCGGCCCCCAGGGAAGCTTCAGTTTCCAGCTGATGGATTACCCCCTTGGGTTATCAGTAATTTCAGCCATACTTCCTGCATGAACCTAACAAATCTGCATAATGCCAGCCTATGGTCCTCATTGGCTGCCCGTGAACAACGTCTACTTTGACGTTGCTGAGGCCTGGAAGAATTTGGTTCGTGTTGTCGGCTAGTCGAGAAGACACTGTTTTCTGTGCTGCGAAAGCAAATATATTTATGGCTGGAATTGATACGGTAAAACTGATGCCATCATTACTGTTCATATCACTGTTTATCAAGCACTGTGGAAGCCGCCAGAGCTGAAGATATGGCAATGGACGTTTTGTTTCCGAAATGTTCTGTAAGCAGAAGATATGTAGTCTGTGTCGTTCAGTGTGAGCATGCCGTGTTGTTATTCCAAACACATTTGTGTGTGAAGAATGCTATTTTGAGTGGATATTGGGACACGAGAGAAGTACAAAGCCTTCTTTAAATAATAGTTTAGCAACCAAATGATACATCACGACTAACAAACGACTCATTCATGGAAATGATTCATGCTGAATGAGAGGTACGTGAACCCACTGCAGGGTTCAGTTTCAGTTTCGATTTTTAAATAATTTATTTTTATTTTATACATATATTTTTCTCTTTTTTTTCTCTGCTCTGTTCTGAATAAGTCTACCATTACATTTAAAGGATTTAGAGTGAGGGGAAGAAAAATAAACTTTTGTCTAAACAGTGTTTGTTTGTTAACGTTTCATTTTATTTACCAGTATTTTAGATTATTTCTGAATCTAATAATAATATGCGACTTATATACAGATGCAACTTATCTATGATTTTCTCTCAACTATGCAAGTTTTACCAGGTTCGACTAATTTTCTGGAAAATACGGTAAATAGGCCTTTATTACTCTACAGATAAAGCGTTGTGAATTCCGGCTCGCGTACCCCGAAGTGATAAAATAAAACAAAATTCTGTATCAAAATTTTTAGGCAAGAAAAGTAGTTTGTTTAGGCTGGGTTGTATGAATTACAAACCTGCGCACATATTTTAAAAAGCACATAACTATAGAATTCTGAATGAGCATGTGAACGCCGTCTGCGTTAATCACAGGTTCGCGTTTAAAGTCTGATCATTTCGACGGAGGTGAATCAATCAAAGTTAACTTTAGCTGGAAGTAACATTATTCAAGAACCGCTATAACACCAAAACAATCTGTTACCTTAAATGATATGTTTATCTCTGTAAAGCTGCTTTGAAACAATCCATTGTTAAAAGCGCTATATAAATGAAGATGACTTGACTTGACTTAATAAAATTGAGCTGTAGCCTATTGTTAAAAAGCAGATTTACAATGGTGACCGTTTGCACCAATAAATCAAGCCTATTATGTTCATTACTCTCTCCCACATTAACTTTGGGTTTAATCACTGTTATACTTATGAGGAGGTCCTTGGAAAATGTTCTACCCTATAAGAGGTCTCTCACTCCAAAAAGTTTGAAAACCCCTGAGCTAACCAATAACCACCATTTCACAGTATTCTAAAGTGAAAAGCATGTAATGACTGAAATCATTGTAAGCTTTTGAGGTTTATATAAAGTATTGGATAGTAATGACTCTAATATTACTATATTCTTCTAAAGGAATCACTAATTATTTGGATCAGTATTCTAAAGTGAAACACATGAAAACTCCTTAGTAATGACTAAAGCTTTTGAGTTTTTTTGTGAGATTTCGGATAGTAATTCCTTCAGATGGATTTGGTAACACTTGAGTATATAACACTTATTCACTTTAGAATACTGATCAAAATAATTAGTAATTCCTTTAGAATGATGTAGTAACATTAGAGCCATATCTAAGGGTACATTTACACGACAACGATATGCTTAAAACGGAGAAGCTTTTCCTTTGAGTTTTCCGCGTACAGACGACACCATTGTAAAAATGATCCCCATTCACACAGATCCGCGAAAACGACAGAAAACGGTGGATTCTGCTGCCAGGCAACGAATGAACGAGATGGCGATGAAACACTATAGACTGAACACGTAATACGCATGTGCGTGACGTTATCGTCTTCAGAGATTCACGTTTTTTTTTTAGGTTACACCTGATTTTCAAAAACTTGCAGTTTGAAACCCGTTCCCTTTCAAGGGAACTTCGAGTTGCGTCAAACGCTGTGGGAACGCCCCTGCGTTGTGCGTCATGAAGCAAGTATGGAATCAGCCCAATGGAGAGATGGAACGTCATAGGCGGGTGACGTCATCGACCAGGAAACTATAAAGCACCCCAAAAACACAAGCGCATCAGCTTCTGTGCCTTCAGTCGCGCTATATGTGAATCTGTCTGAGTGTAAACACTGTGTCTGTCTTTAGTATTTGCTAGGCAGGAGTTATCACATTTACACCACACAAACAATTTTGTATGAGAGACTATGGTGAGCGAATGGCATTTAAGAAGTGTGTTCCTCCCTGCTCGCGCTATCTAACGGGCGGGGATACACACGTTCTTTGTGTTGTTTGTTTGGGAGTGCAGCATGCCCAGTCAGCTCTCGAGGGGGCTGGCTGCGAGCATTGCGAGCGTCTGCCTTTATGGACGCTCCCGCCGAGCGCTCTTTGAGGAGAGCGTTGGGTGCGCGCTCCCCGCAGTTCGAGTCCCGCTTCTGCCGAGGCTGAGCGGCGACGCTTATCGTGGGGATCGCAAATGGATCTTTCAGCGGGGTTAGAGATGGGCTCTGCCTTATCTCTGCCTTTACCTGTTAAATCCAGTGTCTCAGCCCGGTTTGGAAGCACGCTCTGCAGTTTCTTCCGCCCGGGCTAAGGCACCAGTACTGCAACTATCTAACGTTAGTTATAAAAACTGAGGAGATAAAAATAGCAGTATTGACACTCCCGAAAGCGAAGAGCTCATGGAGGTTCTCACTCGAGCTGTATCAAAACTAAGCATTGAGTGGCCAGTGGCTAGGCAGGAGTCTGTTATTAAATCTAAGTTAGATGAAAGATTTCTCCCTTCCCGTGTGCAACCTCCATGCCGGTGCTTGCCGTTTTTTTTCATGATCTCCATACTGAGGTGTCGAGATTATGGAAGAAGCCGGCTTCTGATATAATTTTAGCCCCCTATCATTCACATATTCAGATTTAGCGGGGGCTAGGTTTTTTTTTTCTTTTTTTTTTTAAAGAAAAGATGGCGCTTTGCCGCGGGTAGAAGAGACGCTTGCGAGCTATCTCTCTTCCGAGGCTGCATTGTCATTTAAAGCACTGGGATTACCTTCCAAGCCATTATGAAATATTTTGGCTTTGTAATGTGTATTCGGCGGCAGGTCAGGCTGCGTCGTGTCTGCAATGTCTATATTGCAGGCATACCAGGCTGATTTGCTAAAGGACGTGAGCGTGAGTGAGGAGGCAGTACTGACGTGGTTCGAGAACTGCGTTCAGGCTGCCGATTTATGGTAAAATGATTTTTTCCAACATGAAACAGAGAGAGAAAGCTTTCTTTTAGATGATCCTCTCTCCCCTGCGGGGTTATTCAGTGACTTAGTTAATACTGTCATTGATAATTTCAGGAAGAAAAGAAGCAAGCAGCCGCTTTTAAAAGGTTTCTTCTATTAAAAGTTCACGTCCACGGGGCTGCTGTGCGGGAGCAGCCCCGGCCATCCACGAGCTCATCGCATAGGCGCAGCAAAGCAGAGTATCGCGTCTCGCGCTCCCCCTGCTGGACAGTGGGACCAGACGCGGCACACTCAGTCAAAGCTTTTGGAAAAATAAATATAATATAATACATATATATATATATATATATATATATATATATATAAAAAAGCAATAGAACTGATTTGAGGACAGTTATATTGGCTATGCTGAGGGCGGTCCCCACCGAGGGAGAAAGGTGTTCACCTCTTTTTACGGTGCCCATTCTTCCTCGGTGCCCTCAGGGGCCCGTTCTGCCAACCCCGCCTTCATGCCGGGGCACAGACGATCCCGGCGAGCGCTTTCCCGAGGGACGCTCGCCTCCTCTGACACTGAGGGTGGTCCCCATCGAGGGAGAAAGGTGTTCACCTCTTTTTACGGTGCCCATTCTTCCTTGGTGCCCTCAGGGGCCCGTTCTGCCAACCCCGCCTTCATGCCGGGGCGTAGACGGTCCCAGCGAGTGCTTTCCCGAGGGACGCTCGCTCCCTCTGAGGAGGGTCTCAGAGCGGTCAAACCAGTTGTTCCCTGCCGGTGCGCCGTTACAGGGCGCTGTGTTTGCTGCTCAAATTACACCAGAGACCAGTCTCGAGAGACTGGTACCCTTAGTAGAATTTGTTTTGCAGAGTGGAAAAGCCGTCCAAGAATATCTCAGTGGGTCCTGCAGACAGTAGTAAGAGGTTATGTGAATCAATTTAGGTGTCGTCCACCGAAACTCAGAGGGGTTCTGCCCATAGTGTGGGCCCCGAGCAGGCTCTGGTAATGGAACAAGAGGTGAAAACGCTCCTTCAAAAGGGGGCTATAGAACGGGTTCCTCCTCCCAGTTTGGAGCTAGGTTATTACAGCCGATATTTCATTGTTCCAAAGTAGGATGGGGGGTTGCGTCCAATTTTAGATTTGCGCCTATAAAATCGCTCGGTAGGGAAGCTCAATTCAGGATGCTCACTATCAAGCAGGTCGTGTCACAAATCAGGTCCGAGGGCTGGTTTATCACGATAGATCTAAAGGACGCTTACTTCCACATTTCCATACTTCCACAACACAGGAAGTTCCTGAGGTTTGCCTTCGGGGGCGAGGCATTCCAATTCTTCCGTTCGGTCTAGCTATCTCCCCGTACTTTACGGAGCAGATGGCGGTTCGACATCGAGATGTCGTCCTTGCGCATATCAGGAAGTTGGGGTTGAGGCTGAAGAAAAGTGTTTATCTCCTTCACTGGAGACCACTTTTCTGGGCGTTGTTTGGGATTAGGTCACCCGCATCGCTTCGATTCTTCAGCCTTGAAACAGTAAAGCTAGGCCAGCTACTCACTGTAAAGCAGTTTCAGAAACTGTTGGGTTTGATGGCAGCAGTGTCCAACGTTATACCTTGGCCTGTTGTACATGAGACCACTGCGGTGGTGGCTCAGGACCAAGGGATTCTCCCCGAGGGGAAATCCACTTCGCACGATCAAAGTCACGCGGCGCTGCCTTCGTGCTCTGGTCTTGTGGAAAGAAACTTGGTTCCTATCCAAAGATCCTGTGCTGGGGGCTCTTTGTCATCGCGTAAAGCTAACGACGGATGCTTCCCTCACAGGGTGGGGGGCGGTCATGAGTGGTCGTCCAGCCCAAGGTCTGTGGCAGGACAATCTATCATGGCATATAAATTGTCTAGAGATGTTGGCAGTGTTTCAGGCTCTGAAACACTTCCTAGCAGACCTGAGAGGTCATCATGTGCTAGTTCAGTCAGACAACACGTCGGTGGTCTCTTATATAAATCATCAGGGGGGCCTGCGGTCTCGCCGGCTTTACAAGTTGGCCCGTCAGGTCCTCCTGTGGTCCCTAGGGAAGTTACTATCACTGAGAGCAATGTATCTTCCTGGGTATTTGAATGTGGTAGCGGACTCCCTGTCGAGGCAGGGGCCGAGGCCGGGGGAATGGAGACTCCACCCCCGAGGGGGTGGAGCTCCTTTGGTTGAGTTTCGGTCGCGCCGAGGCGGACCTATTCGCTTCCAAGGAGATATCGCACTGTCGTTTGTGGTTCTCTATCAGTCATCCAGCCCCTCTGGGGTTGGACGCTATGGTGCAGCCGTGGCCGAGGTCACGTCTGTACGCTTTCCCCCCGATTGCTCTGCTACCAGGAGTTCTGGAGAGGGTTCGCCGGGACAGGGTCAGCCTACTATTAGTAGCCCCGTTCTGGCCGGCCCGAGTATGGTTTGCGGACCTGGTTTCTCTCCTGGACGGGTCTCCTTTGGAGCTCCCGGTCAGGAGGGATCTACTGATGATATTTTACCCCCGCCCAGAGTTATGGAAACTGTGGGCTTGGCCTCTGAGGGGGTCCAGCTCTTAGATTCCGGTCTCTCAACCGAGGTTGTTGAGACCATCCTTCACTCCAGAGCTCCATCCACGAGGAAGCTATATGCCTTTGAAGTGAAAACTTTTCACTTCTTGGTATGGAGAACACCCGTAGGACCCAGTTAACTGCCCAGTGGGTGCAGTGCTGGAATTCCTGCAGGAGCGTTTCTCCACAGGGTTATCCCCCTCCACACTAAAGCTGTATGTGGCGGCACTGGCTGCTTACCACGTCCCTTTCAGTGGAGTTTCTCTTGGGAGACACCCGCTTATAACTCGTTTCCTTCGTGGCACTTTGAGGCTGAGGCCAGCAGTTCGTGCCTGGAATTTTCGCCTGGTATGGTTAAGGCTTTTCTATACCCTAGGCCAGGTTATGTTCCTAAGGTCCCTACTAATGTTGTTAGACCTACAGTTCTGCAGGCTTTCTGTCCTCCTCCATTTCTGTCGTCAGACCAGGAGAAACTTAATTTGCTCTGCCCAGTGAGGGCGTTAGACGCTTATGTCCACAGAGCTGTCCTGTGGAGGAAATCAGAACGTTTATTTGTATGTTTCGGACCACCCAGGAAAGGGTGTCCTGCGTCTAAACAGAGAATGAGCAAGCGGGTGGTCGAGGCTATCTCACTTGCTTATGAGTCGGCTGGTCAGCCTTCACCTTTGGCTGTACGAGCCCGCTCTACTAGGAGTATGGCTGCATCCAAAGCTTTATTGTGAGGAGTTTCCCTGAATGATGTTTGTGATGCGACTGGATGGTCTTCACCGCATACGTTTATTAAGTTCTATGATTTAGACTTAAGCTCTACCCCTGGGTTACAGGTGCTCTCATCCGCTGTGCGCTAGATCTCACATGACGGTCACTTGCTCCTATGGCGATGTGGGTATTCGCGTTCCCACAGCGTTTGACGCAGCTCGAAGTTCCCTTGAAAGGGAACGTCTCGGTTACGTATGTAACCCTAGTTCCCTGAGAGGGAACGAGACGCTGCGTCGTTCTGCCATACTCCCGGCACTCCCGTTACCGCTTCCTTCAGGCCTATCAGAAGCTGATGCGCTTGTGTTTTTGGGGTGCTTTGTAGTTTCCTGGTCGATGACGTCACCCGCCTATGACGTTCCGTCTCTCCATTGGGCTGATTCCATACGTGCTTCATGACGCACAACGCAGGGGCGTTCCCACAGCGTTTGACGCAGCATCTCATTCCCTCTCAGGGAACAAGGGTTACATACGTAACCGAGACGTTTTCCAAAGTTTGCGTTTTCAGGCACCCAAAGCGGCATTGTCGTGTAAACGAACGGCCAAAACGCATAAAAGGTTTTTCGTTTTTAGTTGAAAACGGTGTCGTGTAAACAGCCCCTATAAGACTCTAAAACCTAACAAAACAAAAACTGTTTATGAACCAATAACATTATAGATTTGTATAATTGACATTCAAGGAGGCAGGTAGTCTGCAGGTTTAGGTTTGGGTGAGAAGATCCTTTAAATTCATGACTGCACCTGACCGTCCAGCATTCAAAGGTGACAGTCATATGGAAGACTTAAGGAGTTTTGTGCCAGATATCAGGAGTGAGGCAGAGACCACCGCTTTGGTAATCCCACCTGACCTTTCACACAGACACCTTCCATCACACACACACACACATGCCTTCTCTCACTCCATGTTTTTTTTTTCTTTGTTTAATCGGGATGGTTGACAACACAAGGACTGCCCCACATGCACCAGCATCTAAAAGCCTTTTGATGTCTCTTATCAAAGTGCTCCCATCAGAGAGCACAACGCAGGGAGCCACTGCCTCACTCAACTGCTGGAGAGATGTGAAAAATACGGAGGAAATTCAAACACCCTGTGTTTACCTCCCTGACTGACAAATATCGGTTTTGACAGGCTAAAGATGGGACTGAAAAGAGTCTTCACTGAAAGCATATGGACACTTTTTTTATTATTATTAATCCACTTTCTAATTTTATGCAACTCTGTACTTATTAGAGGATGGACTATGGACTATTTCTCATAAAGTGACCGTCATAATTATACGTTTTTTTAAATTTTTTTTTAATTTACACACCATTTATCTGGGGCAAATATGTAGCTGCAGTCACCTACATTTTACATATTGTTATAATAATATATATGAATCAAGATTAAAAGAACCACAAAGCGTAATGGTACTACCAAAGTTTTTTTTTGTTGGAAAATAACCTTTCATTACTATGTCTATTGGTCTAACATTTAAATTAAAACTCTATATTTTTTTTTTTTTTTACAAAACATCTATTTGAAATAAATGCTGTTTCTTTAAAAATTTCTATTCATCAAAGTTCCTGATTTTAGGTATTAAGGTTTCCACAAAATTTTATTCAGCAAAATAATTTTCAGTTGTGAGGATAATAAAAGCATCAAATCAGTTTCTAGAGCATCAGATCAGCATTTTATAGGATTTCTGAAATATCATGTGACATCAAAGACAGTAAATTTACATTTTAAAATATATGTTTTAAAAGTGATCGGTATCTATATGAATATCTATACCATACAGTATATCATTCCAAAAAATACTGTAAAATTAATAATGTTCCAAGTTACTATTAATAATTAATAATATTAATTAATAATATTAATATAATTATGTATTATGCAAACTCTCTGTTCATCTTAGAATCCTCCATGTGTGGCATTGACAACTTCTGCATTCTAGCAGTCAGATATTAAGATATTGAGCTGATATTGAGTGTTACTGCCTTATATGCCACTTTTAACAAACTTTACAGTTCACAAAACAGCTCATCTTCTCAAACTTAGATTAGAATAGTTGCTTAATTGGTATTGGGAACATTAACATATAATATAATGCACAAATGTTATGTGGTAGAGGCACTGAACTGTATTTTTTTCCTAATATAAACAAAAGAACTGATGGAAGTGGAGTTTCAGCTGCATAGTTGATTCTCCTGACTAACCTCAGAGGAGAGACTGAGAAAACAACTAATGAATAACCACATATATATATATATATATATATATATAGAGAGAGAGAGAGAGAGAGAGAGATTTATTAATAGTTCCCTTCACCTGTCCTCTTCAATATAAGAATCTCTGGGTGTTTTTGAAAAGATGACAGAATGTCAATATTAATAACCCCTACGTCAGAGTAGTGTAACCTCAGGGCTCCAAATGGCTGAGCCCTAAAAACATCCAAGTCAATCAAAAACACCTGTTATGAAAGGAAGCATGCTGTGAAAGTGTTTTAGACAGGCAAACTTCAGTGTCACCTACCTGCAGGGCCTCTAGAAAGCGGAAGGACCCAAGCCGCCTGCCTCGAGGAACAAGGCAAAAACTGGAGTTGTGTAGCAGCTCCTGGTAATCAAACCTGTGGACGCACACATAAACACAAAATGCCAGAAAATATTAGAATCTGCTCTTTAAAAAAATATAAAAAGTTATATTGTTAAACATTTGTTCCCTTTCGAAAGGGAACTCGCACTGTGTCGATTGATGCTAAGGGGAACGCCTTAGGCGTGACAGGTGTCTGAAATTATCAAATCACGACAATCCTCTTCAGGGACTGTTCTCTCTGTAAGCGCTTGAAAATCAGGTAATTATGAAATGCACTGAGAAGGCTGAGTGCTTTCAGAAGTGTGGAGGCCCGTGCTCAAGATATTTGATGCCAGGTGACACACACGCAACTGTGCGTTTTCTGTCTGGGAAGGAAGAGGGAACTGCCTGTGCAAATTGTGAGCGTTTTTCTTTGAGAACGCTCCGCTCTCGTCTGGACCTCGCGGCTCAGGTCCGGCTCGTGCTAAAAAAAAAAAAGCAGAGCGGTGACTTGCGTTCATGGGGTTCCCAGATGGAGCTCGCCGATCTCATTGAGAGGGGTCTGCAGCTGACTAGGGTGAGCTGCAGGTGGATGATGAAAGTTTTTCTATAAAAAAAGAAAAAAAAAAGAACTTAGTCCGGCAGCGAGTGCTCTTCCGGACGAACAGGAGATGGCTGATGAGGGTGGTGATAATCGGATAGATCCTGAATCTTCTCAGCCACCCTGCCCCGTGTATACTGCCACCCTGCCCCGTGTATACTGAGCGTGGTTGGTGTTATGGAACGCGCCGCGAGCAGGCTGCGGCTGCCGTGGCTGCGCATTGGGGGAGAAATCGCTCACGATAAGAGCGGTTTCTCCCCAGTCATAAACCACCAGCTCAGGTGAGCCTTCCACTTCTTCCCTCATATTCTGCCCGTATCCACCGACATCATCAGGCTAGTCTCGCTGATGTTGAGGGCATAGGAGAGTGGAGTTGGGCCGCCAGAATAGGCTCCACTCACCTCGCTGAGCTACTGCTCGAGCGTCGGGTTGTAGGTGGTTGACTTACAAGCAAGCCCCACTCCCCTAGGCTGGGGATAAAATTACAGGGTAGGTCCGAGTACTTCACTTTCAGTTCTGTATTATCCTACCTCGCACCATTATGGCTCGGGTCGAGCGGAAAGTTCTAACCTTCACTTCTTTTTGGTTTTCGAAGTACGCTCCCGTGAAGCTGTGATTGCCATGAGCTGATGCCCATGCGTACAGATGGTAGCCCCCTGATTTTGGGGCCTCCGTTGAGGCAGAGTGGTGTATGTTGTACTTCCCTTGCTTAAAGGGTGCTGAATTTTTTGCTGAGTACACTGCCATGGGCAATGTGATTAGGTACCAGGATGCTGTAGGCGCTGTGTAAACAGCTTATCTGCCAACAAAGGCTGCGCCGTTAGGTAGTAGGCCTCAGCAGGCCTCCTTGAATGGGCAGCCCCCAAGAGGGCGTGGTAGGCCAGCTTACCTCAGGTGGTTGGCCTTAGTAGTTCGGGCAGAAGACTCACTGAAACAGGCTACCAGGCAGACCATGTGATCCCCTCATTGAGGGTCACTATGAGTACTCGGCCTCCTGAGTCTGGTCAGCCAGTCGTAGGCCTCTCGTTAGGCCTCCCAGTTAGATCAGTCCTTTGGCCTTTTCAGGCCTCCTCAGTGCTTTGAAACACAAGTGCTGGGTAGATATGTGGATCGAGCTCGAGCAGAGAAACTCCCCTCACTGGCAAGGGTTGTAAGCGCTATGCTGAGTCATGCTCTCCTGGATACCCCGTCTCTGAGATCCAGGCAGAGTGGTTAACTGTCAGCTTCGCTGTCCCTCGGGTTGGATGCCTTATCTAAAGGCAAGTATCCAGAGGCTCTGTCTTCGGACAGACAGGAATTTGGCCAGGCTGAAATGTCCAATGTAAGTGACACCAGCTCAGGCCTTCCTGGTGGCATTTTGGCTGAATAGTGATTGGCTGGGGCTCCTTCGGGTTCCCTAGCCACATTCCCTAGAAGTGACCCCTTCTAAATTTGAAGCTGTGGTCAGAGGCCATTGAGCAGGCCCAGGTAGGGCTTTCATTAAACAATTTTTATTGAGGTTTTCCTGTGGAACGTATAGCTTGGGCTATGACCGTAGGGAATGCTGTCAATGACAGCCCAGTGTGACCTGAGGGTGAGTGGTTCTGACATTTCATTTGAATTTGCTGGTTTTGACAGTTGTCACTGCCAATGGGTATGCACTCCCCTTAGCATGGTGGTGTTGGTATATCGTTCCCCTTAGCGTCAATCGACGCAGTGCGAGTTCACTTTTGAAAGGGTATGTCTAGCTTTAGACTGCGTCTTTTCGCCATGCCTCGGGGGCCTGCCTACCAAACAGTCCCTTCAGACAAAAAGGTGATTATCATGTTTGCAAGGCGCCCTTATATACTTCCAGGTCGCACGTTAATGATTCATGGGCTGTCGCTGGTCAATAGGGTTGCCGTGATTTGATAGTAATTTCAGACATGCATGTATATATACTAACACATTCCCAAATGCACAACTCACAGTTGCTGGCAAAAGTATAGGTGGAGCTAATGGTAAGATCAATCCCTAAAACACCAATCAGCAAGCATGGACATAGATATTAAATAAATATATAATAGATACATAATAAACAATAAATTAATAGGCCAGTTTCTCAACCAGGGGCTGGGGCCAACTATGGGCCTCAAGATAATAAAAGAGAAGACAAAGCAAAGCTTAAATTAAGCTAAAACAACTAAAAATCCATTTTTAAAATATTGATTCACCTCATCAACAACAGTTTTTTTTTTTCTTTGAAGTGTGATTTTTTTTTTGCTCTATTTTTCTAAAAGTGATTTCTAGACCTAAAAAAGTTATATGAATCAATGCTATCTTATATCTCTTATAATTTATAAAGAGTTATAATATGTTTTATGTTTTTTTCAGGTAGAAATTGTGTAAAAATATTCCTAAATCATGAACAACTGTGAAAGTCATGGGGCCTTTGCATAATGTTGTGGACAAGGAGGAGATATGTATATATCACGTGATTATATCAAGACACACGCATGGCACAGTATACTCGAAAGAACAATCTTTAATTACTTTAAAATACAGGAGAATAAACAAGGATGCTATACATTAATATTGAGGAGATCGAACTATGAACAGAAAAGGCCTAAATACACAGGAAGGGTAATCAACTGAAGAGAAACATGTGTGTGGAACTAATTAACAACCATGGAAACTGACTAGAAAACAGGCAGGCAAAACTGGTACACTGTGGGACTACAGCCAGATATCATCTGTGCTTATATTCAACATCCCTCTTGCTCATGTGATATTACTTAATTAGCCTGACTGTATGGTTATCATGGTTGCCGAGCAACATAGCAATTTGGTAATTTTGGTAATACCTGATACGTGGTCATGGGTGTATAGTGACTATTTACTGTGATGCAGCTCATGCAATCAGATCTTAGAGTCTGGTCTGTTTTATTGTATTTGTTCTGGCATGTTATATTAGGACGACACAATAAACACAGTGGGAGAGAACAATCAAGATCCAGCTGAAGGTGGAAGGATAGCAGTGAGAGATCCTGTTATTTTCGCTCTCCTTCTGTTCTAGCAGTCAGCCTTAATCTGGCTAGAGCTCACTCTCCTCTATTTAATTCTCTTATAATTACTGCCTCAC
Organism: Rhinichthys osculus; assembly: GCA_029959095.1. Classification (NCBI taxonomy): domain Eukaryota; kingdom Metazoa; phylum Chordata; class Actinopteri; order Cypriniformes; family Leuciscidae; genus Rhinichthys; species Rhinichthys osculus. The sequence goes on along the minus strand of JARWKJ010000012.1, from coordinate 31,900,522 downwards.
TCTCTTTCTCTCCTTTTCTTTCCTCTATTATCTCCATCCTGCATCACCCATCCAGCCAATAAGTGGAAAATATGTTGTTCGTCTTCTGAACTTAATTTTCTCTTTCTGGTCATTCAAAGCAGGTTTATTATTGTCAACTTAAACTAAAACTGCAACCAAAAAAAAAAAAAAAAATGTATTTCAGTTAGTTGTCAAAGCAACATTTATCTTTAAAGGTATTATGTAAGTTACATGGTATAAGTTAATAGTGTAAGGCCCAAATATACATGGTGTACGTTTAAGTCGAATCCCTAAAACAACTAAAACTAAATGATCTAAAACTAAAAACTGAAATTTAATAAAAAAAAGAAAAAAAAAAAGATTTCTGATCAGAACAATTCTCCACAGCTTTTAAGATTAAGATTCTAGACATCTGAGATTGCTTGCCCTGCGAGCTTGTGCTGAGACTGTTGCTCATTAAAGCAGTGAAGTTGTAAGAATCACTTTGGGATTTGTTTTCTCAAAGATCAAACCTCCTGACCTCTTGTTGTGTCTTGTAAGGGTCTCCAACAACAAAATTGACTTTGGATGAAAACAAAACTTTTCACTGGACTGCAAATGCTGCAATAACATTCACAACCCACTCAAAAAAGAGGGTTATCATCAAATAATTAAACATTTCAGTCAAATGAATTACATGACAGAATAACTAACTAACTAACTACTGTAATAAATGTATTGCTCATTGTTAATTAATGATAGTTGATGCATTAACTAACATTGATTAACTGGACCTTTTTGTAAAGTGTTACGCATTTGGTAAGCCACAATTTTCTTGAGTCTATATTAGTGTTTCTTTACAAAGTGACATCGCCAACTACTGGCTTGTGATGAAAAATTCAGCATTTTTGGTTGTCTTCGCAGATCGTTTTGAGCATTTCTTGAGCACTAAATATAAAATAAAAACCAAGTAGAAAAAGAAAATTGCTTTTATTCACAATAGAGTTTTGTTCAGTTGATGGTTTGGATTGTCTCCTGTTGTGCTCTATAATTAAAATGAAAAGCTTGACACAAAAAGTAAATGCGTTCCACACACTTTGTGTGCAGAGAATAACCTTTGTTTGGCTAAATGATCATGCAGTGCAGAAATACATAGAAGTCTAATGTTCAGAACGGTGAACAAACGGCTTCTTTTTTACATTTAAAGCTATTTTAATACAGTAAGTCAATGTGAGTACAGTAAGTCAACACAAAATGATGTTTCTTCTTGTTAAGTCAGTGAACACAAAATGCACAGTAACTCATTTTGACTTATATGTTGTCTGTGTGTTCTGTTCTGATCAGGCACAGCAGTGGCACCCGTGGCCTTGAGAGGCACTTCTCAATAAGGGTGGAAGAACGTGATATATATTCAGGTTCAACACTAAGACACCATGACAAATGCAGCTGCACGTGAATGCTTACATAATATACAGCTTTATAAGATTGATAAACTAGTCATGGATTCTTCCAGTGTGATTTCCCCATACTATGCTGCATATTGAAAAAAATATATACCTGAGATGAATATAAAACAAACAAACATCGGTAACACATTATTTGACAGTGTCATTGTTATACATGTTACATGTAGTTACTGTAGTAATAACTATAAATTATGCATAATTACATGCAATTAACCCTTAACCAAACACCCATCCTAACCTTAACCCTATAGTAAGTACATGTAGTTAATTATTATTACTCAGTAATTAAATGTATAATTGCACTGTAACACTGACACCTTAAAATAAAGTGTAACCAAAAAAACATAACATAATATGCAGATTAATACATCAAGTATATGCATGGTGATAAATCTGTACATTTAACAAATAACAACAGATAATTAACACTATTAATAATAACAACAACACATTCATAGGCTAGACTTTTCAGTTTTTATGTGCATTATACACTGTCTTTTAAAGTTATTAGATAATTCTCTTCCACTGACTGCACCCTATACTCCTAGAAAAACAAAAATGATACATTTATAAATAATCCAATATGAGCGGTGCACATTTAGCTCTCTGGTAGCTCAATAACACGTAGCATCGGGAGCGATTTACAACTATAACATGAACCGACGGAGGCCTGTAAATCTATTTCTTTTTCCCCAGCCGAGAGCATCTTGGGAAGAGAGTGGGAATAAGACAGAATGCGAATGAATATGCAGGTCTATTTCTCATTCTCTGCTCAAAGCGTAGCATAAAGGGCACATGAAGGAAAGTAAAGGCCTGTGACAAATGCGGTGACTGCAAGGGTGGCGCTATGCATTTTTTATTAGCTGTTAATCCATTCCTTGTGTAACTCAATATAAATCAAATTACCAGCCTACCATGCTGTCAGTGACTACAGTAATTAGATGGAAAAGTGGTTCGTAGAGGTGCCGCATTCTTTTAAAGTGGGAAAAAAAGCAAAGAGTTACATTGTATTTACGGCTATGCTTTCTGCACCTCACTGGCAGGTGAATGCCACTTATTCAATGACCAGAGAAGAGGTTGGACAATACTGGTGGTAGCAATTACTAGGAAAAGAAAACAGATTATTTAGCTAGTCAGGCCTATCCGCCATTCGCAACATGGTAATGGTGATTCCCACATTGTCCATGGGGAAAACGTGAACAAAATTGGTGAACAGATTCGTACACTGATTGTTTATTTTTTTATTTTTTTTATTTTAAGATTTATTTGACAGGGACAAATGCATAAAACATTGCTTTATAGTAAATACAAAGTAGATGCCACGCATACAGGTTTCTAGCCATGACTAATTTGCAACCCCTGTCCCTGGTTAGGCTTATGAAATAAAACAGAAATTCAATTACTGTTCAGTAAAGGACAGTTTCAGTTTCTTCAATTACTGGCACTTTTATGTCGCAAGGGTTTATAATTATTACAACAGATTTTTCTTCGTGTTTTATAAGATCACATTTTTACCACAGCTTTAACATAAATCTATTTGACGTTAGATTGAATAGGTTTACCCTTGTCCCAAACCTAGACATCAAAATATCACTACAGTTTAAAAAAATCTAAACAAAGAGTGACATTTATTTAATTGGGTGAAAATGAAATTATATTGCATCACTCTGTAAAAAATAAACCGTAATTTTTACAGTAAAAAACTGGCAACTGTGGTTGCCAGAACTTTACCGTCAAAAATACGGTAGCAACGTTATTGGTTTTACAGACTTAACTTAAATTTTACAGTAATAAACCGTATTTTATTATCTGATATAATAATAATTTACCGTCCTATTGAAGTATTAATATCTGTTTTATACCATTGTAATACACTGACAACTAGCAATCTCAGCAGTGATGAGAGTCACATGATCAATAAAAGCTCATCACAAGCAGCTCTTCCACAAGAGAATTAATACTATTATAGAAGCTGCACAGTGTAATTCACACTAACACTAAACACCATCATGGTAACATGTTGAAATTTAAAAAATGCAGTAAACATTAATTTAACAACATTAAATATAACATGAAACCCTAATGTAGATAACTGATTGGAAAAAGAAAACTATGAAGAAACTAAAAACAAAAATACATCAAATGTGAAGTGTCATGCAGGGAATTGTGGGAATGTCAATTTACGTTTTTTCACTGTAAATTATACAATGAGTTGCTCTTTTTCACTTTCAAAAACTGTAAATTTAACGGTATTTTACAGTAAAATTACATTAAATGTACCATTAGATCTATCACAGTTATTTACCGTATATAGTACGGAAACTTTCTGTTCACCAATTAACAGTTTTTCACTGTAGCATTTTTAGTAGTCTTTTACCGTTAAAATCACGATAATTTTTTACAGTGCAGTTACACAAATTACCACAATGTTGCATCACTTGTGAGCAAAAATGTTTAATCGTGTGTCATTATTAATAAAGCTGTCATTTTGTTAAATGATTCAAATGATCCATATTATTTAATCATTGTATGTATCGATTTAGAGTGGCCTTTTGTTGTGGGTAGCCTAAGGCACACCTGTGCAATAATCATGCTGTCTAATCAGCATCTTGATATGCCACACCTGTGAGGTGGGTGGATTACCTCGGCAAAGGAGAAGTGCTCACTAACACAGGTTTAGACAGATTTGTGAACAATATTTGAGAGAAATAGGCCTTTTGTGTACATAGAAAAAGTCTTAGATCTTTGAGTTCAGCTCATGAAAAATGGGGGCAAAAACAAAAGTGTTGCGTTTATAATTTTGTTCAGTGTAGATATTCTAAAAAGTTTTATCTAAAACAGATGAACATGAAACTGGCAACATCTTATTACGTGTTCTTATTGTGACGCTAAAAGGTTAATGATTTATTGCATTTGAAAATAACATACCGCCTACACTAAAGCCTAGCCTAAATCTAAGCAATTGTGTAAACGGGAGATAAAACCATATTTGGTGAAGCAACTTTTTTACTTTTATTTTGACTTTTATTTTGACTGTTTTACAGAACTCGTGCCAAAGCGCTCCTCGCCAGTGCATTGCTGTATCAGGTGAGCTACCAAGCAAGTTTACTATGTTAGAAAAGCCATATATATGGAGCTGGTTATGTGATGCAAAGCTCAAAAGCTCAAATCATGCACTACGGTAAAAGTGTTTTCCCGCTGCAGTGGCTGGTTATTACAAGACCAAAAGATTTACATGAAAGTGATAGCTTTATCGCATCCCGCATGGTTAGAACCAGGTGTTAGTCAGGTGTTAGACCATTTTGCAGTGGAAAGGAGAGCATAAATGGATCAATGTAAATTGGGATCAGATTGCTAATAGGTTCACATCATGTCCTTTCATACTCTAACTCACAGCGTACCTCTCTAATGTAATGCTTTTATTGTTAATAAGGCAGCGGTTGGTACATCCCTGCAGAGAGTGATTTTAGCAGATAAAGGACAGCGATAATCACGCTATCATTTAAAACACTGCACTTATCTGGCATGCCTAAAACTTTTTATCATCCGCTTTGCATTAATCTTAAATAATTTAGAAATTAAAGTTACATATTTTGTGAGTGCAAAATACAGTTCAGTCTACTGGCATATTTATTATACGTTTTTGGAAGATTTTTCACTGTACAATGTTTTATTTACTTTGCCGATGTAGCAGATTAGATCTTGTAACAATTGTGCAATTAAAAATAATCGCATTTGATTTGGACCACTTTTGTGATTATAAATTCGATACATATCCAAATCTCCTTTATTTCTTTTTTGTTAACTGTGTTATCCACTGTAATGGAAATGTATTTTACAGTATATCTGTACATATGGTGAAAAGTCTTTCAACTGATTCATACAAGTCAAGTGCACATATTTGTACAATGCAAAGGATAGGAATGAGAATGCTAATTATTTAATTGAGCAGCACAACAAATGGTATGAGTAAGATTCAGAAGAGAAGGGCTGCACAATTAATGGAAATAACATTTAAATCATGATATGGCTTAGTTCAATTATTAAATCTCAAATGAATGCAATTTATTCTCAAGTGCAGTGGGGTTCAGAGTAAAGCGGGGCACTGTGTTCATTTATGTGCGTGCAGCTGTGTCTCAGAACGGCTCGTTCACATGTGTTTGAGTCGCTTATAATGTGTATTTCACTTTATTTTCACATTTGCATAATTTTTTGCAGCACTTTAACGAGTTATGAGAAGTGTTTCTAAACCTGCTAAAACACAGAGACTCAACCCTTGTGCATCCTTATGGACATTTTTGTCTTTTTCAGTTTTGTTTTTTTGATGATCACTTTGCATGTGTTAATGCTAACTGCATACAATTTGGCACAGGTGTGTATTTTTATTGGAATTTTACTATTTCATAGCCATTTCCTTTAAAAAAATCTATTTTGCACTAGATACACAAAATAGTGCCTCTCAGCGCCTTTTGGAAAAAAACGTCCCTATTGTCTTTTTCAGTTTTGTTTTTTTGATGATCACTTTGCATGTGTTAATGCTAACTGCATACAATTTGGCACAGGTGTGTATTTTTATTGGAATTTTACTCTTTCATAGCCATTTCCTTTAAAAAAATCTATTTTGCACTAGATACACAAAATAGTGCCTCTCAGCGCCTTTTGGAAAAAAACGTCCCTATTGAAACTGCACTTTTTAATCCAAGGGCCATTTAACTATAAAATGATGCAATCTTTGTTAAGAGGCTTTCATTCTTTTGGCAAGGCTTCACAATTTAAATTTTTACAATTTTTTACCAGATGGTGCCATTTTTTTCAGGTTTGGCCTATGAAGCAAATACTCGCTTTATTCCTGTGTTTTCTGCTTCGGCATATTATAGAGCCAATTGGGTAAATTATGCAACGATAATTGTGTGGGTGTGTTGGTATGGATGTCAGAGTGTGTTTGGTATGTGTGTTATAAAAAAATTATATATGTGTGTGTGTTGGTAATATTGAGAGAGAAAAGCTCAACTGCAAATCACAAATCCAATCACTGTGTGTGTGCACCAGTTGAGTTTTGCTGGCATCCAATGGGGAAAATCTGTTACTGAGCCCAAACAAAACCTTACCGAAAGCTCATTTTTTGAGATATCAACCTCAAATTTGTAACACAACTTACTTAGATTTATGCCTTTGATTTTCCAGCCGTTTTAGAGTTCAACTTGTTTCATAAAAGATATATTTTATAGAAAACAATGTTCATAAATAGTTTTCATAAACTTAAAACCTATATAACTTTTTTTTGGATGTACTTATTATTTTTTTTTTTTTTACTTCAGCAATAATCTGCCAAGGGTCTTCTTTAAAATCAGACCAAACTTAAATCTGTTCTCCCAAGCTTCACATTTTTATGACAGTTTTTTGACACGGACATTTTTGTCCACTATGTACCTAACTTTTTTTTAATTGATATCTCCCATCAGTTTTACACCAAATCAAAAGCATTTTTAATTTTTTGAAAGTGAATAATTTAAGATATAAATATTAGTATTGCAACTTGTTGTGTAAAATAAAGTAATAATAATTTAATAATAATAATAATAATTTATAATGTGTTCAAATTGATTGCGTTTATAAAAAAAACACTAGTGTGAATATAATGTGTACTGAAACGCTATCACAACTAAAAAGATGTTTGAGTCCACTTTAAAGTCCTGCAATATAATTTTTTTAAAGAGTTGATAAGAGTATTTTTAATACTTTTTTTTAGCAGTGTGAACTCCCTTAAAAAGCAACTATTGGCATCAGAGCGTGGTCTCTTTGTTCTTTTTACCTGGATGTCTCAGTAGCAATACAATTTTGTCCGAAGCCTTGGATAATACAGGAATAAAGCTCTTTGTTAGCTTCTCATTCATCTCAAAGGCAGTTACTTAGCTACTGCGTGACGCCCTGGAAGCACAAAACCGGGCGCTGCCAACAGCAGGGGCTAATAGGGCCATGCTAACCATCCAAACCTTGACCCCTTAGGTCTAGACAGGCTTGTCCGAGAAGAAAGAGCCTCTAAATGTTACAATGAGGAGCACTATACCTTTATTCCTGGAGGAGCTTTTTGTCGGGAGATGCATTGAACCTACAATATAGCGAAGTTCAAAACAGGGTCTCTCTGCCTCTCTCTCAGTATAGGCTTATTAATAATTAATGTTAAGCTCACCTGCGATTATTTATGCTGGCACTGAGTTAAATCTCACTCAGGGAGAAACACATTGATTACCATTGGAAAGGTATCTTGCAATGTATTGCTCGGATACAAAGAGTGAAATAAAAGAGGAAGTGAAAGCTCCTGTCATGGTGCATAAAGAGCGCTCTGGGGAAAATATCAACATTAGCCACATTTCCCCCTAGTGCAGACATCTCATACTTTACCAAATGATTTATTATTCCCTGCATGGTGTTTGTAGTGACATAAAGCAGGGCTGGATTATTACAGTACCTTGATATTCAGGGCCATATTCTGTCCTTGGTAAACCGAATGATAATAAAATAACAAAAAAGAATGCATTACTAGACATTTGCTCTAGTTTAAAATGGATGAGTTCTTCAGAACGAACGAATTAATGAATAAATTAATGTTCGACAACAATTCCATTTTTAACAGTGGAATGCATTGATGTAATTAAATGGTCATATAATGGATAACCATAATTAAGTTCTCCTGAAATACAATGGTTTGATTTTGAATGTTGCGAAAGACTAGTTGGAAAAACATGCCTTTGCCTACATTTTTGCAAAACTTCAAGGTTTTCTACTGATCAAGGATACGTTTACACGACAATTATGTACTAAAAACTCAAAGTTTTTTCCTTTGTGTTTTTTTTATGTTCACAACATTGTCAAAACGGTCCCTGTTCATACGAATCCATGAAAACAACTAAAAACCCTGTATTATTCATGTCAGGCAAGGAGGTAATCCATTGACCGGAAGTTGAAGCCGGCCGGGTGCCGCCATGTTGTAGCAGAACTTCACTTGCGTTAGCATTTCCATTGACTCCCATTCATTTTGGTGTCACTTTGACAGCGAATAACTTTACATCTGAGGCGTTTAAAGACTCCATTTGTCCATTATTTATTTCTAAAGAAACACGACAATGTATAAAGGGCTCCATTACCTTCTATGTTACAGTATGGCCCCGTAGAAACAGATTTAGTAAAAATAGGCTAACGATTGCGTCATAACCACTCGACTCTCTGTCGCGCTGTACAGAAATTACCGTACAGACAGGAGGAGAAGCTCGCAGGCAATCGGGGGGACGTCCCGTCGAGGGAGAAGCCCATAGATAATGAGTCCATAAAAGCAACGGAATACTTACTCCTGCTCACTCACGCCAAAGAACTCTTTGCTCAAGTTCCCCGTCTCTGCAAGATTAACGTTGGCAATTTCCACGCACAGCTACTAGAAGATTAACGTCTGTCAGACAGGTTGCTCATGTCATCAAGCTTAGTTTGAGTCGGTTTGAGTCTGCGCGTCAGGAACGGAAGTGCTCAAAAATCGCTAAAAATGGGCTTCAACTGTCTCAACTGAGTTCCAATGAGATGGCTCTGTCCACTTCTTATACTGTCTATGATGTCAGGCCAGTAGATGGCGATATCACTTTGTAAAGAAACACTATAGACTGAACATGTAATATGCATGTGCATGACATCAGCATTTTTGTAGTTTACACGGAGTACTGTTTACACTTTGAAATCCATTTTCATAGGTTTGCATTTCGAGGGCCCCAAAACACTGTTGTTGTGTAAATGAACAGGCAAAAATGCATAAGTTTTATATTTTTAGTTGAAAATGGTGCCGTGTAAACTGTTCAGAATATAGTAGTTCTGGACTGGTGCAAGAAACCAGGACTAGCTTTATAAGTGGACATCAGAAAAAAAATTAAAGGAGAACTCTGGTCAATTTTAACATTGAGCTCATTTTTTTTTGTACTTTGGAGTGTTGTCAGTACAGACAAAAACGACAAAAATCGGTGTTGCCTACACCGTGTTATCCTCTTTTTAAAAGTCCACATTAGTCGATTGTCGAGTTCGTGCGCGCGATCAGTAGTTATATTAGTTACCAATGATTGCGCGCGCGAACTCGACAATCGACTACTGTGGACTTCGAACGAAAACAGGAAGTAAATACAGGTATGTGAGCTGGCTGAATTAACATCATTTTTATTAATATCTTTCACATCTACTGCAGTCAGATTGACCGTGGTCACTCTTAATAACACCACTCGCATGGCTGTGCACTTGTAATGACAAATCAAGGATGTTAAGAGGCTAAAAGCAGGTTTAGAACTTGCCCCATTGTCAACAGGGTGCGAATTTTAAAAAGAGGAAAACACGGTGTTGGCAACACCGATTTTTGTCGTTTTTGTCTGTACTGACAGCACTCCAAATGTACACAAAAAATGAGCTCAATGTTAAAATTGACCGGAGTTCTCCTTTAAATGATGAAATGTAAGTTATGCAAGTCCTTCAAAAGAATATAACGTTACACTCTCTAAAAATAAAACCGAATCCAACGTTCAGAACTTTCTGTCTGAGAGTCATCTCTTTTGACATCATCCAATTACACTCAGGCAAAAATCAGGTGATCACTAGAACATGACTAATTATGAGTTCACTTGGAACTCGTGTACAACTCTGACAGCTTTAGCTAATTCCTTCATTCTGGTAAGGCCGTACCACCATGTAGCCAGCATAATCCATTCAGACAGTTTACAAGAGGTTTGACACGCTGAAACAGCTTTTCCCGTTTAAGGGTGTGTTATCTGAAACGTCTAATTGAGCAGCTGTCAGGGTACGCGGACTCACACCAAACCTTCTCCAACATAAACCCCACTGCTGTCTAGTTCATTACTATCCTTCACTGCTGTTAGTGTTAGCTTCAGGAAGCGCAAAACGCTTTCTCTAAAGGTTTTTCAGCCAAAGACAAAGGCAGAAAATACAACGGAAAAAAATTGTTGCTGTTGTTGTTGAGCTTTGAACTGTATAGATACTGTGCTGACAGTCTTTCCAAAGTTGCAAAAGTGAAGAATCCTGAACTGTCAAAAAAGACTTTCACGTCTCAGTAAATTCACTCGTTGAGCCATTGTTCATTTTTGAAATTTCTTTGTTACATTTTATAGTTCTATAGTCATAGTCTCATATTTTGAAAAAAAAACTTATTCAAAATGTTATCATTGTAGTCCATAGACTCCATAGACAAAAAAAAAAGTGAAAATATTTCTTGTAAAAACCTCAGCAAACTTTCCGTGTTGTGAACCATTTTTCTCTTCTGCAGAACAAACATTGGAGCCAATTGACTTCCACAGAAAAAAAAAAAACCAAGAAAGAATGAAATTGAAACTAGTTTGGAACGGCATATGGGTGAATAAATAATATATCAATATATATGCTGCCACTTGGTAATATTATAAGAAAACATGGAATTTGTTTCCACTGTTATGCCGGTGATACTCAGCTATATATTTCATCACGACCAGACGAAATCTCTAAATTGTCCAAGTTGACAGAGTGTGTTTAAAATATTGGATGACAAGTAATTTTGTGCTATTACATTTAGATACGACTGAGGTATTAATTATTGGACCAAAAACCTGTACACAGAACTCCATTAAATCAGATCAAATGCACATGATTATCTTTGCTTAATGTTATGAACAGCAGCTATACTAATTATTTTCTGGTTTATATTGGAAGCCCATCCCGAGCTAACTAAACTAGAGAGTACGTCAGCTCCTGTCCTCTTACGGAGACTTCACCCCATCACCTGTGAAGAGACGACTCGAGAAACTCCAACTCCTGTGAGGACTTACATTATCGACGCCAACTCTGAATCAACATGCACCAATGCTAAGGTTTTATACATTGCAATCATTGTTTACAACTCGTAATAATTACTTCAATGAGCTCATTGTGTCTTACATTTTAATACATTGTTAGCTAACTGCGTGATTTGTATATACATTTCTGAAATACATTACTTGGACACCGTCACCTCTAATAACAGATCACATCTACGTCTAGTGTACGTCTAGGCAAGCCAGGTGAAAGTATGAGTCTTGTGTAGTGTTTGTGGTTTAAAACATACAACTGAAGTTTTTTTTTTACTTCCTATCGACTATAACTTAAATCATTTTTTTTTTTTTTTTAATTTTTGCCACAGTGATAACGATTTTCATGGATATCAACTTACAAATAACATAGCAAAAAATCACACACTCAAGTTTTAAGCTTGTATGGTGTGTCAAGAAAGGTTTAACTTCCTTTTCTTGCTAAAATATAATGGCTTTTTGCTGTCACATATTCGGTTCAGTCAGATTGACGTTTTTACTGTGGTCCTTGAGACCGCAAATAAGAAACTTTAGCTTTTCATTCCGACACAGAAAGAGAAATGAAGTAATGGCATCTTTAGGAGTGAGAACTTGATGTTATCACACGTTAAGCCGGCTGTGGCTTCAGTCCTCGACTGCATGAGATAAAAATCACTGTAGCTGAAAACTCAGATAAAGCTTGATGTCTAATAAAAAAATATACAGACAGTGCGAAGCTAAACATCATTTTATCATACATATAGGCGCATTTATCCTGGTTCTGAAATGGCACTTTATTAATAACCCTCGGGTGGGATTGTGACAAGCCCATACTGAAATTTGCCATATCTAATATAGAATCTATCTGTTCCTGAACAGTATCTGTGTGGAGTGCTGGTATCTGGCTCTAAGCATGACATTGTGATGCTAAACAGTGGTGTACGCCGCTCCACGTCTTTGATCAAACACTGCATCCGGGCCGTGGTGCTGTGGAACTCATTACAGAACGGTCTGAGCCGGATCCCGTTCACTCACCATCGCAGATATGCATCAGTGCTTTGCTCGATCTCATCTGCTCAAACACTGCCTGCTTATCAGCTAAAGCTAGCCTAGCTTATAGTGTGCTCTAACACCAATTTATTCCAGCACACCAAATACAATTCCCTCTCTGTCCTCTCAGTTCTTTTTAAACAAACCACGGCCAGAAGATATACAGAAGCCTGACCCATATATTACAGACTAGGACACACAAACACTTAAAAAAAAAAGTCTGTACAAATAGGGCACAATGTACTGTATAAATATGAAGGTATTTCACATATTTTTTTACAGGTGTTTAAATCTTATTTTGATGTACACATTGCATTAGGTTGTGTTTTAAGGGTTAACGGAAATTTCCATAAAATTACTGGATAATGGCAGAAAATTACCAGTAGCCTTCTTCTTTTTTTTTTTTTTTTAGTGTAAGAAAACTGTGGCTTATTAATAAGAGACTGTCTGCAACATATTATAATTGATTACAGTTTTAACTGTTTGTTGTTTGACTATTACATTTAGTTACTAAATTGCAACGTCATTATTTGTGTAATTACAAATATATTCAAAAACATGACATACCAATTTCAATAGAAATGACATTAAAGTATATTTGAATTCATCATAACTGTTGTCAGTACATTCACTTTAAACATATTTCAAGGACAATAGAAATACATATAGTGGGTCAAAAAATCAGTAAGTGCAACTAATTGCATTGAATATAAATCTAAACTATAACATATTTTAATTTAATTGTAAATAAGATCCAATTAAGTGTCCAAAAAATACATTCAGTTCACGCTTAATTATGTTATTGTATACTACTGCATATTTCTGTAAAAAGTACTCTTTTTAAAAGTATGCCAAAGTGTACTTTAGGGGAAGAATCGACTCTTTAAAGTGGTGAAAGTGTCCCCATCTACATCACACATCTGCTGCCATAATCAATAGAAAATGTAAACCAACTTGGATAGTTATGGCGTAGTCTTTAATGCCTAATTTACATAGAAAGCAGCGTTCAGTTTTATGAAAGATTATAGAATTACACAAGACGCGTCACTCGTAATGTTTTGAATGGGGAAAAGTGAAATGCCAGCCCGATCTCACGGCAATTCGTACGAATTTCACAAGGTGGCTAATTCGTACTAATTCATACGACCTCACTCGTACAAATTCGTACGATTTTTGCTAATTCGTACATATTTTACGAGTTACCAAATTCGTATGAATTCGTACGAATGACCTACCCCTGACCCCGCCCCTACACCTACCAATCACGTGGGTTTAGACAAATCGTACCAATTCGTTGGAAATGCTCAATATGACGGAATAAGTCCCGCCTTCTAAATAAGAGCCAATCACCAATTGTTAAAGTCAACGCATCACTGCAGCTGCCGTTAGAAGCTTCGGAGTCAGTCAAACGCGTGCTTCCACTGCGCATGCGCATTTTGATCCAGCCTGAAAAACATCGGTTTCTGTCATGATTCGAGCGTTTAGAAACAGTTGTTGTCAGATGTCATTGGAGATTTCAAATATGAAATTTAATCATAAGCTTGGCGAACAGTTTTGGAGAATTTGATGTTTCCCCATTCAAAAAGATGAGCTGCACTTGCATGTCCGAGAGGCGTTTCAAAGATGGCCGCCGAGTTAAATGACTTGTCTTAACGGGACTTTGGTTCTTTGGTCTGGCGAGCGCCGTATCCATGCACTTCGTAAATGTGCGGGGCGCCAGAGATAAGCCGAACGGGAGAACGGCGTATTGATAAACATGACCCTCGAAGGCGAAACATAAGAATGGCCTTTGACGGGGATTTATCTGGATCTGAAAATAGGCGTCTTTCAGGTCTAGAGAGATGAACCAGACCCCCTGGCGCACCTGCGCGAGGAGTTTCCTGGTAGTGAGCATCTTGAACGGTCTCTTCATGAGCACTTTGTTCAAAGACCTGAGATCTAAAATCGGTCTGAGGCCGCCGTCTTTCTTGGGAACCAGAAAATAACGTCCGTAAAACCCCGACTCGGTCATAGATGGTGGGACTCTCTCTATGGCGCCCTTTTGCAACAGCGTCGCAATTTCTGAGCGGAGCGTGCCGGCGGCCAGACAGTAGATTCGAGCCGCGCGCGCGCACGAGGCGGGCGGCGGCGAAAACTGTAGCAGATAGCCGTTCTTTATAATGCTTAGTACCCACGGGGAAATGCCTGGAATGGCTTCCCACGCTTTGGAGCATGCGGCTAGTGGCCGAATGGCTATATCGCCCTGATTGCTGCACATAGCGGGCTGGACACAGTGTGTGGGCGCGCTTTGAATGTGTGTGGCAACGGGATTTGCACTCAGAGAGGAGTCTATGGGCCGTGAAACAGAGCGAGCAGAGAGGGGACACGCGCACGAGCTCGTGGGCGTGTTTATGTTCTCTGATATTAGAGCGGGCTGTGCCCGTTTCATGTGATGGGGCTCTGATAGAGACACGGGATATGTTATGCTTGTGTGTATGGGTGAGCACATGATTGTGGGCACATTTTCTACACAACTGGCAAATTTTCTCTTTTTGAGATTTCTCTGGGTAGCCGTAAAAACGGCTTTTTGTCGCTCGCAAGCGGGCTGGGACACCGGCTTGTTTGTGGCGGTCAACACTACAGCAGTCGGCGAAATAACGGGGACTGGCAGAGGGCGAAGCTTTGACGGCGGTCCGGCCGCAGCGGGAGAGCACTGTCGTTTTCTTGACTTTGCTAGGCAGACTTCTGATGATCAGGCTTCAGCGTGATCTTAGGTCGCGGGCCTCGTGGGGGCGGTGGTCTGCGGCGGCTGTCAGAGCGAGAGCGAGGGCGGCCGCCCTGTCTGCGCTGGGCTGTTTGAGTCTGCGGAGGGGGGCGCTGTGGTGGAGCTCTGGCAGGAGGCTCGCGAGAGCGGCCCGCGGAAGAGCTAGCGCGGCGGGGCAGAAACAAATTCATCGCCTGAGTAGCCTTCTGGACCTCAGAAAAGCGATCGACGATTCCCGTGACAGCAGATCCAAAAAGGCCCGTCGGGGAGAGGGGCGCGTTAAGAAACGCGGCGCGCTCAGAATCTCCCATGTCGGCGAGCGTGAGCCATAAGTGTCTCTCGGCAACACAAAGGCTGGCCATGCATCTCCCCAGGGCTTGTGCGGCGGCTTTAGTGGCGCGAAGGGCGAGGTCCGTAGCACTTCTCAGATCCGTGACAGCGGGGGAGGGGTTTCTACCGCCTTCGGCCCACTCACGGAGAATATCGCTCTGTAATACTTGGAGGACAGACATAGAATGTAGCGCTGCGGCGGCCTGACCGGCGGCGGCGTAGGCGCGAGCATGAAAGCTCGAGGTCGCTCTGCAAGCTTTCGAAGGAAGCGTGGGGGAAGAGCGCCATCTAGCAGAGGGCGGGCAGAGGTGTGCGGCGACCAAGTCCTCGACTGGCGGCATGGCTGAGTAGCCTTTTTCGGCGGCTCCGTCCACCGAGCGCAGCGAGGCGGATATATCAGAGCGGTTTCTAGCCGAGAGCGGGGCATTCCAGGACTTCGTCAGCTCTGCGTGAAGTTCAGGCAGGAATGGAGCGGCCCGGTTGCATGCGGGGGTCGAGCGCCGATGAAAAAAGCTGCCGTCCATCCGGTTCGGGGCCTGCTCGGGTGGAGGAGACCACTCGAGACCGAGGCGTTCGACGGCCTGTGAGAGGAGGCGCATCAGTTCCTCCTCTATCCCGGCGCGGATCCCCGCCGATTCTCTCGTGGATCCGAGAGATGACCATTCTTCACTGTCTGATGCGAGCAGTGAACAGGAGTCCTTCTCCTCCGCGGCGTCATCGGAAGCGACAGAGCGGCCACTCGGCGGCAACTGTATGTCCGGCAGGGGCGGGGAGGGAGAGCGGGAAGCGGGAGGCAGCGGCGGCGGCCCACATTGTTCCGCTGGGGGCTCCGGCGGCCTCTGGGAGCGGCGTTTCTTCTTACGCGGCGAAGAGGAAGGCGGCGCGGGAGCGGATTTTGCTGCCAGAAGTCGTGCCCGCAGGGACGACAACGGCAGGCTCTCACAGAAGTCGCATCCTCCATCCGCGAGGGCGAGTTCTGCGTGCTCGAGTCCCAGGCAGAGAGCGCAGATGACATGGCGGTCTCCGTCCTCGAGACGAGCGCGGCAAGAGCCGCAGGAAAAACGAGACATCTTTAAAAAGACGCTCGGCTCTTTTAGATATAATAGAGAAAAGAGAAGGATACAGTCGTCGGATGGCGCTAGCTTGCAGGCCGGCTGAAGGTGGCGAAGACGGCCGGCTTCTTCAGGGTCCGGGAGCTCGCTAGAGTGATGCCTTCTCGACGGCGACGGCTTTTCTCAGGACAGCAGAAGCGTGCAGTTTGCTGAAGATGAAATGAATCAACATATAAGCCTGGGAGAGACTGTTATATACACCATGGCCACGCCCATTCTGGCGGGCCATGACGCAATGAGCGCGCGGGCGCCTCTCATTGGAAGCGGGTTCAGCCCCGCTCTCCCATAGGCTTAAGCAGTTCTCTCTGAGCGAACCAATGAGCTGCTAGCTAGCCTGCTCTAGGTCTGCCGCAGAGGAACTGCGTTGTGTATGGATACAAATTATGAAATAATTTTTTGGCTTCAATATCTCAGCAAAGATGAATCTTTCCCGCAGCGTAAGCTAGCTTACGCAATACGAGAGAACCTCTCGTAAGAGAACAAGTCACACTGTGGTATTCGACCTGTTCAAATATAGCAACCCAAACAAACTTCAAAATCCATAATGGTTCTGAAGCTGTTAGTTGTCCCCAGTTGCCTTACCGTGGTATTACAAGATCACATACACTACAAATAATTGTTCTTCAGTGGTTATTTTCAGCAACAAACAAACTGACGCTTACTTTGGCTATATGAGGAGAATAGACTCCTTTGGAAAGATGATCATGTTTAGAATAATGAAAGGAAAATGGAGAAGAAAAATACCAAAATCATGCATTTGGGTGTTGAGTCTCGATGATAAAGATATAAATGTCATCAATGGCTGAGACAATTGGAGGAAATGTATTAAAACTGAGTGGGTAAAATATGTCAAAGAATATCTTTTATAAAATTACCCCAACTCAAGCTTATTGGAAAAACGTGCCTGCGGTGACATTTCTTAAAATGATATTGTGTTGCTTCTTGTGTCAAGATTTTATTACGCTGCATGTTATTGTACATATCGCGGCAGTTCATAAATGAAATGTCCGATGGGTCGTGACTCGTGTTATATGGTGTTACACCAAACCCTACCCTAAACCTAAACAATACTGTTAACATAAGCAAATGTACGACATTTGCTGAAGCAACCGTGCCAGTTTAGCTTACTTCTTTAAGCATTGAGCTATTTCATTGTACATATGGAGCTGGTGATGTGATGCAAACATGAAAATGTAGTAGTTTACAAAACATGGGATATGTACCAGGCAACAGAGAAAAAGTAAAGATTGATCATTTACATATGCTACTGGCATTGTAACAATACAAATCGGTTTAGACTTTAAATATTGCACTATACCCTGACTAAAGTCTACAGCAGTCAAATTCTATGAGTTTGGACACATCGTTTTCATACTAACTGCAAACCAAATCAAAGTTCATCAAGTCATATCCCAAACCAAACCCAACCTTTGCTGGAAAATTACTTCTGGACCAATCAAGTGAACTGAACTTTGATATCACAGCGCTCTAACGTAAAAAACAACAAAAACGCTTCTCTCAATAATCATTAATAAACAAAGCTAAACAACATCAATCATTTCATGTTTAAATGGAATTCTGGAAAAGTGCCAGCCACAATTTTCAGTAAAATAACAGTGTATGAAATCTGTTTGAAAATGGAGATCATGCTGTTTAAATATCACTATTATTCAATATGTGTTTTGTGTGTAATATATCTGAAGGGATGTTTGACTGGAGTTGGCCCCTGTGATTTCTACCCAGCAGGACGCAGCACTAAGGCTTAAATGTACTTTCTCTCACAACAGGAAGCAGCATCAGCCATTCACTGCAAATCAAAGCCTTTCAGTGTTATTATTTTATGATGTGCTGTTGCCGTGGGAGGTGAACACATGTAGTGAGGCTTCATTTAACAGACAGTCACAGACAGGACATCCATATGGCAGGACATGGAACACAAACATACACTCGTTTTGTACCTTTTTTTTGTACTCTCTCTTTCTTTGACGAGACGTCTGGTTTTAATTGCAGCTCTGAGATCAGGGAAGAGTAATGAAATCTATATTGGGCTTAAGGTGAGAGGAGACGCTCTCATCCAATCCTCTATTTATTGGGACAGCGGGAAACATCAGAGAAGAGAAGTGCCGCGTCCTCGTTCCCCTGAGAGAATTATTTTCGTAGCTTTATGCATTTCTATCTATGTACGCATTTTCTCTATTTGTGTGCCTTCTTGAGAATAGCTCCTCTATGTCGTTATGTGGATAGTTAACAAAATACTTCTGGGAAGACAACATGCCCTGCGGTGTGATATGCTACACTCCATCCAAATATATTTCTTTATTTTTTTCTTAGAATAACTATGCACAGCTCAACAATAAAGATTTATTACGCATGTTATTTACAATCAGGCCAGTAATTCAGATTTCCACTCCCCTTCCAACATTTTCACCGTGCCAAAAAAGGAAAATATAATATAAACAAAAAGGGTATATATATATATATATATATCTTTTTTTTCAATAACATTAACCTTCCATTAATTCAATTCCATTAATTTACATGACTCAGCCAGTGATAATCAAAATAAACAGGGACAGAGTTACCAGGATCCAGACGCAGAGTGGAGGGCTGCAAAAAAGTTTTTTTTTTTTACTTTTAATCCTAAAGTACATTAACCCTTAAAGGCATACCTCGGGTCTTTAGTGATGCGGGACGTCATTCACTATCCTCCTCCTCCTCATTCATTTTTCTTTAAAGTTAGACATCAACCTTCTTAGTTTTCCTCAATCAATTCATTTTTAAATAAAATAACAAGAAAAAATACAGTATATATAAAAGAATGCCTGTTTTCTCTTTTTTTTTTTATTGTATGGGGGTCGCTAACGACCCGAGGTGTGTAACAGTGTATTTTTTTTTTTTTTTTGCACAACAATAATTGAATCTTTGATGACTAAATAAGTGCAATTCAACTTTATTCCAAAAGGTAGCAATGTCTGATACACACTGATGAATTGACGTTTCACTCATAGTTACTGCAGGCAGAAAACAAAAGAATAGGAAGTATCATCAGCAAACCTTGAAATGACTCACTGATTTACTGCAGGTCAAGTACTGAACACAATCAAATATTACTGTCACTGTATATATTGACTACAAAATATTGATTTTGAAGATGTTGAAAATGATAGTTTTGAGAATATGTTTGAGATGGCGAATATGAGCCAGATACTGAATGTACTGGGAAATGAGCTCTGACGAGAACAGTGATGATGGTATAAAACATCTGCTCAAACTGAACCCTTCCAAGCTCCAAAAGGTAACAAAATATGCTTTATTTTATTCCTCTGTAATTGTTACTCTAATTTCAGGAGAGTTTTATATTATAGTGAGAGGTAATAATGATCGGCGAAACATTCACACATTTAAGGGTTAAAAATCAAGTACTTTTGTACTTTTACTCGAGTAAAATTGAAAAGGAGTACCTAATACTTTTACTGGAGTAATATTTTATTAGGGTATCTGAACTTTTACTTAAATACTTTGTGTACTTCGTCCTCCACTGCAAATTTCCCATTGAGTTTTTGGCAACCAAATTTGGTAACTCTTGACACACAAATTCGCAGTGCCGACCAATAGCATGCCCCCTTAGCTCAGCAATCGACCTCTGTGAGGGCGGAGATTCATACTTTAACTTACCAACGAAGTAAAACTAAAGATCCACAATGGACAAGGCACTTCCTCTACTGACATCTATAAAGCCAGTTTCGTATAACATCACATGTCAGTATAAATGACCCATACAAAAGTTATTTGGAAACTAGTCACTTAGGTTTGGATGGTTTTCTAGCCAGCAAAATAGCTTTGGATGTTTATTTTAATGTTTAGTTCATTGAATTATTTGTCAAATCCGGGCCCAATCTCTTTCACCTGCAAAATGTTGCTGAGGAAATGTTACCACACCTTTTAGACCATTTAATAAACTAGTGAGGACAAACATGAAAAATGGTAATAAGAAATGGTGAAAAACTTGAATCTAAGATAAACACTTTCACTGTGAAACCTCAAATGTTGACGTTGATAAAAAAAGAAAAGTCCATGCATCAACTACCCATGTAGATGAATATGTGATTCATGCGCAGTTGTCAGGAGCACTGTCACTCAGTGAGAAACAAATTGACTCATTTTAGAGGGTGAGAAACAAAGAAGCAGACCTGTCAGTCATACAGAGAGTGTTCAGTGCTGGCAGACCGAGCACATCCAATATTATAGCCCACTGTTCCTTCAAACATACAGCATATACTCCCAGCATGCAGCACTGTTTCAATATTTGACCATCCATTTATTGTTGATATCAAATCTAAATTGACCCCATTTACTTGTGAATGATTGATCACGGCTTGTTATTACGAAGAAAAGACATTTGCATTTGTAATTTTTTCATCTGAATCCACTCATCTGATGTCATTTAGGCATCCTTTTGGAAAAGAAGTCCACTTTAGCAGAATATATTTTAAAATAATATACTTAAGTGCAAATTGAAATTGAAATTTTTTTATATATTTATAATTCAATAAAATAAATGTAATCGTACCACACTACTGTATATCTGTCTGATTCAAAGTGAATTATCCTTATTGTATTATCTGCAAGTACAGTTTTTTTTAAAATATACTTTTAGGATTTGAAGTGCACTACAAGTGATCATTCTATATGATTAAGCACACTTCTTTTCCACAAGGGCCATTTGGCTTATACCAATATCCCAAGAGCTATTTATCAATAGCATGTCCACTTCAAACAAATTAAACGTTAAACATTCAACTAAATGGTCTTTTACATTTAAGGACGTTTCATGAATGGTTATTTTTAAGGAGTGATTACCTATAGTCAACATACTCATTCATACTCCCTTTTTTCTCAGAAAGCCTCTTTTCAATGCCTGAACACTTCACTTTTCTCTGTGCATGTGGCATTTGTGTCCCTGCAAGTGAGCTGATGAGAGTGAGTAGACGGAATATGTGAAGCAGTTCTTTAATGTATGGTTTTATTGCTGTCAGAAATAGCATCATTCTCTTGAGTGACTCTTGATATGTGACAGAATGTGTTTTATTTCAGCTGTTCCCCTTAGACACTGACTGACCTTCAGCAGGCTGAATCTGGTGAATGCCACTGAATTATTACAGGACTTACAACTTGACATGCCTTAAATGAATGTTGATGTATTATGGCAAATGATAACTGAATCTTACATCAAAGTACAGGGAGATTTATAAGTTCCTTGTGGTCCAGTCTCTAAAATGTCTTCCCAGAAAAGGTCCAAATAATCCATGAATCTTTCGCCAATCATTATTACATATTCGGGTCTTTAGCGACCCGGGTCTCCTGATATTTTTAAGAATAACAAAGTATATTCCCTTACCTTTTGGATCTTGGAAGGGTTCAATTTGAGCACATATTCCCAATTTCAACCATATTCTCAATATTTGAATTCTGATTTTTCTCTCTCTCGCAAATCCGAGATTATATCGCACAATTCTTAGACGGATAAACAGAATTGTGAGATACACTCATTATTCTGTCTTTTCCCCTCAGAATCGCGATATAAACTCAAAATTGAGAGTTATAAAGTCCGAACAGAGAGATATAAACACGCAAATGCAAGAAAAAAAAGTAAAGAATTGTGAGATAAAAATGGTATAGGCTATGTTTAAAAGTCATGTAAAATGTTATAGGTTTAAATATTATGTCATGCTGTAACTGCTATGTATGTACAGTACGTCCCTAAACTATGTGAATATTACGTGACATACTGTTTACATAAAGTGTATGCTTTAATAGTAGACTAATCATTGCAGGTTTCATCAGTTCTGTGACTTGCAACATAAACGTCTGCATTTAGCTCCACACGGTGTCTTTAACAACAGAATTCTATAAAAATAAAGATCGTATTTTTTTGCATTCCGATCATGTCATACAAAGGCACAAAAAAAAAAAACAGTTTTCTCTTATTCTGTGGATTTTCCCCATTTTCCTCCACTTGCTACCGCTATTTTTCTGCCACCACTACGCATGCGTAGTGAAATACATTTATTTACAATAAAATACATACAATAAAATACATTTATTTCATCCTAAGTATACTACAAATCCGATAACACATTTACTGACATATTGCTTGAGACTTAATGGTATAAATATTACAATTAAACTTTATTTCTTAAAGCTACAATATGTAAGATTTTTGTAATAAAATATCCAAAAACCACTTGCACAGTGTGATATATTTCCTGCAGTTGTGTACAATATCCTAAAAGTTCCCAAAGATTTTTGATTTCAGAGAAATTCCAATTTTAAATAATGGCTCGTCCCTGACTCCCTGTTCACTTGTCGCCTGTCAATGACGTAATATCTGCGTTATCCCTGGATTCCGCTCGTACGGCCATAGTAACCATGGCGACAGACGTCGACAACTGCGTTACGTCTAGCGGCACACTCACGCTGTTGTTGTTTCGTTCAAACACTATGGACCATGGCAAGCAGACTTTGGGACAAAAGGAGAACTGAAATGAGGATCAATATCAGCGTGGCGTTTTCGAGATGCCGAGAGCTCCACGTCCGCGACCAACTTCGACTTCGCCAGTCTTGCATGTACTTTATTGGACAGATGAGCAAAAGTACATAAAACTAATCAATGTTATATAGCTCAACATGATGAAATGTTAAATCAGTATGTTATTCTAATGTTGATCTAGCTTACAGCTGGTCTCAAATAGCAACAAACTAACTTAGAATAACATTATAACTTTAAACACACTCAAATGCAGTTTAGTGTGATAGTGTAGACCAAGTTAAACAGCACTCACTTCGTCTAATTTAATTTTCATCCGTTTCATTCGTCTAATAAACTGACCTGTGTGAGTATTAATTCAGCACTTGTGGGTAGTTCGGTAGAATGCAATGTCCTCATACCTTTATATCCACAGTCATGTTAAAAACATCAATGAATTCACTCATCCATGAACATTATTAGATCCATCAGCATGACGACAAGGTCCATAATTCCGCTTATGCGTCATCAACCTAAGTCTTAGTTATTTTAAGAGGTTAGCGACCCCTAGAGGTGAAAAAAATTACACATTGTAGCTTTAATAGGTAGAAGGTTGTCCCCAGTTTTGCAGACAATGCTTAACTCCGTGTCCTAACTACACGCGCCACGACGCCGCGACACGCGATAAAAGGTATCTTTTCCATGTTAATCAGAGTTTTTGTCCTTACCAGACGCGATGGCGACACGTGAATTTTCTCATTTAGAAACGGTTCCTATTTCTGCTGACAGATCCGCCCACATTATTTATTTTTAGTTAAAAATAGGTCACTGTGCCACAAGCGATAATGGATCATTTACCTCAGATTTTGAAAGCATATAATATAGCGTTCAAACTGAATTCTATGCAAACATACAACTGTACTTCATAACAAAATTAGTCAATGAGTATATAGTGTTTTGATTTTTAATAATGTTATTTCTTGATTTGATTATGTCCTTACCCATTTCCAATGTGAGTGCGGGCCAGCAGTGCGCTTTCACAGAGAGACTCCGCCCACACGCTGTTCTTCTGAATGGCTGTGATTTTTGATTGACGTGTGGCGTCTCACAGTCGCGTCGCGTCTAGTGTGGACTAACACACTTGCTGTCGCTGGAATTTTATCGCGTCGCGTGTAGTTAGGACACGGTGTAAGCCTAGTCTCAGACTAAAATGCATGTTTGAGCTGTTTTAACTGAAAACAACTTGCACTGACATATCTTAAACAACCCGGTCACACTAAATGTGTCTCTATAGCACGTATTGTGTTAATTGTGCAATTTTACGTGAAAATGAGTTTTTACGTGCATATGTTACGCATGGGTTGGTTTTAGTAGTGGTGTTGTGATTTAGTAGTGGTGTTGTGATTTAGTAGTGGTGTTGGGTGCGTGTGTATTATACGTTTGGGTAGGATTAATGGTGTGGGGTGCGTGTGTATCATATACACGCGAAAATTGCGTATCATATCTTAGCCACGTTTATAAAAGCTACTTAAAGGAGCTGTATGTAAGATTGTGGCCAAAACTGGTACTGCAATCACTTTCAAATGACTGTAGAGTGGTGTATCCCCTCCCCCTCCCCCCTGACTCGAGGTTGCCAGATCGGCTGCAGGATCCAGCAGGAACGTGACGAGCTGCAGCTGTGGTAACTAGAGCAGAGCTGGCAACCCGGATGCCGCAACACTACTGACTTCGTGATTGGTAGATAGGTGGAGGGTGGAGCATCAGACCAAAACACAACATGACAACATCAACATCAGTTGAGGGCTGCAACTTCACTTTTTAAATGACAATATCCTGACCGGACTACTGTTGTCAGTGATATAAGTATTTGAAATGAACATGATTTCTCAATGTCTAGTGACATATCAGGGCCATTTTATGATTAATTGAAATAAATTTCTTACATACAGCTCCTTTAATTGTTCTAAGTGAACTAAGGCCTAATCATGGCTTAATCTAAGCCCTGTCTCTGAAACCAGGCCTCAATGTCTAACTTTAAAAAAATGAATGAGAAGAAGGTTTGTGAATGGCGTCCTGTATCGATAAAATCGATAAGGTATTTACGGGTTAAACATGTGCAATTACCTGATATGCAGAATTCCTTTAGTAAACAACACAGAGCCTGTGTGCAACTAAACAACACTATCAGTGAGTACAGTTCAGTTTTAGTGAAGTACCTGAAAAAAGAATAAGATAGAGGGAGAGAGAGAGAGAGAGAGAGAATTGCTCAATTTGTCCCCCACTGAACAGCCTACAGCAATACAGCTGTTAAAAGAAGAATGCAAATATCACACACACATGCTCAGCAGGCTCTTTTTTAATCCTAAATGAAATTAGGATTTAATATAATTTCCGTTCAAGATCAAAACAGGACATTAAACACATGTGCCGACCCAGACAGAGAAGTAAAGATAATAAACAATGAAAGAAAGTGTTTTGTGAGACAGATTAACCTGAACGAACAAAAGAACCAACAAATCCTTTCTGGAGAACGCGTAGGGAATGTGAATGGCACTTAAGTCAAGTCTCTCTAGTTGGTCTTTCTCGCCCATTTGTCTCTCTCTTTATTGTCTTTCTCTTCTCTTCCTGTGCCATCAACCACTTTACAGACAGGACACTGATTATAGCACTCCATCTCAATCAGACAGCCACACAACACACACGCAAACTGAATGTGGCATTCATACAGCATACAGTGTTGCTCCCTTTTGTTAACTCAGCAACAGTGCAAGTCCATTTAAAATCGTAATTAAATACAGTAATATGTAGCAATGTCATTTTTAAGCACTGAAATAAAGTGCAGAAACAACCAGAACCACTTCTGACAACTATGTTTTGTCTTTTGTCTGCATTATGTTGAACATTTCTCAACTTCTGCTCTCAATCCCACAATCCCCAACATGAGCCTGTAGCTCAGCACTTTTAGAGAGTGAGTTGCAAATGCACAATTCCAGAACCACTTCACTCCACTGGACACATACATGGGTGCGCCGATCCCTCCCATTAAGCCCTGAATGGGTTTAGTAAAGCCCTGAATGTTTTTTTAATAACTTTGTCTTTACTAGGTACTCGTGCCTGGCCATTGTTTGTCACTATTAAATTCATTCAGAGCTGCATTCTTCTCTGTAGACGAGATACTCACAAAATCTGCTGCATAATGTAGATTATAAACTGAATTAATGCAAAGCCTTCTAAAAAAAAAAAAAAAAAAAAAAAAAACACGAACCAATGGCCGGTCACCTGTACACCAGAATATGGAGAGCCATGAAGGACAAAACAATTTTAACATTTTGAAGTAAACACACTTTGAACATTTGGACATGTTTGAGGCTGAGACTAAGGTTAGAGAGACTTACTTTGACTTCAGTACTACATTATACAATATTAGAGACAATTATTAAAAAACATATTATGCTTTTTCTCACACACTATAACTGAGTTTTTAAACAAGAACGTGTTTTAAAGGTGCAGTGTGTATTTTTTAGCGACATCTAGCGGTTCGGTTGCGAGTTGCACTAAGGGCTCAGCCCACTGCTCACCCCTCCCTTCCGAAGAAGCTACGGTGGCCAAAACGGGACAAACATATCGTCGTCTGAGGCAGCAGAGAATAGCCAGAGTAAGCCAAGAGAGTGTGTAACATTGTCACTGTTTCTGTACAACAGACAGTCCATTATAAAGCACATCATGGATAAAGTTTACAAAGCCATAGTCAGGTGAGGATCAAGGGTCTTAATATATAATATAATAATAGTAATCAGCTGATTGTCTCACGAACGTAACCAGCACATTTCTCCCCACATAGCAAACCCATAATACAGCGAGGGAGAAGAACCACATGAAACTATCCAACTACATATTTTTTCTAACAGGGTAGTAAAAGTTTAGCTGGCTAATATGAGCTGTTACTGTGGCTGAACTGGTTAAAGCGTAAAGCCTTGTTTAAACTCGACGCATCCGCGTGAGTGCAAAGGTGAGACCCGTCAAAAATGACATGATTGTAACAGCGCGCGCGCCTCCACATCCCCTAGACACCATTTACTACACACAATAGGCTTTTTTCTCTGATTTTGAAAACTCTTCGCGATCGACTTAAAATGCTTTCAAGATCGACTTGTCGACCGCGATTGACGGGTTGGTGATTCCTGTAACATACTGTTTTACGGTCAATGACAAGAGTACTAATCAGCAGTCTCACGAACGTAACCAGCACATTTATCCCCACATAGCAAAGCCATAACACTGTCACGGTGTGGTGTGAATGAAAACAGGCTGAGGCAAGAGGCTCCAATATAAACGGTTTACTTATGAACAAAACAACAAACAGGTACATGCAGGAAGACAGACAGGTGCAGACGAAGACTGTGACAGAACGCCCCCCTTCAACAAGGCGCGACCTCGCGCCGTAGAACATCAATGGGGTGGGGGGGCGGGCGCCCTGAAGGCTGGCCAGGGCGTGGCCAAACTGGGACAGGAAGCCTCCAGGGCGGATCAGGAAGTGCAGGCGGCCAGGGCGGAGCAGGACGTGCAGGACGTGGCCAGGGCGGAGCAGGACGTGAAGGCGGCCAGGGCGGAGAAGGACGTGGCCAGGGCGGAGCAGGACGTGGGCGTGGCCAGGGCGGAGCAAGACGTGGGCGTGGCCAGGGCGGAGCAGGACGTGAAGGCGGCCAGGGCGGAGAAGGACGTGGCCAGGGCGGAGCAGGACGTGGGCGTGGCCAGGGCGGAGCAGGACGTGGCCAGGGCGGAGCAGGACATGGGCGTGGCCAGGGCGGTGGAGACCCTTCGGGCGGCCATGGCGGTGCGGACCCTTCGGGCGGCCATGGCGGTGCGGACCCTTCGGGCGGCCATGGCGGTGAGGACCCTTCGGGCGGCCACGGCGAGGGCCTATGGCCCCCCCCAAAAAATTAATGGGGAGAGTGACAGAGTCATTACCAGTCTCTGGGCTGGACGGAACCAGCGGTGAAGGGGTCTCTGGGCTGGACGGGACCAGCGGTGAAGGGGTCTCTGGGCTGGACGGGACCAGCGGCGAAGGAAGCTCAGGGCTGGACGGGACCAGCGGCGAAGGAAGCTCAGGGCTGGACGGGACCAGCGGCGAAGGAAGCTCAGGGCTGGACGGGACCAGCGGCGAAGGAAGCTCAGGCCTGGACGGGACCAGCGGCGAAGGAAGCTCAGGGCTGGACGGGACCAGCGGCGAAGGGGTCTCTGGGCTGGACGGGACCAGCGGTGAAGGGGTCTCTGGGCTGGACGGGACCAGCGGTGAAGGGAGCTCAGGGCTGGACTGGACCAGCGGCGAAGGAAGCTCAGGGCTGGACGGGACCAGCGGCGAAGAAAGCTCAGGGCTGGGTTCATGGGCTGAAATGAATGTGTGTGCTGCCCACACACACACAACAGCCATGGATCCCACAAGTAGCACTGCGTCATCCAGAGCTGGCTGGACGGTCTCTGGCTGGACGGTCTCTGGCTGGACGGTCTCTGGCTGGGCAGACGGGATCAGTGGTGGAAGCTCTGCCTGCTTGAATCCAACCGTAGGATTCAGGCTGGGCACTGGGGTTGGAGTGGGGCTGGTGACGTCATCGACAGTGAAGGAAGATCCGCAGGATACCAGCACCCACTCCACAAATTGGGCAAAGCTTCCTTGAGGAGGTTCCCCAGACAACGGCGCTCGAGTGGTGTTGTTCAGTCCCACACGTAGAAACGTGCAAAGGCAGTTATCTGGGAAACTGGTTTGAGGTACCAGATCCAGGAAAACTTCTAGGTGTTCCTCAAGAGAGCTGTTTCCTTGCTCAAGGCACAGCAGTCTTACTGCAGGGAAATCCATGTCTTGGTCGGTTCTTCTGTCACAGTGTGGTGTGAATGAAAACAGGCTGAGGCAAGAGGCTCCAATATAAACGGTTTACTTATGAACAAAACAACAAACAGGTACAGGCAGGAAGACAGGCAGAACACTCACAACAACACCTAAGCATTTACAAGAACCGACAAAGACAGACTGAACACAGGCAAACTAAATACAAGTCCAAATGAACACTAACGAGGTGAAGACAAGTGACACAGATGATGACGAGGGACAGGTGGATAATGAGGGAGTGAGTACAGGTGTGGAGACAAGAAGGATTCTGGGAAGTGTAGTGAAGATGACTAAGACAGACAGGTGCAGACGAAGACTGTGACAAACACAGCGAGGGAGAAGAACTAAGTTACATGAAACAATCCAACTACATATTTACACCACTGACAAGGGAAAAGCTTTCTGCGGCTTCTCTTTCAAGGTAGTGACGAAACACGGTCTGTAACGCTGTTTGTTCGCTGTCGGCTACCTTAGAAACATGACGTCACAATATGTCGACCTTCATAGATAGAAATGTCTCATTCTAAGGCAATAAAAAATTACGGTTTATTAAGTTCTTTACACACCACTGAAAACATAGTTATGGATGTCATAGTGCATTTCTGTTAGTAGATACTCAAATTTTTTACACATTGCACCTTTAATGTTCTATCTAAATGGGGATATTCCATAGACGTAATGGTTTTTACACTAACCCTACCCCCAAAACGTACACATCACACAAAACTTTTGCATTTTTACATAAAAAAAAAAAAAATCAATTTCAAGAATCAATAAACAGACCACCCCCCATTAAATCTGATTGGTTTCATTGGTGACCTCATATGTAAATGAGATGCGGACCATATGGTGCGTTTAAATCATCTCGTAAAGATCGTATTTATGAGTTGAGCGCACATGAAAGCCACCCCAATGTCGTAAATACGAGTGGGAAGTTTGGGATTTTCTCAGGAGCTGGGGGCGTGTCGCTGAGAAACATGGCGGAATACCACAATACTTAAAGGTATTTAGCAGTGATATTGCTAAACTTTTCTATTTACAGCGAAGTAAGCAAATTGCCTGAACAGAATATGATGGCATTATAATATAACATTGTAATATGTAACGATAAAGTTTGCAGTGGCTTCATAAATTAATTAAAAACATAAAAAAAGCACACCTGATGCACATTTCTTTGTTCTTCAATTTCTAGAACTAGAGTTTAAGAAACTTGCTCTATTTTCGTGTTATTAATTAAGAGAAAGTACACCGCCATCTTAAGTGACGCACATGCCGTCATAAACACGACTTCCCACCTCATAAGTACGAACTTCCCAGTGGGAAAAAAGGGTTGAAAACCACTGAATGTTTTAAAATTATACTTTCAGATTATATATTCGAGCATTTGTTTATGGTGAAAGTAAGCTGTACATTTTCTGACCTACATTATCTTGGCTACTTGTCCAAAGAATATTGATTATATACGTATGGTCTTTATAGTAAATACTCTTTGTATGAATGTTTTTATCTTAAAAAATAAATATTAATATTAAATCAACATTTAAGGTTTGAACCGAAACTAATACATTTAGCTGTAACAAATTAGAGGTTTTTTTTCTAAGTTTAAAAGTATCGATTTTCAGTGACAGAGAGAGAATAAAATACAGTATACTGGTTAAATGCTTATCGAAACAATGAAGCGTTAAACGTTGAGTATAAAGATAACCTTGGCTGTATGAACAGACCACTTTCTCTTATCGTCAGGCTAATGTAGGCTACATGTACATGAACTGCTGCCAGTGTTAGAGAGAAACTCAACACTGCAGATGTTTAATACTTAGGGTTAAATTGCTTTCAAGAACATTGGAATTTGAATTTGTCTGTTGCACAGACCAATAGAACAAATACAGCTGGAACAAACCACACTAGAGATGGATTAATGTAGAGAATTATTCATCTCTGTCAAATTGATGGACCCTGCAGTGGTTGGTGAGATTCTTTGAGTGTTTGGTGAGGGATGCTGGTTGCTAGAACATCAGTCTGGTATTGATGTTTCTGTTGGGATGGTTAATTGGGGTGGATAGGGGGACGTAATTGAGGTCTGTGTTAAGGAAGGAAAGTAGTCCCCCTTCATTTCTTACACTGATAGCTTTTCGATGGTGACGCCCCAAGCGTGTGAGACATGTGATGTATGGTGAGGTTGCAAGCAGACACAATTCAATGTTTCCTGAGGTATTTGTTCCTCTGCGGTCTTTATACTATACTAGAAATAGATGCACAAGAATGAACTTTTAAGAATACAGTGAAATATTAGCCATCACATCAGCACTACCAGACTGTTTAACTGTAGTGTACCATTTGATATATTTTAAATGTACTAAATTGCAACTTTGTCAATACATGTGTAATTACAAAAATATTTAAAAAGGAAGGCACGTTTTTTTGCAGCGATGTGTTACGTGTACAGAAAAGATTCAATGGCATATATATTTATAGGAAAATTATAAAGTTAAGTACTGAGTAATATTAATTGTAAAACATGTAGTATAGGGTTAGGATTTGGTTTTAGTTGCATGTAATTATATATAATTTACTATTATTACTATAATAAGTAGGCTACATGTAATTTGTTTAACAAGGACACTAAAATAAAGTCTTAAATGATTAGTTTAGTTGTGAAGAGTATGAACATTTCACTGAGAATCAACTCTACAGCTTTAATCAGCAAGACATGTACATTTAGTTATTGTGCAAAATGTAGACAATTGTACTTAGTTACTTGTGCCAAAACAATTGCAATGCTTTTGCATTAATAGGCCTATATTCAAATCTGGTTTGTAAAAGTAACCAATTGTTTAGAGATCTGAAGTTATTGTTTTAAGAAAACAATGTAATTTGAGAATTGAGCCAAAACAATTGAGAAAAAAATGAAATGCAATTACAGTGACTCCAAAAAAGTATTAAAGCTATCTTTGGCATGTGTGTACATCTGAATATAGTTACAATTTTAATATATAGTTACCAAAATATAAATGCATTTTCTATATTGATTTGTACGTGTGTGTTAAAGTTTTTGATGGGGTCTGCTGTCTCTTTAAGTTTGTGTCCTCAAATGTATGAAAGTTATTTCTTGTATTGTGTTTTTCTTCTAATCTGTCTCGACCTTTTTGCTTTTCAGTATCAGACTGAAATCCCCCCCCCCGCCCTCTCTCTCTCTCTCTCTCTCTCTCTCTCTCTCTCTCTCTCTCTCTCTCTCTCTGTGTGCGCATGCATTGAGTGAGTGAGGTGCGTGGATGGAGAGTGTGTAAGGGCGGTGTAAGGTACGAGTGTTTGAAAAACTTTACCCTTTTCTATCTTTGGTAATTGGTTTTAGTATTTATATTAGGGTTTTAGGGAATATTGGTGAGGAAGGTGGTCATTTTGGGTGAGTTTGACTCCCAGTCGGTGTACTGGGAGCTCCCGGTGCGGAAAGTTTGGAGTTTCTAACGAGGCGTCACGGTGTGAAAATCGATGTTACTGCAAGTATAGAGGAGTGTAGTTTAGCGGTAAGTGCAGTAGTTGGTCATGAGAATGTTTTATCGGCGTCGCGAATGAACAACGCGATTGTTTTGTTCGTTAAGACGATCGAATTGGCGAACTTCTTGGTGGAGAGTGGTGGAGAGATTGGTGGTATTTTTACCTCTGTGCTACCTCTTTCTACGCCATCTAAGAGAGTCACGCTATCTAATGTGCCGCCATTCATCAAGAACGAAGTTCTATTTAGAATTCTCTCGAGGTATGGAAAACTGGTCTCTCCAACGCTATCTCACGACCAATTCGTCCGAATTTGACGAGTGATTAAAAGATGGCTAAATCGTACGAATTCGTACGACCTCATTCGTACGAATTTGTACGATTTGTCTAAACCCACGTGATGGGTAGGTTTAGGGGCAGGGTCAGGGGTAGGTCATTCGTACGAATTCATACGAAAATTGGGCAACTCGTCAAATATGTACGTTTTAGCAAAAATCGTACTAATTCGTACGAGTGAGGTCGTACGAATTGTTACGAATTAGCCATCTTTTAATCACTCGTCAAATTCGGACGAATTCGTCGTGAGATTGGGTTGGTCTCTCCCATTAAGATGATTTTAATTGGAAGTAAGTCATCGTTGTTGAAACATGTGGTGTATTTTAGGCGTTATGTTTAAATGGTACTGAAAGACAACGTTGAGGAACTTGATCTGACTCTAAATTTTCGACATGAAGAATTTAATTATGTGATACATGCAACAACTAATACAACGAGGTGCTTTGGTTGCAGTGAAAAGGGACACCTTATTCATAGATTGTCCAAAAAGAGAGTAAAACGTCAATAAAACTGCATCAATTGTTGCTTCAGAAACAGTAATTGAAGTGCAGGAGGAAATCGCTACAGTTGTTGAGGAGATGCCAGGTCCAAGTAGGGCGTCGGTTGCTCAAAAAATGGTAGAGAAAGTGTCTGAGATTTTTGGAAAATTCAGAAATTGTTGAAATAGTAATTGCAGCTGCAGCTGGGGAGGAAGAGGTTATACGTTCCCAGAGGATAGAACAGGCAGTTTGTGATTCAGATGATGGCAGTAACAGTGAAGACGAGGCTATGGTAAATCCAGAAGATGGTGGTTCTGTGTTGGGAGACAAAGAATGTTTTTTTTTTTAATCCCCCAAAAAAGGAAGTTGTTGGAATGCCCTGCTGATAAAAAAGCAAAAAGAATAGATGGCACTGACACTGAGAGCGAAAGTGACATTTCAGGATGCAGTGTCACTGCTAGTCTGCCCCAAAGTGGTTTCTCTAGCCGAAGGTACACTGTTGTGGATATTAAGTCATTTTTGAAAATGACGAAAAATGTGTATAAAGTCAAACTAGAGGAGTATTTTCCAGACATAATACAGTTCATTGAGAAGGTAAAGATTTTTAGAAGTGAAAGTTGTTTCACTAATCAAGAGGTTTACCGTCTTAAGCAAATTATTACGAAATTTAAGTAGTCAGTCAGGCGGGCCCAATGAAAACAGCCAGAATGGCTTTATTTCTTTTGCTCTCTTTCTTTATCATTTATGGGGGAAATACATTTTGCTTCCTTGAATGTTAACGGAACAAGAGATTTTAAGAAGAGAGCTCAAGTATTTGAATTAATGAAATGTAAGAAAATTGATGTGTTGTTTGTACAAGAGACACACACTGATGTATCAAATGCTGTAGAATAGGTAAAAGAATTTGATGGATTGGTGATTTTAAGCCACCATACCTCATTGAGTGGTGGAGTTGCAGTGTTATTTTCTAAAGAATTTACTCCATATTCCTATAGTGTAGAGGAAAAAATTTAAAGGAAGGTTGCTGAAGAATAAAGCTGTATTTGAAAATAGTTCTTTTGTTTTTGTCTGTGTATACGCTCCAACTAGGCATTGGAAAGAATGATTTTTTTGAACACTTTGGATGATGTTTTAAATGAGTGTAACAATGATGATTTTTTTTTATGTTAGGAGGGGATTTTAATTGTACTGTAGATGTCATAGATCGGAATCATGTTGAACCACATATGCAATCAAGAAAGAGGCTAATTCAAATGAAAAAGTCGAATAATTGATATATGGAGGAATTTCCATGGTACACTTGGACTCACGCTCATGATAATCAGTTATCGCTGGCAAGGCTTGATAGATGATATGGTTTTAAGCATCAATTAAGTATGTTTAGAGAATGTTCAATAAGTCCGTTTTGTTATTCTGATCACAACTTGATAAAATGTGTTGTAACAAAAAGTTTTGTCAAATCAAAAAGTGCTTATTGGCATTTTAACAATAATTTATTATCTGACACTTTTTTTAGAGAAGTTTTTAAAGAGTTCTGGACAAATGCTAAAGCTATGAAATCGTCCTTCTTAACATTGCAGCAGTGGTGGGATTTTGTAAAAATACAAATCAAACAATTGTGTCAACAATATATACTCACAACGCCACGAGAGACATAAATAGCTCAATGAGTATGTTAGAAGAAGAGTTGTTGAAGCAACAAGAGCTTGCAGATTTCACAAAAAATGCCACGTATATAGAGCACATAAAAAAGAATGTTTTATCTGATATGCTAGGTTGTGCAACACAAGGTGCTATCATTAGATCCCGCTTTCAAAGTGCAGAATTAATGGATACTCCTTCAGAATTCTTTTTCAGTCTAGAAAAAAAGAACGGTCAGAAAAAGTTTATTCATGCCTTGCAGTCTGAAGAAGGGATTTTGTTGACAAATCCCTCAGATATTAGGAAAAGAGCTGTACATTTTTATAAAGAGTTGTACAAAAGTGAAATTTCCGAAGAGCAAGATGGTAATTTGGATTTTTTTTGAAAAGTTACCTCAGATAACTAAAAATGCAAATGAGGAAATTAGTAAGACTTTGAGTTTAGTTGAGCTTGAAAATGCCCTTAAAAAAACAGGTATTGATGGCATTTCAACTGAATTTTATAAATATTTTTGGGTAGAAATGGGTCCAGAATTGGTAATAGTTTTTAATGAGAGTTTGGCAAATGGACAACTGCCAAGAAGCCGCCAGAGAGCAATTATTACTTATTGCCCAAAAAAGGAGATTTAAACGACATCAAAAATTGGAGACCAGTAAGTTTATTATGTAACGACTACAAAATATTGTCTAAAGCTTTGGCAATTAGATTGGGGGAAGTCATTGAATTGATTGTTCATCCAGATCAGTCATATTGCGTACCAGGAAGGAGAATCTTTGATAATGTTTCTTTTATCAGAGATATTTTTGACTGTGAAAAAATCTTTGACGTAGATTTTGGTATGATATCAATCGATCAAGAGAAGGCTTTCGACAGGGTCGAGTATATTTATTTATGGAGTGTTTTAAAAGCCTTTGGTTTTAGCTCAGAGTTTATTGAAATGATTAAAATGTGTATTGTGGCGTTGAGAGTATATTAAAGATTAATGGTGACTTATGCTCTCCGTTTAGTGTGTACAGGGGTGTAAGACAAGGCTGTGCGCTTCAGGCATGTTATACACCTTAGCCAGAGAACCCCTGCCAAATTGTGCTAATGTTTTTAAGTTATACGCTGGTTATGTCATTGTCATAATTAGTGAACCCAATGATGTCAATGTGATGTTGAAGATTTTAGATGATTTTAAAACTCTTTCTTCAGCAAAGGTTAACTGGAAAAAAAGTGAAGCCATATTAGTTGGAAAATGGCCAAAAGGTGAACCAAGAGTTCCTGATGGATTAAAATGGACAAGAGATGGTTTTAAATATCTAGGAGTCTTTGTAGGAAAGGCACTGTTGAAAAGGTCAAAGGGCGACTGGATAAGTGAAGGTTTTTACTCCCTAAAATTTCCTATAAAGGTAATTTTGATCATAAACAATCTGGTTGCCTCTGCACTTTTGCACCGTATAGATCCCCCATAGATGTACTGATGAAAATCCAGTCAATGTTAATCGATTTCTTCTGGGACAGAATGCACTGGGTATCAAAAAGTGTTTTGTATCTATCAAAAGACGAAGGAGGACTTGGTTTGATACACTTGCAGAGCAGAACGGCTGCATTTCGTCTGCAGTACGTACAGAGACTTTTAAAGTGCTCTTCAGAGTCCAGTTGGATGGTTGCTGCATGTGCGATTCTCTTGAATATTGAAGGGCTAGGATTGGACAAAACTTTATTCTGGTTGGACTCTCAAAGATTAAAACTATCTAATTCTCCAGTTTTTTTAACGTAACTTATTTAAAATCTGGTCTCTGTTTAAGAATAGTTGGGAAAGCAATGTTGCTTCTCTGTTTTGGTTACTTCGAGAACCATTGGTCTGTGGCTCACGTTTGGACTTATCACGTGAGTTTTCTTTTGCCATACCAGAAAGCACTTTGTGTAATGCCAAGTTGACAGAAATTGATCATCTACATCAAATAGCGGGACCTGCTTTTAGGAATGTGACCCCGATTGCTGAGCATTTAGGACTCAAATCATGCCGTATAGTAGCAAAAGCACTTGAAAAGTGGATATCGGCCCTTACTGAGGAAGAGACAGAACTGCTGGATTATTACTCACACGGGTTAATAAACCCTGACTGTCAAGACCCTTTTCCGAAGTTGGGTATTTCTCCCATTTTGGGAGAACACAACAGCATGTTTTAGATTGTAAAGAAATAATGATTGTGGGTTCAAATGTTGTACTTGGAAAAGAATTGTACAAGGTTTGTGTAAAAGCTTTTAATAAGAAATCTTTAGATAACAAGTGTGATACACCATGGCGAAATATACTTAATCTTGCTGTCAATAGCCATGTTTCCATCCACTTGTCAATCAAATTATCTGAAGTTCGGTAAAAAAACTCATGCGAATAAAGCTGGTGAAAGTGTGTTTCCATCAAACGCCTTTAAACCTGTGTGTAATGACGTCACATGCTGTTTTGCATTCAAATTGGTATATCGAATTGATTTGAGACATGTTAAGTTGTTTCCATTCATTTTCTCACCGAATTGCACAACATTCAAGCCAACATTTGCGAACAAAATTTTACTAGGCAAAATGGATCGCACCATAATAACGTTTCCATCCGCGTTTATCGCATAAGCCGTATATCGATCAAGATGAAATCCGATGAGACCGATCGTGTTTCATTTGATTCGAATTTTACAGTTTTTTCCATTAGGCATTTTTCATTCGATATCACTTAATGCGGATAAAAACGTGTGGATGGAAACATATCTAATGAGAATCCAGAATGGAGAGCCTTATAAGTCACCATTAGTAAAAAAAACTGGGGATTTACCAGCCCGTTCTCATCCTTTGGCGTCATACATGTGATGCTTTGTACATTTCGTCGAAATCTTACGCACATGGCATCCTTTAGCATCAATATGAGACGCAGAATCCAAGGCGTCATACAGGTGACGCTCGTCTAAATCCGACGCACATGGCATCCTTTAGCATCAATATGAGACGCAGAACCCAAGGCGTCATACAGGTGACG
Organism: Rhinichthys osculus; assembly: GCA_029959095.1. Taxonomy (NCBI): domain Eukaryota; kingdom Metazoa; phylum Chordata; class Actinopteri; order Cypriniformes; family Leuciscidae; genus Rhinichthys; species Rhinichthys osculus. The sequence continues at coordinate 31,862,636 of JARWKJ010000012.1, read as the reverse complement.
CGCGTCTAAATCCAACGGACATGGCATCGTTTAGCGTCAATATGAGACGCAGAACCCAAGGCGTCATAACCGTAACCCTACCCCAGATCTAAACCTACCCATAACAGTGCGTGTTATATTGACGCTAAAGGATGCCATGTGCGTAAGATTTTGACGAAATGTCATATGGCGTCACCTCTATGACGCCAAAGGATGAGAATGCGTTGGATTTACAGTGGAGAGTTACATGGTGCTATTGCAGTAAATGCATTCATCTCCTTGATAAATTCTGAAGTGACTGAAGGTTGCCCTTTTTGTCTGGAAAAAGAGACTGTTTGTCATGCTTTTATGCTCTGTGTGAGGTTAAAACCTTTATTTGATATTTTGAGTTTTAATGAAAGTGTTTATCTGTGGATTTAAATATGTGAAAAAATTTCGTCATATGTGTCAATTGTTAAATTTCTTGTTAGGTCAGGCAAAAGTGGCAATTTATACCACAAGAAAAGAAAAAATTGAGCAAAATGTTTGCAACAGTTTGGCAGCAATTTTTGTATAATTAGCCAAATCTAAGATTTTGATTGATTATCATTATAGATTAATGCATTATTTTTTATCTTTTGAGGTAAGATGGTGTGTAAATAAAGTCCTTTGTGAAATTGTTGAAGAAGAGTTGCTGTTTTCTATCTTTTAAGATTTTTTTATTGGTCTTTAAATTAATGATGTTGTTTGTCAGTTTGTAGTATGAGTTGTGTAAATTGTAATAAAAAAGGGTTTTGAAAATCAAAATCTCTCTCTCTCTCTCTCTCTCTCTCTCTCTCTCTCTCTCTCTCTCTCTCTCTCTCTCTCTCTCTCTCTCTCTCTCTCTCTCTCTACCAATCTATCTATCCCTAAACTGTGTGACCTAAAGGTTTTCATTCACATTACTTTTTTTAGGACTTTTGTAATGTGTTTCAGTGCCTGGGGTCTGAAACAAATGATCATAATGCATTACAGAGAGATATGTGCATGTACTGTATGTGTGCGTATTTATGTGTATATGTGTGTCCATGTCCCAGCTATCATATTATATTCGTACCTTCAATTTATAATACTCATATCGCTATAAAAGCACCTCCAGGACTAAACCACAGACCAGAGAGAAACCTGTACATATTATTACCAGACTTATTTCCAGTGCTTTAGGATATTGATTCAATTTTAGAACTTGGCATTATAAATGAGTAATGTTTTCCATTGTGGAAAGTGATTTTTAGAATGATGTTTAAATGCATTATTCGAACATTTCACTGTTGAAATTGGGTTAGAATTGCTCTGAGAGTCAAATAAAACAAATAGGCAAAGCATATGTTTTTATTTTATTTTTGTAGTCTTGTTTTTTAATAGCATATTTAAACATTCTTAAGATGAATTGTGACCGATCACGGAAACTAGGGACACAAGTCGGTTCTTCGGCATTTTGAGTTATTCATAGATTCTGAAAGTGTAGTCTCCAAGCTTTCCAACGATGTGTAACACGTGGAAATCTGATAATATTTGGAGAAGTTGTGGCCATTTGAAGGTAGGAACTCAAAAAAACTAAAATGGGAGAAAACGGCCTCAAAAGATTGTGCATTCTCACCTCTCTCTCCTGCTGGGAGTGACAATAGGGCTCATTTACATCTCATTTAGATAAGCCATACCCCCTGTAAAGCTCCCCCTGTGCTTTACAGCTTTTTTTTCTTTCCTGAGCTAGCTAATAACAATAGGTAGGTATGGGAAGGTCTAAACAGACTAAACATGAGATAACATGTACGTGTTCTTAGAATTAAAACAAAACGACAAACTTTAATGTTTAATGCAAACTCACCCCCAGAACCGGCGAATGCACTTCTGCCGCTCTAGGCGAAAAACAATTGTGCTGCCCCTCTATTTGCAACGTTTACCAGCAACAACACACAAACACCAATATGCCATATACATATAACGCAAAACCAGCAACAACACACAAAGACCAATAAGCCATAGGCCTACATATAACGCAAATAGTGCGCAACGCACGTGTGCCCAAAATGTCAACACTATTAAAGTTTATGCAGGAGGTAAATGCCTGCTGGCATTTTTCTTTAAGCAGTCATGACAGGAATTTTCCAAATAATCATATTTCCTCCTCAGATTACTGTTGCAAATCTCTTTACACCACTGTCTTATGTGCGTATACACACACAAATGAAATGTCCGCAAGCACATTATATCATCAGCAGGTTCAGCATCTTACATAACGACTAAGGAGCAAATAAAGCTTAACTTACGTTTCAGAAACGCGCACGGCAGGCATTCATCGCAGCAAAGGTCTTAACTGCATCCTCTATTTCGATTCTCTGTGCCAGTTCATGTTCTATGGAGATTGTTGCCAGTCCATTAAGTCTGTTCCCTGTTCACAAAACGTTCCCCATTCAAAGCAATCGGGACGTCACATATGAAACAGTTAGCCACCGCTGTCAGCGAGCCGAGCCGCCGTATTCAAGCACCGAGGGCGCGCGCGCCGCGCCCATACCTCCGGTTCAGTTTCCCGAGCCCACAAAGTGCGGCGAAAACATTTTCGGTGTAACGGCCACGGTTCAGCTCGTCTGCGACAATCTTTGCGGCATCGATCTTCATTGAATTTTGATATCAGATAGAGCCGGCCAGAGCGCTGCATAATAAGTAGCCACGCTGTTGGGGGGCGGGGGCAAAAGCGCCGGCGGCTATTCAGTATGGAAATACACACAGACAATGACACGCCCCTACTGCATGCTAGAATCTCCGAAAAACAAGCCGATTTCAACCTCAAAATGTACGCTTTTAAATATACCAATACTGTTATCTCAAACATGGAGAGGCTTCTTCATGATCTCAACTAACAGATTCTGCAAAAAAGCGGAAATCACCAATTTTGGAAAAAAACGCTTCTTTCTCATTTTGCTCGCAAGTTGTGCTGCCGACTTGTGTCCCTGGTTTCCGTGACGGGTCACAATTACCCTGAGTAGCAAATTGACCTTTCGCCAGCCCCTCCCCCAAAATGGCCATTGTCCAATCACACATTATAGCAACCGTCAAACATTGACTCCGAGCAAGATGGTGAAGCGGTGCGCCCACGGCGTTTGTAAATCGGACACTAGGTACCCCGAGAGATTATCTGGAGGAGTTGTGTTCTTTCCGTTTCCAAAGCCGAAAACACAACGTGAGCGGTGCCTACAATGGATAAAAACAGTGTGGACGGCCCCACTCCCAGTTAAATGCGTCGAACATGGTTAACACGCGTACAGTGTGTGTGAGACTGAGACACTGAGGCCCTGTCCACACGGACACGGGTATTTTAATAACCATGACTTTTTTTGCGCGGTTCGGCTGTTCGTCCACACGAAAACGCACTGAAACCGAACCTTTTTGAAAACCCCGGCCAGGGTGAGGATTTTCAGAAACGCCGGTTACAGTGTTGTCGTGTAGACAGTGAAACCGGGGTTTTTGCCTTGCGACGTCAGAGTGTGCGCCGTTATCCGCTGTGTTTGACGTCAGATTTGCGCTTCTGATTGGCCAACGTGGCTTTACGGTTAAGGTTTATATCGCCGCCTGCTGGCGTGGCATGCTCTTGACCGCGCTTGATAGCTGTTTTTTGCGTTTTCATGTAGACAGAGACCGAGCATGTCTGGACGGGTTTCTTTTTTAAAATGCTGTAGGAAAAACTCTGGTTATAAAAATACCCGTGTCCGTGTGGAGAAGGCCTGAGATTAGTCAAAGAAGCATGGAGAAAGCAGATCAAGAGGATCCACAAAGGAATTACGTTTTCTAAAGGGTTGTTGTTAACATGATATTCTCGGGGGAAAATGAGCAGCAGTCAACTAACGTTAGCAGTGCAGCACCCGTAGACTACAGTTTAGAGGAGTGCACGTTCGCAACGGGGAAAGCATGAAGCTTACTTGACAACAACAGTTCATATTGAGGTATTGCTCCTAAAAAGGTCACTGACACGCACGGGTATGCCTCTTCCCGTTCCTGAGATATCTGCCTGTTCCGCATCAGCCAAGAGGACCGTTCCTGAGATATCTGCCTGTTCCGCATCAGCCAAGAGGACCGTTCCTGAGATATTGGCCTGTTACGCATCAGTCAAGAGGACTGTTCCTGAGATATTGGCCTGTTACGCATCAGCCAAGAGGACCGTTCCTGAGATATTGGCCTGTTACGCATCAGCCAAGAGGACCGTTCCTGAGATATTGGCCTGTTACGCATCAGCCAAGAGGACCGTTCCTGAGATATCTGCCTGTTCCGCATCAGCCAAGAGGACCGTTCCTGAGATATCTGCCTGTTCCGCATCAGCCAAGAGGACTGTTCCTGAGATATCTGCCTGTTACGCATCAGCCAAGAGGACCGTTCCTGAGATATTGGCCTGTTCCGCATCAGCCAAGAGAACCGTTCCTGAGATATTGGCCTGTTCCGCATCAGCCAAGAGGACCGTTCCTGAGATATCTGCCTGTTCCGCATCAGCCAAGAGGACCGTTCCTGAGATATCTGCCTGTTACGCATCAGCCAAGAGGACCGTTCCTGAAATATCTGCCTATTCCACGTCTGCCAAGAGGACCGTTCCTGAGATATCTGCCTGTTACGCATTAGCCAAGAGGACCGTTCCTGAGATATTGGCCTGTTACGCATCAGCCAAGAGGACCGTTCCTGAGATATCTGCCTGTTACGCATCAGCCAAGAGGACCGTTCCTGAAATATCTGCCTATTCCACGTCTGCCAAGAGGACCGTTCCTGAGATATCTGCCTGTTACGCATCAGCCAAGAGGACCGTTCCTGAGATATCTGCCTGTTCCGCATCAGCCAAGAGGACCGTTCCTGAGATATTGGCCTGTTACGCATCAGCCAAGAGGACCGTTCCTGAGATATTGGCCTGTTACGCATCAGCCAAGAGGACCGTTCCTGAGATATCTGCCTGTTCCGCATCAGCCAAGAGGACCGTTCCTGAGATATTGGCCTGTTCCGCATCAGCCAAGAGGACCGTTCCTGAGATATCTGCCTGTTATGCATCAGCCAAGAGGACCGTTCCTGAGATATCTGCCTGTTCCACGTCTGCCAAGAGGACCGTTGCTGAGATATCTGCCTGTTCCGCATCAGCCTTAAAGTAACACTATGTAGTTTTTCAACCTTCATAATATATTTCCAAGACCCTTGTGATGGTACATCGACTTAAAATAAGTTAAATGACACGTCTGCCATAGCCTGACTGTAGTAAAAGCGGTCTGTATCGCTTTTACTGGCACTATGTAACTTCGGGTTTCGGGTAGGAACCCGTGCACAAAAAGGACTACAAAATTCGACTGCTTTACGGCATACGTCAATTCCCCCACCACTTCCTCAAATTGTCTGTGGCCATTGCAGACATCCCAAGTCTCCCGGGAGTCTCCTGCGTCTCCCTGATGCCCGCAAATTAGTTCAGATCTGCCGGAATCTAGAGCGCGCATGCGAGACAGAACATACTGCGCGCATAACATACATAGCGCGAGCACGGCAGAGAGAGAGAGAGAGCGAGAGACCTTGCGAGTGTGCCTCACGAAAGCTAGTCAACCCGCCACCAGCCGCACCCCCCCCCCCACCCCCCCCCCCCCCCACCCACCCCGTCAACAATCCAGTCACCAAGATATAGCTCCCTGAAATGACTTCTTGCAGGTTGGGATGTCTGCCATTGTTGATTCCAAAGCCGGTGGAGGATAAACAGCGAGCGTGCGCGTGCGACAGTCGGCTGCGGAAGGCTAAATTATTTACGACAGCAGTAATGGACAATTCTGCTTCCAACCTGTAGGGTGACCGCTGTGGAAAAATCACATGGTGTTGCTTTAAGCTCTGGATGAGCTTAAGGCCACTTTTGAAGCATCCTGGGCCTCCATAACACCTCAGCAGTGCCACAGGCTGATTGCCTCCATGCCACGCCGCATTGAAGCAGTCATTTCTGCAAAAGGATTCCCGACCAAGTATTGACTATTGAGTGCATAACTGAACATAATTATTTGAAGGTTGACTTTTTTTTGTTGTATTAAAACACTTCTTTTATTGGTCGGATGAAATATGCTAATTTTTTGAGACAGGAATTTTGGGTTTTCATGAGCTGTATGCCAAAATCATCAGTATTAAAACAATAAAAGACCTGAAATATTTCAGTTGGTGTGCAATGAATCTAAAATATATGAAAGTTTAATTTTTATCATTACATTATGGAAAATAATTAACTTTATCACAATATGCAAATTTTTTGAGAAGGACCTGTATATATTTATTTCATTTAGCACATTTCAGTTAAGCACTGTTTTACTTGGAGTGTTATGTTTGCTTTTAATACAGTTGGCATTTTTAAAAATATCGGTTGAATAATCGGTTATGTACGGTCAGACCTAAATATCAGTATCTGTAAAATCCACTATAAACCTCTAGTTTCAGAGGGCCATTCCTGAGTTATCTGCCTTTTCCACGTCAGCCAAGAGACGTGGCACAACCTGCTACAACCTATATAAAATGGTCACTGAAATGATTTTCAGCGCTTATGTGCAGAAGACGTCAGATAACACAACTAGGATGACCTCGCTTAAACAAAAAGACTGATAGGCACTATCCAATTCCTGTGATGACAGTGTTTTAGAGGGCTTGTGGGTGAAACGGCTGAGAAAATTGCAAGCCTTGAGGAAGGACTATGTGTGTTTGCCTCTGTATGTGTGCGTACACACTCCCCTGCTGATAATACAAAGTGTCACAACCTACAAGACTTTTCCTTAAATGGATAGACTAAAAAAAAAAAAAAAAATGCTTTACTTATTTAGTATTTTTGTCTTGTTTCCGGTCCAAATATTGAAATATTCTTAAATAAAGATGCATTTACTAGATGAGTAAAATGACGTAAGATATTATGTCTAAATACAAAAAAAAATCTTAAATCAAGATGCATTTACTAGATGAGTAAAATGGCATAAGATATTATATCTTGTTTTCAAAAAAAAAAAAAAAAAGATTTGTTGCTTAAAACAAGCAACATTATCTGCCATTGCGGTAAGAAAAATATTCTTAATTCAAACGGAAACAATATAATTTTTCATACCCCATTAGCAGATCATTTAGCTTGTTTTAAGCAAAAACGTCTCAGGTTACTACTGTAACCATAGTTCCCTGAGAAAGGGAACGAGACGATGCGTCACTTGACGCTTTGGGAACGCCCCCAGCGTGCATGCGTCTGAGCATCAATGTCAACTAGTCCAATGGAAAGAATGAGCGTCACGGGCGGGTGACGTCATGACCAGGAAGGGATAAAGGCTCGCCCGGTGAAACGCGGCATTAGCTTCAAAAAAGTCGAAGCAAGCCGATCACAGGGATGCAGGAAGTATGGCAGGGTGACGCATCGTCTCGTTCCCTTTCTCAGGGAACTATGGTTACAGTAGTAACCTGAGATGTTCCCTTTCGAGGGAACTCGCGATGCGTCACTTGACGCTTTGGGAACGAGAATACCCAAAACGCCAGAATTCCAAGTACCTGAGTGTCAGTCTGTTGGAACTAAGCACTAAGCACCTGAGAACCTGGGGCAGCATCCAGGTCCAAACTGTAAAACCTGACGAATGTGAGCGGTGAGGACCAGCCTGCCGCATCACAAACGTCTTGGAGGGAAACCCCAAATAACAAGGCTTTAGAGGCCGCCATACCCCTCGTTGAGTGAGCTCTGACCACCAAGGGACACGGATGGTCAGAGTACTCGTATGCAAGTGAAATAGCCTCGACTATCCACTTGCTAACCGTCTGTTTAGAAGCAGGAAGACCCTTCTTAGGTGATCCAAAGCAAATAAATAACTGGTCGGACTTCCTCATAGAAGATGTCCGATGAACATAAGTATCCAGTGCTCGCACTGGACACAAGAGGTTCAGCCTTTCCTGGTCCGCAGATGTAAAAGGAGGAGGACAGAAAGCCTGCAGCACGATAGGCCTCGGAATCAAGGTCGGCACCTTAGGGACGTATCCCTGTTTTGGATTTAAGAATGCCTTGACCATCCCCGGTGCAAACTCAAGGCAAGTGGGGGAAACCGAAAGGGCCTGAAGGTCTCCAACTCTCTTAAAGGTGAACTCAGTAACTTTTTTACCTTAACCGAACAGCTTTGGAGTCATTGTAATGTTTATATTACTGATTTCGTGTTGAATGGTGGTCGTCTCGCACCCCCCTGGTGCCTGTGAGCCGCAAAATCACACTTGCAACTTTGGGCCGGCGAGCCGCCGGCCTCAGTGTTAGGAAGTATCGTGTGATATCAGGTCTCGCGAGGTAACGAATTGCTTTACGGCAAAAAACAGATCTGATAAAATTCTGATAAAATGAGCATCAAACAGAAATAACCCGGCGCCGTATACATGTGGTGTTCTAGACGCAGGGCGCGCGCAGCTCTTAAAGGGGCCATATCTTATTTCCACTCGTTACAGCGTCCATCCTACTGAACAGGTACCGGTGTACAGGGGGAGGGGATCCGGCCGTGAGTGCGAGCCATCTCTGCGTGAGTGCTATTCACGACAGTACAAGTACTCCACAGCGACTCTAGGGGTCGCTGTTTGACAAAAACGGAATTCTTACGAATTCTTACGGAATTCTTGCCTCAGCCTCAATGTGCCACGAAGGAAACGTGTAATCAGGGGGTCTCGACCCAACGATGTACCCCCAACCAGGGCGTGGTAAGCCGCAAGGGCCGCCACGTAAACCTTAAGTGTGGAAGGACATAAACCTGACGTAAAGCGCTCCTGCAAGAACTCGAGTACTGTGTTCACAGAACAGTTAACCGGATCCCACTGATGTCGGTGACACCATACAGAAAAAACTTTCCATTTCAGCGCATATAGTTTCCTAGTAGCTGGAGCTCTGGAGCTTAGGATGGTCTCAGCAGCCTCAGCTGAGAGACCACTCTCTATGAGTTGGGCCCCCTCAGAGGCCAAACCCACAGGTTCCAAATCTCTGGTCGAGGGTGAAATATTGTGCCCCCGGCCTGAGACAGAAGGTCTCTCCTGATCGGGATCTCCAAGGGAGGACCGTCTAAGAGATGGATCAGGTCCGCAAACCAGATCCGACTCGGCCAGCGTGGTGCTACAAGCAGTAGGCTTATTCCGTACTGGCGGACTCAATCCAGAACTCCTGGGAGCAGAGCAACAGGGGGAAATGCGTACAGACGTAGCCTCGGCCACCTCTGCACCATAGCATCCAGCCCCAGGGGGGCTGGGTGAGTAAGGGAGAACCAAAGTGGACAGTGCGTCGTGTGCTGAGACGCAAACAGATCCACCTCTGCTTGGCCGTAAAACTCCCAAATTTTCTCCACCGCCTCGGGGTGGAGTCTCCAGTCCCCTGGCCTCAGCTCCTGCCTCAACAGGATTTATGCCCCCACATTCTGGTCCCCAGGAATATACACTGCCCTCAGGGAGAGTACCTTGCCCAGAGACCACAGGAGGATCTGGTGCGCCAGTTTGCAGAGCGGACGCGACCGCAGACCCCCCTGACGGTTCAGATAAGAGACCACTGATGTGTTGTCTGTTCGTACAAGCACATGATGGCCCCTCAGGTCTGGGAGAAACTGTCTCAACGCATTGAAGACAGCCATCATCTCCAGGCAATTGATGTGCCACGAAAGATGATGACTTTTCCACAGACCCTGAACCGAGCGGCCTTCCATTACCGCTCCCCAGCCGGTGAGGGAAGCATCTGTCGAGATCGTAACACGATGGCAAAGAGCTCCCAATACCGGACCCTGGGTTAAGAACCAATGTTTCCTCCATATAATTAAGGCACGAAGGCACCGCCGCGTGACCTTGATCATACGAAGTGGGTTTCCCCTCGGGGAGAACCCTCTGGTCCTTAGCCACCACTGTAAAGGTCTCATGTACAGCAGGCCAAAAGGAATCACGTTGGACGCTGCCGCCAAGAGACCCAACAGTCTCTCGAACTGTTTCACAGTGCGTGACTGGCCTAGCTTTAGCTCTTTGGTGGCTGTCAGGATAGCAGCTACACGAACGGGCGATAGAGTGGCCCGCATCGTCACTGAATCCCATACCACACCAAGGAAAGTGGTTCTCTGTACTGGAGAAAGAACACTCTTCTTGGCGTTGAGCCTCAACCCCAACATCTGCATATGGGCGAGAACGACACCTCGGTGCCGAACCGCCAACTGCTCTGATTCCGCCAGAATCAGCCAGTCGTCGATGTAGTTCAGAATACGTATGCCCTGAAGCCTGAGAGGGGCTAGAGCTGCATCCACGCATTTCGTGAACGTGCGGGGTGATAAAGCTAGACCGAAAGGAAGAACCCGATATTGGTATTCTTTGCCCCCGAAAGAAAACCTTAGGAACTTCCTGTGCTGAGGGAGGATGGAGATATGGAAGTAGGCGTCCTTCAGATCTATCGTGACAAACCAGTCCTCGGATCTGATTTGAGTCACGATCTGTTTGAGTGTCAGCATCTTGAACTTGAGTTTCTGTACTGAACGATTCAACAGACGAAGATCTAAAATGGGACGCAACCCCCCATCCTTTTTTGGAACAATGAAATAACGGCTGTAAAAACCCGACTCTCTGTCGGGTGAGTACACCTGTTCTATAGCTTCCTTTGCTAACAGGGCCTTTACCTCTTGCTCCATTACCAGAGCCTGCTCGGGATGCACCACTGTGGGCAGCACCCCGTTGTAACGAGGAGGACGAGAACCAAACTGGATTCTGTATCCTTTCTCTACAATCTGCAGGACCCAATGAGAAATATTCGGCAGAAGCTTCCACGCTGCCAGAAAATTTACTAAGGGAACCAGCCTCTCGAGGCTGGTCTCTGGTGTTATCGAGACAGCCAATTCCGGAGCCTGAAACATAATGGCAGGAACTACCTGAACTGGCCGCTCTAAGGCCCCCCTCAGAGGGCGCGAAAACGATGCTGTGCCGCAGCATAGCATCAGCGACTCGCTGGAGACCGCTGCGCCCTGAAGCACCGAGGGTGGCAGGGTTGGCAGAACGGTCTCGTGAGGACCCCGAAATGGAACGGGCACCGTATAATGAGGTGTACACCGCTCCACTTCGGTCGGGGCTGTCCTCACAGGCCTGATGCATGAACATCAGGACCTTTTTTTTTTTTTTGAACCGAAGTCTTCTTCGCCTGAAGAACGGTCCTCAGATCCGGCTTCGACTTAGAAGACTTCGGTTGAGAGGGTTGCGTCCGTCTCTAGTCCCTACGTGGAGGTGCACGAGACGCAACACTCTCTTTCTGATGCACACGATATGATGAGCTCGACGGCTGGGGCTGCTCACGCCCAGCAGCCCCAGGGGGCTGGACCCGGCGAGGGATAAACTTTTTAAAAACGTCAGCTTGTTTCTTTGACTCCTGAAATCTCTCGACGACCGCGTGGACTGCGTCGCCGAAGAGACCAGAAGGTTCAAGCGGAGCATCTAATAAAAAAGCTCGATCTTTTTCTTTAATTTCAGACAGATTTAACCATAAATGTCTCTCAGTAGCTACCAAGGCTGCCATAGACTGCACAATTGCTCTGGCGGTCTCCTTAGTAGCCCTGAGAGAAAGATCGGTAGCCCGACGAAGTTCACGAATATCGTCATGACTGACTCCCTCACTACTATCCAGATCCCCCAGCAGGTCAGCTTGATAAGCCTGGAGCACTGCCATAGTATGCAGACATGCTCCAGCTTGACCTGCTGCCGTATAAGCTTTGCCCACTAACACCGAAGTGGCTTTGAGCGGTCTAGTGGGCAAAGCCGAGGCTTTCAGAGACGATGCGGGACCAGGGGAAAGATAACTGGCTAAATTCTCTTCCGCCTGGGGCATCGCCTCATAACCATACTCTTTCAGCCCTCTTATTCTCGAATAAGTGTTAACTTGAGGGCTGAAAAGACGTGATGAGTAAGGTTTATTCCACGATTTAGATATTTCATTGTGCAAATCGGGAAAAAATGGAAGCCCTCGTGGTGGAGATAATGTGGTGGAAGATAAAAAGCGCTCATCTAATTTGCTTTTAGGACGAGCGCCCTTCTTCTCAGATGGCCATTCAATATTTAATTTCTCTACAGCCCGCGACATAACATCCACCAGCTCATCATATGCTGGGGAAATAAATTGTGAATCTCTTTCCCCCATGTGTGTGCTTTCACTCTCCAAACTCATCACATCAACCTCCTCGGAGGAAGAGCAATAAAGTAATGGAGGGCTCTCTCCCCGGGCGGGAGAAACCGCAGAGCGTGCTTCCGACACCGGGGAGAGAGCACTGGATCTCTCGGGTAAGGAAGGAGAAAGAGCCCTCGGACCCGTCTCCAACCCCTCCGAAAGATCCTTTTGCGATCCCCAGGAATGCATTCTCCGCGCTGCCTCAGCAGACGCGGGTCCTGATCCCTGTGGATCGCGAGCCTGCCCACTCTCTTTATCAAAGAGTGACAGGCGAGAGCGGAGCATGCGAAGCGGTAACATCTCACAATGCTGGCACTCAGCCCCCTCGAAGGCTGAGACCGCATGCTCCACTCCCTAACAAACGACACAAAGCTCGTGTGTGTCCCCACCCGTTAAATAACGCGGGCAGGGAGAAGCACACTGTTTGTACACTTGTTTAGTTTCCATCCTTTTCCGCAACAGACAACAGTAAATAGACAGAGACAAAATGACACAGATCGCTTGCTGAGACACAGAAGCTAATGCCGCGTTTCACCGGGCGAGCCTTTATCCCTTCCTGGTCATGACGTCACCCGCCCGTGACGCTCATTCTTTCCATTGGACTAGTTGACATTGATGCTCAGACGCATGCACGCTGGGGGCGTTCCCAAAGCGTCAAGTGACGCATCGCGAGTTCCCTCGAAAGGGAACTCACTTAATTTATTTATCGTTTAATTTTTTTTCTCCAGAAAACCAGACATAATATCTTATGGCATTTTAATCATCTAGTAAATGCATCCTGATTTAAGAATTTTTTGATATTTGGACTGGAAACAAGACAAAAATACTAAGCAAGAAAGCATATTTTTGCAGTGTAGAATAACCTTAAAAAATAAAATAATTAACAAAAATAGGCAGATGTACAGTACATTCACCTAACTCATTCATGCCAGTGAGAATATCAGGCACATAGGCTATCCCACTTATCAAATGTGAGAAGCACAAGAGTAAACACAAACAAATCCTCTCTTTATTACTTCGATAAATGCAAAGGGATGCATAACTGCAAATAAGAGTGTTAGTCATAAACTGAACGGTGTGAGAATATTGTCGGCTGTCAGTCTTCAGTGTTTGTGGCTCTAGCTTTTATTTCACACTCTCTGCTCTAGCTAATTACCACTGTAATAACAACAATGGCAATTTACATAGCAAACACTAAGCACAAACACTTGTGAACGAGCTTGCGCGCTGAGTGCTGTTAGTGCGTTTGTTCGCTGCTTCTTTGGTTCCTGTGAGGCACACGGAGGCACATCGATTCCATTATAATGACGCAGATAATGTGCTTGCTTCATGCTCCAGTGTAGCCAAACACTCCATTGTTTCTCTATTTAAATACAAAAAAAAATCAACCTTAGGAGATTTGTTGATGTTTGCTGGATTTAGAGAATTAGACCATGAAAAATAATCAGCAAAACCCACAATGCATAGCGGCAGGCTCAGTAGTCTCACTTCTGAACTGGTGGGTCGTGACTCAAAAGTGGTTGTAAATGCACATAATAAATTGCAACTTAGCATAATTATAATAAAATAAATAGGTTAACAGGATACAACACCTATATTTTGTAATTGATGTCAAAGGTTGTGTTTAAATGAAATGTGTGGTATTTTGGTGCACATCATCTGTCATTTTTAAGAAACTAGCCAAGTTGGACAGATTATGTAATATGCCCCTATTATTGAAAACCATGGACAAAATGAGAGAAAATACAATAAATACATTAAAGGTATAATTTGGGTCGAGTACATGCTCTAACGACAGCATTTGTGACTTAATGTTAATTATAAAAAAAAAATTAAAAAATTAAAACCCTGCTTCTTAAAATTTGCAAAATATTTTATTTAAATTAACATTTATTTATTTTTAATTAACTGAAATTATTTTTATGGTTTTTGTTTTAGTTTTACTTAACGATAATAGCACTGAATGGAAGTGAATGGAGCCAATTTATACATTTATCAAAATACTCACTGTATCAATATTATAACCATAAGAGATAAACAATGCATGTTTTGATTGTAAAAACAAAATCAGTTTCACAACTTTGTCGCCATGACAACACAATTCTGTTTTAAACAGCTTTTACAGCTCAAATCAAGTTTTATCAGAAGAATGAATGTGTTTGCTTTTATAAATTATTAGCTTGACATTTATGTTTTTAAATCATCCCATAATTGGTCCAATTATCACACTCAGTCAGTTGTGGTTGTTCTTAGTTTTGTTTTCATGGACTTTTGGTTTCATTCATCACATGTTTTTCCATTCATTTAGTTTGTTGTCACCACCATGAATTAAGTTCCACTCTGTGTTTGCCGGTCGATGTTTGTTTGCGTTGTTGGATGCACACACTTTCTATCTGTTTATTTTTATTAAAAGTTTATTTTATTATTAAAAAAAAAACATTTCGTATTGGAACCTGTTATCATCTTCTTCATCGTTGCTGCACCAATTTACTTTTGTAAAAGGTTTTTTTTTTTGTAGTAAACGGCACACCAGAAATGCTGTCAACTGAGCTTTATTGTATTAAATTAAGAATATTCCATAAAAAATTGAATAAATGTATTTTGTGCATTGCATTATTGGTTGCAGAAAGAACAAAAGCAAATGCCATGGGTCTATGCAGTTCATAATAATAGTAACAAATGTTTAAACATAAGGAACTTTTTCAACTTTGTGCAAAAAAACAACAAAAAAATCCCATGTGAAATCTGGGTTCTGAAGCAAACCCAGTTGAGAAGCACTGATCTGGATCCATGCTCTGTTAAGATAAAGGGGCTCAGAAGAATGACAAGGTTCTTGAGATTGTTTCAGTCAGGCAGGAGTAGATTTAGCAGCTTTGTGTGAAATCTCACTGGGTTACAGTAATGTGAAACCCACAGACTGTTCAGCAGGAGAGAAAAAATATATCTTTTTAACATTCATTTTCACCTCAGTGAAGCCAGGCTGAAGCTAATTACAGCAGGATAAAAAGACGGCCAGAGAGAAGAATGAAGCGAGACAAAGAACACGTGCTGATTCAGTTAACTATAGAGTCTTCTGTTTTTACAAAATTAGTTCAAATCTCAAAATAGTTTTCAACTGCATTCAACACTGGACCTTTACCGCCATTTAATCTTTGTTTTATGTAAACCTAACCCTCAGAGGCCCAATCATGGTTAAAAAACATGATGACGTTAAAGGGTTAGTTCACCCAAAAATTTGTCCGAGAGCTGTCTGTCCCTCCATTGAAAATGTATGTACGGTATACTGTCCTTGTCCAGAAAGGAAATAAAGACATCATCAAAGTAGTCCATGTGACACCAGTGGGTTAGTTAGAATGTTTTGAAGCATCGAAAATACATTTTGGTCCAATAATAACAAAAACTACGACTTTATTCAGCATTGTATTCTCTTCCGGTTCTGTTGTCGATCCGCGTTCACGCTAGCGTGAACTAACCCTTTAAAGCATATTTTGGTGTAAATTTCTATACTGTCATAATATACAAGTGCAAATGCTTTGACATTCTCCAGAAGTTATTCCAGCAAGCTAGGATGCTGAACTTCGGATAATGTTCATCTGAAATGATTAATCTAACACACACATGTAAAGTTTCATGATCCTCAAATATTCTTACACTACAGTTGTGTATCTGTGATTTACTAAATGTACTGTGAATAACAGCAACAACATTAATAAAGATCCACTACTGCATTTCTTTAACATTTTTTGTTTTGTTTCGTTTTGAATTTTAGACAGTTAGTTAGTTAGTTAGTTAGTCTCACATAGCCAGACCTTCAGACTGACAGCAGAAGGTCTGGACTCGATAGCAGCTTTCATTGGCCAAGGACCGACCAGAAACCGTCTGACTGACATGTAAAGCAACCAATCCCATTTATTTGTCTTTATTTTCCTCCATTTTGTAGATACACATCCCCATGGCAATGTTTTGCCGGTGGAGGCCCAGTTTGTTTCTCTCAGATTTACTTGCAACCTTCAGGCACCACAATGTGATGGGAATTACTGCAGCGATCAAGGCAAGCAGCACTCCATTAAACCTGCTTCTACAATGGACATAAAGTGCAACCTGGATCCTGGTGGTTGATGATTGATGGTTCTAATTAATCCTTGATTTGATTAAAGTTAAGTATTAATGGTGACACTGGATATATAAATGATACATTGATTCATAAATTCAGATTAAAAGGAAGAGAAATGGACTGACTGAAAACAATTGCATCTCAATCTGCAGAGAATCTCTGTGTGGTTCCCTGTGGAAAAACCTTGTTAGCTCACCATGCCTAATCTCACACACTTGGTTAACCATGTGTGGACACTCGGGGGCAGTGAAATATTGAGTTATCAACTGGACAAAAATATTTAATGCTAATCAATACAAATAAAGCAGGACCACAGGGTTTTAAGGGAATAGCTCACCCAAAAAGGGTGATGCAGGCATTATATACTAACCATCATGCCGTTCCAAACCTGTATGCTGTTATTTATGCTATTAAACACAAAAGTAGAACTTTTTGTGAATCATTAAGCAAGAATTGTTACTCAACTCTAATGGCAAGGGGCTGTCAAGCTCCAAAATGTATCATTTGATCACAAACTGAGCACAAAGATGCTATCAATGAACGACTGAAAACAAACTAGCTCCATAAAGTACAACCCATGCACTATATTCCAAGTATTTAGGATATATAAACTCACCTAAAGGATTATTAGGAACACCATACTAATACTGTGTTTGACCCCCTTTCGCCTTCAGAACTGCCTTAATTCTATGTGGCATTGATTCAACAAAGTGCTGAAAGCATTCTTTAGAAATGTTGGCCTATATTGATAGGATAGCATCTTGCAGTTGATGGAGATTTGTGGGATGCACATCCAGGGCACGAAGCTCCCGTTCCACCACATCCCAAAGATGCTCTATTGGGTTGAGATCTGGTGACTGTGGGGGCCCTTTTAGTACAGTGAACTCATTGTCATGTTCAAGAAACCAATTTGAAATGATTCGAGCTTTGTGACATGGTGCATTATCCTGCTGGAAGTAGCCATCAGAGGATGGGTACATGGTGGCCATAAAGGGATGAACATGGTCAGAAACAATGATCAAGTAGGCCGTGGCATTTAAACGATGCCCAATTGGCACTAAGGGGCCTAAAGTGTGCCAAGAAAACATCCCCCACACCATTACACCACCACCACCAGCCTGCACAGTGGTAACAAGGCATGATGGATCCATGTTCTCACTCTGTTTACATCGAATTCTGACTCTACCATCTGAATGTCTCAACAGAAATCGAGACTCATCAGACCAGGCAACATTTTTCCAGTCTTCAACTGTCCAATTTTGGTGAGCTCTTGCAAATTGTAGCCTCTTTTTCCTATTTGTAGTGGAGATGAGTTGTACCCGGTGGGGTCTTCTGCTTTTGTAGCCCATCCGCCTCAAGGTTGTGCGTGTTGTGGCTTCACAAATGCTTTGCTGCATACCTCGGTTGTAACGAGTGTTATTTCAGTCAAAGTTGCTCTTCTATCAGCTTGAATCAGTCGCCCCATTCTCCTCTGACCTCTAGCATCAACAAGGCATTTTTGCCCACAGGACTGCCGCATACTGGATGTTTTTCCCTTTTCACACCATTCTTTGTAAACCCTAGAAATGGTTGTGCGTGAAAATCCCAGTAACTGAGCAGATTGTGAAATACTCAGCCCGCCCCGTCTGGCACCAACAACCATGCCACGCTCAAAATGGCTTAACCCTCTGGGGTCTGAGGTGTTTTTGGTGTCCTTGAGATGTTTTGATATGCCCTGACATTTGTGCTTTTTTCAGTTGCTTATAAACATATTAATGGCACAGGTGAAATTACACTCTATTTAGCACAAGCAGGACTACCATAATATGTTATCAACATGTATGTACATCTTTGTATTTTTGAGAGAATATTGTTTATGCGTGGTTATTGAAAAAGCTAAAAAATAAACTTTCAGATATAAGGACACAAAATACATTCTAAATATCTGTCCACAAGACTTTTGACTAATGGATGTTGTCGCCTAGAGTTTTTGCTTCAAAATGATCTGAAAATCATCCTGCCTAATTATTCACATAAAACAATACATTACTTTACATTTTGTGACACACTTTTTGTTTGGAAAGCCAATATGCGCAGGGGCGTGACTTGCTGTGAGAAAGGCGTGATTCCTGAGAAGACAATGGCCCCGCATAATGAGGCTGCATACTAATGAGCCTTTCATTCAGGTGTGTCACTGGGCCACAAGAATGCAAGGACAATATATATAAATAAATATACATTCATACACACACACACACACACACACACACACACACACACATACACACACACACATATATATACAATCAAAATATAAATGAAAGTCAAAAGCACATTTATCCTGGTCAAATAGGCTATATGGGCCATTCTACAGAATTGGTTCAAAACATCTTGAAAAGAAAATTGTCTTTTTCCATAAATGTCTTATAAAGTATTATTTTTTAAAGTAGGCCAATGCATTTTATCACGTATTTCAAAGTTAAGGATTCATTATTTTGATATAGCTTGCATTGGAACAATAACAGTTGATTAGTTTATTTGTGACAAAACATATATTTAGCCAGACACTAGTATATCGCGATTAGAAGAAATCTCAGTAGTCTATAGCAATATAGTTTGGATGTGTTCATGTAAAAATAACGTTTACTACTATAGGAGCGAGAGTGAATGAACGGCAGAGATGATGGACAGCTGTAGTAACATCGCGCGCGTCTGTCTAGTATATCGCGATTAGAAGAAATCTCAGTAGGCTATACCGATAGCAATATAGTTTGGATGTGTTCATGTAAAAATAACGTTTACTAATAATATAGGAGCGAGAGTGAATGAACTGCACAGATGATGGACAGCTGTAGTAACATCGCGCGCGAGTCTGTGCTATTCATTCATTCACACACAGACACGCAATTCATATATAAACAGTCATTGTGCAGTTTACATACACTATTCAATAACACGATTAGAACAAAGCACTTAAGAATAAATAACTTACTTCATCAGCTGAATCCGCGGTGCTTCTTCTGACCACTTCTAAGGTAACTTTTCCAGGATTATTAAGATAACAGCGTGCAGCAAGACGAGGTAAGTAGCCTACAAGATTCTTATTAAACTGGATGTTTTATCCAGCTGATAAGGGGGCGTTAACAGCTTGCCTCAGATCATTTGCGTTTGAATAGCGCGCGTTCTCCGTGGGCGTGTCAGATTAACGCGTAATGAGGTGTAATGAGCTGGGGGAAAAAAAAACTGACAGCACTCTCTTTTCATACAGATTACATAAACTGAGAATATTTGTTTTTTATATAAATTACTTCATTGAAAAGAAGAGAATTCAAGCTTCATAAAGAAACATCTCTCGTGCCTGTTTGACAAGTATTTGCAGAGTTATAGTTCATTTTCGGACGCATTTCAGAATGGACTGCACTGACAGAGAGAAGGCAAAACTCGCATCATGTTTATTTTTCTTCATTTGACAAAAAGCACAACACTTTGTTTTTATTGTGAGTATACAGAAAAATAATATACACTAAACAGGATCGACTGATGTATAACACTTACATGTAAGATTAAAATCAACAGAGTATTTTGAGTCTCTTTTGCACTGATAAGAAAAAAAGTCTGCCTATCGCGCCGGCGCGATAGCCGACCCCAGGGGGTTAAATCACCTTTCTTTCCCATTCTGACATTCAGTTTGAAGTTCAGGAGATTGTCTTGACCAGGACCACACCCCTAAATGCATTGAAGCAACTGCCATGTGATTGGTTGATTAGATAATTGCATTAATGAGAAATTGAACAGGTGTTCCTAATAATCCTTTAGGTGAGTGTATATATATATATAGGCCATATAAATATCAGCAACTGCACCAAATTGTATATTTTTGCTCAGTTTTTGAATTAAATCAAAGCATGAGCTCCATATCACACTGTTCTAGCAATAAAATCCTGACGTATCACATATAATACTCAACAAAAAACACATATGCAAACACATATTGTATGCATATTTTCTTTAGATTTAATAAAAAGGTTAAAATAAACAGTTCGATCTCAAAGATTTTCTGACTATTATTCCATATGTCACACTTTACAGTGTTAAGCTAAAGCTAAATATTAGTGTTGAAAAAATTAGGGTTATTAGTGATTTATGACTTCACTGATATGATTCGGAAGTCTTGGAATGCATCACACAAGTTGAATGGCCTTTTGTATGATACTTCCATGGTGTCATTTTTGTCCTTTTTTAATCTGGACAGCTGTAGTCACTATGAACTGTCATTGAATGCAAATTACTGTTGTCCTCCATTCCTTTAATACAAGGTTAAAAGGACACATTAATTGTGATGTTACACCTGCATAGATAAGTGTCTCTCGTTGAGTCCTTCCTTGAAGTGAAAGACAATATTCACATTCAGTCACAAGACTCTTGGGCTACAATATGCATTAAGAGCGTAAATCCCCTCTTTTCTCTATGAGGGGTTTAACAGCAGAGCCGAGGGAACCATCTCTCTCCACGAGGGATTAGAAAAGAGCTTGGATTCAATTCACTTCATTATTCAGCGGCTATTGTGTGCTCGAGGAAATGTGTTTAAAACCCAACACACAAGCAAGGTGACTGTCACATAATAAAAGCCCTGAGTGTACCAACATCACGTTTAAAGAGCAAAATATCTAGATTGAAGACTCAGTAGTGTGGAGAGCTAAGCCACTGCTACACTCCTGAGTGAACAGACTCCGATAAAGTTTAATGGGATATGTAGTGCTGTTTAATTCTCTTCCTTCTTTGACAGAAATTCAGAGTTAATTGATTTAGAGTGACTTACAATGGCAAGACACGTCGGATGAGTAATCCTTTCGATACTGCTCATTTGCTGCGTGAAGGATGTGCATATATACATAAGAATTTCAGCCTGTAAATTTAGTCACCACCTGGAGCGCCGCCGTCCAATTCACATCCGAGAACCAATCAATCTGATCATCCATATTCATGAATATTCATGTCATGCATAGTTGTAGATGCAGACGATGACGAAGAAGATTAGGTTAAAAGTCTTTAATTACAAACTGGATGGATCACCTCTTTAACCCACCTCGCATTAAAGAGAATGGATAACTAAACACTGAAAAGACTCCAACTTAAATACAAATCAAATTAGGGAAATAAACACCTGTGAGCATAAATGAATCACCATAACTGATAAGGGAGTGGGAGAACTGAACAAAGGAACACAACACATGTGACTGAAAATAACAAACTAAAAGTCCATGAAAATGAAATTAAAATAACGTACCCATGACAATACGCCCCCCTCCCTGAAGGTTCAACGTCACACCGTGACAAGGGAGATGTGGGGGCTTTGGAGGAGGACGAGGAGTTGGCAAAGGGCTGGCAATAGCAGGCAGGCAGACAGGCACTATTGAGGGAGTATCCATGCGGGCGAAGACAGGAGGAGAAGCCAGATGGTACAGACCCAGAGCACTGTGAAGATGACAGCCCACTGTGGCGTCAACGGAGGGAGGAGCCAACGTTTAGGCTTGGCTGGCGACCTCCGGGACGACCGACAGAGACAAAGCGGATGTCAGGGGATCCCAGGGCGATGACGAAGAGCCGATGGAACGGAGTGACAACGCTGGCACTGGAGACATATGTGGAGCCTCAGCGACGAGTGTCCGAGGTGGAACTGGAGCACCCGAGGACTGAGGTGGAGCTGGAATGACCGAGGACCAAGGCAGAGCTGGAGGGAAGGACGAGCTCACTGAAGCCGTAAGGGTGGAGAGACGGAGCTCTGCAAAAGGCTCGCAGGTCTGTGGTGTAGCCAGGGTGACGACTGGTACGAGGGAGCCAGGTGGAGCCGTAAGGCCGAGGGTCTAGGGGTGGAGCTGAGGGTGGACGGAGCCAAGTCGGAGCCGACAGGTTGATGGACAGAGGTGGAACGAGGGGATCTGAGGCTGGAGGTGGAGCCACAGGATCCTAACGCTCATGAGAGGCTGGTGAGTGCTTGGCTTAAGGCTTATCCAAGCAGCAAGGCGTCACGGGAGAAGACGAAGGGCTGCACGAAATAAGCTGAGACAGGGTTGAAGGAATGGCAGTTTTAAATAGTGGAGGTGGGAGAGGGAGGTTGGGCAGGATTACTGATAACAGCTCTCAGTTTATGCAGGGCGATGATTCAGTCTCTGTGCTGGTAAAACCAACAATGATGAAGATAGTGCAAATAGTTCAGGGTGGGGCAGGGAGGGGGGCAGTATTACAGTGTCCCAGCCTATTAGCCAATCCTCACCAGTATCCAACTCCACCAAAATTCCCACATGGTTGTCTGTTGCCGGCTCACACCCCTGGCCAGACTCACGTTGGGGCTTCGGGACATTTGTGGTTGCTGTCGACACTGGCTCTGTGCTCGCAGCGGGTGGAAGCTCTCCGCCTGCGGCATTGTAGTCTCTGTGGTGAGGGGTGTTAGTGGGCTGGGCCCTGGTTCTGGTTGCGTGACGTCTGTGAGGTGTGGCCGGACTAAGCTCTCCTCTGGCCAACGAACGGACGCGGTATGATTTAGGCTGCATTACAAGTCAGAATTCAGATCGGGATCTGTAGCATTCAAATATTCACCCAGTTCCTGATATTCATCAAACATATTCATCCTGATAACTAATCACTAACCTAGATTAACTCCAATCAAGACGAGATTGAAGGCTTTATTCAGAGACTGTCCAATAAAAACACTCCAAAGTTTGAGTTTCTGTTCATAAGAATCATTGATATGAACATTCATCAAAACGGATTCACATACTTTGTCCAGCAAACATATTTAATTTTTTAAAAATGTATTAATAATGTAAGGTAAGATTAATCACAAATAATCACAATATATTTTTTTAATCATAAATATATTTAAATAATATCTGTTTAATGACATCTTAATTTTGAGACAGATTATTGTGATAAATGCATATGTTGGAGCTTGTTTGCGTGTATTAGCTATTGAATTTACACATTTTAAATTATTATGTGTAATTACTATGTTATAACAACCACCATATATATCTACAGGTAGCTCTAGACAAGCAAAGCAATTTTTATTTTTGCAAATGCGTTTAGTGTTGCTAGAACTGCAATGGCATCTTTTGAACTTAAATTTATGAGAGATTATTCTTATGAATGCATATGTTGGTGCTCGTTTGCATGTATTAGCATTATTAGAAAAAAATAATGACTTTGTAAAAGAATGTCTGTTTTTCCCAATTTTTTATATTTTTTTATTGTATGGGGTGACCAGAAAAATGACCTGAGGTGTGTAACAGTGTAAGTATTTGTTTTGTTTTTTCTGCACAACAATAATTGAATCTTTGATGACTGGATGGAAACAGCATGCATAAACACATTCTTCAAATAAAACTAATCGGTGTCAATTTAAAACAGCTATTAGCAATGCAAATCAACATTTGTTGTCTAGGCACATCATTTACTACCATCTGAAGCTTTTTAAACAAGGAACTGATGGGACTAATTGTTTCAAACTGCAAACGTTAGAGCTTTGATGACCAATTACTATTTTTGGTTTTGATGACCATAAGGAAAGAGTCGCAACATCAGCAATCATTTACTTCATAAATTTAGCTGATGAAAACTGACATTTATTGTATCCAAGTAACCAAATTTGAGTCAGAAACAGCTGACTGCTTCAAGCATTCCTCCCGTGTGTGCTGAGTCTCAGCTCTTTGTGTTGCTGTTTGCTGTGTAACTGCTATCAACAACATTAAATCATACCTAAATTGTAATATATTTTTAACAAGAGCATTATTTAACATTTAAAGTACTTTTAATTGTCGCTGAGACAAGATTTCAAAATCTATGTAGCGTGATTTCCCCAAAACAAGTTAAGCATAAGCTGATTTCTTTGGTCAACTCAATCACGCAGTGCAGTCACCTGTCAAGAAAAGTTCAGACTTCATGGATTCAGAGCAGAGTTCGGAAATATCATGGATGGAGCTGATCATGCCAAACATTAATACTATCTATCAGGATGTGCTACCAAGAGAGAGGAGTTAGGTTCAGCATTTTGTAGGAAATCAGCACTGTGGTCAACATGACCAATGAATTCTTGCTTAACTGGTTTAAAGGGATAGTTCACTTTGAAATTAATTTTTGGTATGTTTTAGCTTACCTCAAGGGCATCCAAGATGTAGGTGTCTTTGTTTCCGCAGTAGTTTCAATTTTGATATGTTTAGGTCAAACCGTTCTTGTCTGTCAGTCATATAATGCAGGTCTATGGTCACCACCTCAAAGAGCATGCACAGAGAAGTCCAAATTAAACATGATTTAATGACTCGTAAATGTAAGTGCACATTGATGGCCTAAGACACGAAACGAGCGGTTTGTGTGAGAAAACGAACAGTATTTATATCGTTTTTACCTCTTGTAAACACAGCCACGTCCAAGTGATCTGAGGGCGCCGGCGCTTCGGTCTGCGCAAGCGCCGGAAAGCGTCGGTTGTGATCTCTCGCGCGGTTGCGAAAAAAATTCAACGTTGTCTGTTGATATAGCGAAATCATCTTCCATTGCGATTTCCTGTATATCTAAATATGTTTAGATCTTCACAAGGTAACACTTCCGAAATCTCTGTGTAAACAATGAGTGACGTACACGCACGAGAGATCACTTCCGGCGCTTGCGCAGACCGAAGCGCCGGCGCCCTCAGATCACTTGGACATGGCTGTGCGTTACAAGAGGTAAAAACTATATGAATACTGTTCGTTTTCTCACACAAACCGCTCGTTTCGTGTCTTAGGCCATCAATGTGTACTTACATTCACGAGTCATTAAATCATGTTTAATTTGGACTTCTCTGTGCATGCTCTTTGAGGTGGTGACCATAGACCTGCATTATATGACTGACAGACAAGAACGGTTTGACCTAAAAATATCAAAATTGAAACTACTGGGGAAACAAAGACACCTACATCTTGGATGCCCTTGAGGTAAGCTAAAACATACCAAAAATTAATTTCAAAGTGAACTATCCCTTTAATAACAACACATTTTACGTTATTATAGTTAATTACTAAGTTATAATAACCACCAAGTGTATCTACTAGCAGCTTAGAAAAAACAAAGCGATTATTATATTTGCAATTCTGTTTAGTGCAAAAATTAAACTTCAGGTTTAAAACAAGACCAAATTCATCCACTGAGCAGGAAAAACGTTATAATAATGCAGGATCGAGAAAATGAATGATTCGATCAAATGAGTCAAATCAAATTTTTACTCAAAAGGTATGCTCAGCATTTTCGGTCTAAAGTTCAGGAGGTTTAAGAGGTTGTGTTTTTAATCATTTCCCCCCCCCCCCGCTGTAGCTCTGAGTTTCTCTAAGCACAAAACTCCCACCTGCCTGCTCTTTGTCTCACACCAATCTATTTCTGCTCAATCCAGACGGCTTGTCCATTTTGAAGAGGACTCAGAGGAGAAAGCTGGAACACAGTTATACTGCTGCAACAGCACTCCCTGGAACAAACCCCAAATCAAATCAAGAGTTCTGTAAAAACATCTCAACTGAAAAAAAAACTAAAACTCATAAATAACCTCCACTCGACAATCAACTCAGAAACTCATTTATAACTAAAAGAATGATCTACTTCAACAACGACAACAATATTTCAATATAATATCAAGCACTCGCATTCAATTAACCTCAAAAACCAAATACTTAAAAAACTCTTAAAAACACATCAGGTTATATATACTGCTAGATTTTATTACAGTTTTTACTGGCTAAGTTTAATAGAGTGGAACTCATTTCTGGCCTCCAGCAGCAGTCAAACCTCAGATAACAGCCTATGGGCTGCACGGACAGCAGCTGTGTATGAGCACATGAGTTATATCACTGCTTCCACTCGGAGAGTTTGACTCAAAGCTGCCGCCGGCGGGAGGAAGAGGTTGTTTTAAAAACAGCAAGAGAATGGACATGACCTCAATATTATTTTAGCAATGAACACATGGAAGTGTTGCAGTCTGTTGTTGACTGTCAACAATGTCCACAGATTTATGCCCAGCGAAATGTATTCTGTATGAACTCGCATAATACCAAGTGTCACACCAGAATTACACGGCTAATCATCATCAATGGGGAAAGAGGCTTTTTTAGCAGCAGAATGGAGTTATTATGTGATCTACCAGCAAGGGCTAAAAGCATAATGTCTAGTTTTTTTTTTTTTTTTTTGGTTCATGTTTCATGTCACAGTCAGAGTTCTTGTCTTGTCATGTGATTCCCTAGCCCTCATGTGATCCTGCCATGTGCTTCCTTAGTCTCACGTTGTCATTGGGTAATTGTCAAATCATGTGTCTTGTTTAGTGATTAGTCCATTAAGACCTCATGTTTGTCATTCATCTTTGTCTTTTATTGATGTTATAACCTACTGTTGGTGAGTTTTTTGTTTAAGCTCCAGTTATAGTAACCAAATAAAAAGAGAAAATTGCTGTTCTTGGCTGAATAACTTTTGTAACTATATTTTTATTATTAAAAAAAAGTGGAGTGTTATTTTATATTTGATTACGGTTTCTGTTCTGAATACCTGAAAATCTTAAAGCAGTTTATTTCAATATTTCAATCGGATCTCAGTTCAGTTGTATTTATTTGTGCGATTGCTACTTTGTTTATTTCTTCTTTTTTTAATTGAGTGTTTACTTGTCTTTAATAATGCTTGAAATGTATATTAGTTAGGCTAGCTGTTTTTGGTATAGTATTTTTAACTAGGCAAACATTTTCTTTGTGTATGTCTTCTTTAGCCTGTTGACTTTTGCTCATGGTATTCAGCTACAATTTAATGTTTTGCGATATGACTTAGAATAAATGTGAATTTCTTCTTTTTTTTAACCTTATTTGAATCGATATTAGGAATTGATAAGAATTGGGATTGTTAAAATTCAAACGACAACCAACCCTGTGTATCACGGCAACTGGGTAATAAAATGTCCGGTGAGTGGGGCTAAAAGCTTAGTGGTTTCTTTTCACAGTGGTTTTAAACTCAAGCTAAGCTTAAGCTTAAACTTAAGCTAATCAAGTTATTCAGGATTACTAGATAATTTCGAGCAGGTGAGTTGGAATTAAACTCTGCAGGCCAGTGGCCGTCCAGTAACTGGGTTTGAGACCACTGCACGATCTAAACCCTACCCAAACCTAAAAAAAATAGTGTGACCAAAACCAAATGTGTGATAAGAATACATTTTCTGGAGCAACTTAATTTGCGTCTACATGTTTTTGAGCTCTTTTATCGTGACTCATGTCTCACAGAACTCTTCGCATCTCGAGTGCAGTGCTGTATCAGGTGAGCGACAGAGCAATTTTACATTTGTGTCAGAAAAGACATGCGTATGGAGCCATTTATGTGGTGCAAATGTCAAAATATATTAGTTCATGTGGTCATAAAATAGTATTTTACAAGGAAATGCATTCAAAAAAGTCTTTACTAATCAAATGTGTAACCATAATTTGTGTGAGAATGAATACAAGTTGTTTTGAAAAAAAAAAAAAGTTACCATTTTACTACCTCTTATGTTGTAACATTACCTTGTATGCTTTGGAGTTTTGCAGAAATGTAGCTAGACGCACATTTTTGCAGTGAGCCTGTATGTTGGATATACCAAGTACAAAGATAAACTCTCACCAACAGGGATAAGCTGCATTTAGATGGAGGTTTCTTTTTCAAGTGGGAGAGAGAAAGATAATGTGAAAAAGAAAATGTTGTAGCTGGGTGGCTTGTCCTTCACACATGGAACAGACAGGGTAGAAGGTCATCATACACACTCAAGAGCTGTTGTTTCAAGTGATATGTGAGTGTGAAGGTCAGTGAATAGAGTCTGGTCAAGATGCAGCTGCTATTGTAAAATGTGTCTTTCTTTTCTTGTCAGTCATACATGATAAATGTGTCCTAATACATTGATGAATGCACATTTAGAAGGTTGCAGAAGCTAAAAGTGCTTGATTACACAGACAATGCTTGACTTTTTCTAATTGAATGTAATGTTATGCATAAACAATGTCAATCTACATTCCAAATATAATTAAATCTAATCCGGAGTGTCTATTTTACACTAACTCTTCCCACTACCTCTGGTTGGGACAGACACAATTTTGGAAGATGCTGGATTGTCAGAAAGTAGAAAGTTTTGACGTAAATCGACCCGAGTTCGAAGCCGCCTTTTCCCATCACATATCAGATCGAAAAGGCATTTATTTTCAATAAAATTAAGAAAATATTCGAAAAGTGGAAATAAAGTGTCTAACGTAATAAGTGTTTATCGGTTAAGGAGGGCTTTATTGTCAAAATAAGGTGGAATCCATTTAATAATTTAATGGATTTATTAAATGGATTCCACACTCAAAGCAACACTGTGTCAACACTGAAGTGCAAATAGTATCTTTATAAGTATACATAGCATCTAACAACTATTTACACATATTGCAAAGTAAATACTGCTAATTTTACAAAGTGTAAATAGAATCTATTGTTATTTTCACTAAGTGTAAATATAATCTATTGAGATTCAAACTAAATTCTATGGAAGCTTGTTTCCGCCAATGAATAAAAAAAATAAAAAATAATAATTGCGACTTTTTATCTCACAATTGCGAGATATGAAGTCAGAATTGTGAGAAATAAAGTCGCAATTGCGAGAAAAAACAGACAGAATTGAGACTTTTTATCTCACAATTCTGACTTTGTAACACATAATTGCGAGTTTAAATCTTTTCTCAGAATTGTGAGATATAAACTCGCAATTGCGAGTTATCAGGCCAATTCTAAGGGAAAAAAATACTAACTTTTTCCCCCTCAGAATAGTTTATATCACGCAGTTCTGACTTTATAACACGCAATTGTGACTTTATATCACGCAATTGTGAGAAAAAAAGTCAGAATTGTGAGATAAAAAGTCGCAATTAACTTTTTTATTTTTCATTCTGTGGCGGAAACAAGCTTCCATAAAATTCAGCCAGGGGTGCTAAATAAAAGAAACTCCATGACAACTGATTAGTGGCGGGAAACTGGAACAAAGGAAACGGGTAACTGAAGAGAAACAAACAAAAAGTCCATAAAAATGAAACTAATACAAACTAAACATTGATTATGTATATAATAAATACGCTACCATTCAAGTTTGGGTTGTTTTTGTAAATGTTTTTAAAAGAAGCCTCTTATAATCACCAAGGCTGCATTAATTTGATCAAAAAACAAAACAAAACAAAAAACAGTAATATTGTGACATTACAATTTCAAACAACTGTTTTATGTTTGAATATATTTTTGAAATATAATTTGTTCCTTCAGCAGTTATTACTTCCACTTGTTAACTGCTGATAACTGCCAAGTTATCAACATAAAAAAATGCTAAGTTAGGTAATGATTTGGAGATTTCCACAATTTTCAGTAAAATGTAGCTACACATAAAGTGGAACAACTTGAATGGATATTTTTCTCATGAGTGCTGGAAAGAAGTGATATTGCAAACAATTTGTATCCGCCACTTTTGTTAAATTACACTGCAGTGTGATTAAAAACAACATTTAAAAAAAAAAAAAAATCAGAATTGCAATTGTGCAGCGGATTAATGGCATATTTTGTGAAAAACACTTGTAGTGAACTAGTTTCCTGCTTTTTTTCACTCGCACAATCACATCCCTGGTGTGTGAACACACGTTACTGAGCCGATCATCTGTGTGTGTGTGTGTGTGTGTGTGTGTGTGTGTGTGTGTGTGTGTGTGTGTGTGTGTGTGAACACGTTACTGAGCCGATCATCTGTGTGTGTGTGTGTGTGTGTGTGAACACGTTACTGAGCCGATCATCTGTGTGTGTGTGTGTGAAAAGCACTTGTAGTGTACTTAAAATCTTAAAAGCATATTTAAAAGAGAGTCCACTTTCATGACTGTTTCTTAACTTTTGAAAAGTGTACTGTCACCATAATGTTCAGTTGTATTCAGTTCAAGGACTTTTAGTTTGTTTTCATTCACATGCATTTCTTTGTTTGTGTTTTCCCACCACTGATCAGTCACGATGGACACCTACACAATCACCACAGCTGTTCGTCATTGTCTCATCATCACTGCGTATTTAAGTTCCTCTTGAGTTCTCATGCATTGTCCGGTATTGTTTGTGCAGTACACTGTCTCTTGTTCTGTGTTGTTTAAATAAGCCCCCTGTTGTATCATCCTCATCTTCTTCCTCATCTTCCTTTGATCATCGTGTTTCATGCACTTTGTAATAATGTCAAATTAAGTTTTATTTTAAAGTGCATTATAAATCCTTAATCTAATAATTAATTACATCTATTTTTTTAAGTATGTAAAATGTTTTATTAATTACATATAAAGATGTACTTAAGTGGGTCAAAAACACCATAAGTTCAACTAATTGCATTTAATATACATTTGAACTTTAATATATGTTCATTTAAGTGTAAATCACATGCAATTAAGAGTACAAATGTATATTATTTCCGTGATAAGTACTCTTTTTAAAAGTTTTCTAAAAGTGTACTACTTTTTCACAAGGGAAACACTGAACAGAGGAAAACTTCTGTTTAGAACTGATAACTGCATGATATATTAATGATGCATGATGCTTTTTTTTCTCTAATTTGAAAGTTTGACAGCTTTAGTCCTCATTCATTTTCATTAACGTCAGGGTACTCTTCAGAAATTCACTTTTTCTGTTCCACTGAAGAAAGGAACTCATGCACATTTGGGGAAATTTTAATTTTTCAGTAAAATGTTTCGTTAATGCATTAATATGTCCTTCAACTTGAGTAAACATTCTAGGAATTCATTAAATGTATTCATAGTACATGAAAAGAAACTTCAGGATCAAAGCCATAAGGCTCTCCAAGTGCACAAAGACAACTATTTCATCGCTCAAAGAGGCATGTAGTAATGGGAAAAGATTCATTATTTGTTTCAGGATTCAGTGAATGGGACACACCAGCCTGGTCTCATTGTTAATACGTAGGTATTATACGTTATTTTCAAAGATAGAAAACGTACGTTTTTGTACGTTTGGACGGATGCTGAAACGTATAATATGGACGTATTTGCAACATTTAAACGTAACATTATTACGTTTTTACAGCTACAAAACGTAAACTATTTACGTATATTTCATATCACAAAGATATCTGTATACTTTAATTTTAAAGATAAATGTAATTAAGATCCCTTAATCCTACTCCCAAAACCTAAACATATCCATTTTATACAGAATATAAAAAGGATAAAATGTAATGGACAGAGGTAAATGGCAGTTTTATTAACAATATAGCATTAAAATATATTTTGAGCCACTAATCCTACTCATACCCCTAAACCTACCCATAACCATTCCTTAAAACAACGTAGGCTAACACAATTATGAAGAGAGAAAAAACAACATAACAGACAGACAAGTATAATTACACAATCATTTATTTATTGCGAAAATGTCAAAACCGGTACCAAAAGTCGTTCACATGATGATGCGTTGCAGTCGCAGTCATCTCTGGCAGTATTATACTAGTTGTGTATGAGGTACAGATCAGAATTTAAATTATTAACGTTAATCCATGAAAATGTTAATCCGATTTCGGTTCGCTCTGTGAAGGCGCGCGCGCTTCTCCATTTGAAATGTACTACACCGATTGAAACACGGCATGTCGCAATCTGTGACGAAGCAGGCGAGAGCCAATGAGCGTTTGATATCACGGCCGTAAAACATGTCGTAACGCTTCTTGAAGGCGCATTTTTTGAATTTGAATTCATCACAAGGGCGGGATTTGACGTTTGCGGTCGCTGCTGAAAATGGAGATGAAGATCACTGGATAAAGGGCTGAATTTGGATCTGTTTCTTGCAAACAACGTATGGATTCTAAGATTTGGATTACATCAAGCTAATTAAATGTATGTCTTTTGTGAATGTATCAGTATGTTGTATTTTATTGGCGAAAACACTTTTTGTGTAACTTAAATAAACTAAAAAATGGTTAAACGATTAAACAAGGTATTATTAATAAAAGTGTAACGTTATTCTTTTAACACCACGCAGGCTAATCCCCCGAAACTAGTTTGCTGCAGAAGGCACGAACAGAGCGAAATGTTAATATGTATGAGTAACGTTAGGCCTTAAGTTATTATATTAATAAATGGGACTGAAAACTTAATTGATAAGACAGTTGAATGCAATAGTCAAAACATTAATGCCACAATTATGCATAAATAGTAATACGTACAAATTTCTACGTCGATAGATTTGTTCATACGTAAATACATTACGTTTTTGTGCTGTCAATACGTAAATATTTTACGTTTTAGTGCTGTAAATACGTCAGTATTATACGTTTCTGCGTGTATAAAACGTACATAAATGTACGTGTGAAAGAACTACACTTTACGTAAAAATACACACGTATTCTCATGAGATCACGTTGGACACACAAGTGAGAGAGGATGTTATGCAGATCTTGCTACAAAAAACAAAAACAAAAAAAAAACACCACAGGCATAGAAGTACCTTACTAAAAAAATGTGCTACACTTTATACTGCCTACTATATCAACGCTATCTCACGACCAATTCGTACGCATTTGTACGATTTGTCTAAACCCATGTGATGGGTAGGTTTAGGGGCGGGGTCAGGGGTAGGTCATTTGTACGAATTCATATGAATTTGGTAACTCGTAAAATATGTACAAATTAGCAAAAATCGTGCGAATTTGTACGAGTAAGGTCGTATGAATTAGTACGAATTAGCCACCTCGTAAATTCGTACGAATTGCCGTGAGATCGGGCTGAATATATTCATGTGGCTGCACACTCTAGAATCTACAGTAACATCCTGGCACTTTTTGCCTATACACTTAAAAAAACACTGGGTTAAAAACAACCCAATTTGGGTTGTTTCCAACCCAAGGGCTGGGTAAATATAGGACAGCACACACATGTTGGGTTAATTTTATCCAGCAAATTAGGTTGATTATTTAACCCAGCATACTTGATTCATTTTTAATATTAATTTTTACTTTTTATTTTATTAATTTTTTTTACTTTATACATGAATTAATGTACATGGATTTTACAGTGTATGTTTCATGAACATGTGTATTCAGACATCCTGCTCATTTGATGTACTGTTTATTACAAACTACAGTAGGGAAGCATGTTTCACGTACTGTAGTGTACTTTAGGTTTTTGCAGCACATTTTGATCTAGTAGGTCATACAGGTTTTTATACAGAAAATAACTGTAACTGTACACATGTAGGCCTATGCATACTATATTATGCAAAAATGGTAGTAGTATGTTTTTATGCTATATTGAACAGGTTTTTCTTGTTTGTTAATTAGTTCCTTCTGTCTATGAATACTCTTAAGCATGATTTTAGCCCCGATTTGAACTTGCCGACAGTTTTGTGGAAATCACCAACAGATGCCTGAAATTGGAGGCAAATCGGTGCCCGTTCATGTGAGTGACAATTGCGTGTGTGAATTATCAAAGACACAATCGGAGAGAAGCTTTGATGTGTCGCCGATGCCCGTGAGATATTTAGCATGCCAAATATGCAGACCTGTCTGCGCCTCAAGAGTCCTGCGGTGTGAAATGTGCTTTGACTGGAAATTACATTGGCGGCGACCTACAGCCAATGAGAGAGCAAGATACACATACAGGGAAAGTTCAGGGGGTTCATAAGGCCAATTCACACCGCACGGACAAATGCCAACAAACACCAACAAACAAGTTGGCAGTTGGATTTAGAATTTTATGAAAAATAACTGTCATGTTCACACTGCCCCAACACATTGACTATGTTTAGGTGAAAACAAACCCCGACCAACACCAACAGATGCCGACAGGGTTTACACACTGATCCAACAAAACCCAACAAACATGTTTGTTGGCGTTTGCCTGTGCGTTGGGAATTGGCCATTCTCATCCTAGGGCGTCATATTCGTCATATTTTGACATTTCGTCTACATCCAACGCACCCTTTAGCGTCAATATGAGACGCAGATAGATATGAGTAGGTTTAGGTCTGGGGTAGGGTTAGGGTTAGACCGTTAGAAGGCACCTTCTGGCCCATATATATCTGCGTCTCATATTGACGCTAAAGGGTGCCATGTGCGTTGGATGTAGACGAAATGTCAAAAGCGTCAGTATATGACGGCTTGGGATGAGAACGGGCTGAATTGGCCTATAGACCTGCAACAGAACATCAGCAAGCACGGCTTCTGCAAGCAACCATTCTCTCCTTCATATTCTTCTTCTTTTTTTTGCGGCAAATCAGCGCACAGACAACTTGGATCGCAAGGAAGAAACCCAGTCTCTCGCATGATTTCTCTTTGCCTGTAAAGTAGTAATTCTTACTATTGGAATGTGTAATATGTGACCTCCTGTCACCGATCCATCATGTAATGTGCACACAACAGCAACTAAATGGTACACCAGACAGTCGTTTAGTGTGAGAATAACAGGGATCCGACGACTTTGAAAATTGTTCGGTGTGTACCCGGCGTTACTCTCGACCGATCACAGATCTCTGAGGGCACATTTAGACGACAACGATGTAATAAAAACAGTTTTTCCTTTGCGTTTTGGACCAACAGACGACAACGTTGTCAAAACGATCCCCGTTCACACGGATCCACAAAAACGATTAAAAACGCTGTATTATTCATGCCAGGCCAGTAGTTGGCGATGTCACTTAGTAAAGACACTATACGCGACTATAGACTGAATACGCATGGGCATGATGTCATCGTTTTAACAAATTCACGTTTTTGTAGTTTACGCAGAGACATATTGGGTCCTATCTTGCACCCGGTGGAAATGACTTTGTACACTGACGCATGTATCATTCCTATTTTGCACCCGCGCAAAGCGAGCTTTTCTCTCCACAGACGCACGTCGGTAAACTAGGAAATGAACTTGCGCTTCCTGGGCGGGTCGGCGCAAAAAGGAGCCGTGTTTCCTAAATGTTTCCCAAACATTCCCTAGTGCTATTTTGCAGTTCCAGAAAACAATTCCGCCACTGACCAGAAAAAACCTAGTCTAAAGTCAGTGGCGCGTTGCGCGTTGTTCATAATGCTATTTTAAGCGCGCATGCTTGGCCATAATGTAGCGGGTGCACAACGCGCATACACTTTGATTCTATCATCAACACAGATGCAGCAGTTTTTATTTTTGCAAATCATGAATTATAACAAGGAAAAATATTAACGCATGAGGGAAATCATTGTAGTGTCCATGAAGATGTAAAAAAAATAGTTTTTTTTCCTCCCATGCCTGTTTAACCGACGCTGATTTGGGTGGGTTTCTCCCATCCCCATACAACGTCACTTCTCTGTCTTTCACGGTCCTGACAAGAACGTCGGTCTCCTCGGCTGTGAACCGCTCCTGGTAAATCCGCCGTTATAATAGCAATCCGCCATGCAACATGCGCGCCTGCTCTTAAAGGGAATGTGAGATGACGCTCTGATTGGTTTATTTCACGTTACGCCCAAACCACACCTATGAATAATGAAGCTATTTCAGACCAACCCCTTTTAAACTTGCGTCGGGCGCAAGAGTCATTTATCCCGCCGGTAACATAGCAACAGCGCCCAAGACCCGCCCACAAAGTTACTTGCGCTTCGCGCTTGATACTTGCGTTTCAGATCGTTAAAATAGGGCCCATTGGTTTCAAAAACTTGCACTTTTAAACCCGTTTTCAAAAGCTTGTGTTTTCAGGCCCCCCAAAACGCCATTGTCTTGTAAATGAACGGCCAAAAGGCATAACAAGTTTTCCAATGAATACCGTTTCGTGTAAACGCCCCCTGAGATGAATGTAAGTCTTGGAGGGAACTCATATCCATCCCCTATTAGCCACTAAAAGCACCGATTCCATGCAATAACCCAATAGGCAGCCGACAGCAGCTGTGTATGAGCAGATGTGGATTCACATAGAGAGTTTGGCTCAAAACTGCCACTGGCACTAAGAAGAGGCTTTTTTTAAAACAGCAAGAGAATGGACATATACTCTATTATATTAGCAATGAACACATGGACATAGCAGTCTATTGTTGACCCTTGACAATGACCACAGAATGACATCTAATTTATTCTGGATTAGTGTGTAAATACAAGCCAATAGTCACAGCATACGTTCAAATGCTAGATTATGATTTCCTTTTTTTAGGTATTTATGGAAGCTTGTTTCCACCCCAATATAAAAAAAAATCATTTTGACTTTTTATCTCACAATTCTGACTTTTTTTCAAGCAGCTGTGAGTTTATAACTCACAATTCAAAATTTATAACTTTATATCTATAACAAAGAAGTCTGAATTGTGAGTTGTAAACTCCGAATTGAGTGAAATAAAGTCAGAATTGCGAGCTTATATCTCGCATTCGAATTTCTTCTTATAATTGTGAGACTTTTTTTTCTTCTCGCAATTCCAAGTTTGTATCTCACAATTCTAAAAAATGTCAGAATTGTGAGATTAAAAGACCTTTTGCCTCAATTAACCTAATAAGGTAGTTAGGTTAAGTTTAGGTATTATTGATATGTGCTTTATATGTACTAATAACAGCCAATATCTTAGTAATATGCACGCTAATAAGCAACTAGTTAATATTGAGAATTGGACCCTAAACTTCCATAGGTATTCTTTACATGTTGTGTTATAATATTCTAACATTTGATTGCATATTGATATTATAAAATACGCTCTATGCTTAGATAATATATTTTTTTAATAATGCTTTGATTTAATAATTTGAAAATGACTGTCTCAAGTTTCCATAGATAATGACCCTCAATAGTAAAAACTCCTTATGAACAATTGTTTGTTTGTTTTGGTCTTGATTCACATTCCATGTTTGTGAAAACATCAATGTTGCATTATTACAAAAGCAATTAGTTTTACTCAGCATTGCCTTTTTTCAAATTTCTGGAACAATAAAGCGAGCAGTCTTCTAAGATTTGTCTCTTGTCTTCGATTTGACTTCTTTTAATTGTGTTAAAATGTCAATTCACTCCTCGCTGCTGAGAAAAAGGCCTGCAATTAGACAAAAACAAATGTTAGAAGTTTAACATGTTCGAGACTATCAATTTGATGGTGGGAATGAAATGACACATTCTTTGTTTTGCTGCTAAAATTTCTTTTCAGTGATGGACTGTTTTACATTCATGTCTTTAGTTTGTTCTTTGTGAGTCAGCTCATATATGATGAGCTCATAAATGATGAGCAAATTATCCCTTTGCATGATAAAAGCATCAAAAATTTATGAATCAGATTTGGACTGCTATGACTCCATGTTATGATGGAGTTGTGGTCCAAACCCTGTGTGGTTCACCCTGTCTTGTTCTCAATTTTGAGGGGTGAGACCACTTCATCTCTGTGATTATATGACATTCTGTGATATAGCAGGACGAGATATGACGATTGTTGGTTACTTGCCACTGTTGCCATTGGCTTTAGGCTTGCTTAGTTGGGGGACACTTAATGTTCAACAATATTATTGATCTGCCTGCATTGGCAACATTATATGAGAACTGAGCTGGACGATGACATCAATGTTTTCTCCAGAGTGGTTATATATATAAATTAACTAAATTAATAACTTTTTTACAACAAAAATTAACCATCACTGAACTTACTTAAGCTGGACAATGACACTATTTTCTTCATTATTTTTTCCTGTTATAACTGTAAAGCTGCTTTGAAACAAAGGGTAACACTTTACTTGAATGGGGTGTGCATAAGACTGACATGACACTTTCATAGTCATGACATGACACATGTCATGAATATGAAGAAGGTTTTATGCATGTTTATGACAACTGTCATTTAGTGTCATTCGCTCAATTATGACATTTTTAATGAAAATATGACATTGTTTGAGATGTCTTTGTTATGACATCTTGACATAAACCAATGCATCATAACCTGTCATAAATATGTCATAAACATGACATAGCAGATTAATAAGAAACCACTTAGCTTTATGGGTTAACATTACATTAAACTGTCATGTGGTTGGTTTTGACATTGGCTGTCATGAGGCCTGTCATGATGTATTGGTTTATGTCAAGTTATCATAACAAAGACATCTCAAACAATGTCATATTTCTATTAAAAATCTCATAATTGAGCGAATGACACTTAATGACAGTTGTCATAAACATGCATAAAACCTCCTTCATATTCATGATATGTGTCATGTCATGATTATGAAGGTGTCATGTCAGTCTTATGAACACCCCTTCAAGTAAAGTGTTACCAAACAATCTGTCTTTTAAAAAGCGCTATATACATAAAGGTGACTTGACTTGACTATATGGTATGATTTTACAAGCAATGCAATATAATAAAACATGAAATGCTTATAACTTTCCATTTCAAAGCACAAAGCTTACCTTTTACTTTAGTTCAGACAATTCCCTTAGGTACAATTGAATTTTCTTACCATATTATGGACATTACATCATAAATAATGTGGCTTTAACAGCCCCAGTGTAGTAGAAACTGATACGTGCAGTCCATTAATGCCAAAAAGTATTGTTTAAATCAATGCTTCCTTATGATGTGTTAAACATTAAACATTATTGGGTGAATGTTCACTGAACAGTTTTGCCATCTTAGCATTTTGTATTTCAGCACAAAACTCAGGATCATATTCACTAATCACCAGCAATCCAGTTTAACCAGGTCATAAACCCTTCATTTTTGTATAGACTAGCTTTAGACTGCAGCTTTTTCACAAAGGCCCTTTGTTTGCCTTATTGCTAATGAATGTTTTCGGAAAATGTTTAAAATTTATGTTAAATTCAATTAGTTGAACTTAAAGTGTTTTTAGTTATGAAAGTTTACTCTCTTTCAGTACACTTAAGTGGTCTTTTATTATATTAAAATTATACTATCTGCAAGTATAGTTTGCGAGTGCACTTTTTCATAAGTGATCACTCATGAAAAACACAACAACAAAGATACTTTAGCCACTTTCCAAGACAAGGACATTGGACAGCAATAGGGTGGCAATTTTAATTTAGTTAGGATGGTTGATTGTGGAGATTTGCAAACCAGTTTATCTGTCAAACCCTGACAAATACGCCAGACAGCTCGGTCTGACAGCACTCACGGTGCCATTACTGAAACAATGCCTTGGATCTGTGCTTTAGAAACCTAAAAAGCTCTCTGAAAGGTACGAGTAATTACTAAAGAATAGCCGGCCATGACAGCCTGTCGCTCAGGCTCCACATACATTAGCAAACAGCAATTAGCTTAATCACCACTGACAAAAGTGGCATTAAATATACTAAACAGACAAAAAGAAGCTCACAGAGGCATTATCATTATCAATACTTGTCCACAAGGCATAAAAGAAGGACAGGCATTCATATCTTGAAAAGACCTACAAAGAATGTCTGCTAACAACACTGCCAAACCAGGAAAAGGCAAATCAGTTAATGCAAATCAAGCAGTTTGAAATATCTCTCTTGGAAATCAATAGAAAGAACTCTTTTGAATATAAGGCCATGTTTCCACCAAAGCGTTTGTAGCCAGCTGAAAACGCCAGCGCTCTTCTGAAAACGCCTCGCTGCAGGCGCTAGAGAGTCTGCTTCGGCGGCGCAGCGTTTTTTTTTATTTTTTTTATTTTTATGCTATATGTGCTATCCCAGATAGTTTGTTTCTGAATATAAAAATGTTGATACAATTTATGTATTTGCTCTGGCTCTTAATTTCAATGATTTTGCTCCGTTGTTGTTGTAACGACTGAGACAAATCAGACACAATTTTTTGTTATATGTAACAAATAATCTTTAAAACTCACTCTGGGATCTATGGACCCATCCCCCAACTAGGGCAAGAAGGGCCTCAGTTACCATGACTACCAACTGATAAGACGGTTTATTTCTTTAAAAAATGTTGTCACGTGGAAAAGCAGAGGCCATAGAATAGACCCACAGCCCTTAAAACAGACTTTCCTGCATTAATTTATAGACAAACTGTTCTATAAATGTATGCACCCCCAGGACATTGTGCGAATGATTATTACTGTCTTGTGTAGATGCTATAATAGTTTTATGTACTATTATGTATTTTATGATAGAACCACAGTCAATGTAACCTCATCTATACCATGTTTGGTCTCTATATATTGGTACTTTGAAGATCGAAATGATTGTGTATATGTCGATAGCTGCGCAAGAAGAATCTTCAATAGTTAATTTATCAGAAACCAATCCAGCTGCACATGCAAATGAGCAAGCTTGAAACAAATAGCCATACACCTCCAACAGATTAATTTTCCCGCTTGGAAATTCCACCTTTCTCATTGGTCAAGCCAACTCGGAGTTCCCCCGACCGTGTTCCGTGCAAACTCCGCCCCGCAGCAGATTCTAAAGATTTCAATGGTCATGTCAATCACACTGTTGATTTCCTACACAATGCTATGCTACAACAAATGCTAGCCCCTAACCTTAACCAGTTAAATTGACTGCTGGGTAGGATTTGTGCTGAATAGTGTGCTAAAGAAAATGGCAGTTTAGGAGATAAGCAGTTGCAACATGAGATCGGGTCGTCCGTAACTCCCCAACCTCACCGGACAATGGGACTTTTTTAATTGCTTAGAACACAACGATAGAGTAAAACGTTCCCACGTGCTGCACTGGGACGGCTCACGGGGTATTTTCTCTTATATCGTTGAGCAGAGGTTGAAACTCCAGTCTGAACGGCACTGGCCACGAGGTCCGGGCTCTTCTCTAATGGAGAATTTATATTTATATAGGACTTTTATATAGGACTTTTTGTTTTAGATCAACTAGAAACAATGTTTAATTTACAAACTTTTATTTTTTTAAATGTAAGTCATTGGCAATTGGCTGAAGCCAGAGCCAATGGCGAAAGTCTTTGTGCATGCATTTTTGAGGTTCTGCCCACTTTTGGAGTTCACGTCCCATTTTGGAGATCTCCGGTCTGAAGCTATTACTACTTGGGGGAAAAAAACACAGAGAGCTCGGCGTGAAATAGATGCTCTGGTGGACACATGGCCTAAGTATAAAGTCTTGTCCAGACAGAAAGAGGCCTTCTGACCAACCGGTGAAGAGACCATCCTCACTTTCTTTTCTTTTATGTGACGTTTAGTGGTGGCAGTAGGTTTTGCTAGACCCTCAGAAACCTTAAAATATTGTAAATATGTAATCTCTCTTCGCATTACCAGTTGTTAAAACATTTTTAAAAAATTGTGATGGACCAGATTACGAGGCAGTAATTTGTCTTTGTCTTTGTTCCATCTCAAAATAAAGCACAACCAAATCCAATCACCAATATAGACTTAATATATATCAACTGACAAACAATTTTTCAATGTGGCAATGAATGTTCAATCCACGGGAGTCAATTGCCAGGTTTCCATTCCAGTGTTTCATATTTTTTAAGCACATTCCTGAAAATTCTACTTCTTCGTACTGAAGCAATTATACATGGAACCGGCCATACTCAAAACCAGTCTAATGTGTTGTAAAATAAAACTTTAAAGTTGCAATGAAATGGAATTAGCAGAAGAGCTTATTTTCCATAATGCGATGTACATTTGAGTGTAACAGATTTTCGAAAAAGAAAAAATTGTAGGTCAGAGACTTGGTTTTCTGCATGGGTTGGGATGTATAATAACAACAACAACAGGATTGTCATTACAAATGATGTGCCTGAGGTATTTTCCTGGCCCACATAATGTTCTATCAACAGCAACAGGTCAACTCTTCAGTACACTAATACTTTAACATGTTTACTTATAGACCGCATACAATGAGCTTGCAAAATAACACATGACAACATTCCTTTTTATCTACTATCATAATCACTTTTGTTATAAATACAACCATGAAATCATTAATCACACACCGGCACAATCAAATCTCACTCTACTATATCGAATAAACAGCATCTCTGCACTGTTCACCCATAATATGATCAAATTTAGCCCCGTCAATATCAAATCTCTGCACCACTGACCCACAAATATGATCCAATATAACCTCATCAATATCAAATCTCTGCACCATTTTATCATCCAATATCATAAATCTAACATAATCAAAATCGACCCTCTATGCACACCAGAGGTTGAGTCCAGGCTCTTTAAATCAACAAGGATTGGACACATGCTGTTAAATCAGTGCAGTAGTGGTTCGCTGTCTGCGGCTTTCACTTCATACGTAGTATCAGTCACATTAGAAACCTCACACAGAGTGGCTGTTCCCCTTTCAAGCCCATCACAAATAGAGCAGCACTGTGACTAAATGATTAAGGCATGGAATCAAAGTGCATTTTCTCTCGCCTACCCAATCACATGCTAATTACATAATGAAGCAGTTTTCCAGCATGATGATTGGGAGCGTGTTTGAGCTTGAAGGACAGGGCACACCGACAACAGAATATCATCTGTAAATGAAAAAAAAAGAAGAAAACATCACATTCTAGCATTTAGGAATGCACATTTCTAAATGCTAATGTAATGGCTTTTTCCCCTCACAACTTTAAAGGGTCGTCAATTACTCACCCTCATGCTGTTCCAAACCAATAAGCTTTTTTTCACATTGGAAACAAAATATATTTTAAATGAAACCTGAGAGATTTCTGTCCTTCCATTAAAAGTCCATTCCAACAAAACCTTGATGCTTAAAAAAAAAAACAGTCAAATAATCCATATGAATTGAGCGGTTTAATCCAAGTCTTCTGAAGAGACATGATTTCATTTAGGCTTTTATTCACATATAAACATTGATCAAACGCAAATGTGGTAAACGGAAGCTCAACCATACTTGCTTGATGGGTGAGAACAAAAATATCTGGTTCTTGCTTGCTTGAAATGCAAAAACAAAACTCACTGCTTCTCGCACATCAAGCACGTTTGTGCTTCATTAAAAACATCTTTATTTGTGTTTCGACTCAACCCTGTTACTGAAGTTTATGCAGGACTTTTTTTAAACAAACTGTGTTTTTAAATTAGCTAGCCCCTACTGAGTGACATTTTCATTTAGGTTAAATTTGCAACCCTGTTACCAAAGGAAAACTGATTTCATTAGTTCATCTACTTTTTTAATTATGGGATACATATGTTCATCATCAACTACAAGCAAGCATTTGGTCCCAAATAAGTAAGTTTTGAAAAACAAAAACAAAAAAAACGTTCAACCCTGTTACCGTTTCTGGCATATGCTACTAAATAAATCTGCTTATTTAATACTTAGTTTGATCCTTTGTTTTTATCATTACCAAAAACTATTACAATATTGTATGGTAATTGAAATACAGCTGAAAAAAAATAAAACAACCTTAAAAAAGTAAGCAAAAATTAGAACTAAAATAAAATATAATAAAACATGGTTTCTTGAAACATGGGGTGTTTCGGGTCATGGGGTGTTTCGGGTCTTAGATCATCAGACACCCTCACCCGGGTGACCAAGCTGGCGTGATCAGTCCAAGTGGTGCACTACACCATGGTTCACCCTTCTTAATCCACAGACACCTCAATGCTTTTTCTGCAGTTTCAATTATGTTCTTGGTGGCTCTTCTTTCCTGCAACCCTCTGGCTCTGATGCCAAAGATATTGAATGCCTGATGTAATGACGGTCCTGCAAAGCCCCTACAGCCAACCTCAATGGGCTAACAAAGGGCCTTCCAACCATATATCCTACATTCCTCTACCATTCCTCTACTAAATAAAATGTTTAACTTGAAGTAAATTACTAACATAATAGTAACAATTGTAACAAATATTTGGTACCTTTCTGGAAAGTGTCAGAAAGCGGCAGGATTTCAATTCATTGCACTTTAATAGACCACACCCGCACCTAATATACTGGCGCACAATGAATCACAGTTTTAAGATTGCATGAAATGAACAACATCTGGTGCTCTTCTCTTTGTTTTTTCTCCCACTAGTCATATACGTAGACAATGAACTGAAGTGAATAGAGTGAGTGATGACACCAGATGTGTAAGGGTCCAGATGGGACGATTGTCTGGGCTTCATTCCAATGTGACAGTCAGATCTTCAGAAGACGAGTGATAAAGTCCTCTCGGCGTGCTGCACACGCTCAGGCCAGCCCTCATTAGAGTCGAGTAATAGAGCTCACACACTCTCTTCAAGGATTAGAAAACTGTTTAACATACTGATAAATGCTTGAGTGTTAATTTAATTTCTCTTTTGCTTGTCGTTGGTGTACTCCAGTGTAATTAGTTTGGAAGCACATAAATGTCATTAGATGCCTCTTGTGAGGGGTGTAGATAAGCCTTGTTCTCAAGATAAACTTCCTTTGCCAAATATATGACGGCAAG
The DNA here is from genome assembly GCA_029959095.1 of Rhinichthys osculus. Taxonomy (NCBI): domain Eukaryota; kingdom Metazoa; phylum Chordata; class Actinopteri; order Cypriniformes; family Leuciscidae; genus Rhinichthys; species Rhinichthys osculus. Next base: position 31,818,068 of record JARWKJ010000012.1, on the reverse strand, counting down.
CTGTATAACAGATCACTTAATCAATTTTTATCATACACTTAAGTCATCCCGTAGCTTTAAAATGGTCGTAACTTTTGAGCCAATCTCCAGGAAAATTACATCATACTGATAGTGATGGCATAATCATTGACAATAAAAAGAAATATAATAATTTAAAAAAAAAACAGTAACCCTGTTGTAAATCACTGTCCTTTTATTACAAAATATTTAACATGGTATTGTGTATTCTTTAACAAGCCTGTAGCTACCTAGATCAGAAAGTAAAAATACCATTTACAGCCAAAATAGGCAATTTACCATATTTGCAATATTTGTTTTTTAAAGCTTTTTAACAGTTATAGCGCCACCTACTGTCCGATCTCCATAAAACCTTGCATGCTTCTTTGGAATCATTTGATGCATGTTCTCACCCAATTTCGTGAAGTTTTGAGTTTTCTTTATAGGATTTTGAGTGTATTTTGCACACCCATTTTCTAAATGACCCTGTTATAGCTACCCAAATGGTAAAGTTCATCATTTGTTTAGATAATTATTGACCTAGAGAGTCCAGAGAATTGAAATGCAGTGGTTTTATTGAGGCTGAGCGAAAAACCTATGACTAGTTCGCAGAAGTAGTTTTTTTTTTACCTAATCGTGAATATTTAAGGAACGATTTGATTGACAGCAGTGGTTCTTGAGGCAAAGTTGTTCAGTATGAAGAGATCTAACAAATGAAATGAATATTGTGTGTATGTGTGAAACACCACATGATTACATAGGCATGCAACTCGTTTACGCCACCTGGTGGTCGATTTCTTTCAAAATTCTCACAGTCCTCTAGGGCCATGAGTCAAACATGCCCACTGATTTTTACTTTGATCGGCCTCCGTTAACAATGTCCTAATACAAAATCATGGCACCTTGGAGAAAGACACTGCATGCCAATTTCCATGTCAATCGGACTAACGGTTGGGTAATTATAGCCGTTATCATGTTTTTTTCCTGTTATAGCGCCACCAAGTGGCCAATCCCCATGTGCTTTTTCACATGACAACAGAATGAGCTCTTACATATGTGCGTCGACTTTGGTGAAAATATATCAATCTCTTCACGAGTTGTATCCATTTTCGTAAATAAGTGGCTCCGAAAGTGTAGAGATCGTGAATCGAAGTTTCGACAGTTTTTCTTTTTAAATTTACTGAATATTTACTGAACTGTAGCTTGAACCCCTAATAACATTATACATGTTATTTACTACAAACCAACATGTGATCCCAGACCCTCACTGAACCTGTGAAGAACACGAGTGGCTCATATTTACCCTAAAATCACAAGACTGAAATAACACATTATGTTTCTAGAAAAACTCTACAGGAAAGTGGCTCTCGAGAGTTGAGAACCCCTGAGCTAGAACCTAGAGTTCATAGAATAAACTTAATTTAAGCTAAATTGTTCAACCCTGTTACCAAAGTCCTGCTTGTAAAGAAAGTAGGCTACTCACTCCCAAGCCCTTCACTAGTGGTAATAATTACAAGGATTCTTCCGGGATGTTTGATGACAATGTCATTTAAATTTAGTATTGCCATGTCTTGTTCATTATTCATTAATTGTAGTCTTTTTTTTATTTTTTATTCTCAAACATGTGAACCATTAATTAAAGACTCCATGAAATGGAGTGGCCATGACAAACCCAATTTTCTGATACATTTAAAAAAGGAAGCTGAGGTGGGACATATTACAAACACATTCTCATTGTTTCAATGGGCAAAAAAAAAAAAAAAAAAAATTGAGAGACTGTCAAGAGTAAACTAACATCTTGATGACCTCAACACTATAAACACAAAATAATTTTAATTTCATGGGGTCACAAGACATCAGTTAAGTGATCTCCCTTACTGCTTTCATATTTCATACTGTTTATTATTTATTTATTTTTATTGAAAATTACACACAAAAAAAATACCATAAATCAATTTAAAAAATCGATGCAATTTCCCCCTAGTTTACTTCTCGAATGCTGATTGGCTGCTGGTGTATTGCTGTAGTGATGTGTGATTGGTTTGTTGATGACCTTGCAGAGAATCTAAGATAATAATAGTTTCATTTTATTACTGCCGCAATGAATCATATTCTATTCCCCTGCGGTCAGCGCAGAGTGATGCAAATCAAATCAAACACACATACACATTTACTTCCAATATCAAATTGAGCTCACTCTCTCCCACACACATACCAAGAAGAACTCACACAAAAAAACGGACTCACCCATATAAAAACATGTTTAGCATTCATATCTAGCTCTTTTTCTCCGCTCCACTGATTTTATCATCCTACCGAATCCATAACAAACAACAACCAAAACAAGCCTTGCTGCTTGTCCCGATCTGATACTGACAGACCTTTAGAGCAGCTGATTCACTTTGACTCCATATTCCTGTCAGTCAGTCTTCTAATCTCCCGTATGAATTAAATATGTCATGTAGTGCATGTCTGAGGCCATCGGAGCAGAGAACAGTATTTGAATCTTGAGTGTTCGCGTGAACTTTATCTTTGATCTGCTGAGGGGAACATGCAATAGAGTTCTGACTCTGGCTCACTATCAAAAAATCATTGTGTCTATGGAAAGTCCCCATTACTTTTATAACAAGGATGCATTAAGTTAAGCAAAATTGACTGTTAGTACATTTATGTTTAAAGAAAAATCTATTTCAAATATCTTTTGAATTTTCTATTCATCAAAAATTGATGAAATGTATCATGGTTTCACAAATACTTCAAATATATTGGTAATAATAAGAACACCAAATCAGCATATTAGAATGACTGACTTCTGAAGAAGTGACATTGAAGCTGTAATGATGCTGAAAATTCAGCTTTGATCACAGGAATAAATTACATTTTCAAATATAATAAATAAAAACAAATATTTCAAATAGAAAACAGTTATTTTAAATTGTAGTAATATTTGGTAACACTTTACTTGAAGGGGTGTGCATAAGACTAACATGACACCTTCATAATCATGACATGACACATGTTATGAATATGAAGGAAGTTTTATGCATGTTTATGACAACTGTCATTAAGTGCCATTCGCTCAATTATGACATTTTTAATGCAAATATGACATTGTTTGAGATGTCTTTGTTAAGACACCTTGATATAAACCAATTAGGGCCGGGAGTTTAACGCGTTAATTAAGATTAATTAATTACACACTTTAACGCGTTAATTAATTACACAAAACATTATTTTTAATCGCACTTATTTTTGCACCGCGGAACGTTTCTCACTGGATGAGTTTCGGCGGACCGATTATACTGGCGCTCCAACTAGCGTTCATGACGAAGAAGCTGACGAGATCGCTTTGGTTGGCCGGTGGCTGGGAAATGTTGTTACAAAAAACGAACGGATGGACGCGTCGATAAGAGCATGGTTGTGTGCAAGCTATGCAACAAGGAATTCGCTATTGCTATTAGTGTAGTGTAGCAATATGCTATTTTGTTGCAATATGCTATTGCTACACTTAATGGCTATTATGGCTATTAGTGTAGTGCTATTAGTGTAGTGTAGCAATATGCTATTTTGTTGCAATATGCTATTGCTACACTTAATGGCTATTATGGCTATTAGTGTAGTGCTATTAGTGTAGTGTAGCAATATGCTATTTTGTTGCAATATGCTATTGCTACACTTAATGGCAAAAATTGCACTGGTCTGCTGGACTTGGTTGAACAAAAATAAACAATATTTTGTTGCTTAAGCTTATGTATGCAGTCATTATTCAATGGTATACTAAAAATCCATGTGAAAAAAATTACTTCTCACAGTTCTCAGGTCAAATATTTATGCGATTGAAATGCGATTAATTTCGATTAATTAATTACAAAGCCTCTAATTAATTAGATTAATTTTTTTAATCGAGTCCCGGCCCTAAAACCAATACATCATAACCTGTCAGTGTCTTTGTCATGACAACCTGACATTACTAAGACAACACAACCTGTCATAAACATGACATAGCAGATTAATTATCAAACTTAAGAAACCACTTAGCTTTATTGGTTAACATTACATTAAACTGTCAGGTGGTTGGTTTTGACATTGGCTGTCATGAAGCCATTATAACTTTTTAATGACAAATTAAATTTGTACAACCACTGTAGTTGAGGTCACGAAAAATATTCATGACACAGTTATAATGGCCTTATGACAGCCAATGTCAAAGCCAACCACATGACAGTTTAACTTAATTTAATGTCAAAATGTCATAACAAAGACATCTTAAACAATGTCATATTTGCATTCAAAATGTCATTATTGAGCGAAAGACACTTAATGACAGTTGTCATAAACATGCATAAACCCTACTTCATATTCATGACATGTGTCATGTCATGATTATGAAGGTGTCATGTCAGTCTTATGCACACCCCTTCAAGTAAAGTGTTACCTAATATTTCACATTACTGTTTTTACTGTGATGTTTACCACATTGATGTAGCCTTGGAGAACATAAGAGACTTCTTTCAAAAAATTAAAAACATATTATTTTTAATTAGCGGTTGTTTAAAAAAAAAGAATTTGTTTTTCAGAGTGATCCAATATTCGATTAACATGTTGCAATGCTCCAACAACTAATCTTACATATCAGCAAGAAAATTAAACTTGAACAGGCAAGCAGCTAGTGCTTTATGGGCCATAAAGTGAACGAGTTTGTGTAAACTCATTCCAAGTGTTTACAGACCTCACATCACCTCCAAAGTTAAAAGAGGCATTTCTCGGTCTATCGGAACCGTTAGAGATTGAAGTAGTGGAATTGCAGGATTTCCTCATGAGATTGTGGACATATTGAGGCCTTGGGACACAGGGAACACAGGTCAGCAGCGGATTGAACAGATGGATGTTTCATCCAGGATGGGCTTGGGTTGTACTTTGCTCTTGCTCTTTGCTGACTTAGATTTGGCCGAAATGATGCTGCTTTAGACGAGCGCTTCATTTATAATGAACTAAAAAATGACCTAAAAGGGCTGTTAGTAGGGCTGAACTTTCCAAAAGGCATCTTTAATTTTGAACTGTGAATTAGTGCATTTGACATAAAAATTATGATTCATAATTCCAGGTTTGTACTGGCTCTCTGTGAAAGTATCAACAAATAAATTAAGAAATACTGATAAAATTCATCTTAAATTAGAAATTATTCATAGGAATGCATGGTATATCAGTATCACATTAGTTAATGGTCGATTTAGCTCCGACTAGGACAGTGATGATGGTATAAAACATCTGGTCAAAATGAGCCCTTCCAAGCTCCAAAAGGTTTTGATGAAGAAGAAGAAGCAGCCGCCAGATGGATTGTTGATATATGTGTGATGTCACAATAATTTAATATGAAGCAAAAGGCCGTATTGCTGTATTCTGAGTGAGAACATGGATTGTGAAGAATTTGCCGTTGGCTCTGTTAAAGGTCTGCTAGGAAGCCAGTCCTTGAAAAAGCTGCTGAGAGAACTCTGGGTCACACTACAAACTGGAGGGTGAAAAGGCACTGGGCATTATTAGCGCTGTCCCAGCAGGGTTTCGAGTCTGGTTTAAGGATAGCACATGCCTGGTGTGCTTAGTGGTGGTTTCATTAAAGAGTTTCTACTTTTCAACGGGAGACCATTATTCTTGTCCACGGGAAATTAAAATCTGGTGACTAGGATCGCTTCTTTGTTCAGTTTGCAAGTTCCTCCCTATAGGCTCTGGCCAGCAAGCGGATGTAGGCAATAAAATAATGAGGTGGGCATTTGTCAAATATCTGTCATTGTGAAATAATAATAATAATAACATAATAATAACAAACAAATAAATAAATAAAAATTGCAATAGACACACACACACACTATATGTTTTCATGTTTTATGGGCACACACACACAGGGTGGGCAGCACTGTCGCCTCACAGAAAGAAGGTCCATGGTTCGAGTCCCAGCTGAGCCGGGAGGCCAGGATCCAAATGCAATGTATATATATTAAATAAAGATTTTGCTTGGGCCCCCCAAAAGGCTTTTCTCAGCTGCTGTTTACTCTAGTTAAAGGTGCAGTAAGCAATTTCTGAGAAAAACTGTTGAAAGTGGTAGCGGGCGTGTCCACTCATGATGGAGGAGGAGAGAGAGAGTGAGCCAATCAGCAGTAGCGGGCGTGTCCACTCATTATGGGGGAGGAGAGAGAGAGTGAGCCAATCAGCAGTAGCGGGCGTGTCCACTCATGATGGGGGAGGAGAGAGAGAGTGAGCCAATCAGCAGTAGCGGGCGATGGGGGAGGAGAGAGAGAGTGAGCCAATCAGCAGTAGCGGGCGTGTCCACTCATGATGGGGGAGGAGAGAGAGAGTGAGCAAATCTGCAGTAGCGGGCGTGTCCACTCATGATGGGGGAGGAGAGAGAGAGTGAGCCAATCAGCAGTAGCGGGCGTGTCCACTCATGATGGGGGAGGAGAGAGAGAGTGAGCAAATCAGCAGTAGCGGGCGTGTCCACTCATGATGGGGGAGGAGAGAGAGAGTGAGCCAATCAGCAGTAGCGGGCGATGGGGGAGGAGAGAGAGAGTGAGCCAATCAGCAGTAGCGGGCGTGTCCACTCATGATGGGGGAGGAGAGAGAGAGTGAGCAAATCAGCAGTAGCGGGCGTGTCCACTCATGATGGGGGAGGAGAGAGAGAGTGAGCCAATCAGCAGTAGTGGGCGTGTCCACTCATGATGGGGGAGGAGAGAGAGAGTGAGCCAATCAGCAGTAGCGGGCGTGTCCACTCATGATGGGGGAGGAGAGAGAGAGTGAGCCAATCAGCAGTAGCGGGCGTGTCCACTCATGATGGGGGAGGAGAGAGAGCAAGATGGAGATTTGAAGAAATTGAAGAAATAGAGATGGCTGAGAGATATTATAAAAGAGAAAAGCTCAGAGGAATATCAAAGGCATGAGCTGGAGAGACCTAAACGATAATGCCTGAAAACGGACGCTGATATGATTTGATATGATATGATATGATATGATATGATATGATATGATATGATATGATATGATATGATATGATATGATATGATGTTGTTGATTTCAAATATCAACAGTGTTTCTCAGAAATTGCTCACTGCACCTTTAAGTCCAAAAGACTATTGTTCTCAAAAAGAAGTCTTTTAATAAGACGCAATATAAAATGTTAAACTCAGACAGGGGGTCAGAGTTATTTCTCGTCTGCATTTTCAGGTCAACCTACTCGAATCTTTGTCCACTAATGCTTTTTCGATTACATTACGTCCAAATCTGGTGACATCTACACCTTGCAGCTGTGATAGTGTGGTAATCCTCATGTCATGCATTGTGTCTGCTTGATGGTTGACTACATAAAAAGTTGCTCTCTTTCTCTGTCAGTCTCTCTCTCTTTCCCTCAGTTATTTATTTCCCTCCATGTGAATAATTCAGCAAGCGTGCTAGTGGATATTTGTACATCCTGTGGGGTTTCTTATCAGCGGAACATTAAGTGGTGTTTGCCTTTAATGAAAGCCTGCGCTCTCTCTGGCAGACTCCAGCATATGTTACTCTGCTTCGAGTCACAGAGAAGGGGAACTGCTGCAGACCTGATCATTATCTTATTAGTGAGCAAAACTCAATTACCTGGCATTCTCAGAGATCCAATACACACAAAACAGGAAGGACAACGTGTCAGTATGTCAAGAACACACACCGAACAGTCACTGGTACTAAAACTCAGACAAGCTCTAATGAACAGAGGCTGTAATGGAGAAAGAGCAGATATTTTGGAACATTTGCTACATGCTTTGGTCTATTTAACTCCTTCAAGGATTCCAGATGCTTAAAAAGTCTTACATTTACACACACGGTATGTAAATGAGTTAACATGTTTTATGAGGGGTCATGTACATATATGTATACGTACAAGTTTTAATATAGTCCACCCAAAAATAAAAATTAGCCCATGATTTACTCACCCTCAAGTCATGTGTATATGACATTCTTCTTTCAGACGAATACAATCGGAGTTATATTAAAAAAATGTCCTGTCTCTTCCAAGCTTTATAATGGCAGTGAATGGCCGTTTCTGTTTTGAAGTCCATGGAAAGCGATACGTTTGCGTAAGAAAAATATCCATATTTAAATCTTTATAAAGTAAAATGACTTTATATAGATTCCACTTAAGTGTAAAGTGCAACTTATGCGAGTAATGCGACGTACTGCTTATATTTACGCTACACCATGACGCACTACGCTACTTCAGACGTCACAAGTTGCGCTTTAGGCGTAAGTAGACTGCTTATGGCTGCAAGCTAGAATTTTATTTTATAACGTGTTAAATATGAATGTTTTTCTTACACAAACGCATCGCTTCACTTCAGAAGGTCTTTATTAAAGCGGCACTAAGTAGGAATTCCGTTTTTGTCAAACAGCGACCCCTAGAGTCGCTGTGGAGTACGTGTACTGTCGTGAATAGCACTCACGCAGCTCGCACTCACGGCCGGATCCCCTCCCCCTGTACACCGGTAACTGTTCAGTAGGATGGACGCTGTAACGAGTGGAAATAAGGTATGGGCCCTTTAAGAGCTGCGCGCGCCCTGTTTAACTGTCGGCAGTCTGTATTGTATGTGCGCCTCGAACACCACATGTATACGGCGCCGGGTTATTTCTGTTTGATGCTTATTTTATCAGAATTTTATCAGATCTGTTTTTTGCCATAAAGCAATTCGTTACCTCGCGAGACCTGATATCACACGATACTTCCTAACACTGGGCGGCCCGCCGGCCCAAAGTTGCAAGGGTGGTTTGCGGCTCACAGGCACCAGGGGGGTGCGAGACGACCACCATTCAACACAAAATCAGTAATATAAACATTACAATGACTCCAAAGCTGTTCGGTTAAGGTAAAAAAGTTACTTAGTTCACCTTTAACCCCCCGAAGCTGTGTGAAGCACTTTTATGATGGACAGATGCACTTTTATGGACTTCAAAACAAAAACGGCCATTCACTGCCATTATAAAGCTTAGAAGAGCCAGGACATTTTTTTAATATAACTCCAATTGTATTCATCTGAAAGAAGAATGTCATATACACCTAGGATGACTTGAGGGAGAGTAAATCATGGGCTAATTTTCATTTTTGGGTGAACTATCCCTATAGAGTGCTTTTTTTGACCCACTTAAGTTCAACAAATGAAACAAATTTTCATTAAATTGTATTCAGATCAAATTATATTCTTTTAAAGTATATTATTTCCATAATAAAAAATTGTATTTCTTTTTTACAACAGATTTCACAATATTTTCGATAAAATTGGTATTTTCTGTACCGAAATACTGCAGAGAGAGAGAGAGAAATACTGCTGTTTTCCAACATGGAGATCCTGAGATATTTAGTTATTGGAGTGATTAACCTCACAGGGAAACACAAATGTTTCATTCATGTTCAAGGTTGTGAAAAACACTTTGTATTTACAGTCCATCAACCTACGCTTCATGGCCGCTGCTTTCCCAAAAAGCCACAGATCCATCGGACACAAGCTCAATTAAAACAACAAACTGCCAATGACAGCGAATCAAGGCTTTACAAACATGACCGGGCTGTGCATGGCTCCTTCCTCATCACAAAAACAAACAGCCGTGCCCAGGCGGCAGGAGCCTCTCTTAAGCGTATTGGTGTAAGTAATTGACAAGCAGAGAGAAAGCGCGACTGAACGAAGGTCGTGACGGGTCGCTCGTGTCATTTCTAGCGTTTGTTTACTGCTGGGCTATCGATGCCTCGTCTGAAATCCCCCCCTGGAGATGTGCACTGAATAATGGAAGAGGAACAACACTGGATCAAACAGCCACACGGGGCTCTATCTTCCATCTGTTTCTCGCTCTCTCTGACTCTTGCCTTGTGATCCGGCCCTGTCAAGGTTAAACGGGGAGAAAATGAAACAGGAAACGCAATTCAAACATCGATGTGTTATCGATACAGACCAGGGGTCAACAGCCCTGCCTTTGTGAAGCGGACTGGGCCACTTCATCAGAGAGAAGACCAAACTGAAACGCCAACTTATCATCCACAATAACGGTGAACCTACAACTCGTTTCCACATTTAAACCAGCACTCTCTATTTACGCTTTACTAAACAGTGATCAACGCTAATAGTTTTTTCTGCTGTTGGGCCAGTGTTTATTTATTTTATATGAAAAGTTTCACTGGCCACACCATAAATTATAATATAATAATAGTTTCTTTGTTTTTGACCAACGCAACCTTGTATTTTACTTGTATTTTAACCTAGTATCATACATACGACCCCAACAGTTAAGGTGCCCGAGAAATTTCCCAATTCCCGATTAACATTTATATACCTCAACAAAACTACTGTACAAGCCTAACTAATATAAGTTTGAACATTATTAAAGACATTTAAACATTAAGTAAATAAATAAGAACAAATTAACAAATTATAGCTAAGCAATAGCACAAATACATACAATAGAAAATGGTACAAATGAAATAGAAGGGTAATTCATCAATGTCGAAAAGGACATTCAATAAAACTTGGCTTTCTATGCGGTAGAAAGGCAAAAAAAAAAAGTGTACAAGTACAGACATTGTAACAATACAATGCAAAGGGTTGAAAATTAGTAAACATACACTTTTATTTGTTTCAGGTAGGGTAGGTCTAACAGTAGTATTCCTGTAAGAAATACTACAGTATTTGAATAAAGTAATCAAATGTAAAATGACAATGCATAGTCTTCCCTGTGTAAATTAAATATAAATGAATCATACAGAAGTTAAGCTGGAGAAGTTATTCAGTCAAGAGCAGTGAGAGTTTTTTTTTGTTCTTTTATTAACATTAATGACACTGCAGCAGATATATTAGGCTGCTGTCACTTTAAGACCTAACGCACACCCGATTTTCTCCCAACGTTCATTTAAACTTTACGCATTTAAGACTGTGCTTATTAGGATACTCGAAACTGGCACTTTTGTGTGTGTAGCCTATTTGTCTGTTCAAGCGAGATAAGAATCAAAAGAGAACTCAATTCGGTACTGGCATGCTGTTTGAGAAGTGGCTTTCTGTGTGCGTGTACAAACCTTCAGACAGCTTTCACCAGTATCAAAGTGAGTTCTCCTTCGAATCGTTTTGCACTTGAATGGCTTACAAATGGCTTAAATGTGTAAACTGGCAAGACTTAAAAACACATGCAAATGATGCATGACAACTTTTTGTCGAGCCATGATAAAGTGTGTAAAAGCTCAACCAATCAGCTGTCCTGAAGTATGACAACATACAGACATTAAGGTAAGTAAGTGACTGATTTTCATTTCTGGTTGACCCATAAACAGAGAGAGAAAGACAGACAATAAGGGGACAGAAACAGATCTATATGTGTTATGGATCAATAAGGCTAGATATGCCATAAATCCCTGTGTAGACAAAAATAGCCCATACCAATCACAGGACTGACACCCTCGCCTGCAGGACATGCCCTTACAATAAAGCTATTACGCTCAAAACAACCTGCAAAAAGAAGATTCACACCCGCAGGCTTATATAGCATTCCCTCTAAAACTGGAATTTTAAAATTAAACCAGTGATGTGTCATTATATATTATTCCAGGCCAAATAGTTCTTTTTTGCAAATTGTGATTCCAGTTGTATGTATGACTATCTCTGACTGAATTCACTAAAAGTAACTTCCTTCTTTTCATTCAATTTCATTCAGTTTCTCTGCCCACCTAATGTACACCCACTTTATATCACTCACACTGACTCTCTTGCTGAGTTTTAAGAGTGCAGACATATTTCTCTAAGAACAACTATTAATACTGACAGATACCTCTATAATGAGATATAGAGCAAGAGAGGGAAAGAAAGAAAGCAGAAGGCATGGACAGATGTTCTTTTGTAGAGGTTGAGCTTTCTCTTGGAACTGAATGTTAAATTTGTCCTCATTAAAGGTCACAGACTGGGAAGAGCCTGTTCAGAGAAATTCCACTAACCACAATGTACTGTAACAAGTACGTAAACTATGGCTTAACTCACTACTCCTTAAGATTTGTCCGAAATTGACCCTTTTCTACTCTTTTGTTACTGGATGACCAAATAGGATACAGATTTTATTAGACATCTCAATCCACTCCCTAGTTTATTAGTAAGTATGCGGCACAGGAATTTATCCATCCTTAGGGCTGTTCCATCTTCTCTTCCATTTGCTCCCATTTGCTTCACACACAGGAAATGTCTTCTTTGGTTTCTCAAGTCATCAGAATTTGAAGACGAGAGCATATTTCATAATGGAAGTTGAAAGGTCCATCAACAGAATTGAAAGGTCCATTAGCTACCAGTGAGGTTTATGATACTTAATTTTCCAAAAAAAAGTGCAGAAAATGGCTAGCTATTCCATGATTCCTAGACCACTGTCATTGTGTAGAGAAATGTGGTTGATAGCTTCAATGTGCATCCTCGCTATTATGTTGCAGGTAATTGAATCCTTTTGTGTCCATATGTTTAGTGGATCAAGGCCTTTGCTGGTACCTGGGTTCATGTTCCCAATATACTGATTTACATCAAAGGAGGTTAGGGAGTGGAATGAGACACAGCCGTTCTCTCGTCAGGACTTTCTGCCATGATGGGCACCACCTGCCCTTTACTTATTGGCTAGGGCAAACATTAGTTTGATCCTCTGACTGTTCTCCTCCACCTGCCCAAGGGACAATCTCTCTGTGTATTCTCCCATGAGCACTCACACACACCATGGGAAAAAGCTGCCGCTGTTAGACTGTACCTCGCTGTTTTATTTCTCCAGGTCCACTGTGGCGATCTTGTATGTTCCACTCGCTGAAGCCTTTACATGTGCATTTGGCGGACATGTTTATCCAAAGAGACTTACAATTCAGTAGACAAAATCAGTTAATGTTTTCAATGGGAATCAAACAGTAGAGCATGGTACTAGCAACTAGCTAACCTAGCACCATGCGCTACTGTTGAGTTATTTTAAAGGTGACCTATAATTCAAAATTTAATTTACCTTGGTATAGTCAAATAACAAGAGTTCAGTGCATGGACATGACATAGAGTGAATCTCAAACTGGACTGTTTTCGCGTTCTCATTTAATTCACGTTTATGAAAAACACCCCTGAAAAACGGTCGGTTCTCCACACAATACCGACTGTGACGCAATAGTCGGGATCATTAATATGCACGCCTCCAAATATTTGCATAACGCCAGCCCTCAATGCCAGGCAGAACTGCGCAGCCGAAGCATGGCAGTTGCTCAGTGTGGATGTACACATTAACACAAAAGTATTTTTTAGTTCCTTCATCTGAGCCTCTGAAGAAACAAGGGGTTAATTTTATTTTCTCTGGGAATTTTCAAACATTTCACCGACGACTGTTTCCTCAACTTGGGCCAATACAGAGCTGGCCTCGGATCGAGCTACCAAGCAACACTTTCTGATGTGTAATTGTTCAAGTTCAGACAGGTAATCTTTCTCTCAAAATCGTTCAATACTGTTTATGCATCAGTAAGTCAAGCCAGTGACTAAAATATCAGCTTCACATCGTTTCTTTTAGTAGGATGAAAATAATCGTATTTAAATTGTGAACAAATTATATACAGAAAGCGATCAAAGAACAATCTTTCCACACAGCGCAAGTTTATCTGGACACTTGCCAAACTCGTTATGAAATCAATGACGCACGTTACTGCACAACGAAGCTCTTACTGTATTTACATCATCGTGTTTGCATTGGTGAAAGCAGAGAGAGTGCAGAAACTGCTTTGCAATGATAAGATCTTCATTCTCGCGATCAACACGTCATCTGCTCAATGCTCATCACGGCAACATTTTATGTGATGGGAATAGATCTAAATACTTTAAAAACATCTCACGATTCGTTAATCTCGATAGCTGTTATAGTAAAAACGTATAATAGCTGTAGTAAAAGTATTCGGGAGAGAGTTTCACATGTAATGCGTTGCTATTTCATATGCAAGCATGTCAGCCAATCACAGCAGTGGCCACGGTTACACTGAATCCCACAGCAGACACGCCCCTTCAAACAGAGTGTTCAAATCAGAGGCTAAAAGCAGGCTAGGAAAAATGCCATTTATTTCCAAATTATGATTATTTTTTATCTAAAAAACATACTAACATTATAAGGGTAACCCAGGAAACATTATAAAATAAAAAATAAAAACATTCTAGGGCACCTTTAAGAATATATTCTTCTGAATGAAAAGATTGGCCTGGACCAATGCTGGTAAGTGTTGGATTGGTACTAATCTAGATAATGAACTAGTCTAGCCAAACATAGGCGAGAAATGCTGGTCAACCTGCAAGGTCTTTCTGATCAAGCTGGTTGCCCAAGGATGTCTTGCTGGTAAAGCTAGCATGGTTGCACTTCTGTCGTTTGAACCACATTGGTTTAACAAAATACATAAGGACTGATGTTAATCTAACCACAGGTCAAATGTGTACATGTCCTTTCAACCTCAAAAGTTTGCGATGCTGTTTGAGAATTTACATTGGAAGTATGGTTTCACCAAGTTTAGACTTACAAATAAGCTCAGAATATGACCCGAACCCATAGTACCCCCCAATAAAGGTTAATAGCATTGCTGTTTGTTTTTCTTCTTCAATAAAGAAAGCAAATGTTCAAACTTATTGGACAATATGGCCAAAGCTCCTATCAAAACCTTCAAATAAGGCTAAAAAACTATATCAGGTTGGACCAGCCAATGTGCATGTACAGTGTAGAGCAAAGTGTGAACACAAATTTCACCACACCAATCACTTTATGGCTATTTCTACAATGGGACTTCCCCTTAATAGAACCACTATATCGGGTGTCCAATTTCTAACATGTATTTTAATACAAGTGGCCCGTCTCTGCTATATACTGTCTCTGCTCAACGGGAAAACAATTACTTCCATTTTTCAACAAATTCATACACAGCCAAAACCATTTAAAACCATTTCAAAGAAATTCAAATACAATCAAAGCACTGTAGTACAATGCAACAAGCTATTGTATATCATTCTGCATGTTTTACATTTGTTTTGTATGGAATGAAACTTTGAGTCTCTCACAAGAAGAAACTAAAAAGAATAAAAAGTTTGTACAATTACACTGACAAAAAGAAACGTTTAACTTATCGCCAAGCAGATGGCTAAATTACAGCACTTACACATGAACTTATCTGTATCAAACTCGCACTGTAGACTTCTCAAGAGTCTTCAACAAAAGAACCACTATTTTACTAAGTTCTGTTATACATAGCTTAGAGGTTAGAGAAGAATGATGTCAAGATGCTGGCACCTCATTATTCGTACTTGACTATAAATACGAAAGAAAAAGAAAAGTAGACCTTGAGGCGGTGTAGAGGTGTTTAACTTTCCTGCTAGTGAAGTGAAATAATCTTTCTACTTTCCATTCTTATCATAGTTTATCATTTGTGAGGTCATGTTGGTAAAAAAAAAAAAGTTTCTCAGCGTTCCTTAATTACTTTTCAAGGAATAATGCACTTATTTATTCCCCCTCATGGTGTCTCTAACCAGTATAACCTGCTTTCTTCTGTGAACCTTGAAAGGATGAAAACCGAAGAACAAATCGTTTTATCCCATTCAATTAATGCTGGTGAGAGCTTTCAGATCTCAAAAAAGACTACTGTAAATCTAGATAAAAGCATGATAGAAGAAGTCCACATATTTACAGAAATTCACTGATAGTCTCTTCAAGAAGCAGTTAACCACTGCCACTGAATCAAGTCAGTCAAGAGCAATACCAGTTCAATATGTTAATTAATCATTAGGATGAGTAGTGTGAGCTATATCAAACAAGGATCATTAAAAAGATCCAACTCAAAAGAAAGATTTGTGAAAGAACTACCCAGCTAGAAATTTTACGTTCCCAGAACGTTCTGAGAACGTCCCCGCTGGTGTCAAGGACGTTGCCTGGTAACGTTCCCACAACGTTCCCAGACAGTCACGATGTGGAGTTCTTTAAAGGGTTTGGGGACGTTATTTGGAGGACCTTCAGGGAACATTCAGGATGTTCTGGGAACGTTTAGAGGACAATATTTAATTCAGAAATCCAATGTTTCCAAAACATTCTGAGAACGTCCCGCTGGTGTCAGGAACGTTGCTTGGTAATGTTCCCACAACATTCCCAGACAGTCACGATGTGGAGTTCTTTAAAGGGTTTGGGGACGTTATTTGGAGGACCTTCATTTAAACATTCAGGATGTTCTGGGAACGTTTAGAGGACAATATTTAATTCAGAAATCCAATGTTTCCAAAACATTCTGAGAACGTCCCGCTGGTGTCAGGAACGTCGCTTGGTAATGTTCCCACAACGTTCCCAGACAGTCACGATCTGGAGTTCTTTAAAGGGTTTGGGGACGTTATTTGGAGGACATTCAGGGAACATTCAGGACGTTCTGGGAACGTTTAGAGGACAATATTTAATTCACAAATCCAATGTTTCCAAAACATTCTGAGAACGTCCTGCATAACTTTTAGGGTCCTATTAAGGTCTTCTGTTATATTTAAAGAATAAGAAGCTGATGCTTCTCCGCTTCAACCTGATCTGCAGGCTCTGTGTGTGTGACAGGAGTTGTTTTTTAATATACTGTGTACATTTTGCTGCCATTGTTGCTGAGCTTAAAACGTCTGCATTCTTGATTTTATAATAACAATTGTAAAAGACTGTTTTACATCAACGAGCCAAATAGCGGGATCACCACAACTTTTTTTCCCATGGAAAAGTGGTGTAGCCTTTACCAAATAATAGGAAAAAAATACAATAAAAGAAAAGAGACAAAAATAATACAAAAATATTCTAAAGACCCTCGCATTGAACTTTATGCCGCTTAGATTTCGTGAGGAGACCCTGCAGGCTATGTAAACAAGAGTTAAAATAAGCAAATTGGAATAGGCCTAGCGCTTACGTTAGCTTGTTTATCTAAAAAAAAGCCAATATAGACTGACCATCTACGCGAGAATGGTTAATTAAAATAACTTTACATGATAATCTCATTGGCTTTTTCTGGCTCGCTGTCGGTGAAGAAAACAGGAAAAAGACCGCCGTCAGGTGTCCGTCCGAGAAGGGTCCAGCCCACAGACAAACCAGATAAACCTGACAGAAGTTGACGGAAGTTGAACCTTGGTTCGTCCCACGTCACCGCGCACAAAACGTGATGTATATGAGAATGTTCTCATTAAGTTAGTCACAAAACGTTCTCATATGGTCAACAGAGAACCATATGGGAACGTCCTCCTTATTATGTCCTCTTTGTAATGTTGCTATGTGACCATAAAATAACCAATATGGAACGTTCCCCTAAAGTCACATAAAGAACGTCATTGTATGACCAACTTAGACCCCTATGAGAACGTTTTGATTACATCCTCTTTGTACCGTTGTTGTGTGACCATAAGATTACCCTTACGGAACGTCCCCCTAAAGTCATATAAGGAACGTTATAATATGGCCAACTTAGAACCATATGCGAACGCTCTGATTATGTCCTCTTTGTAACGTTGTTGTGTGAACATAAAATAACCAATATGGAATGTCGCCCTAAAGTCCTATAAGGGAGGTTATTTTTATGACCAACTTAGAGCCATATTAGAATGTTCTCATTAAGTTAGTCACAAAACGTTCTCATATGGTCAACAGAGAACCATATGGGAACGTCCTTATTATGTCCCCTTTGTAATGTTGCCATGTGACCATAAAATAACCAATATGGAATGTTCCCCTAAAGTCACATAAAGAACGTCATTGTATGACCAACTTAGACCCATATGAGAACGTTTTGATTACGTCCTCTTTGTAACGTTGTAATGTGACCATAAGATTACCATTATGGAACGTCCCCCTAAAGTCATTTAAGGAACGTTGAACTGCAGCACTTTCATTAACAAAAGAGGACGTTTCACGAACGTCCCTAATGTTCTGTAAAGGTTCGGAATGTTCGTCACCTTTAGAGAACTTTTAGGAAATGTTACCCATGGTCGCGGGAACGTCACCTTCTACCTGGGTAGTGATTGACCATATGGACTTTTTTGATGGCCGATGCTGACATCTTAGAAAGCAGGGTGGTTGATCACACTATTTAATAAATATAGTAAATAACACGTGCATAATATATGCTGCAATAAAATGTATAATTTTTTACATATTTATTAAATTAGAAATAATTAATTGGAAAATATATTTGATAAAAAAATCTGTACAATAAACAGATTTATACTTTGGATAGAAAATAACCGTCTCGGTTAAGTATGTAACCCTAGTTCCCTGAAGAGGGAACTAGATGCTGCATCGAAACACAGTGGGAACCCCCCTGCGTGAGTGCGTCATGAAGCACGTATAGAATCTGTCCAATGGCGGGACGGAACATCATAGGGGGGTGACGTCATCGACCAGGAAACTATAAAGCACCCCTGAATCATAACAGCGCCAGCTTCTGATAGGCTGAAGCAAGTCGATCATGGGCATGCCGCGAGTATGGCAGGGCGACGCAGCGTCTCATTCCCTCTTCCGGGAACTAGGGTTACATAAGTAACCGAGACGTTCCCTTTCAAGGAAACTCGAGCTGCGTCGAAACGCTGTGGGAATGGTAATACCCAAGTTGCCATAAGAGCAAGTGTCCGTCCGTGTGAAGTCAGTCCGCACATTCAGACGAAAGCACCTGCGCCCCTGGAGTGGAGCGGAAGTCAAGATTGTAGAACCTCACTAATGTGTACGGTGAGGAACAGCCTGCCGCATCACAAACGTCTTGTAAGGAAATTCCTGACAAAAAAGCTTTAGAAGCAGCCATACTCCTAGTCGAGTGAGCTTGTACAGCCAATGGTGAAGGCTGCCCAGCCGACTCATAAGCAAGTGAGATAGCCTCGACCACCCACTTGCTCATTCTCTGTTTAGATGCTGGACACCCTTTCCTGGGTGACCCAAAGCAAACGAACAACTGTTCAGATTTCCTCCACAGGGCAACTCTGTGGACATAAGCATCTAAGGCCCTAACAGGGCAGAGCAGATTTAGTTTCTCTTGGTCGGACGTCAGAAAAGGAGGAGGACAGAAAGCCTGCAGTATACTAGGTCTAACAGTATTAGTTGGGACCTTCGGAACAAATCCTAGCCTAGGATGAAGAAAGGCCTTAACCATGCCAGGCGAGAATTCCAGGCACGAGGGTGAAACCGAGAGTGCTTGAATGTCTCCAATTCTCTTAAGAGATGAGATAGCAAGAAGAAAGATAGTTTTAAGAGTGAGGTATTTCTCAGCAACTTCTTCAATGGGCTTGAACGGAGTTAGGGAATACACGTTGCAATGCAATACTTGTGCGGACTGCTGTCCTCAGCCTCAAAGTCCCATGAAGGAAACAAGTTATTAGTGGGTGTTTCCCCAAAGAAACTCCACTCAAAGGGACGTGGTAAGCAGCTAAGCCCGTCAAGTACACCTTTATTGTGGAGGGGGATAACCCTGTGGAGAAGTGCTCCTGCAGGATCTCCAGCACTGCACCCACCGAGCAGTTAACCGGGTCAAGCTGGTGCTCTCCACACCAGGAAGTGAATAATCTCCACTTAAAGGCATATAACGTCCTCGTGGACAGAGCTCTGAAATGCAGGATGGTCTCAACAACATCAGTTGAGAGACCTGAACATTTGAGCTGGGTCCCCTCAGAGGCCAAGCCCACAGTTTCCACAGTTCTAGGCGGGGACGAAGGATCGACCCACTCGCCTGAGAGAGAAAGTCCCTCCTGATTGGAATCTCCAGAGGAGAGCCGTCTAGGAGAGACACACTGTGTCCGCAACCCATACTTTTATCATACATAAATGTAAATGTGGAAAATAGAGGTTAGCACATTCTACAAAATATTGAAATAAAGTCGTATGGATTTGGTCCAATATGAGAGTAAATGATGACATAATTTGAGAATTACTAGAAAGAGAAATAGGCAACGAGAGAAACACTTTGCCACCAAAGCCACATAGCTCTGTAAACATGTTCCTACATCTTGCTCTGTTGGTTTTTAATATTGTCTCTCTTGCATTTGGCTCTTCACTGTTTCTTTTCTAAAATCTACATCTGAGGGTAGAGCCTATTTCAGATTAATTTGGGATTTTGAGACTTTCTGAAAATTTAGTGTGTAGCATTGTGTGAACTTGGGCTGTATCTCTCCTTTGTTTAGAATGTTCTTCCCTTCAAGCATTTAGAGTGTTGAATGTATATTTTGGATGATAAAATACTATCCCTGTTTAATAAGCAGAGTCAACTGCAAATAAACTATTCGTAATATGATATACCTTTGTTGCACTCTGTTTCTTTGAGCATCCTATTTTTTTATTTTTATTACTCATTTATGGAGAGCATGCTACTTTTTTTGTTGTGTTGCCTGGTATTTCTCTTTGTCAGTGACCAACAAAAACAGACTGAGCAAGATAGTTAACTTGGTCAGCAAGGTTGCGGGGCAAAAACTAGACAGTATGGCTATTACCTGTGAAAGAAGGGTGTTGAAGAAAGGTCAATCAATTAATAAAGATATGTCACATCCCCTACACCAGGCATATGAGGTGTTGCCATCAGGGAGAAGGTTTAGGCTACCTTCTTTCCAAACAAATCGAGCCAGTAAGTCCAACTAGCATTACATAGATGAATAAGAAGTTAGCTACAGGACAACACTTTAAATAGCACCATGCACTTTCTTCCCAGCTGGACTGTCACAGTATGCACAACTACATTTTATTATTCTAGTTATTTGTAGTGGGGTTTGAGTCTTTTGTCCTGACGCTGTGTATGTGTAGGGGTGTGGTAGGGTGGTGGTGGTTGGGGTGAGGGAAATTCTGTTGCATATTCTGTTTTGTATTCTGTCTTGTCAAATTATCTTATTGTCTTTTGTATAAATGTATCAGACGTACTGTATGGTGCAGAACAATTTTCCGAAAGGATAAATAAATCTCTATCCTAATAAGCCTGACCCAACAACATGCCATCAGCCAATGGTGTAAGTTTGGGGCGGGGCTATCTGATTGCTTGACCAATAGAAGGCAGGGGAGTGTTCAGGAAACCTGTTTGAAAACAGCTGTAATTCTGTTTGCTAAAGCCAGTATCACATCAACTATTAAGCTTTAAATAGTTAATCTTAAATCATTTTTGTATCCTGCACTTCACTTTTGCACAATGTCCCGCGACCCTATTGTACATAGGTCAAGCAGTTTGGAGAATGGTGGACGGATGGATACTTCTCCACTCAAACCTCCTGATTACAATGGAAAATCAGCAGAACGTCCTTGGATAGAAGAAAAGTCATGGTGTTATTATTGATTTCATGTTGTCTTTTAATTGCAAAATAAATCCATTCGGGTTTCATTTTTATTCTGCAAAATTCAATATCTTGTGTTGAAAAACATTCAAAACACATTTTAAAAATAAGCCACATGGCACAAAATGTCAGACTGACCTCAAAGGGAGGTTAAAATCCTCTGTAACATGCACAATAATTGTGTGTGGAATACTTTCTCATAGTTTTAATTGTAGGCACTTGGTGATTTAATTCTCAAAGCATAAATGACATGCAAAATCCAGCACCAACACAAGAATGTACACTGCTATATATGTAGCGGGTAGCAATAATTAGTCGAATGCTCAGTGAGCGTATGGAATCTACTACAAAAGTAGATGAAATGGATTTGGTGACTTTTGTGCTCATGACTGAAAATCAAATCAAACCTCCAGGTGTGTTTAGAGTATGTGTGGTTGACTTTCAACTTAAATATTGAATATATCAACATTGGCATTTGTCAGTCATGTCAAATTTAACATGAATATGTACAAAGCGTGACAGCGCTTTAACTGCTTTGAGCATCAACACTGTCCCTCACTTTCTGTAAACTGGATCTGTCTATCTGTAGTCTATCTGTATTTTGACTTAGAAAATCCATATGTGAAGATATTATACCACATGGTTGTTGAAGATTTTTAAAGACTTCACCTAAATTGTCATGAGAAGAGGGACAGTCATGTGAAAAGTAAAGTCTCCAACTCAAAGGGGGCAGTGCAGTGGTGTTGACAATTTGAATGTTGCAAATTTGAACATAGTTGCTAAGAAACCATTCATCACATCAGTTCCAAAATTACACACAATGCAATTAGTCATACACCATACACGCATGCAAAGTTTGGTAAGTTTTTACTAAGCAATGAAAAGTTAGAATGAAGAGCTGTAGAGGTGAGGGAAGAAGAATAGGCCAGATGAAAATTATATAAATTATTTGTTTTTCTTTCTTGTAGGAATAACGTTTCTGTAATATTGTCTGCCACTTTAAATGCTCAAGCTGTTTAAAGCAGGATGGATTCTGATTGGCTGTCATTGTTTTTATCATTTATCAGCTAGAAAAATCGCTCTGAAAGTGATTCCAACAATATTGTTTCTCTGTATCGTTATCAAAGCTGTGCTGAGGATCTCTATTCTCAAAATATTAGAACATTTAATAAAGCTTTATAGTTATAGTTTTCATCCTTAGTTTGAACGGCCTTTAAATGGGGACAGAATTTTTCATTTATGATTGAACTATTCCATTACCAATTAGACCATGATAAGTATTCATAATTTCAGATGATATTTTGCAAAAAACATTTTGTTTTTGACACCAAATCCCACGGAAGGAACAGAAATACTGCCACAAAATCTTAAATAACAAAGGCGAAAAGAAGACAGAAAAAGGCCGTCCATCATACTGCTGTCCCACCAAAAGAAGACAGAGGAGCTTGCAGACAAACCACAGTGTGTCAGACAACACAAACCTGTCAAATTACAACATAACAAAATAAAACTTTCAACCAACAGAGAGAGACAGAAAGAAAGCTGGAAAAACGACGGCAAACAAGAGCTGGGATCCCGTGTGTGTTTGACCTTGACAGAAGTAAGCTTGTCTGATGAGATTTCATACTCCTCAGCAGTAGAAGAGGGGATCGTCTTCCATGGCTTAACACTCTATCGTTCCACCGCTCTCGCCCATTAGGGTCTTATTGATTTTCTTTCTTTTTAATCAGTCGTTTTTATCAGATGGAATCGTGCTGTACATCAAATATGAAATATTCATGGCAGCGGGTGCCTGTCAGTAAATAAATGCTTGAATAATAACCACTTACAAACCAAACTCACACACACACACTTTTGGTGTGGAAACAGAAACACCACTTATAAACCACAACTGTCCTTTCAGACACGCACAGTCTACTGTATAGTTACCATTTCAACTCCCTAAGATCTTTATTTCATTCAAAGCAATACAAAATTTAACAACTGGTACATTTATGTCTTGTTCTATAAAATCAATCAATATTGAGATTCTGTGCCTATTTTCAGGCAGCATAATTGTAAAATTTGCTTCAAATTTTGCTTTAAATTATGTAGCTTTCAGTAGCAAGGCCACTTTATTGATAGAGTAACATCACAATGTTGTTGTTTTTACCTGATAACATTTCAACAGTTTAAGGTAGGGTAGGTGATTTTCAGAGAAGCTAGCAATAGCAAGCTAGCTTTGAAAGCATAAGATCCCACCCTCCATTCAGAGCGTCTCCAAAGCCACTCGTCCATTAAAACAAATGAACGCGTACAGCAGAGATCGCAAAGCATTACGAGACGAGAGACAGCGTTAAACTAACTTATGTCTCAAAGCACATAACATTACAATAATAATGAACGTACTCAACTTAAAGACCACTGACCTGTACCACCTGACTGCTACAGATTTATTTCAGCGTTGATAGTGTTGCCATTGAAGCTCATAAATTCGAGTCACGAACCGCTTCGAATAAAAGACGACAGGTTTCCATCTCTTCAAAAGTACAGAAGTTATGGCGTGAATGCATGAGCTCTTTGTTTAGGTTCAGGAGGAACTGTAAAAGGTTGCGGTGTAACTGTAAAAACTGTTTCGGTTGCAGTGCTCGTGACGTTTAACTCACGCTGGTGACGTGTGAAGTCTGTGCGAATAGGTATAGAAACACATATGTTGACAAGTAGGTAAGACATCGTATCATTGCATTCGGATCGAATTCAATGATTGGATGAACATATTATGGTCCTTCGCCTTCCACAGACGATATACATTTACATACACTTAACTAAGTGATTGCTATCCAGATGTGAAGAGACTTTCATCCAGCATAACAAAAGAAAAAGAAAAATCTGCATCAAATCGGCCATTAATAGAATTTAGAATCAGAACTAGCGATGTTTGATTCATGATTGGCAAAATGTTTATAATCTGGTAGCAATTCAGTTTGAATCATTTGGACATTTAATGTCTCACTGATTCATTGGGACAGGTCAAAAACAGCACTGGATGAAGTGGATATATACGTATGTATATATGTGTCTTTGCTAGCTGTATTTTATGAGTAGCTTGCCATGCACTGACTATGCAACACAAAAGCACTTCAGGATACCAGAATGGCTATGTGGTGTGTTAAGATGAATATCCATCTTTAAACATAGACAGCACAGCATTCACATGACAAGTTCAACCCAAGCATCAACCTGTCTGCCTTGGACAGGTCCGCCTCTCTAGTGATTTCTGTAGAGATTAATTATCATATTAATCAATTATTCATGATCTGCCAGTGGACAGGCGGAGCTTAAAACCTACTATTTGACATGGCAGTGAACACGGCAGTCCTCATTAGAAATTTACAATGCAAAGGATGTGTAATATTTATGAAGGGCAATAAAGACACACAAAAGAAAAAAGCTTTAACATCAACATCTCATCTCTGACTTCCTTTCGAACATTTTTGACTTAAGTCTTGTTTCATTGACTTAAGCAAATAAGGGCTGCGTCTGAAACCAAAGGCAACGGGAGCATTTGTGTACAAAAACCTCCAAAGCAAACTCGTTTCAGACAAGATTCAAAGGCACTGTAATGTCACATCTAATGACACAGAAGATATTCAAGCGAGCTTAAGGGTGCGTTTACACGACAACGATGTACTCAAAATGGAAAAGTTTTTCCTTTGCGTTGTTCATGAAAAGATGACACGGATCCGCGGAAACGAATAAAACACTGTATTACGCAACGCCGGTAGTCGGCGATGTTACTTTGTAAAGAAAAACACTTACATGGCTATAGACTGAACGAGTACTCATATGCATCACACCGCTGTTTACACAAATACACATTTTTGTAGTTTACACACAGACAATAATGGTATCGTTTTCAAAAACATGCACTTTGAAAAACATTTTCAAAAGTTCGCATTGTCAGGCCCCCAACACTCTGTTGTCGTGTAAATGAATGGCCAAAACTCACACACATTTTTCATTTCAGTATAGTGTAAACGGCCCCTTAGAGATAACCAGGTTAGTATTTAATGACTATAATGTTTATTTCTCAGAAAATGTAGATAGATTTAGATGTAGATATAATATATATATATATATACATATCCTATATAATATTTTCAGTGGCTATTATAAATAGATTATATATATATATTAAATGTGTGCCCTAAGATACACGACACACACTTTAAAGTGCCGTCTGAAGTTGTTAATGTGCATTTGTGTGGGTGTTTTTTTTTTTGTTTTTTTCATGCTATGGGCAGTCTTATTACTTTCAGTGATCAGTGTGAAGAGGAGTTGTTATGGCGATCACATCGTCGTCGTGTTGACAGGACCTGAAACACTTGTATCAGTAAAGTTTGTTTTTCCCATTTGTTATCTTTCACAATTGTCTTTCTTTCTTACTTTACAACCAGTCTTTCACACATTGGCTGTACTTTTCACTGTACCTGCTCTTTGTGTCACTTGTTCAAATAACATTAGTTTATTGTACTTAATCAGTCACATAATGCCGAGTTCAGACTGCACGATTTTAGCCCCGATTTTGGCTCGCCGACAGGTTTTGAGAAATCGCCGACAAATGCCCGAAATCACAGGCAAATCGGTGCTCGTTCACGCGAGTGACAATCACGCAGTGTGAATGAGCAAAGACGCGATCCGAGAGAATCGCCGACGAGTCGCCGACGCCCGTGAGATATTTGGCATGCTAAATATCTGGACCTGTCGGCGATTCACATTCCTGCTGTGTGATTGTGTTCTGACTGAAAACTACATCGGCGATGACCGACAGCCAATGAGAGAGCAAGATACAGGGAGGAGGAGGAGTTATAGAGCAGAATATCAGTATTTTAATAGATAGGCCTATATTTACAATTATATCAAACAGAAACAAAGCACAAACATTTGCATGACCAGCAGCAACAGCAGGACATTTGCAAAATTACGTATTTACCCCCAACTCTCTTTGCAAAACACAGTCCTTGCTCCCCTCGTCTTCCCAACCATTTCCTGCATAAACTGTTTATTATTATTTTTTCATTTTCGCTACAAATCAGCGCACAGACAATTTGTAGGCTATCATTTTTAATAACAAATTCAGTGTCGCGCGAGAACTCCGGTCTCACGCACGCGTGATCCGTTATTTCCTATCACTTCTCGCGTTTGTTTGGTTGTGAAACGTAGTTTGCGGACCAGACAGAAGTTGTCGGCGATTCTTTCTTTTGTAAAGTCATGCAGTGTGAAACCTCCTGTCGCCGATCCATCGTGCAGTGTGAACACAGCAGCAACACGTTACCCCAGATAGTCATGCAGTGTGAAAACAACAGTGACCCGATTATTTTGAAAATCGTGCAGTCTGAACTCGGCATTAGTGACACATTCAAAAACACTCCAAAAACACAATTTCCACAAGAGAGTACACAACACTAACACAAAAATGATGGTGTAATGGTTATAGCCAAAAATGATTAGCATTTTCATACTGTACCATGGAATTAGGAACTTCTCATGAATACAATATAAGACTTTTTTTTAGTTAATGGGCGGTTAAATGTTTATCCTTCAGAAAATGTTGATCCGTTTCAGAACGTTTTATTTCCTATTAATTGTCTATCAGGTTTGCAGTTGTTTTAACAATGTTATCTAAATGTAGGATTTATTAATAGAACATTAATATAGCCTAATTAAATAGACTAAATCAATCTATCAATCAATCAATCAATAGGGGTTTACCAGTTGGAACCAAAGTTTGATTTGCAATTACTGATAAATTACCATGTTTTATTTATTTATTTATTCTTTTTATGTTTGAGTATGATGAATGTTGTCAACACTACAACTATATTTTAAAACTAGATTTAAGACAGCTAAATTAAAGCAAGTGTTAACTCTTTCTCCGCCATTGACGGAATTTCTGGCAATCCATGTTTTCACTGTTATACGGTAGGGGGCGCTATTACACGACTTCTGAAAGAGTACTGAATCTCCAGATCAAAACACAGGCGAAGAATAAGCAGAAACAAGCGATAGCATATGTAAGCCGATGCGTAGGCCTAAGTAAAATAACGCGATCATCAACATTAAACAGCATATGAATCAAAACTTGCCTAATGTTACTGAATGAAATGTGGAGCAAGGATGAGATATAGTATTGTGAAGTTTTGGGGGTGTTGATGGACTCCATCTATGTTTTGATCATCGCTCTGAACCCGAACCAGATGTAGTCTTTAACAAAAAAGAGACTTGTTTCAGCTTTTTTCTCAAAATGGTGCTTTTTTTTTATGAAACTTGAAGCTAGAATAAAATGGGTTTTTTTTTAAAAGCAGAGGGTCTGTTATTTCTTTTGATATATTGCATGTTCAGATATTCATACAACAAAATATTCTGGCGGCCATGAAACTTTTGTGAAAATGATCAAAAATGACTGGCAACTTTTTTCAAAAACGCTGGCGGGGAAAGAGTTAATATAACAAGCTATCGAACTACACAACAATTCAATTGATTATGTCAAAATGATTACATTTTTCTATGATTTTAGTTAGAAATTTGGACAGTTTGACATGAGAGCATACACAAACACATCTCATGGGGGTTTCACACACACGTTTCCCTGAAGTTTGAATAGTATGCTTTTGATCATAGCAGCCATTCTTGCTGGGGTTGTTAGAAGGTTGCACAACTGGCTTTGGAAAATCTCATCACAAATGACATGCATTGCTGGTAAACATAATAAGATATCATTTCGTTATGACAACAATAACAGTATAAGAGGGGATAGTGTTTGTAAATTGCATTTCCAAAATGCAGCAGCATATAATACATCATATCATGGGCAACATGACCAATGCAAACAAGTTTATCAATGCATGAATCAATCTTATGCCGACGATTTCTGATACGGTTTTCTAACTGATCATTTTTTAAATTGCTTCGCTGCATGTGGGCAGAGAAAAATAATACAGAAGAGTGAAAACACTCAAAATAACATGAACCTCCCCGTCTTCCCTGCACTGAACTACAGCATCTCACCGGAGACGGATCACGTGCGGCTGCAGAATGATCAGTCACATGGTATTTACAACTCAACAATCCAGAACTGAGAAAAAAAAGAAGAAAAATTTATGGTTATGGTAAGAGGCGTGACATTTCCGAAACACATTTTAAAAGTGCTTGACCAATCACAACCAGCCCGTTCTCATCCCAAGGTGTCATATACAACGCACATGGCACCCTTTAGCGTCAATATGAGATGCAGATATATGGCGCCTCCTAGTGGTCTAACCCTAACACTACCCCAGACCTAAACCTACCCAAAACCGAAGCGTGTTATATTGACGCTAAAGGGTGCCATGTGCGTCGTTTGTAGACGCTTTGGCAAAAGCGTCAGTATATGACGCCTTGGGATGAGAATGCGTTGTCACAACACGTTGGTCCAGTTGACGAATTAGTGCACATTTCACTTTTCAGAAGGAGGGGCTTCATAGAGACAAGAACTAAACGGAGCATTACTGACAGATTAGGAAGAGAGGTGCTGCAACAATGAAAAATATGTGGAAAAAATAGTGTTCTTGAACATTCAAGCATGAAAACCTACTTTAGTAGATAGCAAAATCAAACTCAAGACCTTGTAAAAGGGCATTGCTTGTGGCATAAGGCTTTATAAATGCATTGCTTGTGACATAAGGCTCATTGCATTGGTCAAAGATGTCTATTTTATGCAGGTTTATATAGAAAACAAAAGCGGAGTGACTGTTACTCTGCCGTCATGTTCTGGATAACTGAATAGGTATGACAGTAATTCGAATGCCTGGTTTTAAAGGGATAGTTCACCCACAAATGACAATTTTATCATCATTTCCTCACCCTCATGTTGTTTCAAACCTGTATGAGTTTCTTTCTGCTGTTGAACACAAAATAAGATATTGGTAACCATACAGTTGACTTACACAGTATTTTCTTTCCTACAAAGGAAATCAATGGCAACTGTCTGGTTACCAACATTCTTCAAAATATCTTATTTTGTGTTCAACAGAAACTCATACAAATTCATACCATCAACTGTCTGGTTACCTGCATTCTTCAAGATACTGTATATTATTTTGTGTTCAACAGAAGAAATACATTCATACAGGCTTGAAACAACACGAGGGTGAATAAATGATGACAGAATTTTCATTTTTGGGTGAACCATCCCTTTAATTCAGCAACAGAAAACGTAACAGGTCAAACTATTTTCTCATGAGCTTTTGTTTTCAGGCCAAACACTCATCTCCTTGGTGATAAAGTGAGCACTGTGGAAATATTTCCCATCTCCACCTTTCCTCCCATCAATTCTCACTCTCTGTCTATGTGTTTTAAACATAATCCATATGGTTTTAATGACCACAGTGCTTTCCATTGTTTGTGAATGTCAGCTTGTATTGATCAAGTGGACTGAATCCAGAATATTACTCATCAAAAAAATACTGCCTTGTTATCACTGAAACACTGGGAGAAAAAAAAACAGGGAGAAATTAAGAAGGGGGAAAAACAGAGAGAGCGATGGAAATATAACAAAAAAACCCTCTCAAATCACTGACCAGATGACCAAAATGAAACCCCTCAGAGTTGCGGACAGCAAATTTCACTCATCGTACACTTACACGACAACGATGTACTAAAAACGGAAATGTTTTTGCTTGCGTACGGACGACAACGTTGTCAAAACCATCCTCGTTCACACGGATCTGTGAAAATGGCAAAAAAATAATGTGTTATTCATGCCAGGCCAGTAGATGGCGATGTCACTTTTTAAAGACACACTGTGTGTCTATAGACTGAACAAAATATGCATGTGCATGATGTCACCGCTTTCACAAATTCCTGCATTTAAGTACTGAGTAATATTAATTAACAACATGAACTTAGGGCTTAGTTGCGTGTAATTATGCATATTTTGCAGTTATTACTATAGTAAGTACATGTAACGTGCAACAAGGGCACTGCAAAATAAATTGTTACTTTACTTTTGTATTTTATTACCAGAACATTATACACTAGTGTAAAAACAATACACTTCAATATACTGAAATATAAATTTAAGTTAAATAATATACCATTCAGTATTTAAAAAGTGAGGAAAAACTAAATTTGTGTAAACGTAGCAACAAATAATATAAAAATACAATCTACAGACATCACATGAGGCAAAATACATTAACATTTTTAAAATTAACTCTATGCAAATATACTAGTTTATGTCATTTGTGTGACATAAATGTGTGCTATTTTGACTGCGAGCCCACTTACAAACGGGAACACACAAATGTAGACATTTCCACATTCAAGCACTGGCTTAAACAGCTTGTTATTTTGCAGCAGATTTAGTTCACAGTAACTGACAGTCATGACCTAAATATGATTTTCATTTACTATAATCAATACTTAAATCCTTCATTAGTCATTTTTCACGCATCAGTTGCGCGCGCATTCAAGCACCCACAATACCCCTGTTCTTGAATCGTTGAATCAGTGAGTTGCTGACTCAAAAACAGCTGCAATCAGATCAGTCTAGTAAAAGTAAAGGTTTCGCAAAATACTAAACATATTGCTGACATTAGAAGAAATGGCAAAATATCAATGTTCATAGTTGATTTAATGAACTGCACCTGTGTGAATTTGAGGGGAACTGACTTCATATATCCACAAAAAAATCAGCTTGACACATCTTATGCCAATTAGACATTTTTAATGTGTCCTATACCTTTGTATTTGTCTCTCTATAGTCAGTCATACTCTTTAGGGCCTATCAAACAATGAATATTATATCTCATATGACAAAATTTCATTCTCTTCCCACCGCTCTTTTTTTATTTTTTATTAACCGATGCATGGCAGCAAGTCAGTGAATGCAGGATATCAGAAATTAATTTCCCTCATACCCCGAAGGAACTGTGTGACCCGCGTTCAGTGACGGAATGACCTTTAGATCTGAATGCTAATCAGGCCAGAACCCACACTGCTACTGTTAACAAGGCTTAAGGCAGAAACACACCTTTAGAAATAATTACTCCATGAATCAATCTGATATCCTCCCAATTCATTGCCTATTATGACACGTGCTATTAATATATTCAGATAGTTGACTAGGTTTGTTTGACCACATTTTAAAAATGAATAATAATAATAAAAAAAAAACATTGTGTTTATTTATCATAATTGCATTGAATAAATGAAAAACAAGACAGAAGATTCATCAAAAGATTTATCTTGAATAATTAAATATTAAAAACGACTAACCTATTTCTCAGATCTTGGGAAATTCATTACATTGAAATATCTTTAAGTTAAAGTAATTTTGATGATTTAATATTTGACAATATTGCTGACTTGACTGCACTGACACTATAGGATGAGAACTGAACTAAGCGGGATGATGACATCATAGATAGAGAGATAAAAGCTCTTTTCTCCAGAGCTTTTATCTATCTATCTATCTATCTATCTATCTATCTATCTATCTATCTATCTATCTATCTATCTATCTATCTATCTATCTATCTATCTATCTATCTATATATCTGTCTATATGTCTGTCTATCTATCTATCTATCTATCTATCTATCTATCTATCTATCTATCTATCTATCTATCTATCTATCTATCTATCTATCTATCTATCTATCTGTCTGTCTGTCTATCTATCTGTCTGTCTATCTGTCTGTCTGTCTGTCTATGTATCTGTCTATATATCTGTCTATATATCTGTCTGTCTATCTATCTGTCTATATGTCTGTCTGTCTGTCTATCTATCTATCTATCTATCTATCTATCTATCTATCTATCTATCTATCTATCTATCTATATGTCTGTCTGTCTATCTATCTGTCTGTCTATCTATCTATCTGTCTATATGTCTGTCTGTCTGTCTATCTATATATCTATCTGTCTATATGTCTGTCTATCTATCTATCTATCTATCTATCTATCTATCTATCTATCTATCTATCTATCTATCTATCTATCTATCTATCTATCTGTCTATCTATCTGTCTGTCTATCTATCTATCTATCTGTCTGTCTATCTATCTGTCTATATGTCTGTCTGTCTGTCTGTCTGTCTATCTATCTATCTATCTATCTATCTATCTATCTATCTATCTATCTATCTATCTATCTATCTGTCTGTCTGTCTATCTATCTATCTATCTATCTATCTATCTATCTATCTATCTATCTATCTATCTATCTGTCTGTCTGTCTATCTATCTGTCTATATGTCTGTCTGTCTGTCTGTCTATCTATCTATCTATCTATCTATCTATCTATCTATCTATCACAGATAGACACACATATTCCCACACAAAAAAAAGAAAAGAAGAAAGAAAGAAAGAAAGAAAGAAAGAAAGAAAGAAAGAAAGAAAGAAAGAAAGAAAGAAAGAAAGAAAGAAAAGACTTGTCAGTTTTATTCATGATGCATGTCATACACATCCCTGCAGTTTTTTTTTTCTCTTCCTTTCTCAGATTGTAACATCCAGCATCAGCAGGCAGAGTGTTTGGGCCCCAGGGGGCCCTGCTGAGGAATGGAGAGGGACGTGGCTGAGAGGACGTCCTTGAGAGCAGCACAGCTGTGGAAAAGAGGAAAAGAAAAAAAAAAACGTCCAAATCTCATTAAGTCTGAGTATCACCACCCACATCTGGGACTGGAAAGGAAAAAAAAGAAGGCCAAAATGATTTTTTTATTACTAAAAGGAGGGTGTATGTGCTTTAATTGATTTTATGTATGTGATGTGAATGTTTAGACACATGCAGTTCAGCACTGTAAGGTACCCTTCACTTTGCTCATAGTGCCCTATGAAGTGGACCATCTGTGAGATTCCAAATTGCATACAAGTCCAGTCAAAAGGGCACTGCAAATGCCATGGAACAAGTGTACGCCAATAAATCACTTCAGGCTTGGTAGTTTGTGAATTTAAAGTGTGACCGTTTGGTCATACTTTATTTAAAGGTGTCTTTAGCCACACTTCCACTGTCGGGCCGAACGGTCCTAAACAGTAAAGAACGGTTGCAGTTATATTTCCACTTGAGCTTGGCACGATTGCAAACCGTTCTCGGCCGGGAAACCGTGCCGGCCCGTTCTGGTAGAATGTGTGTGACGTCGCCACTCAGGATTGGTCACTTGTCTGTAGTCTGGCTACCAGTTTCTCTGTAGCTGACCAAGCACGCTATAGTTCAGTCTTCAGTGTCACATGATCCTTCAGAACGAGGACTGTGTGAATCTACATGAACATGTATTTACACAGCATATACTGACACAACACTGCTCATACAGTAACACAAGTGAATGTCTTTGCCAGTTCTTAAGGTCAGGATATAAACAGCAAAGGAAGGAACAGCTGGGAGGAAAGATGGTTGTCTGTCCTCATCTGGTTTATATTGTGTATGTGTGTGTGTGAGAGAGGGATATGTCTCATTACACAGAGGTTGTTTAAGAGATAACACACCTGTGTAAGCATTTTAAACTGGATGGGTTTGGTTGTCAGTATGCAAGTGTGTTTATTATCTACTTGTGTCTGAGTCCCTTTGGTCCACTGACTTGAGAAATGCTTATGAGAGCTTGATAATTTACTGGAACAGGTGGATGTAAGTATGCATGTGAGTGTATTTTTGCAGTTGTGTGTGTTCACCGAGTGGTAAGTGGCAAGATATATTGTATTTGTACAATATATTAACTCTTTTCTTGCCACCGACGAGATTTCCCACCATTTATCATACACCACTGCCGCACCATTGATGGGTTTTTCTCCATGTTTCACTGCTATATGGTAGGGGGCGCTGTTACGGATCTTCTAAAATACAGCATCTCCGGATCCAAAAACAAGCTAAGATAAAGATCTGCATAAACCTTGGCTGCTTTTAACTACACTTTTAGAGATACATTTGTGTAAATTCTCCAGGCACTTCCCCTTGGGGGGATCACCACCACCATTTTGAAGTGTGTTCAACTTCGTCAAGTGGACGAGGGAGGTGTAGCCTTTGGAAAGACCCTCGAATTTGACTGAGGGAGTGAGTCTACTCAGGCAGATCCACAGACCACAATGCACCATGATTCCACAATAGGAAGCTAGAATTTTACTTTGTTACATGTTAATTATGAATATTTGTCTTACACAAACTCATCGCTTTGCTTCAGAAGGCCTTTATTAACCCACAGGAGTTTGTTTATGATGGAAAATAAAGTGTTACCAGAAAGTCATATACATCTAGGATGAGGTTGAGTAAATCATGGGCTAATTTTCATTTTAAATTGAACTACTCCTTTAATTTACCCCCAGCCCACTCAACTCTAGTGTATGATACTGGAGTTATTTTGACCTTTAACCATGAAAGATTTGTGAATATGCTTGCAACATTTTTAATAAATGCTGGTGGGGAAAGAGTTGAAGTGGAAAATATACCGTTTTATTTGGAAAAATATCTATATAACCATTTTAGTTATATCACCCATCCTCACTGAGCACTTAATATGTCAGAAATATGTTTTAGTTGTTATTTGCACTTAATGGATCCTGGAATGCATTTTGCATGTCGGCATGTGATACAATAAATATACAATAGCCAGTGCTCTGCATGCGTGTTTGTCTGAACAATTCAGCTGTGAGGTGACGTTTGTCCGCCTGAACAAGACTGCTGACACACTACGCACAAATCACTTATGCGCTGAACATTTAATGCACCACACAATGGCATCCGCCAGCATGAGAAATGGCGAGGCAAAAGAAAAAGAAATTGCCTTTTTTACACAATCAGCCTGAAATTGTTTACCACAATTCATGATTGCCATCCATCCCACTGATTCTAAAATATGACACTGGAAAAAAAAGAGAAAAAAAAAGAGAAAAGTTACGGTTAGACTTCCACAGCTTGGGAGAAAATCATTTAGCTTCATGCAAACTGTGTGACATATCTACCACGCTGGCAAACCTTAAAACAAGTCATAATGACAAACCTCTGGGAATTGTAATATGGTTTGTAACAGCGATCATTACAATGTGTTGTAATATAAACTCTGCATGCTGTCTTCTTGTCCAGTGTATCTGATTGAGGCAAACCATGACATTCAAATGTAAAGCCTTGTGTCAGGGTCCTGCCCTGGCAGTCTTGTCTGTCTTGTCACTGTTTAATGTTTCCTTGTTTGTCTTGTGCCTGAGCACATGGCTCGTTCTTTGTGTTAGCCGTGTTCTCCTTTCATCCCTCCTCCTTGTTTCCCGTTACCACATCCCCTTGTTTAGTCCTTGTCTAGTCCTCATTTGCTTGATTGTGTTCACCTGATCCTCATGTGCCTCCTTTATATCGTGTCTCTTTCCCTCGTGTATTTGCTGGTTTGTTGTGTGCTTGCCTGTGCTTATGGTTAAACATTTTTTTTCGTTTGATTTTATTTCACTAGATTTTCATCTCCAGTTCCTAGTTCCCTGCAAGTTTGTTCTTTTGTTTATTTTTTTCTATTGCAAGTTCCAGGCATTTTATTCCTAGTTTACTTTTGTTTCACTTCTCTAGTCATAGTTCTGTTTCAGTTTTCTATCTATCTATCTATCTATCTATCTATCTATCTATCTATCTATCTATCTATCTATCTATCTATCTATCTATCTATCTATCTATCTATCTATCTATCTATCTATCTATCTATCTATCTATCGTGTGCAAAGCAGCCAGTATTTGTATTCGAGTAAAATTCAAAATAGGCCTAAAAATCTAGTTTGGAGTTGACTGGATTAGTGACGGGGGGGTGACTAGCTTTCATAACGCACACAAGCAAGGTCTCTCGCTCTCAGCTCTCTTCCGTGCGCGCGCTAACACAGTTTGGAGCACAGTATGTTCTGTCTCGCATGCGTGTTAGATTCCGGGAGATTTGAACTAATTTCAGGGAGCCTCTATCAATAGAGACTTGGGATGTCTGCGTACCATATAACTCCCAGTGCATACAATTCGACACAACTACACAAGCATTTTTAACCTTTTTAACCGAACGTTAACGTTACTCTGTCAACAGCCTATATTGTCTAAATTACCGAGCTAACAGAGCTACGTAAACAGAGCGAACATGAGAGCACCCCGTAATGGAATAATCTCCCGATCAAACTCCGCTTCCCGAAAGTTATAAACTGGCTCCGGAACCCAGTTAAAGTCCCTGTAAAGTCAAAATTAAGTATGTGTTCTGAGTTTGTCACACCACAGAAAAATGTGTTATTAGCCACCCAGACAAATTTGAATGATAAAAAAAGCCGGCAAGTACATAAAATAAGCTATCAAAATCTTGAAAAAATCTGCTCTCAAACGCTGGGGGCGTGTCCGCTGGCTGCGCTGAAACCACGCCCACTCGCGGGAAAGCTGCCGACGCTGATATTAGCTGATACTGCTTTCGGGACGGGGAGATGAAGGCCGAGGCGGGAGATAGTCGGTTCGGCCCCATTCACCAGTAACAGCGGATTATCAGTGAATCCCAGTTGTCTCCGACGAAAGTTTATAAAACTATCACGTGTAAAATGATCACTACAGAGGCGGGTGTTGGCGGTGATCCTCAGCTCTCCATCAAGGTTGGCTCTTCACAAAATTAATCCACCTCTTCTTGATGTGATCGTTTTTAGGAAATTTAAATGAAGACACCGATCTGTTTTGTACATGATCGCATCCAGGTAGTAGCCTACGCATTTCCGTGTCGAAGCAGCTAGCTAGAAAACTGTAGGCTGTAGTAACTAATAGTACTGACAGTAAGTCGCGATTGAGTGGCCTCAGTGCGTCATCAAGTAGGGGCGTGTCCAGGAGCTCAGGGGCTCCAGTGCGTCATCAAGTAGGGGCGTGTCCAGGAGCTCAGGGGCTCCAGTGCGTCATCAAGTAGGGGCGTGTCCAGGAGCTCAGGGGCTCCAGTGCGTCATCGAGCCCCGTTTTAGCCCCGCCTAAAAAATCTGGAAAATAGCAATGGTGAAAAAATGTTTAACGGTCTAACTCCACAATTCAGTAATTCACAGTTCACAGTCTTTGTAATATGTTTTAGCAATACATGTCTAACATTTATAATGGGTTTAGATTTTTTTTTTAGAATTGCCTTTACAGGGACTTTAAGGAACAAAAATCTATTCAACAAAAATAGTGATGCAGTTAAGTGTTTTTTCGCTCAGCCGAGCCCTCTCTGTTGCTGTGTCTGTGGAGCAGCCTGTGTCAGTCACCTCTTCCTGATCTATCTATCTATCTATCTATCTATCTATCTTCCTTTTAACTACATACTTTTTTTTTTTATATATATAAAAGCCAAAATAGAGGCAACAAGATATAAGACCAGGCAGATAGAGGACAAACATATATATATTTACACATAAAAAGAATATTATAGTAATATTAATGAAAATATATATTGTTGAAAAGGTTATTTATAACACCATTAAGGCCCTATAGCACTTTCAAAGCATGCTTCTTTATGGAACCTTATAAAAAGGTTTCTATTTAGCACAGAAAAGGGTTCTGGTGTTGTTACAAGCCAAAGAACCCTAATTTGGTACTGTTTAGAACCATTTCTGAGAGATCAGGCCTTAGATTGTGTTCCTTCCTGGTCCTTCCCACCATCATCCATCCTGGTGCTGCCTCCCAAGCTGTCCTCTAGTCCGTTGTCACCCAAGACTGGTCTCAGTGGTCTGTCTTCCTGCCTGTCATGTCGTCTGCCCTGCCCTACTGGTTGAACTGTGTCTCTCTCTCTCATTGTGCCTTGTCTACAGTCCTGTTAATAAAACAACCCTTCACTGTTATTCTGCGCCTGGGTTTGCAGATCCTTGACAACTTGTGTCAGACTTTACCAACTCGCATACAGAGAAGCTGACATAATGCTGCACTGCATTTATATTAAAAGTCATTTTGAACAGAATAAAATTAAAGCAACCTTTGTTTTATGCTGACAAGTTAGTAGACGATGGCTGTGTCTGAAATCACTTACTCGTCTGTGTAGGTACTGATTTTGAATAAGTAATTACTCCCTGACCGCTAAAAAGTACATTCTATATAGCAAGAATGTTTGTAATCTGGACGTACTACATTTGCCATGTTGTCATTATCACATGACCTACCAGTGTTCATTTGTTTTAAGGGACTGTGCTGACTGTGTTGTTTTTCTGTGATCACCAGGGGTGTCGGTAAGAGGGCTTTCTTCCTCTCTGCGGGCCAAAACTAAACTGTCTATCACATATCAACATCAAATCAGAAAGTACTATGGAAATACTGGCCCTTTTCAACAAGCAGTGTCACTGCCATTCACAAATCCTCTCCCGTGGCCTCATGGGATAGTAAAGTGTCCATCATACTGTATGCACACTTCAGAATCTCACTAGAATTAGTAGATCAACCATGTACTTTTTGCCTTATCTTTTATGAGTACTGTGCATTCAAACATACTACTTTTGTCACATACTGTTTTTCGCCTACTATCTAGTAGGGAAGTATGCGATTTGGAAGGTAGCCTTAGTCACTTCACTGCCATTTAGAAATTCTCTGCCATTTTCGGATATTAAAATGTCCATGAACCTGCATTTCAGAATGGACTCAGTAGAAGGAGCCGGTCATCTATAGGCACTTTTTGCCTACTCGTATGAATACTGTGACTTCAGTCATACTACTCTTTTCACATACTGCATGCGATTTCAGAGAAAGTTAATCGTAGAGCCTACTGGTGCCAATGGTCAAAGCCTTACAATGCTTTGGGGAAATGCAGCCCAGATTTGTTCATGATACTGGATCTTTTTAATGAACCACATAAATGACTTATGGCTAGTTTTGGTTCTTAAAAGTATGAATCAAACACAACTACATACAGCAAACCAGAGTAGACCAACCGATTCTCGACCAAATGATTCTTATGACCTGGTTCTTTTTAGTGAATCAAACACATGTAGCACAACCAGTGTAGTCCAACTGATTCTCTTTACAAATGACTCTTGCGAGCTGCTCTTTTTAGTGAATCAAACACATACAGCGCAAACACTGTAGTCCAGTCGATTCCTAAACAAATTACTATTATAAGTTCTTCATAAATTCTTCTCATGAGTTTATTCAATTCTTTTTGGTTATTCAGTTAAATAGACCACAAATAGTGTAGTTTAACCAATTATCTTACAGATGCCACTTTTGCGCTGATGTTTTTATTGAATCAAACCCATCTAGCACAACCAAATGTAACTGATTTCTGATTGAATGACTATTTTGAGCATTTTTCTTTATTTTAAATTGTATTTATTGTGCAGTTTGTTATTTTTAAGAGTCGCTGCTGAACATTTTTGATATTTAAAATCAATCCAAACAAACACATCTCTTCATTGCTCCGCCTCCAAAGCTCACCCTCCAATCCTAACCGCCCTGCTCTGAGTCGGTTTTGAACCCCGTTCAAACCAGTTTTACTCACGTTTATAGCCGAATCAATGCAACCTCCGCGTCTGTTTTCAGGCCTTCCCACTTATCTCTCTCCAACATTGGAAAGCTTTTCTAATATTAACGTGGGTCCTAAAGCTCTTTCCTGATCATAAACCTTCATTTTCAAGTGATATTCCTCTGTGCTTTTCTCTTTTATAATGTCTCTCAGCCATTTCTCTTTAAATCTCCCTCTTGCTCGTTCTCTCTCTTCCACTGTCTCCACTCCTAATGCTGATTGGCTACATGTTTGTTGTTGTGTCTGGTTGTGTGGGTCCGACCAACTTTCAAACAGCATTTTTTAAATATTGCTTACCCCACTCTTAAGGCTTGAGAGACTTAGAGACTCAGTATAGTTACTGTAAGTCTGTAGTGAGTTTTATCAGTATTGTCAGTATTGTATGAAAATAAATGAATATGCTAATGTAATTTTTGTTGGTTTAGTATCGTTATGCAATATATAATCAAGACACATGGATTGCAATTATTTCACCTTTGAAAAGACAGTGAAAAGTCATGTCTGTGTACACTTTTTGTAAGAAAGGTTTACATAGATATAAAGAATTGTTAAGGAATCAAATTAGAAATGTTGAATTCCTTACAATTCCCATCCCATTCAGCATGGCTCATCCAATCAGACTTTGAACTGAACTGTCCCTTATTTAAAATGTTTAGATTCAAAATGTTTAAAACCCTGAAAACACAAGACCTTCAATTCTCTCCATCCAATATGTCGTTTGTTGATCTCTCATTAAAACACATGAAGTGCTCACCATGCAACGCATCTGCTAGAGGGGCGTTTTCTATCTATATCTATTTTTCACTCCTCTCATCCAACTCACTTTTTTTCCCCCCTCTCATCTGTCCTTGAATAACATCAGATTTGTTGTTTAACCATACAACACTGAACACAAGTGCACACTGGGAGCAGACTGCTCTAATTAGTACATGCACACACACAAACATGGACAGTGCATTCTGAGGCCAGACGGCTTTAATTAATACACACACACAGGCCAAGGCCTGTGTGTCTCCAGATCCCCAGCCCTCCTCAAAAGACCACTGCCAAAATATTTATCAATGCAGACCTCCATGGCTTGCCATGGCCAGGAATAATCAGATAAGAAAAAAAGCTTAGATTAGATGAGGTTTTTTCCAGGACCATTACAGCCACATGCCAGAAGGTCTGGAGGCTGAGGAACATCCGAGACAGAGTAACATCAGATCATGGAGGACGCACCACTGGCAGTGATTTAATTCACTAAACTCAGTTTTGTTCATCTCATCTCTTGTCTAGTCTTCAGTTCAGTTCAACTCAACTCAACTCAGTTCGGTTCATCTCAACTCAGTTTTGTTTATCACATCTCTTGTCTTCAGTTTAGTTCAACTCAACTCAGTTCTGTTCATCTCCTTTGTCTTCGATTCCGTTTAACTTAGTTTTGTTCATCACATCTCTTGTCTTCATTTCAGTTTAACTCAACTCAGTTCGGTTCATCTCAACTCAGTTTTGTTCATCAAATCTCTTGTCTTCAGTTTAGTTCAACTCAACTCAGTTCTGTTCATCTCCTTTGTCTTCGATTCAGTTTAACTCAGTTTTGTTCATCACATCTCTTATCTTCAGTTCAGTTTAACTCAACTCAGTTCTGTTCATCTCAACTCAGTTTTGTTCATCAAATCTCTTGTCTTCAGTTTAGTTCAACTCAACTCAGTTCTCTTCATCTCTTCTTTTTTGTCTTTGATTCAGTTCAACTCAACTCAGTATTGTTCATCAAACCTCCCGTCGTAAGTTTAGTTAAACTCAAACTCAGTTCTGTTCATCTCTTCTTTTGCCTTTGATTCAGTTCAACTCAATTCAACTCAGTTTTGTTCATCTCATCGTCTTCAACTTAGTTACACATAACTAACATCAACTCATTTCTTTTCATCTCTTCTTTTGCCTTCGATTCAATTCAACTCAGCTCAACTCATTTCTGTCATGTTGTCTCAATTCAATTCAACTTAACTTGTTATTATCAATGTTTAAAACAGTTGTGCTGCTTCAGAGTTTTGAGGAAATGCAAGTTCGAGGGACTTTATTAAAATTAAAACCATACATCTCTATCGCCACGTGCCAGTGATTTTCCAACGCTATCTCACGACCACTTCGTACGAATTTGTACGAGTGATTAAAAGGTGGATAATTCGTAAGGATTCGTACGACCTCACTCGTACGAATTTGTACAATTTGTCTAAACCCACATGATGGGTTGGTTTAGGGGCGGGGTCAGGGGTAGGTCATTCGTACGAATTCATACAAATTGGGCAACTCGTAAAATATGTACGATTTACCAAAAATCTTACTAATTCATACGAGTGAGGTCGTACACATTGTTACGAATTAGCCACCTCGTCAAATTCGTACGAATTGCCGTGAGATCGGGTTGGATTTTCATGTGCCATAGGTTGGCGACCTCTAGTTTAGTTAAAAAGTACCTCATAACAGCAGTTGCATCTTCGATCGTACGATAATCGTTTAAAAATGTAGAAACTAATGGTCACTACAGTGCTGCATGGAGAAAAAAGTGTCATGCGATTAACTTGTTGGATAATGGGATGCACCTAGATTAATGTGTCAAATCAATTTCAATTATTTTTAAACAGATTTAAAACCAAAATATAATGACATATCCATTATGTCTCCTAGTAGAACACAGCTCCAATTTCTCAAAGTGAACCGCAATCATTTACTTAAGTGACATTTTGTAAAATATATTATAAAACATTATGGAAATCAAATGGAAAGCTCAACAAAGAGTAGGGTTTACACTTTATTCTGATAGTCTACTTTAAACATTCTACTAACTATAAGTAACTTTGCAACTACATGTCAACAAACTCTCATTAGTGTATTAGCAGACTGTTCGGTGTTAGGGTTCGCGTTAGAAAAATGTACATGCAGTTGCAAAGTTACTTACAGTCAGTAAATCTCTGCTGGGCAGCATCAAAATAAAGGCAGATATTGATTGACTCATATTCACTGAGTCTGTCTCAATCAGCCTCCCTGCGCTTGCAAGCTCGACGCCCATATTACATGATGACAAAACTGTCATCTACACTGTCATATATCAAACAGTCTATTCATGCGGTGACACCTCCACTTTTAAAACAATTACCTCAACAAACGAGCAAGCCGTCCTGTCATTGAGGGCTATTATTAGGTCAGAGTGGGTGTGTTCCAATCAGAGTGATGGTACTTTGAAGAGAGAATTAGGACATAGCCAGGCAATGATTTATTTTCTAAGCGACAGAGAAAGAGAGATAGAGAAACACAGAGAAAAAGAATGAAAAGAGTCTGTTGATGTATTCAATTCGCTTACCACAATTACGCTACTGGATGGATTAGAAAACTTGTGAACTCCATCCTGTCATCTAGTCTCAAAGTGTATGAAATAAGTGTAAAAAAAAATACATTTCTTTATATAGGATATTGATAAAGCAACGCACACTATGTGTGAATAGAAAAGATAAAAGAAACGTTTGATTTAAAAAAATCATGTAAATATGAAGGCCTGCAGGGAGCTGTAGTTGATATGTTATGTCTAGGTCTGCCACCACATACTTTTGATATAGAAAGAGATACTTTGAGTGACATTTAAGTACATACTCAAATCAAATTATCTTCATGTTCAACAGAAGAAATAACTTCATGCAGGTTTACAACATCTGAGTAAATAATGAGAGAATTTTTATGTTTGGGTGAACTATCCCTTGAACTAACATACTAAGGCTTTGCATTAATTCGTTCTGGATACATTTGAAAAACTGCATCTTCATTTCAAAAAAGTTGAAAAAAGTTTCCCATCCATGCTGAAACGTCGGAAAATGCTAAATTCACCTAACTGTGCATGCGCACAACTTCACAAAAGCTCACTGAGATGATACAGACTGAACAGACATATTAAAGTTCTCATGCTATTCTTCTGGCAGGATCATTGGTAACACTTTTCTTGAAGGGGTGTGCATAAGACTAACATGACACCTTCATAATCATGACATGACACATGTTATGAATATGAAGGAAGTTTTATGCATGTTTATGACAACTGTCATTAAGTGTCATTCGCTCAATTATGTCATTTTTAATGCAAATATGACATTGTTTGAGATGTCTTTGTTATGACACCTTGACATAAACCAATACATCATAACCTGTCAGTGTTTTTGTCATGACAACTTGACATTACTAAGACAACACAACCTGTCATAAACATGACATAGCAGATTAATTATCAAACTTAAGAAACCACTTAGCTTTATGGGTTAACATTACATTAAACTGTCAGGTGGTTGGTTTTGACATTGGCTGTCATG
Organism: Rhinichthys osculus; assembly: GCA_029959095.1. Classification (NCBI taxonomy): domain Eukaryota; kingdom Metazoa; phylum Chordata; class Actinopteri; order Cypriniformes; family Leuciscidae; genus Rhinichthys; species Rhinichthys osculus. The sequence goes on along the minus strand of JARWKJ010000012.1, from coordinate 31,773,963 downwards.
AAGCCATTATAACTGTTTAATGACTAATTCAATTTGTACCACTGTAGTTGAGGTCACGAAAAATATTCATGACACAGTTATAATGGCCTCATGACAGCCAATGTCAAAACCAACCACATGACAGTTTAACTTAATTTAATGTCAAGTTGTCATGACAAAGACACTGACAGGTTATGATGTTGTGGTTTATGTCAAGGTGTCATAACAAAGACATCTTAAACAATGTCATATTTGCATTCAAAATGTCATTATTGAGCGAAATACACTTAATGACAGTTGTCATAAACATGCATAAACACTCCTTCATATTCATGACATATGTCATGTCATGGTTATGAAGGTGTCTTGTCAGTCTTATGTACACCCCTTCAAGTAAAGTGTTGCCGGATCATTTATTTAGCACATAATAGGCTCAATAATGGTATAAACATACATATCTATCGGTTCAGTCTGACTAAACATAAATCGTTTTTAAATACCTCCGTTTTCACAGTCCACCCTAAAGCGTGAAAATGCCGTTTTCAAATGTATCTACTTAGAAAAGAGCTTTCAAAAAGCTAGATTTTCGCAGGACAAAAACTTGTGTGGACAGAAGGGCAAACCGGAGAGAAAAAGATGCGTTTTTATACAAATATGTAACGGTCACCAGTGCCCTTGAGAGTCACCAGAGTCATTCCCTCACAAACTACATCTCCCATAATTCTCTGCCTGGACTCATTAGCACTCATTTGGTGCTTTTCCACTGCTGGTACGGCTCGGTACGGCACGGCTCGGTTCGCTTTAGCTCGGTTTGCTTTTCCACTGCAGTTAGTACCGCTTCAAAGTGGGTGGGATTATAGCAGTGCCCTCAGATTTCTGATTGCTTAAAAAAAAAAAACTTGGAGGCAAAATATTTTTTAGTGATTATTTGAATTACACTGCGCAAACCGAAGTAATACTACCCACCGGATGAAGAAGGGTTGGCTCTCAGTCTCCACAGTAGCCTACATAAAATCTTCATTTTATTTTATTCGATTTTTCATGTTCGCATTTATGAGGAAAAAACAATGTTACGGACGTGTTCTCCGTTACGGACGTGAGCGCTCTGAAAGCGGCACTAAGATGCTTTAAAACTTTCACAGAGACATCAAACAGAAAGCACAAAACCTTTCTTTAACCTGAATTTCGTTTTGTATTAATTGTATCTTAATTTTAATCAATGTTTCATCAACCAATTGCCTGGATTTGATAAATAAGAAGAAAATATAGCAGACGATAGATAGAAAACGGAGGCGCCGGCGCGTGAACTGGAGCTCGTCACATAAATGAACCGAAACTCAGCATATAAGGTAGCTTACTTGCCTCACATGTCTACTTTTAAACAGAACAATTCAAAACGAAAGTAAACAGACTACAGACTGCTCTCTGCTTATGTAATCCTTATGAAATGTGCATTTCTCTCTGGCACGTTCACTAGGCTATACTGAAGATCGCGAGTCAGCATCGTCAACTTTATCTTAGCCGACAAAGAAAACACTTGTTTATTAATAAACAATTAAAATATCTCCTTGCTATATTTTACATATTCATAATCATTACTTTTGCCGGTTCTTTGTGAAGAACAGTGGTGGCTGTTACTGGCTATTTAAATCTAGCGGGTTTGGTGTCTCGCAAATACAATGACGCTGGTAGTGACGATTCTGTCTGACCAATCAGTGATCTGCAGTGTGTTCACGTCACATTTTAGTACGCTTGGAACCTCGACAGAGGTGGTACCATTTAAAGCGAGCCGAAGCGAGCCGTACCCTGCCGTACCATGCAGTGGAAAAGCGCCAAAGCGTGCCGTACCGAACCGTGCCGTACCCTACCATGCAGTGGAAAAGCGCCAATTGTTTTCACCTGTGTCTCATCTTCTTGTTTGCTCGCCCTATATAAGCCTGGTTATTTCTGTCATTCCCTGCGAAGTCTTGTTTAGTGTCTCTAATGCATTTCTGAATGCGTGTTTGTATCCTGTTTCTCCCGTGTCCTGGTTGTCTTGTTCTCTGCCTGTTCCCTCGGATTTCTCTCTTTGCCTCAGCCCATATCTGCTATTGTTTGGATTGTTTGTTTGTTTGTTTGTTTGTTTGTTTGTGTATGATCCTTGCCTGTTATCTGGATTACGTCTTTGGATTACCCTGTTCACTAAATACTGCATTTGGATCCTCAACCTTCTTGTCTCGGAGCAGTTCATGACAGAATATTAGTGTGGACAAGGCCTAAAGCACATGTAAAGTAGCCTACTTGATTTTAACTGTGTTATTCACATTTTATTCTGAATTGTTCTGAATTGCAACATAATGATTTCAATTGTGTAATTACAAATGTATTTAAATACATGATATACTATTTTTTTTATTGAAATGACATTAAAGTATATTTTAGTTCCGAATGTGCTTGTTAGTACATTCAGCAGTTACACTTTAACAATATTTCAAAGACCATAGAAATAATTATGAAATTACATATAAAGCTCTACTTAAGTCCTACTTAAGTGGTTAAAAAAAAATACATTTTAAAAGTTAATTTAATTTAAATGTAAACAATATATATTTAATATTACTATATATCAATTGAAACTGAAATCACTGCTACATCCCTGTTTCATTCAGTTCACACTAAAATATAGATGTTTAAAGTATATATATTTTTTCTGTAATAAGTACTAAAAGTGTACATACTTTTTTTTACAAGGGTCATCTTATTGCTCTAGAACACATAGGCACACCGAAGATTTGATTTTGAAGATACTTTTTTTGTAGCCTGATTTTGAATAAAGAAGCAACATTAATGATGCTTTGTTTTTCTATTTTATTGCGAATTTGATGTTATATAAGTTTAGCCAGAAGTTTGTGGTATTTTAGTCATTTTGTAAGACACGAGCTGCACTTGCATGAATGAGGGCTTTACTAATATGACCTCCAAAGTGAACAGGTTTAAATACTTGTTTAAATAATGGAACTCAACAGAAACGCAAAGGTGCTTTCAACCCAAAAATGCATTACTCTAAATATTACTGGATGATTGCCCTGCTTCTTTTTTTCCCTTTGCTTTGAACATAATTGAGCATAATTAATAATTGAACAATTAATCAGCCATAGCGGCAAGCAACAATGTGTCCAGTCCAGCAAATGATCAATAACATGTTGTGAAATTCAATCACGTCTCACTTTTGTTTGATGCCGCAGTGTAAACTACCTGTGCAATTTATACATAAATACTGGAAGCAGAGAAGGGTTTCACAAGAAAGATATCTATACTGAATTATTCTATGAAAGGTAAGCAGACATTCAATGAAACAAATGCCTTTTCCATGTTGGAAATATACTTAAATTACACTACAGGTCAAAAGTTTGGAATTACATTTTTTTTTTTTGTAAGAATGTTTTTAAAATAATTCTCTTTCTGCTAAATTCAAGGCTACATTGATTTCATTAAAAATACAGTAAAACCCCTAAACCCCTCCTTTCTGCGAGTCTACTCTGCTCTGATTGGTCAGATGGCTCAGTCTTTTGTGATTGGTCTACTCTGCTCTGATTGGTCAGATGGCTCAGTCTTTTGTGATTGGTCTACTCTGCACTGATTGGTCAGCTGGCTCAGTCTGTTGTGATTGGTCTACTCTGCACTGATTGGTCAGCTGGCTCAGTCTGTTGTGATTGGTCTACTCTGCTCTGATTGGTCAGATGGCTCAGTCTGTTGTGATTGGTCTACTCTGCACTGAATGGTCAGCTGGCTCAGTCTGTTGTGATTGGTCTACTCTGCACTGATTGGTCAGATGACTCAGTCTGTTGTGATTGGTCTACTCTGCTCTGATTGGTCAGATGGCTCAGCCTGTTTTGATTGGTCTACTCTGCACTGATTGGTCAGATGACTCAGTCTGTTGTGATTGGTCTACTCTGGTCTAATTGGTCAGATGGCCCACTCTGTTGTGATTGGTCTACTCTGCACTGATTGGTCAGATGACTCAGTCTGTTGTGATTGGTCTACTCTGCTCTAATTGGTCAGATGGCCCAGTCTGTTTTGATTGGTCTACTCTTCTCTGATTGGTAAGATGGCTCAGTCTGCTAGGATTGGTCTACTCTGCTCTGATTGGCCAGATAGCCCAGTCTGTTTTGATTGGTCTACTCTGCTCTGATTGATCAGATGGCTCAGTCTGTTGTTATTGGTCTACTTTGCTCTGATTGGTCAGATGGCCCAGTCTGCTGTGATTGGTTGACCGGAAACAAAACCTCCATTAGTATATCTGAATTTTTTTTAGCTCCAGAGGCTTCATCAGCACTTGATACACAGTGATACAAACAGTAACAATGGCATCAGTTTTAAACTTTGCAGATATTTTACATTCACAAATAGCTATTACACACTACATGAGAGGTAATATCCGAAAAAGCTTAATAGGCACACTTTAATTTAGTATGTTTATTTATATATAAAATAACATGATAAAAAAAAATAACACTAGTGTTTATTTTCATGCAATTTATAATACCAACGTGAAAATAATGGCTGTTTTCAGACCAGAAAAAGTACCACACCTTTATCAACTAAAATACAAACCACATGGATTTTCTTTAAATTACCTATACAACAACAATAGCATTAAAAAACAAATAAAATCAAAACATAAATAGCCTAAAGCCCATAACTAATTACAATATGAAACTCATGAGTGTCACTATAATAATGATAATGTTATGCATAAGTACACACAATAACAGCATCAGATGTTTACCTGGCTTTGCTCTGCAGAGAGAGACTGTCTCTATACCATCTGCTGTGAAAAACTGATCAAGTGAGATGTAAATAACAGATTGCATTTTCAGATTATATGATGGAGAATTTAGCCTTGTGCATTTGAGAAAGTGAGAAAAATGTAACAGCAGATGTGTAAATTCATGTCCATAAGTATTCTAATCAGAAGATCACTCAAATCCATACTCGGCTGCACTTTTAGTTTCGCACAGTTTTCCCACTCTTTACAGCTTTCATAGCATCAAATTTAGCTTGTGGACAATTCCCCAAAAATGAGAAGGAAGCCTGTATCTGTAGCCCATTATTATTTTGTCCCAAATTATTGGTTTAAAAAATTGTAACAAAGATTTATTTCGGACGAATCTGTTCAAGAGTTCAGAGGTATACACAATTTGTATTATAGTTCTAATTGATAATAAATGCAGTTAGCTGAACATTACAGCGAAATGACAATTTAAGTAAGACTTAAGTATATATGTAATTTGTTAATTACTTATATTGTCTTTGAAATATGGTTAAAGTGTACTGCCGATTGTACTGACAAGCATTTGTGGTAAACTACAATATACTTCTGTTGGAACTTGTATGTCATTAATGTAAATATATATGTAAATACACTTTAAATACACACTTACAATTATAATCATGTGCTTTGGTACATTAGTCAACATCAAAATAACTGTACTCCGTTAAATCATATAACAAAAGATTATCAAAACTGCTTAAGTGTGTGACGAAAAGTCCTGAAAGAATACTCTCTTTAAGTATACCTAAGTGAACTTTTATTTTATTAAATATATTTGTGATCCATTTCCCCCAGTGAGCCTTCTCTAACAGACATTGTGCAAAGTCAGGGAGGACGAGGAGCAGGTCTTGTTAGTCGCGCCGTATTGGCCCAACCGGACCTGGTTCCCAGAACTTATGCTCTTTGCGACAGCCCCTCCTTGGCCCATTCCTCTGAGGAAGGACCTGCTTTCTCAGAGACGGGACACTCTATGGCACCCGCGTCCAGACCTCTGGAAACTTTATGTCTAGTCCCTGGACGGGACGCGGAGGTTCTAGGTGACCTACCCCAGGCGGTGGTAGACACCATCACTTCTGCTAGAGCTCCCTCTACGAGGCGCTTCGATGCACTGAAGTGGAACCTGTTCGTTGAATGGTGTTCTTCCCACCAGGAAGACCCCCGAAGGTGTCCGATCAGAGTCATGCTTTCTTTCCTGCAAGATGGATTGGAGCGAAGGCTGTCTCCCTCCAATGAGGGAAAGCATGACCTGATCGTTAGGTTCCTGAGGGGAGCGAGGAGACTGAATCCGCCTTAGAGCTCCTACTTTCTGCCCTGATTGGCCAGATAGCTTCTAACATACACTTACCTAAAGGATTATTAGGAACACCATACTAATACTGTGTTTGACCCCCTTTCACCTTCAGAACTGCCTTAATTCTACGTGGCATTGATTCAACAAGGTGCTGAAAGCATTCTTTAGAAATGTTGGCCCATATTGATAGGATAGCATCTGTTGATGGAGATTTGTGGGATGCACATCCAGGGCACGAAGCTCCTGTTCCACCACATCCCAAAGATGCTCTATTGGGTTGAGATCTGGTGAATGTGGGGGCCATTTTAGTACAGTGAACTCATTGTCATGTTCAAGAAACCAATTTGAATTGATTCGAGCTTTGTGACATGGTGCATTATCCTGCTGGAAGTAGCCATCAGAGGATGGGTACATGGTGGCCATAAAGGGATGGACATGGTCAGAAACAATGCTCAGGTAGGCCGTGGCATTTAAACGATGCCCAATTGGCACTAAGGGGCCTAAAGTGTGCCAAGAAAACATCCCCCACACCATTACACCACCACCACCAGCCTGCACAGTGGTAACAAGGCATGATGGATCCATGTTCTCATTCTGTTTACGCCAAATTCTGACTCTACCATCTGAATGTCTCAACAGAAATCGAGACTCATCAGACCAGGCAACATTTTTCCAGTCTTCAACTGTCCAATTTTGGTGAGCTCTTGCAAATTGTAGCCTCTTTTTCCTATTTGTAGTGGAGATGAGTGGTACCCGGTGGGGTCTTCTGCTGTTGTAGTCCATCCGCCTCAAGGTTGTGCGTGTTGTGGCTTCACAAATGCTTTGCTGCATACCTCGGTTGTAACGAGTGGTTATTTCAGTCAAAGTTGCTCTTCTATCAGCTTGAATCAGTCGGCCCATTCTCCTCTGACCTCTAGCATCAACAAGGCATTTTCGCCCCCAGGACTGCCGCATACTGGATGTTTTTCCCTTTTCACACCATTCTTTGTAAACCCTAGAAATGGTTGTGCGTGAAAATCCCAGTAACTGAGCAGATTGTAAAATACTCAGACCGGCCCGACTGGCACCAACCACCATGCCACGCTCAAAATTGCTTAAATCACCTTTCTTTCCCATTCTGACATTCAGTTTGGAGTTCAGGAGATTGTCTTGGCTCATTTAGGCCCTGTCCATACGGACACGGGTATTTTTATAACCGTGACTTTTTTTACGCGGTTCGGCCGTTCGTCCACACGAAAACACACTGAAACCGAACATTTTTGAAAACCCCTGCCAGGGTGAGAATTTTCAGAAACGCCGGTTACAGTGTTGTCGTGTTGTTGTGAAACCGGGGTCTTTGCCTTGACGTCAGAGTGTGCGCCGTTATCCGCTGTGTTTGACGTCAGATTTGCGCTTCTGATTGGCCAACGTGGCTTTACGGTTAAGATTTATATCGCCGCCTGCTGGCGTGGCATGCTCTTGACCGCGCTTGATAGCGTGTTTTTGCGTTTTCATGTAGACGGAGACAGAGCATGTGAGGACGGGATTTTTTTTTTAAAACGCTGTAGGAAAAACTCCGGTTATAAAAATACCCGTGTCCGTGTGGACAAGGCCTTAGTTACACTCGGAAGTAGTTAGGCTCTCGAGTGAGATCCCCATTCGTCAGAATCACTTCTGACGTACGTCTCCATTCCCTCCTCAAGGAACGAGGGTTACCATTCGTAACCGAGACAACATCTGATGTGGAAATCTGTTGGTAGACATATACCGTTAGACCCTTGTAGATTTGAAAATCATGCTTTCCCCATTATTGTTGAATCACGGAAGCTACACCAGTTACTTTGCCAAGAGATCTCTTATTTATTATTTAATATACATGTATCAGACATATGAGATAAACAGGCATTTAAGAATAAGGCTACAGGTAGGGTTGCCAACTTTCTGAAATGGAAATAAGGAAGGGGGGGGGCTTATGGTAGTGACATGCCCCCTGAAATTCATACATTTTATATCATATTATAATGCAACTTATTAGGCCTATATATTCATAGAATAGCAAAGTAGGCTTAATCAATATACAAGACTTAACCACACAGATATATAAAGATCATGATCATTTTGTTAAAAATGAACCATGTATTTGTTTAGATTATAATACGTTTTATTTTTAATTTAAACAAATACAACATATAACATTCGAAACTCATCGGCTTAGACTGCATTTGAAGAAAAATAAACACAACAGTTTTCTGTAGCCTTGTGCAAACTTATTCAATAGAATTAGACTTCTAGAATGTTCTTTCCGGTGCAAAAAGTAAAAAAAAAAAATGTTTTAGTAGTTTTTCTTATCATAGCCTACAAATGTCTTCGGAAACACATTTTACTCGATTTACTGAAGCCTGTAAAATGCATTTGCAGCTGCATAGCTTGCACATTGAGCGTCTGGCTCGCTCAGGCTGCGCTGCGGCAACTGCACATCCAATGGCGCGAGATAGGTCCGACTGCAGAACCGCAGAACCATACGTCATAGCAGTGTGAGGATGACAGCGCCAGCCTAACCGTCTGATGCCGGAAGTGGGCGTGGCCAGGCATTTCCTCTACTTCTGTGATTTAGAACGTTTCAAAGTTTAAAACAATGCTATTATAAATATTTGTTTAAACGATTTAATTAAAGATATGTTTAAGATGTGTGTATATATATATATATATATATATATATAGTTGTGTGTATATATACAGGTGAAACTCGAAAAATTAGAATATTGTGCAAAAGTTCATGTAATTCAGTAATTCAAATTAAAAGGTGAAACTAATATATTTAGTATATATAACTATATACATATGCATGATTATACTTTTCAGAGGGCCGACATTTCTGTATTTAAAATCCTTTTTTGTATTGATTTCATGTAATATTCTAATTTTCGTAGAATTTAAATTTGGGGTTTTCATAATCTGTAAGCCATAATCATCAAAATGATAACTTTTGCACGATATTCGAATTGTTCGAGTTTCACCTGTATGTATATATATATATATATATATATATATATATATATCTCAAATATTATAAAATATAATTATTATTTGTCCTATTAACAAAAGACAATATACTACTATTAAAAATGCTTTTCAATTCAATCAAATGTTCAAGCTTTGTTTTAATTTTATTATTAATTTTGTTTAAAGCTTTATTCAATTTATACTGTTCATTTGACACAACAAATGGATAAAGTATAATTTTAACTTTTAAAAAACTATTTTGTTAATACTCAACCATTTCACAACTAACCATTTTTTTTCATAGACCAAACAACATAATTCTATGGTGGATTGAAACAAAAATTATTAATTAAATACAATTATTTTTTTCCTCTGAAATGGCAAAAGCATCACACACAGATGTACTTGCTCTAAATAAATAATAGTAATTAAATAAAATTAAAAAATCGAACTAAATAAAATAAATTATTAAAAAAAAAGTCAAACCAAAGATAATAAAAGCGAGTGTCATGACGAAAGGCGCCTCAGGAATCATCAGGATTAACTCCATGTGTATGGAGTTTTGATCTATTTAGTTTATTTGTCACTTGAGAAGTATTGTTAAATGTGTGCCTGCATAACTTTAATAAGATTTATTTTCTTTGGTTTGATTTTGTTTTATATAATTTATTTATTTTGATTTTATATTTTGATTTAATTACTATTATTTATTTGGAGCAGGTACAGCTAGTGTGTGATGCTTTTGCTATTTCAGAGGGGGAAAAATCACATTTTATTTAAAAAATGCTTTTCAATTAAATCAAATGTTCAAATGCTTATGTTTTTTTTTTTTGGTTTTATTATTTTGTTTGTTTTAAGCTTTGTTCAATTTATATTGTTAATCATTTGACACAAAACAGATGCATAAAGTATCATTTTAACTTAAAAAACACTATTAACATTTGTTAATAGGCTACATTGCCTGTCTTTTGTTAATAGGACAAAACATAGTTATTATACTTTATAATTTTATAAATATTATATTTTATAATATTTGGTATATATATATATATATATATATATATATACGCCTATCTCTTAAATATACATATTTAATGAAATCGTTAAAAAATATATTCATAATAGCATTGTTTTAAACTTTGAAACGTTCTAAAACACAGAAGTAGAGGAAATGCCTGGCCACGCCCACTTCCGGCATCAGACGGTTAGGCTGGCGCTGTCATCCTCACACTGCTATGATGTATGGTTCTGCGGGTCTGCAGTCGGTTACTATTGAATGGCGCGGGCGCCTCTGACGTGCGACCAATGAGCCAACTCTACGTCATTACACGTCAGAGCCCGTCAAGGTGGCGCCAAGTCCCCGAATTTGCCATTATAGCAGCGGGTCTTCGTTCATTCATCATAGTCTGTCTGACATATATAGAAGCGTCTGTCATGGATTTGCACTGAATTGATTCTCAAAAATACGGAACAAAGTGCGTTCCGTATAAATTCAATACGGAACAAGCCTTTTATGTGTCAAATACGGAACGATTCCGTATTATACGGAACGGTTGGCAACCCTACCTACAGGCGAGGTGGTCTTCATTCCAGATTTCTCTGTTCCCCATTTCTCTATCCCGTCACCCCATCATGCAGCTGTAAATGAAAGTTTTAGCGTAAGTTCTGCCAGGAAGACTCAATTGTTATGTCACTGATTACCTTCTCATCTATCCAATCGTGTTCTAAATGCTTGTAGTATAAAAGACTGAAACTTATACATGTCTGAGTTTGCAGATGCTGATACCTTCATTCACTTCCATCCTCCCCACCACCACCAAGATGGTTCCTTCCCCTCCATCCTCCCCACCACCACCAGGATGGTCCCTTCCTATACCTCCCTGGGGGTCGGCTGCGCCCCTGCCTTCGTCTTCAGGCAGGAAATGCAGATTCCGTACCCTCTGAATGCGAGTTACGGACGGGGCCTACGCCAAAGAACTTTATCATAATCTTGCTTGCTGAGCTGTTAATAAATGTATACTTGTTACGGTATTTATTCTCCCGAGTCTTTCTGGTAGAAATGGTTTCTCTGGGTTTCTCCTCCCTCACCCCCTCATGCCTCTATTTCTCCTTCCTCTCACCCCGTCATGCCTATATGTTTCTCTGGAGTGGCACAGTAAGGATTGAGCTTATATACACCACTGAGCAACTTTCAACTTCCTTGTAAGGTAGCAAAACATGTTGCTTAAATTTAAAATGGAACGTATACCTCATGCTTACACGTGGTACAATCCACTTTCCATATTACGAAACTACTGTATCCTCAGTGTATACATTAGTGGTACATTTGCATCAGTTGAAAAACTTTCCTTTCCTTGTAAAGAACATACCAACTGTACACATTTGATGTATCATCATCATCTCTGCTCAGTGAACGTTACATTGCACACATACTTATATGCAAAATATATAACTCATCCCATATCTCTCATCAGCACACAAACATACACTGACTCATAAAATACTTTATGAAATTATTATGAAAATGAATAAAGAAAAAGAATGCTAAAAAAATAACCTTAAATAGTAAAATGTTTGTCTTCACACTGATAAAGTAAATAAACTAGTGAAAGAGTAAAAAAAATAATGTATTTTACCCCGTCTAAAAGTCCACAGTGCCAAAAGGGTCCATAGTTGGAAGAAAAGCCTATAAAACTAAATTTTGTTACATGTTTGAATTTGATTAGGGCTGGGCCAAAGGTTACTGTGTGTGTGTGTGTGTGTGTGTGTGTGTGTGTGTGTGTGTGTGTGTGTGTGTGTGAGAGGGAGAGAGAGAGAGAGAGAAACAGTTAAAGGGAATAAGGACTGTGTGTGTGTGAGAGGGAATGAAAAAAATGTCTATGTTCAGCAAATTTCTTGTGGCGACTGTTTGGCCCTGGGGCTGGAGGCGGATCTGAAACATTAGTGTTGGTTATTAGGAACATTTAGAAGGAAACAAGGGATTTCACCTTCCGTCAGAGATGCCCTTTGTGCAGCCGTGTGTGTGATTCTGGGTTCAGATTCACATTCACACCTTAAATATAGTCAACAATATGCCCTTTCTCATTCCAAAATATGCAATTTATATGCTAATCTCAGTGACATTTTAGCATTGGAGATGTGCATTAGTAATGTTGTAAAGACCAGACCCTCTGTAAGACCAGAGCCAATTCAGACTAGATCTTTATCCTGGTTCTGTCTCAACTTCACCCAAAAGTATACTTCCAAAGTAAAACAGCAAGGCATAGACATGGAAATAGACGGATGATTGCTTTGGTCACAGTGCAGCCTTTTTGGGCCATGAATTTCGTCATAATATTAAAGCATTACCTTTGACACATGCAGAATTCAATTTTGGTATAGAAACAAGTGTAAGAAACACATAACAGATTAGACTTCAAAACATTTATTTATACAAAATGTACTGGTTCATAATGCAAATTCTCTGTATAGCTTGGGAAAAGATCAACAAGTACATGTTTTTTTCACTTTGTTTCTTTTTATTATAAATGCACAAGGTGTGTGTTATTCAGCCATCTGTTTCATTTCTTGCCGCATGAATATACGGATGGTGTTCAGAGCCAAAATAGCAGATGGAAAAAGAAAAGCTATGTTGAAAAATGATGCATCGTCACCATTTCATTTCTAATAGCCTTACACATTTATCATGCTACCAATAAAAGATATTCTTCATCTTTTGCACACACTGAAATGCAATGGTCCAAGTTGTTTTCCTAATGCATTTTGTGGCCTTTTTTGAGAGGTAATTTAACCATCTGAAATGACTACAATTATCTATTTCGCTAAACATCGGTGCAATAAAGATGACACAACAAACGCAAAGCAAACACATTATGATCCGCGGCTTATAAAAATCAACTGCACCTGTATGACTTTCTTTCTGTGGTACACAAAAGGTGAATTTCTGCAGAATATACTGCCCTCAATCTTTTAATATGAATTTTTAAGCTCCTGACAAGGAGATCATAAAAGCAGTGCTCCATTCAACTCATGTGTTTGTATTGCAAATCATCTGAAGTCGGATGATAACTTTGTGGTGACGAACATCGACTGAAAATCAGGCATTTATTAACTGACATTCTTCATATATTCAACGCTTTTTGGTAAATCTTGTGAAGAACATTTTACGCCAAACCAAAGAAAAACCCAGAAATAATAAAGACCCCCTGTGGTGAATATCAACTTTTTAATGTTGTTTATATGCCTGTGTGTTGTTTTTAATGTGCTTTAAGACAAACCATGTGTTAACCATCAGTTAACACCATTGTTGAGTATTTTCTCCTTAAAACTGCAGAAGAGAGTCTTAGAAACGTAGTTTGACACAACAATTTCCTACCATCACAAACATGTAACCAATCCCATCACGAGCGGGGCGAACATGGTTTGTGTAATATTAGCAACACATAATAAGCTGTTTGATAACAGTCAAGCCAAAGGCTAATCATATCAGTTACTGTTATGTGTCCGACGTAGTAGAGAGCGATACATAAAACGCATTACCATTCTGACACATCGACTTGTATACAAGCCTGTATAATTCTCTCTTCCACTTCTTCTTCTGAATCCGTTTCTGGTTCAAACATATTTGGCTGTATTAAACCAATTCCACGTCTTGGCATTGTGTAGCATTTACTAGAGTTGACAGAGTGGATCAGGTGATCACTTTTATGATTCTTTCATTGTGCTTTTGCATCTTTTTTTCTTTCTTTCTTTGAGCTTGAAAGCTCAAATTCCCATTTATTGCAATCATATGGAAAAGAGCAACCAGGAGGTTTTTCAAAATGCATAATTTTGAATTCTACGAAGGACATTGATTAAATGATGGCAAAATGTTAATTTTCGGGTTTAAACTTACCATATTTAAATCATCTTACATTTCAAATATGTGACCCTGGACCACAAAACCCTGGTCACATGGTTCAATTTTTTTAAATTTACATTTATACATTACATGAAAGCTGAATAAATATACTTTCCATTGATGTATGGTTTGTTAGTATAGGACAATATTTGGCCGAGATATGATTGGCTGCAAAAAAATCGAAACATTGAGAAAATCACCTTTAAAGTTTTCCATTTATATTCACAATTGTGCTGCATTCACTCACAAAAAAAAATGTTTTATATATTTACGGTAGGAAATTTACTAAATATCATCATGGAACATAATCTTTACTTAATATCCTAATGATTTTCGGCATAAAGGAAAAGTCGATAATTTTACCGTGTATTGTTGGCTATTGCCACAAATATACCCGTGCGACTTGTGACTGGTTTTGTGATCCAGGGTCACATATATTTAAAAATGGCAAAATAACTGCACACCAAGCAAGACAAGAAATATACTGTACCACTTTAGGAATAAATCCACGAGCATGCTGGAAACCCACTGAAACCCTTTCATAAAAATCAATTAGCAAAAGCGTCATGATTAAAGACCTTTTATTGTTTCCCCACCCAAAGCTGTAACACTTCACAGAGTGTGTTCGTTCTTCAGGAATCTAGCTGCTGTTGGGCAAATCTGTTGTAAATGTGCTCCTTGTTTGTAATTTGTCCCTGGTAAATGATGCTATGAACAGGGAAGGAAAAACTGCAGGCTGTATTGTGGTATTCATGAGCTTCTTGTGCTTCAGGCTAGCTCATATCATAACCCTTAGCTCACACAGCCAGAGATCTGTTCTGCTCTCTTCAGTAGTTCTGGTACAATCTTTCACTCCAAAGCAGGAGGGAAAAGAAGAAGTATGAGCACCACACAATACCACACAAAATTGACAGCCCGGATAAGATTTACCTTGGCCATCACTGCTTAAAAGGATAATTTATTAAGAAATAAATACTCTACTCAACCTTATGCCATTCCAAACCACATGACATTCTTTCTTTATGGTGCACAAGTCTTATGATATACACACACCTAAAGGATTATTAGGAACACCATACTATTACTATGTTTGACCCCCTTTCGCATTCAGAACTGCCTTAATTCTACGTGGCATTGATTCAACAAGGTGCTGAAAGCATTCTTTAGAAATGTTGGCCCATATTGATAGGATAGCATCTTGCAGTTGATGGAGATTTGTGGGATGCACATCCAGGGCACGAAACTCCCGTTCCACCACATCCCAAAGATGCTCAATTGGGTTGAGATCTGGTGACTGTGGGGGCAATTTTAGTACAGTGAACTCACTGTCATGTTCAAGAAACCAATTTGAAATGTTTCGAGCTTTGTCACATGGTGCATTATCCTGCTGGAAGTAGCCATCAGAGGATGGGTACATGGTGGCCATAAAGGGATGGACATGGTCAGAAACAATGCTCAGGTAGGCCGTGGCATTTAAACGATGCCCAATTGGCATTAAGGGGCCTAAAGTGTGCCAAGAAAACATCCCCCACACCATTACACCACCACCACCAGCCTGCACAGTGGTAACAAGGCATGATGGATCCATGTTCTCATTCTCTTTACGTCAAATTCTGACTCTACCATCTGAATGTCTCAACAGAACTCGAGACTCATCAGACCAGGCAACATTTTTCTAGTCTTCAACTGTCCAATTTTGGTGAGCTCTTGCAAATTGTAGCCTCTTTTTCCTATTTGTAGTGGAGATGAGTGGTACCCGGTGGGGTCTTCTGCTGTTGTAGCCCATCCGCCTCAAGGTTGTGCGTGTTGTGGCTTCACAAATGCTTTGCTGCATACCTCGGTTGTAACGAGTGGTTATTTCAGTCAAAGTTGCTCTTCTATCAGCTTGAATCAGTCGGCCCATTCTCCTCTGACCTCTAGCATCAACAAGGCATTTTCGCCCACAGGACTGCCGCATACTGGATGTTTTTCCCTTTTCACACCATTCTTTGTAAACCCTAGAAATGGTTGTGCGTGAAAATCCCAGTAACTGAGCAGATTGTGAAATACTCAGACCGGCCCGTCTGGCACCAACAACCATGCCACGCTCAAAATTGCTTAAATCACCTTTCTTTCCCATTCTTACATTCAGTTTGGAGTTCAGGAGATTGTTTTGACCAGGACCACACCCCTAAATGCATTGAAGCAACTGCCATGTGATTGGTTGATTAGATAATTGCATTAATGAGATATTGAACAGGTGTTAATAATCCTTTAGGTGAGTGTATATATTCATGATGCTTTTTTGTTGTCATTTTTGAGCTATTACATGGACATGGTATGGAGTGACCATAGTATTTTGGTTTTGTTTTAAATGTATGTTTTGTGTTCCATGCAGAGTCACACAGAACGGCATGATGGTAAGTAAATTAAAGCAGCATTTTCATTTGTGGGTGAAAACACGGCACAGGATGAAAGGGCAATAAGCTGTAAAATAACGGAGATAAATCTCCCGTGAGTGGGTATGAGTGAGTGTGTTTTGAGATTGCTGAAACCTAGTTGGACAGAAAAAGGTACATGTGACCTTTAATTTTCATGGCAGCGGTGCGGTCACTGGTCATTATGGCAGTGATTAACTGCTGACAAACTTTCCAGAGAATAGCAGCATATGCAAATCAGAATAACTATCACCACAGAGACCAATTACACACCGAGACGATTTTGAAGCAAATTACTGAGGTGCCTGCTGGGAGATTCCCTGCTGGGAGAAGAATAAAAAAAAGTAACCTGCAATGTAAAAAGTGACATGTTGTATAAAGTGACTGAAAAGTTTGTAACCCAGCTGCATTTGTTTGAATTAACATGTTAAGCCAAACCAGTATTTTGTAAAAAAGATAATCGTTTAATTGATATTGATATTTAATAGAGTTTAAAATAAAATAAAAATCTGAATTGTCATATGTTCGTTTGCCTAAGGTACGCATATTATTAGCGAGTGTTCCTTGGGAATGAAACATTTCATTTGTGACAATTTGACCTTCAAATTGGAAATAGAAGTTACACTTTATTTTAAGGCGTCCTTGTTACAGTGTCATTATACATTTAAGTGCTGAGTAATATTAATTAACTACATGTAGCTGTTTTGGGTTGGTTGCATGTACAGTAATTATGCTATCATTTTTTGGTAACAATTTATTATGTATAAGTATAATATACTGATATAAAAGACTAGCAGACTCCTCCATATGTTCTGGAACATTCTGCTAACAGAAATGCTGGAAAATCCAACAACTGTTCATTCTTTGACCTAGAAAACGGATAATATCTGGAATACACCTGTTCTCCTGCTTCCTTCCTCACTTCCACACAGGGTCCACAGTACTGTCTTAATCTTATTCACCTTCATCTGAAGCTGAGATGCCTCATCACTTGGTGAACGACATGGGGGTGAGTAGATAATGTGCGAATTTTCATTTTGGGGTGAACTCTCCCTTTCAGTAGAGTGCAACAGTTCGGTTCTGGGGAAAAAAAAAACATTCATTTTCTCCATAAGGAAATTGATTTTGAACTATAACTTATAAACCTTTAAAAGACAGACCTACTGTGAGCTACAAGGTTGTTAATCAATGGTATTTGCTTCTGCTGAAGCTGTCAGCCTGGATTATTTCATCTTATTTTTTTAAATAATCACGATTAACAGTGGAATTCCTGGTGAACATCTACATTACCCATGATGCTGTACAAAAAAATGTCACCAATCAGTGAGTCGAAAAAAGCAACACTTTAGCTCCGCCCACTCCCATGAAGTACTGCGAATGATGTAATCGACGTTTGTATATATATGCCTATTTTGCAATAAACATATATTTTTAATACAAATAATCACTAGTTGTATGTTTCTCCATCGTTTTTAATTCACGTATGTTGTTCGCAATGCTTCATGGGATTGTAGTTCTTTCCCTCACAAAAACTTTTTAGTGAAGACACCTTTGTCTTTTTGTCAGATTTTCAAAAAAGTTTTGCTTCAAATCAAAGTGTGTAATGTTGTGATTCACCTTGTTGCTGATTGGCTTGGTTCATGGTCTCTCTAATGAAGACTATTTTGAAAATCCCTATGGGAAAAATGAATGAAAAAAAATAATAAAATACATCCAGAACCAGTGAAGCTGAAAAAGGGGACTGTTCCACTCTATACAATTCAGAACAAGTAAATATATTCTGTCATTATTCTCTGTATCCTTTTTTTATCTCTATCTTTACCTGTACAGCTGCATCACACACCTGTTTCTCTCACTAATACTATTGTAAATGTCACAGACCCTCCCATAAGATACATTCCTGACAGCAGAGCCATATCTGACAGTGGGCCTGGAGCCAGAGTCATGCAGCATCCCAGAATAGAACACACCTGCACTGCGGACCTTTACGAACCAACTGCAGCGAACAGTGGGGTACAGCACAGGTCTCTCACCTGTTCCGCACACACTTTATCCCTCCTCAACTACAGTCCATGCCCTCTACTGCTATCCCTATCTTCTCAAAGGGTTCAAACTAAGGGTACGTTTACACGACAACAGATATGCTTAAAACGGAGAAGTTTTTCCTTTGAGTTTTCCGCGTCCAGACGACACCATTGTCAAAACGATCCCCATTTACACAGCAAAAACGACTAAAAACGCTGTGTTCTGCTGCCAGGCCATTAAATGGCGATGAAACACAATAGATTGAACACGTAATATGCATGAGCATGACGTCATCATCTTCAGAGATTCGTGTTTTTTTTTTATGTTTCCACAGAGACCGTTTTCCAAAAACTTGCACTTTGAAACACGTTTTCAAAAGGTTGAGTTTTCAGGAAGCCAAAACGCCGTTGACGTGTAAATGAATGGCAAAAACGCATAAAAAGTTTTACGTTTTAAGTTAAAGGCAATTCCCACTTTGGTGTGTAAATTATGCTTAACTTACATTCTGTGTCAATGCCATTCCATCTTCAAATACAAAGCTGTGTTGCTCTTAACATGAAACCTGTTTCAAGTGAAATTAAATAAGTGATCACCATAATCAAAGCTCTATAGAGAGACCATAATGCAGCTCAACATGAGCAGTTAACTACGGAGCCCCTGTCAGGGTCATGTAGGCGATATGTTATTTTCTTGGTTGTTTCAATATCAAAAGTAGCAGTCAAAGCAAAATAAAATAAAAAATGCACAAATTGCACCATAGAGGTACAATAGCTTGTCACTGTACCTTATTTACACATCATATGTACCTTACGGGTACATATTACTACTTACTATTAACACAGGTTGAAGATCCAAAAGTAGCTATAGGCCTATTTTAGGGGTAATCCAGAACCATAATCTAGGGATGGCTGCCGCGAAACAGTCGTTCCGAAGCTTTGCGAGATCCCGAAGCGCAGATGTTTCGAAACACTGATTCGAAGCGTGATTCAAAACACCCATGTCACGTGACTATGGCCAAACGAAGCCTCAAAGTGTTTCACTAAGTGTTTCATCAGGTGTGATCCGCCGAATCAGCGTTTGATTGACACGGTCGGGAACAACAGACCACACAATCGCACATCTGTATAAAAGTGAAATCAACGCATATTGACCTCGTGGGTTTTTGTGAGAGGAGTTTGATTTTGAGATAGCGGATTTTTGGTGATAGTGACATTTATAGTGCGATTTGTTTAGTTATATTTAGGCTTAAATGTACACAACACATTGACTGATAGGCTAGAGACACAGAGTATAGTGACACATTAATAGATACATAGATATAAATATATATAGACAGCTAGATTAATAGATAGATAGATACAGATAGATTAAAGATAGGCTACATAATATAAATAGATTGATAGATTATAGATACATATTATACATATCTAATTACATAGATAGATTAGAGATACATATCTAGATAGATTTGGATAGATAGATAAAATGGAGGCTCCCCAGAAGAGATGCCGTACATCTGTGGTGTGGGAGCATTTCCATTTAGAAACCCCAAATAAAGTGAGATGTGTGTGATCGGCAGCTCGCCTACTGCAACAATACATCATCCAGTAGAAACACAGGACAGTTTATGGGAACTTTTTGATACTCGTATCATCAAACCCAGATGATACACAATGCTACAGCTGATGCCACAGTGGAAGTGAAAAAATACATCAACGATGCGTATTTGCCCACAACTCATGATCCACTAACTTACTGGAAAGAGAGAGCAGTAATCTTTCCTCGTTTGTATGTATTAGCTAAAAAAATATCTTTGCATGCCAGCAACAAGTGTCCCTTGTGAGAGGATTTTTTCAAAGGCTTGAGAAATTATCTGTAAAAAAAGAAGTAGGCTAAGTAAATAAAAATATGTAAAAAAGTGAGACATTGTGGCTTGATTTATTTTATTAATATTCATTTTGCAGGACCAAAATAACATTATGCACAATGAGGAGCCTATTGGTTACAAGATTCACATATTAGAAAAGTAAAAAAAAAAAAAAAATCATGGCTTGTCAAGGTTGTTTCAGATCAACACCTGCAAGTGACCACTAGGTGTCACCGTGGAGACGGGTGTCGGATTGATTCGAAGCCTCGAAACAATATGAACCATTTGATTCAACTGTTTCATTGCTTCACGAAGCCTCGATCTGCCCATCACTACCATAATCCACTTAACAGGCATAGGGTCAGAACCCAAAAAATCCATAACAACAGAGTCCATGACAGGCAAACAAGGAAATCAAGGGAGAAGATCAAAACCATAACATGGAAACCAGAAAAAAAGCGCTCAGAAATGCAGTGTAACACAAACAAGACTTTGCAAAGTGTAAGTGGAAACACAGAGCTTATATAGGCCAACATTTACCAGCAAATGACACACAGGTGGAAGTGATCAAACAAAAATGAGTCCAGGCAATGGGTTATAGGAAATTAAGTTCGTAATGGGAAAGCAAGCGGGTCGGGAGGGGTGCCCTCTGATGGAGATCATGTGCAGTACAGCTGGTGGATGTAACATACGTTTACAAGTTTTTCCTTTGCATTTTTTTTTTTTTTTTGCGTACAGACGTGTCATTGTCAAAACGACCCATTCACACAGATCCGTGAAAATGACAAAAACACTGTGTTGTGCATGCCAGGCCAGTGTGTTGCGATGTCACTTTGTAACGGCTACGTACTGAACACGTAATACTCATGCACATGACGTCACCGTTTTCACAAATTCGTGTTTTTGTAGTCTACACAGAGAGGATGACGGTATCTTTTTCAAAAACTTGCACTTTGAGACCCGTTTTCAAAAGTTTGTGTTTTCGGGCCCCCAGAACGCTGTTGTTGTGTAAATGACCAGCCAAAACACATAAAAAGTTTTACGTTTTTAGTTGAAATTGTCCCCTAAGGTACTAAAATGTACCTTCTAGGGGTAGGGGATATATATATACACACGCATGTGTGTGTGTGTGTGTGTGTGTGTGTGTGTGTGTATATGTGTGTGTGTCTATATATATATATATATATATATATATATATGTAAATATATATTCTACATTATATAATATATTATATATATATATATATATATATATATATATATACAGTATATATATATATATATATATATCAGACTAATTAATGTCATTTCATTAATAGATTGGTGTGCCAAGAGTGACATTAGTCTTCACTTAGACTGAGTTAAGCAATAGGACATTATAGCCATAAAAAAATCTAAGTACTTGGATACTTAAGTACATTTGAAGGCAAATACTTTTGTACTTTTACTCAAGTGAATGTTTAAAGGCAGCACTTCTACTTTTACTTGAGTAATATTTTACCTTGAGTATCTTTACTTTTACTCAAATACATGGTATGTGTACTTTGTCCACCACTGCCTTTATAAGTACGGCACTGCCCCAGTGAAAAGCTGATGTAGGCCTACCCCTAAAGGTACACATTTTGTAATGATTAAAAAGCAATACACACACACACACAAAAAAGAGTTTAAGTTAATTTCACAGCCATGCAACATATATTGACTCCTTACTTTTTAGAATGTTTGTTTTCTGAACCATGCACATATTCACAACAATTAACACAGATGCAGCTGGTACTCCTGGAGCTTGCTGCAGAAAACTAAAAGAACATAAGCACACTGATTTTGGCAATGTCTTTGCTAAAGTTTTAACCCTGAGGTTAAGTGCTGGAGTGAATCATTAAGATGTGTGCTAATGTTAGCAGGCTAATTTACTGCTTGGCTTGTTACAGTCAGCTTCCTGGCAGGGCACCTTCAACTTCGGCCAGGACTGCTCCTGGAGACTTTCCAGACATCACTCACATATGCATCGCACCGAACTCAAGCACGGCCACAAAACCATTCACCAAGGAATGGTTACTTTGCGTACTTCCACGGCTGGAAAAAGTATGGCAGAAATGGAGGAAATGTTTTCTTACATTTAACCCTGATAAAGGTTGCGGAGATTCAACACCATAATTTCTGTAAAGCGTGTTGAGTTTGCGCTTTTAATTATTATTTTCTTTGTACTTTTTACATTCCTAAATACTAATGGAATTTCCAATTTAATGTAAAAATGCCTCTATTATGCTATTTTAAAGGTTTGTTTTGAAGATCTCCTACTATAGGTTTGCATGCATCCGAGGTCAAAAAATACTTGCATTTTCTTATAATATACATTTAATATCACCTCATTTCTCAAACAGTCTGAAACGATTCGTTGAAGCAGTTTGAAGATTCAGTCTCTCTAAGCCCCTCCTTTCCGAGATTATACTCTGCTCTGATTGGCCAGATGGCCCAGTCTGTTGTGATTGGTCTACTACTGCTTACAGGTCATGTCAGAAACGAAACGTCCATTTTCATAACTGAATTTCATCTCCGGAGGCTTCTTCAAATCCCCAGAGATTGCAAGGACAGAAAAGATGCCGTCGATTTTACCTTATCAATTTCAGCCCAAGTTCGATGATGAAACACTGGAAGAGATAGTCAATCAACCAGAAACTCCATCGCAAGCACGTCTTGAGCAGGACGTTTCTCAGTGGTAAGCTTCTTAGTCTGTGGTACATTATGAGATGTGATAGCAATGTTTTGAGGTACATGGTGTGTGGGAACTGTCTCACAGTTTGACATTACTGGGGGTGTTTACAGAGAGAATTTTTGAGCAAGTTAGCGAGGACAACCGTGGATAAGCATTTTTACATTATATTATGATACAGATAGTGCTCCACTCTGTTAAAATAATAAAGACTCTAATAAAGAGAAATTAAACTTACCGTAAAACTTCAAATAATAGCCGAGTCCCAAATAGACGCCTGTCTCTTTTACGCGCCTGGTGTGGCTGCAGGTTTGGGTAAATAAAGGCCGGTCTGGTCTGTTTTTTAGTTTCGGGTTGTATTTAATCCTCTAAAACCGTCAGATCGTCCGCTTTTTCGCGGCCGCCAAAGCAAATTTTTGTCCCTCCAAAGCCTTTTTGATCGATGAGTGATGTAGAATAGAATGACTGCTGCGCCTGACAGGGCGCGTTACGAGCAGAGAGAGAGAGAGAGAGCGCGCCCCGGCCGCGCGCGCGCACTCTCACGTCTTCAAACAACACGAGCGCTGTCTTGCTCTCTCTCCCTCGCGCATATTAATCAAAATCAATTGACGCGATAGTAAAAGGTCGGAAGACCGCAGTTTCACGTGGAGCATTTGGAGATTTTTAGAGATTTGAGACAGGCCTATACACTCAATGAACAACACCTCAACACTAAATTATAAAGGCCTGTCTCATATAGACGCCTGTCTCAAATACAAGCCGGTGCAGTTCGACGATTTGGGAAAATAAAAGCCCGGGCTACTATTTGAAGTTTTACGGTAGGCCTATGTAAGCTAACCGGGCCCACAGCTAAATAGGAAACACTTACCCAAACAATAATGGTACATACACAAACGTGAATGAATCATAAAACTCTTAATAATTACTCAGAGTAAAAGGGGACCACAGACAATCTATTAATGGACATCATTTTAGGAGCTGTGTGTAAGTTTTCTTAAATGCTCCGCTCTTCAACCAGATGTAAAAGCTGCTGTCAGTTAATGAAGATTTGACGGATACACTCTTGGCTTGATTGGATTTTTGTCATATCACAATAAGACATTTCAGTTTTATGGACGTCACCATTTTTGATATTGGTCACTTTCGCTATGATTACTGGTGAGAGAATACAGGCTGGACTCCTGTTGCATTCATACAGACAGTATTCCAGACGCTACTGTAAGTCGCTATGTGAACGGGACATTTTCGAGACTCACACCTATAAGTAAATGCAGTTGTCAATCCCAAAAACTGATGGTGTGAACGTAGTCTTAGAGACCAGAAACAGAGAAATAGAGAGCTTGGTGAAAAAAAACCTGAGGATTATTTGAGTTTTACACATTTTGATGTATTTTTTCTCAAGACAATTTAAGCAATATGGTCTAGTATACACAATATTTACCAACAGCTGTGCGCTTGTCACAGTGAGGTATGACCAAATATGTGCAGCCCCAATCGTTTCTCTGCTTTCCTCAACTTTCTCTCTCTCTCTCTCTCTCTCTCTCTCTCTCTCTCTCTCTCTCTCTCTCTCTCTCTCTCTCTCTCACACACTTCCTTCCATTCAGTAAATAAATAATTACTGAAGCAGATAAAGGCAGTATTGGCTTGGTTATTGCTAAGTCAGTGTTATTTGCTGGCTGGGCTTCACTCATGATTCAATGAAACAAGCTTTTTAGCTAAACAACCTCTCAGGAATGCTTCTCACTCACTGTGTGTATGTGTTGGCTGTGTGTCCCGGCCCAGTCTGGTATAGGGGAATGGATCTTCTGGCACTGATGTACCCAGTACAGATGCATCAGAAAGAGAAAGAGCAAGGCTCTTTTGGCAGACGGGTGTCTTGATAATCCCATCATCTGGCCAGTTCAAACCCAGAGTGGCAGACCAGGGAGTCTTCTTTTCACAGGCTTATCTTTTCATACTTCTTTTCCCCTGAACCTTTCCATCATGTCTGGCCAAACAGGTCACGAATCTAAAAGTGTCCCGCAGTGCTGAAAAAATATTTTTGCAAGACAGCACAGGAGTAGTGTTACATTTTTGGTAAGTTAAGGTTTATGCCTTTTTTTTCCCTGTGTAAAAATAATATAATATAATGTAATGTTAATAATAATGCAAAAATTATTGTAGGTGATCACAAAGATTATTGTACGTAAAATACAGTCTGATAATATTAATTATCAGACTGTATTTATAATATATATATAATTATAATTAATAACTTTTAATTTAAGAGGCTTATTCATTTCACTTTTGGTGTGAAAGGACTTTTACATTTTCAAATTAATATAACTTTTTTTTCTGTATTTGTTATTAAAAAAAAATAAGCAAGCCCATGCAGCCCAGGTAAGAAAAAGTGGCCATATCTGAATGTTGGATGACTCAATGGGTGG
This sequence comes from Rhinichthys osculus, assembly GCA_029959095.1. Classification (NCBI taxonomy): domain Eukaryota; kingdom Metazoa; phylum Chordata; class Actinopteri; order Cypriniformes; family Leuciscidae; genus Rhinichthys; species Rhinichthys osculus. The sequence continues at coordinate 31,748,550 of JARWKJ010000012.1, read as the reverse complement.
ATGTCAATGCTGGATTTATGGCATGCTGATGTGGCTCAATAAGCATTAGCACTTCCAGCAGTGTTTTGTTATCATCACACTCCTTCTCCTGGCATCTTGAGTCGGGTCATGGACCAGCAATAGAGCAAAAGAAATAAAGTCAGATCACAGATCATGTCTCTAATACGTAACACATGCAAATGAAATACGGAGAGGAATAGCCTCCATAAACAAAGACAGGTAATTAAAAGTTGGTTTTGTGTGTGCAATTAGCAATATATATATATATATATATATTCAAGTCACCTTCATTTATAGCTCTTTATACAATAGGTTTCAAAGCAGCTTTACATAAAAACACAGGAAAATTACACATTATTGTAAAATTAATCAATTACGAAACATTCAATTTCAGCAGTAAAGCAGCTCTACAGAAGACAATACATAGTATCATTCATCTCAGTTTAGTCCAATGTTGTTTCAATTCAGTTCAATAACTGTCAAAGTCGTAAAGTTCATCATTTGTGAAACAAGTTCAATTCAGCTTTACTATTCGACAATGATGTCATCATCCAGCTCAGTTCAGTTCAATGTTGATTCAATTTTCCTCTCATTTTTCTCAGTTGAGTTTAAATTGTGTTCTCGTCTCATCTGTGTCTGTGCAGTTAAATCGCTAATACAAGATTTGGCACGTTTAAAATGTTGTAGTGCAAATATCTGTAGGTAAATAATAGGGCTGCAACAACTAATCGATAAAATCGATAATAATCGATTATGAAAATCGTTGTCAACGAATGTCATTATCGATTAGTTGGTCTGCTTACGTCACGGAGAGGGTTTACTGGTGATTGGTTGAAACAGGCCAATCAGGATGCTCTGTCTTACACGCGCTTCATGAGGCACATACGCACACACGCAAGGCCTCTCTCCCTCCGTTGCTCTGCCGCACGCGCACGCTACACGGTTAAAGGCCAATTTATACTTCTGCATCGAGTGTACGCCGTAGTGTACGCCGTGGGCTACGCACGTAGGCGACGCCGTCATGAGCATTTATACTTCTGCGTTTAGGTCTGCGTTGCTCTGCAGTACAGCGCCGAAACGCTAGTTGGCGGCGGAGGGTTTTAATGTTCCACTGTGTTTAGATTCCTCGCGGCAAGAAGAAGAAGATTCCTCGCGGCTGTTTTGAGTTTAGGTTACTACAAGCAATGGCGACTGAAAGAGAGCAGATCATGTTGGAGTTGGAGCTTATCGAGGTGGAAAAGGTACATTTTTAGTTTTTTTAACAGTTTCGCTGTACTTAGAATTTAAAAATGGCGGGCGGTGCAGAAGAACACGCCGGAAATGCATAGGAGGAAACGCGATGCTACAAGCCGACCAATCACAGATCTTGCGGTCCGCGTCGTCGCGACGTGTAGTTACATTTTTGAGGAGGTGCGCGTCAGGTTACGGCGAAGGGTACGGCGTATGGTACGCGTCTGTGCGTATGCTACGCCGTACCTACTGCGCGCACCCGACGCAGAAGTATAAATTGGCCTTAAGCCTTGTTTATACTCGACGCGTCCGCAAAAGCGCGAAGGTGCGCGCGGCAAAAATGACGTCATTGCGGTGTGGGCGGTCGTGCGCGTTGGGTGCGCAAGACCCCATTTCGCCTGGCGGTGTGCACGGCACTTTTTGTAACATCGCGCGCGGCGCCGTATCCGAAGATGAACGACTTCGAGCCGAATCTGGCCGAACTGGTGCGTCTGTACCAGCATGTTTATGATCCTTCTATATACAGAGACATTTGCATTGATGGGCGACCATAAAAGCCTCTCATTTTGTGAATAGGAACACATTTGCATTAAGCACCCAGTTTGCACTTGTCTAAAGTAACTGCTTACATTTACAAAATAAGCCTACAATAGCAGAAGTAAGCCCTGCTGATGAAATTAACACTCTTCAATAAGGCTTCAGTTGTTTAGTTTACATGCAGTGAAAGTACAATAAACCTACTGCATTTAATACTCTTTTTATATGAATCAGCAATTAATAAACTACTAATAAACGGCAAACTACTTCTTCACTGCTGATTCCTGGTGGGTTTAGAAGAGAATTACTACGAGTCGCCCCCTGTCGTTTCACAGAATAGCACAACGGCGAGCGCGTCAAGTATAAACGCCTCGTCCGTTTCGAGAGGTGCGCGCGCAGTCAGCAGAGACTCGCGCTCTTGCGGACGCGTCGAGTATAAACAAGGCTTTAGGAGCACAGTCTCTTCTGTCTCGCATGCGCGCTCAAATCCCGGGAGTTTGAACTAATTTGCGGGCATCAGGGAGCCGCATAAGCCGCTATCAATATGCGGGTGACTCCCAGAACTTTCGGGAGACTTGGGATGTCTGTATTTTGTCTCGAGCATCAGGTTGCGCAATCAGTTCGCTCGCAACATAAGTGATGGATTAAAATAGCGCTACCGCAGAAATAGCTTAAATTAAAACGGTCTTTACAAAGCGAAGCACTAAATATAAAGGCAGTTAATAACAGCAGCAGTAAAAGATTGTTTTAGTCACTGTACTCTGTGGTTTTCAGCGAATGCTTGTGCACTAATGCATCATTTTTCCTGTCTTTTTAATCAAGCCTGTTAACTTGCTGCGTACTTCCATTCCGTTCTTTATTTATAGCATTTGTCTATTAAGTTTTAATTGTTTTTCAAACGCGATCTACTGCGGCTCTACGTTCACACGCTTGTTTTCAGTCTTTCTATATTTATTTTAACAATGTATCCTTATAATTCAATTAATTTTAAATAAAAATTAACTGAATTATATATTTTAGATGTTTTTAGTTTATATCTTCACATCTGAACATCATGTCTGTGTAAATTTGTTTTAACAAAAATTGTGTTAAAACAATATGTTGGATATAAATGTGTTTTTTTTTTTTACATTAATCATGGTTGTCAACTTGCCATCAGCAATTATCATTAAAAACAATGCAAATATTGATATTACTAAAACTCAATGTGTGGCTTTTGCACTTTTTAAAGTACACTTTTACACATAAATATCCTAATTTAGGGTTTAAGGTAACACTTTATTTTACGGTGTCCTTGTTTCATATGTTACATGTACTTAGTAATAACAGTAAATTATGCATAATTACATGCAACTAACCCTCAACAAAATCCTAATCATACCCTATTCCTATAGTAAGTACATGTAGTTCCTTAATATTACTCTGTACTTAAATATATAATTACACTGTAACAAGGACACCTTAAAATAAAGTGTAACCGGGTTTTATTTAGTCAATAAACAAAAAAATCGAAGTGAATTTTTTATCCGATTAATCGATTAATCGAAAAAATAATCGTCCAATTAATCGATTATCAAAATAATCGTTAGTTGCAGCCCTAGTAAATAAGGCTTTTAATGTTATGTTAGTGCATATTAATGAAACTATTTTTACTGTACTTTATTTTTGATTTGTTGCACATTTTGATTATCATTGGCTGCTATTTGGCTGAAATGATACTTCTTCTGGTGGACCTTTAACCCATTACACCGCAAAAGCATACACAATAATATACACAGTAAATATCATCAAAGGGATGATAAATATTAGGATATGTATGCCTGATATTGTTCAGCTTTATCACTGAGTCTTAGTCGCTACTCACTCCATAGAGGCAGAGAGATAATCCAAATCACGTTTCGCCACATACAGTAACTGTGTGAGCTAATCCTCAATGCATATTATCTCTCTCGGCCTTCCTCTCAGAGGAAATCAGTGTGTGTGTGTGTGTGTGTGTGTGTGTGTGTACGTGTCCAGGCTGAATGGCCATGACAGACAGATAGAGGCGCTTTCATTCTCCATCCTGTGATCCTGCTTGTGCCATTAACAAAGCAGATACATTCTGTCAGAGTGCAGTTTATCCCGCAGCTTTTCCCTGTTTCACCGAGGGCTGAGCGGCTCTACTAACTGCCTTTGTCACACACATAACGCTGCGAGCTCTTCTGAGGGCCACTCGGGGATCACCGCACACAGAGAATCCACAGAGGAGCTTCAGTCACAATGACAATTCAATTGAGGGGCTCTAAGCTGTGTGTGTATGTGTGTGTGTGAGGCTTACGTGCCATTTAATCTATGGAGATGCTCAGGTAGGCTATTCTGGGTGAATGAAATGATCAAGGAGCATCTGGATGAATCGCCACGATTTTAAGAATGAAGAAGCCGTTCAGATTAGTGTTACATTCAATATAAATGTTGGCCCTTGTGCGGTGTTGAAAACCCTTACAAACACTTCTGGTCAAAAATGACTTGCCTGAAAAAGAAATTGCGTATTAAATCTCTCGTTATGCTACGTTATCGCCAAATATTGGATTCAATCTTTTTGTCAGTTTTGTGTTTATTTTTGGAACTGATCGATCAGAGGCCTTATTTATCCGAGCTTACGTACCACCGTTTTTGAGTGAAAAAAGGGTTATCTATGGATAATCTTGTCAATTTTACATAAAATATGAAAACAATTTGCATTGTTTATCACACTAGTGTGCTTCAATGTTTAACCAGTAAATTTGGTTTGAAATGTTTTTTTTTTTTTTTACAAAATGACACAAAGTCACACTTCTGGTGTTCCCGGTCAAAAATGACCGACCTACAAAAAAAAAAAGGCCTACAAAAAACTTGTTACGCTATTTTATCGCCAAATATTGGATTCAATCTTTTTGTCAACTTGTTTTCTTTCAATTAGAACAGGTTTTGTATTTATTTTTGAAACTGATTGATCGTAGGCCTCATTGAACTGAGCCTCACTGATTTGAGGATAAAGTTCATCTCTGTGAAAAAGAAAGCCTCTTATACTCAAAAAAGTGTGTGTGTGTGCGTGTGTGTGTGTGTGTGTGTGTGTGTGTGTGCGGATGCACAAGTATCCACCAAGCGGCAACCTTTCGGTCTCTCTCTTGAATTAACACAGTCTCATCCCAAGAAGTCATATAACTGACCTGGTACAAAAAGTGGTTTTGGTCTATATAGCTAATTTTGCCCTTCATGACAACTGTGAGGGGGGGATTTTTTTAAAACTCATCCGTTTAAATGATATTTTAGTGGCCACTTGAGTGACAGGTGGATTGTCGCTGCTGTCACTTCTAGCCGTTTGTCTGCTGTCTGTTAGCGTCACATCACCTCAGCTAAACTCTTTGCCCATTTTCGTTTGTAAGGGAGTAACGCGCTGCCAAGATGGCGGCGTCCTGCTCCGCCCACTTTGGGCTTCTAAAATGCTCTTCAGAAACCTACGGGTGACGTCACGGACACTACGTCCATATTTTTTTTACAGTCTATGGTATCCACATATGCACAGATCCGAGGCCTTTATTTTTGCAAGCCACGTGTACAAATGTGAACATGAACATGATTAACACACTCCTGAACACTAATTGTTTCTCTGATTTTCAATGGGTATATGAATGTAATCTGGACGTACTGCATTTGCCATGTTGTCATTATCACGTGACCTGCCAACATCAGTTGCGTCGAGTCGCCTCCATTCATAAATCTTCTCCAGTGGCCTCATGGGATAGTAAAGTGTCCATCATATGCACAGAATCTCACCACAAGTAGTAGGTCATGTGGGTACTTTTTGCCTACTTTTTATGAGTTCTGTGAATTCAGACATACTACTTTTGTCACATACTATTTTTCACCTACAGTACTATAGAGTAGGGAAGTATGCGATTTCGGATGCAGCCTAAATGTGAGCAATTTACTCACCTCACTTGCACAAAACAGATTCAGTATTCCTCAAAACGGATAAAAACAGTGAAATGCAAACTCAGAATATTACATAAACCTGCTATATTTAATATGTAAAATTCTACAAACATGCTTTATGTATTTAACCTCAATTTATTAACCAATGTCTTTACTGATGACCTTAAATGATCCAATTCAACCATACCAATAAGCAAAAATGACTTTATATAAACATCACGTTAGTTTCATTTTTTTTATGCTAAACAAAGAGGGTTTAACTTACTACTTAAGTTTAAAACAGACTCTTGTTACAACACTTTTACTTTGTCTGGCCCTTTCAATTCCTCCCTCTCATCAGGAACACTTTTTAACATGATATCGTTTTGTCTGTATTCTCCAAGCAAGACGAACTGAGATCACGTCTGTTTGTCTGTGCCCTTTCTGTCCACAACAGGAGTCTGATCAATTCTGCCTGGTTGACCAATATGCATTTTTTTTTTCAGTGGCCGATGCCATTGCCTATATCTATAGAAATGGGAGACAGATGTCTATATAACGCCAATACATGTTGACATTCATTGAATGTCATTGCATTATATACAAAGCAGTAAACATTATAAAGAAAGATAGCACAAGCACACTTTTCAAGCAAAACAATTTCACAAATAGTAGTTTGTTAGATTTTTAGGTGATTTTTTTAGGTGATTTAACGCTTAATTGCATTGAATGTGAAGTAGTAGCATACTACAAATCTTACAAGCATAGTTTATGCTTTTTAATATTTTATGCTGAAAATATAATATTATTTAAATAAAATGCTTAAGTGTACTTAAAGAGAGTAAACTTTCATGACTATGATTCTTAACACACTTAAGAAGGCTTAAAAAGTGCATTTTGTAATATTATTGTAACATTTTGTCAAATTAAAAGATTAATTTAAAAATAGGCTACATTTTAAATCATTTTAATAATATGTACTGTTATTCTATATATATATATAACAAATATTCTTAAATATAGGACACTCAATAGAAATGACAAAGTATTTTTGTTTATCATAAATGTTTACATTCGGCTGTACACCTTCACTATGTTTCAGTAATGAAATTACATACAAAGATGTAGTTAAGTCCTACTTAAGTGGGTAAAAAAAACACAATGAAGTTTAGCTAACTGCAATTAGATAACAATTTATTTTATTCTACATTTACATTTTTAATTATGTGTTCAAAAACGTTACATTCAGATCACATTCTTTTAAATTTTTTTTAGTAACTAATATTCAGTAATTAACCACTCTTTTTAAAAGTATGCTAAAGTGTACTTTTTCTTTGCAAAGGTATTTACATTGATAATTTTTATTGAATCACTATGTGTGTTCATAAGGAATTAAATCCACAACCATGGCACTATTATTGGCATACTTTACCATTTGCTATAGTAGCACACACACGCGCGCATTGTCTAGAGTATATTAGCAGTTGAGATGTTTCAAAGGGTTTAGAGGTCTAGAGAGGTTTAGAGGAACACGAGTGTAACTCAGAGCTGTGAAAACAGGTGAGAATAAAGGTGTGAGCTTCCAAGAAATCCTCAGGTTTCAAGGTGACGTCCAACAATGGTGCATGGGCAAAGCATCAAGAGAAGCCTGTTTCACACATCCTAGTACATCACTGTTACTGAAACATCAGATGCGCACTAAGCTTTAACATGGACTGTGTTTTTGCACTGTTTTTAGCAGCTCTATACAGAAAAAAAAAGACCCCAATGTCACCTGTCTGCAGCTTTCTTTACAATGAAAAATAAATGCAAACAAGCATTTTTATGCGAGCCCTTAACTCCCTTGGCGTTTGCAATGCTATTATCTGAGCTAAGTTGTCATTGTCAATAGTTCAATGAGCTGTCAATCAGGCAGATGTGTATCAACAGTATAGAAAACTCAACTGAGGTGACACTCATCAAACATAATTTTAGATCAACTTTGAACAATACAACGCAACAAAAAATTCCAATGAAAGCAACAAACCAGAAAACACGACAAGGCAATAGGGAAGTTAACCTGTGGACAGACAGGAAGAGAGTTATTTCCACAGCAAAAGCGAGGATCTGTGGAACTCCGTCCATGTCAGCGGACGGGTGAGTAATTTTCACCAAGGGTCACTGATTTGGTTATAGAGAACAGAGAGACAAACACACCACACTGCACAGCAGCTTCCACAGACCCACAAAGGACAGAAAGGACACCTTATATATATATATATATATATATATATACTGTTGATACACATCTGCCTGATATATATATATATATAACAAGGTTATTTGAATACTTTAATCGTCTCGGTTACTATTGTAACCCTCGTTCCCTGAAGGAGGGAACGGGAGACGTAACGTAATTGGGGATCGCCTTGAGAGACCAATCTACTTCAAGAGTATTAAAACGAGCCAATGCATATTGGCATGCGATAATTGCATCAGCTGCTCTGCTTGCAGCGTGAGCATATAACGAGGAGGAGGTGCGTCGCGTATTGTTTTACGCTGAGGAGCCGAGACGTGTTCAGCCGTACAGCGATGGTCAGCAACCGTGGCGACGGGACGTTACGTCCCCCGTTCCCTCCTCAGGAAACGAGGGTTACATCAGTAACCGAGACATTCCCTTTCAGTCGCTCACGTTCGACGTAACGTCGACGTGACGATGTAATTGGGATCCCATGGAAAACGCCACGGTTGCTGCCACATCCAGCGCCCTACGCAAGACTCTCAGACCCCCAACTGACTGGGGCGGAAGGCCTGCATAGAGGGAGTTCGAACTGCTGTTCCTTTATAACCCACACAGTGGAACTCTTGGATAACACTGGGAAAGCGTGCCTTTCCAGGGGAGAGGGACTCTACGGAAGCCACATCCTGCCTGAAGGGAGGTATCATGTGGAGATACACATATGGACTGGCCAGAAGGGGCAGTGCAATGTATCGAATGTCACTGGGGTGGCTCCAGCCTGAGATGGGGGAGGCTACAATGGACAGGTTTTGCAAGAAAGCTCACTGGGGGAAATGCATACCTGCGTAGGCCCCGGGGCCAGCTGTGTGCCAGAGCATCCATGCCGAGGGACCCCTCGGTCAGGGAACAGAACAACTGGCAGTGAGACGTGTCCGGGGCGGCAAACAGATCTACCTGTGCGGTCCCGAAGCGCCTGAATATCAGCTGGACCACCTGGGGATGGAGTCGCCATTCTCCCGGTAGCACCCGCTGCCGTGAGAGCTTGTCGGCTGCTCGGTTGAGTGTATGTAAACCGTACGAAGCGACCTCAGTTGCTTCTGACTCCAGAGGAGGAGATGGCGGGCGAGTTGTGACATGCGACGGGAGCGTAGACCACCCTGGCGGTTGATGTACGCAACGGTCGCAGTGCTGTCCGAACGGACCAGTTCATGCTTGCCTAGTAGCGGCGTTTTGAAGCGGCCCAGCGCAAGATGTACTTCTAACAACTCGAGGCAGTTGATGTGCCAATGCAGTTGAGGCCCCGTCCACAGACCTGAAGCTGCATGCCCGTTGTACGTGGCCCCTCAGGCGGTGGCAGAGGAATCCGTGGAGACCACAAAATGCCTGGACACTTGTTCTAGGGGAACACCTGCCTGCAGAAACAAAGGGTCCGACCACAAGCTGAGAGTTTGGCGACAGTGCGGGGTCACTTGGACCCGGCACGAGCAGCTCTGCCAAGCCCATCTCGGGACTCGATCGTGGAGCGAGTTTTGGAGCGGCCTCATATGAAGCAATCCGAGCGGCGTTACCGCGGCTGCAGATGCCATATGCCCCAGGAGCCTCTGAAAAGTTTCAGTGGTGCCGCTGTTCTGCGTCTGAGCGTGCTCACGCAGTTCAACACTGACTGGACGCGGGCCTCGGTGAGGTGCGCTGTCATGTTGATCGAGTTCAGCTCTTTACCGAGAAAAGAGATCCTCTGCCCGGGGGTGAGTTTGCTCTTTTCCCAGTTAACACGAAGCCCTAGGTGGCTGTCCCTGTGTTCGCAAAAGTGCTCTCTCGACTGGCGAGAATAAGCCAGTCGTCGAGGTAGTTGAGAATGCGAACACCACGCTCGCACATGGGAGCAATGGCCGTCTCCGCGACTTTCGTGAAGACACGGGGCGACAGGGCCAGCCTGAATGGTAAAACTTTGTACTGATATGCCCATCCCTCGAACGCAAAGTGAAGAAACAGTCTTTGTCGAGGGAGAATAGGACATGAAAGTACGCGTCCTTCAGGTCGATCGCTGCAAACCAATCTTGGGGACGGATGCACTTGAAAATGCGTTTCTGCATAAGCATCTTGAATGGCAGCCTGTGAATGGACCGGTTCAGGACACGCAGGTCCAAGATAGGTCGTAACCCACCACTTTTGTTGTGTACAATGTAGTACGGGCTGAAGAAGCCAGTTTTCATATCGGCTGGAGGGACCGGCTCGATTGCGTCCTTCGCCAGTAGGACTGCAATCTTTGCCTGGTGAAGGCAGGGGACGCCAGGCAAACTGAATCGTATAGCAGAGTCTGATGGTACGGATGAGCCAGGGAGACGGGCTGGGAAGCACTAGCCAGGCTCCCAGACACTGTACAAGCGGGACCAACGGCACGGCAGACGTACCCGAGGTGGGGCAGCAAGGCAGAAGTGGGGTCTGAGCGTGCAACCCTAACTTGACTCCACCGATCGGTAGGGGATGAATGAGACGGCATAGGTGCGGCCTCGAGCACATCAGGCTACCGCTGGTGAAGCAAGAGGGGGCAGAGGGTGCCAAGGCATAGCGTCGCACACCGCCAACCTCGCTCTCTTGGGACCCAGAGATAGAGAAGCTGCTTTTTCTGAGAATTTGGTACCGTTGGCTGAGACTCCAGAGGTGGAACAGAATGATTCAACAAAAGTTCTCCGCCCAGCCCTCCTCGGGGAAGAGCAGCTAACTCTGGGTCGCCCGTCTCAGGGCTGCTGAGACGGGTGGTGGCGTCTTCCTGCTAAGCTCAACGTCACAGTAGAGCTGGGTGTGGGGGAGTTTAAGTTTTGTTTTTTTGTTTTTCGCAGGGGACTGACACCCTTGGCGACAAACAGGCTGAGGGGCAGCCCACCAGTGACTCAGGGAGCACATTGTGGCAAGCTTTTTTGGTTACCTCGGCCTGCATTTGAACTGCGGAAAACCACTGGGCACAGTCTTCGCCGAAAGGCCACCTCGTGAGATGGGAGCATCGAGAAAGCGAACTTTGGTGATGTCTCATACCTCTGCAAGGCGCAGCTCAACCCCGACTCAGAACTACCCTGCAGGGAAGAGGCGGTCTGCAGTAGCACTGCCCCCCCACCATTGAGGGTAGTGAGAGAGGAAAAACTTTCTGCAGCTTTTGGCACGTTTGGCTTGCCATATTGGCACCAAAGTGTTTCCATACTGCAAAAAGTTTTTCAAACACATCCAGGAAGGCACGGGGGCGGGGAAAAGTGATTACACATCGCACTGCGCCCCCAGTGTAACCCGGGAAAGCATGGCTGTCAAGTCTGAATCCGATTCATGCATGAGCATGAGCATGCACAGCATTATAGTGGAGCTCAGCATCATCTTCATTTCCAGAGCGTAACAACCCTCTCTCTGATGTAGCAATCGACATCTATCCTCTCCTGGAGCCCCGAATGAAATGCTAGGTCCATCATGAGCATGTGAGACAGTGAATGTGGCCGTCACCTGGCCGTCACCTGGACCTTAATAAGAAAGGCAAGACGAACAACGTGCTGACGTGGTCATGCTCTCAGAGAGAACATAAACCACCCACGAGTACAGTTTCAGCACACTTAAGCCCAGGCATGTGAAACAGTGATCGTGGCCGTCACATGAGGATAGGAAACGGCCGCATCCAGAAACATACGGTTTGAATGACGTCTTGAAAAAGACGCAGTATCAAACCGTGTATGCTCTTTAAGGAAAAACTGCTCTCTCTGGTGCTGAAGCACCCAGGGATGACCACGGCTACACAAACAGGACGATAGTGCAAGCCTGATGTGAACACTCACATTCCCATTGAAGGCACAACATTCTGAGCTGTGAAAACAGCTGTTTTGCCGGCTCTCGTGAGATCGCGGCCAGCGCTGTCTGCGCTGTAACAACCAATACCAGCTTTGAAGAGGTGTTCCCTGAAGAGCAGACTCGTTTTCTTCTTTTGAAGTTGAACACTGTCAGAAGATTGTAGAGCAGGAACAGTAGAACCGCTCGGCTCCGAAGCGAAAGAATGCGATTATCGCATGCCAATATGCATTGGCTTGTTTTAATACTCTCGAAGTAGATCGGTCTCTCCAAGCGATCCCCAATTACGTCGTCACGTCGATGTTACGTCGAACGTGAGCGACTGAAAGGAAACTGATTGGTTGACGAACGTCTAAGGTCTGCAATTGTTTTCAGGAAAGCGCACGGCTAAAGTAGTTCCAGGCAGGTCTTGACCGCATTACATATCATTATCACTTTGCCAAATTATTTCAGTTGTTTTAAAGGTTCTTATAGCCAACAACAGCAATAGAACTAAAGCCCACATTGACACTGACCAAGCAAATAAATAGAGTAAACAATAGGATAAAAACGACAAATTATTTCCATGCTTTTTGCCAATAGCTTCTTGTTTATAGTAAGTGCATACACCTGCGGTAATTTACACACTTATTACCGTAATCCATGTAACATACCGGAATCTGATCTTATCCCATATAAAAAAATATTTACTTCAATAATCTACATAATTATAGATACATATCACAACAATCCTCTATTCCAAAAATTTTTGTTTAAAATCTGACCATCAATATGACCATAAATATTCTCATTCCCATTATTTAATATTACAAAAAATTATTATCATCATCCCTACACGTCACACGATTAGACATTGCAATGCATAATGAAACAACAATTATAGAAAACAATTGAGAGTACAATCCTCATTCATGCCCAAAGGATATAGACATTTTAGGTCAAAAATCCATTTACATTCCCTCTGCAAAAGTCTCCGCTCCAAATTACCACCCCTACGTAACTGTGTTACATGTTCTATAACTATGAAATTTAATTCTGAGATCAAATGGGACTTCTTATTAAAATGACAACTGGAGATTTTTGGTCTTTCCTTCTGATAGGCTTCATATGTCCAATGATACGTGTCTTAATTTCTTCTTCTTTTGTTTGTCCGATATATAGGACGATTCTCGTAAATTCTCCAAAGCGAGACATGTCTGTATATATATTTTTTGTGTACATAAATGTTAGTAAAAAAAAAAATGTAAGCAAAATTTTAAAACATAGTCACAAAATTCAATATTCATATCATGGTGTCTTTAATTATACGTCTGTGTTTGCTCTCAAAAACATAAAAAAAGTTCAAATTCCACAATTTATTTGTGAATTTACATTGAATTTTTGTACAACCCTGATAACAGTAGAACATTACTGCAGTGATATGAGATCCGGACCATTTGTGGTAAGAAAACAATTTAACAAAGCACAGAACGGCTGTACATTTGTCGTCTTTTCGATCCGAGTTTGGGAATGTGAGAACAGGGTGAAACAGAAAATCACAGACAAACAATAATAAAAAATAGAACACATTCCATTTTGCCAGCTCAACCTGATACAACCTCAAAACACCTGCAGAGAGAGAAAGACTTAAAAGCAGGAGAGAGAGAAAAAGAATATCACAAGAGCAAGTGTGCAGAAAGAGAAGGGAGAGAAAAAGACAGCGACAAAGTGAAAGATCACAAACGAAAAGCTGTGAGTTAGACACCGTTACATTGTCTGCAAAAAGCAACACCAAATCACACCCCCACATTCACAAGAGAGCAAAAGTGCAGACAGACGTGCAGAAATATCCATTATAGAAGATCCACAGCTCAAATTTATAACTCTGAAAAGTCAGAAACCATAACACAAAAGGTATACCATTTGTCCAAACCATGAAGGACATAGAGGGAAAACTTGAAGAAACTTGAAAAAATGTCCCAATGCAATTCTCACAATTGAGACTTTGTTTATCATAATTGCAATTTTATAACTCACAATGTGGCAATATATCTCACAATATGATTTTAAGGCACAATAGGACTAAATGTCGCAATGTGATTTAACATCTCTGTGAATTTGTTTCTCATAATTGAGATTGTATATACTGTACACAACAGTACAGCATTATTTATAATCTTAAATTATCTCACAGTTACCTTTTTATCCATAATGCAGTGAATTTTGGTGACATACCTTCATATCCGCAGAAACATATTTTATCAGGGGGTTCTGGGGGCGGGGCTATATAACAAATATATATAGGCCATTTTTGCTATATTTTAGTTTAATAATACATTTTATTTAATATTTTGTATTTTAAGGGTATTTTAGGGTACTAAATATTTACCTCTAAATTATGCACTATTTATGCAATACCGCATGGTGTAACATAGCTATGCCACTAGATAGCTATATAGCCCTATATGTAAATGTATAAACAGTTGCTGCTGAGAACATTGTTTTCAGACATAATATTTGCATTTGGATATATATTTATACTTTAGTAAAGACTACTTGTCGTAAAAGTTGACATTTGAAATGTCAGTTTTTGCATTATTATTGCAGGCAAATCTGGACACAGAGAAAGCATTTTGTTACTCATACTAGCTACATGTTTTTGAATCACACATATCGCACACACAAACAATGTGTGTTTTAAACATTTATTAAGATAGTTTGATGTAATTTTGTCGCAGCTATAATTGTTGGATAAGTTGTGTTTATACACCTTGTTTCATTGTACTTTTTGATTTATTATGAGTTCTGTGAAAAGTTTTTTTTTTTTAAATTGTGTTACACTTTTGGATCTATTTAACAAAACCTTTATTTTTAAACTGAAAAAAAAAAAAAAAATCTTAAAAATTTTGTTGACTAATTAATTTTTGTATACAAGAACGGATTAAGAATGTTTAGATATTTGGGTTACAATTTATTTGAATGTGTCCCTGATACAGTGTAATTAAGTATTGAGTAATAATAATTAACTACATGTACTTAATAGGGTTAGGGTTTGGTTTAGAGTTAGTTGCATGTTTTTATGCCTAATTTATAGTTATTACTATAGTAAATACATGTAACGTGTAACAAGGTCAAATAATGTGTTACCGATATTTGTACTGGAATTTTTTGTTTGTTTGTTTTTGCAGTGTACACAATGGCGTTAGCCAATCATAAAAGTGCTGTTTGCCGCCCCTTAAAATAGATTATTTCAGACATGAGGGTTGAAATTACAAAATTGTCCACATATACTGCAAAAAAAAACATGAATATTTTAAGTGAACCTCTAAAGAACATTAAAATATATATTTTTAAAAAATCCATGTCATGGCCCCTTTAAGATATTATAAACATTAAAGCTGCAGTCCGTAGCTTTTTTAAGTTAAAAATAATCCAAAATAATTATATTAAAAAAAACTTATTCTGCCAGTGGTCAAAACTATCTGCTTGCCATAGCTAGATTCAAAACGGTTAGCTTGTAATAATGATTTTAATTCCAGTGGTACTGGTGGGTTTCCGCGGGAAATTCGAGCATGTCTTTGCGTCATTACGTCACACCCGTACACATAAAGAAGGAGTTTCGGCTAGCCGGCTATACTGCGCGTGACGAGATGTTTAGATGTATAGGCTTTTCTCGCAGCACTTTACATAATTAAACTTATGGCATCCAGAAAGATCCAAACAACAATCATCAGTGTCAACTGGAGATTCATCAGTTATAAAACCCAAAAGACTTCGTACTTCGGATTTAAGGTGGCTAGAGAAAGAGAAAGAAACCGTCTCATCCGAACACAAGGATTTAAACATCGGCGGGGCTTTTGAAAAGTGCGTGAACTCCGTGTTTTGAAGGGGTTCGAAACGGAAGAAGAGACGGCTTTTTTCTGCTGAACAAGTAAGTTAAGACATTTCAATAGTTCAATCGTGTAACAGTACGTTTTCTTAATTCACACAGTTATGGAGTTTCCTTTGTTGTGCCTTTCTCGTTTTGCTATTATGGAAAATATGAATTCTGAACTACACAGGTAACCATAAAACACATTAAATTTAACATTAGTCACGCAATGCTGATGTTGTTAACATGAACAATTTGAGAACAAAGTAGGCTATAATTTGCACCGTTGCTGTAAATCGCGTTGATTAAATCTAACAAAGCTTATCATGTCGAATGAACAAAAAATGAACGGAACAAAAATGGATTTTACTTACTTGTTCAGAAGACATTTTCTTATGAAAATTCTTATGTTGGTCAAACTTTCAAAAAGTGAATCTGTGATTCTGTATGACAGTATCCACACAGCGCGGTGACTGACAGCAGCACTCGCCTCAAAGCACTGTGTTCATCCGCGCTGTTTCATGCCCATTTACAACCCACGTAAAGATGATAATTCCGCGAATCACTGCAGTTACAGATTTCGAACAGAGAGATGGCGACAAAGAGGAAAAGCTACGGACTGCAGCTTTAACATTTCAATTTCCTGTAAAGCTGCTTTGACTCATGTGCTATACAAAAAAATTCTATTTGACTTGACTAGCGGATGTGATGTAATCCACTACATCATTGTGCTATGGTCTTCAGTGAAGAAATTACATGCTTCAGATTTAACAAGAGGTCTTAAAATGGACTTTTGCAGTTATATTACTTTCTCACTTTTTGACAAGTGGGGCCAGACAGTGAAACCCCACGAGAGAAGAACATGGCAGTAACAGAATTCTTTTTAATGTAGCTTTTGTGTCACGAACGTTTCCTGACGGCAGGTTGAATAGATCTCTCTCTGAGGGGTTAGACTCGCCTCTTTTACTCAGTGCAGCTTTAATCAATAAAACTGACAGAGACTCTGAACTTGGTTTTCCGGCGACCACCCATTCACAGACCTCCTCCTGCGATGTTTGTAAGTGCATTTGGGAGAGCGAGTGCAAATGAGAGAGAAAAAGGAGTGTGTGGGGGGCACTTTAATGCACCGGTAAATATTTCCACAGCAGGGGTTTTCATCTCAACGCAGATGATTATTACGGAGAAAACCACTGCTCTCGTGGGCAGCATCACAAACCACATCAGTCCTATACACTAAGAGCGTACAGAAATATCACACTCCTCCACAGTAAAGACCTAAACTTTGTCAGGGTTCATTGGATTTTTGTATTATACTGAAAAAAAATTATAAACGCAACACTTTTTTTTGTCCCCATTTTTCATGAGCTGAACTCAAAGATTGACTTTATCTATGTACACAAAAGGCCTATTTCTCTCAAATATTGTTCACAAATCTGTCTAAAACTGTGTTAGTGAGCACTTCTCCTTTGCCGAGATAATCCACCCACCTCACAGGTGTGGCATATCAAGATGCTGATTAGACAGCATGATTATTGCACAGGTGTGCCTTAGGCTACCCACAATAAAAGGCCACTCTAAAATGTGCAGTTTTACTGTATTGGGGGGGTCTGAAAACCAGTCAGTATCTGGTGTGACCACCATTTGCCTCACGCAGTGCAACACATCTCCTTCGCATAGAGTTGATCAGGTTGTTGATTGTGGCCTGTGGAATGTTGGTCCACTTCTCTTAAATGGCCGTGCGAAGTTGCTGGATATTGGCAGGACCTGGAACACGCTGTCATATACGCCGATCCAGAGCATCCCAAACATGCTCAGTGGGACATGTCCAGTGAGTATGCTGGCCATGCAAGAACTGGGATGTTTTCAGCTTCCAGGAATTGTGTACAGATCCTTGCAACGTGGGGCCGTGCATTATCACGCTGCAACATGAGGTGATGGTCGTGGATGAGTGGCACAACAATGGGCCTCAGGATCTCGCCACGGTGTCTCTGTGCATTCAAAATGCCATCAATAAAATGCACCTGTGTTCTTTGTCCATAATATACGCCTGGCCATACCATAACCCCACCGCCACCATGGGCCACTCTATCCACAACGTTGATATCAGCAAACCGCTCACCCACACGACGCCATACACGCTGTCTGCCATCTGCCCTGTACAGTGAAAACCGGGATTCATCCGTGAAGAGAACACCTCTCCAAAGTGCCAGACGCCATCGAATGTGAGCATTTGCCCACTCAAGTCGGTCACAACAACGAACTGCAGTCAGGTCGAGACCCCGATGAGACGACGAGCATGCAGATGAGCTTCCCTGAGACGGTTTCTGACAGTTTGTGCAGAAATTCTTTGGTTATGCAAACAGATTGTTGCATCAGCTGTCCGGGTGGCTGGTCTCAGGCGATCATGGAGGTGAAGATGCTGGATGTGGAGGTTCTGGGCTGGTGTGGTTACACGTGGTCTGCGGTTGTGAGGCAGGTTGGATGTACTGCCAAATTCTCTGAAACACCTTTGGAGACGGCTTATGGTAGAGAAATGAGCGTTCAATTCCCGGGCAACCGCTCTGGTGGACGTTCCTTCAGTCAGCATGCCAATTGTACGCTCCCTCAAAACTTGCGACATCTGTGGCATTGTGCTGTTTGATAAAACTGCACATTTTTGAGTGGCCTTTTATTGTGGCCAGCCTAAGGCACACCTGTGCAATAATCATGCTGTGTAATCAGCATCTTGATTTGCCACACCTGTGAGGTGGATGGATTATCTTGGCAAAGGAGAAGTGCTCACTAACACAGATTTAGATATATTTGAGAGAAATAGGCCTTTTGTGTACATAGAAAAAGTCTTAGATCTTTGAGTTCAGCTCATGAAAAATGGGGGCAAAAACAAAAGTGTTGAGTTTATAGTTTTGTTCAGTGTATTTGCGTCTGTTATCTTTTTAGCTGTCTTCTTTAAAGACAAACATGTGCAAAGTTTGTCGACTCTGTCTCTTGACGCTTTTTTGATCTTCACATAAAACGTTTTTCAGGATAAATTGGCTTTTGGATAAATTCCATTGGCTTTTGGATAATTGCAGGAAATAAGCTCTTTGGCCAACAAAAGTTTATGATTCTTACACATTTTGTTCATCATGATAAACTTCACAAATGAACACACTTTCATGAATTTTGAAGCCTAAATACAATCGGCAGAAGTGACAAGCTAAACAAAGGCTATGAACGAACTACACCACGGTTGCAAGACATCACTAAGCTTTCGACACTAAGCCTCTCTATAAACACAACAAGGCTGTGAAAGCTGACTATTAAGTTGATGAGTTTACCTGTGCGGCGTGATGAAGTTTAATGTCCCTGACAACCTCTGTAGTCCCATTTGGCCTTTAGCCACTTGTTAGCAACTGCCTTTTTCAAGACAAGTAAAAGCTTTATAAATCACAAGTGGAGTGTTACTGATGTATTTTATGTTATAGAACAGTGATGCCCAATCCTGTTTCTGGAGATCTACCTTCCTGCAAATTTCAGCTCCAACTCTGGTCAAACGCAATTAAGATCTTCAGAAAAATGCTGCTCTTTAAAAAAGGGGAAAATGTTGTGTCCATAAGTGAATTATGTTGTGGGCTACTATTTTGAAAAGGAAGTCTAGAGTGTTGTGTAATGACAAAGTCAGAGAACGAAAGTGATGTGATCCACAAAGTGATCCACAAAATGAATGAAGTTTGTTACTCGGATACTCATGTGTTTCTCTGCGTACTAACTCCTGACACACTTGATAATTACAGACAGGAGTGTTGGATCAGGGTTTGTTCTAAACTTTGCAGGTAGGTAGATCTCCAGGAACAGGACTTGGCACCCCTGTTATAGAATCAAACGTGAAAATATGTGTTAACAACAAACTTTATTTCAGGCAATTTACCCATTGACTTCGGGACAATGCAAAAAAGTTGTACGACTCATTCCTGCAGAGCTCTATTAAGTTCCTCAAACAAAACTCAGTGTTTCTATAGCCTAGTTGGTAGATCATGGTGCTTAGTACAGCAAGGTTGTGGGTTTGATTCGAAGGGAACTCTTACTGTTTGAAAATGTGGTAACACTTTATTTCGATGGTCCACTAGACACTCTACTAACTAGAACTTTGCAACAACATGCCAACTAACTCAGAGTATTAGTAGACTGTCTGCTTAACATCTGCTAACACTTTATTTTGATGCTCCACAACAGATATTCTACTGACTATAAGTAACTTTACAACATGTCAACTTATTCTACTAACTCAAACCCTAACCTAAAAGTCTACTAATACTCTAAGGCCTGGTTTCACAGACAGGGCTTAAATTAAGTCAGGATTAGACCTAAGTTCAACTAGGACATTTAAGTATGTTTTTTAAACATGCCTTAGAAAAAAAAACACATTACTGTTGTGCATCTTGAGACAAAACAATGGCTTTGACAAATTAGATACAGTATGTCAGTGCAAGTTAGTTTCAGTTTAAACCGCTTAATAATGCATTTTAGTCTGAGACTAGACTTAAGCCTTGTCTGTGAAACCGGGGGTAATGAGAGTTAGTCGACATGTAGTTGCAAAGTTACTAATAGTTAGTAGAGTCTCTAAAGTGGACAGTTGAAATAAAGTGTAACCAAAAGTGTTACTTTTAATGCACTAAGTCACTTCGGATACAAATGTGGGGAAATGCTTCCAACTAATAGGGCTAAACATCAAGCAATATATGATAAATTCAAGCTGTTTATTCAGATACACTGAAAAGCTTCTCACAGATCAGCAAATGTCTAAGGCTGAAATAAACAATAAAATTGAGCAGAATTTAAAGAAATAGTTCACCCAAAATTGAAATTAACTCACCTTCATGTCATTCCAAACCCCTGTTATTTCTGCTGTGGAAAATAATCTCAGGGTCTTGCTGCTTTTTCCCAAACTATAGCTTTTCAATTATATTTGTTGTGCGCTGCACTTCTTTATTATTCCTCATAAGGCGTTCAGTGTGAACGGACCCCAGGGGCTTTGAAACGACATGAGAGTGTGTAAATAATGACAGAAAATTAATTTATGAGTGAGCTACTCCTTTAAAAATTTCATAAAAGGATCAGCAGAAGAAAAAGAACATAGACAATGTCATAGACAATGTCTCCTTTAATGTGAACACGGCAGCCTAACCCAACATAACCTAATCTAATCTATCGCCTGCCCTCAACACGTTCCCCCATTAAACCCACTCCACCTCACTCCCACCACGATTACAGCCTTTAAATGTCACACATACACTCGCAGATGAACATTAAAATTCTCAGAGAGGCTTTTATTAGACTGCCTCGGAAAGAGAGAGAAAACCACGGAAAGAAACGGAGGGATGCTTGAGAGGTGGAAACGGAGGACAAGAAAGTCAAAACGGCAAACTGCAACGTTACATCCCGACAGCTGGACTCTTGCCGGGTCTCGCTCTGTTGTAATGAGGATTCAGAGAGCAGGTCTGGCCTAGTCACGAGGAAGCTACAGACAAAGGTTAATGAGGAGGGACCTGAGATTGCTTGTTCTCTTTCACACACTAATTGGGATCTGCCTCTCTCTAAACCTCATGATGTAAGGGCACGAGGAGCAGCGGATGCTGTCTGGTTATTAGGTTGCACGCTGCACGACTCTGAAGGAACAGGCCTGCGTTAAATGCATTTAATGGGACAATGTGGTTCAACTCCTGGAGACAGTCTGTAATGTATACCATTTAGTACTAATTGGTTTGGTTTAGTTTAGAGCTTTATTATTCCCTTTGGGGCAATTGGTTATGATTACTTTGGTGCAAAACACATACACTTACACATTTTTGTTGCAAAGATGAATAGCTTCGGAATTTATAACGATTTGCCGTAGTGTTGTCAAAAAACTCGGTACTTCGGTACCAAGTCGGTACTAAAAAAAATTAACGGTTACGGTACCAGCTTTTGTAGGTACCGAGTACCGGGTTAATCCGGTTCTTGATGCGCTGTCCGAAAGGTGCAGAGTTGCGTCCTCTTCATAAAAACACATGGCAACCGGCGGCGCTGCTAATGCATTGGCTCTGAATCCAGTTGTTGACAAGAAAGGAGGAAAGAGCCACACATGGAAATATGTTGAATTAGGCTAATGTCACGTTGCCATAAAGGGCCGTTCACATAGCACGTTTTTTGCGTGTGCAAATTTCAAATGTAGGCGCGCGAGAAGCGCGCTCATAATAGAAGCGACGTGCGAGCTTGTTTTTCCAGGCGCGTCACTGTTTATGGTTGCATAGCGGAGACACGCGAGAGCGAGCGCTTGTGGAGAGAAGGAGAAAGCGGTGCAAACTGCGCTCCCCGTGATGACGAGGAAGTATCAGCAAAGAATTAATTGATTTCTGGCCCTTGCATTAGAAATCAGCTACAGGGTTCTCAAGTTTTGAAGACAGGCAAGAGTGACATTTTTGGCAGTTTTGGATTAAATAAAAGTAGGCTACAGTTAAGTCAAATAAAACATGTTTTATCTCCTGTATAGTTTGGTAACACTACAATAAAATACCATTCATTAACATTACTTGATGTGTTAACATCAACACATTGAGTGAACAATATATATTTTTACAACATTAATTAATGTTTGTGAATGTTATTTAATACAAACACTTGATTGTTCATGTTTGTTCACTTCATTCATTGTGCATTAAATAATGTTAACAGATAAAACTTTTGATTTAAAAAATGTATTTAGTATATTTTTAAATTAACCCCAAGGAGAATAATTGCTATGTATATAACTATGGTTTATTGTTAGGTCATTTTATCTTATGTTATCTAACAAATATAATCTTATTGTAAAGTGTTTTTAATACTACAGTTTCCATCTTTGTAACTGTGATATACACTTTAATATATGTAAATTTTATCTAAATTAAGCTTTGGTACCGAAATTGGTACCGAGAACCGTGGATTTTCACTGGTATTGGTACCGAATACTGAAATTTTGGTACCGTGACAACACTAATTTGCCGAACACCTAATTGTTTAAAATGTTAACTGTATGCAGTATGTCTACAGTATATGCAAATTGTTATACGTTTATATATATATATATATATATATATATATACCCATATATATAATCAAGACAACTCTCGAAATAGTTTTAGCATGTTATTGAATATGGTAATGTTCATGTATTTGGTCTTAACGGACTAGATAGGCTACACAGCTGCTACAGAGTAACTATGAACTTGCTACTTTCAATAGATACACAAAAACACTGCAGTGAGCATGTAAGATATGATATAGACATACATAAATCCTGTAGCAGATCTAGACAGGTGGAGCTGGGGGAGGTGGAGGGTTTCAGAGGAACTTTAATAGCGCGCTGCAGGATTGAGACTACAGTAAACAATCAACCAGACTATTTAAATGTTGAGCAAGCAATCTCATTGGCTGCAGGATCAGCAGAGGCCAATCAGCTTGTGCCATGTGGCAATGATGTGATTGCTTGCAGTCTGCATGTAAAGGACCTGCCAGCCTGTCTCATCTGTTTCATGACTAGATATTTAAACTATCGTACAGAAGTTTGGGGTTTGAAAGATTTGTTTTAAAAATATTTTTGAAATATGTATTTTACACTCACCAAAGCTGCATTTATTTAATCAAAAATACAGTAAAATCAGTAATAATGTGAGATATTATTACAATTAAAATATTTACGATTTGTACATATTTTTAAATGTAATTTTGATCCTTCAGGAATCATTCTAATATGCTAATTTGGTGCTCAAGAAACATTTTGTATTATTATCAATGTTGAACAACGTTGCTTCTTAATTGTTTTGGAAACCGTTTTACTTTCTTAGATGAATAGAAAGTTATGCAAGTAAGACACAAGGAGGCAATATTTGAAGTATGTATCTCATGGAATTCATCTGCCATTTGACTGACAAAAGCTATAAGGCGTTTTTACAACAACAAAAAAGTATGGAAAATAAACAATGACCTTATTTCTAACATAACTCCATGCAAAGCAGTGAAACCATGTGACAACAATATTTCATACCACAGTTTGAAATTCTATATACACTGTGTGCATTAGTACTCCATTCCAAACATATTCACCAACTCAAATAATATAGCTTTATGCATGGACGTGTGTACAATCTGCTTTACGGACAGAGGAGAAATCGCATTTAAAAACTCAAGGGGATTTAAAAAAAGCTGTTATGTGTTCATATCATTTCCATTTTAGAATTAACTGACTGTGACGTTGCTGCTGACACCTGCTGATTTAAACTGTGCTTCATGTAATGAAAATGGAAAATATATTGATTTTTTTTTGTAATGCAGTGCGTTGTAAATAATTGTGCGCTCTAAAATAGCAGAGGGTAATATTACCAGTGATTTTCTGCTCTGCTGAGTAGTTTCAGTCTAAACTACAGGTAAAAGATGCTGGCCAGTAAAATCCCAGAGTTTTAAGTGCCTTTAAAATCAAACTCCTTCCCCTGAGGAACTGATCACCATTAATAAGGCGGCAGGGATGAAGTCATCGCAAATGCATAAATATAAAATAACATGCATGAATAAAATTTCAACTCTCCATATGAAGGAATGTTGGCTAAATTTTCATCTTGTTTTACTTGCGGCCATCAACATACCTGCCAAGTTAAAACCACATCCGTGGGCGTGACAGTTCAATTACCCTCTATCACATCTCTATTAGTAGTTTATGCACATTTAGAGTGGAGTAGATACAGAACAAGACCCTGTATTTCCAACGGTAAAACACCTGCTATATGGACTTCAAAGAATACAACTTCAACCAAAGCTAATTTCAGATCAATGCTTCATGTTCCCCTTCCAAATTTTTTTCTGAAAATCCGCAGCCTAGGACAAGGATTTTCCTAGGATAAGTGGTAGAATGGATGATGGATGAATAAAAATATGCCCAAAATAAAAATAGATATTTAAAATAAAATGATATATTCAGTAACCTGGAAAATTAATAAAAAAAAAAAGGTTTAACTTTAAAGTAAACAAAACTAAATAAGCTAAAGTTAAGCTAAATGCTTCATTGTTCCTCCAACTTTTTTTTGCAGAAAAGAAAATAATATATAAATAAAATAACTACAATCAATATAATAACATATAAAATAAAATCAAGGAACTTCAAATAATAAATTCGTATTTTTAGCTATAAAGTTCAGCTAAAATCACCATGGCCCCTCCCACATTAAAATGTAAATAAAATCAAGTTTATAACTCTGGCAATCTATATAAAATGAACAAAACTTTTTTATCCATCTTTGAACTTACTTAAGCGGACACTATTTTCTTCTAGATCTGCTGTACAGCAGAAACAAACTGTGTTGCGTTATTTTTCCTGTTATCACTGAAAGGCTGCTTTGAAACAATCTGTATTGTAAAAAGCGCTATATAAATAAAGGTGACTTGACTTGACTCTGTCGCTCAAAAATGATATTTTAATGGCTTTGCAGTTCGCACGCAAAGCATCATAATAAAGCCTGTAAACGCATTAAAATGTAACTATACACATGTTATTATAAGCCAAGCTTGAAATGCAACACTCATTTGTATACAATATGTAACAGGGTGTGCTTGCTCCATCTGTCTGGCCACATTTCTTTTTAATTAAAGAACCAACCACACAAAAAAAGGCACACATCAGATCACATAAATAGAAAAAGTAGTTAATGTATGTTCTCACTAATTAAATCACCAGAAAATGTGTTATGGGGCACCTGCCGTATGGTGATACGTGTATATGTGCTATTCTGACTCCGTGCCTGTATACATGATGAAGAGACACTCACACCGAAGAAGAGCATAAGAACGTGGAGTGTTCTGAAGTGCTTCCTCTTTCTGCATTGTGTACATGTGGCGATACTGTCTCAGTGTTCCGCTCCGACAGCTCAGTGAATAGAGCCAGTCAGCAGTGCGTTCGTCGAGAGGTCTGCACACTTCGACTCTGTACATCGACTTATCCAAGGCTCAAGTGTTTATCAGCCCGATACACACCGTGCCTTTTGCTGACCTGACAGGAACTCAGTTTTCGATACTACAGTTAAACTGAAGATGCACAGCATGTTTTTCTATGTTTTTTCCGAAACATAACAAATATACAGTATAGTACAGTATACAATATAGTACCGTGACTTAAAAAAAATAACTTAATATATTGCAATTCAACTTCCACCAAAACTAAATGTAGATACATCCTAGAGGATAGATAGGTGTATAAAAATAAACAAGTTATAGGGCCCTATCTTGCACCCAGCGCAATTGACTTTGTACACCGACGCATGCATCATTCCTATTTTGCACCTGCGCAAAGCGCGATTTTCCCTCCACAGAAGCACGTCGCTAAACTAGGCAATGAACTTGCGCTCCCCGGGGCGGTTCAGCGCAAAAAAGGAGGCGTGTTCTGGCGCAAACAATCCCTTTTGCTATTTTGCTGTTCCATAAAACAATTGCGCCACTGACCAGAAAAAAACTAGTCTAAAGTCAGTGGTGCGTTGCGCGTTATTCATTATGCTATTTTAAGGGCGCATGCTTGGCCATAATCAATGTAGCGTGTGCACAACACGCACACACTTTGATTCTCTCATCTAAGCAGCAGTTTTCATTTTTGCAAATCATACATTATTACGATAGATAGATAGATAGATAGATAGATAGATAGATAGATAGATAGATAGATAGATAGATAGATAGATAGATAGATAGATAGATAGATAGATAGATAGATAGATAGATAGATAGACAATTTATTATAAAAGCATACATGTAGCTTACACATTTACCCAAATTATCATACACCTGTTTAACAGAAGTTAATTGGGGTGGGTTTCTCCATCCCCAATGTCACTTCTCGAGAGAACGAGAACGTTGCTCTCCTCGGCTGTGAACCGCTACTGGCGCGCGCCTGGCAAATCAAGAACAAGCGCGCCTGCTCTTAAAGGGAATGTGAGATGACGCTCTGATTGGTTTATTTCACGTTACGCCCAAACCACACCTATGAATAATGAAGCTACTTCAGAGCAACCCCTTTTAGATTTGCGCCTGGCGCAAGAGGCATTTATCCCGCCGGGAAAATTGCAACAGCGCCCAAGACCCGGCCTCAAAGTTACTTGGGCTTTGCGCTTGATACTTGCGTTTCAGATCGTTAAAATAGGGCCCATTGTGTTCAGCAAAATGCTTCATTGTCCAACCTATGTTTATGGAAAATACAATATAAGTTCAAATAAAAGTGAAACTATTTTTGATAATAAACTAAATAATCTAGAGTTAAGCTTAAAATTGCATAATAATAATAAACAAGTATATAACGGTCATGTTCAGTTTTAGTTTCAGTTTCATTTTCATGGACTGCATCCGAAATCGAATACTTATACTATATAGTATGCGGGGGAAAAAACAGTACGCCAACAGAGTAGTGTGTCCGAATACATAGTATTCAAAAAACAGACAAGGCAAAAAAGTCCTCGGATGACCTACTTCTTCCGGCGAAATTCTGAAGTGTGCATATGACGGACACTTTACTATCCCATGAGGCCACGGGAGAAGATTTATGAACGGCAGTGAAGTGAGGCAACTGACGCTGGTAGGTCACATGACAACATTGCGATTGTAGTATGTCCGGATTTCATTTATACTACCCATAATCAAACTATATAGAACATACTTTTTAATGGTTGCGAAGTAAGTTCAAATTCAAATGTAGTACCTACTCAAGTACAAGATTTCGGACACATCGGTAGTTGTGTTCCCTTTCCGTTGTCATGGGTTGGGTTGCACCAGCCATTTGTAAGTTCTTTCAAAAAATAAAACCTAAAGTCCACACTAGAGGCTTAGGCTCAATCCCAATTCACCCCTTGCCCCTACCCCTTGGCCCTACGACTGAAACGTATCGGGTTCATGAAGGGTTGTTCCATTTCGTAGGGGAATATTTCAACCCCCTTGGCCCTTGTAACTCTGTTTTAAGGGCCAAGGGGTACACTCGAAAACAAGGGGTAGGGCCAAGGGGTGAACTGGGATTGAGCCTTTGTAACTACTAGCTAGTTTGTAACTAACTCTGTACTTTATTCGGTTTCACTATTTGCTCTTAAGGCACAACGTAGCTAGTAGGTCGTACAGTAAGCTCTCCGTAAGGTAATGAAAAGTTGCATATTATGACATTTACCCTCAATGATCCAATAGCAGCCTTCAAATATGTGAGCAGAAGTTGTGTTGAAATGCAGTGAATTTCAGTTTATCCTTCATTCTAACTTTTTTTTTTTTGCCTCACGTAACTAATGTTAAAAATAAGTTTCCGTTAAATACGATACTACTTAATCATGAATATCACAAGTGTTTATATGTAAACAACCTTCAGAAACTGTATTTGAAACTACATTAATAAGGATCAATAAATGAATGCTGATACAAAAACAATACGAAAAAAAAATGTCAAAACTAAGCTAAGTTGTTGCTCACAACCGGCCCTTGCAACCCGTTACTAAGGATGTTTTCATTTGTCGTCATGGTTACTCATTGTTTCATTGATTTCATACATCTGATTCTTGTTTAGTTCATTTGTTAACTGTCTATATACACTCACCTAAAGGATCATTAGGAACACCACTGTGTTTGACCCCCTTTCGCCTTCAGAACTGCCTTAATTCTACGTGGCATTGATTCAACAAGGTGCTGAAAGCATTCTTTAGAAATGTTGGCCCATATTGATAGGATAGCATCTTGCAGATTATGGAGATTTGTGGGATGCACATCCAGGGCACGAAGCTCCCGTTCCACCACATCCCAAAGATGCTCTATTGGGTTGAAATCTGGTGACTGTGGGGGTCATTTTAGTACAGTAAACTCATTGTCATTTGCCAAATTGGCACTAAGGGGCCTAAAGTGTGCCAAGAAAGTGTCCCCCACACCATTACACCACCACCACCAGCCTACACAGTGGTAACAAGGCATGATGGATCCATGTTCTCATTCTGTTTACGCCAAATTCTGACTCTACCATCTGAATGTCTCAACAGAAATTGAGACTCATCAGACCAGGCAACATTTTTCTAGTCTTCAACTGTCCAATTTTGGTGAGCTCTTGCAAATTGTAGCCTCTTTTTCCTATTTGTAGTGGAGATGAGTGGTACCCGGTGGGGTCTTCTGCTGTTGTAGCCCATCCGTCTCAAGGTTGTGCGTGTTGTGGCTTCACAAATGCTTTGCTGCATACCTCGGTTGTAACGAGTGGTTATTTCAGTCAAAGTTGCTCTTCTATCAGCTTTAATCAGTCGGCCCATTCTCCTCTGACCTCTGGCATCAACAAGGCATTTTCGCCCACAGGACTGCCGCATACTGGATGTTTTTCCCTTTTCACACCATTCTTTGTAAACCCTAGAAATGGTTGTGCGTGAAAATCCCAGTAACTGAGCAGATTGTGAAATACTCAGACCGGCCCGTCTGGCACCAACAACCATGCCACGCTCAAAATTTGTTTAAATCACCTTTCTTTCCCATTCTGACATTCAGTTTGGAGTTCAGGAGATTGTCTTGACCAGGACCACACCCCTAAATGCATTGAAGCAACTGCCATGTGATTGGTTGATTAGATAATTGCATTAATGAGAAATTGAACAGGTGTTCCTAATAATCCTTTAGGTGAGTGTATTTCCCTAAGTTTGCTCAGTGTTGGCTGTGCTTTGCAAGCTGTTGGATATCACTCTTTCATTTTATTTTATATAAGCATCATCTTCTTCTTCTTCTTCTTCTTCTTCTTCTTCAGCCCGAAACGTTACAATGACTCTGTAGCTCAACATTTATTTTAATGGCTTTGCATTTCCCTTGCAAAGCATCATAAAGCATGTAAATACATTAATATGTAATTATACACATCCTAATATAGGGCAAGCTTGAAATGCAACACCTATTTTTACACAATATGTAACAGGGCATCCTAGCTCCACCAAGATAAACCCTGGCCCGAGATAATCTGAAGACCCTAGATTATAATATCCCCAACCTTAGCAACATTAAATTAAAGCACCAGTATTTTTAGTTTTCTAAAGAACTACAGAAAAAAAAAAATCTGTAATATTGCTTTGGCCTCTTTTTTGAAGTGGAACCTTTAAGAATAGTGGCTCAGCATCAAGGCACCACCCTTTTTAGATGCGATATTGACAGAAAATGTATGGTGTGTTTGAGTGGGAGTGTGTGTGAGGCTCAGGATATCATCCAAGGGTTTGATTTACACAGATGCTTTTACAGTAGAGCTCTATTGAGTCCTGCATTAATCTACGCCACAGAGCTCTCCAATGATTGATTACAGCGAGTTTGAGCAGCGCGGCAAAGCTCGGCCGGTTCAACTGTAACCGAAACCTGGATTAATGGAGCGTTTTTCGGGGAGCATCTCCTATTAAACGTGCATATTTTAGTAAGGTGATGCATTATCTCTATCTGCACTCCATTGTCTGTTATCTATGAAATCTCTCTGCTCAGCCACATTATTACAGCATGTGGAACAGTTAGGCTGAAAAGTAGGGCTGTTTCTTCGTTTAAGTGGAATAGGCGCCGCTTGAGCCTCAAAGTCATAATACAAAAGAGTCATTGGCAAAAAACTCCGTTACAAAGAGATGATGAAAATATGTTACAATGAGAATTGTTGACTTTTCTTCCAAGATGTTTAGACGAACAAAAAAGCTGGGTATTGTTTACATGTGTGTGTGTGTGTGTGTGTGTGTGTATATTGTACACCACTTGGACAACTGTGATGAAAAATGAGTCAGCTTAGCATTTACAGATACACAGAAATGTTATTATGTAATGTAATATTGTTTGTGAGTCATTGTTTGTCTTATGGAAACCTGAGCAAACCCAAAGAACAAACATCACACCTCAATGTACCGTGGGACCTCTTCCTTAATGAAACCATTTGCATACCGATGCACAAACATTTAACACACATGTGGAGTTAATGAATATTTTCACAGCACGGCCTCGCTGAATATCCTGATGATACTAATTTGTGAGGAAACAATAGCTCTGTACATAGCACAGGTTGCAAAGCCTGTAATTTGGAGTTGAGTTGAGAATCACATGCAATTAAAGCTGCTGTGTATGTATTTTTCTTCTATGATAATTTACATTCTCTTATCTAAGCCATTCATATGCATATTTAAATTTAAAAAAAAAAAGTGTCATTAGAAATGTGCCTGTGTTGCTAGTGTTTCACAGCACTTTCAAAGTGAGATGTCCAGTGACTGGCTCTAAATTGCATGTTGAATTTTCTCCAAAACAGTTGATCGTGACTGTGGCAATATTTTATTTTGTTGGTTGATGATGGAAATGAAATGTCCCATGAGTGAAATTAAAAGGTTAAAGGGTTAGTTCACCCCAAAATGAAAATTCTGTCAGTAATTACTCGCCCTCATGTTGTTCCAACCCAGTAAGACTTTCGTTCATCTTCGGAACACAAATTAAGATATTTTTTGATGAAATCTGAGATCTGTCTCTTCTAGGTAATTTCGTTCTGCCGGCCCAGAAAAGTTATTAAAGACATCGTTAAAATAGTCCAAGTGACTACAGTGGCTCAAGTTTATCAAGCGACGAGAATACTTTTTGTGCGCAAAAACCCCCAACAATAACGACTTTATTCAACTATTAATTTTCTTCTGTGTGGGCCTCTGACGCGAGTTCAGGTTTTGCGCATTGCATTGTGGACGCACAAAAGCATATTGTGGTCAAAACATAGCATTGTGCGAGGAACTGCAAGAAAATAAATAGGTCATCATTATGTATAGGATGCACCTTTAATCTTTTTAACCTTTAATGTTTTACTGCCTTTGGTGTTCATTTCGGCTGAGAACTGCAGTGAAATGTAGGCTATGTAGGCCTATAGGTATGTACGTTTTTGCAGTTGTGCAGAAATGTAGGCAGAGTCACGTTTTTCCAGTGAGTTGGTTTTTAAAATATAAAGCGGATGACAAACCCAGCACATCCACAAGCCTACCCTCTTTCCCCTGTAGATCAGAAGGCTCAGCGCACTAATGGAAGGTAACTGTCTGCATATCTCTGCAATGTCCTGACAAACAGTGACAACATTTTAAAAAAAAACACATTTTCAAAGCCTCAACTGCTTCAGTTTGTTTGTAACGGCAGTTCCAGAAGCAGCTTGCAGTGGCCAACACAACAGATTGCCATGACCTGTAAACTGGAAAGTTACTAAGATCCACTTTACGCTATATCCAACTTTTTGAAAACAAGCAAGTCTCTCCACTTTATGGTGCGCATAAGAACACCCATTAGACACGGTAAAATACTGTAACACCCATTCTCTCAGGTTCATTGCTAATAAGCGAAAAATCCTGCTGAGACAAAAAATGCTCTCTTTTCATTACCTCGCTGTGAAAAGGAACATGCGACTCACTGGATTCCATCTCTCTGACCTATTTTTAGCATGTGAGATCATCATAATCTAATGTGAACCCTATGGTTTTCCTATGGGTCCACTTATAGTCATGATGGGCAAAACAACCTGCACATGATTTACTAAACAGTGCACTAATTATTAGGCGTATGGGAGGAAGCCATAAAATCAAACCAGAAGGGAAATAAGCATTGGCTGAAAGTATGCATGAGTCGAAATGAGTCAAAGTATACCATAATAACCTATTTTCAGAAATTAAAACTAAATATGTATTGTAATGATTTATTTTTCATTAATTGCACTGAAGAAAAAAAAAAGTGTCCTGTTTTCCAGTACAAGTAGCCTATCTAAACATTCTTAAATCAAGATACATTTACTTGAGATATCAAAATATCAAGTCTTGTTTTCTGAAAAAATTCAGTTTTTATTTAAACAAAAATCTGCCCCAATGGGATTTTTATTTTGATCTTAATTTCAAAGGAAAACAAGTTTATTTTTTGCACGCCATTGCCAGACTTTCTCTTTCATTTTACTTTATTTTATCTCGTTTTTACATTTGTATATATATATATATATATATATATATATAAAATATATATATATTCAAAGCCAAACAGGGACTCAATTGAAACCCAACATTTTATAGGTTCCCCTGTGACAGCTTAGTGTGACAACATACTATTGGGGGCATATTGTCACAAAAAAGTGTGTGTGTTAAGTGTCCCAAATTTTGGGATTTTGGACCAGCTTGTTTCTGAAGACCGCAGGACAATAATCTGCTGAGACATTCTGTGTGACATTGACCCTCTTGTGTTCTAGGTCTTTATTTATTTCAGTCATGAGCACAGATCTGTGGACGGCTCATGTTCTGTCTATGGAAAAGGTTCTCTTCGGTCGGAAGAAATTTTAAAATGAGTTGCAGGGTACAGTTCAATCGATACGATCATTTGAGAAGGTTAGACTTACAATCTCCTGACATGTCTAGAAGAAGAGGAAAAGGAGAATCGGAATGTCTTTACTGTCACTTTTAATCAATTTAATGCATTCTTGCTGAATAAAAGTATTCATTTCATTCACAACGAAATAAACAGTAGTGCATTCTAAAAGTACATCACAGAAGAAAATAATGAATTATTTGACTGGTTTTAAGGTTGAGTGTGTGAGTGCTTGACATTATATTGAACTATTTATGTTGCTGTCGTAAGGAATTTGTTCATTTTAGCATTTTAAAGTTTATACTTAAGTAAACTGATGGAAACAAATAAAATACAGCATCAGAAATCACACAGAAGTATCAAAACAGAATCTGTTGCCATTCATGTCCAAATTTAAGACAGTGCATATTTGTGTGCTCATTTACACTTTACCATAGTTTTTAAAGATTATTTATTACAGCAATTATATATTTTTAAAGTATATACTTTTATTAAGTGCAAACTGAATGTAATGTTTTCAGACACTTAATTGCGTTTTAATTGTGTTGTAGTTGAAAGAGTTTTGACACACTTGAGTAGTATACTTTACATGTAATTTATTTATTACTCATAATTCATAATTATTCTCATTGTGTACTGTTAAAATATACTGCCAAATGTCCTAAAAAGCATATGTTAAACTAAAGCATACTATAATGTCATTTCTATTGATACTTATTGATAAGTATTTATAACATATTGCAATTAAACACTTGTAAAGACGACGTTGCAATGTAACATTTACAATATATTAATTTAAATGTAACACATGCTACAGTTAAAAATATAAGCAGTACATGTGATTTAGCATGTAAGTCAACACATCAAAATAAGTTATTTTATTTTAAAGTATACAACAAAATATTATTAAAACTTGATTGTGTAAAGCAAAACTTTTCATTTGACATATTACGAAGCACATTTTTAAATAAAAAAATGTCTTAAGTGTTACTACTAGACATTCATGAAAGTGGGTTACACTTTATTTTAAGGTGTCCATGTTACAGTGTAACTATACATTTAAGTACTGAGTAATAATAATTAACTACATGTACTTACTATAGGGTTAGGAATATGAATAGGAGTTGGCTTGGGGTTAGTTGCGTGTAATTATGCACAATTTATAGTTATTACTACAGTAACTTGTAACATGTGTAACAAGGACACTGTAAAAATGAAGTGTTACCTGAAAGTGTACTATTTTTAAGAACACTTAAGTGGCCTTTTATTACATTCATAATTATATTATCTGTGCCAGCCATTTAGCTGCCATTGAGATGAGTGGGAATGCTGCCGGATAGCTTTCTTCTTGTGTTATAGTCCTCCTTGGTGGGGTCTATAACACTACAACACTCAGCACACTCCTCATAAGCCTCTCACAGCGCTCTCCGCTCTCCTCTATATGCAGTCGCTGAAGGCAAGCTTCCGTGCTCGCGGTGTATAATCGTCTGAGGCTCCATCAGGGGGGCGGCCATTAGTCAGGAATAGAACCACAGGTGGAATACCAACAACCGTTGTGATGACAACCTCACGAAAGGACGGATCACCACGGTAACCGAAGAAAATATGTGGAGCGTCTGAGATGAGATAATGGAGGCAATATTGAAATGTGGTGTGAAGCCTGATTGTTTACTTTAGGCACGGAGAGGAAAACAAAAACAATTTGTGCAATAAGTAGACGTAAATGAATAAGGCAGTGCATAGTTTCAGCACAGCGCAGTGTGAAACAGGTGGCGACTGTGGGGAGCGCTAATATGAACGTTTTAAAGGTACTTAGGGATACATCTTAACTGCTGTAACAACCCGACCTGTGGTCCCCCTCCTAACAGACAGAGGGCGCTCTCTCCTGTACACTGAATCCTCTGTTCCTGTCACATGGGCCGCGTCGCAAAGCTTAGGCAGTGACTTGTCGCCTCGCTGCCCTATCAGGCAGTGAGTCTGCAGGCAGCGTTTGCGCAGGACGCTAATTTCGGACAGACTTCTGAGGCAGAATAACGGCTAATGATCTACAGCAAAATAGCGAGAGCTTTGGTTAGAACTAAACAAATATTTAATGACTACATTTGTCATTTCCCACTAGAAAAGATATTAAAAGTGGAAAAGGTTGGTCAAAAAATTACATATCCACACAAACTGACCACCAACCGCGACATTGCTAATTTTATTTTTTAAGCTTAACTGTGACAGAATGGAAAACACAGGATTGTGGGATATCAAAGGCAGTGAAGGATACATCTATGCTGCCTTCAAACATCGATCAGATGAAGGTTTCTCAGGAGACAGGAAGTGATGCTGGATTCGACGTGGCTTGATGCCTTCCTACATTGGAATGCGGACATAGCCGCGGTTTCTCCAATCTGGAGCCTGTTTCCCTTTGTCCATTGCGACGTATTGTATTCTAAACCTTTTCACATTGTTGTGTCTTTCCTTGATTTTGGATTATCTGCTATATTATACCGTTTACTCTCTTGGATTTGTCTTTAGGATTTGTTTGGACAGTTTTGGACTTTGTTATAGACAAAAATAAGCATCATATCATTAACTCCTCAATGACCTAAAACACAGTGATGAACAGAAACAAAATATTGTAGAGTTTTGTTAAATTATTGCACTAAATATTGTAGCAAATATTGTAAAAAATAAGAAGACACAAAATGTACCTTCTGCATTTATTTAAATTGATCTCCAACGCTATCTCACGACCAATTTGTACGAATTCGTTCGAGTGATTAAAAGGTGGGTAATTCGTACGAATTCGTACAACCTCACTCGTATGAATTCGTACGATTTGTCTAAACCAATGTGATGGTTAGGTTTAGAGGCGGGGTCAGGGGTAGGTCATTCGTACAAATTCATACGAATTGCCGTGAGATCGGGTTGGAATCTCTACAGATTCATTTAAATGAATAATACGGTTCACTAAAATAAATCAAACTTTCCAATTCTTCACATGAGAGAGAGAGTGTACATTGTGTGTGATTATTGCCTTGCTCAGTTGTAAACCTGAATGTGCAATATAATATCCGTGCACATAAAAAAGTATTTTGTCACGTTCCACATGCTAAGACAGGTCAACACCCGTTTGATCAGGTTGGGAGATCATCTAGACTAGCTCAAGCCAAATAAGACCAGCAAGCCACCTGTTCTTTTTTTTTTTTCAGCAGGGCAATATAATGTCCTGTAATATAATATAATTTTATATTCTCAAAAATAGCATGCTTTTATCTTAACGTGTCAGCTTAAAGTTCTTAAGGCATCTCTTCCTGTCACACACAGGTCATGTAATGAGAGAAAATGAGATAGTGTTAGTGTAAAGTGTTCTGTATTTTTCACAAGGGACAGTCAAACCGAGCGATACAAACCAAGAAATGCTGCTATACTAAAATCAAAGGAACGAGAACAAGACAAAAACACTGGACAAAAGTTAATAATGACAAACAATTATACTGATTCTTTCCAAATTTACAAGCAATTTCTGCAGCTGCACTGTGAAAAAGAAATTGCTTCAACTTAAAAAAGTAAGTGTTCGTGCTGCCTTAAAATTCTAAGTTTAATCAACCTGAAATGTGAAGTTGTACTAAGTGACAACTTGGATATTTGAGTTGACTAAATGTGACAACATTTTAAGGCAGCATGAACACTTCCTTTTTTAAGTTGAAACAACATAAAAAAAAAAAAATCTAAACGAGGCGGCCGTCCAGCTGAAAACAATGTAATTATATGTTGTAATGTGACGTGAGTTTTCTGGGTTCCCTATGAGAAGCTGGACAGAAAACTCATGTGTAGTCTCAAAACATATGTACAATTATGACAACATTTTCAATGTTATATGAAATATTAAAATAGCATGCAAGTATTTTGAAGAAAGAAATAAAGATTGAATAAGGATAGATTCGAGGTTTGTTTAAGAATGTGATCTGAGGGTGACTCAGACTCCCATGCCGAATACCAGGTGCCCCTGAGAACCTTGTTGAAGATCACAGCTTTTTTCTTCCACCTGTTCTTGGTTAGCTATAGAATGCTTTAGTCAATGGCCTCAAGCCTTTAGCCCTATATACTGTATGTGTAGAGTATTCAGCCTGTGGCCTAATGCCCGCAGGGTAAAACCTGTGCTCAACAGGTAATGAGATGTAGTGGTTAAAGATAAGGCCGGGTAACTGAAGTTTTGCTGGTTTAATGCCTGAAGGGGTGGACAGAATGACCAAAATCATGACTAATTTCAAGTCACAGTAAAATTCACATATAAATCAATGGAATCATGATATAGTTATTTTTTAGAAATGTAACAACAACATTGAAGACTTGTACTTGATCCAGACAACAAATGATTTATACATTTTGCATCAGTATAATATATATAAACACTCTCAAAAGTAAACCATACATATTTTACTGGAAGAGCTATTTTTTATTTTATTGTAAAATGGCCAACCTATGCATTGTTGCACACCTGTTGAATTCTATATTACGTTGTGATGTTGCCCACCATTTTTAAAGTGCAGCGTTATGCATTCGTCAAAATAAATTGAACTTGATAAAGGCATTCAACCCTAGTTTGAGTAGTCTAAGAAAGGTGACTTTGGATGAAAGTGTGTACTACCAACACACTCTCACGGCATTTCATAATGATTAATTTACGTTTTGCCAAATTGATGGCAGATTCATATACATTTGTTTGATTTCATTTGTACGTTTTTGTACAGTCTGCCTATGCCCCATTGAGGGTTAGGTTTAAGCTTAGTTTTCTTTTTCTTCTAAACATTTTGTAATTGTACCTACTGGTACATACAATTGATACAATATTTATTTGAAGCGTCACGTTACTTTCATGAGGTGATTCATTTTCTATCACCTCTATTTTGATCGCTACCGTAAACATCAGTTTATATCCGAACTATAAACTTGTATCCCGGTATATCTGAGATGATTTGAATTATTTTAAGATGGAAATAATGATATTGATGAAGCTGTTTCATACCTTTACATGACAACTGCTCTAGGTTAGCGGCAGCGCCAACGCAGATTTAAATGATTTGTTTAATAGGTTTAATAGACAGCCAAATTGCTGTCATTTAGGAATTAGATTGCGTAGATTGCGTGGGTGTTTGAATAGAGATCGCAATCTTTTAATGATTAATCGTGCAGCTCTACTCATTGGTCTCCATTATGTAATAGATTCTGGAATCTGGACTAATATGAATCCAGCAGCTTCAGGTTATTCGTGTGTAACACCCTCGGCATTGGCCTGAATCCAGTTGTGAAGTCTCTGTGTAATCTCTCTGACAGTCTGCAGTGCAATTAACCTGGATTTCTTCAAACTCTGTTTAGAGGTGTTTAACCGGGGCGACGTCTCAATGTACCCGGAATGCAGACGAGCAGGATTCACTGAAACTGAACCACTCTCAGGCTGCCAGAGAGACGCTCAGCCTTCATGTAATATTTAACATGATTCATGGCGGTTTGAGCTGAGAAACGCACGGCTTCTCTCGGCTTCTTGGAGACTCTCGGCTATTGTCCTTCTGAAAAGCTCTCAGCTTTAAGCCTTATGGGAGTGGGGATTTAATAGAAACTTTTCACAAATAGGTTTGGCAAAGAGAAAGTGATTTCATTCATAATGTGTTGAATTGAAGAAGGGCACTTGGGATTTTTGCAAGGAGGCAATATTAAAGCACAGGACAGAACTGCATGAACAGGCTTTTACTGACAGTATTAGGAAAGTACAGTGTGCAGTTCCACACAATTTTTAATAAAAGCAGGACAGATAAATTGGTAACACTTTATTTTGATGGTCCACTTTAGACATTCCACTAACTAACTTTGTAACTACATTTCAACTAACTCTCTCAAGAGTATTAGTAGACCGTCTGCTTAATAACCTAACTCACATAACAGTTACTGATACTTTCAATGACTTGTAGTTGAAATGTAGTTGCAAAGTTACTTAAATGTCTAAGTGGACTATCGAAATAGTGTAACCAATTTCACCCTTTGATTAATACTGCTGTCTGTTGTTACTGTAGTCAACCCATTTTTACTCCAACAGTACAGTAAGTTTAAAAACAGTAGTTGAGTTAAAAAAAACAGCCCAGAATGTTGGGTTAAAAATGTAACCCAACCCAGATGAGTTAAAACAGCCTGGCAATGGGTTTGTACCTTTTTGACCCAGAATTAGGTTGCCAAAGTCACTCAAAACCCTTACACTACCATTTATATTGTTTTTAATAATGAACAGTCTCTTATGCTCACCAAAAGGACTTATTTATTTGATACAGTAAAAAAGTGTGAAATAGCCGAATTTTCCGAATCATTACTCCAGTCTTCAGTCTCACACGATCATTCAGAAATAATTCTAATATGCTGATTTGATGCTCAAGAAACATTCATTATTATTATCATAGTTTAAAAAAAAAAATTATAAAACTGTTTTCAACTAATAACTAATTTGACTAATTTGACGCAATATTTATTAGATTTTTTTTATATATATAATAAAAAAATATATATATTATATATATATATATATATATATATATTATATAATAAAGTGTATAAAAGGGTTGAATGGTCCAGAGTCGAATGCAGTCCACATTCCTTTTTATTGTAAAAACTGTTTGAAAACTGTAAAAATTGAATTATATAATTTACTCATTTTCCCACCATACTGTTACAAAGGTCCAAATTATTATAATCTCCTGGTGTCACAATTGTAATAGTTCACTTTTTTTTAGGGAGGAAATTATGTAAATTAGTTGCCCCTAAAATTAAACTATAGCCTCTTACAATTTTTTTATTTTTTTTGCAATTAAAAGTTAAAGTTAAAGATGCAACTATGAATTAAATATGTGTTGAGAGAGAACATCCACACATCTTCAGACTTTTCTTACTCCGAGACTGACATCTTTACAGTCATTTCTTTGCAGACGTGACCCTGCTTTATCTGTCAGGGTGAGAGAAGCTAATGAAGAGTCTGTAGTCTGTTGAATGTAGCTCTATAACTGTACAGTAGAGGGCTGACGATGTTTTACACATCTGCTAATTGGCTGGTATGTATACAGTTCCAGTCCTTCTTCAATCACACTCCTGCCCTAACAGACTCAACCAACAGCAATCTTCTGATGAGTCCCAATTACTCCAGTTCAGCCCCAGACGGGCTCATGCTCAGAGCTTTCACCATAACTACAGACATGAGTGCAAGACCTCAAACTGACACCTTAATAATCCAGTTCAAGCTTCAATCATATATTCACTCTTATCTCCTCACAGAGACGAGAGAGGTCTGCGGATGGCAGCTGATATTATCTAGCAGTGGTGTGTCGGCTTCTGAAATGGAAAGTCCGTCTTCAAATTCAAGGTTTTTATTTTTACTCACAGATCATCATTTCTGATTCATTTTGATTCGGATGTAGTCCGGGTGAGTGTCATTAAAGTATAATTCAGTTTACCATTTTAGTTTTGTCAGTGTTCGGCAGTACACTGACCCATGGAAGCTTGTTTCCGCCACAGAATAAAACATTTTAAAAGATAATTGCTGACTTTTTATCTCACAATTGCGAGTTTATATCTCGCAATTCTGACATCTTTTCGCAATTGCGTGTTAAAAAAGTCAGAACTATGAGAAAAAAAGTCAGAATTGCACGTTTTTTTCTCGCACTCTGACTTTATCACAAGCAATTGCGACTTTATATCACGCAATTGCGAAAAGACTTCAGAATTGCGAGATATAAAGTCCAATTCTAAGGAAAAAAAGACTGACTTTTTTCTCATAATTGCGAGTTTATATCTCAAAATTCTTGACTTTATAACACGCAATTGTGACTTTATAACTCCCAAATGCGTGTTATAAAGTCAGAATTGTGAGATATAAACTCAGAATTGCGACATATAATTGCGACTTTATAACACGCAATTGCGACTTTATTTCACGCAATTCTGACTTTCTAACACAATTCTGACTTTATATCACGCAATTCTGACTAAATAAAAGTCACGCAATTCTGACTAAATCGCGTTATATCAAGCAATTCTGGCTTTATAACACACAACTGGGACTTTATATCATGCAATTCTGGCTATATAACACACAACTGGGACTTTATATCATGCAATTCTGACTTTATAACACCCAATTGCGACTTTATATCACGCAATTCTGACTTTATAACACATTTGCGACTTTATATCACGCAATTCGGGCTTTATAACACACAATTGCGACTTTATA
Organism: Rhinichthys osculus; assembly: GCA_029959095.1. Lineage (NCBI taxonomy): Eukaryota > Metazoa > Chordata > Actinopteri > Cypriniformes > Leuciscidae > Rhinichthys > Rhinichthys osculus. The sequence continues at coordinate 31,707,351 of JARWKJ010000012.1, read as the reverse complement.
TCATGCAATTCTGACTTTATAACTCACATTTGGGACTTTATATCATGCAATTCTGACTTTATAACACCCAATTGCGACTTTATATCACAATTCTGACTTTATAACTCACATTTGCGACTTTATATCATGCAATTCTGACTTTATATCATGCAATTCTGACTTTATAACACAATTGCGACTTTATATCATGCAATTCTGACTTTATAACACATTTGAGACTTTATATCACGCAATTCTGGCTTTATAACACACAATTGAGACTTTATATCACGCAGTTCTGACTTTATAACTCACATTTGCAACTTTATATGACGCAATTCTAAGATAAAAAGACAGAATTGCGAGATCTAAACACAATTGTGAGAAAAAAAGTCCGAATTGTGAGATAAAATGCAGCAATTACCTTTTTTATTTTTCATTCTGTGGAAGAAACAAGCTTCCATACTAACACATTTCAAAAACACTAGAAGTAACTATGAAATTACATTTAAAGATATACTTAAGTACTTAAGTGGGGCAAAAAACTCCAAAGTTCAGCTTATTGAGTTTATTATGAATGTAAACTAATACATTATCATTTAATTGCAATTAATATGCAATTATGTATCTTTATTAAAAAAGTATATTCAGTGACACATTATTGAATTTGATCAGAATGTGCATTATGTTATTTTATTATACTACGTGTATTTGTGTTTGTAAGTTATGTGTGCTCCTATGCTGTGAAACTAATTGCCCCACTGGGGGGACAAATAAAGGTATTGACTTGACTTGACTTGACTTTAGTTTAGGGTCCAATTCTTAACTAGTTGCTTATTAGAATGCATATTACTAGGATAGTGGTTGTTTATTACTTGTAAAGCAAAAGCACATATTAATGCCTTCTTCTGCATGACCATATTCTACATTCCTTAATCCAACCCAACTTAACTACCTTACTAGCTATTAATAAGCAGAAATTAGGAGTTAAATAGGCAAAAGTCGTATGGAATTGGACCCTTATCTAAAGTGTGACCATATATTCCTTCAAAGTACTGTATATTATTTCCGTAATGTGAAAGTATGCAAGTCCTACTTGGGTTTACATACTGTATAAGGGAAATTGTATGTATTTTGTCCTGATCACCATTGTTTTGTCACTAGTTCAGCTATCTAGTTTTTAAGGTTACAGAGAAATTGCATATTGCCCACACACTGTAAAAATAGTTGTAAGCTATTCTGAACATACTAAGAGAATCAAGAGCCGTATCCCTCTTTAGCAGGTGGCTCTAACATAGATGACCTCTCTTTAGTATCTGTTTAGCCCCTGTTGGCTTATTTAGCCATGAAGCGGCAATTAAATTTAATGGAGTCAGGGCTCTTAAATGCTTCAGATAAAGTACTGACCGTGACAGAAAACAGGATAAATAGCTCTAATAAGTAGCCCACGGAAATTCAGCTCTCACACTTTATGACAGAAAAGTTGTAATTGCACCACTACTTACAAAGCAGTGGTGCCAAAAAAAATTAATGTTTTGGGGGGGGAGTCATTACAGAAAACAACTTCACCGACTACTACAATTACTATTGAACACCTTCTTAAAGCTGCAGTCCGCAGTTTTTCCTCTTTGTCGCCATCTCTGTTCGAAATCTGCAATTGCAGTTATTCGTGGAATTATCAACTTTCGTGAGTTGTACTTCGACATGACACAGCGCGGATGAACACAATGTTTGAGGAGAGAGTGCAGCTGTCAGTCGCCGCGCCGGTGTGGATACTGGCATTCAGAATCACAGATTATTCTTTTTGGAAGTATGACCAACATAATAATTTTCACCGGAAAATGTCATCTGAACAAGTAAGTAACATCCACTTTTGCTCTGGTTCTGACACTGCAGTAAATCGCGCTGATTAAATCTATCAATCGCTTATCATATCACGCAAAACCATGCAAATTATACTTTGTTCTCAAATTGTTAATGTTACAACAATTAATAAAAAGTGGCTTTATATCATTAAAAAATCTTAAAACGTCAGCATTGCGTGACTACATGTAATGCCCTTCCGATATGTATCCTTGTTTTCGCACGGGCCGGTTGCAGTCTCTTTTTTCACTCCGAAGTCCGAACGAAGTCTTTTGTATTTTACAGCGGGTGAGTCTCCAGTTGTCACTGGTGATTGTCGTTTGAACCTTTCTGGATCCGCCATCAAATTGATAAGGTTAATTATATCAAGTGCAGTAAGAAAAGGCTATAAATCTCCACCTCCAGCATCCTCACACGCAACATAGCCTACTAGCTGAGACTCCTTCTTTATGTGTAGATGTGACGTAATGACGCAAAGACATGCTCGAATCTCCCGCGGAAATCCACCAGTACCACTGGAATTAAAAAGATTATTACAAGCTTACCGCTTTGGATCGAGCTAAAGCAAGCAGATAGTTTTGAACACTGGCTGGTTATGTATTTTCTCAAAAATGTATTTGGGATAATTTTTAACCCCCCAAAAAAGCTACGGACTGCAGCTTTAATAAAGACACTGATATGACCATCCATTTTCATCATAACTTTGTCGGTTGCAGTGAAAGGGACATTCTGATTTCGGAGAGCATTTGATTGGACAGAAATCTGTTTAGTGCAGGATGAGTCATGGATATCTTTAGTTTTCTTTGCCCACAAATACTGTTGAAAAGTCTGGGGTCACAATGAGTTGTTTTTTATTCAACGAGGATACATTAAATTGATCAACAATTAAAGCAAAATACTTTTATAATGTTACAAAAGGTTTTAGTTCAAAATGAAAGCTATTCTTTTGAACTTTCTATTCACCAAATCATCAGAATGATTTCTGAAGGATCATGTGACACTGAAGACTGGAGTAATGATGCTGAAAATACAGCTTTGATCACAGGAATAAAATACGTTTTATAAGATATAAAAATAGAAAGCAGTTATTTAAATTGAAATAATATAACAATGTTTTACAGTGCAGCCTTGTTCAACTCAGAATCTTCTTTCAAAAAAATTACAAAATTACTCAATGTTAATAGACAGAAACTAAAAGCCGCAAACTATAATTTGATTTCATGAGGTCTTTTACCAAATCACACAATCTCAACTTTTTAGATAAGGTCACCCTTACAATGCTCCTGTATGTAAAAACCTATACACAAAAATATACACTGACACATTACCAGTAAATTTCAATCAAAACCGTACAGTTACCTTGAAATCACGGCTAGGTGAAGAACAAGTTTCCAATGTCCATTTAAAAATTGATCAGAAAGATTTATAAGGAAACCTCCTTCACCCAAGGTCTGATCTGAATCACGGCTCTGAGAAATAGAGTTGCAACTTCGTACAATTAAATGGGTGGCACTAAAGACGTCTCACAGAGAAACATGACATTCCTCAAACTGCCTTTTAAAACTGTATCCTACAACAGTAAAAAATAAAAAATAAAAAATAGAGAGGGGATGAGATGAGATATACTCCCACACATAAAAAAGAAGCAACATCTGCAAACCATCACAGAGGAGAACCACACATCATAGTCCATAAACCCTCAGCCACCTTATTCTGAAGATACATTTAGTTTGTCTTAAATAGAGACATCCCAAGCTAATATAATTGTTTGCATGTCACTTGCTAAAAAATAAACTTGCACTATAAAATTTGTTTTAATTTAATAGTTTCCATTTTTCTTTAAGTTTATCGATTACAGTATTTAGATGATGTAAACGTAAAGAAGAATCTTCAATTTTATCACAAAACTACCTTTTAGAAAAGGAGGAAAAGTGAGTTAATCGTTCAAATAGCTTTCTCTCTTTAAATGTTCAGAAATCATTCTTCTGACGGGTTCAGTCAGGGTCAGAAGACCAACTCTTCATCGTCTTGGGACTTCACAGCCCAGCCACTGCTCTTCTGTCAGGACCGGAGGACATGAGTTCTTTCCCCGGTGGGCCAGGGGGCTGTCAGAACCAATCATGCTGTCGGCCCCGAGGGCTCTGTCCAGGGGGATAACCTCATCATGTTAATATCCCAGCATGCTCTCTTGCTCAGAGTTTAAGAGTAGGGATCAGACAGAATCAGGGCACAACCGCAACAACTATACACGCAATTCTTCATTATTCATACTTCTGCCTCATTAATATCATACAAGTGGTAGAAAGCAACTTCATCTCAGCCTGTTAAACAACTTCTTAAGACATCATGAGCAAAGGCTTGTTTGTTGTCTGGTCTGCAAAGGCAGTCGATAAAAAATGTGTATTTTATGTGTTGGTTTTTTTAATAGTTTATTTAGTCCTAATTTTAAAAAATATGTACATTTATGTATTTTACATTAGGGCTTGACATTATTACCCACCAACCTGCCAAATGTTGGATTTCGGTTGAATTTTATATATAGGCTAATATACATTACATATATACATACTGTACATGTAATAGTATAATGGTTCAGTGCGTCAGGTCTTAAAGTGACAGCAGCCTAATATACCAGCTGGCAAATTATGAGATAATATTAAGAATATCTATACTATTACAAAAACTTTAAACATGGGGGGGGACTATAATAATAACGACACAGAAGAATGATATCGTTGGACACGGTCATTTATTGGTATGCTTTTAGCATAGTAGTTTAGCATAGTGCTAGCTGTTTAAGAAAAGCTCTTTTGATTAACTACAATAAGATATCGCACTAGGTTTTTTTCAAACGGGAAGTGAGGACAGGAGTATGATTCTGCAAGGATAAAGGTGCATGCATTAAACCCAACCATTATTAAAAAAATCCCCTGTCAGTAAGATTACAACATGTGCACATCTGTAAAATGCTACGATAGCTCAAACAAAACCTTACGGTTAGATTTAACAGCAATTGTTGAGGGGAGAGGAAATATATCCCTTAGTGTTTAGAGTTTAACCGTCAACTCCCAATTATTGTTAATAACTTGTATGATGTTTTTGCATTCTGTATAAAATAATATAATAGGGCTTCAGCAGCATTTTCAAATAGTAAAAATGACAACTGTTGCATCTATATCATCTTGTTTAATAATTGTTTAATTCCTTAGTATTCTATAGCGTTTGCATCAGCCCTTACTTTTGTAATCCAAGGTGAACACACACACACACACACACACAGACACACATTTCCTCTCGCTCATAGATTTTCAGCATCTTCACTGTCTATAGATCAGCATAATGGCTTGTGCATTGATGTCTGCTAACTACATGTCTCCTGTTCGAATTCCAGTTAGTGCTGAAAGCTGTGGCTAATTTACACCAAACAATTAATTCTGCTTCAAAAACAATCTTGGAGTGTGGTTAAGCCTAGCAAGTACCAGTTACAAAAACATTTGAGACAACCAGGACCTAATTATAATTTCCTACAATATTCATTTTTGTATTAGAATTTCACTAATTAATGCTATGCCATCTTCTGTCATAACACAACATTTACATATAAAGACGATTTTTAAAAGTTGGACTGTGTTTGTTTTCACACACACACACTTTGTGTATTGTACTTCAAATCTTAAAAAAATAATAATAATAAACGTGCAAACAATATATTGAAATAAAAGACCAATTAAGTGAAATAAAGGGCACATTAAATGTACTTTAGGAGAGTTATGACTATTTCTTAACACACTTAAGTACACTTTTAAAAAGTGCATTTCGTAATAATGTAAAATTAAAAGTTTTACTTTAAAATTTAAGTACAATTTAAATCATTGTTTAAATAATTTTGTTATTTTTTATTTTCCCTGTTAAAGCTGCTTTGAAACAACCTGTATTGTAAAAAGCGCTATATAAATAAAGGTGACTCGACATGACATAGTCTAGTAGACTTATTAACCCCTGTGTTTATGAGCCCTTGTGTTCCCTTTCGAAAGGAAACTCGCACTGCGTCGATGACGCTTTGGGGAACGCCTCAGGCATGACAGGTGTCTGAAATCACTATCAAATCACAACAATCATGTTGACAGGCGACAGCCCCTGAATCATTAGCATGAATGATTAACGTGCGACCTGGAAGTATAAAAGGGCACCTTGCAAACATGACAATCAGCTTTTTCGTCTTCAGGTACTGTTCTGTCTGTAACGCTAATGATTACGATAAGAAAATAATAATGAAACGCACGGTGAAGGCTGATTGTTTTCTGAAGTCTGCCGACATGAACTGTGCGTTTTCTACCTGGGTGAAGAGCGGGAGGTTCTCGAGGGAGCCGCCTGTGCAAACTGTGAGCGTTTTTCTCTGAAAACGCTCCGCTCTCATCTAACCCTCTTCTCGAGTGAAGAGGGCTCAGCATCTGGACCTCGTGGTTCAGGTACCGCTCGTGCTGAGGCAGAGCGGTGACTTGCATCATGGTGTTCCCAGATGGAGCTCGTCGGTCGTCTTGAGAGGGGTGTGAACCTCTCAGACAATTCGACGGTTGACGAGAGTGAGCTGCAGGTGGATAAGGAAGACTTTTCTCCTACTGTTCCTGCAGCGATTGCTCTTCAGGACGAGCAGGAGATGGTTGATGAGGGTGATAATCACGTAGATCCTGAGCCCTCTCACCCATCCTGCCCTGTGTATGCGGAGCTGGTGGATGTTATGGAGCGCGCCGCCGGCAGGATTCAGCGCAGTACCCCAGTAAGGTGGCTAGAACGATAGAGAAGCACCAGCTATTGGGCTTCTTTTTGATTGTCTTATGGATTCCTTTTTATTCACAGGGTGTGCCACCGCTCATTCTAGTTATAAGGACTTTTCATAGCTTAGGCTTACTCTCATGATGAGAGCCTTGAGGCCGCCGTTCATTCACATAATGGAATGTTAGCGGAGCGCTAAGTTCTTGTCAGCCCTTGGGCTATTAGCCACCTCAGGGTAGAGTAGTCTGAAATAAAATAATTATTACTAAGAGAGGAGACAGAGTATAGTAGATTTTTCTCTAGACTGACGCTGGAGCTTCAGATAGATCGTATGCCCGGTCCACGGTGCCCTCTGACATTTTCCTAGTGCGCCTCCGAGCCTCAGGTAGATCTATGCTTATAGGCTGGCCCTCACCAGGGCCGCCTCTAAAAGCTGGCCCAGGCTATACTAGCGATAGTGGAGGCATTTCTGCCTCTGGCCATTTACTACGTGAGCTCAGGCTTCCTTCTTCCCTAGATTACAGCCTTCTCCCATAATAGGGAGTCATTCGGCTGGGGCCTGCCCCCTTCTCTGCATTCAGGGGTGCTAAGAGTAATGCAGGTTGGTAGTAGAGGCATGATTGTTAAAGATCTATGGTTAGGCCTCCAGTAAGGCCTCCCCTAAAGCCAGAGCATTCCCATGAGCTGACGCCCATGCATATAGATGGTAGGCCCCTCAATCTGGGGCCTCCACTGAGGCAGAGTGGCGTATGTTGTACTCCCCTTGCTTAAATGGTATTGCTTTGTTGCTGAGTACACTGCCCTCCCCATTAATATGGGTCTTTTGTTTGTTGCCAGACCCCGCTGTACAGAGCTAGCATATGGACTTGGGCCTCCAGAGTTGGCTCCACTCAGCTCGCTGAGCTACTGTTCAAGTGATGGGTTGAAGGGGGCAGTGGCTCAGTGGTTCATGTAGTTTGTCTACAAACCAGAAGGTTGGTGGTTCAATCCCCGGTTCCACCTGACCAAGTGTCGAGGTGTCCATGAGCAAGACACCTAACCCCAGCTGCTCCCGACGAGCTGGATGGCGCCTTGCATGGCTGACACCGCCGTCGGTGAGTGAATGGGTGAATTTGAGACAATGTGTAAAGCGCTTTGGTGGCCATTGGGTCTGTGAAAGCGCTATATAAATGCAGTCCATTTACCATTTACCATTGGTTGGCTTGCAAGCGAGCCCCACTCCCCTAGGCTGGGCACAGGAGAATCCCTGTCACCTATAGAGCCACTGGCAGGCCCGCACCCAGTTAAAATTATCAGGGGCAGATGGTTGTTACTCCCCCGTCGGCTCAGGGTAGTTCTGAGTACTCCATTCTCAGCTCTGTATCAATCTACCTCACACCACTATGGCTCGGGTTGAGCGGAGAGTTCTAAACTTAATTTTATTCTGGTTTTTGAATTACACTCCCCTAAAGCCAGAGCATTCCCATGAGCTGACGCCCATGCATATAGATGGTAGGCCCCTCAATCTGGGGCCTCCACTGAGGCAGAGTGGTGTATGTTGTACTCCCCTTGCTTAAATGGTATTGCTTTGTTGCTGAGTACACTGCCTTTGGCAATGTGATTAGGTACCAGGATGCTGTAGGCACTGTTTAAACAGCTTTTCAGCCAACGAAGGCAGCGGGGTTAGGTAGTAGGCCTCAGCAGGCCTCCTTGACCGGGCAGCCCCAAGAGGGCTCTTTAGGCCAGCTTACCTCAGGTGGTTGGTCTTAGTAGTTCGGCAGCAGACTCACTGGTGGGTAGTAGGCCTTAACAGGCCTCCTTGGAGGTGGGTCCCAACATTGTGGGACATACAATATGGCCACAACCAGGTAGGTAGCCTTATTAGGCCTCCTGTGGGCTGGCCCAATAGTTTTGTTAAAATAGTATGGTTCCCAACAGTGTATGTTGTAGCAGAATAGACTTGTTATCAGCTAGTAGGCCCAGGCCTCCCTAATAGGCGAGTCCCCAGCAGCGGCTGGCCTTATCAGGCCACCATGTAGCTCAGTCCCCGACTTCTCTGGTCCGTGGTAGTTAGTCTCTTTCATAAGCTTCTTTAGCTAGGTGTTATTTATAGCATAGGGGGTGGAGCTTTAGATTCTAAAGAGCCTTTGATTGGACAGAAGTTGGGATGAGAAGCTAAAGAATGTCATAAAAATCTGTGATCCATTTTAGCGGAAGTAAGATACTGTAAGTTTTGAATGCTTTTATCTCCTAAATGTAGGGTTCAACATTTGGCCCGCAGCAATAGAATAATATATATATAAAAAAATTGTTTAGCCATTAACACCTTTTACATGACACTATTTCTTTTCATGGCCATAGGTTAAAATAAAATAAAAAATCTACTACACTATTTCAGTAAAAAACATTTCAATCCTCTTGATGTTCTCTTGTAGCCTATACTTTCCTTATGTGGGCTTCTAGGTCGCTAGCACCTTTATTTGACTGACACATACATGCCAGCTTTGCAGGTCATGCATTCTGATTTACACGGATACCGACCGAAACGAAAACATGGGAATTTACATTTGGGCTTTTTTTACGCTGTTAGCTACTTACATCTTATCTCGCAAAATTGTAAACTGTAAATTCAATTCAATTCAAATCACTTTATTCATCCCCAAGGGGCAATTCAAATGACACAAGGAATAGCATATCTTCAACTCCACACAGCATTACTAAAAATAAATAAAAAATAAGAGTAAAAGTGGATATGACTGTTCAGTCTATGGCATGTTTAGCGCAGTTCAAAGATTTGGGGGGCGGATGGTGACTTGGAGTTTAATAGCAGGACAGCCCTGGGGACAAAGGTCACCTTCCTCCTCTGGGTCCTACACACTTGACAGCGAAGTCTGCGCCTTGAGGGCAGCCACTCAAACGTAGAATACATAGCATGGGATGGATCACGGATGATCCTACAGGCAGTCTTCAAGGTTCGCTGTTCACATAAGATGGGCAGAGCTCTCAGGGGGTGTCCAATAATTCTGGAACACACTTTAACAATTCGATGTAAACCGTTTCTATTTTGAAGACTAATGGAGTAAAACCAACAAGTAAAGGAAAATGTTATCACACTTTCAATAAATGAGTAGTAAAATATGGTTAAAATGTCCTTGTTTACATCAAATGATTTCAATTTCCTGAGCAGGTATTGCCGCTGATGGCATTTCTTCAGAATTTCCTCTGTATTAGATGAAAACTTCAGCTGATTGTCGAAAATAGTCCCAAGGTATTTATACTCCCTCACAAGCTCTACCTGCTTTCCCTGGATGAAAGTAGTGACTGCCTCAGTCAGTTGTCTTTGCTTTGGTGAAAAGGTCACTATCATCTCTTTGGTTTTATCCAAGTTCATCTCTAAACAGGACTCTTCACACCACTTCACAAACTCCTGCAGAGCTGGACTATGACCATGGAGGGAACCCGAGAGCAGAGACCGGACGACTGTGTCATCTGCAAATTTTACAATATGACAGTTAGCTTGAGTAGACCTGCAGTCATCTGTGTAGAGGATGTAGAGGAGGGAAGAAAGGACACACCCTTGTGGCGAACATGTTGACGTAATCCGAACTTCTGAGTAGGTGTCATTGACCAGAACCCTCTGTGTCCTGTTGGTCAGAAAGTCTATAATCCACAAGATAAGTTGATGACTAAGGCGAAAGCGGTTAATAAGCTTCTCTGCCAGGATGTGTGGCTGCATGGTGTTAAATGCAGACGAAAAGTCAGCAAACAAACTGACTGTAAACTGAAGCGTCGAGTCACGCTGCTAAAATTCTGTGAACATAAAGTCCGCCTACTTTGATTTGACACACCCACACACACACACACACACACACACAGGCCTCTGTTTTCTGACGTGCTCTCTGCTTCGAGCCGCAGCATATTGAGGAACGCGCTGATTATAACAAGACGGCGCGAAACCGAAGCCGGTTTCATATGTTTTGTGTGCAAAGGCAAGCGCCAGTCAATTTAAAGTACACCCTAATGGACCCATGAAAAACAGTGAAAACCAGACATTTTCATGAATTTATAAGACAGTACGTAAAAAGTGGACATGTCCGGGCAAAAGAGGACATTTGGTCACCCTACTAAATGTGAATTTTGTCATTGTTTTGGAGCACATTAGCTTATTCATAACCTTAAGTCTAACATATTCATACTAAAAGCTAAAAAACTTACATTTTGATTTCAGGAGGGCTTTAAGTTTACTTGTACTTGACTTTTCTGGTAGATGTGTTGTGGTTGAATTTACTGCAGTGCCCATGAAAAGTCTTTTTTTAAATGATGCTATCAGATGTTATTTTTGGAATCTTTTGTGTTATTTATCCTGCTGTGTGCAATGTCCTGATGATACAAGCCGATTTGATTGGACACGCGGTATTGCCACAGCAACACTCATCATGTCGGTACAATGTGACATCGAGTTGGCCAGCCAACTTCATATAAATGATGATCAATCTGATGAGAATGAAGCAGAAAACCAGAAGAACGGGAGGAAAAAAAGGGGGAGATGAGGTAGAGGCGAGATGCTATTCACTGTTTAATCATAAAATCGACAAAGACTAGAGAGAAATGTAATTTTTGTTCTCTCTTCAATATGACAGTTCCTTTCCTTCACTCCATTTGTCTCTTGTCTTTCTGAATGATACATTAGATCAGCAAAAAGCATCATTTATTTATCTGTCATACACAAGACATTGTTTGACTTGCATTAATATATCAGCCGCTAAAAGAGGTGGTGGGGGCGGAGCTTGTGCTCAGCCCTAGATTTAAACAAGTTTACTAAAGAGAATCGACGGATGGATGTTTCGATTATAAAAGACAGCCACTTTGAGTAAGGCTTCACAGTTATGCACAGATTTGGACAGACACTAGTCTGCCATTAAAAAAATGGTGTTTTGTGGATTTTAGCCCATGACGGTTAGAGTTGATGTAAAATATTTTGGCTAATCAAACGCTCTCTACAATTAAAAGTTCGACTTCATGTGGCGCTGCACATCCCTATCAGTCCAACACTGCAACACTGGCTCAACCAATAGCAAGAGTTTGGGGGTGGGGCTATCTGTTTGTCAACCAATGACAGATAGGCGATCTGGAAACCTGTTTGAAAACTGTAATTGTTTCATTTGATGATGCTAGTGGTGTAGAAATTAGTCACTTTACCTTTAAGCATCCCACACAAAACACTCTTTGTATATGGAAGGCCTTGAAAGCCTGTTAACCAATCACTGCTTAGTATTTAATTTCCCAGGAAGAAAGCTGGAGTGAAATGGAGCAATGGAGCTCTCTTATTAGAGAGATATTTCAATTTCAGTGGTTTGAGAGACACATTCATCTTCCAGCATGATTTGTGCTGCATTGTCTCCTACAAAATAGACACTTTTGGCTCAAGTAATTGCCTCCATTCAGTGCATATTTCTCAATCCTGTATGACACATTGTGACGGTGCTTTGATAAGAAAGCAAATTCTGTCTTTTTTGCTAACATTTTTACTATATATTCTTTTCCTCTCTCTTTCTTAACATTCCTCTTTCTTTGTTTGCAGACATCAGTTGGTGTTGATGGCATCTTTTAAAGCCGCCGTGAAATCAGAATTGGCTTTTAGTATGACAATATTAGCCTTACTGGTATCTATAAGCTAATGAGCTCCAAAACAATGACACATTTTGCTTTTAGAAGATATAAGAGTTCAAAACTTACAGTATCTCACTTCCACCAATATGGTTCAATGATTTTGATGACATCATTCTGCACTTGAGCTTCTCATTATTTTTTCTGTCCAATCAAATGCTCTTAAGAATCTAAACGCGTACATTCTAAATAGCTGAAGCTGCGGCTGAATGAAATTGAATGTAGTTCCAGGAGGAACTTGGAAAGATAATTTTCCCTTTGATAAAGTGGAAATTAAGATTTAGAATAGTTTTTGTCAATTTGTGTAGGTGACACTTTTAGCAGAACAAAAGTCCTTCCTTCCTTCCTTCCTTCCTTCCTTCCTTCCTTCCTTCCTTCCTTCCTTCCTTCCTTCCAATGTGGTTCCACTTTAACTTTTTCTTTGCTGTTTTTCACAGATCAACTTTGTCAGTTTTACAGTAAATTTTGAAACTATGAATGTTCAACGCATTCTCATCCTTTGGCGTCATATAGGTGACGCCATATGACATTTCGTCGAAATCTTACGCACATGGCATCCTTTAGCGTCAATATAACACGCACTGTTATGGGTAGGTTTAGATCTGGGGTCGGGTTACCGTTATGACGCCTTGGGATCTGCGTCTCATATTCACGCTAAACGATGCCATGTGCGTTGGATTTAGACGAGCGTCACCTGTATGACGCCTTGGGATCTGCGTCTCATATTGATGCTAAAGGATGCCATGTGCGTAAGATTTCAACGAAATGTACAAGCGTCACATGTATGACGCCAAAGGATGAGAACGGGCTGGAATGTTGCCATATGGCAGCTGTGTAAAATAAGTTTACTGTAATGTTGTATAGTAAAATTGTATAGACAGAGACAAGTAGGCCTATATTATTGCTCTAATTTATTCAATGATTATGGTAATAGAAGTGTATTTAAGCATAACTAACGTAATGTTTTAAAAAGAAATACAATTTAATGGTGAGAAACAGTTAAGCTTTCAAGAACAACATTGATGATAAATTCTAATGATTCACCAAAAAATGGAATAAAAATAAATAAAATATGAATTCATAAAAGAAGCATTAAATGGATAAAAAGAGAAATTATTGCTTTTTTTTGGTACAGACAACTTGCAATTGTATTCTTTTTCTCCCTTCTTTTTTCAAATTTCTCTCTTTTTTTTTTTTGTTATCACAGCTATTTTATGTTAAAAATCTAATGGGGAAAATATGATATCATTACTGCATAATGAGGATCATATAGAGGACAAATGAAAGGAACGACTTCCTCTGAGTTAAAATAATGCGATGCACACAAAATGTCTTGGGATTTCGGGGACAGGCAAAGGCTGAATGTGAGGGGCTTTCAGAGCATAAGCTATAGGTAACTTTGGCAATGGATTTATGTCAGTGCCATTAGAGGCTGAGAGTCATGTATCAGCTTCACACTATTTACTGTGTGACTCATTCCATTCCAGTCATTTTCATTATGGACCAGACCTTTATCCATACACCCTTGGGCCAAGCAATCAATAAAACACACACACACACACTCACACACACACACACACACACACACACACACACACACACACACACACACACACACACACACACACACACACACAGTCTATACCATAGGTTATACTCAATGTATACACTGGCACACTTTTAAAATCAATATATAGCATGCTTAATGACAGATATTTATTGTTTCAGATATGGTAAACAGTTACACTTCATCCAACTGTCATTCTGGTCTAATAAATGTTCCATTGCTGTCTTTATAACAGATACTAAGTTGCACTAACTATGCAAAGCTTTTCTGGAAGAGACTTTTATTTAAGCTGTTATAATGAAGTTTGAAGGTTTAGTTGTTTATCACCACAAAAAAACATATTGAAGTCAATTCAAATGTATTGGTAATACTTTACAACAAGGTCCCTTTAGTTGATGTAAGATAATGCCTTAACTAACATTAACTAGCAATAATCTTTGTTATCATTAGTTAACCCTCTGGTGCTCTTCGCGTGGCGGTCAAAAATGACAGAATGTTTTTTTATTTAATATTTTGTATTTTCAGGGGATTTTATAGTGCTAACATTATATTTACGAAATAGTTATAATCCATTTATTCACGTTTTCAGCATAGACCTGAAAATTAAATTTCCAACTTAACCTGTCGATAATCTTGAATGCTTTAAAGCACAGACTTAAGTTTGATTTCTTTTTAAAGACGACACTTGGCAAATTATTGCTGAAGTGAAAGTTTAAAAAACTGAACTTAAAAAAAGTTACAGAATTTTACGTTTATTGTTATGAAAAAATGCACAAAAATATTATTTTCAATTTTCAATATTTTCAAAAACACATTTTCCTCTAAAACTGCCTAAATCTAAACAAGTTCGAGCTTGATATCTCCAAAAAAATAGCTTTCAGTAAGATTTTGTTGGTCCGCAGTACCAAAAGATTTCCCTAGATGAAATTCGTCTCCTATTCATTTCCAATGCGCTCATTTTTGACTGTGAGGAGCACAAGTGTGACTATATTTTTCAGGACCATTTAACCTTTTCGAATCATGTCCATTATTTTTATTTGTGTGTTCACATAGCAAGTGCCAAAACCTTTAATAATGGTTTAGTAAATGTTGGAATTGATACTACCTAAGATTAATAAATGCTAAATATTTTTCATTGTTAGTTTATGTTATCTAATGTAGTTAAGTAATGTTAACAAATGAAACTTAATGGAAAGTGTCACCAATTTAATTAATACACAATTTTTCAAAACAGAATTTTTCATATTATCAATAAAAAAAAAATTTAATAATCGTTATGCTTTATATTCACATTTAGCAGATTCGAGATCGGTGATAACAGTAAATATTTTGCGGCGATACAAGCAATCAAGCAGTTGAGAAAAATAACTTTTTTTTTTTTTAAAGAGAAAAACATTGTAAACAAAAGTCTTCTTTTCAATAATTGAATTGTTATGAGGCTTTTTTTTTTGTCATTATGATATCAGGCCAGTTGTATCACCCTGACATTTACGACTTTGTTAAGTAAAAAAATAATGACAATAATTAAAACATGATCATCACAGATGAGGTGTATCCAAGTGATTTGTAATGTATTTTTGAACTGTTTACCAGATTGACAGACACCATGTCTTTGACCTGTTAAATAAGTCTTTTGGTGTCTATAAATGTTGAAATATTCTTCTGTATGACTGGAGAAATCTTCCGAAGTGCAGAACAAGTCATTGCTGTCGCTTGGTTTCATCTTTGTTTTGAGTTCTGGAAGTTACAGTATATTTTTCACGGTACAATGAACTCTTTTATCTCAAGAGATCAAGGAAAAAAAAGCAATTTCTCATGATATGAACAACTGAAGTGGGCAATAGTTTTCAGAAGCAGTGCAATTAAGCTAATAAAGACTTTTCTTGTGTAGGGTGTATTTACAGTTTATTCACTATTTGAATGAGTCAGTAAGGGATCTTACCTTAAAGAGGCCCTTAAGTGGTCCCGCATCTTTATTTAATGGTATCTGAATAGCCACTTCACTTTGTAGTTCTGCAGGGATTTGACATTGGAAAAACATGCGTGAAATCTCCAACAGAAACCCGAGTGCTTCACAGCCAGAATCAAAGACAGAAGCACCAGAATGATGGAGAGCAGGTGTCTGTTTCTCTAAGCCCTGAGCTTAGCTAGTTCTCTCATTACAGGGTTTGAAAACTGCTTGGATGTTGTTTTCCTCAGGCCTGTTCTTTCTGAGAAAGCAAGAAATAATGGACGAGAGGGGTGCGGATACAAGTGGCATGAAAGCAGAATAAGAGAAAGATGGGGGGGGGGGGAAGCACGAGAATAAAATACTTCTATGTGCCGGATCTTATACGTAGCTTTAGGACAGCACATTTTCCCTCATCCCACCCTCTTCTCCAAGTGCAAGCCAAACAATTAATTGGAATGCGTTTTAACTCAACACTGCATAACCCCCCTGTGTGTTTGTGAGGCAATCGTGATAATTAATTTACAACTTTAATAACTTAATAAAAAAACAAGTGTTTGTTTATGTGAGGTTTCAAATCCCCACCTAACATACTTTTTTTTGAATGAGCTAACCTAATATTAATAACACAAAGTTTAAAGGAGAAATGTCAGAAACGAATAAAAACACCGAGCCTCATTCACTAATAATTTTGCACGATTTGTTCTCACACAAAACATTGGGCGGACGTCTCAACGGGTGCATAAATTCGTTCTTACCCTCGTTCTAAATTGGATTGCAGTTCGTTACTTATTCAGATTCATACTTAGTAATTTTCATAAAACACTCCCAAATCATGCCCAAATAAGGGATTTCCTCATATCCTTACCCATCGCTTTAAAGGGGTGGTTGATTATGATTTCACTTTTCTAATTTTAGTTTGTGTGTAATGTTACTTTTTGAGCATGAACAACATCTAAAGTTACGACGCTCAAAGTTCAAAGCAATTTTATTTTACAGAAATTGCTTTTTTTTTAAGGACTAACAAACGGCTGAGCTTCTTCACGGGTTAGTGACATCACTAACCCTAAAATTTACATAAACCCCGCCCCCGTGAATGCGATTTATAGACGAATTCGGCGAAACTACCGGAAGTAAGCGGGCACCATAACTGAGCTGTTGCTGGGTAGCGTTGCGCCATTGCCTCCTATTGTTTTTTGCAACTTGCGTCCACTGGAATAAACAGCCCGCGGTTTACGACTGGCACTAACGTTACAACTTTTATAATGTCGAGTGGGAAAACATGTTCCGGTTTAAATTGTTTCAATGGCGGCAGTAAAGGGCGCATTAAGGCAGTAACGTTAGTAACATTACTGTTATGTGTCTGTTGTTTATGTTTGATTTGCTTGACTGTGACAGATTTTTTTTAAATAACAAATTAAAATGACAAATTAAATTAAATATAATGCAGTTTTTGTTATAATAACAATTATTTAATGACATAAGTAAAAAAATATAATAAATATGTAATATAGTGCTCAGCAAAATCTCCTCTCTAGCTATTTTTTCTATTCAATTAACATGCTATGGTCATTAAATGGCTTTCCTGAGCTAAATGTAACGTTATGTGACATAATTGTTCTCCTGCTGACCTCTTTCCATGGTTTAAAAACACTAATTTGTCGATATTATGTATACTTTCTAGCTGTACCTTACTCTTGTCTTTTGCAATGTGAAAATGAGATAAATAATGGACACAAATGAAAAACATGAATTCGTTTATTTGATGTCATTCATTTATTTATTGTTGCCAAATGGACAGATCTTTTTATAGTTTCCTCGTTAGCTAACGTTAGCCTAGCTAGCTTGCCAAGCTATTTTCATAAATAATCTGTAAGATCGTTTGTACCTTCATCTGTGACTGTAGGCCACTGTCTAACATCATCAACCCAACAAGTTATTCTGCCTGGTTGTAGCTGTCATCGAGGGTGTGTTATCACGGAGGTTTGTTTACATACCGGTAACAGCTCAGTAATGGCGTCGCCACAAGATGGCAGCCTACACAGAACGCTCGTCGGATTCGTGTATAGATTATCATGACACAATATGATAATCAATGACTAGAAGATAGTTAACTCCACATCAGCAACATAAATTCATCAACTAACCATTAAGAAATGTCCTGTTGCACTTCTTCTTGAGTCTCTCCATCTTTGTCCAATTCCGGTTTGAACATGAGGCTAAAAGTGATATGACCTGCTAACACACGTGCTCTTGAAGCTCTGCCCTTTGTCACATGACCTACCAGAAGTATGTGATTTCACCTGTGCCTTTCTATTCCTCACTCACTTTCTCTTGTTGTCCAGCTGCCTCAGTATAATTACCCACAATCCTCATCCTTACAGCCCTGACAACCATTTGACTCTGCTGCTAGTGAAGGATAGAAAGAGAGAAGGTGTGAAATTGAGGGTGAACAACGCATCACACGGAAACATGCTTGTTATTTTGACCCGAGCTGTTTGCTCGACCTCGCTGTCTCGCTCGCACACTGTAGAGAGGTGAGAGTCTTGCCTGATTGAAGCAGCTCTTGGAGGAGGGTTAAACGAGTGGGGCATGAGATGTGAGGGAATGAAAGAGAGAACAGGAACTCTCTACTGCTGTCAGTCAGGCACACTGAGCAAACAACAGTGTTAATGAATCAGCGTATTGCCTCACCCAGAGCATGACTAAAAACAACATCCAGAACCCTACAAGCATGATGGAGGGCAGGGGCAACCATTCATTTGTTTGCTTCGTAGACCAAGGCTATTCATTTAAAGTGCCCCTATAATGCTATTTTAAAGTTTCCTAATGTTGCTTTGGAGTCTCCTACAACAGGTTTACATGCATCAAAGGTCAAAAACACTGTTTAATTTCCTCCTAATATACATTTGCACATCACCACATTTTCGAAAATCGTAAATCGAAAAACATTTTTTCTGAAAAAGTCCGCTCCATCTGGTAAACACCATTTAATCCGTACGCGACGATGTAATAGGTGCGTTCTGTGGCTCCGCCTTCTTTGACATGCTCAGGTATTTTGAACGTCTTTTTACCCCTAAGTGAAGAAAGAAAAATAACTTTGCTGTGAGTATATTGGGGCCTTAACATGGCCACGCTAACCGTAATAGCATGCTACTTACTTTTATTAAAGGGGTCATATAATGCCATTTTTGTACAAGCTAATATGATTCTTTAGGGTCTAAATTAAAACTTTGTAATATACTTTAATTAAAAATTCTCATTAGTATTGTAAGAAAACACTTATTTTACCTGGTCAAAAACAGCTCTGTTTTTAGCACGCCGTTTCAGTGCATATGACTTTAAATGATCATGAGCTGCGCTCACTCCGCCTCTGTTCTGTGCATACACCGTTTGTAACACAATAACCATAACGCATTGTTCACAGAGCCATAGAGATTGTTCAGTATAAACGTGGGATTATGAATTATATTGAGAACGTCGTACATAGAAAACATGCCGTAATGTACCCTGAGTGTAAACCTTAGCCGCATTCATTGTGAAGCGTGCAGCTAGCGATTTGCAAAGATATAAATATTAATATAAAGTTTAATAAAACGTTACACTCCCTTCAGTTCTTCTGGAGATTCAGCAAGAACACAAATATCTGGTACCGATCCTTTATTCATGGCAGCTTCTTCCTTTATTCGAGCAGCTTCTTAGCAAATCCAGCTTTATACTGATCCTCGTTTATAAAGCAGTCTGGTGTGTGAAATGATTCGTGCAAACATGAACGCATTGACGTTGCTCGTGGGGAATATTCCCTTCGAAAACAAACTCAGCCACTGCGTCTTCAGCGGTTCGGATTTGGGAACATTAAAATGACTGCTGTGTTCATTATTACACCCAAGAACAGAACACCACAATCGCTTAGACGCCATTCTGCTCATAGACAGTGCTCCAGCATATCAACAATGACAGCGCCGGTCCGCGCAGACTATGATTGACAGCTCTCACGAGCGAGGGCGGGTCTGTGTTGAAACTCCTGTGCTGACTCCTGTCAATCAACAATCGTGGGAGGGGCGTCCGTTTTATTGACGTCACAAAAACGAACGGCTCAATTTGAGGCAGGGGAAAACATATAAGGAGATTAAAACAAAAACACTGGATGGATTTTTATCATTATATGATGGTTGTGTACAGGCACTGCCAACACACATTTCAGTACAATCAACTTGTAAAAGTGCATGTACCATTATATGACCCCTTTAAATTCAGAAAGTCTGAAATTCCAACTATCTTTTTGGGAAACTAGAAACTAAAATATATGACATCAGGCTTCAGGTCACAACTCAAATACAACTTAATTTCACCAAGACAAACATGGTGGCACCCCAAGTTAAGGATAAACTTTACTTTTAAGTACATACTGTACTACTTATTGTAGAAATGACAATAACTGGGTAATAACTAGGTACTAACATTGAACATACCCCTAAACCTTAACTTAAAGGAGAACTCCGGCGCAAAATGAACCTTTGGTCTAATAAAACATTGGTACCTAGTCAACCGTTCTCTGAGATTTGTTTTCATGATAATCGAATGTAAAGAGTTTTATCTCTAAAAACTGTTTAGCGTATAACGCTAGTAATGGGGGCATTTAATAAGTAAAAAGAAATCGCTAGTTTATACCACTAACAAGGCTCAAAATAGCATTGAGAACTTTGTAAGTGTACAGACCGTTTAATAAGAAGATAAAGATAAAGACAGTCCACTTCGTGTATACAGACAGGAGCCATCTTTGGAAAACAGTCTCGACTAATCAAACCACGAACGACGTGCTAGGTGAGCTGAACTGTATGAGGTTCAGTGAACTTCTGAACTGTATGAATGGCGTTCGTGGTTTGATTAGTCGAGACTGCTTTCCAAAGATGGCTCCTGTCTGTATACACGAAGTGGACTGTCTTTATCTTTATCTTCTTATTAAACGGTCTGTACACTTACAAAGTTCTCAATGCTTCGTTTTGCATGTAGGGACCCTCATTATGTTACTGTGTTCGTGTGGGGCTATTTTGAGCCTGGTTAGTGGTATAAACTAGCGATTTCTTTTTACTTATTAAATGCCCCCATTACTAGCGTTATACGCTAAACAGTTTTTAGAGATAAAACTCTTTACATTCGATTATCATGAAAACAAATCTCAGAGAACGGTTGACTAGGTACCAATGTTTTATTAGATCAAAGGTTCATTTTGCGCCGGAGTTCTCCTTTAACCCATGTAGTTACCTTACACAACTCTGTACTTCTGTGGGTAACAATGCAAGTACATTGAAAGTGCTCATACTGTAAAATAAAGTATAACACTCTTAAACGAGTCAAAAAATGAGTCACATATGCCATGATAATTAAACCTCTTTCTCTAACATTTGCAGGTTCAATTGTGTAAAACACAGTAAGTTATCTCTCTGTCAACAAATGCTACCATCATTTGTCTTCCACAGTTTGTTTGGCAGGATGACAATGAATGATGTAAAATCTCCTCCTGTTCATATCTGGCACAACAGTTTTAATTCATGTTTTACTTTTCCAAAACATACACTTCACAGACGCATCTTGTTTTATTAAAATGACTTGATTAAACAAGTTCTTCAGACATCAACTGCCATTATTTCTGGAACAGTAAAGAACATTTTAATACTGTTGCTAGCAAGCAATCCATAGATTCACTCCGGCTCAGGATGAGGCTTCGTGCCGCAAGCATGTTTTAAAAAACGGTGTCACATCATGCAGGTTTTTAAGATGTTGTCACAGCATGTATGTTTTAAAGGACGTGTCATTGCTATTTGGGCCATCTCACATGCGCTGACAATCCCCACGCGCAGCAGCTGAGAATGAACCGCACCACCACATGGAGCTCTCCTGAAGCGAATGTTTTTAAATAAATAAACACCTGACCTCGTTTAAAGTGCGTTTCTTTCGTACATAAGCACATGATCTGCGTTTTCACGTGCTGTGCATGTGCGTTTGTGTCTCATTCCACTCTCTAGCTGAACTCCCTTTCTTACGTCAATCATTAGCGCTGAATCGGTTTAATCTCTTCTAATCAGCCCTGCTCATTTTCAGCAGAATCAAATGCAAATCTGTCAAAATTACAGGCAACAGCCACAGTTTAGAGTTTTAATTAGAGCATTTGGCCACCGTTCCTGCTCCTCTGGCTCTTTAAACCAGGTGGGGTTTTTTTTAGTTTTTTTTTTATCCTTTATGATTTTTGCTTGTCCGATTATATGAAATGAACTTAGACATTTTATTTTCATTTCCAGGCAAAACATTGACATCATTTGCGTAAATTCTCACTTGATTACTCACTTTGTATTTCAATTTCACGCATAAATGAGGATGTCAGAATGTGATACATTTAGTTATGTGAAAAGGCTGCAATGCGGTCAATCTTGACCAAAGTCTTAGTTATAAGCTGATACGCAATATGACATATAGAGCTCATAATAAATAATCTGGCAGTCTGCGTAAAAGGAAAAACAAGAGTGCATCCAACTTTAGCTAAAAGTTAAAGAAGACTTTATGACATTAATGGACGTCAAATTCTTTGACTTATAGACCTTATGCACCAGAGAAACGAGGGCGCCGCCATCTTTAGAATATTGTCTTTGAACTTCCGTTTTTGCGGTCGCTCTGTATATTTCTATGGCATTGCTGTCCAGGATTAATTAGCTGGTGAAGTTGATTTACTTATTGTAGAGTTAACGAAAGTTATCATGAGCATTGTAATGTTTATGATAAGCATTGTAAAGCATATGTCTTAACAAATGGACCTTCGGAATTTTTTTAACGAGCCGTTCATTCATAACTACGCAAGATCGCTGTGAAAATACAGACAGTCAAAAGACAATGAGCTCTGCGCGGAAAAGGGGCGGGGCTACATAAGGTCTATAAGGCAACAGTGTTGACTGTAAATTTTATATTATCAATCGTGTCTCGTTCTGACATTCTCATTGACACACGGTATTGCAACTCAGGCTCATTGGAAAAACATGCCTGTGGCAACATTTCTGCAGAATAATATTACATTGCTTCTTGCACTTTTTGCAACACTTTCAAAGTGAAATGTCCAGTGAGTGTCGCTAAAAGCATGTTCAGCTTTGTCCGAAACAGATTAATGTGAATCTGGCAACATTTTATAACGTTGGCAGTTCGGAAATGAAATGTCCGGAGAGTTGCTTTAAAAAGGTTAATGCTCTATTGCGTTTGAAAATAAAGTACCACCTACACTAAACCTGATCCGAAACCTAATCGACAGTCTTGACAAAAGCAAACATAAGATTATACAAATATTGTATTTGCTTAAGCAACCATGTCAATGTTGCTTGCTTCAAGTCTTTGAGCTCTTTTATTGTTTGCATTGCTGCTGTTCTACATTCCACTGTAAACATGATTTGTTGGTAAGAAGCCTATCCTGGTTCATTTAAACTAAACATTTTGAGTTGATGCAAAGGAAAATAATTAGTGTATTCAACAGAAACTCAAAATATGATGTTATCTCAATAACATTTGTGAAGCTGATTTGACAAAAGATTTGTGAAAAGTTGTGATAACAAATCATGAAAATATTTTTTTGTACAGTGTGAGCTACCAAGCAAGTTTACTCTGGTAGACAAGCCATACATATGGGGCTGGTTATGTGATGCAAACATAAAAAGGTATCAGTTTACAAATCATGCACTATTGTAAAAGTGTCTTGGTTATAACATATGCATAGTTCTGTCATGAAACCTTGTCCTAAATGCAAGCTGATGATGTTTACACCGTTAACTACTTGGCACAAGTTGATTGGTTCATGTCGCATCTGCAGCCAAGAGCTTGCTTGCTCAACATTTAAATGGCTGGTTACCATTAACTATAGCAGCTTGCAGCGTGCTTTCAGAGTTCGTCTCAACATTTGTCCAGTCTTCAACTGTCCAATTTTGGTGAGCTCTTGCAAATTGTAGCCTCTTTTTCCTATTTGTAGTGGAGATGAGTGGTAGCCGGTGGGGTCTTCTGCTGTTGTAGCCCATCCGCCTCAAGGTTGTGCGTGTTGTGGCTTCACAAATGCTTTGCTGCATACCTCGGTTGTAACGAGTGGTTATTTCAGTCAAAGTTGCTCTTCTAGCAGCTTGAATCAGTCAGCCCATTCTCCTCTGAAACAAGGCATTTTTGCCCACAGGACTGCCGCATACTGGATGTTTTTTCCTTTTCACACCATTCTTTGTAAACCCTAGAAATGGTTGTGCTTGAAAATCCCAGTAACTGAGCAGATTGTGAAATACTCAGACCGCCCCGTCTGGCACCAACAACCATGCCACGCTCAAAATTGCTTAAATCTCCTTTCTTTCCCATTCTGACATTCAGTTTGGAGTTCAGGAGATTGTCTTGACCAGGACCACACCCCTAAATGCATTAAAGCAACTGCCATGTGATTGGTTGATTAGATAATTGCATTAATGAGAAATTGAACAGGTGTTCCTCATAATCCTTTAGGTGAGTGTAAGTCTTTATGAATTGATAATCTGCCCATGTACGTTTAACATCTGTGTGAAAAGGTATTAAAGTTGTTGGTGTTTTACTGCCACTGGTGTTCATTTTAACTGGAGTTTTGCAAAAATGTAGATAGAGGCACATTTTGTTTCCAATGAGCCTATGTTGCGAAATTGAAATGACACCACACAAACCCAAGCAAACACTTGCACTAATGTTAGCAAAGTTTGGCCTGGAAAAGAATAAAAAGAAGTGTCTGGAGTCTGTCCTCGTCCTGAAGAAATCTTTTAACCATTTACAAAATTTGTCTCAGACAGCAAAATGGTGGTAAAAATCGTACAGTGAGCACCTGCTTTATTTATGGATGAAGAGGGGAACGGGAGGATGTAGAAGCATGAAATATTCCCTCCTTGATGAAATGTTCCATCCACCCTTCTGCTGTAGGACGCATCTGCTGTGATCAGCATTGAGTGTGAGTGTGTCTGTGTGTGTATGAGCATGTGTGTAACTGTTAAAAGCAGCTTGTCTGTGCGCAGTTTAAATGAACATTGGGCATGAACAAGTAATAGTGATGTGAGTGAAAACGGATGTGTTTCTGAAGAAGCTGGGAATATAGTTGAAGAAGAAGGGTAGTTGTTGAAATAGTGTGTCAATTGACTTTATCGTCAACATCAGGATTTACGGTTAAAAAGTATATGCCTGTAAGGAAAAATGAGATTTCTACAAACAGTTTTGGCCATTGCTCTCACCCATAGTCTTTTAAAGCTATTTGTGAAGTTTATGAAACAGGAATGATACCGCAACATATGAATACTGCTTAAATTTATCTCATTCCAAAACCAAACTATGATCACACCCAATGTTCCAACTACCATCCAATATCATTAATTAATGTATATTTAAAAATCATTAGCAAAGCATTGGCAGGTAGACTAGAATCTGTGATGCCAACATTGATGCACCTTGATCAGACTGGCTTCATAAATGGTAGACACTCATCAGAAAAGACTAGAAGGTTAATAAATATAGTTGATTTTTATAACAATTCTTCCAACACACACAAACCACCATTTATAATTGTATATTTAGATGTGGAAAACACATTTGAATGGCCCTTTCTCTTCACTGCACCCAGTCACTTTGGTTTTAAATCATATATCATCAACAGGATTAAAACACTATAATACACCAACAACATCTGTCATAACTAATGGTATTAAATCAAATTAATTTAACTTAAAAGGTTACCCAACAAGGCTGCCCACTATCACCGCTACTCTTTGCACTCTTCATTGAACCCTTGGCAGTGGGAAGGGTGAAACATCACCACCATAAAATAAGTTTGTATGTGGACGACATTCTTTTAAATATCACAAACCCCCATAATCAAACCCCCATAATCATCAGCCCATAATCTGATAAGTTATTTGAGTAAAGTAACAGGATATTCAATTAACTGCTCAAAATCTGAGATTACTAAATTGAATTGGGACGCTGAGCCATTCGAACGTAAAAACCAAAACTACAAAATACCTTGGAATTCATATTTCACCTAATTTCAAAGATCTGTTTAAGCTCAACCATGTCCCCTTACTACAAGACATACAAAATAGCTTGGAGAGATGGAACAATTTGGTTGTCTCAAAAATCTCTAATCGGCCGTGTATCATCTGTAAAAATGAATATACTTCCAAAAATGTATTATCTCTTCTCCATGATCCCTGTCACTCCACCTTCAGGCTGTTTCTCCTCTTTAAATAGTACAATATCTAAGTTTTATTGGAAAAAGAAAAAAAGCCAGTTTAAAATGATCCACTATTCAAAGGCCAACAAAGTTTGGAGGACTGGAAGGCTCTACTTTATTTCTCAACAGTTATTTTACATCTACCACTGGATACATAACTTAAATCTCCCATGGTTAAATATAGAAAATAATCTGGTACAATAATTAGATATAAAGCTTCTTCCATTAATAGATAAATCAATAAAAACTCACCCTGGTTATAAAAACAATAAAACTATTAGTACCACCATACATGGTTGGTGGAAGGTACATAATCTACTAGATTGCAATTTGGAACCATCAGCCAACACACCAATATGGTGTAACCCAATGTTTTTTAATTAATAATAAAACTTTTAAACTTTTAAAAAGGACTACCTGGGCCTGCTCAAAGGCCTAGGACCACAACTTCAATTAGAAGGGGTCCCTTCTAGGGAATGTGGCTAGGGAACCCGAAGGAACCCCAGCCAGTCACTATTCAGGGGAATGTACTCACCCCGAAGTGCCACCAGGACGGCCTGACCTGGCGTCAGAGCATAGACACTTAGTCTGGCCACTTCCTTCCTGTGTCCGAAGACAGAGCCTCTGGACACTTGCCTTAAGTAAGGCATCCAACCCGAGGGACTGCGAAGCTGGCAGTGAACCACTCGGCCCGGATCTCAGAGACGGGATATCCCGGAGAGTATGACTCAGCAAGTGCTTTCCAACCCTTACCAGCGAGGGGAGTTTCTCTACTCGATCCATGGATCTACCCAGTGCTTGTGTTACAAACACTGAGGAGGCCTGTGAAGGCCTAAGGGCTGATCTAACTGGGAGGCCTCACGAGAGGCCTACGACCGTCTGACCAGACTCAGGAGTCCGCGTGCTCACAGCGACCCTCAATGAGGGGAGCATATGGTCCCCCTGGTAGGCAAAACCAGGCTGTAGGCAGGAAAGAGGTTCCGAGAGGGAACCAGTAGCAGAGAATGAACACTTTAGTCGAGCCAGGGCGCAAGCTCGCCTTCAGCAGCTGCCTGATAAGGCAAGCTGAAATGATAGCAAGAGGCCACTAGCTTCCTGACCCCAGCACCGCTAGGGAACCACTCACAAGGAGGCCTGGTGAGGCCTACTACCTGATAGCAACAGTATGTGGTCACCTACAGGGAGGCCTAGAGAGGCCTACTACCCGATAACGATAGTACGTGGGGAACTCACCCTCAGGGAGGCCTGGTGAGGCCTACTACCTGACAGCCATAATATCTGGGAGCTTTTTCTGCTACCCGATAGAAAGTCAGGCTAGCTGTCCAGTTGTCTGTCCTTGGGCTTGTCTCCAGGGAGGCCTGGTGAGGCCTACTACCTGATAGCCAATGTAGGTGGGGATTCGCCTTCAGGGAGGCCGGGTGAGGCCTACTACCTGATAACCATCTTAAGTGGGAATTCACCTTCAGGGAGGCCTGAGGGGCCTACTACCTGATAGCAACTGGTAGCTGAGTCCGGGTGACAGTTCCAAGGCGGCCTGCTAAGGCCAGCCAGCTGGGGACTCGCCTATCAGGGAGGCCCGGTTGGGCCTACTAGCTGATAGCAAGTCAAATCTGCAACAAAGGAACACTGTTGAGAACCATACTACACCAATGTAACTATTGGGCCCACCCACAGGAGGCCTAGTACGGCTAGCTACCTGTAGCGGCATTAAAGCATGTCCCACAATGTAGGGACTCACCTCCGAGGAGGCCTGTTTAAGGCCTACTACCCACCGGTGAATCAACTGCCCGAACCACCAAGGCCAACCAATCCTCTCGAGAAGTAGCCTATAGCGCCCTCTTGGGGGCTGCTCATACAAGGAGGCCTGCTGAGGCCTACTACCTGATGGCGCAGCCTTCGTTGGCAGATAAGCTGTTTACACAGCGCCTACAGCATCCTGGTGCCTAATCACATTGCCCATGGCAGTGTACTCAGCATAGAGAGCTAATACCCTTAGAACAAGGGGAGTACAACATACGCCACTCTGCCTCAGTGGAGGCCCCAGTTAGTCAGGGGCCTACCATCTATGCATGGGCGTCAGCACAGGGCAATGCTCTGGCTTCAGGGGAGCGAACTTCGACCAAAGAAGAAGTGAAGGCTTACTTCATACTCGACCCAAGCCATAGTAGTGCGAGGTAGGATAAAAACAGAACTGGGAGTGAAGTGCTCAGACCTACCCTGAATCACAGGGGAATACTCACACCTCACCCTGAGTTTACCAGGGTGCGGGCCTGCCAGCGGCTCTAGGGGTAACAGGAAAACATCTGTGCCCAACCTAGGGGAGTGGGGCTTGAATGAAAGCCAACCACCTACAACCCAAAGCCTGAGCAGTAGCTCAGCAAGGTATTAGTGAAGCCTACACTGGCGGCCTAAATCCGTAGGCCAGTTCTGCACGGCAGGGTCGGGCAGCACCACGCTGCATTACTCTAGTCACCCCAGAATGCAGAGAAGGGGGTGGGCCTTGGCCTAACGACTCCCATGGGAGGAGGCTGATTATACAGGGATGCCAAAACCTACATTCACAAAGTGAAGGGTCAGAGGAAGAAATGCTAATTTTAGCAGAACGCCTCTAATATCCCTGGCACAGCCTAGGCCAGCTACAGAGGCGGCCCTGGTGAGGGCCAACCTGTAAGCATAGATCTATCTGAGGGCTCAGAGGAGCCACAGCCTACTAAAGAATATAGTCTGTATTATTCCATACAAAGGGCTGCAGAACGCTCAACCTAATGAAAACTCAACAGAGCTCAAGGGGCGAAATACTCAGAAAAGTCAAAACGGTCCCATGGGCCGGACATAAGATCTATCTGAAGCTCTAGCGTCAGTCAACACTCTAAGTAAAACATACTATCAGAGAGAGACCAACTACTCTACCCTGAGGTGGCTAACAGCCCAAAGGCTAACATAGTTATCATTCAGGCCACCTAACGGGGAACTTCAGGGCCCTAATAATCCAATAAAGTTACCTTACCTTTATTACCTTGACATGACCCCATAACTCTTTATACAGGGAACGAGGTCTGTAAAGAGAAATATGTTATTTTTTATCACAAAAAATATACTCCTTGAAAGACCAGCAGCTCACTTGCGGCGTGCAAAGTGAAGACTCGCCAGAAGTTCTATACGAACCTGGGAACCGCCACTTTACATGCCTGAAAGGGGCGTTTCCACCAACCAGGCCCGGGTGGGCCATCAGAACATAGTTCTCATCATAGGCCCATCCCCAGGCCTGATGTAATGAACGCCTGGGGGTCAGAAGAGAGAGGGCAGAATGTCGTGACCCTCCGGGGAGGTTATCCATTACCGACGCCGTGAGCGTTTGTTCTGGATAACCTCCCTCAAATCTCTTCTGTGGCGGGAGTCACGCCTCCTCTGCGACCTGCTCCTTGAGGGAGGGGGCGCACGAGAGGCGACACTGGCTCGCTGGCCCTGCCTACGGTCCTCAGACTGTAAAGGGCCAGGCTCTCCCGCCTGCCTGGGTGCGGACGCGGATCTCAGCGGTATACATGTTTTAAATGCTGCTGAGCGCGCCTTCGCCTCCCTGAACTTCCTCACCACCGCTTCTACAGAGGTGCCAAAGAGTTCGGAAGGCGAAACTGGTGAATCGAGGAGAAAGGTTTTTTCTTTCCCCGATGCCAGCTAGATTTAGCCACAGATGCCTCTCCGTGGCCACCATCGCCGCCATCGACCGACCGCGGCAGCGGTTTGCTTGGTAGCCCGGAGAGCCAGATCTGTGGTGCGGCGCAGCTCAGCCACCGCCTCAGGGGACAACCCTGCCCCCTGGTCGAGATCCCTCAGCAGGTCGGCCTGGTACGCCTGTAACACCGCCATGGTATGAAGTGCAGCACCGGCCTGACCTGCTGCCGTGTATGCTCTGCCATTCAAACGAGCCGTCGTTTTCAGCGGTTTGGATGGCAGGGTTGGAGCTTTTAGTGTCGCTGCCCGCCCAGACACGAGATAGTTCGCGAACGTCTCGTCAATGGGCGGCATTGACACATACCCATGCTCTCTGATCCCCTCATCATCAGCGAAACTGGCCCGCTGATGTTGGTGAATACGAGCAGAGCATTGGTTCTTCCATGCCCTCTCGATCTCCATGTGTAGATCAGGAAGGAATGGAAGGCTCACCCGAGCTGGTGGTGTATGGCCAGGGAGAAACCAATCATCGAGCCTTCCGCGAGCGGCCCCTCCTCTAGCGCGCTGCCAAGGCAACTGCAGCCTGTCAGCAGCGCGCTCCATAACATCCACCAGCTCAGCATACATGGGCGTGCTCTTCTCCCAAACAAAAAACGCACAGCTCGTGTGTGTCAGCCGGTGTCAGAAACCTCGGACACGGGTCGGCACACTTACGAAAACAATCCGCCTTTGCTGTGCGTTTCATTTCTCTTACCTTTTTCTGACGTAAGTTTGAATAGCGTTTCATACAAACAGTCCCTGAAGATGATGAGATGATTTGTCATGTTTGCAAGGCGCCCTTATATACTTCCAGGTCGCACGTTAATCATTCACGCTAATGATTCACGGGCTGTCGCCGGTCAATATGATTGACGTGATTTGATAGTGATTTCAGACACCTGTCACGCCTGAGGCGTTCCCCATAGCGTCGAATGACGTATTGTTGAGTTCCCTTCGAAAGGGAACCAGCCTGGGCCACTTTTGCAATGGGGGGCCTGTTCATGACCTTTGAGCTTATTCAGTCAAAATACAAGTTACCTTATCAAACTTACTTTCAATATACAGTTAAAAGAAGTCATACAAAAATCAATTGGTTCTGGTACTCTAAAAAATTGTAATTCCACCATTTACCAAACTATTAAATCTTTAAAACCAAATAAAATACTATCACAAGTATACATTCTTAATATCTACAGAATATGATATAGTCGTTTCAATTCAACAATGGGCTAACTGGCAAGAAGTTTGCAATAATATTATTCTCTGTCTTGCAAAACCAAAATCCAAATGATTAAATATAAGGTTATCCATAGAACACACATCACACCATACAAACTGCAGCGCATGGGATATATTAAATATATATATATATATTATAATCCATACTGTCCAGCCTCCACTGATGATTAATTTCATGCATTGTGGCGGTGTCAACTTGCCACTTGTTCAGTCATTCTGGCCAGAAGTCATGAGCTTGGGCTCAACATCCCAGTTTGTCCCATAATATCTTTACTGGGAGACATGTCTACATTGCAGATTTCTAATAATCTCAAACCATTTTTATTAATATCGCTGTCCATAGAAAAGAAACACGTTCTACTTAATTGGAAAAACAACAGAACTTTCAATAAATCATTGGCTCAAATTATTATTAGTACACTCAAACTTGGAGTAATTAACTGCATTTGCACATTATAATGAGTCCTCCGAACAAACCTGGTCCCCTTTTTCCAATACCTAAATAGGAGAACTGATTCCTCTTTGTCATAAACCATGAGAAACTCCTAAAGAAAGTTTTTTTTTTAATTGTTATTTAAATCCTCTTTTAAAAATGTATCCTCATTTCCTCTCCCCTTCCTATAAAATCTGATTACAAAATATTACATATAAACACTTAAATTAATAATTAATAAAAGCTGTCTGGGTCTGGCGGCTGGGTCTGGCACGGGCATACCCGTATACACTACTATATCTATACATCTATATATTTAGATGGGTTTTTTTCTCTCTTTTTTTTTCTCCCTTTTATGAGTACTTGTGTGTACGTTCCTATAAGTACCTTGGTATCTACGTGGATAATACACTTAGTTGGGGGATTCACGTTGATATAATTTGTTCTCGTGTGCAGCAAAGACTGTATTTTTTACGTAGACTCAGACTATATGGAGTTGACCAGAAAATGATGTGGTTGTTTTATCAGGCAGTTATAGAGAGCATAGTCAGATATGGCATTACAGTTTGGTTTGGTAACCTTACAGTTCAGGTAAAGTCGAAGCTTGCACGTTTGGTTAGAATAGCGATGAAGACCATTGGGAGAAAAGAATTTTTGTCTCTTGAGTCATTATATGAACAATCGGTCCTGAGAGAAGCACATAAAATCGTGGTTGATCCATTGCATGTTCTGTACACTGAGTATGAATTGTTACCTTCTGGAAGACGATACAGATTTCCGATGTGTAGATATAACCGTTTTAAGAAGTCTTTTATCCCTTTTTCAATTAAATTGTTAAATGATGAATGATGTGTATATATGTGTATGTATATGTATATGTATATGTATGTGTATGTATGTGTGTGAATAGGAATTGTTATTTATTATAATACTAGTGATTTTAATGTATGCATTTGAATGTTTCAATGTCAATGTAAACACCTTGAGTCCAACACAAATTTCCCCTTTGGGGACAATAAAGTATTTCATATTCATGCCATTGGTCTCTTCATTTCTATAAGCAGCTATGTCTTGTCAATAATAGTAAATAAAAAATGTAAGGAAAAGTGTATCTTAGGTCCTGTTATTGAGCAGCAGATCTATAGTGTTGTGAGATCGCTTGTGTTATACCGTTCCATTCCCCTCCATCTAGCTGTTTAAATGCAAGAATTCATCTATTGTAAAAGCCCCTAAGAGTGGTGTCTGATTGGGGTCAGGTGAACCCGAAACCAGCCGAATTATACAGGTTAGCAAATAGTAATTGGGTGTTTCTTTAAATATGGACACTTTTGTCCCTGTGGACTTTTAGAAAGTAAACTCTATTTTAAAAACACACTCACTAGTTTAATTTGTCTATTAAAAATGTCAAATAGTGGACATACTGTACATGCATCACAGGAGAATTATGCCATTTTTTTCAGAATGTCATCAAATGATGACTCTTTTGCCTTGCTATGGGTAATTTCATCTATCTTAAACACACACAATAAAATAATTCAAGTAAATTACATTAAATAACATTTCACACTTTTTTTATAACTTAAATTACAGTTTAATTGAAAATGACACTATAAAAATACTCTGTTTACAAGTGATATTTACCTTGATTTTTCACATCACACGTCTCATATTTCATTTGCAAAGTTCTTCATTGACAATCTTTGTGACGGAACACATTTGTGTAAATGACAAAAATAATGAAAAAAATATTTGCACACAATAAATATTGAAATAGGTTATGATTATTGTAATACGTAAGCTTTTTGTTAAGATCCCAGTTTTCAATGCAATAATTCTATTTGAATGATTTGAATGGTGTATGAACACCGTTGAAATATTTGAGGTCGGTAAGTTTTTTTTATGTTTTTGAAAGTCTCTTATTCTTATGTTTTTGAAAGTCTCTTATTCTTATGCTCATTACGAATGTTGGTCTCTCTTTGCAAAGGTTCTGCCCGTCTTATGTTGTTGCTACGATGTAAACTACGAGAAAAGCTGTTCGGCTCGGCTAGCTAACATTACAGTGTTGATGTAGTGTTTAGCTATGGAGCTCTCGTTGTTGTAAGATTGTTCACCGACCCATATGAACTTACCACTCTGAAACGTCCTGTTAAATCCGTGCTTGCAAAGGTTCGGCACGATCCTCTTGTTCGTCAACATTCTCAGGGTCTGAATCGGGCTCGACTTGTTATGGCAAAATTTACAGCATCATTGATATTCACCTGAACAGATGAAACTTATAGCGAGGGGCGTGACGTTTCCGGAACATGCTCTAAGCGGTTCGCCAATCACAACGCACTGGGCCAGCTGACCAATCAGAGCACATTTCGTATTTTGGAAGGAGGGGCTTCATCGAAACAGGAACTAAATGGAGCGTTTGAGACTGGGACGAGAGGTGCAGCAATAAATGTAAATGTCAAATATTTTAAAAATAATGTGTTTTTTTAACAATCAAGCATTGAAGACCTATTCTAATACACCCCAAAAACAAAATCAAGACTTCGTAAAAGGACTTTGCAATCCCAGTGGTTGAAACCTATGGCAGAGACAGTAGCAAAATTTGTGAATGAGAAAAAATGTGTCTGTGTCTCCAGACAAAGCAGTGACAATTCAGCGAAACGTAATATTATCTTAAAACAACCACAATGGACCACCATATTACATGCTGTAAACGATAAGCACACAAGCTCTAGATGGATTGTTGATGCTGTTCATTTAGAGCTGGCTGTTTGTGGATGAATAGTGCACTTGTGTTGGTGTGCAAGTCTGCATTTGTGGGCTTTGTGTGCATCTGCTAAATCTACAGCCTACACCAGTCTGACAGCATGCTGTGCTTCCGTTGTGCAAGCGGAGAGATACAGGGTCAGACTCATTTATCATAAGACGAAACACCTTTGGTTGTGCATGTGTGTGATGATGCAGCTTCTGTTCTGGAACACATGCTATGCACACACACACACACACACACACACACACACACACACACACACACACACACACACACACAAACTGAGATCAACCATGCATAAACGTGACTCTGGCCTTGTACATGTGGGTTTAGCACAGCATCAATAATGTTTCAAAGGGTACATTTTAAGGTGAGACTTAAAAACAGAAGTCTCAGTTTCTAATATATCATATATGAGAACAACTAAACTGAATCCAAAAGAGGATATAAAAGGACGGCAGGGCGTATGATCAGAAAAATAGAGTAAATGAGTAAATTATCAGGAAATTATAATTCTAAAGTGAACTAATCCTTTAAATCTGTACCTATTTGTGTTGAGGCCATAGCTGGTGATATCAAGAAAGAGCAAAAAAAGTTGGCCTTTGTGTCATGAAGAAATAGTTAGCTGCTGTCTATGTGTTGGGTGAACATAATCAGTGTTAATTACATATCCCTCTTTCAGCACAGAAACTGGCCATGTGCCCTGTCCAGTCCAAACACACACACACACACTGGAGCCACCAGGGTGAAACATTTCAAGAGGAATGAATCAATTCCATTAATTAACAGGCTGGTATTCTGCTAATGAGAAACACATTTAAGCAGGTTTTTTTTTTAAAAATGTTGGCAACCTTTTCGCCTCAACAGTTTAAAAGCCTCTGAAAAGTGCTGCTCTCAAGAAGTTTATTTGTTGTTATTTGTCGTCATTGTTAGTTAAATGTCTGCATGAACTGCTAATCTCGAACCTGACACAGAGAAATACAAATTCTGTCATTGCTTATTCACTCTCAAATTGTTCCAAACCTGTATAAATGTATTTGTTCTACTGTACACAAAGGAAGATATTTGGAAGAATGTTCGTAACCAAGCAGATTTCGGGCCCTAGTCAATGGGGACCGAGATCTGTTTGGATCTCAATTTAGGTTTTTAGGTTAGGATGTTATTTAAAGTTTGTGGTTGAACACAATAGAGCAATATGGCAGCACACACAAGACAAAACACACACGAATAATGGCGAAGTATGCCATTCTTTCAGTGATATTCCTCATAGAGAGTATCTTGCAACACTAATGACCTGAATATTTTGTTTGATAAAATGATGTGGTGGAAATTATATTTGAAAAATTTTCGGAATAAAAATGTCAGACTTGCTTGCTATCTTGCTGCTGCCCATAGTTGTCTAACGGCACATGGAATCTGCTGACCGACAGTAACTGAACAAAAGACGTTTCAGCAATGAACCGGAACAAATGGTTTTGGTGACAGGATTAAAAAAAAAATGATAAAGATTCAATGGGATCAAAATGACCATTGGTGCCAACTTCTTAATCCTTCCATCTCCATCTGTTTCTGCTCAACCGGTGACCATGGCACAAGTGGCATTTCCTTTTCCAGCTCGACAACCGCTGGGGACTCGATAGCCATGCCGCTTTTAACACCCTGTCTTTCTCACCAGGCGGGGAATTGACCGCCGTGGCTTGGCTGCAATTGCTTTGGCTTATTTCTGCTCTGTTTCCTTTCCATGTCTTTCTTCGCTGCATCCGCGGGACGTCCTACCTGTCACTCTCTACCCACTTCCCTCATTTCAGTCTCTAATATTTCTCCTCTTCGCAATCCCATCTGACTCTCTGCCCTTTTCTAACCCAACCGTGAGGTCGTGTCTGTGGGCAATGGCTGTGACGTTTCCTGATCTCACTTCCTTTGTCACTTGTTCATCAGCACATATTCTGGTGCACGCTACACACCGTGACTCTTCTGTCCTTTCCAGCTGGCTGAGGCGCTACCATCTATCCATCTCTTTCCGCTGCCTTCAAGAACGATTATCGACTTGTCTCTCCTCACCTCACTCCTCTAGAATGTCTATCATGCTATTGCATATCATCACTTTCTCTCTAATAAATGTAGAACATTTGTCACACAACACAAGCAACTTTTCTAAAAGTCTTCGGGTGTAACTCCTAGGTGTATAAAATCCATTTGCTTGCTTTATTCATTTATGTTTTCAGAATATGTCAGAATAAATCCAGATATATTTAAAAACTGCGTTTTTGTTTCAAAAAACATCTCCACCCACATTATCATTTTCAAGTTTATTCCAAAAGTTGCTTGTCCACGCTGTCTGAAACGTCGGAAAACGAATTGTAGCAAAAGCTCCTTGATATGATACTGAGACTAAACGTAATACATATCTCACTCTATTCTGTTGGCACAATAATTTTATTAGCTCAATATTCCACTACTTACTTCTGCGTCCAAGCATCACTTAATCGCCATTCCATGTAAATGATCTATTATCTTTGCAGAAATCGAATATTTTGTCACGTTTCTGTTCTGTTAGTTTCATTTTCATGGACTTTTAGTTTGTTTTTCTCAGTCACATGTTCTCCTTTGTCTTAGTTTCCCGCCAATCATTAGTTTCTATGGACACTGATTTATCGTCACAGCTGCTTATCATTTAGTTCATTATCTCTGTGTATTTAAGTTCAAGTATGATGACGCATTAATCAGAAACCAAAGTAACAAGTTAGGAGAGGGAAACTGGGACAAAGGAAAACAGGCAGGGCCTATACTGGTAGAAACGAAACCAAAACAGGCAGTTCGTGACCGGTACGTTTACCAAAAGCACCCCTGATTTTGGAAATAAAACGTCTGTCGGTAAAGGCTGTAAAACTTGAAATGAATCACAAAAAACATACATCTGTGTTAATAAAATGCACATTTCACATATGCATAAACATGCTGTATAGTACAATTCTAGCACACACATACCCATAAACACACACAGACACATCTGCTAGATGCAGAACACAAAGCAGCTGGAGGCATTAAGCAATGCTGTATAAACACTATTACAGCAGAGTCCATTAAACACAGAGATTGCTGTCATATAAGCATATTCACTTTACCACACACATACATTTGTTTTTCTATGACGGGAACTTTCTATTGACTTCTATTGATTTCTAATGAGCTGTACCCCTAAACCCCTCCCTGACACAAACTTGAATAAAAATGTGCCCAAATATTGATCTCAGATATAATATTTAATATAACACATTGACACATATTGACAGCATCTAAATAAACATACTAATAATACTGTCTCACATACCAAAATAAAAAGGTATATATGTTTATATTAAAGTAGTATTAAGAATTAAAATAATTATTGAACATGTAATACGCACGAGCATGACAGCCTACATTTTTGTAGTTTATGTATGGAGATATAAAAGTTTCAAAAGTAAAACTATTTCAAAAGTTTCCGTTTTCAGGCGCCCAAAACGCAGTTCCCGTGTAAATGAACGACCAAAACACATCACAAGTTTTTCTTTTTTTAGTTGAAAACGGTGTCTTGATAACGCCCCCTAAAAGTCCATAAAACAAAACATACACCTGACAATTAAACTTGGTTTAATCCTTTCGCATGGGTTTTGCTATTTTCTTTTCCCAGCAGATCTTACCTTACAGCTCTATTTGTTTGCTAATGAAGTCTCACCGAAAGCTGGCTTCTAACACTCCAGTAATATATATAGATGAGGGAGTGAAAGAGCGAGAGGCAGATAACTGACAGAATGACAGATAGACCATGAAACATGAGCCAGTTGTGTGTCACTTCCAATTTAAGACTTCCCTCCCTAGAAGACTGCAATTTACATGTATCAAATACATGTCAATAATTCAGTCAGAGCATCTTCAGCCAATCCCAGTGTGACGGTTATATAATCAGCTGCTCCTGTATCACATCTCTTTGCTTTATGCTGAATTGCTTAAACTGAGATGATCAAACTCCTGTTAACACTATTTCTGCTATGATCATAGAGGAAATATGTAAAATTGTTAAACAAACAAAAACACACAAAAAATGTATCACACAAAGCTCATATAAAATAGTAAATAAGAGAGTCTATAAGATCACACTTTATATTAGGGTATCTTTACTATGTACTTATATTAAAAATGTACATATTGTGTTCATATTGTATTGCAAACCACTTTTGCTGCTATGGAGGTTGGATATGGGTAAGGTTAGGACAGGTTTGGTGGTATGGGAAATTAATTAAAGCTTTATTTACATGCAGATATTGAAAAAAATATATGTATACAAGCTACAATGTAAAAACATGTATGTACATGATCAGTGCACTGTGTCAAATTATTAATTTAAATGTTTGTACATAGTAGTTAAAGACAAAAAAATGTGCACAACTGTTTAATGGCTTCAGAACCACATATAATATTTAGATTTACTTATATCATATTTGTATATATTGAGCTTAAAGGTCATAATCATTATTATCTTATACCCGAATTTATCATTTATCAATTTACTCATTTTTGTGATCCATAGATGAAAATAAAAATCATACACACCCAAATAATTTGTAGAAACATGTAAATGAAGATGGACTTTATATTTAGGGATCAACAATTCCTTTAATTGTATTGCTTTTAATAAAATGAAGTGTGTGGAATAGTTCATCCAAAAATAAAAAAATAATTTCATTCATTATAGGCAAAGTTCTGAACGTTCCCTGTCAGCTACGTGTGACTCTCTCTTTTACACAAGATTAAAAAAAAAAAGAAAAAAAAAACCTTGGGAATCGAACAAGATTGGAGACAATTGACTTTTATTGTATGAGAAAAAAGAAAAAAAAGTTAGTGATGACTGAGTGAATGATGTCAGAATTTTCATTTTTGTGTGAACTATCCCTATGTCATTGTGTGTGTCAGTTTCAATAAAAAATGTTAACATATCTTCAATATTATTGTCTCCTTCATATTAAATTGTTTTTCTTTATTATTTGTTGCTTTGGGAAAAAGCATCTGCTATATGAATACATATACATTTTATTATATTTTTTATTACTCAATGTTATTAGGTTGTCAACAATACTGACAGACACTCGGATTATGATCATGGGGGGCAAAAAAAAAAAAAAAGGTCTGTTCTAGTTTCAAAGGTGCTTGGGTGTGTGACAAATAAAAAGTGGGACCGTTTGTGGATAACGCTGTTCTGAGCGACACTTCCGCGCAAACCTTGAACAAGCCACCCTGTGATCGCATTTCAAAGCGCAAGCCGTGTGAGAAAGAGAGAGAGGAAGAAAGATTTTAATTGCATGTGAAAAGGGATTAAGAGCTGAGGATGCTTTCGTGTATGAGACGGTGTGAGACAATGCTCTGTGATTGCAGAGTTGCTTTGCCTTCCACAGCTGGGCTTTATTTTCACTGCTGAAATTTAGAGTGCCTCTAAACACATTGCTCACCATCTGTTATATCACACACAGACCCACACACACACATTCACGCTATATGAGCTAGAGGTACATTCTGTCATCATATTCTTTCTGGGCACACACATTATACAGTAGGCGAACTTTCTGGGCACACACATTATACAGTAACTATTATACAGTAGGCAAAGGATCGCCTACTGTATAATAGTTTGACTGCAGATACAGTTGAAGTCCAGTTCCCATCAGTAGACCTGTCCTCGGGCCTGTGGAATCTCATATCTGAAACTTGATTTACTCCTTCAGCAAAGTCAAGCCACTGGAGATCGGTGTTTCATATTCTTATCACACTTTAACTCACAATTAACTTTCACCTTTTACCGTATTTGGAATAAATCTGTAATATTTCTGCATTGCCATTAACTAAATCTAAAACTACTGGAACATGTTTGTTAATTAAAATAAAGCTGAAATAAAATAAATATTAGATGAAAAATGTATTCCGGTTAGATACCAAGGAACAACTCTTATTTTTAAACAAATAAAGACCAATTTTTATTTAAAAAGGAAAGAAAAACGAATAAAAATTGCAAAAACACATTACGAATGACTAAAAAAGTCACTAAAATTAACATAAAAACTGAAAGTATCAAATAAAAGCTAATTCAAAACATCAATACAAACTATTATATTATATCAATCGTGCTAAAATAACTGCAGGGGATCCTGAAACACAAAATGGATCACGATTTCCACAAAAATATTAAGCAGCACAACTGTTTACAACATTGATAATAATAATACAAATGCTTCTTGAGCAGCAAATCATAGAACGATTTCTGAAGGATCGCGTGACACTGAAGACTGGAGTAATGATGCTGGAATACAACTTTGATCACAGGAATAAATTACATTTAAAAATATATTAAAATAGAACACAGTTTTATTAAATATTATATTTCACAATATTACAATTTTTACTGTGTTTTTGATGAAATGAATGCAGTAAGCATTTAAAAAAAAGCGACCACAAACCATTGAAAGATAGTGTGTATATATATATATATATATATATTGCTAACAAATTTAAAAATATATATATATAATTTTTACTTTCAGGTATCTTTGATACCTGATTTTGATATGACTCTAATGGCCTAAACCCCGGATGCCATTTGTGTCTATCAATGCCCCTGAGTGACAGCTAAATCCATGCAAAGATGCATGTATCGTGTGCTAAGCAACTACGTGATCAATGTATCAGTTGTGTGTGTGTGTCCTCGTGACTCCAAAATAAAGCATGTAACATCAGGGAGCATCACACAGCACTCAGACTCTTATCTCCTGGTGTAGCATTCCAACACACAGCTATATTTACCTCCCAATCTTAACTACAGTGCTGATCAATTTCCTCCAGTCTGCCCGGCTCTTTGAGCGCCAGTCCGGGATGGATTGAAGTCTGCTCTAATGCCCGTGACAGCGGGTTTCAAATTGCAGAGCGCAGAGAGTGAGGGAGCAAGAGATCTCCGATTATACAGCAAGTGTTCTGAAATACTTCCTCTAATTCCTGTATCAGTTTTATGCCGTGGCTCTTTGACCGTGTTTCTTCAAGTGAGAAAACATGAGAGTCCGAAACAATTGTGGTTGACGATGAAATTGGAAAAAGCTCTTATGGTTATTAGTGGGACACTTTATCTGTGTCGTGACAGACAAAGTGAGCAGGATGTGGACCACTCAGAGAAAAATTAATAAAAGTCCCGTCTTTCGGTTAAAAGAGCCAGTCACTTTTCTGATTCCACCTTTAGAATGAATGCGCATAGTTGTAGCGGCATACTGTATATATACTGTATATACACAGGCCAAGATGGCCGCTGAGTGAACCGACTGGAAGGGATTTTGCTGTGGTTCAAGTCGCAAAGATGCAGGTAACTAGAAAACACTGACAGGGACAAACTATCACTTACAACATCTGTTACAATTAACTGATAGAAGAGAGTTGGGGTCACTGGAAAAGAATCACTTACTTTTTAGAAGACAGCAATGGACTTTCAGACACCAGACATGTCAATCTTTCTCTCTTTCTGTTCTCAAATCAACTGAACAATGTGTGTGTGTGTGTGTGTGTGTGTGTGTGTGTGTGTGTGTGTGTGTGTGTGTGGTACATTATGGGCAGGGCTTGACATTAACACCCAAAAACCCGCCAAATGCAGTTGGATTTCAGCAGTGGCGTTTAACGAAGTCACTTCTACAAGCCACTTTGGCGGGTCGAATTTTATATATCATATAAACGCAGTCTTTTAAAAATGCTTCTGAACGAATAAACTAAGTGGTGTCAAAAAAAATAGATTTTTCGATACATTTTGATACTGAAATATCTCTGAAACGCATCCAATACTCATTTTCTGCCGAACAGATACATGATACCAGCTGC
This sequence comes from Rhinichthys osculus, assembly GCA_029959095.1. NCBI lineage: Eukaryota > Metazoa > Chordata > Actinopteri > Cypriniformes > Leuciscidae > Rhinichthys > Rhinichthys osculus. The sequence goes on along the minus strand of JARWKJ010000012.1, from coordinate 31,665,292 downwards.
GCTTTCTCACGAGTTGATACACAAACCCGCCTCACCTCACTCACTCGTTTCATTTGCTTCGGATGAATTTTGTTGGTGTTAAAATGCTTGAGTTTCGACATGGAATTGCGCGTATTGCACATAATTGTACTCATTCCCGCAGATTTTGTGCTCACACCCAAAGTGCACGCACATAAAGCCGCATCTCAGAACTATATTGAGTTATTTTCGCTGCTTATTGCACTTAAACAGTCAAAAACACACAAAATAAAGTCAAAATTCCAGTCTTGGAGAGTATTCACGTAAACACAGTCAGTTATGTTTGAAGTGAACGTAAACAGTTGAGAAAGAAAACACATGTGTAACAGTATAACGGATCCTTAAAGTGACAGCAGCCTAATATACCTGTTGCCAAATTATGGGATAATATATGAAAAAAAATATATATGGCAGTTTTTCTCCATGGTATTGATGTCAAAATGGTGGCCAGTGAAAATGCTGAGTGTCTAACTTTAGAAAACCACTAGCCACAGTGGCTGGTGAGCCAAAAATGTTTTGGTCCCCATGAGGAAAACAGCTTATAAATCATAGTAAGTGATTTTTTTTTGGTAACACTTTATTTTAAGGTGACATAGTTACACATTACTACATGTACTTTATGCATATTAAATTATGTAAATTATGCATAATAAAAAGTAACTAACCTTAACTCTATATAGTAAGTACATGTAGTTAATTAATATTACTCAGTGCTTATTTGAATAAGTACAATGAAACTATGTCACTTTAAACTAAAGTTTAACCTTTTTTATGTAAAAATGTATAAAGGTTTCTGTGATGTGTAGGTTTAGGGGTAGGGTTAGATATAGGGGCTAGAATATAAAGTTCGTACAGTATAAAATTCCCAATAAAAAAATGAAAAAAACAACGTGTGTGTGTGTGCGTGCGTGCGTGCACGCGCGCACGTGTGTGCGTAATGTGTCTGTGTAACTGAAACACAATGCTGACAGAAGGAACATTAGCATCCAATGCTTCTCCCATTTTCAAGAATTGCAGTGTGCCAAAAATGTAAATAATTAAAAAGTCATTAAAATCCATTAAGCCTTACTTCAATACAAACTCAGTACAACTCTGAAAATAACTGACCATTTTAAACAAGTGCGACAGTTTTTTAATAACCTTAGTATTGTGGAAATCTATAATTACATATAAATGCACCAAACGTTCAAAATACACACACAGATAGTTCCACTTAATGTTTATGTTCTATAGTGAAATGTACACTGTGTAACTTTCGGCACTCTAGCAGTTAAAAAACAAAACCGTAAGCATTTTGCGGATGAACATTGTTGTGGTTGTGCTTCGGCTCTGCGTGACTGTGCGGATGAATATGGTTATCATACTGCTCATAAAACAGTCACTACTAGGCTTAAGAGATTTAACCAGTTTAGATGGAAATGATCTCAAGCGGAGCTGAAGACGTTACCGTAGTTTTACACATTAATAGACATGGTACTTTCTTTAAAATAAATTCCAGCACAGCTCTACAAGAACCATGAAATGACCATTCACAATAGATAATGCTTTTTCTCCTCTGTACCCGAGATCGTTCAACCCGGCCTGACCAATACTGTTATATTTTAAGCCCGAACCCGAACTGACCGGAACCCGAAGTCCGTTTCTCACAGCAAAAAAAAACTTCTAGGAATACTGTATTTTAGGATTGCATGCATTGCAGTTAACAAATACATGCAATCAAACACAGCTTCATCAAGACAAAGTCAGCACACCGGAGCAAAAGAGAACAAACGACGCAATCTCCTGTGAAAACCCTCACAGTAAAAAATTATCGTGAATTTAACGGTAAAAGACTGTAAAAATGCTACAGTGAAAAACTGTTAATTGGTTAACAGAAAGTTCCCCTTCAGTCGCTCACGTTCGACGTGACGTCGACGTGACGACGTTAGGGGATCACTTCAGGGAGCCCTATCAACTTCGAGTATCTAAGAACAAGCCAATGAACGTTGGCGTGCGTGAACGCGTCACGCGCCCCCGCCCCGCAGCGCGGGTATAAAACAGGAAGCGGGCGCGAGCACACACCGTCTTTCATTTCGGAGCGCGAGTTTCCTGTGACTGTGTGTCTAAGATTCAACGCCTTTGAAGACTCGAGGAAGATCTCTGTCCAGTGTTGGTGTGACGGCGCGATCAGCGGTGGCCGCGAGCAGTGCAGCTCTCAACTGCTGTTCCCACAGCACTTTTGTTTGTGTGTGTGTGTGTGTGTTTGTCCACACAGTGGCTACCCCTGGGCGCCTCAGCACTGTGAGAGCAATTTCCTTTTTTATTTTTACTAAAAGAGCAACACAAGCGGACCCTGCGTCTTTTTCAAGATGTCATTCCGCTTGTGCGTTTCTGGATGCCGTCGTTCCCTGGCGCCAGCAGATGGTCACAATAGCTGCATCTCGTGTTTGGGCATTCAGCACGCTGAGGCAGCTTTTGTGGATGGTTCATGTTCCCATTGCGGGAATATGACTATCGCAGCACTAAGGTCGAGACTCGCTTACCTCAAGGGAGGTGCAGTCCCCTCGCCTATGCCCCGATCTAGTGCTTATTCTGCCCCGCAGAATAGGCCTACTTCGGTGCATGACCAGGGTGATCTGAGGATTACCGTGAGGGCTTCCCCGCCGAGGCAATCTCCGCGGGCCCCTCACGCCTCTCATGTGCTGTTGCCATCGGCGCCCCTTTGTGAACGGCTCGGTCCTTCTCCGGAACGACCAGTCGTTTCCTTTGGGGCACCAGCTGACGATCAGATGTCGATCGCAGCATCGGAGGGGGAGCGGTCATCTGGAGATGACGACTCGGCTGCGTTGCCCCCTTCGGGGTGTGTAGCGTTGTCCGAGCCGGATCCAGAATGGGCCGCTATGCTTTCCCGGGCCGCCGAGAAGGTCGGGCTTGCGTGGAATCCTCCACCACGTCCCGAACCTTCTCGGCTGGACGATTGGTTTCTCGGGGCGGGCCGTGCTGGTTCTCAGTGCGCCGCCCCGGTACCTTTCTTTCCGGAGGTGCATGAGGAGCTTTCTAAGACGTGGAAGGCACCGTATAGTGCCCGAAGCCGTCCTAGTGGCTCCTCTCCCCTCGCCACCCTCGACGGCGGCGCAGCTAAGGGGTATGTGGGGATCCCCCCGGTGGAGCAGGCTGTCGCGATGCAGTTGTGTCCGGCATCCGCCTCCTCCTGGCGGGGTGACCCACGCCTCCCGTCCAAGGCCTGTAAGTTCTCGTCCGGTCTAACGGCGAGGGCTTACAAGGCCTGTGGACAGGCTGCTTCCGCTCTTCATGCCATGGCGCTCTTGCAGGTCCACCAGGCCCAGGCGCTCATGGACATGAACGAGGCTGGTTCTGACCCAGAGCTCCTCCGGGAGCTCCGTGTGGCAACCGACCTCGCCCTCCGGGCGACGAAGGAAACCGCACGTTCAGTCGGTCAGGCGATGTCCACCTTGGTGGTCCAGGAGCGCCACCTTTGGCTCAACCTGGCGGACATGAGGGACACCGATAAGTATCGGTTCCTGGATGCCCCTCTCTCCCAGGTTGGGTTGTTCGGCAACGCGGTCGAGAGCTTTGCCCAGCAGTTCTCGGCCGCACAGAAGCAGACGGAGGCCATCCGACACATCCTGCCCCGGCGGACCGCTGCTGCTCCCACCCGCCCGCCGGCCGCAGCCCCTCCGTCTACTCGTCGCCGAGGTCGGCCTCCTGCAGCGTCCTCCGCTCCCGCTAAGCCCCAGCAGCAGCCATCATCCAGGCCTCGGCGTGGAGCAAGCCGCAGGAAGCCGACCCCGCCCGTCCAGGCCGCTACCGATCCAGGAGGTAAGCGCCGGTGCAAACGACCCTGAGACGGGCGGCCCAGAGGTGGATCAAGTTGCTCTTCAGGAGATGGCGGACGAGCCACTCCTTCCCCCGGTGGAGGGCCGGGCGGAGAATCTTTTGTTCCCTTTTCTTTTTGTTCCGCCACTGACCCACGGGTCAGTGGTACCCACCTTTTCAATAAAAGAGCAATTTCTGAAACCTCTGGGCCCCAAGAGGGCGCGCTTGGCAGTCAACGACGCGATGCCTTGTCACTCCCAAGCCCCTCTTTCATCGCCAGCGGGCAGCAGTGGCTGTGTCCGGGACGCAGTATCGCCTCCGCACACTCACTCTGCCCTTCGACGGAAGCAGGTACGTTTTGCACCACACGTTCAGACCCCACTTCGGGCCGCTGTGCCGTCCGAGTCGGGTCCCTGCATTCCGCCACGCTGCCCCACTCTGGGTACGTCTGTGGTGCCGTTGGTCCCGCTTGCTCGGTCTCTGGGAGCTTGGTTAACGCTTCCCAGCCCGTCTCGCTGGCTCATCCGTACCATCAGACTCGGCTATGCGATTCAGTTCGCCCGGCGCCCCCCTGCTTTCAGGGGCATCCTGTCCACCCGTGTTCTGGCGGACAGTGCCCCTGTTCTCAGGGCGGAGATTGCAGTCCTACTGGCGAAGGACGCAATCGAGCCGGTCCCTCCAGCCGATATGAAGACCGGCTTCTACAGCCCGTACTTCATTGTACCCAAGAAAGGAGGTGGGTTACGACCAATCTTGGACCTGCGCGTCCTGAATCGGTCCCTGCACAGGCTACCATTCAAGATGCTTACGCAGAAACGCATTTTCAAATGCATCCGTCCCCAAGATTGGTTTGCAGCGATCGACCTGAAGGACGCGTACTTTCATGTCTCGATTCTCCCTCGACACAGACCGTTTCTTCGCTTTGCGTTCGAGGGACGGGCATATCAGTACAAAGTCTTACCCTTCGGGCTGGCCCTGTCGCCCCGTGTCTTCACGAAAGTCGCGGAGGCGGCCATTGCTCCCGTGTGCGAGCGTGGTGTTCGCATTCTCAACTACCTCGACGACTGGCTTATTCTCGCCCAGTCGAGAGAGCAGTTGTGCGAACACAGGGACATGGTGCTCAGTCACCTCAGCCACCTAGGGCTTCGGGTCAACTGGGAAAAGAGCAAACTCACCCCCGGGCAGAGGATCTCTTTTCTCGGTATGGAGTTGGACTCGATCAACATGACAGCGCGTCTCACCGAGGCCCGCGTCCAGTCAGTGTTGAACTGCGTGAGTACGCTCAGACGCAGAACAGCGGCACCACTGAAACTGTTTCAGAGGCTCCTGGGGCATATGGCATCTGCAGCCGCGGTAACGCCGCTCGGATTGCTTCATATGAGACCGCTCCAACACTGGCTTCACGATCGAGTCCCGAGATGGGCGTGGCAGAGCGGCTCGTGCCGGGTTCCAGTAACCCCGCACTGTCGCCAAACTCTCAGCTTGTGGTCGGACCCTTCGTTCCTGCGGGCAGGTGTTCCCCTAGAACAAGTGTCCAGGCACTCTGTGGTCTCCACGGATGCCTCTATCACCGGTTGGGGGGCCACGTACAACGGGCATGCAGCTTCAGGTCTGTGGACGGGGCCTCAACTGCATTGGCACATCAACTGCCTCGAGTTGTTAGCAGTACATCTTGCGCTGGGCCGCTTCAAAACGTCGCTACAAGGCAAGCATGTACTGGTCCGTACGGACAACACTGCGACCGTTGCGTACATCAACCGTCAGGGTGGTCTACGCTCCCGCCGCATGTCACAACTCGCCCGCCATCTCCTCCTTTGGAGTCAGAAACATCTGAGGTCGCTTCGTGCCGTTTACATTCCGGGCCTGCTCAACCGTGCAGCCGACGAGCTCTCACGGCAGCAGGTGCTACCGGGAGAATGGCGACTCCATCCCCAGGTGGTCCAGCTGATCTTCAGGCGCTTCGGGACCGCACAGATAGATCTGTTTGCCGCCCCGGACACGTCTCACTGCCAGTTGTTCTATTCTCTGACCGAGGGGACCCTCGGCACGGATGCTCTGGCACACAGCTGGCCCCGGGGTCTTCGCAAGTATGCGTTTCCCCCAGTGAGCCTTCTGGCACAGGCCTTGTGCAAAGTCAGGGAGGACGAGGAGCAGGTCTTGTTAGTTGCGCCGTATTGGCCCAACCGGACCTGGTTCCCGGAACTAGTGCTCCTCGCGACAGCCCCTCCCTGGCCCATCCCTCTGAGAGAGGACCTGCTCTCTCAGAGACGGGGCACCCTGTGGCACCCGCGTCCAGACCTCTGGAAGCTTCATGTCTGGTCCCTGGACGGGACGCGGAGGTTCTAGGTGACCTACCCCCAGCGGTAGTTGACACCATCACTTCCGCTAGAGCCCCCTCTACGAGGCGCCTCTATGCATTGAAGTGGAACCTATTCGTTGAATGGTGTTCTTCTCACGAGGAGAACCCCCGATCATGCTCGATCAGAGCCGTGCTTTCCTTCCTGCAAGATGGGTTGGAGCGAAGGCTGTCTCCCTCCACCCTTAAAGTGTACGTGGCCGCTATTGCCGCACATCACGATGCTGTTGATGGTAAGTCCTTGGGGAAGCACGACCTGATCGTTAGGTTCCTGAGGGGAGCGAGGAGACTGAATCCTCCTCGCCCACTCTCTATACCCTCTTGGGATTTGTCTCTGGTCCTTTCGGCTCTTCAGAGACCACCCTTTGAGCCTCTGCAATCAGCTGAGTTAAAAATCTTGTCCTGTAAGACAGTTCTCCTGGTTGCATTGGCCTCTATCAAGAGGGTAGGGGACCTACATGCATTTTCGGTCGACGAATCGTGCCTGGAATTCGGCCCGGATAACTCTCACGTGATCCTGAGACCCCGGCCCGGATACGTGCCCAAGGTTCCTACCACTCCCTTCCGGGACCAGGTGGTGAACCTGCAAGCGCTGCCCTAGGAGGAGGCAGACCCAGCCCTGGCTTTTCTCTGTCCCGTCCGCGCTCTCCGCTTGTACGTGGACAGAACGCAAAGCCTCAGGACCTCAGATCAGCTCTTCGTCTGTTACGGAGGCCAGCAGAAGGGGAAGGCTGTCTCCAAGCAGAGGATGGCCCACTGGATAGTGGATGCCATCGCCTTGGCTTACGAAGCCCAAGGCGTGCCTTGCCCGCCCGGGTTGAGAGCCCACTCCACTAGAAGTGTCGCTTCTTCTTGGGCGCTGGCACTTGGCGCCTCGCTGACAGATATCTGTAGAGCTGCGGGCTGGGCGACACCTAACACGTTCGCTAGGTTCTATAGCCTACGTGTTGAGCCGGTTTCTTCCTGTGTGCTCGCTTCAACCAGCCGGTAACACCGAAGTTCCCGCTTAGTGTCGGCTTGCTGCGCCACTCCCCTCCACGGAGCGGATACGTGCGCTTTTTTGCTCCAGTCGAGTTCCCCACCTAGGCGAACCCTGTGAGTTCCTCCACACCCCTTCGGCAGTCGGACGTTGCGGAGCGTCTGACGGCAGGCCTAGTGCTCGTATGCTTGTGTACTTGTGCCAGGCTGGGTTCCTTATGTGTGATCCCTGCGGCGATCCCATATGAGTATTCTTCCACGACCAGCTCCCTGCGGTGAGCCCGTGTCTTCCCTTGGCAGAGCTTGCTCTGCCGTCACTGACTGGTGTAGCCTCCCCCTTCTTAGGCTGGAGCCACCCCAGTGACATTCCATATGTTGCACTGCCCTACCGGCCAGTCCATATGTGTATTCTCCACATGGTAACTCCCTTCGGGCAGGATGTGGCTCCGCAGCGTCCCTCTCCTCTGGAGGGGCACGCTTTCCCAGTGTTATTCAAGGTTCTCTGTGTGGGTATATGGAACAGCAGTTGAACTCCCTCTACGCAGGTCTTCCGCCCCAGCAGTTGGGGGTCTGAGAGTCTTGCGTAGGGCGTTGGATGTGGCAGCAACCGATGGCGTTTTCCATGGGATCCCCTAACGTCGTCACGTCGACGTCACGTCGAACGTGAGCGACTGAAGGGGAACGTCTCGGTTACTGATGTAACCCTCGTTCCCCGAAGGAGGTAACGGGAGACGTGACGTCCCGCCGCCACAGTTGCTGACCATCGCTGTACGGCCGTCATTAAACTCGGCTCCTCAGTGAAAAACGGTGTGTGCTCGCGCCCGCTTCCTGTTTTATACCCGCGCTGCGGGGCGGGGGCGCGTGACGCGTTCACGCACGCCAACGTTCATTGGCTTGTTCTTAGATACTCGAAGTTGATAGGGCTCCCTGAAGTGATCCCCTAACGTCGTCACGTCGACGTCACGTCTCCCGTTCCCTCCTTCGGGGAACGAGGGTTACATCAGTAACCGAGACGTTTCCTTACTATATAAGGTAAATAACTGTGATAGATCTAACGGTACATTTAATGTAATTTTACTGTAAAATACCGTTAAATTTACAGTTTTTGAAAGTGAAAAAGAACAACTCATTGTATAATTTACAGTGAAAAACCGTAAATGGACATTCCGACAATTCCCTGCATGACACTTCACATTTGATGTATTTTTGTTGAAATAACCATGTTTCTTCTTAGTTTTCTTAGTTCTTTTCTTAACAGTTATGTACATTAGAGTTTGATGTTACATTTAATGTTGTTAAATTAATATTTATTGCATTTTTAAAATTTCATGTGTTACCATGATGCTGTTTAGTGTTTGTGCGAATGACACTGTGCAGCTTCTATATATTAGTACTAACCTTCTCGTGGAAGAGCTGCTTGTGATGAGCTTTGATTTATCATGTGACTTTCATCACTGCTGTGATGATTGTTGATTGTCAGTGTATTACAATAACAGATATTAATATATAAATAGGTTGGTAAATTAACATAATATCAGATAATGAAATACGGTTTATTACTGTAAATTTTAAGTTAAGTAAAACCAATAACGTCAATACCATATTTTTGACGGTAAAGTTCTGGCAACCACAGCTGCCGGTATTTTACCGTAAATATGGCATTTTATTTTTTACAGTGCTCCAGACAGGTCTAAAACATAAATAGCCTTATATTATGCTTACCATGGTGAATCAGGGTAAGACAAAAACATGTTTTGGAAGAAGGATTGATGATGTATTGTCTCATTGTTTAACCCTTAAACGCATAGGCTGCACAATACTGTGGCATTATCTTTGAAAATGCGTTGATTTGTTATTGTGAGTGATGAGCAGCGTCATGTTGACCATTCTAAGATGGCAAATTGACAAATTTAGACTAATTGGCAATTTTTTTATGTCAAGATTTGTTGTCATTCATACTGTAAACTAGTGTAAACTACTCATCACACTCGTGGCAATTCACAACTATTTAACTTTTTGGCAAATCGGTGATTCATTTGTATGAATTAGTACGATCTCATTCATATGTTTTCATATGATCTGCTGAAGCCCCACTGACAATTACATTTAGGGGTGGGCCTTCATGCTTACTTTGTTTTATAAAAATCATGTTTCCATACTAGTCACATGGTACGAATTCATAGGAAATCCTCATGAAATCTGGCTTATACTTCATATTGCACTGTTAAATATAGACTACTGAATTTATACAGGAAAAAGGGAGCCATACACATGGAAATTATTTTTTTTATAAGAAAATGGCAACTTTTACATACTGTAGCGGGCAGGTACATTGATGCATCCAGCTTGTTCACTAACTGCCGCCTTTAATGATGAGTTTAGGGCAGTGATGCAGTTATACGGTTTCTGATGAAATTATTTTTTGGAGAGTAATAAATTCAGAATAAGAACAGATCGATAACCACGTCAGAGTAAATAACAGCTGAGATGATGTAATGAATGCAGCACTAATGGTGATTGGTTCAGATTTTTATCCAAGGGAATTCTGGGTGAAGGCACATTGACATTCCTGTAAATCAAGTTGTGGTTAAATAAATGCCAGCACTCAAAAACGGCATGGGAAAGACTGAGGGATATTTGTGAAAATTAATTTTTGCGCTAAATGCTTACTGAGCTGAATGTGGGTACGTTATATATTACATTTTCATAGTGGGGGGTTATGAGAAATAAATCTATTTAGACACGGTTATGAATTTTTGTAATCCTCAAAGGGGACCAAACATCAAATTGCTCTGTGGGGCTTCAGTTTACACACTGCACATTTGGAGAAAATCCCTGGGGTCATTGCCGGTCTGTTTGCAAAATAACTGCTCATTAATGTACATATCGCTCCAAAATATATATTTCACAAGATTTTCTTAGCAATTATTGGGTCCAATTATTAAGTCACCAAATCCATTTCTAAATCTCTTGGGGAAATTTTGTTCATCAGGACCCAAAGAGAAAATAAATAAGTTTTTTTTTTTTTTTTTTGAGTGAGTTTGTCAGCATTAACATATTAAATATATATAAAATAAATAAAATGCTCTTATTAAAGTGTATACAACATATGTGGGTATATGTTTGGATTCAGCAAGGAAATCCATAGTATGAGCAGATAAATTGTGATATTCTGTTTATGTCACAATATCTCTAAATTCCACTCTTAATATAGTCACATTCCACTGAAACACATAAAACATATTTTGTGGCTGTGTGAGTTTTTGGTGCGTGCGTGCGTGTGTGTGTGTGTGCTGTTTAGGTGACAGAAACAACGCTTGTTAAGGCTTGCCACGTTTTCTCAAGAATAATGTGAGGAAATATTTCCGACAAAGCAGAAGACACGAAAATAGTCACACCCTGAAAATATGAGCAATTAATTGCAAACGTACTAACCTTTCTCCAAAGAGCTGTTATTTATTAGGGTGTTGTTGTGATTCTATGTATAAGCCCAATTTTATAAGCAATGCTTTATAATACACTATTTACATTATTTAAATATCTTATTTTATTTCTACACGGATTGATGTTTTCACTTTTTCTTATAGTTCTGCTCAACTTTTTGTTTAAATGTGTTTCCTTGCATTAGATAAAACTTTATACACAGTTATGTGGGTATAAAATGTAATTTGTATTCACGTTATACTTAATATAACATTATCAGTATTTTACTAATTCTTGTTTTATTCTTTATGCATTCAGTTTTAATCTCATATTAATTGTGGAATTGCGTCGTTTATTTTTACTTTTACTCATTTAAGCATTTGTTTAATGAATTTATTGAACTTTAAAAGTAAAAAGGTTAGAAGAAGTTGAAAAAAAAAGAAAAACAGAATGGTGACTTATAACAGCTTCTAAAAATCACAAATTAAAACCTAAAATATTGATCAAAGTTAATGTTTTGTTATCCTTTCTTCTCTAAAGAAACCACTCATCAAGTCTGCAATGGCTCTATTGATGTTTTAATATACTGACTTAAAAACCCAGAGGCCAGCCTTCCAAACATATTGATCTTTCATTTTTACAAGCATCACCATAATCTCTGCTACTATATCTCCACATGTCTTCCTTGAGGGTTGAAACCTGTTAGGAACACTTTTTCAAAAGATGTAAATAAGTGCCTGACTCATCAGCTGTCTGGTAGTGTGAAGAATGGCTGAAACTGCAGGTTTGTTCGTTTTTGGACAGGTGAATGCATTTGAATTGACACAGCTGAGCAGAGTAAAATTAAGTTTTATTAATGGTGATGTCACTTTTCATATACTATATGGAAAAAAGGATTGACCTCCACAGGATCAGACAAGAAGACCAGTTCATTTAAAAGAGTGCTAGTGTTAGCAGCACGCATACTCTCTGTCTCAGTTAACAACAATGCGTTTAATTCTGTAGCGGAAGTAGAGATGCAGGTTGTTCCGACACTCACTTGTGTGTGTGTGTGTGTGTGTGTGTGTCTGTGTGTGTGTGTGTGTGTGTGTGTGTGTGTGTGTGTGTGTGTGTGTGTGTGTGTGTGTGTGTGTGTGTATGTGTGTGTGTGTGTGTGTGTGTGTGTGTGTGTGTGTGTGTGTGTGTGTGTGTGTGTGTGTGTCTCATCCTTATGGTTCTCCCCCAATGTCTATGGCTATGCTTTTTTGGTCCTGATGTGATGTAAGGTACTAAGGTACAATTCTAGTCCTGAGGTACATTACTCATCAAAAGGTTGGAATGATTATACATTTTTAATGTCTCTTATGCTCAGCATTTATTTCATGAAAAGTACGGTAAAAACAGTGATAGTGTGAAATATCATTAAAATTTAAATGTTCTATTATTACTATTATTATGAATCCTGAAAAAAAATTGTATCACAGTTTCAGAAAGGCGGGGCATAGAGGAGCAACAATAATGTACGGCATGTGTAAAATAATGGCTTTTTTAAACCTAAAATCGCGTAAACACATCGCATTAAACCAAATACACAAAATAATGTTTTCATTATTAAAAATTGAGCACCAATAATAATAATTAAGCACCAAATCAGCATATTAGAAAGGTTTTATGAAGGATCTTGTTGACACTGAAGACATGGGTCATGATTTACACATGCTTTGCATCATAGAAGTAAATCACATTTTTTAAATATGAATATAGAAAACATATATTCATTTTAAATTGTTTTAATATTTCACAATATTAGAGTTTTTACTGTATTTTGATCATATAAATGATATGGCATGATATCTCAAATTATTAATATGGCATTTCATGTTTCTGCACAATGTTATCAGTTTAAACTCAATGTTGTATTATCAGGAAAACAGCAACAATTGTAATTCTTACACACCTGCAGTGAGTTCCCTTTCGTAGTCACTTTCAAGTTACGTCGTGACGGCGAATGGGGTTCGCTTAGAAGCCTATCATCTTCGAAAGAAATAAAACGAGCCAATGGCAAGGAAATGCCATGGGTCTGCGGAATTTGCATGCCGTAACTCCGCCCCACTGCGTGGGTATAAAAGGAGAACGCCGGCAATATGCAGATATGTTTTCGCTTCGGAGCCAAGTGTATGCTTCACTCCCAAAGCCATCCTGAGATCTTCTCTTCCTCTTCGAGACGAGCTTCTCTCCAGGTGTTGGTGTGATGGCGATTTCCAGCGAGTGCACATCCTCTCTTAAAAGAGCAGCGCGTGGCACGTCTTTTTAAAGATGCATCGCCCGTGCACTTCTGGTTGCAGTCGACTCCTATCTGACTCTGATGGGCACAAACGTTGCTTTGCGTGTTTGGGCTTAGAGCACGCTAAAGCAGCGCTTGTGGATGACTCATGTTTTCATTGCGGAAATATGGCCATCGTAACACTTCGGTCGAGACTCAATGATCTTGTAAAAGTGAGAGTCCCCTCATCCACACCCCGATCTACCGTTCCCACGGGAGCTGGTACTTCGGCTGGTGGCCAGGTTGATCTGAGGGTGACAGTGCGGCACCAACAATCGACGATCCCCCTCTCCAGTGTTACAACCCGCGAGCCGTCTGGATGGTATCCCACGCTCGTCCCGGTCACATGACGCGGGTGGGCCGCGGGTGTAATTCGGCGCTCCATAGGAGGATGCAAACCTTTGGGTGCGCCAGCATTGCCCGAGTCAGATCCCGAGCTGACGGCCATGCTTTCCCGGGCGGCCGCGAGCATTGGGTTAGAGTGGAACCCTCCGCCCTGTCCCGAGCGCACGTGGCTAGAAGATTGGTTTATGGGTGCGGCCGCTGACCCCCATCGGCGGCCAACCCCAATACCTTTCTTACCGGACGTGCATGAGGAGGTCACGAGGTCCTGGAAGACACCCTTGTCTTCCCGCGATCGCTTGCCGACCTCCTCCACCTTTCCTCCCCTCGATCAGGCCGCTGCTAAAGGGTACACTGGGGTCCCCATGGTGGAACGCTCTGTTGCGATGCAACTGCATCCACAGAGTGCTTCTTCCCGTGGTGACCCAAATCACCCCTCCAAAGCCTGTAGGTTTTCGTCTACTCTGGTGGCGAAGACCTATAGAGCTGCGGGGCAGGCAGCCGCCTCACTGCATGCCATGGCCACTCTGCAGGTCTACCAGGCCCAGATGCTCAGGGACATGCACGAGGGAAGGACTGACCCAGGGCTCTTTGATGAGCTGCGTGCCGCCACTGACCTCATCCTCCGGGTCACGAAAGTGACCGCACGCTCCCTGGGTCAGGTGATGTCCACTAACGTGGTCCAGGAGAGACACCTGTGGCTCAACCTGGCTGATATGCGAAACCCCGAGCGAACTCGTTTGCTCAACGCTCCCATATCCCAGGCTGGCCTCTTCGGCGGCGCAGTTGAGGACTTCGCCCAACAGTTCTCAACCGCCCAGAAGCAGACTGAGGCTATCAAGCATATTCTGCCCTGACGTCTCCGTTCCCTACTCAAGGAGACGTTCCCTAGTATAAGAAGTCAGTGAACTTGCTAATAAATTATTTGTTCTAGACAAGAATTGTACAGTCTGTAATTTAATTTACTTTTTTAACGAACCAGCAATACAGCATTTTAAAAGCAGTTTACATGACCTCAAGCTTCCATAAAGTCACCATGAAATCAAAATGGACAATAATTCATTATAAAAAAAATTCCGTGCGGATCATTATTTTTTATTAATGTGTCCTCGTAATCTTTAAACAAAATAACTTCCTCTCGTCATCTCTTCTACTAAGGAAACGAATCGGTTACCTAACGTAACCTCGGTTCTCTCTAGAAGAGGGAACGAGTATTGCGTAAGCTAGCTTACGCTGCGGGAAAGATTCATCTTTGCTGAGATATTGAAGCCAAAAAATTATTTCATAATTTGTATCCATTCACAACGCAGTTCCTCTGCGGCAGACCTAGAGCAGGCTAGCTAGCAGCTCATTGGTTTGCTCAGAGAGAACTGCTTAAGCCTATGGGAGAGCGGGGCTGAACCCGCTTCCAATGAGAGGCGCCCGCGCGCTCATTGCGTCATGGCCCGCCAGAATGGGCGTGGCTATGGTGTATATAACAGTCTCTCCCAGGCTTATATGTTGATTTATTTCAGCGTGAAGCGAAACGCTAGTAGCGCAAGCACGGCCGGGAACGCAATACTCGTTCCCTCTTCTAGAGAGAACCGAGGTTACGTTAGGTAACCGATTCGTTCTCTTACAAGAGGTTCTCTCGTATTGCGTAAGCTAGCTTACGCTGCGGGAACACCTGGTCAACGCCGTGCGCGCTATGAATCCACTCATGAATCCCAGGGTGATACCGGGGGATTTTTAACGTGGAGTGAATGTATTATGAGGCCGGCAGAGCGGGCACATGAAGTGTATACATAAGCATGTATGAGGCCGGCAGCGCGGGCACATGAAGTGTATAAGCATTTAAGGAGAGCACAAGGGGCGAACCGGTTGTGTGAGGGACTCCTAGTAATGCAGCTTCTTAGAGAGCTGGTCGTTAGACAGCTAGTAATTTTTCCTGCAAGGCGGGAACTTCCAAGTTGTAAAATCTGACAAAAGTGGACGGGGAGGCCCATCCCGCGACCACACAAATGTCATGCATGGAAATTCCACAGGACCATGCCCACGATGAGGCCATGCCTCTAGTGGAGTGCGCCCTGATGCCCAGAGGGCAGGGCAGGCATTTAGATGCGTAAGCAGAGGCGATAGCGTCTACTATCCATCTAGACATTGTCTGTTTAGAGGCGGCCAGACCTTTGGTGCGCCCCCCAAACGACACGAAAAGCTGCTCAGCGCGTCTGAACGCGGCAGCGCGCGTAGTGTACAATCTCAGAGCCCGCACCGGGCAGAGGAGATTGGCGTCGCGCTCACTATCGGATGAAGGCAGAGCCGATAGGGAAATAATCTGAGCCCTGAACGGGGTACCAATCGCCTTCGGGACATAGCCATGTCTAGGTTTGAGAATGACAACAGAATCATTCGGTCCAAACTCGAGACACGCGGCGCTGGATGAGAGCGCGTGAAGATCCCCCACGCGTTTTACTGAGGACAGAGCCGTCAGAAAAACGGTTTTGAGCGAGAGGTATTTTAGGTCCACAGACTTGAGCGGTTCGAACGGGGGTGCTTTCATAGCTTCGAGAACTATAGAAAGATCCCAGATAGGAACTGAAGGGGGGCGCGGAGGGTTCATCCTCTTAGCTCCCCTGAGGAAGCGGATGACTAACTCGTCTTTGCCCAGGGACTGAGCGCGTCGGGGTTCAGAGAACGCCGCGACGGCTGCCACGTAAACCTTGAGAGTGGAGGGGGACCTGCCCTTGTCCAGCATCTCTTGAAGAAAAACAAGCAAAGACGGCACCTCGCATGACCGTGGGTCCAGATGTTTGTCGGTGCACCATTTTGAGAACACAGACCATTTAGACGCATAGAGCCTTCTCGTGGAGGGTGCTCTAGCCTGTATGATAGTGTTTCTTACTCCTTCTGGCAAATCGACGAATAGTCGTTGATCACCCATGCATGTAGCGCCCAGCGCCGTGGATGGGGGTGCCAGATCGTGCCGCGAGCTTGAGAGAGGAGATCTGCTCTGACTGGGATGGGTCACGGGGCTGTCTGTGACAACTGAGTGAGCTCCGGAACCCAATTCTGACTCTCCCAACGCGGGGCTATGAGGAGCACCGAGTGGCGTGAGTCCCTGATCCTCTGAATTACCTGTGGTAGCAGAGCGATCGGAGGGAATGCATAGAGCGGGCGGCGAGGCCATTCCTGGGCTGGCGCGTCCTCGCTCCTTGAGAAAAATATTGGGCAGTGAGCGTTCTCTTCTGACGCGAAGAGGTCCACTTCTGCTCTGCCGAATAGCCGCCACAGTATTTGGACCGTTTGTGTGTTCAGGGACCATTCTCCTGAGGAGATGAGGTTCCTGGACAGTATGTCTGGACCGTCGTTCAGATGGCCCGGCACATGCGTCGCTCTGAGCGAGAGCAGGCGGCTCTGAGACCAAACTAAAATGCGGTGTGTCAGTAGGAAGAGATTCCTGGATTTGACACCGCCCTGACGGTTGAGATAGGAGACCACAGCCATGTTGTCCGAACGGATCAGGACGTGGTGTCCCCGAATGAGCGGGAGGAAGCGCGAGAGCGCGTTCTCGACCGCAAGCATTTCCAGACAGTTTATGTGTTAAGGGCTTTCCTGTGTCGACCAATGGCCGAAGGCCGGTGAGCCCTCGCAGACTGCACCCCAACCCGTGTTGGATGCATCTGTCGAGATGACTTTTTGGTGAGAAAAGGTCCACATCGTGACGCCCTGCCGAAACCATTCTGCTACTGTCCATGGCTGCAGCGCCGTGAGACATGTCTGCGTAATCCTGATCAGCTGGCGGCCCGTGTTCCATGCGCGGTGGGGTACACGGCTGTTTAAACAAAGCTGAAGCGGGCGCATGTGCAGAAGGCCCAGCTGAAGCACAGCGGAGGCTGAGGCCATGTAACCCAGCATCCTCTGAAAGGTTTTCAGAGGTGTGCGGGTGCCCATCTGAAACGAGGCGGCTAGTCGCTGAACACTGCGCGCGCTGTGTGGACAGGCGAGCCGACATCGTGACCGAGTTCAAATCTATTCCTAGAAAGGAAATCGATTGACTGGGTTGAAGGGAGCTCTTTGTCCAGTTGACAGAGAGGCCCAGCGTTTTCAGATGGTCGAGGAGAACTGCGCGGTGCGACAGAAGCTCCGTCTGTGATTGGGCCAAAATCAGCCAGTCGTCCAGATAATTCAATATGCGCAGCCCCTGACTCCACAGGGGGGCGAGCGCCATATCCATGCACTTCGTGAATGTACGGGGCGCCAGGGATAAGCCGAACGGGAGAACGGCGTATTGATAAACATGACCCTCGAAGGCGAAACGTAAGAATGGCCTGTGACGGGGATTTATCTGGATCTGAAAATAGGCGTCTTTCAGGTCTAGAGAGATGAACCAGTCCCCCTGGCGCACCTGCGCGAGGAGTTTCCTGGTAGTGAGCATCTTGAACGGTCTCTTCATGAGCACTTTGTTCAAAGACCTGAGATCTAAAATCGGTCTGAGGCCGCCGTCTTTCTTGGGAACCAGAAAATAACGGCCGTAAAACCCCGACTCGGTCATAGATGGTGGGACTCTCTCTATGGCGCTCTTTTGCAACAGCGTCGCAATTTCTGAGCGGAGCGTGCCGGCGGCCAGCGGGCTGACAGTAGATTCGAGCCGCGCGCGCGCACGAGGCGGGCGGAGGCGAAACAGATAGCAGATAGCCGTTCTTTATAATGCTTAGTACCCACGGGGAAATGCCTGGAATGGCTTCCCACGCTTTGGAGCATGCGGCTAGTGGCCGAATGGCTATATCGCCCTGATTGCTGCACATAGCGGGCTGGACACAGTGTGTGGGCGCGCTTTGAATGTGTGTGGCAATGGGATTTGCACTCAGAGAGGAGTCTATGGGCCGTGAAACAGAGCGAGCAGAGAGGGGACACGCGCACGAGCTCGTGGGCGTGTTTATGTTCTCTGATATTAGAGCGGGCTGTGCCCGTTTCATGTGATGGGGCTCTGATAGAGACACGGGATATGTTATGCTTGTGTGTATGGGTGAGCACATGATTGTGGGCACATTTTGTACACAACTGGCAAATTTTCTCTTTTTGAGATTTCTCTGGGTAGCCGTAAAAACGGCTTTTTGTCGCTCGCAAGCGGGCTGGGACACCGGCTTGTTTGTGGCGGTCAACACTACAGCAGTCGGCGAAATAACGGGGACTGGGCGAAGCTTTGACGGCGGTCCGGCCGCAGCGAGAGAGCACCGTCGTTTTCTTGACTTTGCTAGGCAGACTTCTGATGATCAGGCTTCAGCGTGATCTTAGGTCGCGGGCCTCGTCGGGGCGGCGGTCTGCGGCGGCTGTCAGAGCGAGAGCGAGGGCGGCCGCCCTGTCTGCGCTGGGCTGTTTGAGTCTGCGGAGGGGGGCGCTGTGGTGCAGCTCTGGCAGGAGGCTCGCGAGAGCGGCCCGCGGAAGAGCTAGCGCGGCGGGGCAGAAACAAATTCATCGCCTGAGTAGCTTTCTGGACCTCAGAAAAGCGATCGACGATTCCCGTGACAGCAGATCCAAAAAGGCCCGTCGGGGAGAGGGGCGCGTTGAGAAACACGGCGCGCTCAGAGTCTCCCATGTCGGCGAGCGTGAGCCATAAGTGTCTCTCGGCAACACAAAGGCTGGCCATGCATCTCCCCAGAGCTTGTGCGGCGGCTTTAGTGGCGCGAAGGGCGAGGTCCGTAGCACTTCTCAGATCCGTGACAGCGGGGGAGGGGTTTCTACCGCCTTCGGCCCACTCACGGAGAATATCGCTCTGTAATACTTGGAGGACAGACATAGAATGTAGCGCTGCGGCGGCCTGACCGGCGGCGGCGTAGGCGCGAGCATGGAAGCTCGAGGTCGCTCTGCAAGCTTTCGAAGGAAGCGTGGGGGAAGAGCGCCATCTAGCAGAGGGCGGGCAGAGGTGTGCGGCGACCAAGTCCTCGACGGGCGGCATGGCTGAGTAACCTTTTTCGGCGGCTCCGTCCACCGAGCGCAGCGAGGCGGATATATCAGAGTGGTTTCTAGCCGAGAGCGGGGCATTCCAGGACTTCGTCAGCTCTGCGTGAAGTTCAGGCAGGAATGGGGCGGCCCGGGTGCACGCGGGGGTCGAGCGCCGATGAAAAAAGCTGCCGTCCATCCGGTTCGGGGCCTGCTCGGGTGGAGGAGACCACTCGAGACCGAGGCGTTCGACGGCCTGTGAGAGGAGGCGCATTAGTTCCTCCTCTATCCCGGCGCGGATCCCCGCCGACTCTCTCGTGGATCCGAGAGATGACCATTCTTCACTGTCTGATGCGAGCAGTGAACAGGAGTCCTTCTCCTCCGCGGCGTCATCGGAAGCGACAGAGCGGCCACTCGGCGGCAACTGGATGTCCGGCAGGGGCGGGGAGGGAGAGCGGGAAGCGGGAAGCGGCGGCGGCGGCCCGCATGGTTCCGCTGGGGGCTCCGGCGGCCTCTGGGAGCGGCGTTTCTTCTTACGCGGCGAAGAGGGAGGCGGCGCGGGAGCGGATTTTGCTGCCAGAAGTCGTGCCCGCAGGGACGACAACGGCAGGCTCTCACAGAAGTCGCATCCTCCATCCGCAAGGGTGAGTTCTGCGTGCTCGAGTCCCAGGCAGAGAGCGCAGATGACATGGCGGTCTCCGTCCTCGAGACGAGCGCGGCAAGAGCCGCAGGAAAAACGAGACATCTTTAAAAAGACGCTCGGCTCTTTTAGATATAAATAGAGAAAAGAGAAGGATACAGTCGTCGGATGGCGCTAGCTTGCAGGGCGGCTGAAGGTGGCGAAGACGGCCGGCTTCTTCAGGGTCCGGGAGCTCGCTAGAGTGATGCCTTCTCGACGGCGACGGCTTTTCTCAGGACAGCAGAAGCGTGCAGCTTGCTGAAGATGAAATGAATCAACATATAAGCCTGGGAGAGACTGTTATATACACCATAGCCACGCCCATTCTGGCGGGCCATGACGCAATGAGCGCGCGGGCGCCTCTCATTGGAAGCGGGTTCAGCCCCGCTCTCCCATAGGCTTAAGCAGTTCTCTCTGAGCGAACCAATGAGCTGCTAGCTAGCCTGCTCTAGGTTTGCCGTAGAGGAACTGCGTTGTGAATGGATACAAATTATGAAATAATTTTTTGGCTTCAATATCTCAGCAAAGATGAATCTTTCCCGCAGCTAGTTAGCTTACGCAATACGAGAGAACCTCTCGTAAGAGAACTAAGCATTGCTTTCTAACCACTGGGACTCAGCAAATTTAGTGGGGAACTTAAAATGATTTTAAAAGAAGACAAGATCAATTTTTTATTTTATTTTTTGTCTGTGAAGAACCAGGATTCGCATGGTTTTGGAAAACCTGGATATTTGAGGAATCCTCATTTTGAGCCTCAAATTTGAGTTTTAGACCTGGAAACGTCTCCATAGGAATATTTATAATATATGTTTTCTAGTTCTACCAGAAAGACTCGAGAGAATTCTGAGACAATAAACATTTATTTACGAGCTCAGCAAGCAATCAAGTTCTTTGGCGTAGGCCCCATCCGTAACTCGCATTCCGAGGGTACAGAATCTGCATATCCTGCCTGAAGATGAGACATGAGTAAGTACCACCCTTTTATACTGGCTATTAGGATATGATTGGATAAATAAGAAGGTAATACATGACGTGAACAATTGAGTCTTTCTGGCAGAACTTGCGCTAAGCTTCATTTCTGACTAAACTCCTTTTCTCTTAAATATGTTATCAGGTAGAAATTGTGAGATTTTTTTTAAATCCGTAATACTTATCAGTAAATCATGAACAACTGGAAAAGCTTTGGAGACTTGGACAATGGAGTCAAAAAGGTTTAGAATGATTAAATGGAAAGCAAATAAAGACTTTTGATTTAGAATCATACTTCAATAAACAATGGAAAACATCTCGGTTACAACTGTAAATCTTGTTCCCTGAGAAGAGGCCCTCAGAGGGCCTCCAAGCAGTGAGATATTCATGGAGATAATGACAGTCCTCAGATCTGCCCTACCAAGCGAAGACGTGATGACGTCTCTTCCACCTTAGGTATCGCCCCATACATGTGTTCATTCAACCCCAATGTTGACGAATAGTTCGATACTTGGGGGGTCAAGACGTGTACGAGGAAAACAGTTTGTTCCACGATCTCGACATCTCAGTGTGGAGATTGGGAAAGAATGGAAATCCCCATCATGGAGGTTGTGCTTTGCTAGGCAGGAAATGTTCATTGAGTTTGCTTCTTCGCCAAACCTCATGCCTCTTAGCCGTCGATTCGATATTTAAACTGGCCAAAGTTTGGGGGGGGGGGGGGGGTGTGATAGATTTTTCAGTCCTGCTCCTGCAAAAATGGATGTTCCCTTCTCCCGCCTGCAACATTTATGTTTTGTCCAGCTCCCACTTGCAAAAGCCTGCATAACAGTATAACTAGATTTGTTTCTGTACGTCCATGAAATTTCCATGAAATAGATACGTGTCGCCTAGCCACAACCCACACACCCCAGCATAAATGCTTCTGATATATTATTTGTTTTGGTAACACTTTACTTGAAGGGGTGTACATAAGACTGACATGACACCTTCATAACCATGACATGACATATGTCATGAATATGAAGTAAGGTTTATGCATGTTTATGACAACTGTCATTAAGTGTCTTTCGCTCAATAATGACATTTTGAATGCAAATATGACATTGTTTAAGATGTCTTTGTTATGACACCTTGACATAAACCACAACATCATAACCTGTCAGTGTCTTTGTCATGACAACTTGACATTAAATTAAGTTAAACTGTCATGTGGTTGGCTTTGACATTGGCTGTCATAAGGCCATTATATCTGTGTCAGGAATATTTTTCGTGACCTCAACTACAGTGGTACAAATTGAATTTGTCATTAAACAGTTATAATGGCTTCATGACAGCCAATGTCAAAACCAACCACCTGACAGTTTAATGTAATGTTAACCAATAAAGCTAAGTGGTTTCTTAAGTTTGATAATTAATCTGCTATGTCATGTTTATGACAGGTTGTGTTGTCTTAGTAATGTCAAGTTGTCATGACAAAGACACTGACAGGTTATGATGTATTGGTTTATGTCAAGCTGTCATAACAAAGACATCTCAAACAATGTCATATTTGCATTAGAAATGTCATAATTGAGCGAATGACACTTAATGACAGTTGTCACAAACATGCATAAAACTTCCTTCATATTCATAACATGTGTCATGTCATGATAATGAAGGTGTCATGTTAGTCTTATGCACACCCCTTCAAGTAAAGTGTTACCTTTGTTTTTAAAGCATCAACATTAATAGGCTACTGTGTGCATGGTTTGGCATGGCCGAATGCACACAAAGTGAGCACCCTTAATAATCCCTAAAAAGATGTAAAAAGCTGACATCTGAGTTCATCGCAATCTCACAAAGCTCCCTTATAATCAATTAAGCTGAATGCACAATGAATCTTTCATAATGTCTAAACTTTGTTTGTTATAGGCCTGTTTTAGGAAGTTTTATTTTAAGATATTTCTATTTTGCGGTAATCCAGCAAATCATTTTATTCTGCCGCAACCGGCACACACATGAGTACCTTACTGCCCGCACCCACACTCGACCATCAAATCTAGTCCCGTGCCGCACTCTGTTGCGTCGGGTCCTGAAGGAGTGCAGGTCTCTAGGTGATGAGTCCTCTATCTCACCTGGCTCAATACTGAGCACGTCCACCTCCTCGGAGCTGGAGTCAGTACGAGGCCTTCACTCGGGGCAAAAGAAACCGCAGAGAGTGCTTCCGGATCACAAGAGAAAGTGCTAGATCTAGCAGGTGAGGGTTGACAAAAGGCGGGACCTGTCTCAAACCCCTCTACTAAATCCATTTCCGAGCCCCATTATCTGAGTCACCACTCTGCCTTGGCAGCAGCGAGACCAGAACCACGAGGAACCACATGCCTGAGCACCAGAAAGGGAATGAGAATATGTTTTTCTTTCCAGCAGTTAAAACATACTTATTTTGTGTGTTCTGTGCATGCATGATACAAATCGCATGTGATATTTAATGCACAGGTGTGGTAGAATCATCTCAATGTGTCATACAGTTATGCTGGCTGCGATACAATGAATGGGCTCAGGTGGCTACTCAATGAAATGAAGGTGTGAACACAGGCTGTCTGTGACAGAGTAAATCATGTTTAAGAGTGCTGGCACAACAGTCTGGAGAAACAGATCACTCTGAAATCCAAGCAAAGCTAAATTTAGCCACAGACCATGCAGGTGCAGCAAAATGTAGCTCTCCAAAAAAGCTTACAATATAGTTCACCCGAAAATTAACATTTTGTCATCATTTACTCAACATTTTGTTCACAACCCACATGACTTATGAGGGACATAAAAAACAAGAGATTTAACAAAGTCTCACACTGCTGTTTGCAAGAAAGCAACGATGACATTTTGTTAGGTAACTCCTTTTGGGTTCCAAAAAGTCATATTGTTTAATTTAACCCAATATCATGATAAAACTTTTTTTATGAGGTGGTGAAGACTAAAATTTGACTGTTTAATGTTATTTTTCAGAATTGTCTTTATTCATTTTCATATTAATTTCATTCACATTGTACCATGTGTAAGCATGAGGTATACATTCCATTTTAAAGGGGTACTTCACCGTAGGGCTGGGCGATATGGCCCAAAAAAATTATCACGATATTTTTTTTTATATCAGTCGATATCGATAATTATCACGATAAATGTCAAATCTTTATTTCTTTCAAGTTTAAAGGCAGATTTTTGCTCCTAAGTGAAAGTTGTAAACCAGAGCATTAATTGTGGTTTTAACTCTTTATTGTCAGAACATATCATGACAAACACTTGCCAAACAGGTGAACATTTCACAAATCTGAGGTAGAACATTCAAATATTTTTTTCTTAACAAAATTAATATCTGAATAGAAAAATATTTCTTCAGCACAGTTTGCAGTGCAGCCTGCAATATTCAAATTACATGTTTTGTCTCGAAATGCATATTTGACAGTGAGTTGACAGTAAATCTGCATCCTAACTCAAGCTAATACTACTCTGTTAAATTTATGTTCATTAACAAAAACAGTAACATCTGTTTAATTTGGTAAAATGTAATATTCTGACTGTTTGAGTTTTATTAAAATTAACCATTGGTCATCCAGTATCATGCATTTAGATCATGATAACCACAGATAAAACCAGGCAAAGCCTACCTTATAGCACCTCACTATCGTGGCAAAATGTAACTTTATGGTTTCTATGGTATTTGTATGAAAAACAGTAGCCTAACAGTTAAATACATTATTAAATACTATAATTATATTCCATTAGTCATTTAATACATTGTCTACATTAATAATATTATACAATTCAATATGTATATGCCACATTTCATGGTGCAGTTAATATTACTAGGCTAACCTTACAGTAAATCCATGGTAGGCTAAATGGATTCAGTATCAATTCAGATTCTGACTGTATCGTTGCGCGCAGTGTTTCTCCTGTTTGTCAGCGGTGTTTCATCTGCCTTTAGGCCGTGTGTCCACCAAAGCGTTTTTAGGCAGCTGAAAACGCTAGACGCTCTGCTGAAAACGCCTAGCTGTGAGCGCATGAGAGCGTTTTGGAAGCGCAGCGTTTTTTCCGTTGAGACGTTTCGTTGCTATGATACAGAATATCCGCAGCACAGTTTACTTGTAACTGATTTCGCAGGTAATTTGTTTCATACTAAAAAAATATTTTTCATCCATTTTGTTCGGTTTGCTCTGCTGGTTAATGTCGTTGTACAGAAAGAATGTTGTGACAGTTGGTCGGTGTGATATTAGTCCCGCCCCTCCTCCACTGTGATTGGACGGTTGGTGAAAAGTGACAGTGATGAGCGCTGCGTTTTATCCAAAAGTTGAACATTTTTCAACTCTCGGCGACCAGTAAAAACGCCGGGCGCTCAGCGCTTCAGCGTGTAAAAAACGCCGAACGCTCAGCGCTTCAGCGTTAAATACACGCTCAGCGCCTCGTTGCGCTCATGGCGTTTAAAAAACGCGGCGCTCCCATTGAAAACAATTGAAAACGTACGCCAGGCGCGAGTAAAAACGCTTTAGTGGACACACGGCCTTAGACTGGTTTAAACTGGACATTTGTGTTCTTCGCAGAACTCAAGCGCTTCTCACTGGATCTCGTGACCGAGGCCGCTCTAGTGAGCTCGCGCGCGCTGCCGTTTAGACTTTGAGCCGAGCGGATAAACAGTCCGTGAGGTGCGCGCGGTTCAAATGAGTTTCGTTCCGCTTTTGGCGCATAAACATGGCGCATCGAACATTTATCGACCTCTTGATATCGTTTTATCGAGAAAAATTATATCGCGATAATTATCGTTATCGTTTTATCGCCCAGCCCTACTTCACCGATTAGCATTAAGCTTTGTATCAGTAGAAACCCGGTAGTATTTTCGAATGACAGTGCTTCCCTCCCTCATCTCCCCCTGAGACAAGAGATTTCTGTATTGTGTCAGGGAAAAACCTCAGATGACGCAAAAATCATCATTTGGCATCATCGGAGGCTTTTTTGTTCTGAGGCTAGAGACTACAGCCAGAAGTAGGAGCTAGTTCCGCATGTGACACAAATAGTGTCAGCCATCTTTTTTTTTAAAGCTAAGCTAACAGACTCTTGCTCTGTGGAGAAAGCTTAGGCAGAAGGAGATTTTGAAGATCTGGTGCGCGAATCCGATGCTCGTGGCAGATGTGTGCCTATGGACACAGATAGAGAGTCCTATTGCTGTCGCGAATTTCAGCGATGCCATTTTCTTCTGGAAGAAATCGCTGAATCTGCAGAGTGGCCTCGTAGGGCAGCGAAGCAAGTGCATTATGGGAGTTGTTGTCTTACATTCAAATGAGCCAAAAATAAATTTTCTGGCTTTTCTCAGTCTGGAAGGCACCAACTTCTAAAATAATTTCACATTTCTACTACATAAATGACCCAATTTAAATACACATTCTCGAATGAAGAACACCTCTCATGTAGCCTTGTTTTTCTATGCCTGTTTCTCTCCTATGCTGATACATGTATAAAATAATAAATATCTCTTGGAAAAATATCTGGTGTAGCCGCCGTGATTCAAAAATAATAATGGGGTAAAGTATGATTTTCAAATATACAGGTGGCAATTTCATGCAAATTCATACAATGTGATTAGTACAGAAATGTAAAAAATTTTGATCAAAATGTGAGCATGTATGTACAGCTAACAAAAAATATGTTCTAAGAATTTTTGGCTAATTTAGTTAGATGAACATTATTTTTGAATGTTCTCTGAATGTTTAAAAAAGGCAAGGGGATGTTAAGGAAACATTTTATAATTTTGCAAACATTATAGGAATGCTTAAGAATGTTCAGAGTATAACATTTAAAAAAAAAAAAACATAAGATGACCGTCCAACTAAAACATTTCAGGGTAAAAAAAAAAACCATTCCATGTGTAACGGAATGTTTACCGAAAATGAAATGGAGGACAAGGAGGAGACTAGATGGTGACCGTGACACCATGAACAATGTATATAAATAATGTTTTTTGTGCTAACATTTTGAGAACATTATGAAAAACCAGCTAACTTTGAAAACTGTTAACATTACTTGAAGTTTTCTCAAAAACGTATCCCTTTTGATGGATAAGTTTGTTTAATGTTAGTCAGAATTTCTGGAATGTACTGTGTGTGGATGAATGCAAAAGCTCAGAAATAAGGCAGCATGAACATTTAAAACAGTCACTAGCACACAAAGAACCCCCTCCAGATCCAGTGGTTACTGTAAGAAGTGTTTTGAAGTGTTATTGAAGGTAATATGTTGCAGAATTAGAATTACCACTATAAAATATGACTGTTCTCCATGCAGTTTTTGTCCTCAGGAGCTGAGAGAGTTTTATTAGTGAGAAGAGTGGTTGGAGTTTCTGTTACTGGACAAACAGTAACTAAACCAGCTCTTTCCATGTAGGTAGGCTTGTTACTGACGTTTCTGAACATTTTACACTGTTTTTCTTTACTCTGTCAAATGCATCTTCATATCTTTCATTCTTTCCCGCTGTCTCCCACAGTGCAGTCTTCTCCCAAACTGCTGAGAATGCCTATTGAAATCTCTGAAAGTCTCGTGGTAGCCGAAAATCTCCTGCTAGAAACAGCATCCATCTCTCAGCCAAAAGCAGGCCAAGCTGGTATACGGTGTTAATTTGTTATCCTACGGATTTTCACTTCAAAAAGAATCGAATATCACTAACATCACTATGTAGACACCAAAGGCACCCCTTACCATTTTATAGCGATGCTTTTTCTCAGTAACCCCATTTTTTTTTTTTTTTCAGCAAGAAACATTTGCCATATTCATAGACACATCATGAAACATCATCTCACAACATCCTGATCACTTGCTGGCTAAAATGCATCCACACTTGTAATTTTATATGTTTATGACTGAAGAAAGCTGTATTATATATTGATTATGTATTTAATTTAACACATTTAGTCTGCTGTTCCTGTATATGAAAAGTGATGAAGGGGTACAATTTTAATTTGAGCTCAGTGACATTAATTCGTTTACAGTGGTTAATTTTCTGAAGAAATTCGGCTCTGCTTTAGTATTGTGTTCTGTGTTTGATTAGCCGACTGAAGCTGAAAAATGAAACTTCATCAATATCGACTTTCATCAAATATATTTCCGGTGGTCACTGTGTTCCATGCTCAAAGCACAGCTAGTACAGAACAGTAACAGTAACTCAAAATTATACCGTAAACACATTTTTAGACATACTGTAGGAGCAGCTGAATATCTGAAATTAATATATAATTTAGTCCCCTTTCAAGGTGCAACTTAACACTGCATTGTCAGTTGAAGTTATGGAAACGCTCCACTTGAGCCTTTCTCTGAAGCACATGTGCTATGCAGCTATTTCGATTGGCTGTCACAATCAGGTGACGTCACATGCTCGCGGACTGACTATAAAAGGGTGCCTGGAGAAGACGTCATCAGCTTCTTTGTCTTCAGGAAGCCGTTTGTTTGTGTGTGCAAGTGTTATACCATTCTATGTGTCAGGAGTAAAAAAAAAAAATGACAGGCAGATTTAGGAGATGTGTGAGAGGACCATGTGAGAGGTTTATCACTCCAAATGACACACATGATTTGTGTGTCATTTGTCTTGGAGCTGAGCACGCTCAGTCAGCATTCGAGGGGGCTGGCTCTATGCACTATGACAGGTTCACAGTGAGGAAGCTTTGCTCCCGCCTGGCTCTCTTTAAGGGGGATGGAAGCCAGTCGTCTGCACCCCACACCTCGGGTCCCACCGCTGCCGAGGTCTTACCCCTTCCCTAACGTCGCTCGCCAGCTCAGATGCTCCCAAGCCAGACCATGAATCCCGCTCGTCTGCCTCTTCTGGTCCAGCAGAGAGCATGCTTTTGGCCCGCTCTAGTTCTGAGGAACTAGATGTGACGGGAGTTGACCCGGATGTGTCAGTGAGACCTCCTCCTTCCCAGCATCTGCGTATGAGGAGTGGATGTCATGACACACTTAATTTAAACTGGTTGGTGGAGAAACAAGAACCTGCTCCAGGCAGGCTGGATGAACGTATCCTGGCGGGTCATTGGCGTTCACCTCCGCTTCTCCATGAGCCTTCCGCTTCTCCATGATCTCCACGATAAGGTGTTGAGATCATGGGGGAAACAATTTTCTGCTCATGTTTTCCCCCCGCATCATCAAACTACGCCAATGTAAAGGGGTTGGAAAAACACAGGTATGTGAGGATGCCACAGATGGAGAAATCTCTACCGGGTTACCCTTTGTCCGGTGCGGCATTCTCCTGGAAGGCTCCTGCTTTGCCCTCTACACCCGGCCAGTTCACATCAAAGCTTGTGGGCAAGGCATTCGCTTCAGCAGCCCAGGCCGATAGTTCCCTGAACACCATGGCAGTGCTGCAGGGTTAACAGGACGATTTACTGAAGGATTCTGACCACAGCGAGGGGTTACTCCAGATGCAGTCCTGGAGCTCTGCCTTACCACCGACCTTGCCTTCTGTGCCACCAAGCAAGCGGCCTGCACCATCGGACGCTCTCTTGCTGCCTTGCTCCTTTTTCAGCTTCCCTGTGAATACAGAGATGAAATCAAGATGCTCCTTCTGTATTCACATAAGAATGATAGGCTGGCATAGATGAAGATGATGGGCAACACTGCTTCTAGTGTCCTAATTCTTCATCTGTCACCTTCTCTGATGCTCTGAGTGTTAGGAAAATACTCTTCCTATGAAATCAAATTCATATGGATGCCTGGGAAGTATAGCATCATTAGTGCACTTCCTTTATGATGGGAAAGGGCAGATTTCAGACTAGGAAAAATGTTCTGTGACGCTAATAGCGTCACAATTTTTTATCTGGCGCCCTACTGGGATGGTACGGAGGTTGCATTAAAGGGATAGTTCACCCAAAATTTTAAATTACCCCAATGATTTACTCACCCTCAAGTCATCCTAGGTGTATGAAGTTCTTCTGAAGCAAATCGATGTGTTTGTGTAAGAAAAATATCCATATTTAAACTTTATTAAGTGAAAGAACTAGCTTCCGGCCAAACGAATATACGGATTCCACTTACGCCTAAAACGCAACTTGTGACGTCGAAAGTAGCGTAATGCGTCATGGTGTAGTGTAAATATCAGCAGTACGTCGCATTACTCGCATAAGTTGTGCTTTAGACTTAAGTGGAATTCGTATGTTCGTTTGGCCGGAAGCTCGTTATTTTACTTTAACAAGTTACTTTACTCTCCCTCAATTCATCCTAGGTGTATATGACATTCTTCTTTCAGACGAATACAATCAGAGTTATTTTTAAAAAAATGTCCTGGCTCTTTCTAGCTTTATAATGGCAGTGAATGGCCGTTTCTGTTTTGAAGTCCATAAAACTGCATCTATCCATCATTTAAGTGCTCCACACGGCTCAGGGGTGTTAATAAAGGCCTTCTGAAGTGAAGCGATGCGTTTGTGTAAGAAAAATATCCATATTTAAAACTTTATAAAGTAAAATAACTAGCTTTCGGCCAAGCGAACATACGATTTCATTTCACTAGACATACGAAGTCTAGAGCGCAACTTATGCGAGTAATGTGACGTACTGCTGATATTTACACTACACCATGACGCATTTCGCTACTTCTGACGTCACAAGTTGCGCTTTAGGCGTAAGTGGAATCCGTATATTCGTTTGGCCGGAAGCTAGTTATTTCACTTTATTAAGTTTAATTATGGATATTTTTCTTACACAAACGCATCGCTTCACTTCGGATGGCCTTGATTAACCCCCAGAGGTGTGTGGAGCACTTTTATGATGGATAGATGCACTTTTATGATGGATAGATCCACTTTTATGGACTTCAAAACAGAAACGGACATTCACTGCCATTATAAAGCTAGAAAGAGCCAGGACATTTTTTTTAATATAACTTGTATTGATTGTATTCGTCTGAAAGAAGAATGTCATATACACGGATGAATTGAGGGTGAGTAAATCATGGGCTGATTTTTGGGTGAACACAACAGTGCCCAGGCATTTTGTCAGTATGGCACAGTGTGTATTGTCAGGGGCGCAACTACCCCGTGTCAGAGGGGTATGCAGCAACAATTTTTGCGCCCCCCCCTTCAAAAAAAGAAAAATAAATAAATAAGTGTGCCATGTAATAAGTGAGTAGGAACAAGTGAGAGCTAACAGATAAAAGTGCAAAATTGTCATTTATCAATACAATTAAACTATAGCTACTCCACCGTGATGAACCCCCCTAAAAAAACTATAAGCTCCATTGGAACAGCAATACCAGTGTTCAGGGCTGGACTGGGACAAAAAATCGGCCCGGGCATTTTTGGCCCAGACTGGCCCACCATATAACACAACCGAACTTTGCACGCCCTTGAATATGTATACCAACTCCTATTAAAACCACTAACGGCATAAGTGAATAGTAGTGAGTAAGAGTTTAACCGATGAAATAACTACTAATTCGAACTATACTCCACAGTGATGAATCCTAAAGAAAGCTATAAGCTGGGATAGCAATACCGTGTTTTTCCCACAGGTTTTTTGTGAAATCTGTGGTGAGTGCACCTCTGTCCCTCTAGGGGGGTTGGGGGGCATGCTCCCCCGTAAGAAAATTATGTGCTTTTTAATGTTAAATTCATCAATCTGGTGCACTTTGAGAGTTAAAAATAAAGAGCTCCAACTCATATTCAGTGTGCAAATTAAACAAAGAAAAACTCAAAACTCTTTTAGTTGTGATATAGTGTCTGTCTACATTAAACTACGGCATAATAATAGTTATAATATTAATCCCATGGCAGTAATAGCCATATGTTGTAAAACAAATGCACTGAAAAATAAAAGCAACTTTCATAATTAGTTTCGTACAGAGAAGCACATGATCTTTTATTTTGACGGAAACGGCATCGAGCTTTTATTTTGAAGAAAAATATGGTTTACAAACTCATTACTCATTATTGTCTCATTACAATTCGAATAAATTCGTAATCGTCAAATATGCAGATGTGTAAATAATGCGTAACTGGGTAGTGGGTTCCTACATAGCCTGGTGTGTTCACACCGAACGCGAATTTAATTATTTGGGCGAGTAGATTACATACAAAGTCAATGCAAAGACGCGAATAGACGCATCATTCGCGCCGTGCGTCGCGAATGACGCTAATTGGGCGACGCGTTTGCCGCGAATGTCTTCCGCCCAAGTTGAAAAATTTGAACTCGAGCGAATGTTCAAGCGTCTAACTAAACGCGATAGACGCGTATTTGACGCTCTATTCGCGTTCGGTGTGAACACACCAAGTGTTGTGACAGTAGCCTAGTTCTGCTTACCACAGTTCTCTGCACTCACTCATCTCTCTCCTTATCCTCCTCACTATCCTCATCAGACACTTGAAGGGCCTTTGAAGTTTCTTTTTTCGCGCTATTTCTCTGCACATTCCTTGCGTTTCTTCTCCATCGCTCTGAATATTTTGACAGATACACACTGACATTGCTCGCTCACTCAGAGCTCAAAGGGGGAGGAGTTTAAAGATGTGATTGGACCAGCCCAGTGTCAATCAAGAAAATAACCAATGCGCTGCTGATTTACGCGTTTCATCATGCGCCGGTCTGTGAGAAAAAGAAAAAACTACGTGGACTTTTTTGTCCAATGCATTACACCGGCACAAAGATCCCAGAGCCGCCAATTAAACAAAACTAAACGCAATGGGCCGCCGATGTACGAGTTTTATGGGCCGTTCAGACAAAAAAAAAAAATTAAGTATGAGATACATCGGCCCACAAAGTACGTCGGCCCACCGGGCAAATGCCCGGTATGCCCAATGGCCAGTCCAGCCCTGCCAGTGTTTCTCACAGGATTTTAGGTAAAACTGTGGTAGGTGGACCTCTGTTTCTCTAGGGGGGTTCGGGGGCATGCCAATTAAGCAAAAAAACAATCAAAAAACGAATGGGCCGCCGATGTACGAGTTTTATGGGCCGTTAAGACAAAAAAAAAGACAAAAAAAGTATGAGATGTATCGGCCAAAAAAGCACGTCGGCCCACCGGGAATCTCCCGGTAGTCCCGATGGCCACAGAGATATAGATAGCCTACATGCCTGGATGTCACACTTTAAATCCTACCTGTTGGCTTTCAGCATGCACTTATTTAGCTGCTGTCGCATCAGTTGACATGCCATCTCCTTTTCCTGCTTTCTTTTTCTATTTTTAGCCCCACAGCATTTTGTTTTTTCCATCTTTTTCGACGACAACTCACTACTCATACCTGCTCGCTCAGCGCTCACGGCGCCCCCGCCCGCTCGCGATATCACCCCGCCCCCCTTCTCCATGAGGGCGCCTACTCTAGCCTGTTAGTCCTCTAAAATTGTATATAACATTGAAGAAATGCAGAAATTATTTAAAAAAACGCACAACAGCAGCTACATATAGAAAACAGAATATATATATATATATATATTTTTTTTTTAATGAAATTTTATTTATTTTTTTTACCATCGCTTTGGCGCCCCCCATGGTGCTGCGCCCCTATGCGCTGCATTTAGCGCATACCCACTATTGTGTATGTCATTCCCATAGCTTCAACTGACAACGCAGTGTTAAGTTCTACTTCAAAAGGGAACGTCACCATGGTTCCCTGTGAAGGACAACAAAACACTGCATCGTGTTGCCATACTTCTGTCATGCCTGTACATCTGCCCTTCAGACAATTGAAGCTGATGATGTCTTCTTCACGCGCCCTTTGACTGACTGCGCAAGCCAATCAAAATTGGCGTGTAGCACACCGGCTCACGAGGAACGTTCCCATAGTGTCAACTGATGACGCAGTGTTTTGTTCCCCTTCTCAGGAAACAGCCTGGGTTACAGCCAAAACCTTAGATGGTTTCCTTTTTTTAGTTTTAGTTTTGAGCTACAGTTTATACAAAATACAAACTTTTGTAACATATGCAGCACGTCTGAAAAAAACCCCGTAAGCTCTATTACATTAACTAGACCTTAACGGAAGTTATAACTGAAGAAGTGATACAGAAGTTAAACACATCAGTTAAAATGTTGTTGTTGGCTAAAATAAGATGCAATTTTGCCGAAAATAAAAATAACTAAAATGAATAGCCTGTCATGAAGACATACTGACAAAATTTTAAAAAGGAAGACAAAAATTACGATTTGAACAAAACAAAACAAAACAAAACAAAACAAACAATGAATAAAATTAATAGTTGCCCTAGTTGCCCAGCTCAAATGGGGAATGACAACACTGCAACAAATTGGGTAATTTTCATGCAATTCATAACAACAATGTGGCCTCCCTTTATGCCTGACGACGGATGGATTTGTCAAGTTTGGTTGTCATAAAAGTTTAGGATTCAATACTGCACAACAGTGAGTTCTCAAAGTTTGAGCAGCTGTGTTTATTCAAGAGGGTGATTCATTTTGGAGGTATAACTGGGATTTGTAATCACTTCCCTTTTGTGTGATTCTGAGGCTAAAAAACAACACATCACGTTAATCACACACCCTAATTAAAAAACAGCAGGCTTCTCGCTCTGTCTATCCCTCTCTCTTGCGCTACGTCTGTCTTTCTTTCTCTCTTTATGCTGTCTCTCTCTTTCTCGAGTGTGATGGATTTCTAGGAAGCACCCAGTTGTGAGCTGCTCTAAATTAGAGTCTATCAATACATCTTATCAGTGGGAGCTCGTTCTCCCTTGTTTCTCCACCTTATTCCTCCTTCTTGTCTTCCATCTTCCACTGTAGGCACAAACGCAGACTCGACATCTTATGAAACGTGGCTCTCTTTGACTCTGGCTTACTTGATAATGAAAACTTGTCAATGTGAACTTTCCATCAAGAGTCCAGTGGCGAGACCAGAAATCTACCAGAAGTTAGTGGAGCTCTCACTGGATTCTCTCAAATTTCATCTCTCCTTAGACTATAGGATTTGCACATTTACACAGCAGAACTCTGGTTCCCTGCATGCAGGGTGGCATTGATAAATCATGTGAATTACTGGGTTTTTTGCAGTGGTGTTGTGCCTGTTGCCTCTTTGAGTTATGTGGTGTTGACCTGTTTCACACTTCACGTTTCTCGTTATTTGTAGCACGTATTAACAGGTCACACTCACAGCGCTCACACTGCCCGTACGTATAAGTAGAGTTTAGGCACTTAGTCCACGCGTCACGCTCAACCGAAAACTAATTTTGTTTGCTGACTTTTAAAAAACAAAGTCTATTAAAAACAAACACACTTTCACACTTTCTCTAGTTCGATTTCTTCACTCTCTGTTTCTAACAGTAAATATGTAGTCATACGTTTACATACACTACACCTTGCCAAACGTTAAAAAGTTCAACAAAATATGAGGGATAATAAACATGGCATGTTTCTTTTTCCATTTAGTACTTTTATAACCCTCTGGGGTTGTTCGGCCCAAATGGACCCGAATCATTCAAATAAAAAAATGTTAAAAATCATAGCTTCATCGGAA